>CM074734.1:53712422-55126835 GCA_037367245.1 Phrynocephalus guinanensis
CTGGTGTGCACCGGACTTGGATTAGTATCTACCGCTGCTCATAACGATGTCCTCTGTGCTCCTGATCTAACTTCCGCCTGGCCCGTCGATTTGGTATTGGATGAGGGTCTGGGGTTCCTTCTTCTTGGGACACGTCTGTGAAGATTCTCAGTCATCCAGGTGCGTTTATCTGGGAGTTGAGTCATGGCTACTGGACTTCTTTTTTGAGAGATAGAAACGTTTCGCTGTTCATCCAAACAGCTTCATCGGTCTGAATACAGCTAGTGCAAGAGACCTTCTTATAGTCAGCTTGACCTCTTGTCCCCTTGTCTGATTGGCTCATAAGATGAACAAAGCCTGAATAGGCTCGTTAGGGAGACATTAGTGTCCATGGCCTTAAGGTAAACAATGGCCTAAGGTGCTGAAACCCATCAAGAATGGGTCGTTAGCTGTCAAGAATGGGTCGTTAGCTGTGACCTGGTGGTGAAGGCTCCTTGATTTGCCTGGGTACTGTGGAAAGTACAGCCTGATAAGTAGCAGCTAGACTATGCCGGAGCCCCCCACCTCTGTTGAGGGAGGGATTTTCAATGCTGACATGAATGGCTTCCCTTACTCCTCTCTCAAACCACCTCTCTTCTTTGTCTAATATGTGTACATCCTCATCTTTGAAAGAGTGGCCTTTTTCCTTCAAATGGAGGTGTACTGCTGATTCTGGTCCTGAGCTGTTACCTCTCCTATGTTGGGCCATTCTTCTGTTTAATGGCTGTTTAGTTTCTCCAATGTAGAGGTCTGAACACTCTTCACTGCATTGGACTGCATATACTATATTGCTCCTTTTATGGTTTGGTATCGGATCCTTTGGGTGGACAAGTCTCTGCCTTAGTGTGTTCATGGGTTTGAAATAAACAGGGATGTGGTGTTTGCCAAAAATCCTTTTAAGCTTCTCCGACACTCCCGCCATGTAGGGAATGACCAGGTTCTTCTTCCGTCGGGTCTGGGTCTCAGACTGATCCCTTGTTCTTCTGGGATGGCCCACTGCTTTGTTGAAGGCCCACCTTGGATATCCACAGGCCTTAAGTGCTGTCTTCAGGTGCCTGTCTTCCTTCTTCTTGGCTTCTGAGGAGGTGGGGATGCTCTCTGCTCTGTGGCTTAGGGTCCTGATGACTCCTAGTTTGTGTTGTAATGGATGGTGGGAGTCAAACAGTAAGTATTGATCTGTGTGGGTGGGTTTCCTGTAAACTTCTACTCCTAGGCCACGGTCAGGTCTGATGATGACTGCACAATCCAGGAAAGCCAGCCTGTTGTCTTGGGTGTCTTCCCTAGTGAACTTAATATTAGGATCCACTGCGTTGATGTGGTCTGTAAAGGCCTGTACTTCCTGTGTCTTTATTTTAACCCAGGTATCATCTACATACCTGAACCAATGGGATGGTGTTGTCCCTGGGAAGGTGTTGAGTGCCTTCTTCTCCACTTCTTCCATGTATAGGTTTGCTACAATTGGTGACACTGGCGAACCCATGGCACAGCCATGCTTCTGTCTGTAGAAGTCCCCTCTGTACATGAAATATGTGGTGTTCAGACACAGGTCTGAACAAAGCAGTGGGCCATCCCAGAAGAACAAGGGATCAGTCTGAGACCCAGACCCGACGGAAGAACCTGGTCATTCCCTACATGGCGGGAGTGTCGGAGGAGCTTAAAAGGATTTTTGGCAAACACCACATCCCTGTTTATTTCAAACCCATGAACACACTAAGGCAGAGACTTGTCCACCCAAAGGATCCGATACCAAACCATAAAAGGAGCAATATAGTATATGCAGTCCAATGCAGTGAAGAGTGTTCAGACCTCTACACTGGAGAAACTAAACAGCCATTAAACAGAAGAATGGCCCAACATAGGAGAGGTAACAGCTCAGGACCAGAATCAGCAGTACACCTCCATTTGAAGGAAAAAGGCCACTCTTTCAAAGATGAGGATGTACACATATTAGACAAAGAAGAGAGGTGGTTTGAGAGAGGAGTAAGCGAAGCCATTCATGTCAGCATTGAAAATCCCTCCCTCAACAGAGGTGGGGGGCTCCGGCATAGTCTAGCTGCTACTTATCAGGCTGTACTTTCCACAGTACCCAGGCAAATCAAGGAGCCTTCACCACCAGGTCACAGCTAACGACCCATTCTTGACAGCTAACGACCCATTCTTGATGGGTTTCAGCACCTTAGGCCATTGTTTACCTTAAGGCCATGGACACTAATGTCTCCCTAACGAGCCTATTCAGGCTTTGTTCATCTTATGAGCCAATCAGACAAGGGGACAAGAGGTCAAGCTGACTATAAGAAGGTCTCTTGCACTAGCTGTATTCAGACCGATGAAGCTGTTTGGATGAACAGCGAAACGTTTCTATCTCTCAAAAAAGAAGTCCAGTAGCCATGACTCAACTCCCAGATTCTTCTTGGGACGTTAGGATTTTTACTATTCTGCTGATCTCTCTTGAGCCGCTAAGTTTTACAGGCTCTGCAGCGCCACAAGACTGGTTGTCCTTGAAGACTTATCTGACCGGCCAGCTTAATAACTATCTGCCAAGGCTTTGAGCTGGCCGTCCTTGAGGATTACTCCGTGGGACTGCTGCTAATTACCACCAGCTGTTAGCATGCCCGTTTCTGCTGACGAGACCGCCCATCTCTCTTTCCTTATGGCTCCCACCTGTTCCATGCCCACCCCATATGCCCATTAATATTATATAGCAGCCAATTTTATCTTATTTTATCTCATTTTACTTACTTATTTATTTCCCCCCCCCCTTTTTTAAGTGCATCATTGTTATTTTATACTGCTGCTGTTTTTATTTATTGTAGTTTATTGTTTGTATTTGTATTGCATTGTTTATTTTTTTCTCTCTTCTTTCCTTCCCTCTTTCTTCTTTCTCTCTCTCTTTCGCCATGAATGCAGGGGCTCATATACCAACGGTGGTGGGCCGTGGGTGGTACGCTGGTAGCCATTGGGTTTGTCAGACTAGAAGAACTCGGGTCAGACAACTCGTGTCTGTCCCTCGTTCTGACCCCTCGGCTCTCTGCCACATGCCCGGGAGTCATTCCACCAGCGCTCCCAACCTTACCTGTATCCTGATGAATGCCAGGTCGGTACACAATAAGATCCCTATCATCTATGATACCATCGCGGATGAGAAGCCCGACCTGGCATTCATCACCGAGACCTGGGTGGGCACGGAGGGGGGGCTCTCTCTCCCTCCTGTGTCCGCCCGGGTACTTGGTAGAGGGAGTGGGAAGGTTGGGGGGTCAAAAGGGGGGGGAGCCGCAATCGTTTACAGGGATTCTTTACGTGTTAGCAGGGCCTCGGCATTGGTTAGCCAGGGGTTAGAAGTCCTTCATCTGTTGGTGGGACAGCGGGACAGATTTGGCATTGTGCTGGGCTACCGAGCTCCCCGCAACCCTGCACAATCCCTCCCAGAGCTCACGGAGTTCATCGCCGCTGCCCTGTTGAGGTCCCCGCACCTATTGGCTGCGGGAGACTTCAACGTGCATGCGGAAGGTGAACTTTCTGGTGCAGCTCTGGAGTTCATGGAATCCATGGCTTCCATGGGTCTGTCCCAGCATGTTTTATGCCCCACCCACAGATCTGGTCACGCCCTGGATCTGGTGTTTACCTCCATGTCGGGGGATTCGTGTCTGGAGATGGGGGACATTGTCTCCCTTCCTGTGTCATGGACAGACCATCACCTGCTCTCATTCTCCCTGGCGATCCCGGCCCCTCCCCGCGGGGACCATCGGCCCTCTGTTTTGGCCCGCCCCCGGAGGCTCATGGACCCTCAGCGGTTCGGCGAGCTTTTCGGGGGGTTACCTGGTGGTATGACTGGCGTTCCGGCTGAGGATGTGGCTAACCTTTGGCATGATACAGCTGTCCACACCATAGACCGGATCGCCCCCAAGCGCCTCCTCCGTTGCCGAGCCCGGCCCTCCCCTTGGTTCACAGGGGAGCTTAGGGCAATGAAGCAGGAGAGGAGGAGGTTAGAGCGCAGCTGGAGGAAAACCCGGACGGCGTTGAATAAGGCTGCTGTTGATGCCCAGTCTAGTCGCTATACCAACGCGATCAAGGAGGCTAGAACATCCTTTACCTCCCTGAGAATTGCTGAGGCCTTGAACCGCCAGGCGGAGCTCTTCCGGGTGGTTTGGGACCTCAGCAATCCTAGTCTGGCTAGGCCTCCTCCTACTGATTTCAGTAGTGAGCAATTTGCAGCCTTTTTTCGAACTAAAATAGAGGCCATCCATGCCGGCTTTGACTCCGGTTGCAGTGGTCCTGCCCCGCCATCCCCAGTTGCTGGTCCGCCTTCGTCGCCTCGGTTGGATGCACTTGGGCCTGTTTCTGCTGTCGAGGTCTCCAGAGCTATGGCGCATTGCCGGCCTGCCTCCACTCCTTTCGACCCTTGCCCTGCCTGGCTAATTAGAGCTGCCAGAGGGGCTATGGCCGAATGGGTTTCTGTCATCGCCACCGCCTCCTTCGGAGAGGGGGTTTTTCCCTCTCATCTGAAGGAGACGGTGGTAAAGCCCATTCTGAAAAAACCTGGCCTGGCGGTGGACGATTTAACAAACTATCGCCCAATCGCCAACGTCCCATTTATGGGCAAGGTGATCGAGAGGGTGGCGGCGGTCCGACTGCAGTCATACCTGGAGGATCGGCAGTGCCTCAATCCATGCCAGTCCGGGTTCAGGCCCCGCCGGGGTACCGAAAGCTTTGGTCGGCCTGCAAGATGACCTTATCCAGGTGGCCGACAGGGGTTGCTCTACCCTGTTGGTCCTCCTGGATCTGTCAGCGGCCTTTGATACCGTCGACCACGGTATCCTGCTGGACCGGCTCTCTGAGGTCGGAATCGGAGGCACTGCTCGCAGTTGGCTCCGTTCCTTCCTGGAGGGCCGGCCCCAGTACGTTCAGCATGGGGGAGAGTTATCGGCCCCTTGGATTCTCCCTTGTGGGGTTCCACAGGGGTCGTCTCTGTCCCCCATGCTGTTCAACATCTACATAAGGCCGTTGGCGGGGGTCATCAGGAGTTTTGGAGTCTGCTGTCATCAGTACGCTGATGACACGCAGCTCTATCTCTCCTTTACCACCTCTGCAGTGGAAGCTGTGAGGATCCTCGACGGGTGCCTGGAGGCTGTACTGGCTTGGACCGGGGCGAACAGGCTTAAGCTCAACCCCGAGAAGACGGAGGTCATGTTCTTTGGGAGCTCGCCATCGGGGTACGGAGGCCCTCTCCCCTGTCTGGGGGGAGTTTCCCTGCAGCTCGCGGAGAGGGCGCGGAATCTGGGTGTGTTCCTGGACCCGGCACTTACCATGGAGTCCCAGGCGGCGTCGGTGACCAGGTCCACCTATTACCATCTCTGTTGGATCGCCCAGATCCGCCCGTACCTGGACGCGAACTCTCTGAGAACAGTGGTCCAAGCTCTGGTGATCTCGAGGCTGGACTACTGTAACGCCCTCTACATGGGGTTGCCCTTGACTCTCCTCCGGCGTCTGCAGCGGGTACAGAACGCAGCGGCCAGGCTGGTGGCTGGTGTGCATCGTTATGACCACATCACCCCAGTCCTAGCCCGCCTGCACTGGTTGCCCGTTGCAGCCCAGATTAGATTCAAGGTCTTGGTTTTAGTTTATAAAACCCTCCATGGCTTGGGACCGGACTACCTGGCAGAGCATATCGCTCAGCGATCAACTTCGGCCCGTCCCGTTCGGCAGGCGCGAGCACACTTGCTTCGGGTCGCCACTCCTTGTGAAGCCCGGAAGATGAGTACTCGGACCCGGGCTTTCTCAGTGGCGGCCCCCAGCCTCTGGAATTCCATCCCCAGTGAAGTGCGCTCTGCAGAGTCCCTGCTGGCCTTCCGGAAGGCTTTAAAAACCTACCTTTTCCGGGAGGCCTTTGGCGATTCTTAACTGAGTTTTTTTTTTCTTTATCCCACCATCGCAACTTGTTTGCACTTACCATCGTTTAGTTACTGAGGTGCCATAAGGTTTTTAACTCTTGATTATTATTTTTTATTATTATTTTTCAATCATGTTTTGTGTACTTATTGTAAGTTGTGTGGCTATTGTAGCCTGTAAGCCGCTTAGAGTTCGCAATGAAGATAAGCGGGGTATAAATGCAACAAATAAATAATAAATAAATAAATCACAAATGATACTATTTTATTTATTTATTTATTTATTTTTACATTTCTATACCGCTCCCATTTCCCGGAGGAAACTCTGGGCGGTTCACACAAAAAAAGTTAAAAACATGTGCATCATTAAAAAAAAAGGATGTATTAGGCAAGAGGCGTAAAATTGATGAAAAAAAAAAGAAAGAAACAGAGAAAACAAAACAGAACACTTTGGTACATCTTATCAGTCGCCAAGGCATCCCTGAACAGCCAGGTTTTAAGAGCTTTCTTGAAGGCTGCCAATGAGGGAGCCTGGCGAATCTCGCTGGGGGAGTTTGTTCCATAATTCTGGGCCAGCCACCAAGAAGGTCTACTTGCGGGTTGCTACCCTACGGGCCTCCCTAGGGGTGGCCACCCGGAGCGAGAGGGCCATGGAGGATTGGGTGGGTCGGGCCGGCTCTGATCATAGAGAGATACGCTGTGCCAGATAATCAGGACCCAGGCCATGGAGAGTTTTGTAAACCAAATACTATCCAACAAGTGGGTATGATATCAATTACAGAGAAGCTGGCAGAAAGAGTGAGGAGTCTGGGTATCGTCCTGGATTCAGATCTGTCTCTGGATTCCCAGGTGGCAGCTGTGACCAGGTCGGCCTTTTACCATCTTAGGCTAATCGCCCAGATTCGCCCGTACCTTGATGGGGACTCCCTGAGGACTGCAGCGGGTACAGAATGCGGCGGCCAGGTTGGTGGTTGGTGTGGGCAGGTTTGACCACATCACCCCCATTTTGGCTCGTCTGCACTGGCTGTCCCTTGCTCCCGAATAAGGTTTAAGGTGCTGGTTTTGGTTTACAAAACCCACCATGGCCTGGGTCCTGATTATCTGGTACAGCGTATCTCTCTATGACAGAGATGGCCCGACCCACCCAATCCTCCATGGCTCTCTCGCTCCGGGTGGCCACCCCTAGGGAGGCCTGTAGGGTAGCAACGGGCCTTCTCGGTGGCCGACCCGGCGCTTTGGAACAAATTACCGAGCGAGATATGCCAGGCTCCTTCACTGGCATCCTTCAAAAAAGCCGTTAAAACCTGGCTGTTCAGGGATGCCTTTGGCCACTGCTAGGGTTGTACCACTTTTTAAAAAATCATTATTATCTAGTCTTATGCCTCTTGCCTCGCACATTTTATATTTCCCAATTGGTGTTATGTTTTTAATCTGTTGACTATTTCTTTGGATTCCTTGTGCTTTTTGTGTGAACCGCCCAGAGTTCCCTTCGGGAAATGGGAGCGGTATACAAATGTAAAAATAAATAAATATAAATAAATAAATAAAAGGCGACTTTGCTGGTTTTGCTATATGTCCTCAGAGTGGCACTTTCCACTGTAACCCAAACTGCTTTCTACCTGAAAATTGATGGCTGGCAATCACATGGGTGACCAAAACAAAAATGGCAGGGCACTGTCAATTAGGACATGCAAACTGTTGTCCTGCACCATGAAGATATGATTAATCGTGCAAAGTGACTTTTCAGGATCTGAAGAATGGACCCTGCATGTGCGGGAAACCACTAGGAAGAACAAGGAGAGGGTGGGTATCTTAGAAAAGTAAAGCGCTTAAAGCACTCTCTGGGCAGTTTACAATTTAATTATGCAGGGTACCCCGGCCCATGAGCTGGGTATGCATTTTAGAGAAGGCTACATACACAGTGGAGAGGAATGAATGATCACACTGACTATTCTGCCATGAATAACACAACTCACTGGTTGAATAATTATTTCCCCCCAGCCAAGCAGTCATTCAGGATATAGAGAATAAAAACCACCAGTACTGATAGGGGCTGCTGAGGTGGCTAGTGCAATGCTCAAGTGTAATTAGTAGTTTACCCACCGACCTCTAATGCAGGAATGGGGAAGAAAATACAGTAAGTCCCAGTAGTTAGATTGCTTTTCCTCCTGAAATCAACCCAGCAGGGATAGTTAGTTGATGTCATAACTTCAGGCCCCTGCCATCTCTCATTCTGTTGCTTGTGCCATCATATTTCTCCTCCAGATTCACATCCAAAATCATCATTTATAATTATTTACACTTATATTCCACCATTCTTTCCGTCAGGATTTAGGTAGTATACATACTTCTTATTTTTCCCATTTTACTCTTCCAATAAACTCATGGAATAAGCCAGGCTGTGAGAGTGTGACTAACCAGAGTTATCCAGCAGGTTTCATGAGTAATGAGGGATTTGAAGCAAGGTCCTTTGAGTCCAAGACCAATATTCTACCCCTTACACCACACTGGCGTTCCTAACAAGGAAGAGAAAGGAATCCTACTGTGATCTCTGATATGTGTCCCTGGGTCTGAGACATTTAGCATGTTTTCAGAAGAGGTGCTCCCTCCTGTGGTGAAAGAAATTTATCACAGTATGTGATGGTTCTCAAAAATATCTTGCATTCAGTGTGATTTTGTAATTATAGGAAGAGAAACCCAGACTCAATTTGCAAATCTGGTTGCCAACATGCATACTGTATTTCTGATAAAATCCCATTGTCCTCATTTTTGGGAATATGCAGTTTTTCCTAATGTCCAGTTTAACTGAAGAATACAACAGAGTTCCCCTGTGTTTCTTGCCTTCTGAATTGCAGATAGAGCATTTATTCTTCTTAAAGCACCAAAAGTTATGTTGATCTTTTTGGTGTTTTTTCCCTGCCATTCACATGTCCCCCTTATCTCACTTCATGCTTTTCTCCGTTTCTTTTTAAAGCTCCCTCTGCTATCTTCTGAAAGCATGGGTTATTTCTGGTGTTGCTTTGTGTTGTAATAAAGTCCAGCAGACCACCAGGAAATGTGCTAACGACTACTGGCTGCAGCTGTGTTCTCAGATTGAGATGGCAGCCAATACAGGTAACATCAAGGGGATGTATGATGGAATTAAACAGACCTTAGGGCCAATACATAAGAAAACTGCACCCTTTAAGACTGTTTCAGGCAAGATCATCCAGGATCGTGAGCAGCAGATGGCATGCTGGGTGCAGCACTACTCTGAACTATATTCCAGAGAAAACACAATAACCGAAGAAGTCTTAAATAATATTGAGTGCTTGTCTGTCTTGGAGGAGCTTGACAATGAACCAACTCTAGAAGAACTAAATGTGGTCCTGGATTCCCTTGCCTCTGGCAAGGCATCTGGGGAAGATAACATCCCTGCTGAAGTTCTGAAGTGCTGCAAAGAGATCATTGCCACCAAACTGTACAAAATCCTCTGCCTTTGCTGGAGGGAAAGGGGAGTACCACAGGATATGAAGGACGCTAATGTTGTTACGCTTTATAAGAACAAAGGTGACAGGAGCAACTGTAACAACTATCATGGTATCTCTCTTCTTAGTGTTGTTGGGAAGCTCTTTGCACCTGTTATACTGAAGAGGCTCCAGATACGGCTTGCAGAGAGACTCTACCCAGAATCACAGTGTGGCTTTCGAGCCAACAGGTCCACTATTGATATGGTATTTTCCCTCAGGCAGTTGCAAGAGAAATGCAGGGAACAAGGACAGCCACTTTTTATAGCCTTCATAGATCTTACAAAGGCATTTGATATAGTTAGTAGGGACGGTCTCTCTAAAATACTCCTCCAGGTTGGATGCCCACCCAAGCTCCTAAACATCATTAGGTCTTTTCATGAGGATATGAAGGGCAATGCAGTTTTTGATGGTCTAATGTCAGATCCCTTTGACATCCGAAGCGGAGTGAAGCAGGGCTGTGTCCTTGCGCCAACCTTGTTTGGGATCTTCTTCGCTGCCATGCTGAAGTATGCTTTCAGAACTGCAACAGAGGGTATCTATCTCCAGACCAGATCAGATGGAAAACTCTTCAATCTCTCATGATTGAGAGCAAAGTCTAAGGTACAACTGAAATGTTTGCGGGATCTCCTCTTCGCTGATGACGCTGCTATTACTGTTCACTCTGCCAAAGATCTCCAACAACTTATGGAGCATTTTAGTAAGGCTTGCAAAGTGTTTGGGCTAGCAATCAGCCTGAAAAACCCCCCCACAAATAATGGGCCAGGATGTGGACTCTCCTCCCAGCATTACAATTTCTGCAAAAGAACTGGAAGTTGTCCATGACTTTTTGTATCTTGGCTCAGCTATCTCAGATACGATCTCACTAGCGTATGAGCTGAATAAACGCATAGGTAAAGCAGCTACTATATTTTCCAGACTAACAAAGAGAGTATGGCTCAATAAGAAGCTGACAGAACATACAAAGATACAGGTCTATGAAGCTTGTGTACTGAGCACACTTTTGTATTGCAGCGAGTCTTGGACCCTCCATGCCCGAAAGGAAAGAAAGCTGAATACCTTCCATATGCGCTGTCTTAGGCGAATATTCAACATTACCTGGCATGACAAAGTTCCAAATAGCATAGTCCTGAAATGAGCTGGAATCTCTAGCATGTATGTTTTATTGAAACCGCGACACCTATGCTGGCTTGGACACGCTATGGACAATGGCCAGATCCCAAAAGATCTTCTGTATGGAGAACTAGCACAGGGAAAGCGCCCCTGAGGGAGACCACAGCTGCGGTATAAGGATATCTGTAAAGGTCCTTGGGAATGGATCTCAACAGATGGGAAACCCTGACCTCCCATTGCACTGTCTGGAGTCAAAAGATACAGCACGTGTTTCAGAACCTTAGTATTACTTGGGTTCAGTGCCACAGGGAGGGATGTTTGGAGGAGCAGCATGGGTTGCTGAATGGGGTAGTGGGGAAAAGTTGCTGATAAATCAGACTCTTGTAAACATAAATCACTCCACTCTCAGTGTAGTGCATAGTTTTTCCAGTCTTTTGATGCAAATGCGGCTCAGAAAGTGACTATGATAAAACAAATCCTCTTGTAATTGCTTTAGCATTAAATGCCAGCTTCAGTCATAAAGGTGGGGTGAATCATCAGGCTGAAACAGAAGCCAAGATGTTGGAAACTGTGGTATCCAAGGCAGGCCAGTTTACTAGATAATAGATGATCAGGCAATTGTCTCTCTTCTTCCTTGACAACAAATTATAGGCTAGTAAATGAAAGTAGCAGCAACATGATGCCTTTCATAACACTGTAAGCTGGCAAGTGTCTGAGGTGCCCCACTTCATTCACACTACCTAACGGTGGTGGTGGTGGTGGTGGTGGGGAAGCAGACCCAAATCAAACGACAAGGATTGTTTCCCAGCCTGAACCCCGCACAGTACTGGTGACCAGCAGCATCTCTCCGTGTTGCCGACCAGGGGCTCCATCGCTCAGCAATGACCCCTGATCCAAGGGGCCAGCAAGGCCAGTGGGGAGCGAACAGGCACTAGGAGTCTGTGAAGATTCTCAGTCATCCAGGTGATTTTATCTGGAAGTTGAGTCATGGCCACTGGACTTCTTTCCTTGATGAGAGGGAAGCCGCGCGTCTGCAGTGATCAAGGTCTATAGGGGATCTCCCTCCCGGCCGCACTGCAGGGAGACGCGGCAACGAGGGGAAAGCCCGTGCCCTGTTTGGGAGGGGAATCCCTCTTGGAGGTGGGGCTGGGGGGGGGGGGGGCTGGGGGGCGGCAATCGCCTTGTAGGTAGGAGGAGGCTCAGCCAGCCCAGATTCCGGGGGGGGGGGCGCGTTGCCAGCAGAAGCTGACTCGGGGTCCGCCTCCATCCTCCGCCGCTGTGGCTGGTGTCCCCCCCCCCCCACCCACCCACACACACGCACGCACATCCCAGTCGCTCGCCTTGGCGTGTCCCTGCCGGCGCTCCGTAGCAGGGCGGATGTTGTGAGCGAGCCGCTGCCGGCAGGGCTGGGCGAGGGAGCCGAGCGTGGGGTGGCGGTGTGTAAGTAGTGGAGGGCTTTCCTCGCGCGGGGGGCGGGGGGGGCGGGGCGCGGCCTGGGCGGGCGAGGTCACGGGTGGGTAGGTGGGTGAGTGGGTCGCCCTCGGTGTGTGTGTGGGGGGGTGGGGGCTACTAGGATGACTAGGCCCCAGCAGGGCAGCTCCCGGGGCAGAGAGGGGCCGCCGCCGCCGCCGCCGCCGCCTCCATGCCTCCGAAGGCCGGCGGCGGGGGGGGGGGGGTTGTTCCTCTTGTACGAATCCCCACCCCCACCCCCGAAAGCCGAAGCGACCCACGGGCGCCCGTGTCCGTGTCTCCTCGAAGGGGGCACCCACTCGCCCCCGGCCGCTCTCTCTGATTACTGGGCGTGAGTTGGCCGAGAGGCCTCCTTCTCTTCCCCCGACGACGTCCTCCTGGGCGCTCTGCTCTCCCCCAGAAGCCGCCCCGGTTCATGTCGGGCAGTTCCCGCCGGGCACACACACACACACACACACACACACACACACACACACACACACACACACACACCCCCTCCGCCCGGCTGCCCCTTGCTTGGCGTGGCAGCCCCCCCCCATTCCCCCCATTTCGATCGGGTCGAGGCGGGTGGTGGTGGTGGCGGCGGGCGGCGGCACCCGTGGACCCATGGCCGGTTTCCCCTTCCCACTGGGGGGGTGGAGGAGGAGGGAAGCCGAGCTGCTCAGGGGTATCTCGGTGGGAGCAGGTTGGAGGGCAGGGGGGGGGGGTTTCGGGTGCCGCCTCCCGCAGGTTTCCAGCCAACGGTCCGTGACGATCCGTGGGGGCGGCTGTCCTGGTGACAGCCCGTTTCTAGAGCGCTTTCCTCTGCAATGTGACGGTCGGGCAGTTCCCTTTTCCCCCATGACAAACGGCGCCTGATGGGCTCCTCACAGTAATCCTCTTTATGTCCAACAGTAGAGGACTGTAGGTCTTGTGCGGGGATGGCGGACCTTTTAGAGACCGAGTGCCCAAACTGCGATTCAAAACCCACTCATTTTTCTCCAGGTGCAAAATACAGCCATTTAACCTGAATACAGGTGGCTGTGAAGGGGCGATGTCCACAGAAAGGGCTCCGACTGCCACCTTTGGCACCCATCCCATAGGTTCGCCAACACTGGTCTTGTGGAACTACGAATGAAATCTCATGACTCTTTGTTGATGCTTCGTTTTTGCAGTGTAGGATGGGGGTGGTTGACATCCCCCCCCCTTGCACCAGTGGGAAACAAGAAGGATATAATCCCATCCATTCAGAACATTTGGAGTTATTGCAACATGTCTTGAGCGAGAGCTATAGCACGTTTTTGGAATACAGCTGGGGTTTCTGGCACCTGCTTCCATGTGCCGAAACCAAAATATAACGGGAACTTTTCACAGAAATACCCATCCAAGGCAAGAGAATGTCTTGTGTGTTTTCAGCAAAGGCTATAGCTTGGTGTCGAAACTGGTATATTTCCTCCCTTTATATTTCTTTTGCTATCAAATGGCTGACTATAGTCACATAGTTAAACCAACAATCCAACAAAGGCAATGATCAAAATGTGGAAAAATATAAAACCCTGATGCGTATTTATTCATATTCTATTCATATGGATATTTGATAGGATAGTCTGAAGCTTCAGTCCTATGTGCAGGCCTACGTGAACTTAGCAAGAGGGGTCCAGTGGATCAGACCCAAAGCCCTTGTGGTTCAGTATTTAGATTTCATACTCTGTCTGATCATGTACCTGTGGGAAGTCCAAGAGCAGGACATGAGGGCAATAGCTGTTGTCTCACAGACATCTGGCAACAAGAAGCTGGTTTTAGTGGCTGGTCGTCATATGAGGTAGCCATCATTAGACTTTTATTTATTTATTTATTTATTTATTTATTTATTTATTTATTTAAGTTTTTATATACCGCACCGATTTTCCCAGGGAAACTCTGAGCGGTTTACAAATGAAACAACAAAACAATTAAAAAACCCACAGATACAAATAAAATGGAACACAACAAAATAAAAAGAGAAGAGTCCGGAAACACTTAACACAAAGGACAACGAATAACAAGGGGCATAAAACATACATTAGCAATCGCCATATGCTTCTTTGAACAGCCAGGTTTTCAAAAGTTTCTTAAAAGCTATGAGGAAAAGATCCAGGCAAATCTCGCACGGCGGTTTGTTCCATAAAGTCGGGCCAGCCATCTTAACCTCCTTCATGACTTTGTCTACGTCTCTTGCAAAATAATTTGAGACTTCATCAGGAAATTTTGTGGCAACATGATCTGTAGTTCAACTGTGTAAATAGGTACAGCACTACAGTACAGTACTTATTTTTGTCTCCTAGAATCTCCTGATAGTTAGCTTCAGTTTTTCCTCCTGGGTTTTGCTGCTAAAAAGAGAAGGAGGGGTTTGTTTTTATTTTCTATAAATCTGTGGTTTCATAGACTTCGTACTTGCAATTTTTATAATCTCCAAAGACTCTGATATTAGAATTTTCTTTCATAAGGGATTACTTCAGTTCCTGCTCATTTTTGCTGCTATTTTCTGTACCTTTTCGAGTGCCACTAAAACCTGTTTTAGATGTAGTGATCAAAACTGGGACGTCCTTCTTGGTAAACCTATGAATAATTGTTTTACTGAGGACCTTATTAAAAAGGGCCATATCTACCACTTTCTGTTGTTTCTGTTGAAATTTCAGTGGGATGCTGGGGCTGTATTTACATATGCTTTCAGTGTCAGAATTCATGAGGCAGAGATGATTCAACACATCCACATTATGAAAAGCTGAAAATAATTAAACTGGTATGAAGTGAATATGCATTGCTTCAGTTAGCCAGGCAATATGGGTTATGTTGCAGGTTGGTTCATTTTTACTTTGAGGCCACAAAATTAAATAGAAAGATGAAGGTGTGATTGCTTATTTGAAAAATCATTGCATTCTTTAAAAGCCCATCCTTTATGCGGCACTTATGGTCATTCTAGCAGCCATTAATTTTTGAAGTTAAAGAATTTCAAACACTCTTCCTTGCACTATAGTTCAAAGCAATATTGCCAGCCTTAACTATAGTTGTGCGGACTGAGCTTCACCTAGCCTGTGAATACACATCAGTTCTATTTGCTAATGTTGCCACAGTTACTTCCTGTGTTGTTGTGTGAAGGGTGCTATTGACTTGTGTGATTGTGCTTTTTTATTTCGAGTTAGAGAACATGGTTGCTTTTACCAATGTGAAAGAATGACAAATAGTAATGGGACTAGAGATGAGAAAAAATTGAAGATCTTCAATATCTACTTTTGTTTTCTAGTACATCGAACCAGGTTGTTTGGGAGACATCAAGTTGAAATCTAAGTTAGAAACATCTTGGCTGTGGGAATGGAAGAAATATATGTAACTGAATAACAACTTTGGGAGGGGGACTGTCATACTGTTCTTTTACAGGATTTGTGCATCTTCATTAAATAATTTTCAGAAACAAAAGTTTCAGTTTTAAGCCTAGTACAGTGTTGGCAAACCTATGGCACGGGTGCCAAAGGCGACACTCGGAGCCCTTTCGTTGGGCACCTGACATCGCCCCTTCACAGCCGCCTGTATTCCAGTTAAATGGCTGTACTGGCACATTGCGAAAAATTAGTGGGTTTTGAATCGCAGTTTGGGCACTTGCTCTCTAAAATGTTCACCGTCACTGTCCTAGTATCATGCTCTGTTTATAGCTGGTGTTAAAAATTCTTACTTTGCACTGATATCTAAGTCCTTCATGAAAGAAAGCCTTTGTATCGTAATCTTTTGGCTACGCCTGAATAAATATCACTAACTTTTTTGAACAATTTTATTATGTCATTATATACTTTTATACTTCTTAAACCATTTGATCTTCAATGAACGTTTACGCTTGTTTTTTTTTATAACTTGTTTTCTGCTGTTCCTAGGCCCTTCTTGCTTATCTTAAATCTAATAACTTTAACTTATGAGGTAAATGTTTCTACCCAATTATTCAATCTACTCCTTAGTATATATTGCTTTTAATATCATGTATTATCTACTGCTCTTTATAGATGGTGAGGCAGGTGTGGATAGTTCAGTGGTTTAGGCACCTGACTCCGGAACCAGAGGTTGTGAGTTCGATTCCCCTCTAGACCTCCTTGTTAGGAACGGGACTTGATGATCCATAGGTTCCCTTCCAGCTCTGCAGTTCTAAGACATTCTAGACTCCTGGCTTTTTCACAGAAGAGTCCTCGAAGCAGACAGTGTCTTTTCAGAGAGTGTGTTCAAAGATAGCCTTGCCTAGAAGTTCAGAAAACATAACATCATTTATATATTAACATATAAAACTTCTGCATTTTATTTTATTCCTTGCAAGCGTTTCATTTCTGATCAGTCCAAATTTCACCCGCTTTCAGCTTTGAGAATAGTGGCCAGTCACACGGATTTGAATTATGACATCAAGAGGTTCTGGCACAACATTTTCTCGCAAGAATTACAGGTTAAGCACAGAACCTGAGAAGTCCAAGACTGCAGGTAGGAGCACTGTTGTGGATGTTCTCTTGTGGGGCAAACGGAGAGTGGCTGTTAGAAAAATGTGTAAAAGCAAAAAGCAAAGTGTTCTGCTTATATACCCCCCGAGTGCTTAAAGCGCTCTCTGTGTGGTTTACAATTTACCATATTCATGCGGACTACACATTGTCCCCCACCCCCAATGAGCTGGGTACTAATTTCACCAATCTCGGAAGGATGGAAGGCTGAGTCAATCGTGAGCCAGCTATCTGGAATTGAACCCCAGGTCGTGAGCTTACAATAGTTGCAATACAGCAGTTTAACCACTGTGCCGGGAAACACTTGTGTAGGTTAGATAGCAGAGCATAGCGAGACACCTTGTAACTTATTGCAACTTATTTTAGCTGTGACTTACTTATATTTCTTCTACTGAACAATAACCCATTGACCTGATCCTCCAAGCTGGAATTGGAGTTAGAGCAGGTCTATTTGAATAAATGGAACATAGGAAGGAGTTGACTCACCAAACCTTTCTGATTGAATGAGCCTATTCTAGTGTGATGTACTGTGTTAAGCAATAGGATTTTGGCAGCTGTTTTGTTGTAGACCAGCCTGGGAGGTACCTCTGTTGTTTGATAAGGACTTGGAGGGTCAGGCCAATGTGTCTGTTTCATAGAAGATATGCAGATTGTAAACAAGCCAGCTAGATGCAAAAGTGGTCAAAGTTTCTCTAGCTTCAGTCATTTTGGAGACAATGAGAACATTTCAGTAGGAGTTGCACAAGATGTATACGTTGTTTGTTTGCTTGGGGAAAAAATCTTAAACAAAACGTATTTCCCACATTTCCAGTTCTTCATGTTTCTGAGTGCAAATTCCCATCAGCGCTTTTGTCAAACTAAATTGTTTTTGCAGTCATGAAACAATGTCAACTTCAGTGGGCAGGCCACGTTGTCACGTTGGTAGGCTGTCTCCCAAAAGATGTCCTCTATGGAGAAGTTGGTGTAGGTGAAAAGGCTACAGTGGAAGGAGCATTAAAATGTCGTAGTTTGACCATGTCATTTGGGAAGACCTTACTCAAAACTGAAGTGCTTGGCAAAACGCGGTCAAACGAGGGGCTAACAGATTTGAAACAGAATTAAGAAGAGGGAAATGAGAAAACAAGGATGCAGTTTCTCACCTAACCTACTTCAATTGTTTCCGCATCTTCAGAGCTTGTTTTGGGCTAGTTAAACACCTGTATGTCCATTAGTGTGCTACTGCTCTACCTTAACCACTCACTTCTCTTTTTCCCTGAGTGGTGCTTCTGATGGCGACGGTTCTCTTCAAAAACGAAGGACAAACTAGACATATTTTGTTAGGTTTTGTCAGTTTCTGGCCCACGCGGATATAAAGGAGTCTGGGGCTTTGACGAGGCAAGTCTTCCCCACGCAAAGCTTTTGATGTTTTAAAGGAGAAATTCAGTTGAAGTTAAAGCTAGAAGGGTGAAGTGACATCAAAGAAGTTGAAAGTGGAGTGTCTAAAATGGAAAGCTGCTGCGAAATTCATTTAACTTCAGAATGGTTATTTTTCAGGACCAAGTACTGTATATGCAAGATAAGGGTGAAAAAAACCAAGACTTTTCTCAGTGGCAGTGTGACATCTTGTTTTTCTATTTTCTTTTCGGTTGTTCTGTTCTTCTGTTCTCATCTTTGTTGTTGTTATAAACTGCCAAGTTGCCTCTGACTTAGAGCGCCCCAACGAATGAACCATCTCCAGAATGTTTGGCCCTCCACTGCCCTGCTCAACTCATGTAAACTCCAGCCGGTGGCTTCCTTTCGGGCGGGGGTGGGGAACCTTTTTTTTCTGCCAAGGACCTGTTGGATATTTATAACATCATCCACAGGACATGCAGGATTATCATTTGTGAGGAACCTTCCCCTTTTCATACTCCATGCTCAGTCTCCACCCCGTTCATTTTCAAACCCCCCCCCCAGCTACACAACAGCCACCACCCCCACTTTAAAATGACAGCAGCATTAAGAGCAACTTCCTCCCCCCTCCTTTTGCATCCAAGGAGAATGTAACAGACAAGACCCCCCCTCCTTCCTCCATCACTTCTCCCCCCCCACCCCCACATGAGCCACCCACATCCTCACTGTGTGCCTGAGCCCTCCTCAGCCTCCCTGCTTCAGCCACTCATGCTTCCCCAGTCGTGCTGGGCTGAAGCAAAGCCAACCTCGTCTGCTTTCCCTTCCTTACCTGTAACTGCCCCCGCTGCCAAAGGCAGCTATGCACCTGGCAGGGAGAGACAGGCAGGAAGGGAAGGGAGGGACAAAACTGGTCAGCCAGCAGTACCACTAGCGCCAGGGAGAAGAGCTCGGCGGGCTGGTGGGCTGGGCTCCCTGCCTCTCCTTCTCATAGGCTTTTCTTTTATCCCTCACTCGAAGTCATTTTGGCACATACTCCTGGTGTGGTGCCCTGGGGTACATGCCCCGCCTGCTCCCCTACCCCCCCCCCCTCGGATGCAGGTCTGCTTGGCAGGGACAGACCAAATGATTTTGCAGCCTTATAAGGCCCGTGGGCCAGATGTCCCCCCCACCCCTGCTTTAGGGACTCAGTCCGTTTTGTATTTGGTTTTCCTTCTTTTTCTGCTGACTTCCACATTTCCCAGCATTATTGTCTTTTCCAGAGGATCCTGCCTTCATGATATGCTCAAAATAGAACAGTCTACGTTACATCACTTTTGCCACCATAGTTCAGGCTTGATTTGATCTAGTCTAGGGCATGCTTGTTTGTCTTTCTGGCCGTCCAGGATATCCACATCCTTTTGGCATTTGAATTTCAGGCCAGCATGAGTTTATCAAGCCTCTAAACCTGGATCTGACCTACTATTTTATAGAACAAATAAACCATTCACAAGACCAAGATATGGCTCTCCCTCTACTCCAAAGTAACTGCAGAATTCACATTGCAGTGGGAATATGAATATACTTTTGGTTATGGTCAATAGGAAGATTTTTAGCATAAATAAATGCTAGTTTATATTTTGTTTTGAACTCATGTTTTACTATGGGTTGAGGCTGTTATTGGAGGAGGCTCATGGCACAGTGGGTAAACCTCTATACCGCAAGCCAAAACTGTGCTCACAACCTGGGGTTCAATCCCAGGTAGCTGACTTGTGATTGACTCAGCCTTCTATCCTTCTGAGGTTGGTAAAACGAGTACCCAGCTTGCTAGGGGGGCAATGTGTAGCCTGCATAGTTAAATAGTGCTTTAAGCACTTGTGCGGGGGGGGGGATTTAAGCAGAACACTTTGCGTTTTTCTTTTTTTTATTGATACCACATCACAGGGATATTTGAACAGAACTGCTGCTTGGTAGGTTTAATTCAGAGGTAATAGATATTCTTGCAGGTTGAATTTTAGCTTGTATCTTTAAAAAGCAAGATGTGCTGTGGCATTTGAATTATGTTATGACAAAGTCTGTACCGCATTGTTGGTTAAGTTTGATTTGGCTTGTCTGTTAGTGTACATGGCTTTTTGCACATTTTGCAGTTTACGCACACAAAGAATACTAGACAGACAAAGAGAAATAACCTGAACAAACCATCCATTCTGCCATTTCAAACAATGTGCTATAACTCCTCCTACCAAGTAACTCCAGAGTATTTGTCAGCGCTTAGATAGCAGCATTGTAACCATGAAGGATAGGAGGTATATTAATGTGCTGTCTGAATCTTTAGGCAGAGCCTTGTGGTGTCTCATATTGAGTAAATTTTTATTAATTTTCCCCATGAACGAATCTGGAATTAGCCTTGCTTAGGGTCAGCACCCACAATATGAGGCATATTTTTTTTCATCTGCTTACTGTATATGCGAGGAAATATTGCATGAAAAACACCTTGGTGTAAATAGACCCTTCAAGACAAGAACTGCAGTTTTGTGCACACTCAGAAATGTTTACTTGTAATTAATGCAACCTATTTTCAAGTTAACATGCTTTGGATTGTAAGTGATTGATTCCGATGCATTATGATTGATTATGACTTGAACACCACATTTGTCCTGTTCATGTACTATCATATAGTTCTACTGTAGAGAGAGGGCATGATCTGAATGTCTATCATTCAGAAATCTTGCTGAAGTAGCGAGCAAAATGAGAAATGTTATGTGTCTCTGGACTGCAACTCCCCTAGTTTCCTAGCCCGAATGAATATTCTGCAAGTTGTAGCCATGGTAGGAGATCACTTGGGAACCTTACATTTACTGATTTGAGTTTTTTTAGAAGAAATGTATGATGTAACAATAAATTTGTAGAGTAGGGAGACATCATCTATGGAAATGAAATGGGGGTCTTTGAGATAAGACCTTGTTGTGGCTTGCTAACATGTACCGTATTTTGTTGTTGGTCATAGGGATAGTGAACAGCAAGCTGCTGAATGACTATCTTCATCGTGTCTTCCCTAGCACTGATGGAACTCAGCCTACTGCTGCCTATAGGTATTGGGCTCCAGACTCATTGAATACTAAGCAAATCTGTCTTTGTCCTGACACTGCTGATATGCTCCTTTAGCATAGTTCATTCATCACTTTGCCCTTACTTATTAATCGTCCTCCGTTACTTGGGGGGAAAAATTGAATCACAACGCCAATGCGATAAAACTTTCTTTTCACATAACGGGGCTTATATGCATTCATGTTAAAGATGAAAGACAGAGAAAGCACTTAGTTATCAAATGTATCATTTCTGAAAATCTCATAATACATCGCTTAGTATCCGAATGCACTTTGAAAATTGTAGGCACCATCTAAGTATCCCATGAGTAGTGATAAAGGGATAGATACTCATTTTGTGGAAAAATGTTTATAATATTAAGAAAACCATTGGACAACTGTGTAGTTCATTTTTTAAAGACCTGAATTACCCTTTTTTTTTTAGTTGTCTGTTTTAAGGAGGGGTTACACTTCCATGTTACTTATTGAGTATTGTCCAGATTAACCCAGGAAATCATAAAATGAGGCTTTATGTAAGGCTCTTTAATTTTGTTTTATTAGATATTGAAGTCTGCTGTATTTATATGACACAGAATAATGACTTGAAAAACTGTCATAAAATAATCCTTTTGTTCTTATCTTTGGGAATGCATTCTGATTCAGGGTGACACCGGTACTCACCTCATACGGGTGTTTCTCCCGATGAATGCTTGTTGTATGTAGGTATTTAAAGATCTGCGAGGTCAAATTCCACCCACTATATACTTAGCTTCTGAACTCACAACTGAGTTGTTAATGCTGCTAAAAATAATTTCCATCCCTTTTTGCTTTTGGTGAGTAGAGGTTACCAGAAGGAAGAAGAGGAATGGAGTGGTTTCTTGTTGCTTTGCCACAGTTTTCCAGAAAGCATATTCTTGGAGAATTCTAATTCATTTTTAACAACCCTCAGCATCAGTTTTATTTTGTTTGTTAAGATCATAGAGATCTGGGAAAAGAAGGTGTCTATTGGGTAGTAGAAATATCACCATCTGTTGAACTGAGATCTTACTACAGGCCTGGACAAATTAAGATCCATAAAGCCTAGTGCTGCCTGCCCATTGTATGTGATGGCCGCCTGTGGAGCTCTGAGCACATTCTCTTTTTGCTGCTTGCATATTACAGATTATGTGTGCCTGCCCTGTTACCTCAGTTCAGTGGGAAGACAGAAAGTATTTTAGCCCAAAGAATTTTCATAGTCTGTAGAGCTGTATATAAAAACACATATCAGGAGGAAAGCATTTCCAAATCATTATTGTGCTTTGATTAAAAAAAATTGCTTGGGTTGCAGTTGGAAAGACTAGCTGTTATCATCTTGATCATTTTGTTCTACATAGCCTGTGCTGAGATGCAAGGTTAGATGGTCTGTTGGAACATGACAAATTCTAGCACGCCATATGAAGTGCCTTTAAGAATTTCCAAAATCAAGTTTCCCTATGGAAGTTGTTCATATTAAGCTAATCTTTTCTTGATCTCTTAAAGTGAATCATCGCCCTTGCCGATTTTGTGTGCAAGTCTTGCCCCATCCATTTTTTACTCTGAAGTTCATGAAGAATGGCACTGAAATAGTCAAGAAACTGTCGTTCACTATTTGCACTTGTGTTTCAGTGGATAATCATATTGGATAATCATGACCAATGTTTCACTTTCTTTGTAGAAAACACCTGTCATTTCAAAATCTGCAAGAACACATAGAACATTTGTTGGCTGAAAATGGTGGGTCAGAAGATGGTCAAGGTAGGTGAGCGCAGAATGTCCCTTGATTTGGGTTTTCTGGAGGAGGCGAACTTGGTTCCTAGGAGATCTTTTCACCTGAGCCTGGTTTTTCTCTTAATTCTATGTGAAGCACAGATGTGCCAATTTCCAGTAGCCTATGATACATAATTTGAACAACAGTGCTTGAAACAGGAAGCAAAAAAATTGTTCCTTCAAACTGAGAGGTGATGAGGTGAAATTCTTAAATGCATGATACTTTATAAAACTGTAGCTTGCCTTTCCTTTTGACATTTTGTATCAGTTGCATAGTGAAACAGGATTTCCAAAAATAGAACTGTATGCTGCACATTCCAGTGCACTCTGGGATCTTCCCCATAATGTCCATGGTTTTTTCTGTTATTTAATGCCACTGTTTGCCAAATGTTCCTGCCAGTGTTTTTCACTGCGCTTTCTGGATTCCATGGAACCTATTAATGGCTGACAGTTTTATTTATTTTATTTTAACCAGATATGAATCCATTTTTAGATACATTGCAAAACTTCAGCATACGATCTTGACTTAATCATGGCTATAATTTGTTTATGTTTTTTAAACAATTATGATGACAGTTCCATTCTGCTGCTTTTTTTAATGAACAGTGTAGTTTTTTTGCCTGGTGCCAGCAATTTGTGTTTCTTTTTGCTGTAAAATTGCAAACAGCAGCCAAAATTCTGATGTCTAGTCACACTGTAACTATTGGTCTGGTCCTGCCCAGTTAAAAAAAATGTCCCTGTTGTAGAAAAATTGCACACTCAGAATCACTGTGGAGATGCTTTGTTCCCCACAGAGGAAGAAGGTAAAAGTTTCGATATGGCTTATGTTAAGCAACAGAATTTCAGTCAGTATTGTCACTCTCAGTTACTATATTCCTTACACCAGGCATGTCCAAACGGGGGCCCTCCAGATGTTTTGGACCACAACCCCCACATACTTTTGCCATTAGCAATCTAAGCTTAGAATTCTGGGAGTTGTGGTCCAAAACATCAGGAGGGCCAAAGTTTGGACATGCCTGCCTTACCCTGTTGTTTTGCAAATCTTTGTCACTGACATTTCTGAAATTTTCATTTTAGATCAGGTAGTAGAGGGCAGACTTGGTCCTTCTGCCGTAGTACTGGATCACACCAGTGGGTTTGAAGGACTCCTGTTGGTGGATGATGACTTACTTGGGGTGAGTGTAAAGGAAAAACTGTGAGTGTATTGGACTTTAGACGGATTTCAAGACATGTGCCAAGCTTCTGCTTCTTGGTTATTTTAACATTTCTTGGTAGTGGTTGGTGCTGCTGCTCTGTTTGTCTCTGTGCATTCCCCCCCACCCTCCACCACTTTGCTCTGTAGGCTGGAGTAGAGGCAACACAGACTTCCTTTTAACCAAGGCTGAAAAATTACAAACCTACCCTGGGAATGTGTTTTCCTGTCTCTTGACTTATTCTTTTTCTGGAGAAAATCCCCCCTCTCCCACAGTTTGACACTTTTGTGAATCATGGTTAAAGTTTGTTTTATTTAAAATATTTTAACCCCCCCCCCTTCTCCTTGAAAAGGACCCAAGGCAGCTTGCAACATTGAAAGGCAATATTTAGAGCTGAAAACAGTGAATATACAACAGTGGTTTACATCATTAAAAGACAATCTTTAAAGCTAAGAACAGTATAAAGAGGCAGCTTGCATCATTAGTAGGTAGTATTACAGCTAAGATCAATAAGTATACAAATATTAAAAAGGAGACAAATGCCGCTGTGAGAAATGGAAAACACAAAAATGAAAAACATAAGTAGTGCCAAAATCCAGTCAAAGCAGTAATACATAACAATTCAGCTAAAAACCACACACAGGTAGCCAGTTCCTCAGAGAAGGTTTGCTGAAACAAAAGGTCTTTGCCTGCTTTTGGAAGGACAGCAAAAATGGGGCCAGCCTGGTCTCCTGTGGGAGGGAGTTCCAAAGTCTGGGAGAAGCAACAGAGAAGACCCGCTCCTGTGTTCCCATCAGATGCACTGTAAGGGTGATGGGACTGAAAGACCTCTCCTGACGATTTTAACACCAGAGCCATCTTATAATGCGAGATACAGTCTTTGAAATAGCTTGAACCCAGACAATTTAGAGCTTTTTAGATTAAAACCAGCACTTTGAATTGTGCCCCAAAATTGATCAATGCAGGTGTTGTAACAGTAATCAGCTGCTGCATTTTGGACCCACTAAGGTTTCCGTACACTTTCCTTTGACAGCCCCACATAGAGAACATTGTAGTAATCAAGCCGGGAAATAACTAGAATGTGTGTAACAGTGGCCAGATCACATCTCTCAAGAAATGGACATAGTTGGCACACGTTTTAATTGTGCACTCCTGGCCACCACCAAGACCTGGGAATCCAGCTTCAGGGATGAATCCAGGAGCACCCTGAAGTGTTGTAGTCCCCCCACCCCAGGAGGAGAGTAACTTTATCCAGTACAGGCTGCATCCCTAGTTAACTAGGCTTTCTCTTTACCATGCATTTGAACCTGTAGTTCGAAGTGCCTTTAGATCCTAATGCAAGGGAAATGCTAGCTGTTTTTAATCTTAGCGGCCACAAACTATTTAGTTGGCATTAATGGCCAAATTTGTGGAAATATCAGGATAGAGGCTTGACGTGAATCTGATATTATAGCTGCATTGGTAGTCTGTGTTGATAGAAAATGCACTTCATCTGGAGATACTGTACTGAGAGATCCTCCTGTCTTGATAACCATAATACTGTTATCACATCTGTGAAGAAACTGAAAATGGAGGGATCATGGCCTCTGGTGCTGGTTTTGGAAATGTCAGACTTTGTAGTGAGTGTCGAGGTGTGTGTTGATGCCCACCAGCAATTGGAAGGGAATAATAAAAGGAGTGGCCTTGCTGCCAGTTGGGCAGTATAAAAATCCAATCCAATCCAATCCAATCCAATCAATCAATCAATCAATCAGTCAGTCAGTCAGTCAGTCATACCTGCAGCTGTTTGGTGTGAGAGCAGCCTTCAAGGTCAGGCTGGCTTATTATTTGGTGTTCTGCTGATTGGAAGATTGTTTTCAGCAAAGTAAGGGGAGGGAACAAAAACTGCCTTTGCCTTCCTGAGCATCTGGGGGAATGTGTTGCTTGATTTGAAGATCCTCTGGAAGAGTCCAGAAGTAGAACTTGTAAGTATAAAATTGGTGTCAAAAGTTCCTTTAGTTGGCTTTCGTTATCTGTCAGGTGAGATACTAGGCTCATTGGCTGTTCTGTACTTTGTTTATGTTCTGAGGATATGCTAAACCTGTACTAGAGAACAAGCACTACAATAGTTTAGCTTTCTTATTTTCTGTTGTGTGTGCTCTGTGTTGTTCTTGTCTTGAACTTATTTGTTCTAAAACTTGTTTTGAGTGTTTTTGCAATTGTTAAGGCTGCTTTTGAAACTTGATTTGCTGTTTATAATTGTTCACCTTCTTGCAATAAAATATAACATTCCTTTATAAGTGGTTTGTGATATTTAAAACCATGCCTTGTCTTGACTATACACCAGAAGCCTGTATGTTTTGTGAGTGTGGTGACATTTATATTTGGCATAAGAACCAAAGTACTTAACATTGTGAATTTTGGGGAACTCCCAGGAAGCACTGCTCAGTCTGGTTAGATTCATGCGTGGAAAGGTTTTTGGGCAGGAAGGTTCCTCCAGCCTTCACCACGTTTAGTTTTTCTGGTTTCACCCATTCCAGGATAGGTAGGGGAGTGTAACTGAGTGGTTTATGTGGGTCTCCCTGTACTTGGAGATCCTTGACAAAGTCTTTGTTACATCCCTCCTTAGATATTGCAGTAACTTCTCTTTCCCTAACTACTCTACTGTGTGCAGCCCTGAAATTCTTCCTCGCCTTTAGTCTGCTTTGCTGTACTTCTTATTGTATTATATGCTTGTTGTTGACCTGCTGTCATTTCACAGTTCAGCTTAAGGTCACTGGAATGTCCTATTAAATTATGTGCTGACCGAATATTCTTCGTTTCTCTTTTAAAAAGATTTTAGAGATCTGTTTCAATGTTTCCTCTAATTCGTTTTTCTTCTGCTGTGTGGGATCCATGTCCGTCTGCATGCGGGGGGATTCATTTCAGCCAAAATTCAGAAGTGAACAGGCATTTGCTTTGGCTGCGCTGCACTGATGAAGTTCTGTGTGTGCAGTGGTGTGCACGCACAACTTATAGGGAACATTGATCTGCTTTGTTAGTGTCACCCTTCCACTGCTCTGTCTTGGCCCTCTTGGTGATTAGATTTTAATTCTCATATGTGCTGCTGTTAATTATACTAAGAGGGCCACAGATTACTTTGTGTGCTTTCCATACCCTCATAATTCACCCTCTGGGTTCCAAATCTCAGGCAAGGAAGGAAGGTCAAAACCACTTTTGCATTGAACATACAAGTAAGTGTTGCTGTGTGCCACTGCCTGCCATTCTAATGCAGGCAATCATATACCCACGACTGCCGTCCTAATAAAGAACAGCACCCTTCTGTTTTTACTCACCGGTTCTTGCACTGTTCATCTCAGTTGCTATAGGTTTTGTGTCCTGTACCCATCTGTAATCACTTGTGTCTTGGACTCTTTTATCATTTCCTCTGGCACTTCATGTTTTGATCTTGCTGTTTCTGGCACATGGTTAAGCATGTTCTCATACAGCCCATCTGGTCCTTGCTGTTGTCCTATTCCACATTCTTAGTTCATGCTGATCCTCAACATGTCCGTATGGCTGTTTGGGAAGGTTGTGAGGCCAGTAAAGATTGTGCCATCTCCAGCCTCGCCTTGCGTATATTGGCAATAAGTGTTTGTTCTGGGTAAAATGGGAGCAGTCTGCCAGTATGCAGATACACCTTTTTGGATGTCCTCATGTCCACTGTCCTTGTAGACCTCCTTCTGACTTTGTGAGTTCAGTCCTTATGGCAACAAGCCACTGGTGATGTTGTCTGGGGTCTCAGTGATTGGAAATGTCCTTGTATATTCTTTAGCTCTTTTTTTTCTCCAACTGCATATAAGGTGTAATGAAATCCATAAAGTGAGGAAGCATGATATATAAGTCTCCTTTCTTTGCATTTCAGGTTATTGGCCATAGTAACTTTGGGTCTATCAGGGCTACTACCTGTGTATATAAAGGTAAGAATTTGGGGGGGGGGAGGACTCGCCATAGTGTCACTCTTATTGGGAAAATGTTGCAAGCGGATATCAACTTTAGGAGATAATTTATTAGTAATTGTATTAAATAAATCCAAACATTACTATTTGTGTTACAGTTGTTTCAGTTTTTTGGAAGAAAACATCTGTCATTAGATGGTTGCGACCTGAGCAGGCATTTGTTAGAGGAAAGCCTTTAAATAATGTTGTTCAGTACATCGGGTGTGTTAGGAAAGGAAGAATGGACTGCCCTTTTGAATTGTGGTGTATGTTGTTCAGTTGTCTTATGTTGAGTGAGGAGAAATTTTAGTGTAGCATTTTAGCTGAGACTCTGTCACTTGACACTTAGACTACTGTCTTCTCCTTTCAGGAAAATGGATTTATGAAGTGCTGATTTCATCCCAAGGCCTCATGCAGATTGGCTGGTGCACTCTCAACTGTCGATTCAATCAGGAGGTAATAAAACAACATTGCAAAGAGTGGGATTGTTTTTCAAATGTCATCTGAGTTCTCTTGTAGCTCAGCTTGTAAGGGTAAGGCTAGTCAAAATGGCAATTATTATTACAGTACAACCCCCTTATCTGCTGATTCGCTAACTGTGGATTCAGTTATCCACAGTTGGCGATCACTGGAGGGGCCGTGGCAAGGAGGGAGAAAATTAAAAATAAAACTTACCACCACTGTTGCCTGCCGCCCTCCTCCTTGCCGCTGCTGCCATAAGCCAGCAAGGCACCCTCCAGTCAGATGCAGAAAGCCGCCTTACTGGGATCTGCTCGCATAATTCGCCGATACATCACATGGTCCTAAACGCTTGGGAAGTGTTTGACTAGTGATTTGTATTACAAAATCCAGCATAGTTAGCTGTGTGGTAAAAACTAACTAACTAACTAACTAACTAACTAACTAACTACCTACCTAACTAACTAACTAAATTAATAATAATAATAATAATAATAATAATAATAATAATAATAATAATAATAATAATAATAATAATAATAATAATAATAATAATAATAATAATAAATGGTGTGGTGGCATTTTATTCAAAAGCACATAAGAAGAGCCATTAAAAAGTGTGGATCATGATAAAAGAAATTAGTGTGCCACATTTTATTATTCTATTGCAGTGTTCCCCAACCCCCGGTCCGCGGACCGGTGCCGGTCCGTGGAAACCGGGCCGCCGCCGCGCCGCGCCCCCCGCAATCCCCCCCCCGCCGCCGCGACCCCCCCGCAAGCGACCGCGACCCCTCCGCCGCCGCGACCCCCCACAATCGTCCCGCCCCCCGCCGCAATGTCCCCGCCGCCGCCGCCACGACCCCCCCGCAATCGTTCGCCCCCCGCAATCGCCCCCGCCCCGCCGCCGCCGCCGCCGCGACCTCCCCGCAATCATCCCCGCTGCCGCCACAATCGCCCCCCGTCCCGCCGCCGCCCGCCACGACCCCCCCGCCGCCGCCATCCCCCCCGCAATCGCCCCTGTCCCGCCGCCGCCACCACGACCCCCCCACAATTGTCCCCGCCCCGCCGCCGCCGCCGCAATCCCCCCCGCAATCGCCTCTGCCCCGCCGCCGCCGCCGCCGCAATCGCCCCCCGCAATCGCCCCCATCCCACCATCGCCGCCACAACCCCCTCCGCAATCGCCCCCCCGCAATCGCCCCCATCCCACCATCGCCGCCGCCGCTGTGACCCCCCGCAATCGCCGCCGCCCCGCCAGAAAGAAAGAAAGAAAGTAAGGAGGGAGGGAGGGAGGGGGGGAGAAAAGGGAAAGAAAGAAAGAAAGAAAGGAAGGAAGAAAGAAAGAAAGAAAGAAAGAAAGAAAGAAAGAAAGAAAGAAAGAAAGAAAGAAAGAAAGAAAGAAAGAAAGAAAGAAAGAAAGAAAGAAGGGGGGGAGGGAGGGAGGGAGGGGGGAAGAAAAGGGAAAAGAAAGAAAGAGAAGGGAGGGAGGGAGAAAGAGAAAAGAAAGAAAGAAAGAAAGAAAGAAAGAAAGAAAGAAAGGAGGGAGGGAGGGAGGGAGGGAGGGGGGAAGAAAAGGGAAAGAAAGAAAGAGAAGGGAGGGAGGGAGAAAGAGAAAGAAAGAAAGAAAGAAGGAAAGAAAGAAGGAAAGAAAGAAAGAAGGGGGGAGGGAGGGAGGGAGGGGGGAAGAAAAGGGAAAAGAAAGAAAGAGAAGGGAGGGAGGGAGAAAGAGAAAGAAAGAAAGAAAGAAAGAAAGAAAGAAAGAAGGGAGGGGGGAGGCAGGGGGGGAAGAAAAGGGAAAGAAAGAAAGAAAGAAAGAAAGAATGAAGGGAGGGGGGAGGCAGGGGGGGGAAGAAAAGGGAAAGAAAGAAAGAAAGAAAGAAAGAAAGAAAGAGAAAGAAAGAAAGGAAAGAAAGAAAGAAAATGAGGAAGGAAGGAAAGAAAGAAGGGAAGGAAGGAGGTAGAGTAGGAGGGAAGGAAGGAAGGAAAGAGAGGGAGGGAGAGGGAGAGAAATAAAGAAAAAAGAAAGAAGGGAGAGGGAGGGAGAGAAAGAAAGAAGGGAGAGAAAGAGGAAGGAAGGAAGGAAGGAAGGAAGGAAGGAAGGAAGGAGAGTGGGAGGAAAGAAAGAAAGAGGGAGGAAGGGAGAGAGAGAGAGAGAGAAAGAAAAGAAAGAAGGGAGAGGGGGAGGAGGCCTCATGTGAAGGAAGGGCAAAGGGTCCCAAGACCTCACGGCGGCTGGGTAGCCCCTGAGGGGGGAAATGCAAGGAAGTAAAAACAGTGTTTCAGCGATGCCAAGGACTCATCGCACAACACTGGCTCTTCGGCTTGAATACGGACCGCCCCCTAGAGTGGGAAACGACTAGCACGCATGTGCGTCAGCAGCCGGGGGGGGGGCATTTACATTTTTTATCTTATTAAATCAAAACAAGCGGGCCAGGGAAAAATGATCAAGCATTTACCGGTCCACGGTGATAAAAAGGTTGGGGAGCACTGTTCTATTGGACAATTGGACACTGAAACAAGCTTTGTTGTTTCGGCTGTTTGCCAAAATAAATTCAAGGTACAGTTAAATAAGGAATATGGGCTTAAAATTCAGCCTCTCAATTTTAAATTGGGGGTGTTCACATCTAAGTTGTAGGAAGGATTTAGGAATTACAACTGTTTAATATGTAGGACCCTTGTTTTTCAAGAGACCACAAGGAATTGGATAATTGACTCAAAAGCTGTTTGATAGAGAGGTGTGGACTATTCCTTTGTTAGTTCATCATCAATAAAGCAGGTAAAATGTCTGGAGTTGAGTCCGGTTGTGGCATTTGCATTTGGAAGCTGTTGCTCTGAACCCACAACATACGTATGTTCAAAGGAACTCTTGATGACTGTGAAACAAGGCATTCTTTGGCTGAAAAGAAAGGAAAGGAAGGAAACCTATGAGAGAGATACCGGTAACATTAGGAGTGGCTAGATCAACCGTTTGGTACATTCAGAGAGAAAAAGAACACACTGGTGAACTCTTGAACACAGAAAGTCCTGGACATCCACGGAAGACAACAATGGTGGGTAAGTGTAGGGTCCTCTCCATGGTAAAGAAAAACTCCTTCATAACATCCAGCCGAGTGAAGAACACTCTCCAGGAGATAGGCATATTATTATTATCCATGTCTACTATAAGAAGATGACTTCATGGGGAGCAAATACAGAGGGTTCACCATAAGGTTTACTTTTCTTTGGTTTAGATCACTGTCCTGTTCCTCGTTTTATGTAGAATTTGTTAACAATGAATCTGAATACATTATTTATACAGGAGGGAGTTGGAGACACTCCAGATTCATACGCTTATGATGGAAATCGAGTGCGCAAATGGAATGTGACTACAACCAACTATGGTAAAGTGAGTGTCTAATTTCAATTATTTTTCTTGCCAAAAGAAGAAGAAAAGCATGTCTCCCTTCTTTGGCTTGGTTCCAGAAGAAGAACTGTAGGCAAGCTACCTTACCCCAAGCCATACCATTGGTCTGTCTGACTCATTGTATTTGTAATAATTGGAAGAAGCTCTCCATGTTTTCATATTGGGTTGTTTCTTAGTTCTTCTAGAAGTGGAGGTGGTTTTTGGTTTTTTTACATAAAGACTGTGTCTGAAATGGCTATTCTTCATCTGCTAGTATGTCTGAAAGTGTATGCCCACATAAATGCAAATCTTTTAACCTTTGTATATATGTGATGCAGTTTGATCTACATTGTGAACACTTGTAGCTTTAAGGTGCCTTAGAGCTCTTTGTTATGGAAATTGAGAGCTATTAAACAGTCAGAATCAAAAGAAATATTGTAATAGTGCTTCATACAAATCAGTATCTTGTTGTTTGATATAATACTTTTTATTAATTTAATAGAAGTTGATTAAATATAAAGTATTGTCTTGTAGCTGTACATATGTTGCAGGTAATTGTTTCATCATAGGAAATGGTGTAGCTACTTGGGTGTAACTGGACATTGCACCCCTAATAGCTAAGGTAGTGCCAAAGCAGAAGTGTTGTCCAGGAAGCACTTTTGTCTCTGTGTTTTGAAGTTTGTCACAATGGGATTTGCACAACTGATTTTGTAATCAGTTTTGACTGGCTGTACCACCCAGCAAAGCTGCACCTGCATAATTTTACTTTATGCTATATGTCTAGACATAAAGACTCCCAACCAGCATCTTACCATTTCATACTTGCATTTGTATCTCAGCTAGCAGCACTATCTTCCAAAGTTTGACTCTGTGCATTGCAAACAAACATTCTTAAAGCTCATATATCCAGCCCTGGCTGCCTCATATGCATATATATTCCCTCTTATAGCTATGTTTGTCACCACCAATAATTTATGAATACTTGAATACAAATCCTACACTTCAGCTGTCACTTCTCTACTGTCCTGAGTCACTTTTAATATAGCTCTAGAATTCAGAATGGTGCAATAAGCAGCAGATAGGGTGGAAGGTCAAGCACTTACTGTTACTGTTTAGTGTGGCAGCAGAAATCTTCCATCACAGATTTGCTTGCTGTAAGTTTTAAAAGCCAAAAAACCCGACTGCAATTCCCAATTGCAATTAGATATACTGTACATTTTCTCTGTCCAGTAAAGCCTGAGGGGACATTAATGTGATAGTGTGTGCAAATGAAGAATGTGTACTGTTGCCTAACAAATAATGAAGACATAAAACACTTGCAGATTACCGTATTTTTCTGTCTGTAAGATGCCCCCCTGTATAAGACAACACCCACTTTTCCAACCCAAAATTACGCTTTTGATTCCACATGGTTCTCTCCTCAGCTTACTTCCATGTGTAAGATGACCCTCAATTTTTAGTCTAACAATTTTAGACAAAAATATAGTCTTATGCAAAATGCTGAAAAATACTGTAAATGTTCAATGTGTACTCCTAACCTAAAAGGGCACCACAGAGTACAGTAACTTTAGGACTGTCACAGCAAGAGCCCATACACGCAAAGTGATGCTCAAGATTTAACAGCAAAGCAAAGCAAAAGTGTTCTGCTTATATACCGCCCCATACCACTACAAGTAGTCTCTGGGCGGTTTACAATTTTAATTACAGTGTGCAGGCTACACACTGCCCCCCCCCCAGCAAGCTGGGTACTCATTTTACCGACCTCGGAAGGATGGAAGGCTGAGTGAACCTTGAGCCTGCTACCGGGGATTGAACCCAGGTCGTGAGCACAGTTTTACCTGCTGTACAGGCATTTAACCACTGCGCCACAAGATTTTTTTTACTGTATATGAAACGGTAAATACCACCATTCCATCTGGATTCTGAAAAGGAAGAGGCATTAGAGATTATGTAGCAAATATGTGCGGGCTACTGAAATACATCTAAAAATTTCAGAAGAAAATCATTTGTGCGTTATAAAGTAAAGCTTTTAACTATATGACTCATGAAAAGTTATGGAGCATGCTAAAAGAAATGAGTGTGCCACATTTGATTATTTTAGTATGTAACTTATACTATGTTATTTATACTGATTACTTTGGTATGTGATTTATACTATGTAGAAGAGGCTATTGTTAGGGAAGAAAATGGAAAACAGAATCATTTCCCATAGGCCACTGTTGGTGAACCTGTGGCACTCGGAGCCCTTTCAGTGGGCACCCGACATCACCCCTTCACAGCCACCTGTATTCAGGTTAAATGGCTGTGTTGGCACTTTGCGGAAAAATTAGTGGGTTTTGAATCGCAGTTTGGCACTCGGTTTCTAAAAGGTTCGCCATCACTGCGCATAGGCAGTGGTGTCAAACAAAAGTCTGTTTTATCTCCCTCTGTGTTCAATCTAAATGCAAAAAGCTGAGTTAGATTCAGATGAAGGAGAAATGAAAACTGATGAAGAAAATGTCAATGATTGATCATGCGTGGATGATACCATATTAGTGGCAGAATAGAGTGATGACTTAGAAGCAGTGTTTGATGAAGGTGAATGAAGAAGCTGCAAAAGAAGGATTGCAGTAAAACAGTAAGAGGACAGAGTTGATGACTACAGAAGAATTACATAACTTGTTGACAATGAATAAATCCAAATAGTTAAGTGTTATCATTAGTTCACTCATCAACCAAAATGGAAACTGTAGCCATGAAATCAGGAAAAATCAGAGAGGGTTGGTATGAAGGAACTGGAAAAGATATTTTGGTGAAAGGATGTGTTTCTGGGAGCCAAGGCCAGAATCATTGCTTATGTGGTGCTTCTGGAGTACAATGTATGGATGTAAAAGCTAGTCCGTGAAGAAGGCTTACAAGGAAAATATTCAGTTCATTTGAAGTGTATTGATGGAGGAGAGATTTATGGATACCATGGATGGCCAGGGAAAAAAGTGAGTTTCAGATGAAGCCAAGCGTGAACTAGAACTTGAAACTAAACATAATTAAACAGGCTTATAGACAAGACTCACTGGAGAAGACAATTCTGGCAAAAGTTGAAGACAGCAGAAAAAAGAAGAAAACCAAACATGAAATGGATAGTCTCAGTAATGGAAATCACAGCTGTTACTTTGCAACATCCTAAGTAAGGCTGTTAACTTTACTTACTGAGGGTTCATGATGCCTAGGATTGCTTCAGGATGGAAGTAACTTGATGGCTTTTAATAATGACAAAAGATCTGGCATAGCAGAGAGTAAAGTGATTGATCCCGGGCACGAAGTAGGATGCAGAATGTCACACTGTTCTTGGAGGGCATTTAGTCATGTCCTGCTTGACCAGTTTAGAAGTGCTACTGTAGCAAAACTGCTTACATGCTTCCCCTCGTCTTAGTTAATAATTTTATCTCTTTCTTTTTCCCCTCTTTCTCCCCCCCCCCTTGCAGTCTTGGGCAGCGGGAGATATTGTTAGCTGTTTGATAGACCTGGATGAAGGAAGCATTTCTTTCTGCTTGTAAGCATCCTTAAAAACCTTTTCTAGATGTTGCTAGTCTGCTGTTTTCTATCCTCTTCATGTTCTAAACATGTTTGCTGAGGGCTTAATAAAGCCTCAAATAAAAGTTTCTAGATTTCAAAATAGTTGCAGTGTTTTCAGTCAACAAAGCATGTCTTGACAGGGACGGCTCCCCACAAGGCCCCATCTCCGCCTCTGCATTATTATTTTTTCTGTAATCCAACAAGACACCAGAGGGGTGCCAGAATTTGAAATGACATAGCAAGTTGTTAAAGGTTTCTGCGAAGATGACATCCCCATCTGTCAAGACTGGGGATATTTAAAATTAAGACGTCATCTTCAGTCACTGCAGACTGTTACATTTATTGTGCCAAACAGTGGATGTCATGGGAAATTATGAGAGAACAATATGATCTTATGTCACATTTAAGCTCTTGCTGCAAAAGTAAAACAAGTCTTGGGTGTCATGGGATGTCTGAGCAGAGTTCTTAGATTGACCAGAACCTTTAAAAAGGTGCTGGTAGTACTGATCTAAAAAAGAAATGTTATAATTCTGGGACATTGCAACAGATGAATTCTGTATTTGGAAATCAAAATCTGATTTTATTTGAATCAGTTCCATAATACAGAGGAGAAACCAACAGCCTATGGCAAGTTTGCGCTTTTCTCTTGTGTTAAAGACTTTTAAAATAATTATTTAATGGGCTGTCTACATTCTCAGGAATTTCTCTCTCTTCTTTTTTAGGAATGGCGTATCTCTAGGGACAGCTTTTGACAATATCTCACGCGGCTCAGGCATGGCCTACTTTCCTGCCATCAGCCTGTCATTCAAGGAATCTGTTGCTTTTAACTTTGGAAGCCGCCCACTTCGATATCCTTTGACAGCTTCTCTATTTAGAATAGTTATAGATAAAAATAAAGATAAAAAAAACATACTACTGATAGCCAATGTTGTACGAGGACATAGCACCTGAAGAAGACCCGTCTGCCATCATTTTTTAAAGATCTCTGTTATTATACCTGTGACCTTCACCCATGATTAGGTAGCGTTTCCCACTGTTCTTGCATCTTTGCACGTCCTCTTATTTCTTGCATTGCATTTGACGGAGACAGATGCCTGCTACCCCACTGGGGACATTTCCAGCATTCAAGTAATTGTGGGCAGACAGAGATGTAGCGCTGGCATAGTGGCCCCCAAGCACAGAAGAAAAGTTGAACCGATGCCTGAAAGCTGTCTCCTGTTCTTGTCCCGTTGCCATTTACCAAGAGTGAGGTAACTAGTTGAGCCAGCCTTCTACTCAGTCCCTGATGTTGCCAAATACCAGGTCTGCCCTGAACAAGGCCCAGCTTATCCAGGATTTAATCCTGGACGAGAAGGCAGTCCTAGCCTACATAAGTGAAACCTGGGTGGGCGCAAAGGGAAGCTTAGCCCTCTCACTATAATCTGCCCACCCAGTGACTCAATCCAACATCAGAGCAGACTGGAAGGGTGGAGGCAGGGCAGGGGAAGTAGCCAATGTGTGTATAGGAATACCATCAAGGCTGTCAGGCTCTCTGCCCTACTGATCCCAGTCCCAGGTCTGGAGGCCCATCACATGACAGTTGGGACCAGGGGTGGTCTTGGGGTCATCTTCTACCTGGCTACCTCCTTGGATGTTTCTAAGCGATCTTTGAAAACGTGGTTGTTTAAAGCAGGCATTTCTGCAGAATAAAAACAAAAACAAAAACAAAACATAAATCCAGCGTTTACCCAGTTACCTATTAAGCAAATACTTTCTATTCAATTTTGCCCGCCTCTAATTTTTAATGTTCTTACGTTAATTTTAAGTTTCTTGTGATCTATTATTTATCATTTGATATGGCCTCATTTTTTATTTTCATTTGCATTTTATTAGATGTCCTCCCTATGTATTTGTACTTTGTTTTGCTTTGTTGTTAACCACCCAGAGCGGTCTTTGCTGTCAGATGGGTGGTATAAAAACCAAGGCAAAGCAAAGCAACCAACCAACCAACCAAAGAAACAAACAAGCAAACAAAGATTTCTTCTGGGTGAAAATAAGAAAGTGGCAGTCACCATCATCATCATCATCATCATCATCATTGTCACCACCCCCACCACCATCATCTTAGAGCCCTAGGGACTTAGAAAGGTCTTTATGGACCATTGAGTCCAGCTCTGGTCAAGGAGGGACAGTAGGGAATCCGTCTCCCAAAATCTGGCCCTGTAGACAGATGGCTGAACCATGGAGGTTTCTAGCATGATCTCTGGATTCTTTTTAAAAAGTTTATTCCAGTGCATTGGGAATAGGTTTATTCCATATCTGAACTGCACCTGTGTGATGCAACACTCAGAAACATAGGAAAATACAATGAACCGTGGCAAACTTTCTGGGAGATTGGCATGCTGCCTGTAAGGAGCTCTGGAGCCTTGTGAAAGTAGTTTCTTAAACAAGCACAATTGGTTTCCTTGATCATCTCATACATATCCAGTGGAGGGATATCGGCCCTTACAAGACAAACCAGCCACGGATCTGGGGAAAGCTCACAAGCTCTTGGGATACCTGAAAAATGTTATCAGTGTTGGAATAGATGTGTCGGTAAGATCATATTTTATTGTTAAATTTATTTAGACATGTTCTATCTCATGCTGGTACTGTTCAACCAAAGCACTCGTGTGTCTTATTGGTTTACAGCAACAGTAATAAGAATGTGTAAACAATAAACTAATCTGTCTAAAACATTTGGAGAAATGCAGATGATTCCACTTGATGCTGAAAAAGGAGGGAAACATTGCTATGTGAACCTCTCCAAAGAGGTGGATTCTTGCATTAATGGAAATGAATGCCAACATGTTTCTATACATCTATTCAGAAATAAACTCGATTAAGTTCAGATAAATGTATATATTTATCTAAATATATATAAATGTTTACATAGTGCATGTATGGTTATGTCCTGTATGTGTTGTACAAATATGAAACAATTAGATCAGTAAAATCCAGTTTCAAAATCACAGATTGTGAATTTTGAAGCTGAAAACAGCTAAAACAGGCAGAACAAAATCAGTGTTGAAGTAGTCGGTAGGTACCTTCTGGCTCTGGTTTTTGTGGCCTTGCTTTATGGGTAGCACACTGGAAGGCCATTTGTCTCCGTCTTCTAATGGGATAGGCAATTCACCATCAGGTTCAGAAGGCCTGGCTGGGTATTAGTGGCTTGGCCCCTGAGATCTTTCCTTGTTTTCTTTATCCTGCCACCACTGTTGCTGCGAGTTGTGACCGCAGCAACCTAAGAACAATTTATGCAGTGGCTCTGGGAGTTGAGTCATGGCTACTGGACTTCTTTTTTGAGAGATAGAAACTTTTCGCTGTTCATCCAAACAGCTTCATCGGTCTGAATACAGCTAGTGCAAGAGACCTTCTTATAGTCAGCTTGACCTCTTGTCCCCTTGTCTGATTGGCTCATAAGATGAACAAAGCCTGAATAGGCTCGTTAGGGAGACATTAGTGTCCATGGCCTTAAGGTAAACAATGGCCTAAGGTGCTGAAACCCATCAAGAATGGGTCGTTAGCTGTCAAGAATGGGTCGTTAGCTGTGACCTGGTGGTGAAGGCTCCTTGATTTGCCTGGGTACTGTGGAAAGTACAGCCTGATACGTAGCAGCTAGACTATGCCGGAGCCCCCCACCTCTGTTGAGGGAGGGATTTTCAATGCTGACATGAATGGCTTCCCTTACTCCTCTCTCAAACCACCTCTCTTCTTTGTCTAATATGTGTACATCCTCATCTTTGAAAGAGTGGCCTTTTTCCTTCAAATGGAGGTGTACTGCTGATTCTGGTCCTGAGCTGTTACCTCTCCTATGTTGGGCCATTCTTCTGTTTAATGGCTGTTTAGTTTCTCCAATGTAGAGGTCTGAACACTCTTCACTGCATTGGACTGCATATACTATATTGCTCCTTTTATGGTTTGGTATCGGATCCTTTGGGTGGACAAGTCTCTGCCTTAGTGTGTTCATGGGTTTGAAATAAACAGGGATGTGGTGTTTGCCAAAAATCCTTTTAAGCTTCTCCGACACTCCCGCCATGTAGGGAATGACCAGGTTTCTTCCGTCGGGTCTGGGTCTCAGACTGATCCCTTGTTCTTCTGGGATGGCCCACTGCTTTGTTGAAGGCCCACCTTGGATATCCACAGGCCTTAAGTGCTGTCTTCAGGTGCCTGTCTTCCTTCTTCTTGGCTTCTGAGGAGGTGGGGAATGCTCTCTGCTCTGTGGCTTAGGGTCCTGATGACTCCTAGTTTGTGTTGTAATGGATGGTGGGAGTCAAACAGTAAGTATTGATCTGTGTGGGTGGGTTTCCTGTAAACTTCTACTCCTAGGCCACGGTCAGGTCTGATGATGACTGCACAATCCAGGAAAGCCAGCCTGTTGTCTTGGGTGTCTTCCCTAGTGAACTTAATATTAGGATCCACTGCATTGATGTGGTCTGTAAAGGCCTGTACTTCCTGCGTCTTTATTTTAACCCAGGTATCATCTACATACCTGAACCAATGGGATGGTGTTGTCCCTGGGAAGGTGTTGAGTGCCTTCTTCTCCACTTCTTCCATGTATAGGTTTGCTACAATTGGTGACACTGGGGAACCCATGGCACAACCATGCTTCTGTCTGTAGAAGTCCCCTCTGTACATGAAATATGTGGTGTTCAGACACAGGTCCAGGAGCAGGCCTATCTGGTCTGGGTTGAGGCGGCTTCTGGAGGTGAGGGTGCTGTCTTCTCTTAATCTTCTCTTTACCATTATTAGCGCATCAGTGGTGGGTATGCTCCGGCATAGTCTAGCTGCTACGTATCAGGCTGTACTTTCCACAGTACCCAGGCAAATCAAGGAGCCTTCACCACCAGGTCACAGCTAACGACCCATTCTTGACAGCTAACGACCCATTCTTGATGGGTTTCAGCACCTTAGGCCATTGTTTACCTTAAGGCCATGGACACTAATGTCTCCCTAACGAGCCTATTCAGGCTTTGTTCATCTTATGAGCCAATCAGACAAGGGGACAAGAGGTCAAGCTGACTATAAGAAGGTCTCTTGCACTAGCTGTATTCAGACCGATGAAGCTGTTTGGATGAACAGCGAAACGTTTCTATCTCTCAAAAAAGAAGTCCAGTAGCCATGACTCAACTCCCAGATAAACGCACCTGGATGACTGAGAATCTTCACAGACGTTATGCAGTTGCTGCACATTTGTGTTATACCTGTTCTCCTGCAATGGCACCGATGCAGTGCTGTGACCCTCTTGCAGTGGGTTCACAGCAAAAGGGGAGCGGCAAGCGATGGCAAGAGAACAGGGAGGAGTTTGTGGCCACTGCAGCAGATGTCAGCTGCCTCTGGAATGGTAGGTTCCAAAATCTTAGAGAATCAACCTCCTGTGTCAGCGCACAATTCAAGCCACAGAAGTTCTTATTATGGAAACTTTCAGTCCTCAGCAAACCCAGTTTATTTATTTATTTATTTTAGAATATTTTTACCCCGCCTTTCTCCTTGGAAAAGGACCCAAGGTGGCTTACAGTAAGCCAGTACAATTAAGATATGTTCAAGTATTGAGAACAGACAATTGAAGGACATCTTACAGCATTAAAAGACAACATAACATTAAAGCTACAAGAGAACACGAGCAGTTAAAAAGAGAGTAAAATTCCATGTAAAAGTTATGAGTGATGGAAACTAACATTGAAAACATAGTGTCAGTGCAATCACACAAGGTTATACGTGGTTATAAACACAAAGTCTATGTGATCCTATAGATTCGTATAAAAGACACAGAATAGGTATTTCTATCCTATTCCTCTGACCAAGAAGCAGAATGGTGTTGAATTGATAGGAGGTTGCTTGATTCTTAATGGCTGGAATCAATATGGACAAGGGATCCAGTCTAGTCTCTCACTTGGGATGCTGCTGAGGCATTTCCTTTCTCCAGTTCTAGTGTGTGACTTAGCATGCTAAGTAACAGAATTTCAGCCAATGTCTTGTAAAAGAAAAAAAGGATGACCTTTCATTGCAGTCACTTTCCCCTACCTGCAAGTTAATAGATTGGAGGGAGAATGTTACAAACACTAGTTACAACGAAGCCACACTAGCCAGAGTCACATTGACTTGTGCAACCAGTTAGGTTGGACAAGTGCTGCCCTCCCCAGCTCTTCTTTGTGCAACCAGTTAGGTGCTAGTTGTTAAATAAGAAATACCATATAATTGTTTCTACAGTGTTTTTTTGAGATGGATTTTGTCCATCTATTTTTTTTTCTTAATTGGATGTCAGCAACATCCCTGTGAGGTCTAATTCAAGGCTGAAGAAGTGACCCCTCAGGTGTCCCATCTTCATTCCCCATCCGGTGTAGTCAGCCTGGCCAGTGGTGGCTAGGAAATAGTAGCCCAGTGATTTATCTAATGCAGGCATGACCAAACTTTGGTCCTCCTGATGTTTTGGACCACAACTCCCAGAATTCTAAGCTTAGATTGCCAATGAGAAAGGACTGTGGGAGTTGTGGTCCAAAACATCTGGAGGGCCGAAGTTTGGACATGCCTGCTCTAATGTGAAACGTGGCTTAGAAGGGATAGGCAAAAGAGACTAGCAGGTTCCTAGAATTCTGCCGATCCATGGTGCGTGGTTTAATTGGACACTTGCCTAAGGGCTTCCTCCAATTTTCTCAAACGAGAATCTGTTTACAAACATGTGTCACCTTGAGTTTTGTATTTCAGGAAGGCAAGCTGGTAGAGAGAGACGCTTCCACTTGGCAGCTACAGGGTGAGCCAACAGTGCTCATTACCCTGGCACACATTTTTAACAACTTTGCTCCTCTTATGGTGAGTTTCCTCTGTTGCTACATCTATGTTTGCAGTACTGTATCTTATGCCTTTAGTCGTGACAGAGGCCAGTTGTTGTTTTTGTTGTTGTAAGGGAACTCATAGCTTATAGCTGTGTTCTCCCAAGCAGGAAATATAGGAACCCATCTTGTACTGCGTCAGCCCAGTATGGTTGATACAGACTGGCAAGGGCTCTCCAGGGTTTCAGAGGGGAGATCCTCCTGGTCACTCATCCAGAGGCCACGGACAGAATCTGAGGCTTTCTGCATGAATGGCACCATTAAGCCATGCCCTAATAATCTGCAAGAGGAGGCCATCTCCTTTTCTCTTTTGTCCTGGCCCTCCTTCTGGGTTTTTGGAAAGCATGGAAGCATGATTTCACTAGAACTGGGACTACTGAAGCTGATCTTTGGAATGGCACTAAGCTGTCTCACTACCACCCCATAAACAGACCTGATCCCCTAGCAATCCCCACCTAGGACAAGAAGAAGCAACTTTTTCGCATCCATCCTTCCTCAAATGGACCGCATAAGGTTCATTTCAGGAAGGATGGATGTGAGAAAGTTGCTGCTTCTTGTCCTTAGTGGGGATTGCTGGGGGGCAGGGCTGTTTATGGGGTGGTAGCATACTGCCTCCACCAATGAGCCAAGTCTGTGTCGCTGTAGGAGTGGGGGATCATGGCCTTCCTCCCATGAGGAGGTGGGAGAAGACTGCCAGCACTGAAGGCATTGTGATGCTAGCTAGAATCTGCTTGGGGCAGGAGGGTTTATAACTCTTCCTGTCCAAAGGCCAACCCTCTTTTAGCCTTCACCTGTCCTGTGGGTCTAGTGCAAGCTTGCCAGTCTTTTAGAAGCCAGAGAGGAGTTTGTGGTGTGGTTCACCTGGCTGGTATATTAAACAAAAGATGGCCAGGAAATGTTTCTCCCTCCTGCCGTGACTGCCCCTGGAGGACAAAGAGCAGCCTGGATATCGTGGGTGGATGATTGTGGTTGAGCAGGTAGTGCGGAAATTGGGGATTGGTTGAGAGTTTTGAGGCAGCACCATTGATGAAAGGTTACTCAGTGCATCAGCTCTTCAGATCTTGAGGACCAGGGGCATGGTCAGAGGAGCACACTTGAGGACCAACCCAACACCCACTTTGAGTTTTGAGTTTCCGGCATCTGTGCAGGCAGCTGGAAGAAGAGTGGTGGGCAACTGAGTATTTCTCTACGTAGACGCTTTTGAAGAAACAAATGGACCTGAAAGGAAGATCTCAGTGTAAGAAATTTTGAGACAGTGTGTGAGGTGGGTCCCATGGAAAACAGCTGCTGTGGTCATCTCTAGAGCTATAGCATGGACTCTGTTATTCTCTTGCTGTGACTGGTTCAGAGTGTCTGCAGTGTGAATTTAGGCTTCCTTTTCACTTCCTCTGATCTGAGAGTTCTTCTTCTGCAGTGCAAAGTGTACTTGGTGGAAGATGTGCTTATGAACTTCCTGCTCAGCATCCTGGAAGGGGGAGGGGCTGTGGAAGCACATCCACTCATTCAACAGCTCTTGGATCTCATGTGGCTTCTCATGGAGGTGAGTTGTTCGGGCGACCTGATTGCCATAGTGTCATTTAAAAAAAAATTCTCACCACCTCCTCCCCCCCCAATAGGGGCTAAGTGCTCCCAGTATGTTTTAGCCTGTGTTTTTTCCTTCTCCTGCTTAGGATTATGAAGTACACGAATGCCTCAAGCAGCTGCTGATGTCCCTTCTCAGGGCTTATCGTTTCTCTCCCATTGTTCCTGATCTAGGTTTACAGGTAAGTGCTACGTGACACATCCCGGTGGAAACTCTTGAGAGCAAAGATCATATAACGAGGAAAGTTGCTCTTGTCTGTTGCCATTTTACAATTGTTTTAAAGCTCTCTTGTCTCTGCCGCCTGACTTGATTTCCCTTTTCCTGCCTACCCAGATCCACTACCTCCGTCTCACAATTGCCATCTTGAAGCACGAGAAATCCAGGAAGTACCTGCTCCAAAATGTCCTGTATCCTTTCTTTGTACCACTTGTCTTTTACACTCTTGCAGTTCTCTTGGTGATGCAAAGTCACTTAGACTGTCAAAAGCTTAAGGCATGTTGTCCTTGGAATTTGTCGTAACAAGAAGAAACACACACACACACACACACACACACACTTTATGCTGTGATTGCACACTTGCAAATTAATTTCTAGAGGTCCTGGTTATTGCCATTTCAAGAGGAACCTTGGCTTCTCTCTTGATTTGCAAATATACTTCAGACCTTCTTAGCTTAGCTATGCAAATGCAGGATGTGTGGAACTCTTGCTGTACTGAACAGCTGTGTCTTTCCCATGGAGGTGATGAAGCACTCATGCCATACTAATTGTATCAGGGTGTCATTGTCACTTTCCAAACATAGATCATCAGGTGTTTTTCCACTTTCAGGGGAAAACAACTCATACCTTCCTTAAATGAATTGCACTCTGCAGAAAATACATCCCTCTTCTGCTCTAACCCTTGATAACTGGTTACTAACTGTTGATACAGATTAAAATTTTAGTTCAGCTTCATCTTATCTACCCCAAACATACTGACTCAGTGTGTAGTATCATGTGTCGAACTATTTAATCTCAGAGCAACAGAACTGTTAAATATGCTGAAGAGTATTTCTCGTAGATGGTAGGTATGTTCCTTGATTACAGAGTTGTAACTCACTTGACATTTCCAGGTTCTTGATAGGAACAGCCTTGCTAGTTCACAGCAATGGGCTACCTAATTTAGCACCCTGTTTCCTACAGTGTCCTTTCAGATGGCTGTGAGAAGTACACAATCAGCACGTAGGCCAATATGCTGCTTCGACTGTTTCCTCCCAGGAGCTGACATTCAGTGGTGTACTATCTCAAAAACCTGGAGGTAACATACAGCCATCATGACCAGCCACAAATAGATACAGTATAGCAATCATCTATAACTTAGCCTCCCTCTGTCTTTGCTCCATGAAATAGCTTTAAGGAAAATGTCTTCCTTTCAGGGTCATTTACACTGAAGGGCTTCACCACATCTCATGGCAGACCTTCTCACATCCCAATTATGACGTGAAGGAGGCATACTCTTGCTTTCTCTCACCTGGATCTCCTGCCAGACAGTCTCATACAGGGATTCTGATTTTTATGGAGGAGGTGAAAAATTATCTACACGTTCTGTCACTCTGTGCATAATTTTTAAAACTCCTATCATGTCTGCCCTTAGCCCATTGGGGTCCCCAAGGTGTTCCCGCCACCTGACATTAGTTGTCCTTCTGTGCAGGTTTTTTTTTTTGCAGTACCGTAGTTCATTGTTAAGATACTAGCTTTTTGGGGGAGCCTCGTGGCGCAGTGGTTAAATGCCTGTACTGCAGGTAAAACTGTGCTCACGACCTGGGTTCAATCCCTGGTAGCAGGCTCAAGGTTCACTCATCCTTCCATCCTTCCGAGGTCGGTAAAATGAGTACCCAGCTTGCTGGGGGGGGGGCAATGTGTAGCTTGCACACTGTAATTAAAATTGTAAACTGCCCAGAGACTACTTGTAGTGGTATGGGGCGGTATATAAGCAGAACACTTTGCTTTTTGCTTTGCTTTGCTTTGGGGGCACCCCACAGCACAGGTGCCAGGACCAGAGGGCAAATGAGATATCATCACGTCCAGAAAACACTGGAGTAAGAATCTGATATGCCCAGTAAGGAAGGCAGTAAATTCACAAGTGAAGCTATGTCCCTTGAAATGGCAGTCACTCTGCCCAGAAGCCCGTCTTGTCCACGTTCTCTTTCCAGCAAGGTACACATCCTATCTGCCTGATTAAACACCCTTCCTGTCTAGTAAGTAACAACTATTGAAGAAATTCTCTCTCAGGGAATCAGGTTATTCCATTCCTTTCATGGAATCATAGGATAGTGAAGCTGGAAGGCCACCAAGTCCAACCCCCCCCCCTGCTCCATGCAGGAATGCAAATCAAAGGATCTCTGCCAAGCGGTTGTCCAGAGGTCTCTTGAATGCCTCCAGCGTTGGAGCACTTGACACCTCTTGAGGTCATTGGTTCCATTGCCCTACTGCTCTTTCATGTCAAGATATGCCTTACGTCTTTGTAATTTCCATCCCGCATGGAAAAGTGTAACCCAGTATTGCATTGTGATGGTAAAGGCAAACTCCAGTGCAATTTCAGAATCTGCAGTGAGTTCTTATCTACAGATTATTAATCATCTGTGTTGCTTAGGAGGAAATGGAGTAGATGGCAACTTTAGTGGTCCTTGGGTTGGCTGGTTGCCAATATTCCTGTTCGTCGTTCTTCCAATATCCTACTGGCTCCATAGGGCTCTCACTGCATAGTGCTCTCACTTGTATTATTGGGAGTTGGCCTGTTTTCAGGCAGCCTAAAGTTTGGCTGTGTTCTATGCGGGAAGTTATTCTTAATTTACGGCAGGGTTTTGTTTTGTGACCCAGATCCCACAGGTCAGAGGCCTTAACTGGTGGCAGATTTGACGTACTTCGTTCAGTTGTGTTTTTTTACATCAAGAGCCCCTTGCGTGTGGAGGAGGCTGGCTTGCAGGAGCTGATTCCGACCACCTGGTGGCCAAACCGCTTCAACAAAGAGGTGAGGAGTAGATTTCAAGAAAGCTGTGGTTTAAGCGCTTTGTGTTGGCTATAGAGCAAGTTCTGCTCTATATTGAGTAGGACCATCTCACAGTTACGTTCTCTGATTGGCAATATTGTCATTCATTCGTGTTTCCCAGTTCTACTTTTCGGCTTCTGCTGATAACTCGGTTGACCTTCCTCTTTGACCACAGGGCAAAGAGTCAAAAGAAGTGAAAGACGAGAGTGCGGAGGAAAGACTGAGGAGGCGAGCATATGAAAGGGGCTGCCAGCGGCTGAAGAAACGCATTGAAGGTAGGGGAGTGGGATTGGGAAACCTGAAATCTCACAAGGGTTATAAACTATGGCAAAACCATATTGGCCATTAGTAAGTGCATTGAAGCTTGAATCTGGAGGAAAGGGGCCATGCTATTAGCTGGACATTGCCTTGCCGCCAATACCTTTGGAATCGTTACTCTCAAAGTAACTCCTCTTTAGAAATAACACTCAGATTTGGGCTGGCAAGCCAATGGAACTGTCTCTTGGCAGTCACTCATCAAATTATGGTTTGTTATAGCATGGGGAGGGTGATTTCTTCTGAAAAGGTTCTCTGCAGGACTTCAGGGTAACACTGTTGGCTTTTCTGAAACAATGGGCCTGGGTTGATTGCCTGAAGCAATACATACAATGGCTGTGCTGTTTGTTTCCAGTGGTGGAGGAACTCCAGGTGCAGATTCTGAAGTTGCTGTTGAATAATAAAGACCATGGAGGGGTAAGGAGGATTGAAGTGACGTGTGGATAGTGTATGCCCAATGCTCTGTACATTAGCTTGCTTTTATTGTTGTAAATTTTTTTGCATAGTGCTTCATCCACATGGTCATTGCCTTGATCACTATAGGTAGGCACACCATGGCAAGTTCATTGCTGATGGCCTGATGCTTCATATACTGAGGCTCAAAATACTGTGCATATGGTATGAACGGACTGTATTATTAAAATATGTGTTTGATTCATAAAAATGCCGTGCTTAGTTTTGAAAGAGCCACCTCCCTTGTCTTTGGCCACCACAGAGCTAAGTTCTTAGTTTGTCACATCAGAAGCTCTGATGTCCTTGGCTGCTCTCGAATTAGGATGGGAACTTAATGATTTTCATACTTGTTTGTTGCTTCTTTCAGGGAGGTGCTTCTCGATACATCTTTCTAAATAAGTTTCGCAAGTTTCTTCAGGAAAATGCCAGTAATCGAGGGGTAAGTTAAGAAGAATCTCTTGAGGGCACATTTGATCTGCTGTTGCATTTCCTGCTGGAGATTCTGAAGAGTACTTTAGTTAACATATTAACAACTTCTGAGTTCTGCATCGATAGATTCCACACTACATGTACCCTCTGCAACTATTTTTTTTGCTAGCGCAGATTGACATGACTGTTGTGCGATCTCCATGGGCATTTCTCAGACACTTGAGTGTTGACCAAGATGTCAGTGGATGAAATTTAGTAACCTATTCCTGAAGTAGGTTAAAGCCCTGATATTTCTGCAGAAAAGCACAATTCAGGATGTGCTGATTCAGTGGCCTGGACCTATGTATCTGGAATGCTCGTCATGTCACTGTTGTTTGACAAGCCATAATGATTTTGTCTGGTGTATCTGTCATTCTTTCGGTCCTTGGACCTCTTTTTTCTAATTGACTCCTAGAACATCTGCTAGGAGTGGAATGACAGAGGGAATTAAAAACACTTGAATATATAATAAATAAAATTGCTTAGGATATCCTCAAGGGAAGTGCTGTAAGCAGGACTGCCATAAAAACGGTCCTGCCATAAAAACGGTGTAGAAATCAGGCAGGCCTTTTACTCATGACATCTTTTTGACCAAAGTCTTGGTTTTGGCAGTGGGCTTCCTTTGTCATTTTCTGTACAAGTCCAAATGCCAAATGTTGTGAAATGAAATGCCAAATATAAAATGGAATGAAATCATAGAAGCTGGGGCGGGTGGACAAGTGCGTAGTGGGGCTGAGCAAGATTTCCCATGTTAGGGGAGTGGGGTTCATCACCCTTTCTCCCTTGCTGCCCCTCTTGATTACAAGCAGAAACAGAATACACTAGGTGTAATGATCATATACACAGAATATCTGGTATTTATATACAGGACATAGTACTAATAGAGAGATAATTTATTATTTTAATATGCTTTACTAATGGCTCAGAACTTCAGCTTTTTCTTGGAACATACATACATACATACATACATACATACATACATACATACATACATACATACATACATACATACATACATGCATGCATACATACGGATCATTTTTTGTTTCACATAAGAGCACCAGCAGTGTCACAATATACACTTTTTACAATTTCCTGATCAGTTGTGCCCTTTTGGCAGTGAGGGAAATGTGCTTAGTGATTCTTGCTAACATGTCATAAGGCCACCAGTTTGATCCAACCTCTCTTCATCCAGTAACTTCTACTCTGCTTTGAAGGGACCATGCCCGCATACTCTTTCATATGTCTGGAAGATCCTCAGTCATCCAGGTGAGTTTATCTGGAAGTTGAGTCATGGCAACTTGGTCTTCTTTTTCTTGAGAGATTGGAACGTTTCACTGCTCATCCAAAACAGCTTTATCAGTCTGAAGAAAGCTAGTTGCGAGTCCTACATTTTATAGCTCACGTTGACCTCTTGTCACCCTGATCTGAAATAGGCTCCTAAAATGAACAATGGCCGGAATAAGCTTGTTAGGTAGACAACAGTCTTAATAGCCTTAAGGTGACCAATGACCTACAGTGCTGAAACCCATAAAGCATGGGTTGTTAGCTATGGCCTTGGTGGTGAAGGCATGAAGTTTTTTTTTTATTTGTCTAGGTATTGTTAAAATCACAGCCTGATAAATGGCAGATAGACTGTGCCTGAGACCCCCACCCCTGTTGAGAGAGGGGTTTTCAATGCTCACATGAATGTCTTCCCTGAACCCTCTCTCAAACCACCTCTGTTCTCTGTCTAGTTGCCATGTCTCAGCTTCCAGACACACTCTTTCATGTTGGGAAGTAGTTGAGAATCAATAATACCTGTTGACTCTATTAGTGATTAGAAAAGTTCAGTGCTGCCTGGGAGATACTGTGAGCACAGGTGTGTTCACCAGATGGGTTCTGACTGATGGATAGAGTTGCTTGCTCTACTCTTTGCAGTTGCCTGTTAACAGTAACGGCTATTATACCTTTTATGTCCTTAGAACTTGACCGTGCTGTGCCCTCCAGAGTATATGGTCTGCTTCTTGCATCGCCTCATCTCAGCATTAAGGCATTACTGGGATGAGCACAAGATGAAGAATCTCTCAGCCCTGAGCAGTGAAGGTAAGATCTCTTTGTGTCAGTATAAAAATTTACAACTATGACTGCCTGGTTGATAGAATGATTAATTATTAAAAAGGGATGTCTCATCACATGCATAATAGTTGTACAACAACTATTTTACTTGTTGTGTGCTGTCAAGTCACCTCCAACCCATGGCGACCCTACGAACGAGTAGCTCCAAAATGTCCCATCCTCACCTGCCCAGCTTAGCTCCTTTAAACTCAAGTCTATGGCTTCCTTCTCATATTTTGTCTTCCTCTTTTCCTCCTGCCTTCAACTTTTCCTAGCATTATTGCCTTTTCCAGAGAATCCTGCCTTCTCACTATGTGCCCAGAGTATGACAGCCTCAGTTTTGTCATTTTTTTGCCCCCAGAAATAGTTCAAGCTTGATAGTAACAACGGTTCATCTTTTTGGCAGCCCAGAGTATTGGTAAACCTTTCCTCCAGTACCATATTTCAAACAAATTTCTTTTCCATGGCCGTCTTCTTCACTGCCCATCTTTCACATCTGCACATAGTACGGGTGATCTTGACTGTGGTCACCAAAATTACATTGCATGATCTTTTCTAATTCTTCCATTACTGTCCTCCTGAGTCTCAGTTTTCTTCTGATTTCTTGACTGCAGACTCCATTTGGATTGACGATTGAACCAAGGTATACAAAATCTTTCATTATTTCGATTTCGTCATTGTCAGTGTTAAAGTTGTGTAGTTCTTCTGCAGTCATTATTTCTGTCTTCTTCACGTTCAGTTGCAGTTCTGCTTTGGCACGTAACCTTTCACATTTGTCGGAAGTTATTTCAAGTCATTTCTGCTTTCTGCCAGTAAGATGGTGCTGTCTTTGCATCTTAGATTACTGAGGTTTCTTCCACCAGTTTTCTCTTCTCATTTATCTGAATACATTCCAGCTTTACATATGATATCCTCTGCATACATATTTAACAGATAGGGTAATAAAATGCACTCTTGTCTGACACGTTTGCCTGTAGGAAACAATTCTGCCTCTCCATATTCTGTCCCAACAATAGTTTCCTGTCCATAATACAAGTCATGCATCAGAATATTCAAGTATCATTTGAATGATAGTTGAATATTCTTTCAGTTTCTCGTGAGCCACAAAGTCAAAAGTTTTGCTGTTATCTATAAAAAATAATAGATTGATCTTCTGAAATCCTTATCTGTGCTGCAGTAGTCACAGAATATTTGCAATATGATCCCGAGTGTCTCTTACTTTTCGGAATCTATCTTACTGAGAAATGCTGTAAAAAGTTGCCATTTGGTTTGGTGATTTCATATTCATAACAGCTTTTAAGTCTGCATATTTCTTATTTTGAAGGCACCATTACCTTCCCTTCGCACAGTGAAACACATTTATAGTCTAAGACTGGTCTTCTGGGGACTCCGCCCAAGAACAGCACTAGTCTGCAGAGGAAGACGACCTCCACCAGCATTTCTGTCATGATATAGCTTCTCATTTGGGCTGCTTCAAGTGTCCATTCAGCAGCCTTCCATATTTAATTCTCATTTACAGTGTTGTGGTCTCTTGTAGCACCCCCTGCAGATCTCCACTGATTCTTAATCGCACAGGGAGAGTCGTCAGGGAGGCAGGATAAGATAATGCCTTGAGACATGGAAGAAAAGTCAACTAACTCAGTCAAGAGCCCTAGGTTGCGGAATTCCCTTCCCATCAAACTTCATGCCTCTCCATTTTACAAGTGTTTAGATGGGCTTTTCAACAGTACTTGTTTTGTTTTGTTTTCTCCTGAAGTCTTTTAGTGTCGTTAAATTGAAACAACATGAGCTGTTTTAAGTATGTCTTGACTGATATGACTTGCATCTTCGAGTCTATACAACTGCTTTTACTTACTTTTGAATTCTCAAACCTATGTAATAGTTTTACATTCCTCTTTTATACTGGCTACAATACCTGACATTTTTTTCGTGTGTGCTGCTTTGTGAATGTATGCCTTTGCTTAGGGCATGAACAAAGTTTATAATCTTAAAAATCCATGTGAAGATAATATTTGACGTTATATGAAGATTAGTTCTTCTTTGACTGTCTTCCTAAATGACATCTGTCTATATCTTCTCCCCCCGCCTCCCAGATGCATATGTCCCCCCTCAGCTATTCTATAATGGGAAGGTGGATTACTTTGACCTCCAGCGACTTGGGGGACTATTATCTCATCTGAAAAAGACTCTCAAAGGCAAGTGTTTATTCATTTAACCATTTTATGGACCAGGTTCACACGTTACTTTAAGCCAATAATCCTTGCTTCATAAACAATGATATGAACAAGCCATGGGTATCCCCATTTTTCTTGCTCATCCTCTCCTTTATATATGTGACTAAACAAATGAGGGTGGAAGAGTATTGCCTTGTGCCTGTGGGACCAACAAGGCATCTTTAAATGGGGGTGGGGGGTTGTTGGCGTATAAATATGTGTTTGTTTCCCCACACTTTTACCATGATATTTGTTGTCCTATTCTGGTTTATTCACTCATGTGTTAGAGGGGATGAGCAGGAGTTGTGTGCCAGCATGATGATTGTTCACAACCCAGTTTACCAAGCCAGAATGTTTGGTTTGAAATTGTGTCTAAATATGGCCATCATATTTCACGTATGCAAAGGAGATGATAATCCTGCAACAAGTGCCTTTAGCGTGGGCCTTGTGGCCTAGTGAACAGCAGCAAATATGATGCTCATGATCTGGGTTTGACCCTAGGCTCTGGTGACTCACCGTTCCATCCTTCTGTGGTCAATAGACCGGGCACCCAACTCACTGAGGAACAGTATGTAGCCTGCGTAATTAAGTTGTAAACTTCCCTTAGGATGGTCTCTAAGCAAGACACTTTGGTTTACTTTGCTTTTATTGAGGTGTGGAAAAAGAAGCCCGAATGCCAAAGATTTAGCTTAAAGTGTTCTGCTTATATACCGCCCCATAGCACTTCAAGCACTCTCTGGGCAGTTTGCAATTTAATTATGCAGGCTACACATTGCGCCCCCCCCCCCTGCAAGCTGGGTACTCAGTTTACCGACCTTGGAAGGACGGAAGGCTGAATCAACCATGAGCCGGCTACCTGGGATTGCTTAGAATATTTGAGCAGCTTTTTTTGTGTGTGTGCGGACCCTGGTTCTTCTTTTCATTTTCACTCAGAAGGCTGAGGGTTCAGGCATCCTGGTAGTCCTTACTAGTAGGAATAAATCTGTGAAGATTCTCAGTCGTCCAGGTGAGGTTATCCGAAAGCTGAGACTGACGAAGCTGCTTGGATGAGCAGTGAAATGTTTCGATCTCACAAGAAAAGAAATGCAGCTGCCACAACTCAGCTTTTGGATAGTAGGAATAAAAGTCCAGTTACATTTTCTCTTTGTTGACTGATAGGAGTTTGAACTTTGAATGTCACTACCTATCCAGTGCTAACGAAACATCTAAACCAGCCTTCATAAGTTTGATTTCCTTTGCCTGTGACCTTTCTCACAGATTGCATGATTATTTTGCTTGTTAATTGGGGTATAGATCTATTTGAACTCTTTAAAATAACCAAACTTCTATTCAAGGGTATGTTGTGACTTCTGAAGCTTAAAAAAAAAAGAGACAGAGAGAGAAGAACATGTCTTCTGGGACTTGAAGATAAAGTGCCAGCTGTTGTGGCTTGATCTGTGAAATCCTGATTAGTATTTGCCTCTCCTTCCCTCTCTCAGGTGCTTTTCAGAGCATCTGAGCCAGACTTCAGGGCACTGGGGCTGCTCAGCCATGTGTTTGGTAGAGATAAGAGAATATGAAATTCAAGTACATTTGAAACATTGTCTGTGACCCTTCAATAAATGTTGTGTTTGTTCACAAACAAAGAATCTCATATTCCCTATCCGGTTTGGGGGTTTTACTTCTGTTTTTGTGCCTCTAGATGGAAGGATCTAGCCATTCTTCAAGGTCTGGCAGTTCCAATCTCTGTGTTCACTGTGCTTTTAATAGCAAAACATGGAAGGAAAAGAATGCTTTAAAGGCACAAATAGGATCTGAAAAAAACTGTAATACAGTTTGCACGACAGAGTGTTTTTTTTCCTATTTAAATATTCTTTTCTTATCATAAAAAGTATTCACAGCTAACTTCAGAGCAAGTGCAGGATGCACACTGGAAAATGTTAATGCATTCTTTCTTCAGTGTTTTTCTTCACTGTTTTTCTACTGACAATTGTTACTTCCAGGTTTCTTCTCTGAGACATAAAACATCAGGCATGTCCAAACTTCGTTCCTCCTGATGTTTTGGACCACAACTCCTAGAATTCTAAGCTTAGATTGCCAATGGCAAAGGACTGTGGGAGTTGTGGCCCAAAACATCTGGCGGGCCAACGTTTGGTCATACTTGCATTAAGTCTTTGCATCCTGTTTTATCTTGGAGAGAAAAACAGTAGGGGAAGAGTGATCCTGGAAGAGAAAATTAAACAGCACTCCATCTAAGCAGTCTTTGAAGCAGTCTTGAGCTGACAAATTAGACCTCTCAGAATTGCAGGCAAATTGCATTTGGGGATGTCACTGTTCAAGTTTGACACTAAAAGCATTAAATGACAAGCAGGAGACTCCTACACGGGTAAATGCTCTTCTAAGGAAAGAGTTAGTGTCATTGTTTCTTTTATTCACACAGATGACCTGGCCTCCAAGGCAAATATTCTGATAGATCCTGCAGAGCTTCAAGCTGTGACGATGGACGACCTCGATGAAGACGAAGAGTCAGCAGTATCCACTGCACAAGTGAGCCCAGAATTGTTGCATGAAAAAGGATGAGGTCTGCAGCTGAAAGGTCAAACAACCCATTGCCTCCAGGCCTCTGCATCAGCAGGGCTGCCTTCCCAGCCTTGAGATCTGCAGAATGTTGATGAAGTTGATGAAGTTTGGAGCTGGGTTTGCCAGCCCTTTGCCAGCGATCGTACAGATGGTTTTTCAGTTTTCTTGCATTTGCATTTTGCCATATTGAAAACAAGCACAAACTAAACAGAACCCAAACTGGCCAAAATTCCATGTGACTTTAGGCAACCTTTTATAGATTTTAGAGTGGTTCTGTAAATAGCTGTATTTTTTTTTTAGTTGACACCAATCTTTCTGTCCCTTGTAACTCTCTGTGCAGAGAGCTTAGTAGAGGAGTAGAATCTGCTGTTACTTCATACTGTAAATTGCAGTAGTTAAATTGCATGTAATTCAAGCCGAGTTTTTAATTATTTATTTAAAGTAGTTACACCTACCCTTCTCTTCGAGAGGACCCAAGGTGGCTACGTACGAACCCTATGTGAAGTGTGTCACATGTTGGGGGGGGGGAAGCAACACCGGGAGGGCTTTTTGTTCCTTACCCCTCACTCCCCAAAGGCTGTAGCAACGTGGCATAATTTCCTCCACCCCCCAGTGTGCTGTGGAAGCAGGAAGCAGTGGAGGGCACTACCTCCACCTCTTGTGTTCTCCTAAAGGCAGCACACAGGGTTAGAGACAAGACCTGGCACTTATTAAGTCCGGTTGGCTTGTGTCTGTAGCAGAGGAGGCTTTGTTCTTGTTCATTTCACATAGGTCTTCTGCAGGTAGCAGAAGTCATTTTGGGTTTTGTCTACATAGCCTTGAACAGAGTGAAAGAAGTCCTCCAACTCCAAATTATCTGTGATGTGGACAGGGATTGTATAAGAGAAGCTGATGCTCTCGGTTTCGTGGGAAGGATAGTCACCAGGGGGGCAGGAAAGGCAGCTACTATCCAAACAATTTCTTGAGGTTCAAAAAGCAGTGGTGTTTAGGGGTTCTCCCCACCTCCACTCCCCAAATAGCTTTCTTTGATATCTCATGGTCTCTCCAGACTCCTCTCCAGGCCAAAGAATGTCTTTTTGGTTCCAAGAAACCTTTAGGAATAGCATTATTTTTAAACCATAAAATGATGTGGTCACTCCATTCCCATCCTTAAGCCTTCAAAAGGAAACAAAACCAAACAGTAACAACAAATTTATTTATTTATTTATTGCATTTATATACCACCCCTCTGGCAGAAGCTACTCTGGGCAGTTTACAACATGAAACTGCTTTTTTTTAAATGTAGAAAAGTCAAGCAAGGGTTGCCATAAGTAACCTTTGACCCTCCAGATTTTGGGACTGCAGCTCCCAGAACTCCGAGCTTCTGTTGCCAATGATAAAGGGCTGTGTGAGTTGTGGTCCAGAACATCTGGAGGGCCCAAGGTTCCCCATCCCTGGTCTAGAGTCTAAAAGTGATGTATGAATCTTTCTGAAACGTTTTCTATTAATTTCCATATCTTGATGCATTATTTGAGCTAAGAAGGATGGGCGGCGTTTATAAATAGTTTTAAGGAAGTTTCATTTGTTCTTCAAAAGAAGCCTCACAGCTCCTGCTGCATATTTCTGATCATTTCTGTCTCTTTCAGCGTCCAGCTGCTGCATTGGCAATAGGAGGTGCCTTGGCCCGACCAAGTTGGCTCAGCTCACCTACCCTGGGGCGAGCGAACCGTTTCCTCAGTACTGCAGCGGTCAGCCTCATGACTCCAAGGCGATCACCAGGCGCCCTGGAAAAAGTCAAAGTCCGTACGTTGAATGTGGAGCAACGGACAGAAGAGGACAGTGAGTAACATCTTTTACTGCATTTGAGGGCTTTCTTAAGAACATAAGAAGAGCCATGCTGGATCAGGCCAAAGGCCCATCTAGTCCAGCTTCCTGTATCTCACAGTGGCCCCACCAGATGCGCTCCCAAACGCATCCGGTGGGGCCGCTGTGAGATACAGGAAACTGGACTAGATGGGCCTTTGGCCTGATCCAGCATGGCTCTTCTTATGTTCTTATGTTCTTATGAGACTAGATATCTGTCTCCTGATACCACTCCCCTGCATCTGGTCCTTGAGGTACCCCGGTTTTAAGCCTGGAGATTACACATCTCCATCATGGTTTGTAACCTGTGATGGACTTTTCCTCCAGGAATCTGTCCAATGCCCTTTTGAAGGCAACCAGGCCAGATGCCATCACCACATCCTGTGGCAGGGAGTTCCATAGACTAACAACGCGCTGGGTGAAAAAATATTTTCTTTTGTCCTTACTCTCCCAGCCCTCAATTTGAGTGGATGTCCCCTAGTTCTGCTATTTTGTGAGAGGGAGAAGAGCTTCCCTCTATCCACTTTACTCATGCCCTGCATTATTTTGTACGTCTCAATCATATCCCCCTCAGGCGCCTTTTTTCTAGACTAAAGAGCCCCAGATGTTTTAGCCTTTCCTCATAAGGGAGGTGCCCCAGCCCAGTAATCATTTTAGTCGCTCTCTTCTGCACCTTTTCCAGTTCCACTATGTCTTTCTTGAGATGCGGTGACCAGAATTGTACACAATACTCCAGGTGTGGCCTTACTATTGTTTTGTATAATGGCATTATAATGTCTTGAAAAGGTTAGCTAAAGAAATAATAACAAATACCAACAGTCCTGAACAGTTGCTTGACATTAATGTTAGACTCATTCCAGAGTGTCACCTACATGAGTAATATATGTGAAACTTTGAAAGTGTACATTATTTATGTCTCTGTTTCATTCTGGAACTGAGTCATTTGACTGAAGAAAAGATGGATTCATTGGCCAAAATCCTGTTTAGCACAAACACAGTGACTCGTGTTAGAGTTGGCCTACTAAATGAATAGAGATATGATGCATCAACTCTTCAATAAATGCCATCGATTCAAATGTTCATACAGTATTCTAATTGTGACTTACTTGAGCTTAGTAAGTTACACTTTGAGTAGGTCCATTTGAATCAGTGGAACAGAGGAGTTGAGTCACTAAATCCCCATGGATTCAGTGGGCCAGTTCTAGTGCTATTTACTATTCTAAGCGACAGGATTTTGGTCATTGTAAGTAAATATAAGTAAAATGCAAGATGGTTTCTTCCTACCTGAAACAATAAGGACTGTGTTACTAAAGCAGGTCATTTAGGAGTAGCAAAGGGTAAGAATAGGTGTGATTTCATTGTTCTAATAAAACTTGCATGGGGAAAAATGCAAGAAAATGCAAGTTCATAGAGGGTAAAGAAAAGTATGCCTGACTGTAAGCCAGACCATCTGACTCTGGAAGTCTGTTGCCTTGAGGTGGCTTTTAATTCACGTATGGTTTTGGAAGGGGTGACATGAAGGGAATAAATTTTAAAATGGAACAAAGCAAAAAATATATATTCAAGTGAGTGTTCAGAAGTCCCCAGATGTATTTTCTTTGCAGCAATAGATTCGAACTGTCACAAGGCTTACTGAGAAATTGTTTTTCTGTTTTCAACCCAGTTGAAGGCAGTCACGGAAATGAGGGCCTCTGGTTGGGGAGACCAGCGGAAGAGCCAGAACGACCCATCACAGAGAACTCTCTGTTGGAAATCTTGGACGGAATAGTCATGATGTACAACCTCAGCGTGCATCAGCAGCTTGGTAAGGTGAGCAGGATTCGTTTCAGAGGAGTTCCTAGTCTTATTCCCCCGCTCTCGCGGATGGGGGTCAGAATTCATATTAACAAGGGCACTAGGTTCCACTAGAACAGGGTGGGAAGAACCACTAGAGCCACCTTATAAAATAATAGTACTTGTTGCTGTGTGTCTTTGGGTGGAACGAGATCTGTTTGTAGCAGAATCTTTTTCTGAAGGAGCAATAAAATGAATTAGCATCTATTCCCACTTGAGAAGCAGTGGATTATATAGAGGATGCTAGACCACCATTTTGTGCACTGTAATCCCTCCACCAGACTGAAATGCATTGTGGGGGGGGGGGGAGATGGCTTTCCTAGAGATGTAAAATTTCTTGAAATTTTGAAGCTCGGGAAAAAACTGGCTTTCTCCTGTTCTCCCGGGGGGGGGGGGGGAGGAATTTTTCAGAAAAATTGAAAGAAATGCTACATTAGCACTTCCCACCCCCTTTTACAGCTTGAAAGTCATTCTGTTACTTTAGGAACATAAACTATAACTATGGACAATTTGACTTGGCATAAAATTATCACAACTAGCATATCAAAATATAGTGTATCCAAACAATTATTACAAACAGAATTTCCTTTTTAAATAATATTTGTTTGTAATTGTAAGCAACAATCTCCTGAACTGTTTGCTAGTTTATGTGGAACAAAAAACCCTCTACATAACAATGTTTAAAAATCCAGAATTAACCATTCATAATTCCACTCCACATCATGAAATAAAAACCTCATTCTTGTAAAAAGAATTGAAGAGGGGGAAATGTATAGAAGGAAGTGGGACTAAGTTTCAATGAATGAGCATAAAATTTAATCAGAATCATTTTTTGTTGCTTTGTATTTTTTCCAGTGCTTTGAGGCCTAGTGAAGAGGACAAAACAGAACCAAACATACCCACCCCCATGCAAAAACAAAAGTGAAACCTTTTTCTTTTTCTTTTTCTTGTGACAATAGCAGCACCTCCTAAAGGAAGAAATGCACTTTGTAACCTAGGACTTGCTTGTCCTCAGTGCACAGAAGTTAGAATAATCTGGTGCTACTCATATTTCTTTAAAATAATTTGGAAAATATTAGAACACCCTGTCTTAAAATATTTAATCCATTATGTTAAAATAAAACATTCCATAATCATTTTTCTTTTTTTAATTTTTCCAATTTTTTTCGGGGGGGGGCAGGAAAAAACATTTCCCCCAAATTTTTCTGGTTTTTTTTCCTGGGCCTTCACATCTCTAGGCTTTCCTGAAGAGAACATAACTATGCGAGTAAGATTTGTGACATCTCTACTTGAATTTGTCCTCCAGCCTGCTCCTTTTTAAATAATGACCCATATTCAAAGGCTTTGGATGTTCTCAGTCTGTTAGATTGTATATTGTCTGGTTCAGAATAAGAATGTGGTGGAAGGATTCGTAATAGTGTTGGTCCCTGAGGTGGCCATAATCCTGTGATGTTTTTATTTCTCCTGGCAAGTAACCCAGCAGGTGTAACTTGCTTAGAAAAGCTGGTGTTACTGACGTATGCTTGTGTTTCAGATGGTAGGTGTTTCCGACGATGTGAACGAGTATGCGATGGCACTGAAAGACACTGAAGAGAAGATTAGCCGATGCCCAAAGAGGGTAAGAAGCTCTTCTCGGAGTGATTTTGCCATTTTGTTTTTTTCTTGGAAACAGTTTGTGGTCGTAGAGCTTCTGTCGGAGCTGCAGGATCAAGATTGTAGCCATTGTTAAAGACTTATGAGTATTTCAAGAGAAATCTAAAATTCCTTTATGGGGCAAACATGAAATACACATTTATTGCAGTACTGTTATGGAAAACCACTTGTTGCTGAATTAACCACTTACAAGTTGCAAAAGATTTCAAAGAGCTAAGCCCAAGTTGACTCATATCTGTTAATTATAAATATTTGCTTCTTCTTAAAAGCTCAGTTATATTTCCAAATTACAGGCATTTTCAATTGCTGCTATGCCAAGGTTGTCACGTATGGTCTCTCAGGTCCAACAGTATGCTAGAGGCCAATGAGCTAAACGTTGTTTGCACACGTGGTCTTTTCCTGTGAATATCAGCATGACTGTCACAAACGCACATATGATCATAATCCTCTTTCTATCCTATTTGGTGAAGGAACGCCATGGACTTGTACCAGCTCTTGTGATGCATTGCTTTGGCAAGAAAACATCTAACCAGCTTTAAAATGACCGTGACCTTCACCATGTTAGCAGAACTCACTCTTGTCTGAGAAACTAATCTTTTATTTTGCGGGGGACTGTTTCCTGTTAAGGTTTCATGGATATAAGTAAAAAGTTAAACATATTGGACCCAACTAAGCCTGGGTCCTCACTGGGATGAGGACTCACCTTGGAGGCAGCTCTTGCAGGGATGTAAAAAGTTCACTTGTCTCATTTTTGTGTGCACAAACAATGCCACATTTTCTTCTTTATTCTGCCAAGGTGGAAAGATACTGACTGCTATTTCCCATGAGACTTCTCCCATTCTCAGGAATAGTTTCCATGCTGCACTGAACTATGAGAGCTGCTGCATTGCTGGAATTAGAAGTGTCGAGTGGGTTATTGTGTCTCTTTGACAAATCACTTAGTCCAGGCATGTCCAAACTTAGTCCCTCCTGATGTTTTGGACCACAACTCCCAGAATTCCAAGCCTGTATTTCCAATGGCAAAGGACTGTGGGAGTTGTGGTCTAAAACATCTGGAGGGCTGAAGTTTGGACATGCCTGACAGTCCTTATATACTTGCTGCATGTGTAGACTTTCATTTACAAAGGGGAAAGATTCTAGTTTTGAATAGAGACATTTCATGCAAATTGTGGAAATCTGGATGGGGAAAAAATATTCCCTGTCTTGCTTTTGTTCATCAGGCAGGGTGCCTCACAGGGGTTAAAAATCATCTGTGGGCTGTCCCAAAACAAACAGAACAAAAAACAAACAAACCTCAAGATGTTAAGCTGAATTTCTTCATATCCTTGCTTCACAACAACAGAAAAAACTATGGTGGTGGCCCGACTTTTATGAAATTAAAATCCTTGCTGTGTGCAGGTTTGTCAAAGAAAGAGAAGGAATATAGCATTCTTCCTCCTGTTTTTCTGTTCCCGATTCAGAGAAGAGATATTTATGAAGAACTAGTGAAGAGTCAGAAGGTTTTCTCTGAGAAGCTCAATCACCTGAGTCGACGGCTTGCTTGGATCAATGTTACAATTTATTCAAAGGTCAGAGAAAAAGTAATTGAAATGTATAAATAAAACACCTTGCTTCAAGGAATCTAAGTCTAGTCTAGAGATGGAGACGAAACGGAAATATAGCATTTTGTTTCGCTTCGTTTCAGTCTTCATTTCATTTCGTTTGTTAATAACGAATTTTTAAAAAAGAATTTTCATCAGGAAACAAAATGAAATGAAACGTAAGGCTATAAATAATGGGGAGCTTTCCTTTTTTAAATTTAACAGGGAGCCCACTGCCCTAAATCAAAGACTCTCAAACCTTCCAATCAATTTGCTTTCAAGCAAAGAAGCCTCTGTAAACAAACTAGAAACGAAATGGCTAGCTGCTGCATAGAAAGATCGGAAAGATAAGCTCAACAGCTGATCGGTGGAGCAGCTAGGGAAAGAAGGAAAAAATATATAAAAAATAACCTCCACAGTCCTACTTAATCAGGAATGGAAAACAAAACAATCAGTTTAAATCAACTTGCAGAGACAGCTAGCGAAGGGAAAAGCTCAGCTCCTGGCTAGCTTGCACCAGGCAGATCAAGATCGGAGATAAGCTATCTCAAAAGCTGAGGTGCAGGAAGGAAAACAAAATAAACAGTTTAAAAATAAACCTCCTGTTCTCAAGAAAGCTAGATCAAGAAGCTAGGGCGAATCATTTCATTTCTGAAAGAAAAAATGGTGTTTCATTTCTTGATGACACACTGCTGTTTCGTTTGTTTCGTAAGCTTATTAAACAACGAAACAGCGTGCCTTTTTTTGTAAGGTGCCCATCCCTAGTCTAGTCTAGTGCTGAGTAAAATCATACTATTGCTTTTCCTGTTTTGCGCTTCTCTTCCTATAGATAGTTGAAGTTCATTTTTATTACAGAAAACACAGAAATGTTGAAATACCAAATGTATCTCCATTTACTTTTAGGTATATCATAAAACCTGACAATATGGCATCACCCTTAAATGCTTCTCTCTTACGTATATAGTAGTATATACTGTAGTCTTGTATGTAAGTCCACAACTGTTACTATCCAACAAAAAAATTAGCCTGCTCAGAGGTTAGTAGTCTACATTTGAGTGCTGACCTCTAGACACCCCGTTAAGCCTGGGAGAAAAAACTGACTTCACTGGAATGGGCTGGTGAAGGATAGAACAGATGGTCCCCTTTCCTGCTCTATTTTGTGCTGGTTATTGGGATAAAGAGATTCCTTCTTGAGCAGTTGGCACAGAAAGCAAGTGGGATGAAGGAGAATCAATGGAGCATTCCAGCCTTCCAGCACTCACTTGCCTGTGCGGAATTAGTTAGCATATATTTACAGTGATACCTTGAATTACAAAATTAATCCATTCCAACAGATTTTTCATGATTCAAAATTTCCGTAGTTCAAAATGTGGTTTCCCATAGGAATGCGTTGGAAAACTGATTAATCCATTCCTAAGGGGATGGATTACAATAGGCTTTCAACGCATTCCTATGGGAATCCTGTGGGGAACCAGCAAAGCAGGGGAAGAGCTTCCCCCCCTTTGCTGGGTTTGGGAAAAAAACCCTCAATCAACCAGCAGTGGAGCTGTCAAAATCACCTGGCTGTCAGACGGCCCACAGCCAGGTGATTTTGACAGCTCCACAACCAGAGTGCTTTTTGCATGGCACATATTGATCTTTTTAAAAGCAAATTCTTGCTGCTCCCTGACGACTGGGATTGGAGCAGCAAGAATCTGCTTTTAAAAGAGCATGCCGTGCAGAGAGCAGGCTCTGTGCATACACACAGCCTGCTCTTTCCATGGTGTGCATCGGTCTTTTAAAAGCAGATTCTTGCTGCTTTGGGGGCACGGAGTGGCAAGGATCTGATTTTAAAACACCGGTGGGCATTTGCATGGCGCACAGAGGTGTTTGGGGGCTGAGCTGGTGAGGGGTGACTTCACCCCTCGCCCGCTCAGTGCCCTGCTGGGTCAGGCATCCGGGAGCCAGCAGCCTCAACCCAGCAAGGTCTTTTGAAAAACCTTGCTGGGTCGAGGCTGCTGGCTCCTGGATGCCCTGACCCAGCCGGGGGGTTGGTGGGCAATGGGTGACTCCACTGCTCACCCACTAACCTCCCTGCTGGGTTGGAGCAGCCAGCAAAAGCCCTTTCCCAAATACGGGAAAGGGCTTTTGCTGTCTGTGGGGGAAGTGGGGGAAGTGGTGCATTTTCCTTCAGCGTGCCTCCCAAAGCAGGCGGGAATGGGGGTCTGTGCCTTCGGATCCCTGCCGCCCGCCTGCTTTCCAGGTGCACTGAAGGAAAAAAGCACTGTGTTATTACGAAAAGCTTGAAATAGGAAGGAAAAAGCACAGTGGCTGTGGAGTTGTCAGAATCACGTGGCTGTCACAGCCAGGTTATTTTAACAGCTCAGGATTTCCCTTCATAATTCAAGTTGTTCTTAAATTCATTCGTAATGGAAGGCCTCGCTGTATTTTAAATGTTTATACCCTACTTTCCTCCTCGAGAGGACCCAGGGTGAAGCACAAACTATGTGACACTGGGAGGCAAGGGGAAAACCAAACACACGCGAATGCAAAAACAGAATAGAGCGAAACAATAGCAGCCCTACTTTTGTAGGCAGTCACTTGGTGAGGAAAAGCTCCGCCTGAATAGAGGCGCCCTTGCCCACTTTCTAAAAGGTTAGCAAAGAGGGGCTAACTTGACTTTCCATAGGAGGGAGTCCTGCAGCTTGGGAACAGCGATAAGAGAAGGCTGTCTCTCATCACCAAACCTGCCTGTGGGCTGGCTGGATGCAGAGAAAGGCTTCCCCCAGATGATTTTAAGACCTGAGAAGGCTTTTAAAGAGAAATTCACTCTTTTCATGTACCTTGGACCCAAGTCCTTTAGGAATTTATAGGTCAAAGCCAGCACTTTTGAGTTTTGCTTGAAAATTGACCGGCAGCCAGTGGGACTGAATTGTTAAATACAAAATCTGTTCTAATCTTTTACTTGTGTTTTTCCTTTTCTGCTGCTTGAGATGCAGACTGACAGGAACTTACTCTTCTTACAGGAGAAGATGCAGGATATATATTGGTTGCTACGGGTATGCATCCGCACTATTGAACATGGAGACAGGATTGGCTCACTGTTTGCATTTATGCCTGAATTTTATCTAAGTGTAGCTATGAATAGTTACAGTGCTCTCAAGAACTACTTCAGTCCTGTCAACAGCATGGAGGAACTTCCAGGTAAAAAGAGGAAAATGGAAGAGAGTCTTAAACGGGATGTTTTGTAAGTTTCCGTATATGAGAGAAAAGGATAACAACTTGACATGAAATTTCCCACCTGGTCCAGAATTTGGATTGCCAGGAACCTTATTAACTACTCTGCTGCTTGGCCACTTACCCCCTAGCCCAGGGGTGTCCAAACTTTTTGTAAGGAGGGCCAGATTTGGTGGCTGAGAATGCAGGGGGGGGGCGGCTGCTCCCCGACCCTGCCCCCCAACTGCAAGCCCCACCCACTTACCCCTAAGCCCCACCCACAGCCTCCTTGCAAGCCATCACCTGTTTCTTCAGCTTCATCCCACGGGTGCTGCAGCGGGCATTGGCAAGGAAGGAGCTGGCCTTGGTGGCAGCCCTGTCACCCCCTCACCCTTACCAAGGGCATAGGAACCAAGGCATGCCTCTGCCGCTGCCACTGCAGACAGCCCCGTCTGCACCCCGATGCTCCCACTGTCTGAGCCGCACCACCATGGCCAGGCATGGGAGCCCCTGAGATTCAGGGCTGGTTGGGGGCCAGTGGTATTTCAAGCAGGAACAACAGGAGGGGGAGCGGGGCCATCCATCCGCAGGCCAATCAAAATGGCCTGGCAGGCCGGATTTGGCCCCCAGGCCAGACTTTGTACATGGCTGCCCTAGCCTTAATGATTTTTTTTCTGTATTAATTAATTACTTGAGTTAAGCTATTCCAAAAACAATTTGGCCAGAATCTCTTGGAATTTTACTCCAGAGTGACCAAAATCACATCAATTGCAGGGACCTTTGCAACTAATAAGCCTGGTTTTATGCATCCTTATGTCCCTGATCATGTCACACTCTGGTCACCTGAGTCTTGTCAATTAGCTGCAATTTGCTGCCGTGACATAGGTGATTTCACTTATTCTGGACCAGAATCCCAATAGGATTCTGGTCTTTTATTCATAGTAAAACACGGAATTTTGTACATCACAAAGAAGGAAAAAGTGAAGACCCATAAACATGCAAAGGGGTTTGGGGTAAAGCACAAGAGGAAGGAAGAAAGTCATCAGTGCTAGCTGAGAATGATGGTGGCGTGCACCTCAGCACACCTGGAAGCGACCCCATTGTGGAAGAGGGTATTTATAATTTTATTTTATTAGTCTGTTGTTTTATTGGCAGGGCTATATGGGAAACCGTTAGAATTGCTGTCATAGCCCATGATACTGTCCTGCACATCTGTGTGGGTATGATCAACACTCTTTCTTACTTCTCTGTATTATGTACAGTGGTAGCCCAGTTTACAAGATTAATCCGTTCCTAGTGAACGCTCGTAAGTCGGGAAGCGGTTTCCCATAGGAATGCATTGAAATTCAATTAATCCATCCCGGACGGACGGATTTCAATGAATTCCTATGGGAAACCGCTTTAAACAACCTGCGGCTTCCCCCACTACCACTGGGCGCATTGGGCAGAGAAGCGGCAGGCGGTTTAAAAGGTCTTTAGCCACCGAGGCAAGTGGTTGCCTCGGTGGCTAAAGACCCTTTGAACCACCCACCGCTTCTCTTCTCCCCCACACTGGGAGCTGGGAGAGAAGCGGTGGGTGGTTTAAAAGTGGCATGCTGCTCCCCCCCCCACCGCGGGGGCGGGGAGAAGCGGCGCACCCCTTTTAAAATGCCTTCCAGTCACCGAGGCAGCGTTTGCCTTGGTGATTGGAAGGCAATTCAAATCCCAACACCCCCCCCACACACACACACACTGCTCGCAAGATGGGGAATCCCCTATCTTGTTCGTAAGTAGCCTTTGGGGGGCGGGGAGAGCGCTGAAGAGTGCTCATAAATCGGGATGTTCGTAGGTCGAGCCCCTCGTAAGTCAGGGTACCACTGTGTTAAGAATTGCCTTACATGTCCCAAGAAGTCAACTCCAGAGAAAATAAGCAACTGTACAGTCTGTCTGATTGCTTTCTAACAAGTGAAGTAAGGAAAGATCTGCTAATCTTCATGGGATTTTCCAGGATTTTGGTTTTGCTTTCTTTTAAGCAGAGAGCCCCAAATAAAGGGACAGTGTGGTAATCTGTTGTGCAGACTTTCTCCTCAACGTGTTAACGTGTGTGCTGCTGTACTTATGGCAGAAACTTAAATGCTGAACTTGGGAGCATACAGACTGGCTGGCATCTGGTCTCTGCAGCATCCCTCAGCTGCTTTTGGGTAAATGTCCTAGAAGGCCCAAGGCAAAGCATTACATTCCTTGACCTCAACTGGGAGTTGAGTCATGGCTACTGGACTTCTTTTTTTGAGAGATAGAAACGTTTCGCTGTTCATCCAAACAGCTTCATCTTCATTCCTTGACCTCATGCATTTGCAGCGTATACCTCTGTCTGGAGGGTGTTAATGTCTTTTCCTGTTAGTTTATGGTTCTACTGCTTAGCTTCATGGCACTGATTACTTAACAATTGCATTAGTCTTGCCTGTTGAGGACAGCTCAAGGCATAGAAGCACAAATAAGCCTTGCTTTGTGCCTCCTTTTCTTCTACCCCAGATTTCATCCTGTGCTTGTTTGCTATCCCTACGTTGAACTATGTTTTCTGCTCTCAGCCTGGAATTACATTTTGGAGACTTGTGCAAAATCCAGTTTTCTTTCTTTCTTTCTTCTTTTTAAAGATAATTATTGTGATTGAGCAAATGTTGCTTTCTGTTGCTTTCACAACAGATCAAGTGTGAAACGTCTTGTGCAGCCTGATCTTGATGTATATGGTTATGGTTAGGAAGAGTAACAACTCTTGGTTAGGAAGAGAAGTTTAACTTTTCATTCAATTGTTCCAGAGTTGAGTGTTTATGTTCAAACACCTCTGACAAATTGTCCCTTTTTAGCAGCAAGGAGACGCTAGAGTTTCAGCGCAACTAGTGAGAACGGCAAACTCTTCCACTCTTGGAGCCAGACTGAATATGATATTGGGAGATCCATGATTGGCTCTCCCATAAGTTTATTCAAAAGACAAAAGGTACAAAGAGTATAAAGATTAGGGATCAGAATTGCAGTGCTTGGTGAATTGGGAAGAGGTTAGCCCTCCCCTGCAGTTCTTCTGCTGGAATCACCTTCCTTTCTCAAAGTTACAATTTTTTTTCTGTCCTAGTACTACTGATTGTCAGTATGTCCTAAAGCTGTGATTGGTTTGATCATGGCTGGGTTAGGTTGGTAACAGTCCTCATGTAAAGGTTCTCTAGGACGACTTGGTCAACAAATACTGTTTTACTTGTAAGGCAGGGGATTTATTGCAAAAAACAAACAAACCCTGATCTATCATAAGATCATACTGCGTTGAAGTATGTAAGATATTTTCATTTAGATTTGTTGAGCCTGTGGTCCTTCATTTCTCCTAGAGCCCACTCGCATTATTCCCAGAGAACCAGTGACCAAGAAATAATAGTACAGTGGTACCTTGTATAAAGGAATTAATTCGTTCCAAATGAAACTATGTTAAGTAAATTTTCCTTTATACAAGTTTCCCATAGGAATGCATTAAAAACGGAGTAATCCCTAATCAGGACCATTTTTATCTTGTACGGATTTGCCCCATAGGCAATTCTGTTAAGCAAATTTCCCCTATCTCTGGAATTTTTTATGTTGTACAGATTTAATGTTATACAAACCGTTTGTTATACGAGGGTCCACTGTATATTTAGTACAGAAACCATGTGGACAGCTAAGTTCTCCATATGTGCTTTACATCCTCTAGGCCGGTGATGGTGAACCTTTTAGAGACCGAGTCCCCAAACTGCAATTCAAAACCCTCTTAATTTTTCGTCAAGTGCCAATACAGCAATGTAACTTGAATATAGGTGGCTGTGAAGGGGTGATGTCTGGTGCTCACAGAAAGGGCTCCAAGTGCCACCTTTGGCACCTGTGCCATAGGTTCGCCAACACTGCTCTAGGCTGCAGCTAGGTAGTGTACTGTTTGTATAATGCTGCTTTTTCTGTCTGTCTGTCTTTCTCTCTCTCTTTCTGTCTCTTGTTTGCTTCTTATATTTCCATGCTGTTGGATGCTTTATGGGATCCCACTTGGGAATTAAAGGTGGAATTAAAAATGGTTTAAATTCAGTGGATTAAAAAAAATTCTTTACTATTTATTCTAGCCTTGCAGAACAAATAAGTGAAAATGATACTCACAAGAACATAAGAAGAGCCATGCTGGGTCAGGCCAAGGGCCCATCTAGTCCAGCTTCCTGTATCTCACAGTGGCCCCACCAGATGTGTTTGGGAGTGCATGAGACTAGATATCTGTCTCCTGATGCTACTCCCCTGCATCTGGTCCTTTAAGTACCCCATTTTTAATCTTTGGGATTACACATCCCCATCATACATGCTCATACATCAGTTATCTGCATGTACCAGAAGATCTACAATGAATTGGAGGCATTGGGTAGTAAGACACAAAAATTATATAGCCAGCATGACTACTGAGAGGATAGTGGTTGATTTTGGGGGCTAAATGAAATTGTTAGTCCCAACTAGGGTAGGACTATTGAATAAACGAGAACATCTAAACTGTAGACTGAGCAAGTGCATTTCTTCAAGTGAGCCCATTCTAGTTGGGACGGACGACTGAATTTAGTTATTTCTCTCTCAAGAAATTCCAGTCCTTCTAATAATGCGCCAAAGATAAAAGCGGCAACACCAGAGGCCTTCGTACATATTTGATGTCTTTGCTCTTTCAGTCTTTAAGCCAGATTTCAGGGTCACTTTGCATACATGTAAATATGAAAGCTAATTATAGGATTCTGTCTTGCTTGAGTTGGTGAATCCTGTAACCCTAGAACGTGTCTATAATCTCAGTTACTTAATATCAGAACTTCTTTATTTTTCAGGCTATGAAGAGACTTTGACTCACCTTGCTGCCATTTTAGCTAAGCACTTTGCGGACCCAAGAATTGTGGGCACTGGTAAGGCCACTCCTTTCTTCAGAGGTGATCTCTGGCTAGAGTTGGGTGGAGTTATTTACAAAACAAACAAACAAACAAAACACCAGATTGGACTCATGCTTGTTGATTTATATCTACTTTCCAGTTGATAGTTCTGGAACAATCATACAGGCGGTTGGGTCAAATTTTCCTAATGCTCAGCTCAATCGGGAAAGAATGGATCATTTCAGGGGCTTCACAGCTGCTTTGTTTATATTTCTTTGTCCTTCCTTCATAGCTCTTGGCTTCTCTGCCTCCCTTTTACTTTAATAAACTAATGCATTGCAGTCTCTGGTGTATTTTTTTTTTCATTGAAATTTATGTTACCGCTGTATCTGCTGCTTCATTAAAAGTTCTCTCTCATTTCTGTATTCAGACATCAGGGACTCTCTAATGCAGGCGTTGGCCAGCTATGTTTGCTACCCCCACTCACTCCGTGCCGTAGAGAGGATTCCAGAAGACCAGTGAGTTCTTCATTCGTTCTTCCCGGAATGATAACGCATTCTCAAAGAAGCTAATCTCTTGCTTCTTCTCTGAATCTGGCATGATTCCTATGCTTCTAAATTCCTTTCGTGTGCGCATGGAAACCGCTTTTCCCTTGATTCCTCACACCGTGCTTTTCAATCTCTTTTTTTCTCGAGTCAAGTAAACATCCCGCCTTGTGCTCCCGCACTCCCTCTTCATCCTGGGCATCTGCCCCTCTCATGAGGGGCTGACCTCTCTGTTTTGTTCCGGCAGGCGAATTTCCATGATGAGGAACCTGCTGGCCCCCTATGAACAAAGGCCCTGGGCTCAGACCAACTGGATCCTTGTGCGACTATGGCGAGTAAGGACATATTCCCTCCCTGCCTTCCCAGTTTGATTTTTTTTTTGAACAGGAGGTTGATCTCTTCTGCATGAAGTCTCCCTTGACGTCACTGTCTGAACCCCAGCTACTTCTCTCCCCCACCCACCCACCCCGGCAGAATATTTTGTGTTCTAACCAGAGATGGAGTGTGGTCTTCTAAGCATCTGCAGTTTGTTGTCTTTCTTCCCCCATTCTGTAGGGCTGTGGATTTGGGTATAGATACACACGGCTTCCTCATCTGCTGAAGACCAAGCCAGAGGACGCCAACCTTCCAAGCTTGCAGAGTGAGTGTGGGGCAGAGAATGTGGGAGGCTGTAGCCCATGTCATTTCATCTCATGGGTAGACCTAGTCCAGTAGCTGAACTTCACCCTATCTGGTCAACTGTTCGGAAAGATTCTAAAATGTGATGATTTCCGGTGGTTCGTTAATTGGTAGCAGAGGCTGCCTTTTTTTTTTCACTGCTGGGGCCCAGAATGTCCAACATCTGGAAGAGGTGTAATGGCCAGGGAGTAAGCCTATGTTTCCTTGCTTGACTATGTGTAGTAACTGGAGATGCAGGGTTGTTTCTTAGTATCTTGACCCACTGCCCAGTTCTCCTTCCCCTATTTCTTGGCACCAAGCCTCAGATTTTACAAATTTTATAGATCATTGATGGCGGACCTTTTAGAGATTGAGTGCCCAAACTGCGATTCAAAACCCACTAATTTTTCGCAAAGTGCCAATACACCAATTTAACCTGAATACAGGTGGCTGTGTACGGGTGGTGTTGGATGCCCACAGAAAGGGCTCCGAGTGCCACCTTTGACACCCATGCCATAGGTTTGCCAACACTGCTATAGATCCATTCTATACAGCCTCAGTGAGCCTTTACAGATTGGTCACGCCCTCAGTTGTTTTCAACAAGTCATTGGGGATACCTTAAGCTTCGCATATAAAGGTATGCAAAAGAACCCTCATGTGTGAATGGGAATATGTGTTAGTAGTGTATGACCAAAGGTAGTTGGGTGGAAGGATCTCTAACAGCACCAGATTACAATTTCTAAAGTAAAATTGAAGTTGTTGTTGATAATTCAATTTCTATACCTCCCATCTGACCGATGGTCACTCTTGGGAGTCTACAACATTAGTAAGAATATGTAATAACATATAGTTAAAAGCAGATTAACATTTAAGCATTAGATTTAAACAGTTGTGGAAGGAAGGTGAATGAATCTACAGGTGAAACTCGAAAAATCAGAATATTGTGCAAATGTTCATTTATTTCAGTGAGTCAACTCAAAGGGTGAAAGTAATGTATGAGATAGACTCATTACATGCAAAGCGAGATATGTCAAGGGCTACTTTGGTATAATTGTGATGATTCTGGCATAAAGCTTATGAAACCTCAAATTCACAATTTCAGAAAATTAGAATAGTGTGAAAAGCTTCAATATTCTAGGCTCAAAGAGTCCCACTCTAATAAGCTAATGAATCCATAACACCTGCAAAGGGTTCCTGAGCCAGTTTAAATGGTTTCTCAGGCTGGATCACTAGGAATCACAATCATGGGAAAGACTGCTGACCTAACAGTTGTGTAGAAAGCCATCATTGACACCCTCTGTAAGGAGGGAAGGCCCCAAAAGGTACAGACTACAAAAGAAGTTGGATGTTCTCAAAGTTCTGCATCAAAGCACATCAATAGAAAGTTATGTGGAAGGGGAAAGTGTGGAAGAAAACGGTGCACAAGCAGCAAGGATGACTGCAGCTTGGAGAGGAGTGTCAGGAAAAGGCCATTCAAAAGTGTTGGGGACTTTCACAAGGAGGGGACGGAGGCTGGAGTTAGTGCATCAAGAGCCACCACACAGAGATGGATCCTGGACATGGGCTTCAAATGTCGTATTCCTCTTGTCAAGCTGCTCCTGAAAACTGTTGCTCAGTGGTCCAAAGTCCTCTTTTCTGATGAGAGCAACTTTTGCATCTCATTTGGGAACCAAGGATCCAGAGTCTGGAGGAAGAATGGAGAGGCACACAGTGCACAATGCTTGAAGTCCAGTGTGAAGTTTCCACAGTCTGTGTTGATTTGGGGAGTCATGTCATCTGCTGGTGTTGGTCCACTGTGCTTCATTAAGCTCAGGGTCAACACAGCCATCTACCAGGAGATTTTGGAGCACTTCATGCTTACTTCCGCAGATGAGCTTTATGGGGATGCTGACTTCATTTTCCAGCAGGACTTGGCACCTGGCCACACCCCCCAAAAGTACCAAAACCTGGTTCAATGGCCATGGGATTACTGTGTTTGATTGGCCAGCAAACTCGCCTGACCTGAACCCGCATAGAGAATCTGGGGCATTGCCAAGACAAAGATGAGGGGCATGAGACCGAACAATGCAGCCGAGCTGAAGGCCACTATTGAAGCATCCTGGTCTTCCATAACACCTCAGCAATGGCACAGGCTGATAGCATCCATGCTACGCCTCACTGAGGCAGTAATTGATGCAAAAGGGGCCCAAGCCAAGTACTGGGTACATATGCATGCTTATACTTTTCAGAGGTCCAATATTATTCTATTTCCAATCCTTGTATTATTGATGTCATGTAATACTCTAATTTTCTGATATTGTGAATTTGGGGTTTTCATAAGCTGTCCACCATAATCATCACAATTATACCAAAGTAAGCCTTGACATATCTCGCTTTGCATGTAATGAGTCTATCTCATATATTAGTTTCATCTTTTGAGTTGACTTACTGAAATAAATGAACATTTGCATGATATTCAGATTTTTCAAGTTTCACCTGTACATTAGATCCAGGAGAGTCTGCCTGTATGGAGATGGCAGCACTGGCAATGTATCATCCAGCTTTCAGCAGTTGGTTATCACTATCTCTGGTTTTCTTCTCTGTAGATAATTGTAGGGCCCTACCCTTGTCCTGAAACATTGACACTCCCGGACATTTTTTTTTGGAATATTCGCCTTGCCATAGTATTCAAATGTCTTTATTCTGTGTGGCAAGGAGGTTAGAGAGACTCCAGTGACAAACTTTAGGGGGAGCTTTGACTTTTCTTCTGTAGCTAGCCGAGAGCTGTTAGAAATACTGCCCCATTCTTACAGGAATGACTCTTGTGATGCATAATAAACCCATCTTTTGTTGAAGTTGTGGGGAAAACTTTGGAACTCCTCACACAAAACATGCTTGTGATTTGAGCAGGAGTTTGTCAGCTAATGACTGCTGACCAGTTTTGTACTGTACAAGCTTTTGTCCTCTCAGTGGATAGTTATTTGTCGCTTGATCTGTTGTCTGTAACAGATCCTATAATGCATGGACAAAATGCCCAGTCTCACAGCTCAGCAGAAGGTGACGACAGTAACACTTGGACACTTCTTAGAGGAACACTTTAATTTGTATTTACTCTTTATCTGTTTGTTTTCTTTATGCCTTGGGCCCAGGAGATCTCTCTGTGGCTAGTTTCCAGAGTAAGTTTCCCTTCCTGTTCCCTTTGTATGGTGGTGGAATAGTTGTGTAGCCCTTCAGCAGAGGCTGTTCCCTTCCCACTCTTGGCAATGCAGGCAGGCCCTGTTCTTTCTCTCCTAATTGGGGCTAAGTATTTGGAAATGGTGCCGTAGGAAGGTCAAAAAGGATTAGTGGGCTTGGGTGCACCAAGAAATGGTCCTAAGAGCAATCCAAACTTTTAAGGGTCCCTGCCAAAGCATGCCTTAGCGTGGTAGAGAGCTGGACCTCTGCCGTTAGTTGGATGGCACGTTAGGAGCGCACAGCAAACCTTTAGTTGGCAGTCTCCACAGCCCTTTCCCCCTTCTGGTCATGGTGTCTGTTCTCTTCTTCCTCTTTATTCTTCATCTCCTACGTTTCTTAACCCCATCCTTCATCATAGATGGGGATAGAATGAGAACAGGAAGAATTAACTGGTGCAGCTTTTAAAAAAAATCACTCCAAAGTTGCTGCACGTCCAGACCATGATGAACAACCTAATGAACTTGTTGACTTTGTCAAAGCTATAAGTATTTCACAGAACTTGAAAGCTTAATAAGTGTTATGTTTCTTTATGACATTCAAGTATCCACCCTTTCTGCATGTTCAGGAAAGTATTTTATTGTTCACTTATGTTTAACTTCCTGACGGTTAGACCTGTTCGGCAGTGGGAGGGTGGTGGAGTCTCCTTTCTTGGAGGTTTTTAAGCAGAGGCTGGATGGCCATCGCTCGGAAATACCGTCATGGGGGTTCCTGCCTGGTAGGGGGTTGGACTGGATGGCCCTTGAGGTCTCTTCCAACTCTATGATTCCATGATTCCATGATTCTAGGAAAGGTGTAATTGTTCTGCAGAGACCTTGGTTCAGTCGATGGCCAGGGTGTTATTGTTTCCCTTTTCTAGGTATTGGCCAAAATCCTGTCCTGTCGAGCAGTTATTTCTACAACTGGCTCCAAAAGTTCTAAGGCAGGGCACAGGATCTGCTGGCTAGTGATCCTGCTTCTGCTATTTTGAGGTGTATTTGAATGAATAATTAATTCTCAATTAATTGAAAGGAGTTTGCCTACTATCTGTCCTTGAGATGCTGCCCAAGAGGCATGAAGCTCCCCTCTCCCCAGGTTTTTATGCTGCAGGCAGGAGCACAGAGAAAAGTAGAGCGTTCAGATGGTCTGGCTCTTACCTTAGTGTGGAATTGCCAAATCTGAAAAAGGACTTGCCATTCTAATGCTAGAATTACCCATCCTTTATGTCTGCAGCCCTCCCGCTTCCCTGTAAGGGGCATTTTGTGCCTGGAGACTACTTTGGTCTCTTTTTTAAATTATTGACAGTGATGGGACTGGTTCCTACATGAACAGAAAGAAAGGTAGATCTATTTATGATGTATTATACACACACTGTGTACTCCCTCATATAGAGATAGAGACAGAGATACCGGTAGCTGTCTTGGCATTAAGGGCAATTGCTGTTCCTCCACTGGACACTTTTTTCTAAGCCAGTGTGTAAGTACTGCTGTTCAGAGCTGACTGAGATGGCTGTTAAAGCTCACTGTAGCAGTGTTGAACCTTCCAGGTGCGTTCCCTTGTAAAGAGGCAGTGGCCTAATATTTGGAACATGTTCAGAACCTCCTGCGGCAAGGAGGTTGGAGAGACTGGAAGGATCTTTGTGTGTTTTATTTTCTTTTATTTGCTGCCTCCCTCCCCCCCCCATATGGGGACTCAGGGTGGGCTCATAACAATTAAAATGATACAATATTAACCATTGAAATGCCATGCAAAACTGTATTAAAAAACAATTAAACATGGGCCAGGATGAAAAGAAATTTAAAAAAAAAATTACAAATAACTAAGCTTCAGCAACCAGGGTATTCCAAAGTCCTTATCGCTCCGAAGCCTGTCTGAAAAGGAAGGTATTTGTCTGACAGCCAATAAGAAGTAAGGGGCGGCATTTTTGTTTGGCAAAGCCTTGTTTTTGCTTTGGCTTTGCTTTGATGGCTCTTCCCGATGAAGAAAGGGAAACTGTCCTTTTGGGCAATGTTTTATTCACTTAAAATAAAAATTAACACAACTGATATTTTCCAATACAATTTGTAACCAACCCCCAAGAATATTCTGTCGGTCTGCAATGCTTGCCAATGTTCCTTTTTCCTCTGCATTTTCAATTGTAGCCCAGAAGGGGCTGGGAAACAGGAAGAGAAGAATATTGTTTTCAGCATCGGAGCTATCAGATGTGAACCCGGTATAAACCAACCCTCCCCTAGTGCCTCCTGCTTCTTGTTCAGCTTGCTGCATACTTCCAAAGTGCAATGAGCCCTTTTCCTCGCCCTTTCTAAGTGCCCTCAGGAAGTAAATGTAATGTTGGGGTGGGGTGCCACTGGAATTTGTTTCCCTTGCTGTCCCTGCTGTTGGCAGGATTTGAATTATAATTCAGCAGTAAGTAGCTTGAGATATCGGCAGCTGTAAGAGCTTTAGTGTCTGGCTGTTTCCAGTGAGAGCACTAGAAATGGAAAGGGAGGTGAGAAAATAAATCTTCTCTTCTTTAGATTGTCCTGAGAAGGACTTTTTAATGAAAGTTAGCTGATTTCCGGGGGGCGGGGGGACCCTTCCCCGGTGATTTGTGAAGGCTGCCTTTACACTGGTCCTGTTTGCCTTTAAATGCACAGCGGTTGCCAGCTTGATCTTGGAGTCCACAGGCTTACTGGGAAAATAATGGGGCTTACTACCCCTCCACACACACACCGGTCTTTCAGTTTCTCACTCACTGCCCTTCTCGATTGGCACGGGGGTAGACAAGTGTGAATGCAAATCATGCTGGCAGAGAGGAATGGGGGGCAGCTGCCTTGGTGCCAGTGTCCATCTGGGGAGCTGTTGCGAGGCTGCTTTCAGGAGAGATTAGTGGTGAGCTGACCTGGGGCCTCGTGAAGGCGAGCGGGAGGGATGCTTGACGGAAGCTCTGCTTTAGGGTAGGACTTCTTATTTGCAGAAAAGATGGTGAATGTGTGTGACCCCCGTCCTAGCTAATTCAGGACGGCATTATGGCGAAGCGCTTGAGGCCTCAGAGAGGGGACAGGCCCAGAATAGCCCAGGCGAGAGCTGGCCTCGGAGAGGGCACCTGCCATCTCTACTTACTGTGAAGACGACTGCTTGTCGGAGGAGAGGCATAAAGCGTTTCTTCTGGCTTGATGGGACCAAAGCAGTAGTACATCTAGTGAAAGGGAGTATCCTCTGTAGAGGATGGAAGAGGGCTTTAAAACTTCTTGGTCAAAGTGAGTCATTGGTGAGAGATCCTGGAGTTGAAGTCCAAACATCTGGAGGGACAAATATATAGAATGGTTGTTTCAAACCAGGCGTGTCCAAACTTCGGCCCTCCCGATGTTTTGGACCACAACTCCCAGAATTCCAAGCCTGTATTTCCAATGACAAAGGACTGTGGGTGCTGTGGTCCAAAACATCTGAAGTGCTTAAGTTTGGACACCACTATTTTAAACCATTACCCATTTTCACATGGTTGCCAGATGCAGAACAGGCCGGGCCCAGTAGGAATGCTACTGCTCCATAAATTGCTACTTCTTCTGTTACAGAGCCTTGTCCCTCCACCCTCCTTCAGCAACATATGGCGGACTTGCTGCGCAGCGACCGTGAAATGGCGCCCAGTTTCCTCAATAGTGTCCTTAACCAGCTGAACTGGGCCTTCTCTGAATTCATTGGCATGATTCAGGAGGTGAGGACTTTGAAAAACCTGACTGGAAGGGGCAGGCGTTCTACATGAGGACTTGTATAGGGTATTCCTTTTGCAAGGCTTCAGCTGTGGTTGTAGATGAAGTGCCTAGAGCAGTGGTTCTCAACCTGTGGGTCCCCAAATGTTCCTGGACTGCAACTCCCAGAAATCCTGGTCAGCTCATCTAGTGATAAAGACTTCTGGGAGTTGCAGTCCAGGAACATCTGGGGACCCACAGGTTGAGAACCACTGGCTTAGAGAGTTCTAGAAACCAAAAAAGAAGTGAGAATCCAGAGCTTTTGAAGTTACTTTTAAATAAGTCGCCACTATTGTGCAATCTTAATTACAGTTATGTTTTATTTTCTGATTCCCTCATATTATTATTATCATTGGTGGGGCCACTGTGAGATACAGGAAGCTGGACTAGATGGGCCTTTGGCCAGATCCAGCATGGCTCCTCTTCCTCCTCCTCCTCCTCCTCCTCCTCCTCCTCCTCCTCCTCTTCTTCTTCTTCTTCTTCTTCTTCTTCTTCTTCTTCTTCTTCTTCTTCTTCTTCTTCATTAGTTTTTAATTTTTTAAACAAATCTTGATGATACAAAGTGCTGGTCACAGTTTCATCCTGTTTAGTGTGTACTCCTTACAAAGCACAAGTGAGCACTTGAACTATGTGATATTCTCTTCCCACCGTTGATTGTTACATCCCCATAAATGTAAAAATTAAAGCTAAATTATTTACAATTTAGGGTAACTAACACATGTAGGATTGTACTGGAGAAGGAGTAAAGGTGCCCTTCAGTAAGCTGCATTAGTGAAGTACCCTCCTTCTCTGCTGGCAGATCCAACAAGCTGCTGAGCGCCTGGAAAGAAACTTTGTTGACAGTCGTCAGCTGAAGGTGTGTGCAACATGCTTTGATCTCTCAGTGAGCCTACTCAGGGTCTTGGAAATGACTGTCACTCTGGCTCCTGAGATCTTCCTGGACTGGAGTCGCCCCTCATCAGAGCTATTACTCAGAAGGCTCGCACAGGTATTTACTCCTCTGAGGTAAAATCAAGGGCCGTAGTTGAATGTGACAGGGGGAAAGATTTCCTAGCTGAGGAGGGAGGGTTTCTAATGTTTGGAAGGTTTCCACCATTCCAAACCTTCTCAGAATGGTGTGGCAGAAAGTTCTGAGGCTGATGGATGCAGAACTGCAAGCTTGCTGTTAAAACCCCCGCAACTCTTCTCCAGTAGTGGTCATTTGATGTGGAGAGCAAGATAAAATATCCAGGCCTCTGTTCCCCACCACCACCACCTTGATAAGCGCCCATTTCTCTCTGAAGGACACCTTTGAAGAAGATATATTCCTACATTTAATAGAATATAATGAATAAACCAGTCCGTCCTCTATTCCCCACTTTGTGATTATAGCTGTAACAATCCTTTCTCTGTCAAGGCAGGAGTGGGGCCCATTGGGAAGGACTTTATTTTATTTTATTTTATTTTATTTTATTTTATTTTATTTACAGTTCTTAGACCAGTCTCACACAAATACAAACATAAAACCTTATGATTTCCATATTACAAGCAATCCATTATATTAAAACATGTTAGCAGGCATATGAGTCTGCTATCTATGGTAGTTGGCACTTGGCTTCCATAGTTAAAAGTATCACCATGCAAAACCTAGCTACTTGACAGGTGATCTTTGTATCCACATCCGAAAGGAGGAATACACCAGTCTGGCTTTCTCATAGCATCTAGGGATTCTTTCCAACAGGGGGGATAATAGTCTCTGTACGCACTGCCTCACATAGTGGGCAGGTGAAGAAACATGTGCTCAATGGTCTCGATTTCCCTCATGGGACTGGAGCAGAGCCTTTCGGCAAAAGGGATGTTTTTATTAAGTACACCAGAGGGGAGAGCCAAACACCTTGCCAAATTAAAGGCTTCATTGGGGAGGGTTAACTGCTCTGAAAGTCAGCTTCAAAACAAAGCAAAGCAAGTCCACAAGAGAGAAGGAAGCCTTCTCCAGCCTCAACTCTGCCTTGACTAGGAAAGCAGGGTTCCATTATGGTTCACTGGCCTTTGGCCAGAAAGGAGCTCACGGAGGAAGAGGAGCGAAGGGGGGCTTCCAATAATTCAAGTGCTCTACAATTGGAATGCCACCATCTTTACAGTGGGGCTCCGACCACCTGCTCCACGCTATCTGACGTGGCAGGTCATCTCCCTGCTTCAGGCTGCAAAGTCCTGAAACTCAATTACTTTGTGTGTTTTGAGGGTTTTTCCTGCCACCACACTGTTGTTGTGCTGCCAGTGCTGTTTTCTGGTGAAGACCTGGACCATCACCCCATAATCCCTCCCCTCCTCCACAGAACCTTATTCCGGGAGAACTTGCTGTGCAAAGCTATTGTTCCCTGCTTCCTTGCAAAGGTACTCCTGCTGCCTCGGCTATTCACTTACTTCGGGCTTCAAGTTGGGGAATGGAACCAGACATTTGGGGCTTCCACGAGGCTTCATCTCATCAGGATTTTCTCGGGTGTGGTACCCCACCTGGTGCTACCATGCCTCACCTGGTTGAACTCTCTCTGGCAGAGGAATGTGATCAGTCTTCACAGGAGGAAACTGGGAAATAGAAGGGATTTGTTGCTACAGATGGCATTTCCCTCTCGGAAGGTCAGGAGAGTTGGTCAGGGCTGCTCAGTCTTGCCAAGAAGGACCTAGGTGTTCATGGGAGCCTGGTGGAAATATGGGCTGCTTAACCAAGGAGGGTTGGTGGCTTTGACTGTTGAAGCAGAAACAAAAATTGAGCTTTCCAGATCCAACAGGAACTTATGAACTTATTTGAAACAATTGGAGATTGGGACAGACATGTTAGCAGCAGTAAATTGTGCAGTCTCAGTTGGCTCCAGTATAACAGCAGTTGCATCTGGCAGATGTATGATGCTGGTTTTGTTTGCCTGAATTTCTTGGTACTCCTTGCAATGAAGATTGCTCTACAGCCATCCTTCTGCCTTCTTGACTGGTGTGTGGCTTATTGGATGGATCTCTTGCCTTGAATGTTTGGACTCCTGATGGCAGGAACTCCCTGCCACAGGATGTGGTGATGGCATCTGGCCTGGATGCCTTCAAAAAGGGGATTGGACAGATTCCTGGAGGAAAAGTCCATCACAGGTTACAAGCCATGATGGGGATGTGTAATCTCCAGGCTTAAAAATACACAGGGTACTTCAAGATGCAGGGGAGTAGTATCAGGAAACAGATATCTAGTCTTGTGCACTCCCAGAGGCATTTGGCAGGGCCACTGTGTGATACAGGAAACTAAACTAGATGGGCCTTTGGCCTGATCCAGCATGGCTCCCTTCTTATATTCTTATGTTCAGTACTGGCTTTCAGACTCTACATCAGGAACAGATCAGGCTTCAGATTTTGCTTTTCCATTTCATTTTATAATCTGTGTAAGGATTAAACAGAGGAACCTTTTGTAAAGAATGCTGGATTGTCTGAATACAAGTTACCATGGTACTGTTTCCAGAGGGCTAGTATTGTTAGTTGCAGCAAACCCAACAAGGAGGCCTGTTATACATTGTAGTAGCAGGTTCCATTGGTTGACTTGGGTGCACTACTCTCAGATGCATGAAGTTACTTCCAGAGAAAGCTGTATGAAAATGAAGTTACAGTACCAAGTTACCCATGTGTTCTGCAGCCTGAGTGGGTAACAAATTTGTTCATTCAACTGTTTGTTGTATCAAAACAGGGTTGGCTCCAGAGGTGGTTACTTCACATCCATTTTGTCTCTGTTACTGTTGTGCTTAGGAGCGGTATAAAAAAGTATTACTTCACATCCATCGTGCAACTACTGAAATTTGTCTCGACCATGCCCCCAGAACGGGTGCTAAGTGTGACAATGCTGTATCTGGTGCTGGGGTAGGGTTTTCCCTTGTCACTCTTTGTTCCTGCTTTCTGTTCCGAGACAAGACACCATGTAGTAATGACGATCACGCAACAAAACACTAGTTTCTCTCAGAAAACTGTCCATTTTTTTTTTTACTTTTCAGAAGTAAAATATTGAAAAAGAATTTTTAAGCCCCCCCCCAAAAAAAAGGAAAAAGGAAGCTAGACAAATTCAATGTTTGTCACGGTACAAGACCATAAGGTAACACTTGTCACGAGACAAGTTATCATGACCATGGGAACACTGAAACTGGGGCAAAACCACGTGATCGCAACTAACACTGTCACGGTGCAAAACTAGTCGCAGAACAAAGAAGGGTGTGAAGTAACCACCAGAGTTAATTTTTTAAAGAAAGTTATTGGATTTGATTTCTCTTTGTACCACTTTCACAATTCTTCCACTGTTGGCGAAGCGTCAGATTTTATTTTAGAATGATGAGCTATTTTTGGTTGTTTCCTTGTAGTACCCAGCTCTCTCTTTGGTTTACCTGTACACAGCATTTTATGTTGCAATGGGTTTTGCCATTGCTAGCGCAGATTAAGGGCCCCTTTCTATTCCATTTTTAAAGTGCCCACTGCTTGCAATGCAAGCTCCTGAAATCTGACTGTTCTTTTCCATCTGTTCTTGTTGGTGGTTGACTTCCCTGTCAGTGGCTCAGCAGAAACCTGGTGTGGCTGCTCTCTGTCATGCTGTGTCATCCGAGGAGCAATTACACAAAGCATTGTGCTGCTTCCAGCCATTGCTTTGCCACCTGATCTCCAAGTATCTGCTTTGAAGAGCTTCCTATGCTGTTTGGGGCTGACAGTGCTGAGTGGAAAAAGCTGGAAGGCATGTGCCAGTTTTTGCAAAATGTACAGAAAATGTACCGTTGTCCTTAAAGCCGTCTTCCATCTCCTCTTTCTTTCCCCACAGCTGTTAAATCAGGTGCTGAATCGTGTGACAGCTGAGCGGAATCTGTTTGACCGCGTAGTCAATCTTCGCCTGCCAGGTGAGCTGCCTTCCCCCTGCCTTTTGCGATTGCCCTTTGAGAGGAGGGACTTCACTAGAAGGTGATGAGAAAGGCCTTCTGGTAGGCTTTTCTGCCTTTTTGACCCTAGAGAGCTAGGTGAGACCGGCCAGTCTAACTACGCAACCCAAAACTGGAATCTGTTGTAAAGTTCCTGTGTCCTTAATCATAGAGTCATTAAATTATAGAGTTGGAAGGGACCTCAAGGGCCATCCAGTCCAACCCCCTGCCATGCAGGAACCCCTGTCAAAGTACTCCTGACAGATGGCCATCCATCCCTCCAAAGAAGGAGACTCCACCACCCTCTGTGGCAGCATATTCCACTGCTGAACAGCTCTATCAGGAAGTTCTTCCTAATGTTCAAGTGGAATCTTTTTTCCTGTAGTTTGAAACCATTGCTCCGAGTCCTAGTCTCTGAAGCCATGGAAAACAAACTGGTCCCCTCTTCAATATGACATCCTTTCAAATATTTAAGCATGGCTATCATATCCCCTCTCAGCCCTCTTTTTGTAAGGCTAAACCTTCCTAGCTCCCTAGGCCGTTCCTCGTAAGCATAAGACATTTCTTCCAGTCCTTTAACCATCCTGGTTGCCCTCCTCTGGACTCCCATGATCCCCTTTGCTCTCTTTAGAATTCACAGAAATGGTTCTAAAGGCCCTGAGCATTTGGGGGGGGGGGTCTGTACAGAGACATTTCTTGCCCATGAGCGGTTCAAAAAGAAGATGGGATATCCCTGTGGAGACAATTGCGTAGGATTGTGCTTTCAGTGCAGGCTACTCTGTCCCTCAGTTATTCCCAGCAACTTTCTAGGTGGGCAGGAGATGAAAAGGGTGACCATGGGAATGAGGGGAAGGGGAGACCCACTATACCACCCCAAAGATGCCTATGGAAATGTGTGGGAAGTGCAGCTGTTGCATAGAGAATCATTTGGCACTGAGGCTGAAGTAGTCATTAAGGGGTGGCTACATGCCCAGCCTTTTCAGGACCAGGGAGTCTTGCTTTTATATGGGGTTTAATATCTGAAGTAATAGGTATGGGGAAGAACATGACCTGCTTGTGCAATAAAAGTTGTGTGTGCGAGAGAGAGAGAGAGAGAGCAAGAGAAAGAGAGAGAGACCAGGGAGTAGAAAAGAGCTGGGTTTTAATACAAAATTGCTGAGCAAGTTCCATTTATACTATCGCTCCAATGATCCTATCATTTTGGCAGCAGATCCTTGTGTCCTATTACGGGGAAAGGACAGTGTGTTTTTATCAGAGTGCTCTCTCTCTCTCCTCTCTCTCTCTCTCTCTCTCTCTCTCTCTCTCTCTCTCTCTCTCTCTCTCAATCTCATTCTCATTCACTCACTCACTCACCTGCTCTCTCAAGCAAGGAACTCCTTCCTTCAAGGAGAATTATCAAATAACGGATGTGGGACATCCTGCACATTACAATATGCGTTGCTGTGTAGACTTGGGGCACATTTATTTATTTATTTATTTATTTATTAGGCTTATATACTGCCCGTCTTCCTGAGAGGAACTCCGGGCGGTTTACAACAAGAGGACAACAAAACAACGGATTAAAATACCAACAGATTAACTAACTAGCTTAATAATAAAACAATAGAGCAATATAAAACAGAACAAAACAAAACAGTAAGGACCAAGGATGCAGATGGCGGGGAGAAAAAAAAAAAGAAAACTTTGTTGAGGTCACCCAAACGCCTCCTGGAAGAGGAGAGTTTTCAATGCCTTCCGGAAGGCAGGCAGGGACTCTGCTAGGCGCACTTCTGCTGGGAGATGATTCCAGAGGGTCGGGCCAGCCACAGAGAAGGCTCGGGTACGGGTGGAAGTTCTTCGAGCCTCCCTGGGCGTGGCCACACGCAGCATGTGCGCCCGCGACAACCTAGTCAGCCGGGCCGAAGTTGACCGCTGGTCGATCCGCTCTGTCAGGTAGTCAGGTCCTAGGCCATGGAGGGTTTTGTAAATCAAAACCAGGACCTTGAATCTGATTCGGGCTGCAACGGGCAACCAATGCAAGCGAGCCAGAACCGGGGTGATGTGCTCGAATCGAACGCACACCCGCCACCAGTCTGGCCGCCGCATTTTGGACCCGCTGCAGTCGCCGAATGAGAGTCAAAGGCAACCCCATGTAGAGCGCATTGCAATAGTCCAGTCTCGAGATCACCAGTGCTTGCACCACAGTTCTGAGGGAATCCCCATCCAGGTACGGACGAATCTGGGCGATTCGGCGAAGGTGGAAAAAGGCAGCCCTGGACACGGCGGACACCTGGGCCTCCATGGTGAGCGCCGGGTCCAGGACTACGCTCAGATTCCGGACGGAGTCCGATGGCCTGAGGGAAACACCCTCCAAGGTGGGAAACGGGCCACCGTAGCTGGATGGGGAAGCCCCAAAGAACATAACCTCGGTCTTATCGGGGTTAAGTTTGAGCCTGTTGGCCCTGGTCCATTCCATGACCGCGCCCAGGCACTGATTGAGGGTCCGGACAGCCTCATCTGCAGCGGTGGAAAAGGAGACATAGAGCTGCGTGTCATCAGCGTACTGGTGACAGCAGACTCCATGTCTCCTAATGACCTCAGCCAGCGGCCTAATGTAGATGTTGAACTGCATGGGAGAGAGAGAGAGACGACCCCTGTGGAACCCCGCAAGGAAGTATCCAAGGGGCCGACAACTCACCCCCATGCTGAACCTGCTGGGGACGGCCTCCGAGGAAGGACCGGAACCAACTGTGAACAGTGCCCCCGATCCCAACCTCAGAGAGCCGATCCAGCAGGATACCGTGGTCGACAGTATCAAAGGCCACTGACAGATCCAGGAGGACCAACAGGGAGGAGCACCCCCCATCGGCCCCCCGGAAGAGGTCATCTTGCAGAGCGACCAAGACTGTCTCAGTCCCCCGACCCGGCCTGAACCCAGACTGGAATGGATCCAGGATGTGTTCGCCCTCCAGATGTGATTGAAGCCGGATCGCGGCCACCCTCTCGATCACCTTGCCCATAAAGGGAACGTTAGCAATCGGGCGGTAGTTGGTTAGGTCGCCCGGTGCTAAGCTGGGTTTCTTCAGAATGGGCTTTACCACAGTCTCCTTCAGGCGGGAGGGAAAGATCCCTTCCCTGAAGGAGGCTGTGGCGATGGTAGAAGCCCATTCGAACATGTTCCCACCAACTGCTTTCATAAGCCATGATGGGCAAGGGTCGAAGGGGGTGGACGTGGGCCGGCAATGGGCAGTAGCCCTGGAGGCCTCGAGTGAAGTAACAGGCCCAAACTCCACCATGCGAGGAGACCAAAGGGGTGCAGCGACAGGGGATGCCGAGGGTGGGCTATGGCAATAGGGATCAAAACCCGTGCGGATGGCCTCTATTTTTGATCGAAAAAAGGCTGCAAAATTCTCACTACTGAAATCAGTAGGAGGAGGCCTAGACAGCCCAGGATTAGTGAGGTCGCGAACCACATGGAACAGCTCCGCTTGGCGGCTCGAGGCCTCACTAATTCTCAGGGTGTGATAAGATCTTCTAGCCACCCTGATCGCATGTGCATAGCGCCTGGACTGTGCGATGACTGCAGCCTTCTTAATTGCCGACCGGTTCTTCCTCCAGCTGCGCTCCAGCCTCTTCCATTCTTGCTTCATTGCTCGTAGCTCTGCCGTGAACCACGGTGAGGAACAAGCTCTGCAGCGGATGAGGCGCCTAGGGGCGATCTAGTCGACAGCCCGGGATGTTTCGTCAATCCATTGGTCCACCATGGTGTCTACCAGGTCGTCAGCCAGTCCGCCAGGAGGCTCCCCGAGGACTTCCCGAAACCAATCAGGGTCAAGGAGTCTTCGGGGGCGGGCCCATACAGACGGCCGAAGGTCCCCGCGGGGTGGGGCGGCAATTGATACAGAGAAAGACAGCAGGTGGTGGTCTGACCATGACACGGGGGTGGGAACAATGTCCCGCACCCTCAGACACGAGTCCTCAGACACGGAGGAAAATACCAGATCCAGGGTGTGTCCGGATCTGTGGGTTGGGCATAAAACATGCTGGGACAGATTCATGGAGGTCATGGACTGCATGAATTCCAGAGCAGCACCAGACAGGTCACCGCCAGCATGCACGTTGAGGTCCCCCACCACCAGAAGGCGGGGGGTTCGCAACAGCGCTGCGGCGATGAACTCGGTGAGCTCTGGTAGGTTTATTAATTTATTAATAATTAAATTTATTAATCGTTGGGAATAAAAGGCGTTTCCAAGGTAGCGAGTCCTTGCTTCCCTTTCTGTGGGAAGAAGGACCAAACACTTCTTATGGAAAATGCAAGTTATGAAGGGGAAGCCTTTAAAAGATGCATTCATCTCCAAGCTTTAAGAGTCCATTACTCAGTAATTTGCAAATCTGCTATCAGTGGGGCAGAGGCAGGGTAAGAGCAAGGGCATTCTAGATCACCCTCGTGGACATGTTCTGTGGAACTAGTTTTCATTAAATTGTTGCCCTAGATACCCACCTTGTGTGTGTGTGTGTGTGTGTGTGTGTGTGTGTGTGTGTGTGTGTGCGTGTGTGTGTGCGTGTGCGTGTGTGTGCCTGCGTGCGCATGCTCGCCCGTGTGCATGAAGCAGTTTAATAATTATACGTCTGTGAAGATTCTCAGTCATCCAGGTTCGTTTAACTGGGAGTTGAGTCATGGCTACTGGACTTCTTTTTTGAGAGATAGAAACGTTTCGCTGTTCATCCAAAGTTTAATAATTGGTTAGTTTAATTTTCAGTTTAATAATTGGTTAGTACCTGAAGTCAGTCACCTGAATTTGTGACAGAAAGCTCCCTGCTCCCACTGAAACCAAGTGCCAGGCTGCATGCAAGTTTGGGATAAGATTTTTCCGCATTTGAATAACTGGTGATCATAATATTTACCTGCAAATATAAAGAGAAGGTTAACAAAATCTTCAGTTGGCACTTATTTCAGTATCTTTTAACTGCCCTTTTTATGGTGATGTGATAGAAAAACTCCATGTGTTTGGAAGTGCAGGTGGTGGTGGGTGGAAACGGTATACCAGTTGGAGGTTGAAATAACATAGTGACAAATCAAAAAGGCTGTGCTAATTTATCCCAATCTTCTCCTCAGCCAGGAGGTGTGAATAAGTGCTTAGTACACATTGGATTTTCCCATTGGTGATTGTAGCCCTGAATCCTGGATTCCTTTTTTAGGACTGGAGAGCGTAGACCACTATCCAATCCTTGTGGCTGTGACAGGAATTCTGGTCCAGCTCCTTGTTGATACTGATTTCCAAGGGTAAGTGCTCTTTTCTTCCACTTTTTGGAGTGGATAATTCATTATTCATGTTCTAATATATCTACTTCTGACTAGAATGGGTGAACACATGGCATAATACGTATGGAGTGTATGGCAGCAGGAATGGGAGAGATACCGGTGTAATCTTGGACTTACTTCACTGTTTCATATGCTTGGGCTGATGCAAAACAAAATGGCTCCCCTTAGCAACTTCTGCCTTGGAAAGTTAGTCTCCAGGCATTTCCTACACTGACAAATTCAGGTGTACAAAATGTGGTATCCTATATATGTTGTTGGACTACAGTTCCCATCAGTCCTAGTCCATGTACTCGGTAATCAGGGATGACAGGACCTGTAACCTAATAACATCTAATAACGCATTTTCCACACTGGAATTCAGAATATACACTTCATAAAATAGACGTATCCTGCCAATTGAAGTCTTTCTTATAGGTGATTTTATACAGGCTTACATGTTCTCTACTCTGTGATTTGATGTGCAGTGTGAATTCATGGTTGATTTTGCCAATGGCAGAAGAGATTTCTATGCTTCTTTGTCTTCTAGTTCTTCTGTTTTTAGGGAGAATAAACCTGATATCTAGAGAATAAAGGTTCTCTTCAGAAGCACAAAAAACTGATTTTTACAGTTGCGCCAGGAAGTAATACGCCTGCTATCCTCCAGTTACCTTCCTAACCTGAACAGTGTGGCAATAGCAGATCAGTTAGATCAGTGGTTCTCAACCTGTGGGTCCCTAGATGTTCCTGGACTGCAACTCCCGGAAGTCTTCATCACTAGCTGAGCTAGCCAGGATTTCTGGGAGTTGCAGTCTAGGAACAGCTGGGGACCCACCGGTTGTGAACCACTGAGTTAGATGGATAAAACTGTAAAGGACATATTATGCTTAGTTATCTTAAGTTGTGTATGTATGTGTGTGTGTGGGGGGGGGGGGTTATAGTCATCACCGACTCTCCATGACTCCAACTGGAGTACTGCAATAGAAGAACAATCACATGCTCCCCTGTTGTGTTGCCTTAGCCCAACTGAGACCGGGCAACAGAGGCTGGACAGGAGACCCAGGAAGGAGTGGGAAGTTTACTATTCTAAAGTACTGCAGCCATGTCAGAAACAGCTCTGCCATAACCTATTCGTAGAGCTCATCCTTTATGTTCAACAGGCAGCAGGTTCAGTCTCCACTGATTCCAAAGGAGGCAGGGAAGGTTGCCTTGTCTGAAACTCTGGAGGTTTTCAGTCACCGCTGACAGTAAGTCAGGTGCACCAATGGTGTGATTCAGCATAAGGCAGCTTCCTATTATATGCTAGTCTTTACCTCTTGGAAACAGGGAACTCTGAATAGGTTCTTCGTGTGTGTGTGTGTTGCATCGTTACAGTTGTGACTGACTCTTTGTGACCCTATGTCCATGGAGTTTTCTCGGCAGGAATACTGGAGTGGTTTGCCAGTTCCTAGTCTAAGTGCCTGCAGCAGCTGGTACAGTATTCCTTGGTGGTCTCCCTTCCAAGTACTAACCAGGTCCGACCCTGCTTAGCTTCTGAAATCAGGCCAGATCAGATGTTCTTAGGGCATAGAAGCCTACTAAAGGTTGTAAGGAAACCAAGTCCTGAGGGAAAGTGTCTGCTGATGTGTTTGTGAAGATTCTGTCATCCAGGTGAGTTTATCCAGAAGTTGAGTCATGGCAACTGGACTGCTTTTGAAACGTTTCTCTACTCATCCAAGTAGCTTCTTCAGTCTGAGGAAAGTTAGTGGTTGGTGCCATTCATTTTTTTATCTTTGTTTGTTGACCTTGTCATGGTGTTGAGATGGATCTGAGAGATCAGATGGAGTACTTTGACATTCAGGCAGTATTTGAGATGGCTTTTCTTTTCTTTTTTTAAACCTTTATCTTTCTATATAGTAAATGAAGCATAGTACAGTTCATTACAGGGTGCCATGAATAGCTGCCATTTTGATTTTATTAGTCTCTAGCCTACAGAATATAATCTTCTGTTAGAAATCTTCTGTTGTCAGGCTGTGGTGCTGTAAAATAGAAAGAGTACAATTTTGCTAAATCTTGGGAGGAAAGGGATTCTTGCTGTACTTATTTCTTGCTCTTCTGCAATATGTTTGACTTTGAACTTTCTTTGCATTTCTCAGAAAGTATCAAGGCTCTGATTTCTCAAAGTACCATTTCAAATTACAATTTCTTGGTTTTCAAAGTAAGATTTTGTTTGAGAATTTTGCCATTCCCTCTTTAGTTGACTACAAAAAGGCAGGAAGTCTTCCTTTAATCGTAATTTTCCATTACATAAAAACTAGCAAGATTTTGTTACTGGATCAGTCTAATAATCATAGTTTCTTGGCTCTGATGTAGCAGGATACTGGTTAATTGAAAATCTGTGGAAAGGTCATATTTTAACCTCACCCTAGGCATAAAATGAAAATGTCATGCAAATTGAAAAGAATTGGCATATTACTGAGTTGTGTTCTGTATGAAGAAACCTTGCAAATAGCCATTTGGATCACTGCAGAATGTGTGCCTTACCTCCTGTAAAATATACTTTAATAATATAGAACTCAGATTTGTGACTAGGCATTTGACCACTCAAACCAGGTTTAGTCACTATGATTAATCAATGTTTGAAAATGCTTTGAAAGAACAAGAAAACAATTACAGTATTGCTATAAACAATAAACAGGGCGATCCTAGACGTGCAAGCCATAAGATGCTGAGAAACACTGTTCTACCTGGTGAAAGGCCTTTCTGCCAACTGTTTTCAGAAGTCAGATTTTCCAAGACCACTGCTTGCCCAGCTTGCATCTCCTGAGAGAAAGGCTGAAAAATAGGCTGAGAAGAAAGGGGGCAAAGGGACCATTGAGCTGTGCCATATCAAAACTTTCTTCATCCTAGAGACAGAGGGGGAACACGGGTACAGCATTAGGCAAAATAAGGGTAGTCCTAGGTAATTTCCAGAAATCAATTTTTAAAAAAAAGTTATTCTGATTTATAACCTGATAATAAGAGATAAGATTCTACTGGATAACTCGTATTTTCTTCTAGCACATTAGAGACGTTCAGAAGAGGATTTTTCCCTCCACATTTCCTCAGCTGAGGAAATTGCCTGAGGAGATGTCATAAGGAAATCAAATTACATGTAAATCAAACAAACAGCAGTTGTTAAAATATAGAAGCCAAGGTTTTAAATACCCTTGTGCTGGGGAGTTTGAAGGTCATTTCTTAAAGAGACATCAACATTGCCGTAAGGGACATTTTATATTAAGTGATTAATTGACAAGTATGCCAATCCTATTTCAGGTCCTTTTACCTCCTTAAACATTCCCAGCTTCATTTTTTTCCTCACTGAATGCAATCCTTAAGAAACCTCAGTTTCACATTACATTTCCTATTTGGTATGCTATATTTTTCACATTGCTTTTCCAGACAGCTGAGCCCCATCTGGCTTGGCATTTTAGCTCTGCAGCCAGGCTATTTCTGATATCTCCACCCCCACCAAAGCCTCCAAATAGGCACAAATCAATCTAAATATACTGTATCTTCCCTCCTATAGTCATGTAGTCATGCAGTCTTCAGCAGAAGTGTGCCGGACGTTCTGTGGTCTTTTCTATATTACAGCAGAAAAGATTTTTGTTACACAAATCATCTTATTTTAAAAAGATGGCTTGATGCAGTGAAGAACAAGAGTCTTAAACCTTCAGTATTTGTGCCATGTGTAGGGAATTTCAGCACGTGTATCCTTTCTTGTCACGTTACCCTATATACATTTTTCCAATACTGTACTTGTTTTTAATTACTGGCTGAAATCCAGTAGTAAGTCTTCACTAGAGTAGTGCCATTGAATGAATGGAGCTTAGATAGATTCACCAAACCCCCACTAATTCAGTGGGCCTCTTTTAATTATAATATATTACTGGATTTCAGTTTGTATGGGGGAAACAGTAGAGGATAACCCCGATCCTTCAAAGGAAGGAAAAAGCCTTTCCCTATGTCCCTCTCCATCGGGCAAACGGGCCTGGATGAAGATTTCTGGACCAACCAAGCCCTGCCTTTTGTTTATACTTGAGTGTGCTTTCTGTCTAAATTGCCCTATTAGGTCTTTATATACCAGTGATGGTGAACCTCTTAAAGATGAGTGGCCAAACTGCAATTCAAAACCCACATATTTTTTGCAAAGTGCCAACATGGCAATATAGGAATCCACTGTACCACTGTATAATATAGGTACCACTGTATTCAAGTTAAATTTCGTTGTTCCTGCAAGGGGGCAATGACAATAAATGTCATTGCCCCCTTGCAGGAACAACTAAATTTAACTTGAATACAGTGGTACCCTGGGTTACAAATGCTTCAGGTGCTACCCTTTGGGAAAGCAAAGATAGAAGAGCAGGGGTGCTGCCCTTTGGGAAAGTGAGGGTCAAAGAACAGGCTTTTGAATTTCCCGCGGCCACAGCACCCTTGGTGAAGCCGCCGGAAATTCAAAAACCTGCTCTTTGATCCTCGCTTTCTCAAAGAGTTACACCCCATCCTCCTCTCTGTCCTTTGCAGAGAGGCAGATGGGGTGCTTGACCGTTGGGAAAGCCAGGGGGGGGCAGTGGCGGTGTTTTGTGGGCTTGTTCGTAGCTCCAGTTTTACTCTTCAACCATGCTGCTTTTGGGATGCCCAGAGTGGTGTGGGTGGAGATTAAACTGGGGCTACGAACAATCCCACAAGCCGCTGACTCCCCTTCGCCTGGCTCTCTGCACGGAGCATAGTGGTGTGTTCTGAGCAGAGGGGGAAGTGCCGTGGCTGTGAGGGGGCGATGTCGCATTGCCCATAGAAAGGCCACCATGTGCCACCTTTGGCACCCATGCCATAGATTCGCCAATGCTGGTCTATACCCTTTCTAGTTGTTTTGCTGCCAAGCATATAGGCTGGCCACCAGGTATAATGATCACAAACCATATTGCTCCTCTTTCTGATTGTGTGTAGCCAACAAGAATCTTCTTCTTCTGGCTCATGTAACCCCTCCTTTGGAAGTTTCCTGAATAATGTTATATGGCTTGTTGTGAAAGGGGGTGTTTTTTTTAAATAATAAACTAATGAAGGATTTTTAATTGTAATAAAGCAGCCTTTAGTCTGCCATGTGAGATATACAGGGTATTAATGGATGAAATGCATCTTACAAGAGTTAATCAACAGCTTCATGATAGAGTGGGATGCATTTTCAAGTGGAAGAAAGCATATTGCTTAATAACCACAAAGACTTGGTTGTTAATTATTGTGAATTATGGCCTTCTTTTGATGGCCTGTCTTGTAGCTTATTAAAAAGGCTTCCCCGAATCCTTGTTGAGCTATGTGACTGGCAAATTGTTTCTACTGAAGGCAGATGCAAATGGGACTAATTACTGGCTCTGTAGGCTGTAACCACTTCATGCTGCTGCCTCTCAGCATTGGGAGTTAGTTCACCTTTTATTCTACTTGGCAGCTGAGGAAGGACAGTTAGTCCATGGTCTTCAAAGCTCTCACTTGAACTTGAGGGACATGATAGGAAGAGTCGTATGTGAGAGTTTGTGCATATCATCTGTAACCCATGCTTTCTGGAAAACGGAGTTTGTTCTTGGCATGATTGCTTTAGAAATATAACTTTAGTGGAATAAAAGTTTCCCAAAGCATAGAACAATACCCGCCAGTGGTATGTAATCATAATGGAGGCATTGGCATCTCTCCCAAGAAGTTTGGGAACTGCAATTTCTTTTTAAAAAATAATAATCATAATTTATTATGGAGAAATTTCTTCAGAAAAAAATGCTGATTCCAGGAGGCGTACCCCTTTTTCTGGTGGCAAGTTTAACAGCTGCTTCTGGAACATACACTTTCTATCACTGCCCATATAGCCCTCGGGCTAGATGATTTGCGGTATACAAATCAAATTAAATCAATAAACAAATAGCTTGACAGCTAAAATGCAGGAAGGCACACTGAGAACTATCTTGGGCCAGATATGTAAGGAGTCAACAGCTGACCAAGCAGAGTGAAGCTCGGGAGGTATTTAAGAGTTACAAGGAGGCCTTGTATTTATCGATTTTGGCTAGAAAATTCAGCTGATGGCAGGGGACTTGCTGTATTAATACATGTGTGCTATATGCCATCTAGAAGATTGCAAATGACAGCAGCCCTAGTAGGGTTTTAAAAGTATGTGAAATATTTAAGATGTGGTTTTACCAATTCCACCTCTAGTGAGTTTTCGTGGCTGAGCAGGGATTTGAACCCAGATCTCAGTAAATGTTTTGTAAATTATCTAGTTATTTCTAACCTAAGACGGTTTCACAGGATGACTTTAACAGTGTCCAAAGTCAGCCATGCAGAATTATGGAATGCCCCCCCCCCAAAATTGGGTTCCACAGATTTTCGTTTGGCATCCTAAAGGTTACCTCTATACTGGGCAAATAGGAGAGAGTTGCTTACACAGGTGAGCAGAGATTTCTTTTTTATTTTATTTTATTTTATTTTATTTTTATACTGCCCGTCTTCCCAGGGAACTCCAGGCGGTTAACAATAATGGTTAAAAGACCAATAAAACACAAAGTAACAACAGCAAAAATTAAAGAGATAATTTTAAAAAGTGGGGAAGGGGGGAGACAATACAATAATAAGAGAAAATCATTGGCTACTGGCATCAAAGAAAAGGAGAAAAAGAAAAATATTCAATTCAATTCAATTAAAGGTCGCCAAATGCCTCCCGATAAATCAGGGTTTTAAAGTGCTTTTTTGAAGGCAGGCAGGGACTGTGAAAGGCGCAACTCACTCTGGAGATGGTTCCAGAGCGAGGGGCCAACCACAGAGAAGGTGCGGTTGTGTGTAAGCGATTTCCGCGCCTCCGTGGGCGTGGCCACTCGGAGTGAGAGCGCCTGCGACATTCTAGTGGGTCGGGCCTCAGTGACTTTGGGAGATACGCTCCAACAGGTATTCGGGTCCCAAGCCGTGGAGGGTTTTGTAAACCAAAACCAGGACCTTGAACCTTATCCATAGAACCTTATACTTAGACTTTGGCCAGATACCAAAACCAGAAATGTGAAGGCTGGGATCCAGAGAGCTTGCTTTATAATATCCAAGGGGCTGCTACAAAATGTTACTAAGAGATGTAATAATAGAAAAAGATGTTTTGCAAATGTTTATATAATGGTACTGGAAAGGGAGACAATATGAGTAGGGCTCCTGGCCTGATCGTGCATGCTCTTTTAAAACTTCTTATTTGATTGTTTATCTTATTTATTTGTATTTATTTGTTTTATTACACAAAAATCATAGGGGGAGGAAACCTCCCCCAAAAAACCTAAAAGGAAATATTGAGAAAGAGCATATACTAAAGGTAGAAATAATTAGTATTGAGATAATAATGGAAGTGACCTGCACACAGACTTCAATAAGAAACCTTTTATTATCATTGGTATTGGGTGCTGTGTAATTCATGGCACTTTTTCCTAAATGTTTTGAAAAATGTATCCTAGATCCTATGTGTACTTAAATTACATATTTACTCATTTTAGATGCAACCTTCTCTTGTGTCTTTAATTATCTTAGTCCTTTTAGGAGAAACATGATAAATACTTGTTTTAATCTGCACAGTTAGAATGGAAATCACCTATTTGCTTTCTGGTGCCCTTCATTTTCATCTTAAAAACAGTAAGGCAGAACTTGGAACCGAGAAAATAAGGTACATGTTCCCTATTCCTGCTCTCTTGGGAATAGAAACATTTTAATGAGTGGAGGTATCATCTGAATGGTAATGGAATGGTGTTTGGGAATCTATCGATTATGATCTGCTTTTACTGACATTCAAAGGAGTCTTGTTGGTCGTGAAGTTGATTCTTTGATAATGGCCATGGAAACTGCCATTCTCCATGTTCTCCTAATTAGCAGCTCCACTTGGCATTTGTGCTATTCCATTGACAGATTCCTGACAAAGTCTCTTTTTGAAAAAGAAAAAAAAAAGTCTCTAAACGTAGCAATGATCGTTTTGGGCAGGGATGCAGGAGAGCTCGCTAGGCGTTGCCAGATTTCTAAGGTATGGATCTATTGTCTGGTTAATGGATTCTGGCTTTAATTGGCTCCTGCTGTTGTCAGTGCCATTGCATGTGCTTGCAAAGCAAACGGAGGCATGGAATGGATTCTGTGGTGGGTGTTACATAGCTCCCGTTTCAGTTCATTCGCCTGGAGTTGATTAAGAGAGTTGTCTTTGGACAGATGGCAATAGGTGATTAGGCTTTCCCAGTTTAATTGGAAGCCTTCAGTTATGGATGGAATTGTGAAATGTACAAAAAGAAGAGCCTCATTATGGGTGGGAGGGAAGAGGTGGTCTCCCTTTTTGTTGTGTTGGGTTAGTGAGTAATACATCTCAGTGCATGCCAAATGAAGCTGTCAATGATGATCTCTCTCACACTTGGTGGAACATTTGACTTTTGAAGAGACCATCCTCATATTTTTGTCATGATTATGGCAGGACTGAAATGTGCACAATGCAAGTTACTACTATAATTGATCAGTTGAAATCTTCTCAGAATAAATATCTGATCAGAGTTGAATTTCTCTGAAAACGCTAAATGGCTTGACTCTGCGGGTTAAGAATAAAGACCAAATTGTCAACTGTGTGAACCTCACCTTTCCATAGTATCAGGGCTGTGGAGTCTGTAGATAAATGTTCCAACTCCGACTCCGACTCCTAAGTTTTTTTGTACTTCTGACTCCAACTCCAACTCCCAGACTCCAACTCCTCTGTATTAATATACGAATGGCTAGGTTACCCATGGGTGCTGCATAACAGCAGAACACAACACTATGGAAAGTATAAGTATTGCCGCTCCTAATTGTGTGTTGTGTGCCATATAGTGAAGCACATGAAAAGCATGTTTCTTCACGGTCACTTAACGTGTTCATTTTGTGGTTACGTGAGGTACTGCATGCATTGGTCTTTATTCTTACAGTAGAGAAGTCATTAATTATAACTTTTTGTGAATTGGGACATTTAAACTTGCTTTTTTAAAATTCCAGTCTAAATTTAGTAGGAGTCGGAGTCGGTGCATTGTTTGCCAACTCCGACTCCGACTCCAGGTACCCAAAATTTCTTCCGACTCCGACTCCGACTCCACAGCCCTGCATAGTATAGTTAATTTAAAATTATCAGTTGTGCAGTTTTTCTTAATATGTGTGCAGATACAAGATTCCTTCCCCCTTATATTTAATGATAGATTTAATTATTTTGAACTACGGCTGAGATGTCCTGTGCAGATGTCACTCATTAGGGAAAGGGGGTTCCATAAATTCCTTCCACTCTGTTGCATCAGTTGGCACTTCCTTTGTTAATTAGCATGCAGCACTCTGATCTCTATGTAGTTAAAAAAATATGCACAGATCATTATTGGCAGGCTGCAATTACTCCTGAATACTTTGTGTATGGATTTATAGATGGAACAAAAGAACGGCTTCCTTCTTTATGTTCTGATGTGGCTTTTAAGATGAAATGGGATTGTCTACTAGAGTTACTACCTAAAAATGAAGTCCAAACATCAGAGCTGTAAGAGAAGTTGCTGTCAATGGAGGCTCCTATGTTATTGAACTCCCTCCTCCATAACCTTGTTTTGAGTCTAAGCCTTGTTGTGCTTAGGCTCAGTATGAAACTTCTTTGTTTTTGTTTTACCATGATATGGGGGCTATTGAAATACCAAGAAGTTAGAAGCAATACAACTTAGCAAACAGGAAGATGAATGCCAGCTTCAGACAAAAATCAGAAAAAGTAGGTGTAATATAAAACACTAAAATATAGGTTTATTTCGGTGGATCTTCAGCCTCTTCCCAGCCTTACAAGCGGCACGAAGCCTTTAAAACTAGCCTGCTTCCAGCACTGGGGTATACACAGTCGCTGAGCATGGATTTGTCCTGCAAAACCAAACCGACATAATTCTGAAAGGCTGTTTTGGATTACTGAGATTCTGTGGTGACAGAAACTGTTTTTCTGTCCTACTGCTTATAAAATTGTTTGAAGGTATAAAACATTCTCTGTATTGAAATCGACAGACTCTCCGGTTTTCTAAAGGGAGACTACGATGAGATTTCCCGGAAAAGATGGCAAGAAGTAACAAACTTATTAGTATTGTGATATTATTTGGTGATTTGTGAACATGTTAAACCGTTATTTTTGGCTTGATATACTAAATGTAATTTTTATAGTGTATTTCCTCCCCCTCCCCCCACCCTCCCTCCTCTGCCCCCCCCCTAAAATTACCCCCCCCCAAAAAAGAAGGTATAAAACATTCTCAAAACACTAATCAGTTATACTTTTACTGCAAATGAAAAACCCACGAGAAGGCGCGCTCATAAAACGCGGAAAAAACGCTCATTGCCTTCTCTGTGGTGGGGCCTTCACTCTGGAATCACCTCCCTTCTGAGCTGCGCCTGCTGGAGTCCCTGCCTGCCTTCAAGAGGGCCTTGAAGACCTTCCTCTTTAAAGAAGCCTATGGTGACCTTATCAGTTAGTTTTTTCCCCCCTCCTTTCCCCTCCCTATTTATCGCCGCCATCTTGCCCTCCGCTGCTTCTCGCTCGGAGGCTCTTCCACTTATTTTATGTCTTTTTAACATTGTTAGCCGCCCAGAGTTCCTGTCAGGGAAGATGGGCGGGATATAAGTCTTTAAATAAATAAATAAATAAATAAATAAATTGTACTTGCCGTTGAATGATAAAATCCACAATTCTCTTTCCAGAACTGTCACATCCACAGTCCAACTGAAGAGCAATTTGGTATAAGTGCCCAGATTTCTTGTGCGAGTTTATCACCCCTGGGGAAATATGTGTGGTTAATTTGGATGAAACATCACTTATCCCTTAGCTGTAGCCTGTGGTGGCTGATCAACAGAGGACACTGAGGGGAGGCCTCTTCAGAAGCTGTGGTGTGAATTGTCCTATATGTATGATTCATACTGTTAAAGTGATATGGCAGTTTTTGACTATAATCTAGATTTAGTAGAGCTGTCCTCTTGGGAAAAGATGTGAACCGAGGTCTTTTGAAAAAAGGTCAAAAATAAAATTTCCAGTATCATAGCCTTTTTGTAGTACCCAAAGATGATATAGATATGTGGTATGAAAACACTGGAAAATCTGTGGCATTTTAGTCACCATACTTCAAAAAAGATGTTGTCCAGTTGGAAGACGTACAGGCAAAGAATACCATATTGATGGCGAGTTAAAACTAGAACATCTCCTTGATGAGGAAAGATTACAGTGCCTGGCACCCTTATGTTTTGGAAATGGACAAATAAGAGGTGGGGAAGACACATTACATCAATGGTTCCCAACCTGGGGGTCGAACAATCATTTTACAGGGGTTGTCATGAGCCAGTGAAGAAAAAGGCACAAACGGCTTGGGTCTGGAGGAGGAAGGGGGAAAAGAGTGAGAGAGGATGTCAGTCAATGGCACCGGAGGCTGTGATTGGTTGAGGGTGCCTGTAGAGGGAAGTTCTCTATGGCACCTGGGGCAGTGGCCTGCCAAAGGGGGCTTGTGGCCTCTTTCAAGCAGGGCAAGGAGTCACCACAACATGAGGAACTCTATTAAAGGGTTCCGGCATTAGGAAGGTTGAGAACCACTACATTAGATGGTTATGGAATTTTGCCCAGTTTGGGAAAATTGGATGGGGAGATGTTCACTCTTTCTACATCTCAGGATCATCAGGTGAAAATGAATGGAAAGAGATCTAACACAGACAAAGGAAAGTTCTATATGTAGTACAGGGCAAAGCTGTGGGAAATTTGCTACTATAATTTCTTAGGTGGTTGAGCAGGACTATTCGTGACAGGATATTTTCAGAGGCAACTAGATGGGACACAGCAGCAGCAAGCACCACCAACATCCTTTGATGAATTTTTAAAAGCAGATAAATTCATGGATATTAAGAGTATCCATGCCTTCCAAAATCCATTGCGGCATGACTCTGGTTGCTAGAAATCAACAATGGAAAAGAGCAAATGCACTTGTTTCCTCTTTATGGGCTTTCCAGATATATCTGCTTAACTGTTGTGAGAACAGGATAATGAATTAAAGAGACCTTCAGTCTGATCCAGCAGGCCTCATCTTATTTTCTGATGGACCTCTTTTGTTAAATGTGGACATTCTCAGCACGTACAAACATATGGGTGTGGTAGTCCCATTTTAGTGGCTGGTCTTTGACTTTTCCCCATGACATTGCTACAAAGAGCACAGAGTTACTAAAACATTGGGCCTGGAGAAAGGACTCCAGGGAGCAGTGGCCTTCTATTGAAATGCTGTTGTAAGCAGCAGGTAACAACACCAGTCCCCACTGAATGCATGTGAAATTACTGAGAATGTTGGTACAGTGGTACCTCTGGTTACAAAATTAATCCATTCCAAATACATTTTCTTATGTCAAAATTTAAGTCAAAACAAAGTTTCCCATAGAAATACATTGGAAATCGGTTAATCCATTCCAAATGGAAAATCACCCATTGAATGAAAAAAACATATTAACAGGCAAGCAAACGACAGAACCTCAGCTCCCTACCTTTAAGCTGTTTGAGAAATACACCCAAAAGTTCCAAAAAGTCCTCAAAATGATGCCAGATATATCCAAAACAGGCAGTTTGAAAAGGTTGTTTTAAAAAAAAAGCCCCGGTTCTCAGCTTTTCTGTTCAAAATGGCACCCAACTGGAGTTGGGTGGCCACAAGATGGCAGTATTGCTATTGCAAAAAATCAGGAGCTATTTTGCCTTTTCGTAACTCAAAAAAAGGGAGGGGGTTTCTTTTGTAACTCAACTTTTCCTATACCCACAGATTTTGATTCTTAAGTTGAATTTTTCTTAAGTTGAGATGCCTAAGTCGAGGCATCACTGTAGCTCCCATTTTGGGCAGTAGAGTCATCAGTTTCCTATGTAGTGAATATTAGCAGTTGGCAGTAGGTACCTCCTTGTAAGACACAGCATTCCATTCTTACAATCAGTATTGGTCTGATTAGAGATGGCTGTTTCATTTTGGAAGGGGACTGGTTCCGAAATGAAACATGCCAGCACAGCTGGTGCTCAGAACCCAGTCCCACCTTCTGGAAAAAAACCAACCACTGTCTTACCTTGCTGTAGTTCGCACTAAGTGAAATTCCAACCAGGAAGCAGCCTCTGATGTGTCATTTTTCCCTTTTCCTGGCGCTGGCCAATCAGGAGCTGTGCAAGGACATGCATCATCCTGCCTCCCTGTCTGATTGGCCAATGCCAGGGAGAGGGAAAGATGATGCATCGGAGGCTGTTTCCTGGTTGGAATTTCACCCAGCAGAAACTACAGCAAGGTAAGACAATGGTTGATTTTATTCCAGAGGGTGGGACTGGGTTCTGAGCACCAACTGTGCGGGCATGTTTAATTTTGGAACCAGTCCCCATCCAAAATGAAACAGCCATCTCTAGGTCTGATTTATTCCTAGCCTGGGGAAAGTTATTTATTCTTCCATTGTAACTTGCTAAGTATGATGAGATAGCATTCTATGCAAGCAGGTTTTCATTCTATGCAAACAACTTTCTACAAAGTACCTACTTTACTGTTGAGTATTAGGTGGAATGACTGTGCTTCTTCCTGTTCCTTAGTAGAAGGAAAGTGGTGTTATGCTGACCCATTAACTCAGTGTACAGGCAGCTTAGAAATGTCAGACTTGGCAATGTCATGGGTTCTTGATTGCTCTTGTGTTTGCTGAGAATGAACATCGGCGGTTCCTGAGGGATAGTCATTAAACTTTCAAAGTCCTGTTCATCGAAGAAGCTGCTTTTCTTTACAAATGCAATTTTTAAATATATATATATATATACCTAGGTCTTTGTTTTTAAAGCACATTCCCCAAACTCTGACAGTTGTCTTTTCCGTAGAGCAGGCATGTCCAAACTTCGGCCCTCCAAATGTTATGGACCACAATTCCCAGAATTCCAAGCCTGTATATCCAGTGGCAAAGGACTGTGGGAGTTGTGGTCCAAAACATCTGGAGGGCCGAAGTTTGGACATGCCTGCCATAGAGTTTCTGGTAACGTGGTTGCTGCAGTGGTTTTTGGAACATCAGTTGATGTTACTGTTCCTTCATACCAGTAGCTCTGAAGGAGATGCAATAGAGTTACAGTACTGCTATTCTGATTCATCTCATGCAGTTTCCTCTAGACTAGTGATGGCAAACGTTGGCACTCCAGATGTTTTGGACCACATCTCCCAGAATTCCGAGCCTAGGTTGCCAGTGACAAGGGAGTGTGGGAGTTTTGGTCCAAAACATCTGGAGTGCTGAAGGTTCGCCACCACTGCTCTAGAGTCAGACCCATCTGTGTGGCCTGCACTAGTAGATTTTGTTATTTGTTTGAGGCAGCCTGAAAGAAGAAAGGTGAATGGAAATTTTGTGGGGAAAGTACCTGGATTTGAAGGGCTAAAGCTAGATGGTAGTTATGTATGGGGCTTTGGGATTTCACGGACTGCCACTTCCAAAATCCACATGGAATCCCCCAGGCCAAATTCTGGAAATGGGAGGGCAAAAGTAGAAAGCAAAAAAGAGCTATCCTTATTATCATGTATTTAAAACCTATTAATCTGTTCCCTCCGGAATGGATTAATTAGTTTTCACTGCATTCCTATGGGAAACCACGTTTTGCAAGACAATTTTTTGTAAGACGAATTGCCCCATAGAATGAATTAAATTTGTCTTATGAGGTACCACTGTATTTCAAATTGGAATTTGATTTAAATACCCTGATTTACTTTCTGCCACCCCTTTTATGAACTGTAGGTTTCATAGAAAGTAATTAGGAAGAAAATGACAGTTAGAGCTGTTCAGCAGTGGAATATGCTGCTACGGAGGGTGGTGGAGTCTCCTTTGAAGGTTTTTAAGCAGGGGCTGGTTGGCCATCTGTCAGGGGTACTTTGAGGGGGGTTCCTGCATGGCAGGGGGTTTAACTAGATGGCTTTTGAGGTTTCTTCCAACTCTATGATTCTATGAACCTATGATTCTTTTATTCTAATCTTGTGATTCTACTGCATATCTAACTTTTATACATTAGGGCCCAATGTCCTCAGGATTAGTATCTACAGTTTCACTTACGTCTAGTCTTAAAATATTAAAAATATATTTTTAAAAATCCGAAAATTAGTTCATATATATTATCATAATTGGCCACTAGAGGGATGCAGAGGCCACACTATGAATTCTTGGTGAAACATTCCTAACATGGTACTGTATCTGGCCCCTGCTAGTGCACAGTTCTGTCAATGCATTCTGGATGTTTCTCTTTTCATCAAGCTATATATACAGCATTTACCATTATCCGCAATTTTTATTATCGGGGGGGGGGGCTTTATCCCTGCAGATAAAGGGATCCTACTGTACACTCATTTAAATTAGTGATAAGCTGTTTAGTGGGAAAACCCCTCAAAATGAATGTATAATTAAATTCAAACTTGTCTGATGCTCACTGATGCAAGGGACTGCTGCTGCTTCCAGATTTCCACAGAGCATATGAAACTTGGATGTGTTTCCCCTCTGAAGCTCAATGTTGTGATTGTTCAGTTGCCTTCCTGAAAAATTGGTGTGATAGTGTTTTGGAATCAGTTTGTCCGAGCATCGCTTTTCCTCTTCTTCTCTCATTCAGCCTGGTTTTTCCATACTTTAACACACTCGAGTCTTTGTAGCAGGTTCCAAAGAAGTAGCTATGCCCATACTTCACAGCATGTTGGCAACATGAAAGTGGGAAATGAGGAGGGGAAGTGAGGAAGAATGGCTACGTATTGTGCCACTTGAAAAAACTAACATATTTATATCAGTGTGAGTTTCTAGACTGAAAAAGGTGGATTTTGATCGTGAAAGCCACACTGAAATAAATCTGCCCTCTCTTTTCCTCTCTTTGATTTTGTCAACATGTTCAGCCTTTGTGTGTGTCTGTCTGAAATGGCTGATTTCTCTAACAGTGTATCTTATTTGTTTCTATGAGATAGCAAAAGCATTCAGCAGAGATAGGGTGGCTTTCAGGCAATGCACAGATGGTGGAATATAGTTATAGACACGTTTATGCTTTGTGCGTATTCACATCTGTCTGTCTTTCAGATGGAAATCAAATAAACATTGCAGTGTGAAATAAGCAGGAAGAAGAGGCAAACAGATGTGAATGAAGCATGGGCTTTTGGGGGTCTAGTTGTTGAGTGTTTGATTTCTCTTTTAATGATTATGGTGGACAATAGTGCAGGCCCTGGTGATTTCGAGGATCGGCTATTACAATGCCCTCTATGTGGGGTTGCCCTTGACCCTCCTCCGGAGGCTCCAGCGGGTGCAGAATGTGGCGGCCAGGCTGGTGGTGGGTGCTCGTAGATTCGAGCACATCACCCCAGTTCTGGCTCGCTTTCACTAGTTACCCGTTGTCCTCTGGATTAGGTTCAAGGTCCTGGTTTTGATTTTCAAAGCCCTCCACGGCTTGGGACCAGAGTACCTGGTGGAGCGTATCTCCCAGAGGTCAACTGGGTCCAGACCCACGAGAATGGCACAGGCGCGCTCACTGAGGGTGGCCACACCCAGAGAGGCGCGGAAATCGTGTACACGTGACCGTGCCTTTTCTGTGGTGGGACCCATGTTGTGGAACCATCTTCCCAGTGAGCTGCACCTTGCAGTATCCCTGCCTGCCTTCAGGAAAGCCCTGAAAACCCATCTATTCAGGGAGGCCTTTGGCGTCCTTTTTAGTTAATTTTCAATTTTCATTTATTTACTTTTATTCATTTTATTCATTTAATTTATTTTATTTTATTTTCCTCGCCGCCAGTGCCATCTCTTGTGTGTGTGTGTGGGGGGGGGGGGTATGGTTCCTCCCCACTTTTATTGCTCCCTGTTCATTTTTATGCTTGTCTTCCCTGTTCGTTTTTATTGTTCACCGCCCCGAGTTCCTATAGGAAGATGCGGCGGTATATAAATGCAACAAATAAATAAATAAATAAATGTGAAATAGTGTCTTTGTTTTGTTACTCTCAAAGACATCCTTTCCCCCAAATTATCTGCTTTCAGAAACAAGATTTCATGTGTTTTTGAAGACAAACTCTCTGAGTAACTATGGAATAAATAAAGTCTGAACTTTTCTCAGGTCAGTTCAAACAGGGGACCTTGAAAACTTTTGAAAGACCTAAAACACAAACAAGGCTCTTTTGTGTACTTCACCTTCATCCCTGAATTTCCAAAATAAAGTCTCATAAACATGAATCATTCACATTTATGAATGAGGATGCATGAAAAAAAATAAAGAAATATTGCTTCACACATCATTAGTATCTTGTCCTGTCCACCTGTGTTTGGTTTAATCAGATGCTACCCTTTAGAGATTTTGTTTCTTTCCTCCATTCTTGTGCTGAATCTATTGATTAAGAAAAGTAATTTTTGTCTGTAGAAATTGGAAATCTTTTTCCAACCTGTGGGAATATACAAATAATAAAATGTTACTTGTATTAATGGATAGTCAGTGTTAATGTAGACGTGATAAAAATAATGTAAACAATAACTTGACATTGTCCGAATGAGCAGAGGGGACCTTGGAGTTGCCCGCTTCTCTTTTTCTATGCCTTGATTTCTTTCCTTCCTGTTTTGGTTCAGGAGGAAGGGGGAGGAAGAATGGGACTTAATGCCTTTTTCCTGCTAATTTTTGAAGAAAACAAACTATCACTTGCTGTGATGCCTGAATTGCCCCAATAGATCTAAATATTGGATTTCCTGCCTGCGTTATCTGCAGAGCAACATGCTTGGAAGGATTGGCCTTTTCATCAAAGGCTTTAATAGAATAACTCTTATCTGAAGAGCCACATGTCATCGTGGTACCTCTAATTACAAAATCAATTCATTCCAAATGCATTTTTGTAACTTGGAACACAATTTCCCATAGAAATGCATTGGAAATGGATTGATCTTTTCCAAGTGGAACAGATTAATCCATCCCCCACCCAAGAAAGCAAAAAAACACAGTGTCAGGAAAGCAAACAATAGAAGATGAGCAACCTACCTTATAACCACTTAAGAAATCCACAAAGAAGTCCCCCCAAAGACCCCAAAATGGTGCCAAATCTTTCCAAAACAGGCACTTTGAAAAAGTCATTTTAAAAAGAGCCCCAGTTCTCGGCTTTCCTTTTCAAAATGGGTCCTTCTTCTTAATTGCAGCACTTGAGTCAGGGGGCCACAAGAGGGCAATATTGCTATTGCAAACAAGCAGAAGCTATTTTGAAAAGGAATATTTCCTTTCATTTTTCCTACCCCGTGGTGCAGTGGTTAAATGCCTGTACTGCAAGTAAAACTGTGGTCACGACCTGGGGTTCAATCCCAGGTAGCAGGCTCATGGTTGACTCAGCCTTCCATCCTTCCGAGGTCGGTAAAATGAGTACCCAGCTTGCTGGGGGTGGGGGGGGCAATGTGTAGCCTGCATACTATAAAAAACTGTAAACCGCCCAGAGACTACTGGAAGTGGTATGGGACGGTATATAAGCAGAACACTTTGCTTTACTTTTGCTTTGCTTTCATAACTCAAAAAAACCCCAGGCTTTTTTGTCACTTAAATTTTTCCTATACCCATGGATTTCTATTCGTAACTCAATTTTTTTGTAATTCGGGGCATTCACAATTTGATGTATCACTGTATATGCTTCTATGTGATGCCTGAAGTGATGTAGTGGATAGTATGTTGGATTGGGACTCAGGAAACCTAGGTATGCATTACCACTAATCTATGGAAACTTACTTGGGTTAGAGGTGGAATGGATAAAAACACTACTACCATTTTATCTCACTTTTCTTGAAAATCCTATTGGGGTTAATATAAGTTGGATGTGACTTGATGGGGTATAATACACATGTGCTCACATGTCTAGTCTCACTTTTAGTTACTGCTGAAATCCAGTAGTACATCATAGCTTGAGTAGGCCCGTTGATTCACCAGATCCTCTGATTCAGTAAACCTATTTCAGTCATGAATTACTGTTGTATTTCAACTACTATGTGCTAAGATGGACCTAGTCTTATCTTTAGGTAATAGGTTTCTTCTATGGGACTCTTCTACAAAGTTACTCTAAACCACCAAGTGGGAAAACTAGTGTATTTTTAAAAACAGATATTTTATTTCTGGCATTTGTGGAATAAGCCTCCTGTCTCCCTTCTTTCAGTTTCATTCCTACCATCACAACAAATGACTGAGGTGAAGAAGGTTCTTTTTCATTTCCTGTTTTCTCTAAAAGGAGCTTTTATCAGGATCCCTGCACAAGCTGCCTACTGAAGCTTGTGCAGGTAATCAGTTTCTTTTGTATGCAATATAGCTCTGACCTGAGTACTGCAGGGCCACTGTGAAGCAACTTCTTTGGCAGGAGGTGGTGGTTTCCAGCGGTACAGTGTTGTGGAGGTCACCATGACCTTGCTAGAATTTGTTTCGAAGCACGTAGAAATACTTCGAAGATGCAAGAATAGAACGAGGAGTGCAAAAGTCAATTTATTTGCTCTGGTCTATGCATGTTAATGTCTAATTAAACATTACAAGCATAGAATCCTAGAATCATGAAGTTGGAGGCGGCCTACAAGGCCATTGAGTCCAACCTCACACTCAAGGCAGGAATACAAATTGTAGGATAGCTTCCAGGTGGTTGTCTAGATTTCCATTGAATGCCTCCAGTGTTGGAGCACTTACCCCAGGCCCGCCCTAAGTCCGGCCTGGGGGCCAAATCCAGCCTGTCAGGCCATTCTGAGTGGCCCGCGGCTGGCTGGCCTGCCCCTCCCTCCCCCTCCTTCACCCCATGTTTTTTTTTTAAAAAAATCTTCCGCCATCACTGACACCGCTGGGAAGCTTGGGCGGCTGGGCGGACGGGGGTCTGCCGCCACTGGCACCGCAGGGGAATGTGTGGGGGTGGGCAGGCCAGTGGGCCTCTGTCACCGCCAAGGAGCTTTGGGGTGGGCTGGCGGGCGAGCCGTCACCACCACTGGGGAGCTTTGGGGGGGTGCAAGGTCGCACAGATCGCCTCTTCCAAGGGGCGACCTGTGGCCACGGCTCCCTGTGCTTCCTTTGGTCCCCTCCTTCCTTCCTGCCTTCCTCCCTCCCTTGGTCCCCACCTTCCTTCCTTCCTTCTTCCCTCCCTTGGTCCCCACCTCCCTCCCTTCCTTGTTCCCCACCTTCCTTCCTGTTCCTTCCTCTCTTGGTTTCCACCTTCCTCCTTCCCTCCCTTGGTCCCCGCCTTCCTTCCTGCGGGTGGGGTTGCAAGGGGTCAGTGGGTGGGGCTTGCAGTGGGGTGGCAGGGTCGGGGAGCAACTGGCCCCTGAAACATTCTCAGCCACCAAATCTGGCCCTCCTTACAAAAAGTTTGGGCACCCCTGACTTACCCCATCTTGGTGTCATTGGTTCTATTGCCATACTGCTCTAACAGTTAGGATTTTCCCTCCCGCTCCCCATCTTCATCTGAAATCTGGCTTCCTGTAACTTGAGCCTGTTGTTGCGTGTCCTGCGTCCCTGGCTGATCCATAACAAATCATGCCCCTCCTCTGTATGACAGCCCTTCTAGTATTTGAAAAGAGCTGTCCTATCTCCCCTCAGTCTCATTTTCTCAAGGTTAAACGTGCCCAGACCATGCCTAACAATGGAAAGTGAAGGTAGACTCCAAAACTGGATCTATTGTTGGTTACACCATTCAGCGTTCTAGTAGAACACTTCCCACAGCTTCTTTGATACTTTACTTAATATGGTGAAGGGGTGTGAATGTGTCAGGAAGTATGAGATTAGCACTGTCAGAAAGTAAGACTCCATTAATAATGAGACTCTTGTTTCTTTTGGACTGTAATTTCCACAGTTCATGGTACATTCTCCCGGGCAGAATCCTGGAAGCTGTAGCCCAACAGCAGTAGTTTAAAGAAGAGCTTTTCTCACTTCCATGCTGTTATGCAGGGTTTTTTTTTTTCCAAGAAGAAAGAATCTGCTCTCTGTAGCTCTTATGAGTATTGCAAGACAGATCTTGATTATGCCATCTTGAAGCTCTCACCGGTGTAAAAATGACAGTGTTCACGGGAAAGTGCCTTGTTTACTGATAAGCCATTCAGAGAGTCCTGGAGGAATTGAAGCTAGGATTTCTTTTCCACCCAGCTGTTGTTTGGGGAATTATACCTGACCAGAAATTATTTCTAATGTTGGGTGTGGTTTCTAAAGAATCCAGGAACTGGTTAATCTCTGATGATACAGAAGTAGGTACGGACAAGATTATAAACAGCACTAGTTAAGAATATTGCATGACATTAAAATGCTGAGCGTTTGTTCTTCAGCTCCAACTTCGACATGTCCATGGTGCTTACTGCACTGCATGTAGTCATGTAGTGCAGTCAATGCTGGCATGTGTTGATCTCTGCACAATTTCATTTCTGCACATTTCTTACCATCACCTTCTGATCCTATTAATATTGTGGTTACAAACAGCAAAACTGTGTGTCTTTGTGCATCTGTGTATGTTAAGAGGGACAAATTTCTTCCTGCAAGGAAGGTTACAACAACTTTTATTCTCAGCAATGTGATTCATTCCTTTCTTATGAATTTTTAATTCTAGCCATCTAGTCAAATCTGAGTTGTGATATAATTGGAATTTACTAGTGGAGACATCTACATGCAAGGCTGCCTGTTTTCAAATTGATATAAATGTGAGTTCTTTTGGAGCCATCTCTAGGAGATTAGTGTTGGATGAACTGGCGCTTCATTCATCAAGTTTTGCCTGGCAATAGACTAGACAGATGCAAGCTCTGTCCTACACTGTAATGAGAGGTAGGCATCTTCTGAGGCAAACAGCATTTTTAAAAATTGGCATTTTTATTTAAAATAATTCAAGAGAACATCTAGCCCCAGGTAATAATTTCTCATTACGCAGATACAGACTCCTGTTAAAATAAGCCATCTGCTTGACTCTGCCAAGGAAATCTCTCCTTTGCAAGGAGAAAACTGTGAGATGGTTCATTTAATGCTTCTGTTGCATGGTGGAGTTACTGGTATTAACCTAAGTGCATGAACAATCTAATACATTCCTATATGTTATTCTTTAAAGCTGTTCTGAGTAGGGAGGGGAGAAAGAGCAATAACAAGAGGATTCTAGCTTCTGATTGGCTCTGTTTAGAGCATATACTTTTGTCCCAATGTAATAAAGACCAGGGGCAGTTCTTAGGTCTGCTTAATCTGGCTAAATAAATAGACCAGTTTATTGCACAATGAATTGTACATTAAATGCAACGAAATACTATATAATAGTTTTGCCTTAAATATATTTCATTGCAAACTAAATGCACTTAATTGCACATTTTTAAAAAAAAAGAAATGAGAGAGATTGAAGCATTAGCACAGTAGCATCCTTTTAACAATTGCCCGTCTTATTTGGCCCCCAATTTCCCTCTGTTCCAGGAGCAAGGGGAATATTTGCACTTCTTAACCCAAACTAAAGGGAAAAAATTAATATGGCTATTGTACTTTTGAAACTATCCAAAAACAGTGAATTTCTATACTAGAAAAATTATCTTTATTATGATGCTGCCCATTTGCCTTTAATAAATGAAACCTGCAAAAAGCTTGGCCATTAAAAGAGAAGCCAAGAATATGAATCTTTTTGGAGGCAATCAGCATGCTTTGTACTGCATGCCCTGTGAAATAAAGGTGATTCGTTAAGCTGGTTCAAGCACAAGATCAACACTGAGACTTACGTGGTGGACCACACATATCCAAGAGTGTTGGTGGTTATCTGAACAGGGCTTGTGACCTCCATAAAGGGAACCCTTTTCTTTAGCCAGGGTTTGATATGTTCCAGGTAGGCTGGAAGTTATGGAGCCATTGTCTTAGGAATTTGTTTTCTGAAACAGTATTAGAAGCAGGAGCTGGTTATAGCTGCTAAAGAGCAAGAAGATATCCCCTGGGGGAGCAAGAACATTTTTAGAAATGAAAACATAGGCCTGGTACTGTATATAGAAATATTTATTCTCTGGAGGTCAAAGCCATAATACCGACTTAAAATCCACAGCTGACTTCAAAAGTAAAAGGGTACTCTCTGGTATAACATTATGTTTTTTCTACTACCAGGCAATCTGCAGTCATCAGGGAGATATAAATATCATCCTGTTTGTTCCTTGATACAGTTGATCTTCTTGTCTGTATAATTTGTGGATTCTTGGACACTGCAGCTGGAAATAAATGATATCACTCTTCTTTCTGGAGGAGATGCAGATAATATGAACAAACCATAACTGGCCATTTTAAAAAAAACGGTGTGTGTGTATGTGTGTGTGAAATTTTGCTTATATTTTGACCAGGAAGGATCCCATAAATGCATCATCTTTCTTCTTTCATTCCTCTGGGTCTTGGATAGATTTTGGTACCCCTGCATCCTTTGTAGAGATTGCTTGTTACCCATCTGCTAGTGACAGTTCACGTGCTTCATGCAATGTGGTGGGAGGGTCAGTAAAGCCCGAACTGTTGGATTCAGTGTCCAGCTTAAGCTGCAAAAGCTTGTTGTGTTTAGCATCAGGAAAGTCCTCACCGACAGCCAGCTTAACCTTGCCGTTCTGGGTCTCCTTGATAGGCTCTAGGAAGACGACGTGCTTGTTTGCGCTGACTTTGCGGTTTACGGGTGGGGGAGTGGTACCGAGAATGGAGGACTGGCCACTGCCGTCTTGTGGAGGACTTGCAGGCTTCTTGCAGCACCCGGAGCAGCGACAGGGTGTGATGTACAAGTACAGAAGGACTAGTACCAAGCTTACCACACATCCTAGGAGAGTTGTGAGGGCAGTATTGAAAGACTCCAGTAATTTGGAGTTTTGGACGGTAACATTGACTTTATGTGTCATGTTGATCTTTTGATGCTCACTGATCGCTATGCACACATAAATACCAGAATGCAAACGCTTCGCGTTTATGATCTTCAGGCTTCCATTTTTGAGAGGCTGGTGTGTCTTATCCCAGTGCTTTGAATACATGAATAATTCATGACGGGGAGAGAACCACTGATAGGTGGTGGTGTTGTCACGGTGGAGGCTTGTGTTGCAGTCTATTACCAAGGATTCTCCCACTTTACTGTGTACTTCTGGAGTAGCAAATTTCATGTGGTTTGAGGAGCAATTTTCAAAGTACTTGCTGTACATGAAGGTTTTTATTAAAGTAGATGGCATATTATCATAGGCGTTGCAAGTGTGCTCCTCTATAAAATCCTGTACAGAACTGAAACCATGGTGCTTCCATTCCAGGAGCATCTGTTCAAGAGAACAGTCACATCTCACAGGATTGTTGTGGAAATATAAGCCATTTTTAATGTACACCGGCAAGGATTTGATGACTTCCACAGGAATGCTGTGTAGATTGTTGGTGGAAAGATCAAGGGTCCTCAGATAAGGATGTTCAAGCCTTTGAATGAATTCAAATGGAAATTGAGTTAGGTTGTTCAGACTTAGATAGATTTTTTGCAAACGGGTGAGCTTGACAAAAGCGTTTGCATCAACGTGCACAATCTCATTGCAGTATAGCAAAAGTTCTTTCAGGTCCACAAGACCTTCAAAGTAGTACTTTTCCACAGTGCGCAGGCGGTTGAAGGACAGGTCCAGATGTGTGAGATATGTCGCATTGTGGAATACATGTCGGGAGATATTGCTGATCTTGTTGTGGCTGATCCTGAGGGTTTGGAGGCGTGGCAAGGCAGTCAGCCAATGACCATTGAGCCAAACAATGTAATTGTGACTGAGATCTAAGGTGGTGGTGGCTGTGGAAGGCAGCATGTCAGGGACCTTGACAAGACTCTGGTTGACACAGCTCAAGAGATCGGCGGTACAAATACAAACAGCAGGACATCGTGCAAAAACAGAACATTTGCTTATGGTGCTGATTTGAATGCACAGTTCAAAGAATACTAGCAGTTCCCCAAGCAGTTTCCAAACAGATGCAGCCAATGTCAGAATATTCATTGTGTAACAGTGGGGTTCACCCTGTGCTTTCAGCAGCTTAGAAACAAGCTGCCAAAGTAACATTCACACTCAGTATAGCCTTGCCATGGAGCACTGTCATAACATTGGTCAACAGTATAATCAGACATTGCCTTTGGAAAGTTCAGTTTTCATTCTTGTAAAGCTTACGTGACATTCTCAAGAAAAAAACAGCATCTGGTGATGCACTACACCCGATTACGAGGATAGAGCTGCTGCTCAGCATACTGCTTCAAAGTGCTGTAAAGAAAATAGCAAAGAGTCTTTTTATAGTTCTTGCCCCAAAGAATTTCCAAGACAAGGCTCATCGGTTCAAATCACCTTGAAATCTACTTCGGGAGCGTTGATCTGCCTCCAGAGTTTTTTTTTTTAGCTCTCCAAATAATTTAACCTCGTATTCGTTTGAGGGCAAGCATGTCAACAGTTCTGAAGTATAGACAAGTAAGATCCATTCTCTTCTTTTCCAAGCCCAGCTCCTGAGATGCCCGAGTTGCCATTAGTGAATCCTCCTATTGTGGGTCAGGCAACAATTCCTGTACAGATCCATCCTAAGAGAGGCTTGGATTGGAACATGCTCCTTCATTTCTGTATTCCCAAATGGAAACGTCAAAGAAAGCAGCTCTTACCCTAATTATCTTCCTCTCTGGGTGATATTGGAGAGCATCGCTCAATTCCAGTCCGTTGCTTGTCTCCTCTTTCAGCTCTTTCAGCTGAGCGCAGTGTATGCAAACCCGTCCTCCGTCTTCCGTTCCTCTTTACAAAGCTCCCAGTGAACACAGGGGTAAGCTGTATGGATAAGGAGCCATTCGATTGGTTTGTGTTTAGAAGGACTGATGATAGAAGGGGAGGAGAAAAGAGAACCAGTAGTGAAGAACATGGTATGGGTTTTTCTTTGAATTGCATGTCGTTTCTTTGTTATGCCGTGTGGGGGCAGAACAGACCTGTACAATTATGCTGGGATTGGCCCTGAGAATGGCACACGGGAACTGCAGCAACTTGAGCTGGCTAAACAATTATAGAGGGAACCATGTGGCGATTAAGGAGACTGAGTTTAAAAAAGAAAAAAAAGATCACAATATTATTAAGCTTAGCCCTACAGTCAATCAGTATGGAGCCCCCCCCCCTCAGCACCGGACCTGCTCTATAAGTGTGCCACATGCTTGTGCAGTGTGGGCGTTATGTATGATCTGAATGTTACTAAGATGTGAACTTTTTTTGTATGGCAATAAAAGTCTAAGCAAGTAACTGTTATGAAGCAGTCCATGTTCTTTGCTTTTTCAGTTTCTTTAGTGTGTGGCTACGAGCCCTATCAGTTTATAAATCTTGGCTCTAGGCTGTACAGTGGATCCTCGTATAACAAATGGTTTGTATAACATAAAATCTGTATGACATAAAAAAATTCCGGAGATAGGGGGAAATTTGCTTAACAGAATCGTATATGGGGTTTATCTGTACAACATAAAAATTGTTGTGATTAGAGATTATTCTGTTTTCAATGCATTTCTATGAGAAATTTGTATAAAGGAAAATTTGCTTAACAGAATTTCATTTGGAACAAATTTCTTTATACAAGGTACCACTGTATTTGAATTGGGGGAACATGATTTCATAGCGGTGGAAAATTGTGAGCAAGGTTGTACCACTGCTGTTCTGGGTTTCTTCCAGAATGGCAACTACTCCTTGCCCCTCAGTATTCGTCGCTTTTGTCTGTTTACAATTTCTTTGCACGTTGTGTGGAATCATGTTATCCTCAGTTTCTCTGTAACTTTCACAATAATTCACGGTCACTTTTCTGATGAGATCTGTTTATTTAAAAATGGTTTGCCGTTGTTTATGCCAGTGTCAGCAAAACACAGTGCTTTGCAGATTTTCATAATGTAGACACCTGGTACTTGGCAGTTTGGTACATGAGCCCCTCTGCATGATAACACATGAACCCTGGAATGTGGTAGAGGGCTGTGAAGTGTAGAGATGGCACAGCCACGGGGAGCATTTGAGATTGCTAAGGAAATCCAAGACCTGGGCAAGTGCTTATGAAGTTTTTGTCTGGCAACTTCCCACTGTAGCATTCTTCCTTTGGAGTTTTAAATATCTTCCTTTGCAGGTGGAGGGAACTGAGAGGAGCGTGGCTGTTCAGCCGGTAGTTCAGGACAAGCTGCCCAACTCTATGGTTGGTGACGTTCACCTCCCACAAGCAAAGCGAGCTGAGGTTTCTTTGATGTTCAGCACTTTAGGCTTCTGTCTTGCTAGTGATTTGCACGCTTGAGCTTTCCATCCCTTTGAAGTTAATGAATGGCTCCCTTGGCAGTGTTCTGAGAGTTTCCCCACTGAGGTCGTCCTTACCAGGAAGCAGAGCGCAGAGGGAAGGCTCAGGGGCTGGAGGCAGTGACATCCTTTCTGTTGCTAAGCTGTATTAGTAGCACATGCGCACAAAGAGAGACTAAAGTCTTTTAACCTTTACTGCCACCTTTATTGTAGAAAATTAGTACAGTGGTAGGAGTAGAGTGCAAATTCATTAATTCTCATTATTTGCACCTTGTAATACTCCAGATGTTGTCTTGGGTTTTACACACTTGATATTTTCCCCATTTTTTCCTTTATTACATTTAATTAACAAAATAAACAACTCATATATTCCCGACAACACATTTGACACGCTTGAAAGCAATTTAATGATCTCCAACTACAAAATGTACAGCTAAATGCACATTTTTTTTCAGCTGAGAATTTGGGTTTTTTGAACACCAACATGATAGTTGTTTATTTTAAATAAATTGTGGTCACCTTTTTTTTTACTTGTTTTGTGTGATTGCCTGCATCTGAGTAAATTGTGTCTGTGGGGGTCTGCGGGACTTGCCAAAGTGGGTGCCAAGCACAATGGGGTTCAGACTGTAGGATAACCTGCTGTCTGAACTCTTCCTCTCCCCACCCCACCCCACCCCGGTCTGTTTCTGTTTTAGCACTGCATTGATATAGCACTATGCCAGTTCAAAACTTATGCAAAACAGATATTAAAAATTACAGGAAAACTGGGGACAAGTTACTGCCATTGCCACTGTAAGTTCTGATTCTTGCTCTTCTGACCACCTCCAGCACACCAACGAAAGGAGCCCTGAAAGTGCCTCTTCTGCCACGGAGTGTGAGTGGCTTCGTGCCTTGTTGGGAACCTACTCTACTCTGCTGCCTCGATTGATGTCACATCTTGGAAACTCCCCTCGCTGAAATGTGGGACTCCCTTTCAGTCCCACAGAGATTCCCAGTGGTAACAGAAAGCCAGCTTCCATGAGGAAGTACACATCGACACAAAACCACATTACATTTATATTGATTTCTTAAAAACCTGAACCCGCTCTCAGTTTAATTCAACAACCTACTCACACTCGCAACTTTAGTCTTGAATTAAATTGCTGTTATCTTAACAGTAGTTTTATTGCATACTTGGAGGAGCAGGATTGTCTTGACACATTCCAGTCCAGATTCAGGCTGAAACAGGAGACTGAGACTACACTGGTCACACTGCATTATAACCTATTAAGGGAGGCTGATAGCGTAAATGTAAGCAGCTGGTTCTCCTTGATCTCTCAGCAGTTTTTGATGCTGTCAGCCATGGAACCCTTCTAGGGAGGCTCTTGGAGATTAGGATTGGGGGCTAGCATTAAGATGGCTCTGATCATTCCTTGAGAACCATGTCATCCTGAAGTCCAGCCCGGGGAGGATTTCTTGGCTTCCTGCCCTCCCGATTGCAGGGTGCCCATGAGGTCATCAGTATCCTCAGGGCTATTGGATATCTGTGTGAAGCCACTGGTATAGGTCACCGGGAGATTGGGAATTAGGTATCATCAGTACTGGGCTTTTTATTGAAGTCCAAAAGTCTTCCACAAGAGGAAGGGCCTTCTCTAAGGTGGCTCTAACTCTATGGAATTGGCTCCCAGAGTTGCTATGTCTGGCTCCTTTCCTTTTGTCATGTAGGAGGCAACTCAAAACATTCCTTTTCAAGGATCACTTTCATTCTGACCCTTACTTTTTCTATCTTGCTCTCACCAGGAGATTGTTTATGGTGCCATTGTTTTTTATTCTGTTAAGCACTTTAATTTTACTAGCTGAACCCACCACCAAGTGGGACAAAATGTAGGAAAAATAAGTACTTTAATTTTACTGTTTGTTGTTTCTTTAACTTGTTAAACCACATAGAATAGTGCTTCTACGCTAATGCGGGGGGGGGGGGGTAAAACAAACAAACAACATACAGCCGAATTGGCTCCGGTTTGTGGTGACCCTAGTAGGATTTCTAGAGTATTTAATGGTTGGTTTTACAGGTGCCAACCTCAGTACATGTCAATGGCTGGGGGGGGGGTGATTCTGAATCCAAGTCTCCTGAGTTTTAGCCCAACACTCTATCTGCTACACTACATTCACTCTTGTACAGAGGTATGATTATGTGGTCTACCATGGAGGATGAAACACCTGTCCCATAACCTTTGTGATTTTAATTCCCTATTTGTTTTTAGTTTATTTGCTTAAGGAATTGAATTAGCTATAGGTCTTCAGCAACACAAATAGGGAGATGGTAACTACTAGGATTCAGGAGTCTCCTTCCTGCCTTCCACCTGAATTTTCCCCTTTACCTCTTATAACTTTCATCAGCCACATTGATTGTTGATTTGTTACTGAGTGAATGACATCACTCAAGTGTTAATAACAGTGCTATCTTTGTGCAGGATCTTTGCATATGTTTTTTCAGTGAGAGAGCAGGAAAAATATGTAGTGAGGCTGGGAAGGAAAATCAGTGTGTTCTGTTTCCCTCATTCTCCTTATCCCATGTCTTTCCATTCTCTGTGTAACAAAAGTCTGCAAAAGTGTTCTGCTTATATACTGCCCCATACCACTTCAAGTAGTCTCTGGGCGGTTTACAGTTTTAATTACAGTATGCAGGCTACACATTGCCCCCACCCAGCAAGTTGGGTACTCATTTTACCAACCTTGGAAGGATGGAAGGTTGAGTCAACCATGAGCCTGCTACCTGGGATTGAACCTCAGGTCCTGAGCCCAGTTTTACCTGGAGGACATGCATTTAACCACTGTGTCACAGTCTGATCTCAGCTTGTTCATAACAAACAGAGAAATATGTTGGCTGAGATTGCAAGCTGTTCAAGTCCTGGCTTGGAGAATTATCATAATCTCTGGTCAGTAGTATAAAAGCAAAGTGCTCTGTTTGGTTCACCTAACAAACCTGACTGTGTGGGATTGTTAGAATAGAAGTCAACCTACTGATTTAGTGAGCTTTCTGCAGTTGAGACTAGAGGTGTAAAATTTCCAGAAACTGGAGAAAAACCTGTCATCCCCCCCCCAAGTTTTTATGGCTTTAAAATTTCCAGAAAATTTACATCTCTAGTTGAGACTAATACGTCCCTGCTCCACAGGATGAGCTGAGAGAGGGAGGGGGATTTTGTGCCATTGATTTACCCTTTCCTGGTGACTCGCTTGATGCTGGTGTGAAAGTTGACCAGGCATATCAAGAGAAAAATTGTTGGGGGCAGAAAGATCAGTGGCCAGAGTGTAGTTTTCCACTCTGTTTTATTTGAGGAAAGGAGAAGCCAAAGCTGAGTAATTGGTTTCCATTAGGACAGTAAATGACTAATTAGACTGCTGCAGCTGCTGAATGTAATGGGCACTTAACCCTGTTTTCAAATTGCAAAGGAGATGGTTTGCAAGAGAGATTTGCCAGATGCTTCCCATGTGCAGCTACTTTAAAAAGTTAAATCTAATGTGCAGAACGTATCTGCGGTATGGCTCTTTTTTGTTGAGTAACGTTGTCGTCTATAACATACTCCGTCAAAGTAAAGGGTAGCCATATGGTCCAAAAAAAATAAAATGCAAATGCAAAAATATTTCACTTTGTCTTCTTCATGAGATGCACTTGAATGTCATGAGTTTACTTTCTTGAGTGAAAGCATTTTACTTTTGATACCATTCTTGATTTTTTGTGGAGTCCACTGTTTTAGTGAATATACTAGACCAGAGCTGTTCAACTTTGAACAGGCCAAGGTCTACTTTTTCTGGCCCAAAGTGCCTGAGAGCTACTACACTAAAACCTCTACTTACAAATTTTTCCCATTCCAAGCACATGCTCATAAGTAAAAACTTTTGTAAGTAGAGCAGTGGTTTCCCATAGGAATGCATTGAAAGCCAATTAATCTGTTCTGGAGGGAACAGATTTCAATGCGCCATGGCCCTTGAACTGCTCCACTCAGCTGAGACAGTGGGCTGGCAGACCCAGAACTTTACTGGGGCACTGGTGGTCCTTGGGATGGGGGAGGGAGGGGTGGAGAACTTATCCCCTCACTTTTTTTAATTGATGGCCGGTGGGCTACTTTTGAACCCTTCGCGGGCTACCAGTAGCCCGCGGGCTACCTGTTGGGCAGGCCTGTACTAGACCTTCAAGTTTCTGAGGTTTTTAATCTGAGCATGTGTAGCAGGTTTATTGGCATAAAAACCAGAGAAAGCAAAGAAATATGATCATTGTTAGCTATTAGACTAAAAGGTTTAGATGTACGTATATTTAAAGTTTAAAACAAACAAACAATTTATTGGTGATTTCCCATGAAACCAATAAATAAAATGTCTTTTTCTTCCAAATTCCCTACTGAAACTCCCCCCATTTGAACAAGATTCTCCAACGTCCCTCAAAAATGAGACACTAATCTGATTTTTCTTCCCTCCCCAACAGGAAAATGCCAAATGTTAACACCACTTGATGCCCTTTCTAGTGAATCTTGTTCATTTTGGCTATGGTTTTGCAGAGTGATTGTCCTTTCATGTTAACGCCTTCCCTAAGGAGTTGGAACTAGATGCTACAAAGTGCCAAGAAGGTGTCTGTGCCCCCGTGAGATGCAAGTGACCCACTGTGGCAATTAATGTGTAAGGTCATCACTGTGAAGGTTCGCTTGTGACTTCATGGCAGATAATGATTTACCCTCAGGGTTTAAACTCACAACATTTATTTTGGGTGAATCAAAAAAAAAACATTAGCATCAACGTTTAGCTTCTCTTAGAGTCTTTGTACACGACCCCTAAACTCCGCCGCAAATGGCTGCCAGCTCCGGAGCTTACAATTGTTTCCCCACCAGCTCCGGAGTTTGCAGAAAATTAAGTGCGACCACGCCCACCTAAGCGCGTCCCAGTGCACTTTTCATGTACCTGCTCTCGGAGGGTAAAAATCCCTGATGCGGGTTTAAGGGAGTGAGTGCCGGGCTCTCCTCGCTTCTGTTTTTTTTTTTTTTTGCCTCCTGCCCCTTTAAGAGAAGGAATCAGGACGACGACGGGGCTCCGGGCGGCTTCAGAGGTGAGCCTGCATTTTTTCCTCTCTTTTTTTCTCCCTCCCCTCACGCAGACAGGAGCAAGGAAGTGCGGAGGGGTGGGGACGTAGGAAGAGCAACGAACCCCCAAGATCTCTGGTCCGAATATAAGTGGCCAGCAGATCTTAGGGGTCGTGTGAAAAGGCCCTTACATAATGGTACAGTAAACCCCCACCTATCGCAGGGGTTAGGGACCCGACCCGACCCGACCCGCAATAATTGAAAATCCTGAATATGCGGATGCTGGATCAGGTCAGGACTGGGCAGGCTCTCTGGGGGCTCTTGTACTTACCCCAGGCCTGGAGCTGCCCCAAACGGGCCTGCAAGGGGCTTTCCAGTCCCCCAGAGACCCCAAAAGTGCTTTCTGGTGATCTGGAGGTCACTTCTGGTTTGCCGGAAGTCACTTCTGGTTTGCAGGGAAGCACTTTTGGGGCCTCCAACGGGCCTGGGAAGGACTTTCCTCCTTACCCCAGGGGGGCTTTTTTCATATATTGCGGACCCACGATATATCAGGACCGCAGTGTATGAACCGTGAAAGGGCGAGGGACAACTGTATGAGAAAAGGGTTATAATCTTGAGTTACAAATGGTTTGACCATAAGAAAGTCCATCAGTTCATACATGGGACCCAGGAAATAGTTCACCATTGGTGATTCTGATGGGTTTGTCAGCAAGGACATCTTTACTTCTTGGTGTCTATATATAGGCTATCATTACATAATGTAAGTGTGAATAATGTAATGTAAATAATAATTTAAGACCTTCTTTCTGAGAAGGTCTTAAAATTTGAATATCAGTGTACTCCCTTTGTTTGTTTGTTTTTATTTTTAGCAGCAGTGCCCTCTAATTTTCTTCAAACAAATGGTTTTCCAAATTGTTTAGTGTTTTCATAATTCCTTCATTTCCCATTTGTCAGTTCTTAATTATGACTCCAGAACAGAATACAAAATAGTTCCCATGTGAGATAATGCCTTAAAGCACACAGTAAATGGATTAATTCCTCCTCTCTGATCTTGAAATTGTGTATTTTATAGGGCAATTAAAGTGCTGCTGACACTAAATCTGTGAAAAGCAGACTTCTACACAAAATGGATGACAACAGAGCAACAAAAACTTGTATGATGGGCCTCTTCTTCTCTTAATCTACAATATATAACCAGTAGTATGTGAGGCCAGCCAGATCTAACTAGGTCTGCAAACACCCATTTCCCAGTGAACATGGTGAATTGGACATTAATGTTGGTATCATTGGACTTAATGTATATTAGGCATTTGTTATTAAGAAAAAAAGGTGGAAAATAATTCTGGTCAGTTTTTAATTTCTGGACTAAAGCACTGTAGAGACCATGTGGAGGGGCACATGGCTGTTCCCCCCCCCCCAAACAAAATTCTGCCTATCAAAATATAGCAGGTTGAGAAGAATAGTCATAGTCTAACTTTTCTCAAATGTTTCCATTTTCTCATTTGGGAGGACTCCATTATGTGAGCCCTCAAATGTATTCCAAAGTGGTACTTCTGCAATATATTTATATTTACCACTTCAGAAAGAACTAAGCCTTTACATTGAGGAGGAAGAGTAGTGTAATTGAATTAATTTCAATTAGTTTTACCTACCAGGAAGAAATTTGTGGATTGTAATTCCATTAGCCTAACATAGCTAAATTGGACTTCCCTGTTCCAATTTATTAAGTTAAGCAGAGCCGTTCAGTAACATAAAATAGAGAAAACAAAAGAGCAAAACACAGGGGGCACATCTGAACATAAAAGGGTTTCTGGAAAGGGTGAAATTTAGCATAAAGTACGAGTATTTAGTGATAAGAAGGCTAAACTGGGTCAGTTGCCAAATTACTGTAGATCTTGAGTGCACATAGTGCTCCTTGTTTCACAGACCCTCTTCTAAGAAATACAAATCCTAACACCCTTTCCTTATACCAGAGCAGTAAATTACAAACCTGTCTCTGCAAGTACTGGTGGGAGAAAGTATACTTGCATGTATAGTCTCTTTTTCCCTGACTTTCCCTGGTTCTGAGAGTATGATTGTGGCTTATAGGGCTGTTACATGTCCCTCTTCATCTTTTGTGCCCTCAGAGCAGGGGTCCTCAAAGTTTTCAGACAACAGGCCAGTCCACCACTACCCAGACACCATTGGGGGCCGGACCACAGTCCAAAAGCAAGAGGCTGACATAGAAAAAAGGGGGATAGGGGCAAGTGGGTGGAGCCCCCCACCACGTCAGCCCATGATCCGTGCATCTCCGGGGTCCTAGCAATGCCTCCTGCTCCAGATTGCCGCCCTGAGGTGCCACTGTTGGGATCCCTCTGCTGTGCCTCTTCCTCCTCCTCCTCCTACAGTGGCAGCAGCTGGAGTGGCTCTCCTTCCTTCCTTCCTTCCTCCATTGCGTTGGGAAGGAGGTGGCAGCTCAGGCAAACTCAGGCCCCTCATCACCTTCTGGTCAGCCACTCAGGATGAGGAGCAGCAGCTGCGGCAAGGGTGGCAAGGGTGGTGCCACTGGGTGCGGTTCCAGCCATGCGCCCTGGCCATCACACCCTCGCTGTTCCCTGGAGCGAAAGCTGCCTCCTCTCTTGGCCTGGCCCGGCCGGCACGACTTGGTGCGCTGCAAGTGAGGGAAGGAGGGAGCAAGGACTGGGAAGGAGGAAGGGGAGGGAGGGAGGGGAGACAGGAAGAAGGCGTGCCGAAAGCCGCCTGCAGCCCACTCGCTGGCCGAGCCTAGCCAGGCTGCGGTGCTCTGTTGGCTTGCCAGCCCGCCCATCACCAACTGGGGACAAATGCAGCCCCGCCAGCCTCTCAGGAACCAGGCCCGGGCCACCATTGGCCTTCCTTTCCCTTCCCTTCCCTTCCCTTCCCTTCTTTCTCCGCTACTTCCTCCTCGCTGGTCTCTAATCCGGTGGTGGTGGTAGTGGTGGCCTCCAGCCATGGCTGGGCTCCCTCCTCCCCTCCCTCACTCCACAGAGCAAGGCAGTTGCTCAGAGGGGGCATGGCGGGAGGGAAGTAGCTCTGTTTCCCACTCGGTTGCCTGCCGTCCATCCCTCTGTCGGTCCACTGCCGTGGCTGCTCTGGCTCGGAAGGCTGGCTGGCGCTGCCTCTGCCTGCCCCCTTCCTTCCTCACAACTACAATAACTCAGGCTGCGGCCACACAAGGAGGGCAGGTGGGTGAGCTGGAGGAGGAGCAGGGGTGGGGCCTCAGGGCCACGGAGGGAGTGGGAGACCTTGCCTCAGCCCTCCCATTTTAAATTGCCCCGCTCAGCTGCAGCCGGCGCCCCGATCATCTGGGCGGTGGGTGGGGGGAGCAGGGGACCTTGCTGTGGCCCTCCCACTTTGAACTGCCCCACTAGGCAGCGTGCCAATCATCTGGGCGGCGGTGGGTTGGGGGAGTGGAGGAAGTGGCATAGCCACTGCTTTGAACTGTCACAGCAATAGAAGCAGCTGCGGAGGCTGGCTTGCTTGCAAAGCAGGGGGTAGGTGGGAGGAGTCTGCAATTGGTCCCGGGGGCCATATTCAGGACCCTGGGGAGCGCATCTGGCCCCCGGGCCGTACTTTGAGGACCCCTGCCTCAGAGCATGGGTGAGCAGCATTTGGTAGACTAAAACAAAATGCCGTTGCAAGATTCATATTGTTGGATTCATCAGCAAAGGCGTAAAAGGTTTGATTTTCTGTCTTGTGTAACAAGTTAGTGGAGTCGTAGGGTTCACCTGGATATTGTGTGGAGATAGGTTTGTTTCCAAGATATTGGTCTTTTGGCAGCAACATAGTTGTGATACAATTGTCTTTTAGTCAATAAAGAAGCTAATATTTTTAAGGTAGCCACGAGGCAACTCTGTCACCTGAGTCTCCATGTTGTTTGCTCCCCTGCTAGCCACATTTGATTGTTTTGCCCTTCACAAGTCCTCAGAAAGAGACCATTACTGGTTGTTGACTTCACTTTCCTTGGAGGAGCAGGGTGTCAGACAGCCGTGTCTCCAAGGACAACTTGGCACGGCTATAAAAACAACCATCAAGGAGAAACTCATACATATTTCTAGAAAAATTCAAGCCTCTGTCTCAGAAGGCACATGTATTGCTTCTTTCAAGAGCTAAAAACGCTGCTGTGTATCATAGCATATCCACTTTTGCATTCACCTATTATGGCAATGTTCTGCTGTATTTTAGCTTCCTTTAGCAGAAAGGGTATGAGGAAGTAGCCAAAATAGCTGTATTTAGTCAAGTACAGTGGTACCTTGTATAAAGGAATTAATTTGTTCCAAATGAAATTATGTTAAGCAAATTTCCCTTTATACAAATTCCCATAGGAATGCATTGAAAACGGAGTGATCCCATTTTTATGTTGTACGGATTCTCCCCATAAGCGATTATGTTAAGCAAATTTCCCATATCTCTGGAATTTTTGATGTTGTACAAATTTTATGTTATACAAGCTGTTTGTTATACAAGGGTCCACTGTATTGGATTAAGCTGCCACTGTACCCATATTTGTTGATCAGTAAAGGAAATTCATTGATTTCCTGGCCAAATGTGTTGTTGTTAATGTGTTGTTAACATAATTGGTTCTTGAATAGCTTTAACCATGAATAATCTGAATAGCTTACCTTGAATTTTCATGTGTTACTTATGAGATATAAGTACAGATATTTTAGAATGTATTCATCATCTGTTCCTCTCTAATGTGACACCAATAAGTGGCCATGATTCTATATTGTTTCCCAGTACCCAAACCTATTACAAAGAAAATCAGTTCTCAGGATTATTGTAACCCTTCTTATGTAGGGTGACCAAATCAATAGCGGTGGGTTATTTGTAGAATCTTAACAACATAAGAGTCTGTGAAGATTCTCAGTCATCCAGGTGCGTTTATCTGGGAGTTGAGTCATGGCTACTGGACTTCTTTTTTGAGAGATAGAAACGTTTCGCTGTTCATCCAAACAGCTTCATCGGTCTGAATACAGCTAGTGCAAGAGACGCAATTGACAGGGTGACCTACCACCGGTTATATCCCGGAGAGACAGTCCCCTGCTTTTATGGACTTCCCAAGATCCACAAGCAAGGAATCCCCCTCAGACCTATTGTCAGCAGTATAAATTCAGTGACTTATAACATCGCAAAATACCTGGCAACTATCCTAGCCCCACTGGTTGGACACACGGACCACCACGTACACAACTCAGAAGAGTTTGTTTCTAAAGTCAGGGAGCTCAAACTGGATACAGAGAAAACCATGGTATCCTTTGATGTTACATCACTCTTTACCAGCATACCCACCACTGATGCGCTAATAATGGTAAAGAGAAGATTAAGAGAAGACAGCACCCTCACCTCCAGAAGCCGCCTCAACCCAGACCAGATAGGCCTGCTCCTGGACCTGTGTCTGAACACCACATATTTCATGTACAGTGGGGACTTCTACAGACAGAAGCATGGCTGTGCCATGGGTTCCCCAGTGTCACCAATTGTAGCAAACCTATACATGGAAGAAGTGGAGAAGAAGGCACTCAACACCTTCCCAGGGACAACACCATCCCATTGGTTCAGGTATGTAGATGATACCTGGGTTAAAATAAAGACGCAGGAAGTACAGGCCTTTACAGACCACATCAACGCAGTGGATCCTAATATTAAGTTCATTAGGGAAGACACCCAAGACAACAGGCTGGCTTTCCTGGATTGTGCAGTCATCATCAGACCTGACCGTGGCCTAGGAGTAGAAGTTTACAGGAAACCCACCCACACAGATCAATACTTACTGTTTGACTCCCACCATCCATTACAACACAAACTAGGAGTCATCAGGACCCTAAGCCACAGAGCAGAGAGCATCCCCACCTCCTCAGAAGCCAAGAAGAAGGAAGACAGGCACCTGAAGACAGCACTTAAGGCCTGTGGATATCCAAGGTGGGCCTTCAACAAAGCAGTGGGCCATCCCAGAAGAACAAGGGATCAGTCTGAGACCCAGACCCGACGGAAGAACCTGGTCATTCCCTACATGGCGGGAGTGTCGGAGAAGCTTAAAAGGATTTTTGGCAAACACCACATCCCTGTTTATTTCAAACCCATGAACACACTAAGGCAGAGACTTGTCCACCCAAAGGATCCGATACCAAACCATAAAAGGAGCAATATAGTATATGCAGTCCAATGCAGTGAAGAGTGTTCAGACCTCTACATTGGAGAAACTAAACAGCCATTAAACAGAAGAATGGCCCAACATAGGAGAGGTAACAGCTCAGGACCAGAATCAGCAGTACACCTCCATTTGAAGGAAAAAGGCCACTCTTTCAAAGATGAGGATGTACACATATCAGACAAAGAAGAGAGGTGGTTTGAGAGAGGAGTAAGGGAAGCCATTCATGTCAGCATTGAAAATCCCTCCCTCAACAGAGGTCTAGCTGCTACTTACCAGGCTGTACTTTCCACAGTACCCAGGCAAATCAAGGAGCCTTCACCATCAGGTCACAGCTAACGACCCATTCTTGACAGCTAACGACCCATTCTTGATGGGTTTCAGCACCTTAGGCCATTGTTTACCTTAAGGCCATGGACACTAATGTCTCCCTAACGAGCCTATTCAGGCTTTGTTCATCTTATGAGCCAATCAGACAAGGGGACAAGAGGTCAAGCTGACTATAAGAAGGTCTCTTGCACTAGCTGTATTCAGACCGATGAAGCTGTTTGGATGAACAGCGAAACGTTTCTATCTCTCAAAAAAGAAGTCCAGTAGCCATGACTCAACTCCCAAACAACATAAGAGATGCTTGCTGAATGTTGTAAAGGGTTTGGATAACTATTAATGGGCATGCTTAATGCTTTTAAGACAGTACATCCTTGTTTTATGCCTATTTTGAGTATTCCGTGTTGAATATTGCATTTTTTGTGTATGCTTAGGTGGATTCTTTTTGGTTGTCTGTTCTTCTATTCATTCAGTCATGTACGACTCTCAGTCACTTTGTGGAATAGTTTTCTCCATGCCTTTGTTGTATAACTCTTTCTATACTTTGGCTTTTCTCATTCACCAGTTCTGGAAAGTGTTGAATAGTTTATAACATTTCAACGCCAGGTAAAAACCTTCCTGTTCCAGAAGTTTTTTAACTAATGATTGTGGGTCCTGATTGCAATTTTAGTGTTGTGTTTTTAATGTATCGTATTTATTGTATTTATGTTTTTATTGTTCTAATTTTATTGTAATTTTGATGTTTTAATTGTCTATTTTGATTGTGAGCCGCCCAGAGACCTTTGGGTAGTGGGCGGCATACAAGCTATATAAATAAATAAATAAATAAACTAGAGAGATAAGACCTCCCCCCATTGTGTATTGAAGCTGTTCCTCTCACCTGTTTTAAATAAATTAATATAAATAAGTAAGGATTTGGTCTTGGTTGTTATCCAGTTTGAATAAAAGTGAATAAGATCACTTTGCAGAGGGGAGAGAGATGAACAATGGAAAGTAGAGGGGTACATCTAGTGCTCTAGGCCCATTGCATGATACTTGCACTCTGCTGAAGATTTGGCCTTCCCTGGACTTGGTCATCTGACCACTTAATGGCTTTCTCTCCATTACAGATGTGAGTCTGACCTTGTTATTATTGTTTCATCCAACTTTGCTGCAGCTTTTGTCAGTTCTCAAGGTGACTAGCCAACACTCTTCTGCTGGAACATCTCATGCCTGATCACTTTTTGTGGACAAAGAATTTGCAATACAGTACTTAGAGTGGCTGTACTGGCTTAGCAGAGTCCAAACTTTCCTCACCCTCTCAGTCCCAGTTTGGGTTGTCAGCATAAATCAGACCTATAGAATAGCATATATCCAGTTTTCAGGGACCCTCTGAAAAACCCCTCCCCTCTAATGGATAATACACTTGAATCTGCATAACATAACACATCCACTTTTACCAGAAGAAAAAGACTAAATCTTGTCTCATTTTTTGACTGGGTAACCTCCTTAGTAGATGGCAGGAACACTGTAGACATAATATATCTTGCATGCACCTACTTTAAATTGCCATGTGCACTATGGTGTGGGGCCTTAACATTTCTGCAAACACCAGGGTCACTCTTCCAAACATTTTATCTGTTTTTGACTAAAAATGAACAACATTTTCAGTTGGTGGAAAATGAGATAAAATGGCTATAATATGTATTAACAGAAAGAGTGGAGGGAGGTCAACCCATCTTTCCATATATTTCAGTGGAAATTCCTCCCCCCACATCATTTTAGAAGGATATGATACTAGACCCAATCTTGAATGTGGTTGTGTGTGCTGCCATTACTTCCACCTTAGTCCTCAGTGTTAGCTCTTTATCATAATCATTTCCCTAACAATAGGGAGAATGAAGTGCTGGAATATATGGCGCCTCCAGGTTTTAGTCCATGTGCTAAAAATTTCCAGCAATTAATTGAGATATGTTTTTCTTCCTTCCCGGTTTTCTATCCACTCCTTCTTGTTCTTACAAGTTATGGTTCAGCATTCTGGGGGCTCAGTAATCTAGCAGCTGCAATCTGGAAGCAATACAGTTGCTAGGCAGCTGCATCTCACCCTTAAATCAAAAGGAGATCAAACAAAGAATAGAAGTCTGCTGCTCAAGACATGTTCAGTATCCCAGAATACCATATCTTAGGGGTAAAGTTTGTCCTTTGATTTTGTGAGACTTGTCTGGTTCCACTTAGCCAGATATTGGTTGCTGTTTGCGTATCTTTATACAAGTCATAGGATTATGGAAGAATGGGGGGGGGCAGTCATGCCCATTTTATGAGGCCTCCTTCACATTGAAATTAACTATAATTTATGCTAGGGCCAAATGACATTCAAATGTGCTGGATTCTGAGGACCTCATTTCAGATAAAGAGACCAATGTCCACAAAGAATTGAAGCCCTCTCACCATTGCTAAATCTTCACAAGGCAGTATCTTCTCTCTCTCCCCACCCCGCCCCCCCCGCCACCAATCCTATTAAAATCCCTGAACTCCTGTCTCCTCCCCTTTCCCTCCCCCTCTTCCTTTGGCACTCACCCATTTCTTGCTGTACCAGGAGACCATTAAGCAATGGAAATAACCAGAGATGGCCTCAGAGCAGCAGGTTTGACAACAACCATGACTTGTGTGCAGTAGTTTAATTGGGTGACATTGTCGTAAAGCCTGAAAAGAGTATTTTTCTCCATCCTGTGCCAGTTCATTTGGCATAGGGTTACAGTGTCTGATAGCTCTGAGCAGTGGATGCATTGCCATACTAAAAGGGTATCTCTCTCTGTGTGTGTGTGTCTTTTCAGGGCTGAGCGTGCAACAGCTGTGCTGCTGGCAGATCCCTGTTTTCAGCTCCGTTCTATTCAGTACTTGCTGGGCCATACAGAGCCTTTAGCAGAAGGAGCAGCATCACCTTCCTCCGAAAAGAAACATTTCTCCTTGCAGAGCTGTGAGTATCTCCCCAATGTTGAGATATGCACATGGTAGTTTGCTGTAGGTCCGATGCCAGTGTCCTAATTGAGAAATATCACTCGCTTTTAAAACGAAGAGGCAGATGATCACTCGGACCTCTGCTGTAGAGACTGAAAGTAATTCACTTCTCCAAGAAGCCTCCATTTTTGAATGTGGGATATGGTGCTTCTGTACCTATGATTCAAAAAAAATCAGGAAATGGCCTGATGTTAGAAGGATTAGAACTTAAGAATATCACTGCATAACATTATCCCCGCATTGCCATCAGGAAGAAGGATGATAATCTTTACATAGCAAAGGGCAGCCTGAATGTTAACAACACCAACGGCAGCAGTCAGGATGGTCTATAACAGTGGTGGCGAACCTTCGGCACTTCAGATGTTTTGGACCACAACTCCCATAGTCCTTTGCCATTGGAAATCCAGGCTTGGAATTTTGGGAGTTGTGGTCCAAAACATATGGAGTGCCAAAAGTTCACCACCACTGGTCTGTAAGATATCCTGTTGTCCTCACTGCCATTCTCAAAGTGACACGATGTAAGGGATGCCAGGCTCTTACTCTCCCCCCCCCATTGGTTGATCCCTTCTCATCTGATCACAAAGCAGTTGCTAGGGCCGTTTATCAATAAGCGTGAATGATAGGGAGCAGAAGAAGTCCTTCTTGTCTACCCCTATTGGTATTGTCAAAATTCAAGCTGCCCTTTGCTATGTAAAGCTTGATGCCCTTTTACCTACTGGCAATGCAGACGCAGTATTATGCAGCAATAGGTCCGTTTTGGATTTAATGAAATGGTGAAGCAAAAGTGTGAGAAGGTACAAAACATACAATGGAGAAGCACGCACCCTTTAACTTCTTAGGTAAGCTAATATGGCCATGCCCACTCCACCAGATGCTGACTAGAAATCTATGTTTCAATTTCCAACCCCTTTCCTTGACATTAGGCAAGCTGGGGGGGAGCTGTACTGGACCAAAAACTCCATGGACATGTTGTGTGCAAGTTTTCCAAAAGGTTCCCTTTGCTTTTTTAAATTTTAAAAAAGGAAGGAAGGAAGAGATAGAAACTGGCAAAGAATGTCAGTAGAAACTAAGGTCAAATGTGAAAGAAAGTGAAGAAATACACATTTGAAATGTGGTGTTGGAGAGTCCTTCAGATACAAAAGAGAGCCAGAAAAACTGAAAAGTCAGTGCTGAATCAAATCTAGTCTGAACTTGAGCAAAAATGAGTCAATTGAGACTATCCCGCCATGCACATATAATGGAAATACAAAAGTGGCCAGAATACCTAATATTGCTGGGAAAGTTGGGTGGAGCCATTGGACAAGAGGAAGACCTAACATAAGATGGGTTGACTCAGTAGAAGTCACAGCTGTTAGCAAGATCTGAGCAGAACCTACAGGAAAAGACAATACTGCTTGAAAGGGGGCAGAGTAGGAAGAGAGATCCTAACATGAGGTCCTGTTGGTTTGCAACATCTGAGCAGAGCTGTTCATCACCTTACTTGAGAAGTGACTTGATGGCAGATAGCAGCTTTGGGTTTTTCCCCCCTTAATTACCGAACAGTTGCTTAAGGTGACAAGATTGGTACAGTAGGCCTCAAAAACTCTGCTAACATTGTGTAAAACCATCTGCAGCTGCAAAGCAAAAACAGGACTTTCACATATTAAATGAGTAACCTTCTGAATATTTATATTCTGTTTTTAAATATAGCTTTTAAAATATTTTACACCATAAACAGAAATTCTTTTTGTATGTTTGTGCGGGAAGGAATGAAAAAGATCTCTTCCCAAGAGTCATTTAATTTGGAGGGTCAAAATTTCAGATGTCCCTTCCCCTGGTTTACAATATTTGTCCTGATAACCAGTTTATAAGAGAGTCAGAAAGTCAGAGGTTTTTCCTGATTGAATTCAAAATCAGTGTTCCAGCCCCTGATGCCTGTGGTCCTTCCAAATAAAAAAGCAGCTGGGAGTAATTATCCTCCCTCATTATAAGCAAGTTTGATATTTTCAGTGTATTTAAACTATTTCAAATCTGCAGACATAAAAAGTTGTGGGTGCCTGCATGCGGGAGTGCATGCCCCCATTATTTGAGTTGCCTTATGGAGCCCTGATTTGCTGTGTCACACAATATCTATTGCTGCCCTGCCCTGCAACAGTGATAAATCAGTTGTCTTGTTGCTGTCATTTTGGTGACAGTGTCACATTTCCCCCACTGGTTGCCTCTCTCTGCTCTCCAAGGATGCTTTTGAATCCATATTTTCTGAACCTTTGTGGAAGTCCAGTAGCCATGACTCAACTTCCAGATAAACTCACCTGGATGACGGAGAATCTTCACAGACATAGTGGAGAAACTTGGTTTTCCTCTTGTTGCACTCTTCTTCTCAAAGAACAGTCCAGGGTTTGAGCTGAACATGTCTCCACTTCTCTGAGGATTGGCTCAGAACTCACACAAACAGGACTTTTATTTATTTATGCATAAGTCCATTAGCGGCTTCTCTGAGAAGTATTGAGAACTATTCTTTACAGCAAAGCCACATTTTAAAAAAATTAGGCCACAGTTAAAATGTGTCCAGGATAAAATAACAATCAACCAAGGCAGTGAAACACTGATTAGAATTTTGTAGTGTAAAATGAGTATTTTTAGTTAAAATATAAAGAGAAGATTCAGCTTATCCCGGTTGGAATAGCAGTCCAATGAGGTCTTATGGGATATGGATGTTGTGCTTAGAGCAAGACAGGAAACCTTTGGTTATCCTGCTGTTATTATTTACAGTTAGCATCAGGCACACCCAACAAGATTAATGATAACAAATTGCAGGGGTTCTAGTCCAAGATGCCTGGATGGCCAAAGATTCACCATCCCAGTTTATATCCAGGTTTGTGATCTGCAGAACTATTGCTCATCATGCAGACAGAAAAGGTGTTGTAGAATGGAGCATCAGGACAAAATTAAAGCCAAGTGTTCTGCTTACATGCCGCCCCATAGCTCTTCAAGCAGTCTCTGGGTGGTTTACAATTTCATTATGCAGGCTACACATTGCCTAAATCATAGCAGAATGAGAAAAGGATTTGGCTCTTTGGCTGGACTTCTTGTCTGTGATTCGGACCTTGAATTTGACACACACAGAAACAGACACAGACACAGACACACACACACACACACACACACACACAGAGAGAGAGAGAGAGAGAGAGAGAGAGAGAGAGAGAGAGAGTGAAGCTAGTTATTTTTCTAGGCTTTGCACAATTGTTTTAGACCAGTGGTTCTCAACCGGTGGGTCCCCAGAGGTTCCTGGGCTGCAACTCCCAGAAATCCTGGCCAGCTCAGCTAGTGATGAAGACTTCTGGGAGTTGCAGTCCAGGAACATCTAGGGACCCACAGGTTGAGAACCACTGTTTTAGACAATCTGTGACGGGTGACAACTCTGTGTAAGTTGAGCTGGATATAGTACCATGGACCATAGCCCAGAATGTGTTTTCAGCTGCCAAGTAAAACAACACAAGCACTAACAAAGAGAAACATCCTTTAGCCAGAAGAAGAAAATAAACTATTTTAGCATTTGGAGCTGCAATTTTCTTGGGGGTCCCCTTCTCGCAGTGCCCCCAAACCAAATCTCTTCCTGTCTGTAAGAGGGAAGTGCCCACCTAGTCTATTCCTATGTTTTTTTTGCCCCTGTAACTAACAGCAGTTTTGGCTCTTTCTTTGGCTGGTGTTTCTGTCAGAGATTAGGGCTTTGAATTTGGCCACTAAGCATTCAGATCTGGCCAGTCTCTGATCAGCTGCATGAAACTTATACTTGAGGAGCATAACCCATCTCAGTTTGTTATTGTCCTTTCTGCACCTAAGAACTACTAGCAGCGGCAATATTAATTATTGATGGAATTTTATCCGAATATCATTGGATTTCCCTGAGTGTGTGAAAATATAGAAAGCCCAAGTGTAAATTGAAATACATTACATCTCTGCCAGAGCGCTTGTGGAGCTGATGACCCTCAAGGCTGTCAGTGCTTAGGCTCTGTGGATCAATATTGCACTGAGTATAAGGTAGCTTCTCTTCTTGTGCCAGCAGTGGCAGAAAAATAGGAAGCCTCTGGCTGCATCCGATCAGGCCAGGCCTGTTACTCTTCACAATTTCCCTCCTGGCCCAAGAGGCAGCAGGTGTGGGAAATAGGAGAAACAAGGCCATTTCACCAGCTCTGATGAAAAACCGCTATTCTCTGTTATTATAGAAAGCCAAGGCCAGGAAAGCCATGCTTCTCTATGCAAAACAGGACAATAATGTGGGATCACAAAACATGCTTCTCATAATATTCTTGAAAATGTCGTGTTTGTCCATGGAGAGAGAGCGAGAAGCAGGCTCCTTTCGTTGGCTGTGCCGTGCCCTCCAAGTCTGCAGAGATTCAGGAAAAGGACGGGAGCACCAAGACAGAGGAAACATTGACTCTAAGGAATAATAATACAGGCTTTATTTATCCATCCTGTAGAAGCTGCTTAGTTCCACCGAGACCTTGAGTTGAGGACGAAACAAGGTATTGCATGTTTGGGGAGGTAGTTAGTTGCCAAAGTGGCTACTGAGAATCCTTGTAGCAGGCAGCTTCCTTCGAAGCTTTGATGAACGGTGCTGTTCGGCTCAGTGTCCTCACTCACTTTTAGTATGAAAGAAAGACCTGAACTCTTGGAAGTTCTCCCCACCCCTGCATTTTCATTAGAACAAATAAATATACTTCCAGGGTATTTCTAAAACTGAGGCCTCTCAGAAAGACCATATAGCCAATATAATAAATGATATCTTAGCTAAAGTATGATGTCTGTTTCCACCATCGTAATGGCTCCCATGTGCATCTCCATTGTGGCCAGAAAAGCTACATTCTCGGGGAAGGGAAGGTATGAGTTACAGTTGTGCTGATGTACACCGTGCATTGCATGGGAGGTTGGAGTGGAACTTAAATTTTTTCCTCTGAATGTCCGTTGATTTCTATTGGCTATAAGGGGAAAATAGCATCACGTATTCTTATATTTAATTAACCTTTTATTGCAGTAGTTTCTCAGATATTGAGTGGGCACTGGTTTTATTATAAATTAGGAAGGCTAAGCCCCAGGGGTGGATTGAATAGGGGGGGAAAAATGCTTCTTCTGAAGGCCATACAGAACTTGGCGCGATCTGCTGCCCTGCAAGCCTCTGTGGTCCATTCTTTCTTCCAGAAATCAAGGAAACTAGGGGCTTTCCTACCTAGGAGTGGCAATTTCCTTGACTTGCATAATGGATCAATAAGGTATACAGAGAATAACAAAGGAAGATTCTCTTGAGTTTTCCATTACTTGCTTGGTGTCTTTTATGTTCCTTAATCAGAAGAATATTTTAGTTATTGGAAACATCCAAAAATCTTATAGCTGTAGAAACACAAATGCTTAAAATGAAATCCAGCATTTGAAAAGTTACATGTGTGATTGGCAGGCAAAATTCGTACAACTATGAGACATCATGACCAAAACTTAAGTCGTAGGGAGAACTTAAATCATGTTTTAATGTTTTTATTGCGTACATTCTAAAAATGCTTGTAGCCCTAAAACATTAACAAAGCAAAAAGTACATCTCTAAAATATATCATTAAAAAGTTAATGGCATTATAGCTTTGAGCACTCCTTAGCCTTTAAGCATATTATGGGGCACGCATGAAAATATTCCAGGCACTCATTAAGGCAAGCCAGTTAGAATCTGTGGAGGAACATTTACATTCTCCTCATCTGTTTAGAGGTGCTGGTGTGAGCTGCCCTCTGGGGTCTGATGCCCAGTATCAGTGTTATTGTTTTTCTGATGTGTGTTTATGTCACCTTCTTACATGTCTCTTTGCTTCCCTGTATTTATAGTTCACTCACTTGATTATGTTTCCTTCCAACTATAAACAACTGAATTTTGCTGGTGTGGTTAATTACTGATCCCTATAGTCAACAAACTTTTTAATGGAAATCTTTATTGCTTTTAGTGGGGTGGAAAAAATAAGACTCTTGTAACTTATGAGGCTTGCAAGTTGCCCCTATAGCAGATAACAGCTATTATTTTGACTAAATGGGTTCCTGCACATGTGGGAATAGTAAGTTGCTTGGGTAACATTTTACCAGGTAGGCAAAAAGTTACGGGCATCAAAAGCTGTTAAGACTCCATTGGTTAGGTGCCAATTTGATCTCTCTCCACTTTAGGACTCAAGGAAATTTGATAGTTGTAGTGAGTTTTTCGGGCTGTTTGGCCGTGTTCTGGAAGTTTTTCTTCCTGATGTTTCACCAGACTGCCTGGCATCTTCAGAGGGTAAGGAGCTCAGGGAACTAGGAGCACAGAGAGAACACAGAGCCTGGCAAAACGTCAGGAAGAAAAACTTCCAGAACACGGCCAAACCGCCTGAAAAACTCACAACTATCAGATCCCAGCCATGAAAGCCGTTTGAGAATACATCAAGGAAGTTTGTTTTTCCTCAGTTGTTTTTCTGTTATTTGTTAGCCATGATTAAGGTAACATGCTCTACATGGGGCTTCTTGTAGAACGGATTTTATCTGGATTACATTTCAGTTTATTTGTTCTCATTCAGCCCATTAATGACACCAGATACTGATCTAGAGCTAGTGATGAAAAGGCAGATCACAAGGAATAGGGATACAGCCTGTGGGGGATGAAATTACACTCCCTTTGAAAACACAGGCGTGCATTTTGCGGTGTGCTCTTAAATTTGTCTCTGAGCCTGAGTGACCAGGTTTCAAGGTGGCCAGGAGTGCCTTTGCACCGTTTGAACCTGTACACCAGCTACACCCATTCCTGAAAAGATACAATCTGACCACAGTGACAGCTAATCATATGCCAGCTGGATTACTGTAACACTCTCTGTGTGGGCTGCCTCTGGAAACAGTTTGGAATCTTCACTACAGAATCTATATATTTATCTTAAGAAGCTGGATATTTGCCCATTTAAGATTTTGGTTTCAGGATGCCATGAGAAGATACTCCTGCATGGGGTTTTCCATGCATTCTCTACTCGGGTAACTTTAAAATAGTGGTTCTCAACCTGTGGGTCCCCATATGTTCCTGGACTGCAACTCCCAGAAATCCCTTCCAGCACAGCAAGTGGTAAAGGATTCTGGGAGTTGCAGTCCAGGAACATCTGGGGACCCACAGGTTAAGAACCACTGCTTTAAAACAGAGAGCATGCCTGCCTTGCCAGCAGTGCTGCACTCTGGAGGTTGGAGCAGCACTGGGAGGAATAGAGCTCAGATCCACCTCCTGATTGGTGACCCTGCTGAGCCATGCCACCTCGTGGCTGGCCCCCTTCGCTGCTGCTTTAGTGTGGTTTTCCTCAACTTGTGGTAATACTGGGTGAGTGTGGGTTGGAAAAAATGCCTCAGGACCTCTCCTTTTCTGTCTTACATCATACTGTTAGAGCCTGGCCTCTTCTATCCTTCCCCCCTTTTAAAGCATTTTATTTTGTTTTTATTGGCAGATACCGATTACATCAGCCAGGAAGAGGTAGCTAAGGTAGAGCAGATGTTGGGGCATCTCAGCGAAGAGTCCAAGCAGGCCGCAGCCTCCACTTTGGTAAGTTCCAACGTGATTTTGACGTTGGCCGGAAAGACTTGTCATCCTGGCGCCTGGCACCTCGTGGGTCGTAACCTGCAGATGGTTATTTTCATTTGCCCAGCCTGTGTGGCTGTGGCACAGGCTGCATGAAAGAAGGGCTGGCAAAGGCAGGGGTCTCCATGTGCCAGAGCTAATTCTCAGCCTTATGTAATGAAAATATTGTGCCTGGGTTCACATGCTTTAAAGATGTACCAACATCGGATGAGCAAATAAGATGTTCCAGTGGAACAGCATCTCAGCCCGCTTTTCAATCACACTTTACCTATTCTCATCGCTCCCGTACTTAACAAAACAATCCCAGATCATTTGGAAACTTGAATTACAGTCACAGACTAAATGTTACAAAACAAGTGGAGAGGACGTAGATTAGGTTTGATGGATTCGCTTAATTATAGCCATAGCATTTGATTTCTCTGGGGACTTGAGCAGAAAGTATATCCAGAAGAAAGGGCCTAAGAGCACAATTAAGAAGCTGTCCAAATTGATTCTGACTGCTGAAAAATACCCATGTACGCCTTCTTACGCTGTCTGAATGACCTCCGGCAAGAAGCGGTGATCCAGCAACGGAACATGATCTCTGCCAGGGGCCGGGTTTGAATTATTTATGGAGCTGCTGCTCACCTTCTGGCTGCAATTTGGAGCTGACTGAAGCCTGCTGCAGTGGGAGGGGCGAGTGGGATGGATGTGATGGCCCTGTCCCTCTAAGCAGGGCAGAAAAGCCCAAGTGTGAGTCTGGACCAGCCTGGGTGCAGGAGCTAAGCCTTGATTAGGAGCACGGGTATCTCCTGCTTCTGAGGGCACATGTTGACTCCTGCGTCTGTCCCTTACACTGTCTAAAAGTATTCTGAAAGAGAATCTTCAGATTATCTGCAACACCTGGTGGCAGCAGTGGCTGCAGTCTTCTCTACAGGCAGAGTTGATGTCTTTCTTCACTTGTGTTTCTGAATCTTTTCCTTTAAAAGCATCTCCCTCTATTCCCCTCCTGGCAGCAGGGCACTGCTTGCTGGGATTGCCTCTCCTCCTACTCGACAGAGCCAGGGCCTCCTTTCCATTTCTGCAATCCGCCAAAAGCTCGGCTTCCCATATCCACTTGGTGAGGAGAGCGTTCCATTAACGTGCCCATAGCATTTCAGAAGAAAACTGAGGAGAAATTCAACACCGTTCATCTCTGGGCTGCTGGCAACTCCTTAGAGTAGTCTGGGTGCATCTAACCCATTCCTCTCTGGTACAGATATTTCTCTGTCTGCCACGGACCAGTTATTTTGACGTGTCACAGAGCTCCCAGTCAGAAGTCGACACACAGTTGCAACCAGCAAGTCTTGAGCTGCTGCCCAGCCCCATGATCACGGCACGGGTGTCTGATTGGCATGTAACCTCCAAGAGGAGTTCAGATTTCCCAGTTGCCTTAGGCTCAAAAGGAAGGAAGGCTCAGTTGCGGTAGCCTGGTGGGAGCTGAACAAGGAACTTTAAATCTTTCTTGATCTGAGTTAGGTTGCATTTCCTGGAATGTTTGTATTGAGTCACATCAAGACAGCATACTTGCCTGTCAGCCTTGCTTGGTTCTTTTGTTCTTTCATTCAAGTTAATTTGGGCCAAGAATTCAAAGATCCCCAGACTGAAATAGTGCAACAAACCATCCTCATCTTTCAGCCACTTCTCTTTATAGCTGCAATCAGCATCCAGCCTCAACCTGGCCTGCACCTCCCCACCACCACACACACACACCCATTGCCAGTTTCCAGACGCCTCTGGCCAGGGGCTGCCCTTAGTCATATCTATTGCTGAAGCAAATGTATCGGGAATAGTTCAAAAGTTCTTCAGGGAACAAATTTCTGACCTTAGCAAGGCCCTGACCATCTTTCATGTGAACAGCAATTCAATATCTTTTAGACATCAAGACCACAGAATTCAGTTGTGGTTACCTAGACCCAGGAGGAGGCATCTCATCTTCTTCTACATATTGAGTCAAAAAAGAGGAACACATGGGTTGCTATGGATGTAAAATGCCAACAAAGAACATATGGAAACTCTGGCTTTGTCGTGCTGGATGCCTGTTATTAGCCAGCCTGTCAGAGTTCTGTGTCCAAGTCCTAATTTAATGATGTCGCCATTCATTGTCTGAATTTTCCCTGGGCTCATGGATGGCATCCTGAATTGTTCATTCATTAACATTGTTAGGATGGGGCTAATTTTTGAAAGGTAGTCTTGGGTCATCAGGCAGGATGATATCTTGCAGTCCTTCTAAGCAGAGGTTATGTTGTCCTTGAGAGCAATCCATTTCTACCAGTACAGATTCTGAAGCACTTGATTCTGCTCATCCATATTTAGATATCAGTAGATGCTGTAACTGTAGATACTGCCATTCAGCTGAAGTTTGCAAAACATGCTTACTTCTCAAGTAGTCAAGTGGCAGAAATTCATCTTCTGGTCCAATTAATTGGTCTAAGGTAAGAATTCTCCCACCTCTTCGTACTTTCCATAAAAAGGACTTCTTCCCAATTTTCAAATACAGGTGGCCTCATAGGGTGGGATCTGAAAATGGGTCAAATCGGAATTGTTGTGAGTGTATGTGCCACATTTCTCTTACCACTGATTGTTGTGAGAATGGAGTCTCTTTTGGCATATTTAGACACCAAAGCCGTCCACTTAAGAGAGAGGCTCCAGATAGGTTTTCAAAAGAGCCCAAGAGTTTGACTGTGGAACATAGATAGCTTCAGTAATTAGTACAACTTAGCAAGTTATGCCTAATGATATAAATTAAGATCAGGAAATCTGAATCCCCCTTCAGTCAACACAAGCTGGCTTCTCTTCATAGAAATCTGAGGGGGCATGGAACTGAAGATAAATTTCTGAAACAGAGTGTTGTATCTGCAGGGTATATGGAAGGGAATTGCTCGAAGAACATATATAATCTGTGCTATAATATTAATTTTGAATGTATTTTGTCCCAGAGGGACAATTTTAAAGATACCCATCCTATCAAAATCCCAAGGATATCTCCAAAGTCAATTTAGTTAAATTTAATACAATTTATCTGTGAAATATTCTTGGGAATCCATATTCCAAGATAGGTAGTAACATCTGGGCACCACCAGAATTGCCAATTGGAAGAGGAAGAAGAAACACTATGTGATGGATTATCTCCCATTGGCAGCAGATCAGATGTTGTCCAGTTAATTGAATAACCAGACAGATCTCTAAACATAAATTACTTTCATTAATTCTGCAATGGAAGATTTAAGCCCAAAAATAAACAATAAAAGATCATCTATGTAGAATAATTTTAAATGCATGAGAATTATAAACAAAGCCATGTATATTAGATTTTAGCAAGTGGTTCCAAACACAAATCAAATGTAAGAGTTGAAAAAAGTCAGCCTTGTCTGGCCCCCTTTTCCAGAGAAAATGGTGCTGAGAAAATACTGTTAATTAGTACTCCTGATCCTGGAATTGAATCAAGGATCCAAATCAGAGTCAGGAATTCAGGAGGAAGGCCAAACTTAGGAACTACAGGAAAATAAACTGTGAATGTTTTTTTTCTGTGTCACGTGAAATAATAAGACCCTATTTAGATCTCTCATCATTCAAAGCGATCAAATCCACTACCAATCTCAAATTATTGGTACCCTGCTGGTTTTGTATGAATAATGGTCTGAATGTTCCAAGGTCGTAATTACTTTTTAAAATCTTTTGGCCAATACAGCAGTTATTATTTTAGCATCTGCATTCATTCATGAAATAGGTCACGTTTGCACACTCAGTGTGGTCTTGAAAAGGTTTGGGAATCACCATGATATAGTCATCATACAATGAGGATGGGAAGACCCCTTTTGAAGCATTGCTTCAGAGTCTCTTGTACTTTTGGAAATGCTTCTTGCATCAGTCCTGGAAAGGAAACCCATATTATTTATTTACAACTGTTTACTGTCACTTGTCGGGCCTGGTTAGTACTTGGGTGGGAGACCACCAGGGAATACCAGGTGCTTTGGGAACCTGGGGTGGGAACTGGCAAACCACTCCAGTATTCCTGTCAAGAAAACTCTGTGGACATGGGGTCACGGAGAGTCAGTCATGACTGTAACAACACAATACACACAACACAACACAACACAACACACACACAATAAATATGATACCCAAGGTCTCAGAAATGGATAGACAGGGAAATGGGTCATGTTATTTTATCTACCAATCCAGGGACAGAGAACCTTCAGTCCTCCAGACGTTTTGGACTTCAACTCCCAGAATTCCAAGCCTATATTGCCAGTTATAAAGAACTGTGGGAGTTGTGGTCAAAAACATCTGGAGAAGCAAAGGTTCCCCACCCTTGATAACCAATAGACAACAGCACTTTCCAGTATACGTAAGAAATCTGTAGATCTTAAAAGTGTTCTGCTTATATACCGCCCCATACCACAAGTAGTCTCTGGGCGGTTTACAATTTTAATTACAGTGTGCAGGCTACACATTGCCCCCCCAGCAAGCTGGGTACTCATTTTACCGACCTCGGAAGGATGGAAGGCTGAGTGAACCTTGAGCCTGCTATCAGGGATTGAACCCCTGGTCGTGAGCACAGTTTTACCTGCAGTACAGGCATTTAACCACTGTGCCACGAGGCAGATCTTAAGCCATGAGGCAACCCAGAAAAGATCATGTTTAGAATAAACTTGACACCACAATATCTATTTAGGAATGGTCTAAGCCGGGGGTCTGCAACCCGCGGCTCCGGAGCCGCATGCGGCTCTTTGGAACCTTTGCCGCGGCTCCGGGAGGTTCCCCTCGTGGAAGGGGTCCCGCGGCATTTAAACTAGGACCGCGGGGGAAACTCCAGCTCGCCGCCGCCGCCACCCTCCTCGTCTTCATCTTCTCCTCCTCCTCCTCCTCCTCCTCCTGGTGCTGCTGCAGCCGCTGCTGCCGCCGCCGGTGCGCCGCCGCCTCCTCGGCCGTGGCGAAGGCTCCTGGGCCGGCCAGGGACAGGATGGCGGCGGCGGCAGCGGCGGCGTTGGAGGGGTGGTGGGGGGTTCATCGGTGGCCGCTGGGGTCTCCTCCCGCCACGGGGGTCAGGGGCCGCTCAGCAGCAGCAGCAGCAGGAAGCCACGCGTGTTGGTAATCCTCCTCCTCCTCCCCCTCCTCCCGCCACCGCCGGCAGTGGAGGAGGCGGAGGAGGCAGCGGCGAGGGGGAAGCGGGCACAATGGCCGCGCCAGGCCGGGAAAAGGGCGAGGGGAGGCAGCGGCGGCCAGGCCCAAGCAGCCGATCGGTTTGTGGTGGTGGTGGCGGCGGCGGCGGCGGCCTGGATGGACAAAAAGGGGGTCCGAAAGCAGAATGGAGGAGCGGACCGGGGAGATCCATGGTGGCCCAGTGCGCCACTCGCCCTCCCGCTTCTTTCAGCCTCACCCGCCCCTTCCTTCCATCTCCTTCACAAGCCAAACTTTACCCACACACGCACACACACCACGGCTGCAAGAAGGATGTGTGTGTGTGTGTGTGTGTGTGTGTGTGTGTGTGTGTGTGTCATCACCCGCCCCTTCCCTCCGTCTCCTTCACAAGCCAAACTTTGCCCACACATGCACACACACCACGGCTGCAAGAAGGGTGTGTGTGTGTGTGTGTGTGTCGCATCACCCGCCCCTTCCCTCCATCTCCTTCACAAGCCAAACTTTGCCCACACACGCACACACACCACGGCTACAAGAAGGGTGTGTGTGTGTGTGTGTGTGTGTGTGTGTGTGTGTGTGTGTGTGTGTGTGTCGCATCACCCGCCCCTTCCCTCCGTCTCCTTCACAAGCCAAACTTTGCCCACACACGCACATACACCACGGCTGCAAGAAGTGTGTGTGTGTGGGGGGGGGGGGAGGTCGCCGCTCGCCTGCTTCCAAAAAAAGGGACCAGCCGCGGGGTCGCAGGCCCGTCCTTTCAGCCGCTGAGGCGGGCGCCGCTCCCTTGCCTCTGGCTGCTGGTAGGCCCGGAGCGCGGGTCATCGCCTCACGGAGCCTCGAACGGCGGCTGGCCCAGCGCCCGGTTGCTGAGGCGGAACAGCGAGAACGGCGGCGGCGGTTGTATATATTTGTTTTAAATGTCGCAATGGTTCTGCGGCTCCCAGTTTTTTTTCTCCGTCGGAAACGGGTCCAAGTGGCTCTTTATGTCTTAAAGGTTGCAGACCCCTGGTCTAAGCAAATAATCTAAATATTGTCATTCTCTTGGTGCATCTGCATCATATGCTATAGTCACACCCTCTAAAATAAGCACATTTTGGAGAGATGTTGCCCACATTAATTTTGCACAGGTAGTAGAAAAATCTTTGTTGATATTTGTGTGCTTTTAAACTACATAACTGTTTCTTGAAGATTAACCACTGCCCGGCATAGATGGTTGCTCCATGTCCTTATAGGTCCAAACATAATGATTTTGCAACAATGGAAAGACAGATGCACACCACCAGTAATCCAGAGGATTGAAGACCTTACAACACTATTGGGCGTAGGAACATAGGGCATGCAGATAACAATTACTCATTTATATATACTTCATATTTGGAAACATTTTATGGAGGCCAATGCTTACACACTCATTTGTTGTTTTTTCTCTACTACCCTCACTTGTTTCCTTTCCATTTTTTCCTCAGCTTTTGCAATTGAATTTAGTTTTTAAAATGTAGCCAACCCTTTAAGAGAGGATCCAAAAGTGAAAACTGTGCTGAGCCCTGATCAGCATTCCTCCTGATCTCCATTTGTTTTACCCTGAATAGGTTAGGGCCCAAGCAGAACTATAAGAGCACTTAAAGGAACTTGAAGCAGGTCAGGACCAGCAAAAAAAATGTTGAACTTGTTTCTGTGGCCACAGAGGGTGTGAGGAGGCATTGGCAAGGGGGGGGTGGAGAGAAATACGTTTGGAAGTACTCTTGCAGAAGTGGCCCTCCAACGTCCAGAGATAGGTGTACGCACTCTCTAGAATTTCTCTTGGCACAGCAAACTCCAAAAGAAGCAGCCTTCATTCTGTAGAATAAGTACAAAGTATGACCGTATGAGTGTTGCTGTTTTCATCCTATGGTTCCTTGCCCTTGAATGTAACTTCTAGACTCAGTGGTTGGAGCTTCCCTCTCTCCCTTTGTTTCAGCCGACCAGTGAGGAGGACCTGTGCCCGATCTGCTATGCGCATCCAATCTCTGCTGTATTCAAGCCATGCTCCCACAAGTCCTGCAAGTGAGTAAGGTGAAAAGGGGCCAAGGCAAGATCCTTGTGGTAGGGCTGCCTGGTTGCCCTCCTCCTCTTAAAAATGTTGATTTTTTTGAAATAGTTTGAAAATGTTTATGTACTGTACTGGATCTAGGGGTCTTAGCATACCACAAGCTAAACATGAGTCCACAATATGATATACCACATTGACTTAAAACTTTTTGAGGTTGACATACAGAGTCCTAAATGGTTTAGTAGGACCTCGCTATCTGTCACAATGGCTTCCACCTCACAACACCGCCTGTAACACTTGTTCCTCCCAGGCGGGTCATCTGAGGATGCCGACGCTGAGGGAAGCCCGTAAAACAACTACCAGGAATTGGGCTTTCTCAGGGGTAGCACCCTGTCTCTGGAATCAACTTCCTCCAGAGATCTGCCTGGCCCCCACGCTGCAGGACTTTTAAAAACCCCTGAAGACCTGGCTTTTCAGAATGACTTTCCCTGGCTATTGACCACGATTGGCGCCAACCTGTTTCCGTAAACTTTATTTGCCTTTGTTTTCTCCTTTAGGGATTCTATTATTGTCTACAATTTTGATTTTGATTTGGGCTATGGACTCTTATGCTTGTTTTATGTTTGGTTTTATGTTTGTTGTATTTATCTTAAAATTTTGTAAACCACCCAGAGAGCCAGATGGTGCGGTATGGGAATCCAATAAATAAATAAATAATCAACAACTCAAGGAGCAGGGGAGAGCAGGAAATGGGCGTCCCCTACTTTTGCTTCCCAATTAGTTTTTAACATCAACTGGAGAAAAGTAACTCCTGGCAAATCCATCTTTTGCCATGTTATAACCTATTGGTGCTACTCTGAGAAAGAGGATTTGCCCTCGAAATATTAGCAATGTTTTTGTTATTTTTCTAGTAGCCTAAAGGTATCACCTGTTCCACTCTTGAATTTGGTTTTTGTGATGGCTACGCGGCTCCTCAGCTTGTTCAGCATCCTGAGAATCAGCGCAATTGACAGGAGCAAGATTCAACTCATCCGGCTCGGAGGGTTGGCTTGAAATTACAGGGACAATGTCTGGTGAAGTCACAGAAGCTGGGTGGGGACGAATGCCCGTTGGATGGGGAAAGCTTAGTACCTCCATTTATGTTTCACGAACAGACACACGCAGGCCCATAGAAAAGCAAATGGAAGCAAAATTTCATTTGTTTGGCCTGTGTGCCCTAGCCGTGCACAAGCAGCACTTGCACCCATTTGCAGCTATTAAGAGCGAGGTTTCTTGCCTTGTACCTGTGAGCTGATGCCTATGGTTTTCTTCTTCGTCTCTGTCTCTTGTAGAGCCTGCATCAACCAGCACCTGATGAACAACAAGGACTGCTTCTTCTGCAAAGCCACCATCACAGGTGTGGATGATTACATTAAGCCAGCCACCTCCTAGTGCCTGGACCCTGCAGGACAGGGCCGCATGCCCGGGCAGCTTCTCCACATGGTGGACTCTCCCTGCTCCGGGAGCCCCTCTGTCCATGGCAGGCCGCTGTTCAGCACAGCCGAGCTCAGTTTTATTAACACCTCTGGCAGGCCAAGCACTGCTGTATGCATCACCTAGGGCACACACCCTTCGATCCCCCTGAATTTAGGTACACTTCTTATGGCTGTCATTGACTCCAGATGAGCAGGCATTGGGTTATGCAAAAGGAGTTGAACATGCTTAGATTCTCTTCCTCAGCCTGAATCGACAGCTCCTTTCTGGCATCTGCCCCAGATGCCTCGCTTGTTCTGTGGCTGGGGAACATTTTCTTTGGTGTGGTTCTTTCCTTGATGGGGGGTAACAGCTGATCGCACAGCCAGCATTTTCTCCTGTGAGTCCAGCTGCTCGCCAGTCGTGTGTGCTCTTGCTGCTGCCATTGCAGCACTTTGCTATTTGATTGTGCATGTGTGGCTCAGAGTTGGTTCAAATAGTTCCGTGGGCATACTTGGCAGAAACCTCTCTGCCTGGTGTCGAGCTGTGGAAAGAGAGACCCTGAAGCGTTTCTCACATGTGCAATTCAAGGGTGATACGCAGTTCAGTACAGGACTGTGCCTGCCCTGCCAGTCTGCCTAAACATTTGAATCTCCTCTTATTCTCTTTCCTTTCCTTTGAAGATAAGGGAAGGTAGAGAAGCATAGGAAAAAACAATAGACCAGGCTTTTGTTGCGGGGAGTTTACCGATGCAGCAAAAGGGGCACTGTGTGATCATTAACACAAGGGCAGATATAAAGCCTAGAACCACCGGAGGAAGGTGTGTGTGAAAAGGCATTTATGCTTCTCCTAGGAAAGAAATCAAATCTAGTTAAGTGCAGGGTTTGGCCCATGCATTGTGCTTTTGTTTGGGAGACATGCTCTGTCTAGGTCAATTTAATGGGCCACAACAGGGGCAAACCTGCCTGCACTGCTATCTAACACCAGCAGAGGGAGCTTATGGTGCCAGCCCTTCACTGTGTGACCAGGCTGCCTGTACTATCCAGGAGCAGACAAGGACTTTTTAAAAATTTACTGTGTGTGACTTGTAACCTGAGGTGTTGGGGAGGGCAGCGAGCGTTCTGCTTGGAGCAAGGAATTTAACTTATGTGCATCTATGATTGTCCCCTCGCCTCCCCAAATCCCCTCCAAAGTGGAGAGGGTGTTACTTCCATAAAATGGAATATTATTAAATTATTATTCCTTAAGAGTGTGAGATATGTGTTCCTTCAGTTATTGTTCCAAGGCTAGTGAGAGGACCTGCACAAATACTCACAAGGAAGGCAGCCGCTGCCTTGAAGGACTAGAACCATTTTCTTTAGTGCCTCTCAGGAACAAACAACATACGACACACCTTCGCATCCACTGTTCTTTAGAATACAATATTGTTTCATCTCTTTTCATTATGCAAAAGAGCTTTGTCCAGACTTCTCGAACAATGCATTTGTTGGTTATTGGCCATTCAGAGGGAAGAGGGTCAGTTTTTGTAAGGCAGTATAGCTTCCAAGGAGAGCACTCCCCCCCCCATGGGCTATGAAGGCAGGAGACACTACCTTGGAATGACAGTAAAACATGCTGCCCACTCCATAGGCCTGTGGAGGTCTGTCCTCTTGTAGCAGCTCAGCTACTGCCGCACGAGCTGCACTTTGAGTCCCTCGACCTCTGGCCTGGGCAACAGAACAAAGCAGGAAGTGGCCCATCTCACCCTCTCTCCTACCAAGCAGGAGCAGGGGCTGGGGGGAACTTTCCATCTGGGCTGAATGCATCTTATCCTGCCACACGCTTAAGACCCCCCAGCAAAGGGCTGGGAGGGCAAAGTACACATTTTAGAGCGAAGTCCTGTCGATAATTCAACAAAGGCCCTCTGCTGCCAAGGCACAGGGGAGGAAGAGCCCAGTCCAGGCAAGACGGCGAAGATCCTATTGGCTGATCCGGCACGCCACGGTCTCGAGTAGCTACATGATGATGCGCGGCTCTGGGACAGACTCGGCAATGGATTTGTGAGGCAACACATTGGCACCGTTGAGGTAGAGTTCATCATGCACAATGACATCCTCGCCCAGAACAGTCACGTTCTCCATCCGCACCTGAGGGGAAGAGCATAGCGGACAGTTATATGGGGGGCTTCTGTGTTCAGCCGAAAAAGTACTGTATTGTGCAAAATGAACTTGGCTGAGGAGGAGAAGGGGAGGCAGCGGTTTGTGGGCTCCTTGATAGCCCCCATTTCCTCTCCAGCCATGCCACTCTGGGCATCCCTAAAATGGCGTGGCTGGAGAGTAAACTGGGGCTACAAAGGAGCTGCCTCCTCTTCGCCTGTCTGTCTGCACAGAGCTGTTTGAAGACCACCAAAATGGCTCTGTGCAGAGAGTCAGGCGAAGGAGAGGCAGCAGTTTGAGGGCTCCTTCGTAGCCCCAGTTTACTCTCCAGCCACACCGCTTTTGGGATGGCCAGAGTGGCATTGCTGAAGAGTAAACTAGGGCTACAAACGAGCCCACAAACTGCTGCCTCCCCTTCGCCCAACTCTTTGCACGGAGCTCAGTGGCATGTTCCGAGCAGAGGGGAAAGCGCTGTGACTGTGAGGGGGTGATGCCACTTGACCACAGAAAAAGCTCTGTGTGCCACCTTTGGCACCTGTGCCATAGGTTCGCCAATACTGAACGAGGACATGTTCCTCCGTTAAAACAACAACGGTTGTCACTCACCCACTGGCCCACAGAAGAGCTCCAGCCAACAATACACGACTCAAGCCAGGAATGGGAACGAATGCGTGACCCCTTCAGGATAGTGCAACGCTTGATCCGAACCCCATCCTCTACTACCACATCTGCCCCAATAGTGACATTGGGACCAATACTGCAGTTTGATCCAATCTTTGCAGTTGGGTCCTGAAATCAAAAGAAACTTGTTTATTTACAATATCTCTATGCCTTCTTTCTCCAAAAGGTTCCAAAGCACCACAGTACTGCAAGAAACAAAATTAAAAAGGCAAATAACAAATTATTACAATATTTAAAAATCATTTAATATATTTATTTATTTATTTATATAGCTTGTATGCCGCCACTACCCAAAGGTCTCTGGGTGGCTCACAATCAAAATAGACAATTAAAACATCAAAATTACAATAAAATTAGAACAATAAAAACCTGTAAATGCAATAAATACGATACATTAAAAACACTATTAAAACTCATATATTAAAAGCAGTCTTGGGGTCTCTCCTGAACAGCTTCCCACCTTCCAAAGAGATTAGATAGAGATAATCTTACATGGCTTTAGTACCAACAATTAAAAAATGCAATATCAAGATCAGCTGTATAGACTGTCAGTTCTAGGCTGATGCTACTACATCAACTCTCCTCAGTAAAAATAAATTTAAGAATTACCACAAGCACGTTCCCCATAAAACCTGGTCCTGAGTGTAGCCGCTCTGGCTGCTTCATCCGCAGAGACTGTAAGTACATGCACATGCCAGTCAGGAAGTCTTTAGGCTGCCCAATATCCATCCAGAATCCTGTGGCAAAAAAGAAAGAAAGATGGGATTGGTAAACATTGGTCTCCTTCTAGGCCTAGGGTCACTGAGGTTAGCTGTATAAATAGGAGCAGCCCGTACTACAGTGTGCCTAACAGACTTAAATGAAATAAAGAGGTAAAATTTTCCTTCTGGCATTCCCACCACCATTTTAAGACAGCAAAAGTATGAAATGAACACATTTCCCCCTAGTCTGTGGCACTGAGTTTTTGAAAAGCCCAACGAGAACAAGACTACAACTCCCAAAAACATGAAACAAAACAAAACAAGGCCAATGTTGTGGCACTTTAAAGACTAACTGCTATATTGTAATGTTAGCTTTTCTCAGTCAAGTCCACTTCCACAGACATAAGAGTGAGGCTGTAGGGAAATACTTCAACACCCAGAAGAGAAAATGGAACCCCACTAGTTGTCACTTGCAGTCCACAAAAGACCACTCACAGGCATCATAAACGATTTCCAACCCATCACAGACAAGAATACTTCATTCTCCCAAGCCTTTGGCAGCAGGCCTCGCCTTTACAGATAACCCCCAATCTCAAGCAACTATTGTCACACAACAGCTTGCATAACACTGATACAGAATTGGGGAATAAACCCTGCTACAGACGTCGTCCCCATATCGACTCTGGCAGCACAATTACATAACCCAACAATGTCACAAAACATTGCAGAATGTGTGTGTGTCCCCGTTTCTCTCCTAATGCGCTCTATGACATCTTTTACCAACAATGCCCTTCTGTACTCGATATAGGACAAACGGGTCAATCTCTGTGTCAAATAATTAATAGGCATAAATGGGACATCAGGAATGGCAATGCACAGAAACCTGTTTCAGACAATTTCATTGTACCCAGACATTCATCAAGTTGCTATCCTGGATAAGAAATATTATAGAACTAAACAGCTTGAGCACTCATTTAAAGAGTTAAATATCAGTCGAGGGTTATTAAGTCATTAGCAAGTGTGAAATGCTACAGTTCCTTTACCAACAAACCATTGTCACATTTTACAGAACAAGGCTTAAAAGGTAAAAGGAATCTACTTAAAAGAACTGAATAGCGATCATAAGTCTACAGTCACTACTACTAAGTGTGAAATGTGACACTGCCTCATACAATTTGCAGCTTGTGTCTACTATACTAATAACTATACAATGACTATACTAAACCATAGTCACTGTTGTCCTTTGTATACCTACTGGGTCATGACACCATGTCTAAATGATAGCTATCTAGTCTCACCCTTCTGTCTGAGGAAATGGAATTGCACCATGAAAGCTCCTGTTAAATTGAAGCAATTCATCTTTAAGATCCCATAACATTGTCTCCTTTTGTTTGTTTGTTTCATGCGTGCCCATATTTTTTGATTACCACACAAAGGTGAGTCATCAGGTTTCCAAAGGCATGAGTCCACAACTCCAAACTGGAGACATGGCGAAGTAACCAACCAGACATCCTGAGGAAACCCTCAAGCAAGGCATGGGGGTAACATTTCCTTTCCACCGATGTTCTCAAATATCAAGAACTCAAAACACATGCAGCCTGAGCTCTTGGAAATAGCATACAAACAACATGTGCAGTGACACGGTTAAATGCCCTAATTCCAAGTGGACTAGTGTTATAGCTTGCATGCTATACAACCCAATGGGACTTTGCTTGCAGAGAACAACACTGTTGTGTAACATTACTTCTCTTTAAACTGCCTTAACACAAAGCTTCTCATCTTGACTCATGCGCTGGAGGTATGGTCCTTACCTTGTAGTTCCATGGCATAGAGTTGTCCTTGCTCTGCCATCACGGGAAAGATCTCTTTCTCAATCGATGTAGGCCGCAGCTAGGAGAAGGCAAGAGAGCTGTCAACTGGGCATTCCTGCTATCCAGGGATGTACAATTCCCAGGGACATATCATTAAAATAACCCCTTTCTCTCATGACCCTTCTTGCTTCCTACCTGAATTCGCTCTAGCACGCTTGGATTCAAGATGTACATGCCTGCATTGATCTTGTTGGAGACGAAAACCTGGGGCTTCTCCACAAAGCGATGTATGCACCCAGTATCTGCATCACACACCACTACCCCATATTTGGAAGGCTCCTCCACTTTTGTCACCTACAAAGAAAAGTGAGCATCCAGGTTACAAATGGCAGCCACACCTACAAAGGATCACAACATGCTGAACTAGCTATTAGGGCGTTCTAGGCACGCTTCCCTGTTTTCCAACAAGTCTCCGGAAGATTTCTATAAGCCAAAAGAAGAGTCGGATGGGTTTGTGTTCACACATGGCAGTTCTTCTATTGCTCATATTTTTCATTATAGAAAAAAAGAGATGTGCAAATGGCTGAACTTTGTTTTACCTAGTTATCAAAAAGTATATGCTTACAAATCTTTAATATTTTAGGGGATTGGGATTTTATATTTTCCATGATCACGAACATTCAATGTTCTTGGCAAAGGACGTAATTCTCCTGTTACCAACAGGCCTGCTGGACTCAGAATTTTGGCAGATCCTTAACTGGAAGAAGCCGAACAATCCTCAAACCATAAAGCTTGTCAAGCTTGTAGTGGACCCCACCAGGTACTCACCACAATGGTGCCCTCTTTCCCATGATGCCTGTGGAAACGCACCATGTCTGTGAAAGGGAAGTCACAGATCACATCACTGTTGAGCACAAAGAAAGGCTCCGAGTTCTCAGTCAGCAACTCCCGTGCTAGTGCCAGGGGGCCAGCTGGAGAGGAAACAGGCATCATCAGTGGTCACTTATTTACCCCTCCACCAGCTACCATCATGCATCGCTCAGCCCATCTCAGGAATTCCCATCAAATACAGCAGCTGCCTTGATTCAGTAGCTAGTTGTGGACAACAGGCATCCGGGATTGACATGTTTAGGATCTTGGCCGCACATACACGTGCCACTAGATCATGGCTACATTTCTAGATAATGGTTACATGGTTAACCTAAACCTGCAGATATTGCCATGGGGGAACAATCAAGTTAGCTTGCTGCAGGAAGAACAGAAGAGAATTGTGTAGGATTTTGGGTACTACAACATGTGATTTGGCATAGGTGTTTGTGAACTGAAGTCCATTTCATCGATGCACTGCTTTTATTCTTTAACACTGAATAACTAACACTGTTGGCAACCCCACTGTTCCACAAACATTTTGTAATGAAATGTTTCATATCTAGCTGTCTTAAGTAGAAATCCACTGATGTTCTGCTACATTTTTGTTAAGAAACTTGCCCAAAACCCACTCTTTTAATTAAATACAAACATTTACAAGGACCTGGCTCTATATGTTACCTGTGCCCAGTGGTTCCTTTTCGTGTGACAGTGAAATGTGAATGCCGAGCTGAAAAACAGAATTTGGAAAACAAAAGTGACAGGAAAAGCACTATCGTATGGTCACGTACACACATGCCAAGGACTTGCTATACAGTTGCTAGAGACCCACTCCATCTCTGTTTATCAGGCTTTTTGAAATCCTTGTTAGCAAAACAAAAGAATCACAGTAGGAACATCCCCTGCTCTCCCAACCCAGCCCATGCCCAAATATGGACATTCAGGTTTGTTCCCCATTAATACCAAAGGTCTTTCATTTTGCAGGGTATTTAAAAGGAGATGCAGAGAGAAGCTGCTACAGCCCAGGGTGCAGAAGAGGTGGCGGGCTTCACTAAGGGAGGAGAGCATTGTCAAGTCTCCTCTGTTTTTGGCACCAGTTCAGTATCTTTATGAGGCACTGACATGTTTGATTCCATTTTCTCTTAAAAACAGCATCATGTCTGTCTTATGTTAATGTTTTAGCACCATAAAAGTGGATTTAATGTGAGGGACCTGTGGGAAGTTTCATCCAGCCCTATCAATGCCCTTGGCATTCTGCTGCGCCCTGGAATCCACTCTCAAAATACGCAAAAGGACTCCTGCTTCAGCCTGTATTGACACATGGCTTCAAAGACAGTGCCCATCTGTAAACCAGGCCAATATTATCCAGTAACAAAATTTACCTCTAGACTGTCGGTTCTCAGCTGCTAACAAGCAACATAAATTACACGAGATGAGTAAAATATACTTGGGCACATTGGACTAATCACTGTAATGTGTCCACATTTCTATCATAACTCTAACATCTTAATTTTGGCCACACTTTCTTAAAAGCAAGTCTGCTGTGTATAACGGAGCTTGCTTAGAATTCAAGCAGTCACTACAGTTTACAAGCATAAAGAGGATACAGGATGAATGACTTGGCTGCAGGGGAAAGGAAGAGATGGGAAGCTTGCCTCCCATGAGCTGCCTTAAAAGTTACATTATCTTAGGATCCAAGGCAACAGGCACACTGGGAGCCCACAGAGAAGGGATCATGTAGTCAGGGGTGATAATGAAGAGGGTGCTCAGCACTTTTTGTATTTCAATGTCTGAAACATGAAGGTGAACATTAGAAATGACACCTCCTGAAACAGTTACAGGCCACAATTGGTGTTGTCTGAAAAATAATCGAAATCTTGGCTGCCCAAATACTGTAATCCGGGCAGGGAATATACCAGGTCACAGAAACCATCATCTTTTTCACCAATGCATTTGCAGCTACTGTGCCAACCAATTAAAAAGAATCCATAAACACTCACTTATCAGAAGCGGAATACAAGGGCAAACACACATGGAGACGGCGTTGTCTTTTGTTTGGCTCATTTGCTACCACTTTAACATCACAGCATAAAGAAGGTGTGGCTATGCTGGCTAGAAACTAGTTAAACTAGAGCACTGTTCATTTGAGTTTCACACAGAGAAACCTTTTAGCATAAACTCAATAACGACTTCAGCAAAGTCACTTGTATTTCTAGGAGCCAACCCCCAAATTTAAGGGAGCTACCAAATCCCTAGAAACCAATCACCTCATTATCCACCATATCATAAATTGTGAGGAAGTGAGGTACTGGTGAAAAACTACTGAACCATTTATTTATTTATTTAAGAGTATTTTTACCCCGCCTTTCTCCTTGGAAAAGGACCCAAGGTGGCTTACAGTCCAGTACAATTAAGACATGTTCAAGTGTTGAGAACAGGGAATTGAGGGACATTATTATTATTATTATTATTATTATTATTATTATTATTATTATTATTATTATTATTATTATTATTATTATTATTATTATTATTATTAAGCTCATCTGCATCCAGAGTGAAATGCTGTGGCAGACAGAGAAGGGGCCAAAGCTAACTTAGATGGGTGCCTGTCCACAATACTGTACCTCCAAATGGTCAATTCATAAAAACAGTTTAAGAATTGCTAACCTCTGGACACTTACTCTTTGCTCTTGTTCTTTCATCTCCTTCTCAAGCAGTTCTGACATGTAGCTGACAGCAAGGATCACATGAGTCACACCTGCCTGTCAAGGATGAGGAAACCAACACTCACCAGCAAAAATAACAATGCAGAGGCCTTACAACCCTCTCTAAGTTTGAATAATGGAAACAGAGATCAAGGATGATCTTCCCTATGCCCTTTGGATGACACGGCAACACAGTCCTTGCTAGAAATTGTGGCGGTACTTGTGTGTTCCCAATACAATGAAGACCCCATTTGTGTAACTAGGGCAATGAAAAGAACAAGGGCAGGGCACAGACTCAATACCATAGGGCAGGGCAGGAGACTACCAGCAGCAGTTTGGGAAGCTCCATGTTCTGCTTGATTTTTATTTTTCCCAGTCACCATAAGGTGGCTCCCATCAGCTTTCACAAGCAGCCACCACCAATGGAGCAAGGGAAGCACTTTTAAAAATGAGTCCAGTCAGTTCCCCTTGAGTCCAGAGAAAAGAGCTAGGAGTCTACTCTATTAAACGTTTGGTCCATCCCCTCTCAGCCCCGCCCTTCTCATGGTGTGGGCAGGTGACTTGCTTTAATGGCCTTGCAGCAGGAAATGCAATAGACGTTTGCTCCAAAGATAAATAATCTGCTGTTACACGTTTTCCATTTTTTTCTTCCTCCTTCCTCACTTCTAATTGAGAGGAGCCAATGCCAAGATTTAACACGAGTGGCATGCTTCAACCTAATATTGCCTGCAGGATATTACACAGAAATACAACATTATCCCTGATTTGTTTCACCTCTACACCTCTCTCAGAAGACCAAGCACACGCTTCTCCTTATAACAGATTAGATTCCGGCTATCATACATGCAAGTGGCTGCTCCTGAAGGTGAGGCAAACAATTCACAATCCCTGCCAGCTCACTGGCCCAGGGAGATGATTCTCCTTGTCTTGCATTACGGTTCTTTTAGCTTTATTATGATCTGTTGTGCTTTATTATGGTGCTTTACGTAAACCATCCAAAGTTCCCTTTGGGGACAGTTGGCCGTGGTGTACAAATGCAAAAATAAATAAATAAATAAATAAATTATGCAACACGGGCACGGAGAGACACGTGTGGAAGAGCATCTTCCCACCCGCTCCCGCCGATGAGCCCTATCGCTGAGGAAAGAGCCTCTCCCTCCGGACCTCCCTCCGGCAGCTTCATCATCATCATCATCATCATCATCTCCTCCTCCTCCTCCTTCTCACCTTCACCAAGGCCTCCACCTGGTGCAACAGGATGGGCTTGTTGCAGAAGTCGACCAGCGGCTTGGGGATGCTGAGCGTCAGGGGACGGAGCCGGGTGCCGTAGCCTCCCACCAGGATCAGCGCCTTCATCCTCGCCTGAGTTATTTTGGGGGGGGGGGGGTTGGAGGAGATAAGAGGGAGCAGCAGATCAGGGAGCACGCGCTCAAATCCTCCTGGCCCGCAGTGACGAAGCCCCTTCCCTCGACATCCCTTCCCCCCCCCCCCCCCTTCCTTCCTGAAGAGAGACCGGCCAGCGATTCCCCCCCCACCCCCCCGCCCCCCGCGTCAGCGACCAGATCCCGGCCGGATCTCGATGCTCGTCGACGGATCTTCCTGAGGAGGCTCCCTTGCGGAGGAGACCCACCTGCCTCTCCCGATCCAGCCCGATCAAACGAGCCTCCACCGCATCCCCGTAGGCAACCCGTTCGAAAACCCCTGACCAATCGCAGCCGCTGACGTGGCCTTATCCACCAGCCAGCCAATGGACGAGCGAGAGCCCGCTGACCCGCGGACCCAACCAGAGGGAAAGCTACCTCGTTGCCGCGGCAACCGATCCAGGCTGGCGACGCGACCGGCTTGCGTCATGTCAGGGCGCCAGGAAGAGCCGGGGGGTGGGTGGAGGGGTGAGGGGGAGACACGTCGCTGCTCCCGTTGCCGCCCAGTGACACGCTGAAGGAGGGCGGCTCCGAGCTGAGACCCCGCCCTTCAAAGAGAATCCCGCCTCTCCGCTCGTCTCTTGAAACGTCACGCCACGTTGCCCGGTGACGCAGGCCCTTAGAAACAGAGACGCTCCCTGAGAGAAGCGGAAATAAGGGCGTCCTGCGTGACGCGCGCCGCCGCCATGTTGGTAGTGGCGTGCCGCGCGCCGCCGCCATGTTGGTAGTGGCGTGACGCGCGCCGCCGCCATGTTGGTAGTGGCGTGACGCGGTGACGCTTCCCGCCTGGTGTTGCTGTGCCGTTATCTCCAGAGAGCCCTTCCTGTCCTCGTTCAGGTCGATCGGCGGAAGAGAGAAGGTTGCGGGGCCAGAGGCAAAGGAGAGCCGGCGCCTTGAAGGGCCCGGGAGCGAGCGGTCGTTCCCCAGGGGTGGGTCAGGGGCGGGCAGCCGGACGGCCCCCTTCCTTGGCTGGGGCATGGCTGGAGGATGCGTGTCTCCTCGCAGTGGCTTTTCCCCCTAATGTGGGAGGCCGCGATCTGTGGCTGATGATGATGCTGATGATGATGGGACGATGACGACGGAGAGTGGGGCAGAAACATATAACTGGATGGGTCCGCAGAGATCGGGCAGCGCCCCAGGACAAACATAAAAAGGGGGCTGGGCTGGCAAGGGTTCAGCGCCCAGAAATAGAGGGGACCCATCGCAGTCAGTGGGGCTGACGGCCCTCCCCCCCCCCCATCACTAGCAAGCCCCACTGATTGCGGCGGGCCAGCCGTAAAAACAGGGCTTTTAAGAACTTCTGGGCCCAGCCCAGTGAAAGATTTGTGGAAGGTCGCTAGCTCTTGGTGATACCTTCAAGACGGTCAGGTTGTATTGCGGGAATAAGGACACCGCCCAGGGCAGAAGCCTCTAAAAAAAGCTGCAAGAAAAACAATTGTGCCTTGAAGATGCCACAGGGCTCTGATGTTGCCCGAATATTCCTCCCCTGCCCCCCTAACATTCTCTAGTGCTGCAAAGAGCTTGGTCCTTTGTATTCGTCTTACTTGGAGGTATGGTCTCCAGAATAGGAAAGAGCATAGTAAGGACTGGAGCCTACCTGATTTGTTGAGGACTGGAGCAGCAGCACCAGACACAAGAAGCACAGTTGCTGGGCTCAAAGAGTGTCCTCTGGGTCTTGAGGGTGGGTTAAATGAATGTCCAGATACTGTACTGTACTTGCAAAGTAATATCCTGATGTGTTGTTACAATTACTGCAATGGTGGTGTTCATTGAGTTCCAGTATAGGGAAGTCTTTAGAAGTGCTCTAATTGTTGTGCTGATTCCCATGCTCTTTTCCAGCATGGGCACCATGGCTCATGAGCCGGCACCCTGCACCATCAAGAGCCCCGTGGCACTGCAAGTGGGTGATATGAGGACTGAGCTAGGCCGGCCAGGCGTTTGGGTGATTGATGTCATGCTCCCACATTCACAGGTCATTGATGTAAGTTGGAAAAGGAGCACATATTGGGGGGGGGGTAGTTGACATATGATATATATTTGCTACCTGTTGTATCTTTACAGCTGGTGCAGAGATTATCTATAAGCCAGGAAGTTTGTACATCAGTTTTTGCCTTGTAGCTAAAGGCCATTTCTCTATTCTCATTCCTATTTAATAAAGGGATTATAATACCAGGCTGCCCCAAGGGTTTCCTAGTAAGAGAAAAAATAATAATGAACACAGTGTGCAGCATGTTACATGTTGCTTGATATGGCTTCCGCTAACTTAATCATTTCCTAATTCAGCTGCATGAGATTGTATTCAAGAACTACTATACAGCCTTTCTAACTCTGCGAGTGCAGTGCCGCAGCCCTGCAGATGGTGGGGATGAGAGCCCTTCAAAATGGGTTACTTGCCTGAGGAACTACTGTTTGATGCCCAACCCCCACACAGAGGAAGGCTCTCAAGATTACTTCTCTCTTTCCAGACATCAGGTCAGAAATTTAGCTTCTGTTAGCATTGCATGTCACTGGTTTGATTTTTCTGCTAGCTGTCTATCTGGCATGGCATGGCATGGCAACCTGTACTCGGGCTCTCAGCATCCCTGATTTTTTTCTGTTGCAGCAAAGACATCACTCACTATTTTTTAAAATAAAAATACAGGACTACTTAAGGCAGGCATGTCCAAAGTCAGGCCCGGGGGCCAAATGCAGCCCGTTTTCAAATTTCATACGGCCTACAACCTCTTCTCCCCACCAGCTTAGCCTGTCACACATCCCCACCAGCTGGCCCCTCTCCATACTGGATGGAGACATCAGCTTGCAGTTTTATGGTTTGCCTGCCCTCCCCGCCTGTCTGTCTGTCTCCCCCACACACACCAGCCACCTGCCCAGCCTACCTGGCCCCAACTTCGATTCTGCAGCGTCCTTCCCGCCTCCTTGCATGTCCTAGAGGCTTGTCCAAAGTCCAACCCAGGGGCCAAATGCGGCTGAATGGTCGGCCCCCACAAATTTACTTCACCAAAACTGGCCCTCCTTGCAGAAAGTTTGGACACCTCTGACTTAAGGGGAATGGCAAGAGTTCTGTGTGCTTGCCATAGTAGAATAGTAGGGTCACTCTGAAGAATGTAAAAAACCCATGCTGAATCAGACTAAAGACTAAGCCCTGCTTTTTCTTCACAATGTGGCCAACCAGTTACCTACTGAAAGCTTGCAAGCAGTAGACCTCCCTGCCCCCCTATAAGCCCAACACAGGCAGTTGCTCCACAGCAGCTGAAATACAAAAGCCTATTTGAGGGGAATCCATACCCACCAGGGTTACTAACTGTGCTCACTAAATCTTCCATGAGTTTATCCAAAGTGTTTTAAAACTCCATCCATGCCAGCAACCATTGCTGTGCCTTCCGGTAGCAGATTCCGACCCTCTGGATTCTCTGAAAGTACCATCTGAGTCTACTTGCTCTTATTGTCCCATAGTGAGCACTGCTGAGATGGTTTTGGCTAACACAACCAAATGTTTCAGAATTTAATCCTTGAATTGTCGGCAACATCAAAAAAGCAAAATGTTCATCTAAGCCAAACTCAATTTTCATTACTGTGAGTTCATGCTTGAAGTTTTGGTGAGCACTTACTTTACGTCATGTAAACATTTGCTGACAAATATATTAACAGACCAGGTTGCCTGTTTGTTTAAACATGTTTGTCTCTCCTTCCCCCCCCAAAAAAAAACCTCAAGAACTATTAGTAAAAATAAAATAATGCCTTAGTAGTTTAAAGCAAGTTTTGCCCTTTGACAACAAAGCACTCAACAGTAGTAGGTAGCAGTAAGTTAAAAGTATTGAGCTCCAAAAAGAGTTAAATCCCCAATACAGTAAGGAGGCAATTCAAAACCCAGGAGCCTGAAGGTCTCGTTCCGAAGCCTCCTCTAGTTTCCATGGCCTCCACCACAGGCATACTTTAAACTTGGATTTCAGCCATTTTCTTCCACCACTTCCTCTTCTTTTGCTTTGTTTATCACCTTTCCTCATGAAGAGTTCTGGAAAAGTGTCAAGTTTGCACTGTCTTTTAAAAGCTCCGATTTGGCCTCAGTTTCTGAAAAGATATTCATGTGAATCTGTTGTAGAAGGAATGGCAGTTGAGGCGCCTTAAAGGATAACAAGTTCATGATACTGTAGCATAAAATTATATTGACTGTAGCCCACCTTACCAATGGCATCAAATATTGTGCAGAATTCCAGGTGTACCTACAGCTGGACAATGGAATCAGAGTGAAATTATGGACGATGGAATCTGAGTGAAATTATGGACAATAATAATTTCATTATTCATGTTTACCGTTCTAAATAAAGCTGTAGGTTGACACAAACATTCAGGTTCCACGTTTCACATACATACTGTAGTATGACAGGAAGCTTTCCCTTGAATTCAAAACTCTGGCGAGTTAATTTCTAGTCTCTCCTCTTACTGTTGCAGTTGCAGTGTTCTAGGGGTGTGTGTTTTGGTAATGCTCTGTCTCCTTTGTGTTGCTAGATGCTTTGTGATGTGGACCGGGTGGCTGCCATGCGTTTCATCCTACGCCAGCCATCTCCAGTGTGGCTGCATTTCACCATTGAGGAGCTGCAGCTTTTCCCTTGGAGTCAGAAGGTGTCTATTCCACTTCTCCTAAGAGGGCCTTTCCTGTCTATCATCACTGTTCAATCCATCCTGGACCTTTCCATTGGTCCACTCACCCACCTGTTTGAATAGCAGTCAAATGAAGTCTTTTTCCAAAGGGGGTTTAGGGTCCTAGAGTTAATTCTTCTTCAGCAATCTCGGAGTATCATCTCCTTCCCAAGAGATGCTAAGACGTCCTGCTGAACTGGAGAAGATGATGCTCCTAGAACTCTTCTTTTGATTCTGATTTACCAGGCCAACTCCAGTTCTTCTTTTCTCTGGTCTGAGATAGTTCACTTTAGTCGTTCAAGCCTAAACCACTGTTTGGTTTCCATGGCATCTTTCTCAGGGCCCTATTTAACTGCTCAGCTGAGTATTGTTCGGGTTTCCTGTGTGACCCAACCATTGAACCTGTCAGCTGCACATTAGCCCATTCATGGATCTCAGCCATCCATGGAATAAGCATGCTGTTTGCTTCCTCATTCTAAAGCCAGTGCCTTAGAATTCACATGCTGTGGATGACTCCTGAAGATAGCTGCCAGAGTTCTTCTGTGTACACAGGGCTCCTTAGTAATCCATCCATTATGTTAACTGTTCAGTGGCTCTAGGACAGTGATGGCGAACCTTTTAGAGACCGAGTGCCCAAACTGCGATTCAGAACCACTAATTTTTCGCAAAGTGCCAATACAGCCATTTAACCTGAATACAGGTGGCAGTGAAGGGGTGATGTTGGGTGCCTGCAGAAAGGGCTCCGAGTGCCACCTTTGGCACCCGTGCCATAGGTTTGCCAACACTGCTCTAGGATGATCTTGACCTCTAAGATCCATCCAGGGGAGGGAAGAAATATTATCACAGAAATATAGCTATAGATAAATTGCACCTGTTCTCCTTTAGGTCACTTGGCAAGTACTATTTCTAAGAAAGGCTGAGGAAATGGTATTAATTGTAAGAGAGAATCTTGTATTTCCCTGGCAACAGATGAGACAAATTATGTAGAAAATTCTGTCATCCGTTCCAATCATCCTGTATGGGTGTTAAAGCTGGACAGTAAAGAAAGTTAACTGGGTAAAACTGATTCATTTGAAATGTGGTGCTGGAGGAGAACTTTACAGATGCCCTGGACTTCTAGAAAGACACACAAGTGGGTCCTAGATCAAATCAAGCCCGAATTGTCTCTGGAAGCAAGCATGTTGAAACTGAGGCTGTCCTACTCTGGGCACATCATGAGAAAGAAGGATTCTGTGGAAAAGACAATAATGCCGGGAAAGATGAGAGGCAGCAGGAAAGGAAGAAGAGCAAATTAGGAGATGGACTGACCCCCTAAAGCAGTGGTTCTCACCCTGTGGGTCCCCAGATGTTCCTGGACTGCAACTCCCAGAAGTCTTCATCGCTAGCTGAGCTGGCCAGGATTGCTCGGAGGTGCAGTCCAGGAACATCTGGGGACCCACAGGGTGAGAACCACTGCCCTAAAGGAAGCCACAGACTCGAGTTTACAAGAGCTGAGCAGGGCTGTTGAGGGCAGGACATGTTAGAGATGGTTCATTCAGAAGGTCACCATAACTAGGAAGCAACTTGATGCCACACAGCAACGACATCGCCATCAACATCACTTCTCCCTTGTTGGCATGTAGCCTATTGTAAGAGACTAAATTCCTAACATGTTCAGAGCTGGGGCACCCATAAGATGGAATGAGGAAGTAATGGAACACTTTGGTGGTGGTGGTGGTGGTGGTGGTGGTGGTGGTGGTGGTGGTGGTGGGAGGTAGACAAGAAAGAAGAGAGCAGTCACAGTGGGAGGAGGTTGTTATGAATTGCTCCCAGCTGCCTTGGTACCTTTGGAACCGAGCTGATTTTTGCCTAAGGGTCTTTGCAGCCAAGGCACTGTGACAAGCCTGAAGACCCGGGCTTAGGTGTATAGTATGGCCATACTCTAAAGATGACCAAATAGCCAAGAGCCGTTCAAAAACAAGCCACTGTCCTCTTTCCCCCTCGTCCTCCCTCTGTAAATGTTCAGGAGTGGCATGGAGCCAGCCAGTGGTGGACGTTCTGCTTTCACCCTAGTCAGCAGAAGACTCTTCAATGCTACTAAACATACTGTACTCTGTGTGTGTCTGTCTGTCTGTCTGTCCATCTGTCTGTCTGTCTCGGAGCATGTGAACCTGTCGAGCAGAAGGCATATTCTGTCCTGTTTTTTTTTTCTCTTCTAGATTCCTCAAAAAGGCTTTCCAGCTTGGCTCTCTCACCCATCACCACAGGAGCCGCCGACAAACTTACACGATGTAAGTATCGTCACCGAGACCTGGATAAAGAATGTCAACAAGGGTGGGTTAGGGCTGACTGAGGAGAAGCTTTTGTGAAGGCGTGGTGCTATATCAACAGAAGTGGGGGGAATATAACTGTCCTTTGCTTTCAGGGACTCCCTGACGCTAACAAAGTGTCTTCCGAAGTGCAACAAATGTGGGTTCTGACCGAGATGCTCCAGGCCAACCAGCCAGCAACACGGATTGGACGTTTTGATGTTAGTTTCCTCTTGCTTCTGTTTCGTGTTCTGGTACAAGTTTCTTCATTGCAGTGCAGTCAGAATCCAAACACGAATAAGAATAGCAAGAATAGTTAAAAAGTTTGTCCCCACAATTCGCAGATACTGTCACATTTTTGCTGCTCATAGTCATGGCTTCCATCATGACATAAGAAGACACCTGTGGAATTGGGTTAAACTTCCATTTAGTCCATTGAGGGCAGGCAGATGCAATGATTATTGAAAGCCCCATGGGAGCTTCCGGTCCTTGTGAAATTCTTGTCTATATAATATATCTTTGTCCCTCTACAAAACTCAGGATGGCTTCCATATTTTTTTTCTCTTTTAAAGTAACTCGGTGAATGTCATGACTAGGTGGGGGAAATGAAGCTAGATTCCCCAAGTCCTAGTCCAATACTCTGCAACCATTAGAATGCCCTAGATCTCCTAATGTTGGCCTAACAATGGTCTGTTGGAGAAACGTGCTTTCTACAGTGTTCCTCGTCAGCTCAACCTTTGCTCTAATAACAAAAACCCTCCTGTGTTTCAGGTGGATGGCTCCTATGATCTGAATCTCCTCTCCTACACTTGAGTCATCTCCTTGGGTTTAGAAGACAACAAGGCCACTCAGAGCTGAACTCAACTGGGTTGCATCCCTGCATTTTGGATTTGTTTGAAAGAGGAAGAAAGAGGACTGTGTCTGTTGGCTTCATGTTTTAGTTCTCTCCCCTTTGTTATTCAGAGGCATCTTGTTGACCTCTCACGTTCCAACCAGGAGATTTGTGGAAAGCATCCTGTGTTTGGTATAAAACCCTGGAAGACTGGATTCTCCAAATGGAAGTAACCTTACTGCTGTCTGTCATTTTCTCCTTTGATTTCCGGACACTACTCCTTGGTGCAGGCTTCTTTTTGAAGGCAAACATTAAGTATCCTTTTCAGGAACCTGATGCTGTAAAAGCATGGAGAACTGAAACCGTTTCGTTAGCAATAGCATGGCTTGAAAAAGCCAAGACCTGTGAGCAGTTGGTTCAGAAATCCAAGGAGTGGACTTCCAGAGAAACTAGGATTATGTAATGAATTCATTCTTCTCTGGCTATCTCCTTGCATGCCTGTTAAAAAATACTTTGGTCGTAATAAGGGAAGCTTCCTGAATACTACAGGTTCCCTGTTCTTTTTTTAAAAGCAAGGATAGGCTGTTTTTGTGGGCGTTTAGATGAAGATTAGCCAAGCGCCACCCTCCAGATGTTGCTGGGTTCTGTCTCCCAGCAGACCCATTGCAGCATATCGAGTGGTCAGGGGTGGTGGTAGCAATGCAAAATCTGTATAGGCATAGGTTCTTTACCCCTGCCTTTGTGAGATGGAGTAGCTTAGTCCGTGTTGGCACAGGCCTAGCTGTGCCATTTCCCAAGCTGGGGATGACAGTAGTTGCAGTGCAATAATGATTGTATGCAACAAAAACAGTGTAAAATAGAAGTACTGGGTTGTACTGTGCCAGTCTAGCTGCATGGGTGTTTTTTTTTTTCAGTCAAAGCCTGGGACTCTGTCATTTCTAAGGGTGAAAACACTACAGGGAATCCTTCTGGTTTTCTTGGCATGAGGGGAGTATTACTTTCTAGAGAGTTGAGTTACATCACAATTAGCAGATGCAAATGGATTATTAAAAATCTCTGTACTTGAGCCTTCTGTTTCACCTCCTCAGCTAGCCATTGCAAGGTTGTGTAGCTTTACACAAAAGTAACTCTTGAGAGCAAGGATGTGTACCTTGTTTTGGGGAAAGGATGGTTTCAGATTGCATTTTCATCAAGAATTGCTGTGTTTAAGAAATCTTTTATTTTTCTCAGATGTCTGTCTGTCCAAGGTCTGATCTGACAGCTTAAAAGAGGATATCTGGGCACCATCCTTATTTGCATAGTACCATATAATTTCCACTCAAATACACCTTCCTTGTGGGAAGGGTTCCCTAAAGGGCCAAGCTATAGAAGAAAGTAAAATATTGCTGTGGGGTTGTGACTTTTGGGAAATTTTTCAATGCTGGACATTAGATCTCAGGAGCAAATGTCTAGTATATGTCTCTATCTGTGTAGGTTCCCTTTATTTATTATGAACTATTTATGTTGCTTATTTATAACTGGGAAGAACTGCACAGGTTTTCAATTTTGTATTACATCAGAGTTTATGTAGCTCTTTCCCAGCAGACATGAATAAAAACAATTTTAATTCATATGTTGCATTTACTCTGTTTTTCCTCAAATATATACATCAGCCACCAAATCCATATTTATGTCCATGTAAAACCCTCGTAAAATTCAAATTTGAACCTATTTTAGGCCTTAAAATATTACTTTTGTCTGCGCTATGAAGGAGGAGAAATGGTGGCACCCAAATGGGAGAGAGACCCAAGTGTAAAGAAAGTTGCTGTCAAATACTTGATTGTAAGTGGTGGCTTTATAATCAAAATCCAGGAGCGGCCTTGCTATCGTCATTATAATGCCATTGTACAAAATGATACTAAGGCTGCACCAGGAGTATTGCATACAGTTCTGGTCACTGCATCTCAAAAAAGATATAGTGGAACAATGAAGAGAGCAACTAAAATGATTACTGGGCTGGGGCACCTCCCTTATGAAGAAAGGCTACAGCATTTGGGGCTCTTTAGTCTGGAAAAAAAGGCACCTGAGCGGGGATATGATTGAGACATACAAAATTATGCAGGGCATGAGTAAAGTGGATAGAGGGACTCTCTTCTCCCTCTCACAAAATATCAGAACTCAGCAACACCCACTCTAAAATAAGGGTTGGGAGAGAGAGAACAAAGAAAATATTTCTTTACCCAGCACGTTGTTAGTCTGTGGAACTCCCTGCGATGATGGCATCTGGCCTGGATGCCTTCAAAAGGGGATTGGACAGATTCCTGGAGGAAAAGTCCATCACGGGTTACAAGCCATGATGGAGATGTGTCATCTCCAGTCTTAAAACCAGGGTACTTCAAAGGCCAGGTGCAAACATTCTGAATGCTGGAGGGAAAACGTGAGGAACATCATAGCCTCCCATTTGTTAGGAAGCAGATCCACTGGCAGAACCACAGTTAAATCTATTTTTAAAAACTTGAGTGGTAACTGATAAACTTGCCTGGATGGTTTGATGGACAGGTGCAGTGATGGAATAAACCTTTCTCCCTATTCAAAGCTGCAGGAGACAGATTGGAAATCCTGGATAGATTCCTGTGTAAGTGGCAAACTACCCTCTGGGTGGGGTATTTATTTATTTATTATTTATTTATTTATTAATCTTGTCTCCCGCCCATCTTCCCACTGGGAACTCTGGGCAGCTTACAACAATAAAACAGGTAATAAAAACACTAAACAGAAAGGCAAGACCCAAGCATAATTAATGCGAGGGGACAAGATGGTAGTAGTACCTAATCCTGGGTCACCCAGGTGTTCTTGAAATGCAGCTCCCAGAAGCCCTCAGCACTAGCTGTGCCGCCTGGGATTTCTGGGAGTTGCAGTCAAAGAACATCTGGGTGACCAGAGGTTCGCCACCGCTGCTGCGGGGGGGCGATACTCCAAGCCCCCAATGAAGAGAGCTGCCCTCTTCAGAAACGAGTTGCCAAACCACCCTTGCCTGTCCTGATCGCGCCCCAAGAGGCTCGTTTTTTGTCCCTCCGTGGAGCGCATCTTCTTTTACCCTTAAATAACTCCGTAACGTCTGCTGTCAACATCCGTGTAGCTGAGAAGTGCCTTCGTTTGGACAAGCCAACCAGCTCCCCTTCCACCCCTGTCCTTCCCTGTAAAAGGGAAGGCGTCTGGTCCAGTGGTTCTCAACCTGTGGGTCTCCAGATGTTCCTGGACTGCAACTCCCAGAAACCCCTTCCAGCACAGCGAGTGGTGGAGGCTTCTGGGAGTTGCCGTCCAGGAACATCTGGGGGACCCACCGGTTTGAGAACTACCGGTCTGGTCTGATCGCCCGGCGGGAGTGGCGGGGGAGGAGGCGACTACATTTCCCAGGCTCCTCTTGGGAAGGGGCACAGCGCCGGGCGGGCAGGGGGCGGGGCCGTAGCGCCTGGTTCAGAGCAGTGCGTAAGGGGCGGCCGGCGGCTGGGAGAGAATGCTCCGGGCAGGGGCTGCTCTTGGTGGCGCGGGGGCGAAGCGCGCGGCTCCTCGCCGCTTGGCGACCTCCGGAGCCGCTGCGGGCGGGAAGCGGGACGATGCTGCTGGGCAGGTGAGCTGCTGCGGGAAGTGTGAGAGCTGGAGGAGGAGGAGGCGGGAGGGACTCTCCATCCCCTGCCACACGCACCTGTACCAAGCGAGCCTCCCGAGCAGGGATGGCGGCTGCGAAAAGTTGCAAGCGACTCGGTAGAAGCTAAAGCCTGAATAATAATAATAATAATAATAATAATAATAATAATAATAATAATAATAATAATAATAATAATAATAATAATAATAATAATAATAGGGGAACCTATTCTTGGTTCAACTGAGATCTTGCTTAATAAGGGAACTCCGAGCATGTGCAGAATGCCTCTATTTCTAATTCAGTAGCTTCCCATACGTCGTAAATTGTCGTTGGCAAACAGGTTCAGTTCTTTGCTGTTTAATGTAATAAACCAAACGAAAGACTAAGATTCCTGGAGATCTGAGTTCCATTGCCCAGCCCTCCATGGAAACCCACTGGATAGAGGTGGAACTGGTAAATATCTTTTAGGTATCTCCCATACATACCTCGGAAACACTGTTAGAGTTGCTACAATTTATATCAGGTGCATTTTAGGAACACATATAATTCATTCCCTGAATTAATCTCTTGAGAAACCAAGGACTTTGGCCCAGTTTTATGGATATTTCAAGGTCATACCAAAGAGACAGCTGCCGCTGGAAACAGATCAGGGTATCTCCTTCTGGGTCCTGCAAGTGGCATCTGGGATTAAAGGTGAGAATGCTAGGAAAAACAGCCAACCCACTAAAACAAAGGGCCAGAACGCCTCCTCCTTTTTTGCTTTTGTTATGGGAGGCACTTACTGTGCTTGTAGGCTGAGGCTCTTGCACTGACTGATGTGGTTGGATGTAATGAAATATCTTGCCTGTTAAACTGAGCCCATGGCCTGCCCTGAACAAATAAAGTTCTTACAGGCTGTGACAGAAGAGGGGACATTTCCAGGTATGGCCTACATAGAGGCAGGGGAGGAGGGGGGGGCTTGGGGAGGTTGACCCCCCCCATCCTTTCTGCTCACTAACCTTTATTTTCTTATCTTTCTCAGTGTTGTTGAAGGGAGGGCTGGGTGGGCAGAGGGGGCACCCAATATCTGTGACTGCCCATTTTTCCAATTGCCGGTAGGTTTTTCCTTTGTGTCCGAATGGTTTAGGCATCAGGCTGCGGGGCTAAATGTTGGGAGTTTGATTCCCTGCTGGGCCTCCTTGAGAGGGGGGGCTCAGTGATCCATAAGGTCCATTTCCAGCCGCAAGGGTATAGGTAAGAACTGAACCGCAAGGGGAATGGGGACAGAGGAGACACCTGTGGGGTACAAAGAGCAAGCAGGTTTGCGTTCCTCTTGGCATTGGATTTGCGATAAAGCTCAAGCAAACAAGACGGATAACAAAGTTCACAGGAAGTTGAGCAATGGCTGCTGTCACCCCCTCTCTCCCACAAGGAGGAGTGGGTCCTGAAATGGGCTGTAAAGGAAACCTGAATTAGAAGGGTCTGTGTACAGTAGGACCCCAGTATCTGCTGGGGATTGGTTCCAAGCCTTCCTGTGGATAATGAAAACCGTGGATAAGAGAGAACGCCAAAATGTCCCCAAAACTGCTGTTTTCTGATAGTAACTTGCTTTACAGCTGCTCTTTTGCAGTAGTAGCTTGCTTTACAGTTGCTGTTTTATGACAGTAGCTTGCTTTACAGCTGCTCTTTGTGACAGTATCTTGCTTTGTGGCAGCTGAATTATTTATTTATTTTTCCTCTGTCAATTGTGGATAACTGAATCAGTGGATAATGAATCAGTGGATATGGGGGTCCTACTGTACTTCAAGGGCAGCACTGTGTTTGTTTAACATGGTCAGTGGCGCAGATGAATGCTTTTCCAGATGTTGGGCTGCAGTTCCTTCTCTCTTCTCCCTGGTGGTCCTGGCTAGAGCTGGTGGGGGTGCCGTCCAATGACATCTGGAGAGCAGCTAGTTGCCTATCCCTAGTAATTTTGGGGGAAGGAAACCTTGACCAGCAAAAAGGTTTTTTTTCCTTATCCCTTAATCCAGCAGTGGAGAATCTTTGACCTTCAAGATATTTTCAATTGCTAGTGCCACCCATTAATGCCTGCCATCCGCCATGCTGGGTGGGGCCGACAGGAGTCAGAGGCTAAGATTCCCTTAAGCAAGACAGGGTATTTCTACCATAGAGTAGGAATGTCTGTGGGAAGACACCTCATTGTACATGGATTACCTTTTGATGTGGCTGTCTGGTAACCGCCCTTTAAGAAATCCCTTTGCCTTTCTCTTCAGGAGAAGCTGAAGCAGACACCTCTCTATGACTTCCATCGGCACCATGGCGGGAAGATGGTGGCCTTTGCAGGATGGAGCCTCCCGGTGCAGTACACACACAGCCACTTGGAGTCCCACCTGCACACCCGCCAGCACTGCTCACTCTTTGATGTATCTCACATGCTTCAGGTAAAGCTGGAGGGTGCCAAAGGTCATAGCGGACTGACCCTTACAGTTCTTGGGTCCCGTTCACTCTTCAGAATGTTTCACACCCCTGCCCCCGTCTACATCCCTAGCAGTCACTTCCAGAATTTAACCCAATTTAGTGACTAAACATGAAACTCGGGTGCGATTTTGCAGGAGGTGAGGATCTCCAGGCTTCCTCAACCAGGTACCTCCTAGATCTATTAGATCATGGGGATTATAGTCCCAGCACATCTAGAAGTGCTGGATCAGGGCAAAAGCTAATTTTAAACCTCGAGAATTACGGCGGCATTCCCATTTGAAATCCAGTTCACTCCTGTGATCTCCCTCCCCTCGACCATGTGAGCAAGGATTCTGTGGGCTTTGGGGAGATTATTGCAGGACCTGATTAGAAGGAGTCTGGGCCAATAAACTCAATACGGTAGGCATTTTAAATATATGCATAACAAAATCTAGTACAGCACCAGAGGGCGTATCTTGGAAGGTATCAGAAAATAGGTTTCCTGGAGGGTTATGATGGATGCTGACTGAACGTAAGGTCTTAGCTTGACTATATATAACAGAATGTGGCAAATGCCGTCCTCTTGTGCAGCAGTGGCCAGTATAATGGTGAGGTAGCAAAAATAAATCCGTAAGCAGTGTTTCCACATTGTTTGTACATTCTTAGAGGGATAAGAATGGCCTTAATTCTTAAAATGTGAGGAGGCCTCCGGGGCTTTTGGAAGTCTTCCCGAACATGACAGAGCTGTCTCTCAAAACCTCTAGAGGGCACCATACTCTTGAGGGGGAGAAAAAGCATTTTAAAAAATTAAAAATTGGGAAGCTGGTGTGGGGAGTTGAGCAGCTGTGTTTGGGGTCTTAGGGCTACGTCAGCCAGGCAAGGGGCATACACAACCCCAAGGGCCACACCTTTGCCCCCTTTGGCTGCCAAGCATTGCTAACTGTTTTGATTTCATGCAAGCAATGCACAGCTGCTGTTAATAGTTATTCAAGCAGATCTAGTTTGTTTTCACAGTGTAGAGCAGGGGTCCTCAACCTAAGGCCCTGGGGCCGGATGCGCCCCCCCCCAAGGTCCTGAATCCGGCCCCCGGGACCAATTGCAATCCCCCACCTACCCCCTGCTTTGTGAGCAAGCCAGCCTCCACAGCTGCTTCTATTGCTGAGGCAGTTCAAAGCAGTGGGCTATATTGCTTCTCCCACTCCCCCCCCAACTACCGCCCACATGATCAGCATGCTGGCTAGGGGGGCATTCAGAGTGGGAGGGCTACGGCAAGGTCCCCCGCTCCCCCCACCCACTGTGGTCCGGCCCCCAGTGGTGCCTTGGGCGTGGTGGACCAGCCCGCTGTTTGAAAACTTTGAGGACCCCTGGTGTAGAGTGTTGATAAGACAGATCACGATTTTCCAAGGATGGTACAACTTGCTTGCAAAACTCCCCGGCCAACAGGCACATGCCAGATTATGATTAAGCAAGGCTTCTTTTCCAGTTCTGGTGGACCTAGTGTGGTGGTCAGAGGTTCCAAACAAAATAGGCAGTGCACCAGCTTTCCTCCGCCTTTTGAATTAGAGCAGCTGACTTGGGACACAGCTTTCCTGGTTGTGGCACCGTCTCGTTGAAATGCTCTCCCTGAAATACCATTTCAGTTCCAGAGAAAGACCTTTCGAACCTTTTCAGCAGCTCTAGTATGCCTAATTAATTAATTAATTATTTTATTTATATATTTATTGTCAGGATATAGGCAGGGATAGGGAGGGCAGGGGAGGTGGTTGGGTGGTTTAAATTTGCAGTCGGTCTCTGAGACTAAGGCTTTCATTGGCAGTACCAGTATCTGCACTTTATCCTGTGGGTGACATGCTCTCTCCCTTTCACAGACTAAAGTTTTTGGCAGAGACCGAGTGAAGTTCCTAGAAAGTCTAGTGGTCGGAGACATTGCAGAGCTGAAGCCCAATCAGGTATGTTTGGAATCAGTCATTTGCACACAGATCTCATGTTGTAGATACCAGGCTGGTTTTGGATGTGGGGTGCCAGTTTCAATTCCTCCCTCAGTAATGGATCTTGGAAAAATTACTCAGCCTGTCACTGCAGAGGATAGTTTTAGAGGAGGACATGGGTAAAAATATTTCATAGACTTCTCTGAGTATTTTAGGAAGGACTGAATTTTGACACGACAGAAAATGATTGGCTGAACACTCTAGAATTACTCCTTAACTGGGATATAACCATCTAATAGGGAGAGGATGAGGAATTACATGGTTCCTTATTAATGAGATTATTGAGAGTGGCTGATGCTGCCTTGCAGCTGTTATTGCAGCTACATGTCATGCAACAGTCAAAACAGGAATGCTTTATACGGGGAAAATCACAGATTGGTTCCAATGCATAGCTTTGATATTTCATTTATTATCTACCCTGTTGGTGTTATTGATGAAGATGATAACAGCTGCCCACAGAAAACCCATTAATTCACATCAGGCTGAACTTGGCTTCACTTTCAGGGCACTCTCTCTTTGTTTACCAATGAAAAAGGAGGCATCGTAGACGATTTGATTGTGACCAGCACCTCGGAGGACCACCTCTACATAGTCTCTAATGCAGGTTGCAGGGACAAGGATTTAGCCCTCTTGCAGGTACGTGGTTCTCTCAGGCCTGGTCCATCAAGTTCACGCTAGAGAAGCGGAGGAGACAGAAATGGGTAAGAGCTGCTGTGTGCTTGTGGCTCATGGGTCAGAGAGTCAGAAGGCTGGCTTTGCCTTGTGCAGCATCAGCTACTGGACCTCTTGACCTGCTGCCTTCCAGTTGTTGCTGAGCAGCAGTTGTCATTAGTACGAACCAACATGGCCCAGGATGAGGGGGTGGCAGTCCAGCCTCTGGAGAGAGGGAGTGAGGACATAATTGCTGAGAGAAAGCAGCTGCTCCACACTCTTATGGCTATCTTTGTCTCCTCTCCCAGAACAGAGTGAAGGAAGTACAAGCAACTGGCGGTGATGTGAGCTTGGAGGTCTCAGAGAATGCTTTACTTGCATTGCAAGGTAAAAGTTAGCCCTGGTAGAGTTACTTGCCTCCTCATAACCTCTAACACCTCTGGGCTGGCCGTCCTCCCCTTTGTGAGATGATGTACTGACAAGTGGAGTGATTATCAGACAACCTGATACAACAGTCTCCCCCAATCTTACCTTTTTATCTTCCTGAAACAGGTTTGAGTTATTTTTGTTTGCCTGGTTCCATTTACGTTTCATTAGAGGGAAGGTGGGATATAAATGCAAATAACTGTCTGGATGGTCCAGTGACCTTAGGTCAGGAGTTCAGTTCCCGGCTCTGCTTTCCAGGAGAACAGCCAGCCTGGGCAACCTTGGGCAAACTGCATGATTTCAAAGGGCTACCAAAAGGAGGGACGAGTACATAACATCTTAAGGCAGGCATATCCAAGCTTCAGCCCTCCTGATGTTTTGAACCACAACTCCCAGAATTCCAAATCTCTATAGCCAATGACAAAGGACTTTGGGAACTGTGGTCCAAAACATCTGGAGGGCCAAAGTTTGGACATGCCTGATCTAAGGCCTTTATGTACCTAGAAAGCCCTGGGTCACCATAAATCGGAATCAACCTGACAGAACGTATTATCAATAGCATCTGGTAGAACTATATTTTGCAGTTGAAGTGCTCAGTTTTATCATATATCAGGGGCTTAGCTAAATGCCCTGGGGGGAGTCTGCTGGACTATTCCCCCCCCCCCACCACTGCCCTGAACAGGGTGCCAGCTTTTCAGCTTCTCTTCTGGTGCCTCCCTCCCCTCCCTCCCTTTCTTCTGCCAGGTCCTGCCATGGCCCGAGTGCTGCAGGCCGGAGTGTCAAATGATCTGACTAAGCTGCCCTTCATGAGCAGTGCGGTGATGGCTGTCTTTGGAGTGCCGGGCTGCAGGGTGACACGCTGTGGCTACACAGGGGAAGATGGCGTAGAGGTACCGTTCAAGGCAGCCCTTTGGGTCCGCTAGCCAGAGGACCAGAAGAGGCTGTGGAAAGAGGGGTGGCAGTGGCTGAACTGAGATGGTGGGTGGCAGGTGAGTGCGGTGGGATCCCTGACAAGAACACATGAACATAAGAAGAGCCATGCTGGATCAGGCCAAAGGCCCATCTAGTCCAGCCTCTTGTATCTCACAGTCGCCCCGCCAAATGTGTCTGGGAGCACATGAGACTCGATATCTGTCTCCTGATACCACTCCCCTGCATCTGGCCCTTGAAGTACCCTGGTTTTAAGCCTGGAGATTACACATCTCCCTCATGGTTTGTAACCTGTGATGGACTTTTCCTCCAGGAATCTGTCCAATCCCCTTTTGAAAGCATCTAGGCCAGAGGCCATCACCACATCCTGCGGCAGGACTAACAATGCTCTGGGTGAAAAAATATTTTCTTTTCTTTTCTTACTCTCCCAACCCTCAATTTGAGTGGATGTCCCCTAGTTCTGGTATTTTGTGAGAGGGAGAAGAGCGTCCCTCTATCCACTTTACTCATGCCCTGCATAATTTTGTACCTCTCAATCATATCCCCCCCTCAGGTGTCTTTTTTCCAGACTAAAGAGCCCCAAATGTTTTAGCCTTTCCTCATAAGGGAGGTGCCCCAGCCCAGTAATCATTTTAGTTGCTCTCTTCTGCACCTTTTCGAGTTCCACGATGTCCTTTTTAAAATGCAGTGACCAGAAATGTACACAATACTCCAGGTGCGGCCTTACTATCATTTTTGTACAATGGCATTATAATGTTGGCTGTTTTATTTTCAATTGAATTACTTCTGAGATTCAGTAGACTGGCTGGGGTTGGTGTCGAAGGGATCGTTGAATCAGGATGGTTGAGATGTGATAGGAGATGACAGCCTAATCCAGAGGTAACAAAGAATAGACTCTAAGATACAGAATTGGGCCAGGTGATCCAAAATCTGAAACGGGAGGGACGGTGATGGCAGAAACACTAACCAAATGCCAATGCTTTCCTGTGCCCAGATCTCTGTCCCTGCAAACAGAGCAGTGGAGCTCGCTGACTTGCTGCTCAGGGACCCTACCGTCCAGCTGGCTGGGCTTGCTGCCCGGGACAGCTTGCGCTTGGAGGCAGGTCTGTGTCTGTATGGAAATGACATTGATGAGAGCACAACCCCAGTGGAAGCCAGTCTGATATGGACTCTCGGTAGGTGTCCGCTCTAGTTCTGGCTCCTGTTTAGTCCTGACATACATCCCCACCCTTCCTTTCCTTCCTTAGGAACATCAATGTGTAGAAGCAGGGGGAAAGTGTTTCTTGCCCCACTTGGAGCAAATCTTCGCCCTGGCGAAAAAACAGGATTTGACAAACTAGCGCCAGCCCCCTAACCGCTTCACTGCATCCCAGAATATTTTAGATGTGAAATACCAAGAATGCAGTTGGGATCCAGAACTCTTCTGCATTGGGGGGGGGGGGCAAGAGGCTACCACATTGTTCTGTTTTCCCTGCCTCCCCCCCCCAAAGTAAATAAATAACTGGAGCCCCCTGACCCTCCAAAGCAGCTTTGGCCATTTGCAAAGAAAGAGGAAGAAGGACCAGGAAAGCTCTGCTGATGCATGGAGTTTCTCTCATTCTTCTCTGAATCAAGCCCCAATTTCTTCAGAATGGGAAGGAAAATGTAACAGGGCCCGTGAACAGAGGTGGAAAAAAATGTACATAGCCCAAGTGTTTACCCTCTGGTGGTGGTGGTGGGGAGGTCTAGGGAAGACTTTTGCTCTGTTTGGCACAAGCAAAACAGCTGATTTCTCAGTGCTTTTCCAGGGAAACGGCGTCGTGCGGCCATGGACTTCCCTGGTGCGTCTACCATTTTGGCTCAAATCAAGGAGAAGCCCAAAAGGAAACGTGTGGGGTTGACTTCCACTGGCCCTCCCATCCGGCAGCACATGCCCATTCTCAGCCCAGAGGGCAAGGCCATTGGTAGGTGGTGTTGGTGTTGGGGAAAACGTGAGGGCCAAAATGCCCCCATCACAGCGCAGTAAGAAACTGGGAGGAGGGACTGGCCATCTGGGGGAAAGGGTTGCCCCATCTCTCTCTCCCAACCCTGCAGCCCCACTGGTCCCACGGGCCAACTTTCTCTCTCTGCTCCTCCGCGTGCCAGGTGAAGTGACCAGCGGGTGCCCCTCCCCGTGCCTGCAGAAGAACATTGCCATGGGCTACGTGGAGACCGAGTACAGCAAACTGGGCACAGCCCTCACCGTGGAGGTGAGGAAGAAGAGGTGCCCAGCAGCCGCCACCAAGATGCCCTTTGTTCCCACCCATTACTACACTGTGAAATGAACACGCCTGATGAGAGAGAGAGAGAGAGAGAGGCTTTCGGTTTAACATTCATCTGCAGGGCAAGGAAACAGACCACCACCGTCGCCGCCGCCACCACCCTGTGAGGGCTGCAGCGACACCATCGACTCAGAAAGAAGAAGAGCCCTGCGTAAGAGAGGGTGACGGCCTTAGGCTGCTGGTAGAAAGAGGCTTGCTTAGGTGTTAGCAACTGAAGAGGCAGGCAGTGCATACACACTTCTTAGGAGTGCTGCTCCACTCCCCTGTCCCTTGGGGCTAGTAAGGACATGACCCACTCAACCTGAATGCTCCAGATCCCGCACACTGCTTCCCTACACCTCCAGGCCTTCCTTTTGCATTTATCTCAAATATTACAGCTTCTAATTTGTTTCCTACTCCCCCACCCCGATTTTTCACGGTGCCTCCTGCCTGTGTAGGTAGAAGTAGAGACATTGCAACTAATGCTCAGACCCGCAAGTGGTCAAATAACACATTCCTTAGCTTCTTCACTTCCAGCAAAGCCATCTGTTTTCTCTCATCCCTGCAGTGAAGCCATGATTTAGTCTCAGCTGCCATGTTTTACCCTGTAGGATGATCAAGGGCACCACTGCCGTCCCTACAGGACAGACAGAGATGGCTTTATGGCCTGTAGGAAAGAAGAGATGCCTTAAGTCAAAGCGAGAGCAGATCCCAAAGTTCCAACTCTACCTTCTCTGCTCTTCTATCGGCAGCCCGCACATAGAGAGAGGGCAACAGGAACATTAAGGCAGAAAGACTACTCTTCCGCTATTTTTTAACAGGGACTCTCCAAGATGTCCTAAAACCATTTAAAGGTATAGTAATTCTAGATTCCTTCGTGAGGCAGTATTTTGATAAGTGGGTCAGGTTTCCCAAGTCCCCTTCTGTTGCCTTTCTTCCATTCAGGCTAGACAGTTCTGAGCTGCAACATTCCAATGCAAGACTAGGCTATAGGAGATACCTTTATAGGCCACTAATAAAATAACAAAGAATTATTGCAAGCTTTTGAGGGTAATACTCTCTTTTTCAAAGCATGTACCAAAAGTCCAAACGTCTGTCTTTGATGAGTCAGGAAGCAACAGGGCTGTTGTTAAAGCTGCATCTGAAGTCAAGGATTGGGTTTCGCAGCCCTTCAAACAAAGGGACATAGGTCCTGTACACCTACCCACAACTCCTCTCCATTTGGCTCTTCGAGACCTACAAGTCCCTATTTGGCTGGGGGGGGGTGATGATGCAGAAAACCCATGTGCTCCATTTGGGGATTGGGGTAAAATTTAATACACTCACTAGGTACAGCCAGTTGGGACCAGATTAAAGAAAGGGAATATTATCTAGTGGTCGCAGTCTTGCCCTGCTGGTGTTTAGATTCCATATTCCTCATTTCTGCTGCTTGGAGAGGGGCAGCTCTTTCTTGGTACCTTCATCGCTCCATTGAAGTAAATGGGGGGGGGAGCGGTGTGGCCATTACAAAACACAAATGCAAGACTAGGCAGTTGTATCACCTATTGTCTTGCATTTGCATTTTGGAAATGGCCACACGGCTTCCCCCCCCCTTTTTTTTTTCTGCAACATTCCAAGTCACTGTTTTATAGGATAGACTACAGAAGTGCTGATTATTTGACAGCACCTGTGAGATGTACCAAATCAAACACTGAGCCAAAATGTAAGACCTGGGAGGGAGGGAGGGAAAGAGGAATACATCTCTCGTTATCCCCTCCCCTCTCCCCAAGGGCAACTATAGTTTTGTTGTTATGTGTCATCAAACTGCCTCCGGCTCATGGCAAGCCTACGCGTGAGCGATCTCAAAAACATTGTCTCCTCCACAGCCCTGCTCGGCTCTTGTGCACTCAAGGCTGTGGCTTCCTTTTAGGGAAACCATCCATCTTGCATTTGGTCTTCCTCTTTTCCTGGTACCTCCAACCTTTCAGTATTGTCTTTTCCAGAGAATCTGGCTTTCTCGTCATTCGGAAGTTTTAGATGGGGGCAATTTGGACTGGGCGGGAGTGGAAGGGGACCAATACAAAGAAAAGGGGGAAAGTTACACATGCAAACACCTACCCTCCCCCTTCCTGCTGCTATGGCTTAGGTTAGGTACTAAGCCTTCCATTTGCTTTGCAGCAGGAGTGGTCAAAGCCTGCAGATTCTGGAGTGCAATTCCTGCTAGCTCTAGCAAGCATAGCGCGGTTCTTGCTGGGGTTTGTTGCTGGCAATCCTGGGAGTTGTAGTTCCTCAGCCTAGGGAAGGCTAAATGTCTCACTCACCCTGTGTATTTGTGTACAACTAATACGGTTCAGATCTGTTTTGAGTACAGCATGTGATTTAGCCCTCTACTAATAAACTGTAGCTGGTGCATATCAGCATTTCCCACCTTTTGCAATAAGGTGCAGACTGTTTGGTTTTCCCATCACTTCTTTATAGTCCATACATTGCACACAATTGACCAGATGGTGAAGAGCAGCACCTGGTGCAATGGAGGAATGGCACAAGGTTGCATTTGACACCTCTAGCGCTGCTGAACTGCAGAGAGCGTCACCCGGCTCCTGCAGGCCACCAGCACCACAGACTAGGTTTTAGAGACATACAGTAGGTTGCTTGAGGAAACCAGTGAGCACACAGAGGTAGTCCTTGGCACAGTTGGCTACCATTGATGGAGGGAGGGAACTGTCGAGAGTTCGAACTGACTGGACTGAGCCTCCAGTGCAAGCTGAGCACATATTAAATGGAAGAACTATTTTCCCCATCACTTTGGGGCAGGAGGGAAGGGCTTGCTTGATTTTGGATCCGAGGGTGGTTCAAGGCGAAGGGAATTTCAGCACCACAGCGGAAGGAAATGGCAATCGTGAGTGGGGTGGTGGTGAAAGGAGGCCATCATAAGGCTAGTCCCCAAAAGGACCCGCAGCACAGCATGAGGAAGAAAGAACGCAGACAATTGCGAAGAGGGGGGGAACGACCGCTTCCCCAACCTGAGTGAAAACAATCCTGAGACTCCATGCTTGGTAGGTGAATGGGAGTACAGTGGTCCTTGGAGCATCACGGCCGGCAGGCAGGCCACAGGGTGGGAGGAAGAGCGACAATGATGGCCTTTTCCTCAGCACTGAAGGAAAAAGGCCTCTGGGCAGGTGGGCACCAGCACCTTCTGTGCTCCTAGAGCCGTTAAGAAGCCTGGCCTGGTCACTTCCATCATCACTCCCGATGTGTTTTCATAGTCTCATTGCTTGAGCCTTCCCTGCATAAACGAGAGGGAGAGAGGAAAAACCAAATAAACAAACAAAACCACCACCATCCCCAAAAAAGCTCAGTGGGCCAAAGACAACAGGGACAGAACATCCTGCATTCCTCCGGCATCACAACCCCTTCCCCTCCTCCGGCCCTCCAAGCCCTGATGAGCTCGTGTGGAAAGGATGAAAGCCAACAAAGGAGATAACTCACCAGGCGGAAAAAGAAGAGGACCCATCTGGTGTTCCTCCATTATGTCCTCCAGGACCTGCAAAACAGAGGGGAGGTTGGGGGTCAGGCAATCCTCTAGAACTGGGGCTTCCCATTCCAGAAATAAACACCAGTGTTCTTCTCAAGGCAGAAATGGGGAGTGGGTGCGGACAAGGATGCAGCTGCCTTGCAAGTTCCGCTGTTGGAGGGAGGGGTGGGCTACCTTGCTTTGTAGATCATATAAATCGATTTCACCCATGTGTCGTGTGCCCAGGAATTTATAAACCGATTCCGACAATACTGAAATAGATTTAACTGTGGTTCTTACTGCCAGTGGAACCGCTTCCTAACAAATGGGAGGCCACGATGTTCCTCACGCCTTCCCTCCGGCATTCAGAATGTTTGCTAAAGTGGGATTGGGGAAGGTCAAAGTGCAGTTAAGTTAACCATGATAAAATGAGACAGTGACTTTCTGATTTGATGAGAAGGCCTAGGAACAAATTCAGAGGGGGGAAAGGAAAAATCCCATCTTCTGAAAACGTTCTACAGCAGCATCCTTTAGTTTAGTTCCTATGAGTACAAGTGCAGTCCTGCTGAATTTCCTTAATGATCCATGTAACCCAGCATCTGTTTTCCCATACTGACTAACCACAAACCTCTGGGAAATCTACGTCTGAAGGTACTAATCCTGAGTGCTGCCCTGCTTACAAGTTGTTGGCTTTCAACAGCAAGCTGCACTTGAAGACGGGGGCTCTGTTTGCCCAGCTACCATGCCCCAAATCCCACACATTTGTTTCATATTTTTCTAAAAGGCATCTTGATATATCTTGTAGCACTAAAATACTATCTTCAGACAGTATTATCTTCTCTGCCCTTTAGGATTGTTAATAAACTTTATTTTGTGACCCTGTTTTCTAGGAGTAAGAGAATTCAATGGGGCCTACTCCCTAGTAACTGAGTAAAGCAATATAGCCTCATACTTCTCCTTTCATAAGTGGTAAGATGAGAGCATATTTACAGGCTAAAATGTCTTCAGCATTTTAATTAATGACCTGGATCGGGGGTGATGGTGGCAGGGAATGCTAATCATATTTGCAGAATTGGGCGGAAGGCAGATACAAAATTCAAAATGATTTGGATAGGATTGAGCACTGAGCTGAAAACAACAGAATGCTGTTTTAGTCTGCATTAACAGAAGCATAGACTCCAAATCCTGCGAGCTAGCAGTTCTCCTCTCTTCAGCACTGGTTGGGTCTCATTTTGGATACTGTACCCAGTTCTGAATGCTGTACTTCAAGAAAGATGCTGACAAATTGGAACAAGTTCAGAGAAGGACAACAAGGATGATCAGGAGGCTGGAAACCAAACTCTATGAGGAAAAAACCGAAAGAAGCAGGGAGTAACAGTTGCATCACAGTACTCTCAAGTATGCAGGTCGCACTGCAGGAACAGATTTTCCTTCTCCTCTGTATGACAGCCTTCCAAATATTTGAAACGTGCTATCCTATTGCCTCTCAGTCTTCTTTTCTCCAGGCTAAACATGCCCTGTTATCTTTCCATTCTTTGGCTATTTTCTGTCTACTGCCAATAACAAGTGTCCAATTAATGGTTTGTACAAAATGCTCTTATTTTCTTGAAAAATATTTAGAAATGCTACTTCTGGGGATTTAATAACAGGCTGATTTGTAATTTTATTTGTTTCATTAAACCCCTCTCCCCAGAATTGTTGTGCTTTGTCCCAAAACCACCACGGGTGTTGAAATGAACCCTTATTTTCACAGCCTCTCCAGCACATAGGTGATATGGCAGAGTTTATACGTGAAAGCCAGAGTGGAATTAAATACTATATCACTTTTTTTAATTGAAAAGGTGTAGGTCACATAACACACACACACACACACAGTATTTAATGCACACAAAAATAACTCATGTTTTCTAACTGGAATTGGACTTTGATCCTCTTTTGAGTTTGTCCCCCTCCCCCAATTTTAGTCTGTGAGGACCCTGAAGATCCCAGGGACAGAAAACAGCAGCCTCCCTCCCCCCGCATCATGACATTGCAGAGCTCTGCCCTAGAAGAATACTGCCAGCCAGCGTAGCCAGGACTAAGCTAGGTAGATCAACAGTATGCCTGGATATGTTCTTAGAGGGTGCACAGTTTGAGCCTCAGAATCAGCAGGTATTAGTTTGTAAGGTCTGAACAAACACATGGCTCAGAACATGACTTCCAAAAGAGAAGGCTCAAGTTCTGTGGCTAGAAGAATCCTGTTATGAAAATCTGTGTGCACAAAGCAGTTACACAAGCCATTTTCAGAATTTTCTGGCTGTCCGTTGCGCACTCAGCTGCAACATCAAAGAGGATCAGGCATGCAATGGACAACTGACCAAAGTCCTAACCCCTGCTTGTGAGGTTGGTTTTATAGGATCATGCAATGCAAAAGGGTGCTGGCCTTTCTTTCTTTCTTTTTTCTTGCAAACAGAAACAATACAAAAAGCTGTTTAAGCTTCCAAATTCTGCAGAATTCCCCAACAGGCACGATGTAATACAAACAGTTTTCAAATGGCTAACAAAGAGTTCTGAAGAACTCCAAAGCCAGTAAAATCCTTGGTTATCCCAAGTCACCATAATAAAGGTATTACACACGATCATGGATTTTAACATGTTGTCGTGGAATGATTTGTTGAGCCAGCTCTGCCACCTTCAAGATTACGTAACTGATAAAGATTAAAATGAATGTGTGTTAAGTATCATCAAATCGCACCAGACTTATGGCAACTCTCCGGTGATTGGGTTCTTGTTTGACTTCAGGCGGCTCCTCCCAAGCTGACCCCAAAGCATTAGGAAGCAAAGGTTCCTGCAGTTCCAACAAATATTTATTAACAACATTATCAAACTTTGGTAGTAAAACTCCTGTAGGACCAACATGGTCAAGCATATCAACGCAAACTGTCCCTTCTTGGGCTGTGACAGATGTCTCTGGTAGCTCCTTCAAAAGTGAAAGATTCCGAACCATTTGGGATCTATGGGTCTCCACAGCGGGGTTCCTCTGCCCAAACACAAGGTCCCACAGCAGGGGTGCTGAGCGTATTCCGCCTCCTGCTTATGCATTCCACTCTCCACCAACTCCACACGCTGCCCCCTCTTCCCAGGACCCTGAACCTTCGAGAACACATAAATGGTCCATTCTAATGGATCAGTCTCTGATCTTATCCTCTCAACCTGCACCCTGCGCTCTACTTTCCCGCTCTTTTCCAGCCCCTTATACCTGCACACTTCCTTCCACTTCCACTCCCCCTCTTCTGTCATCAGGAACCCTTCCACGATTGGTCTTCCTGGTCTCACACTTTGCTCGATATTTCTTTCACCAGTCCCCACCTCACTTCTTCCTATGAGCCCATCTCTTGCAAGCTGTCACCACCTCAGAGAAGGTCCCTCTGGCTTCCAACTTCCCTGAAGGAAGGAATGGCTCACCCTGGACCTTCAGATCCCTCTCACACCCTCACAGCTTTCAAAGTACATTTGATGTTTAAGGAGTGGCGTCTCCCAAGTCTGACACTCTATCCAATAGCACCATACTGGCTTAAAATCAATAGAATTGTCTCAGAAAGTCTTATTCAAACCAACCTTTTTTTTTAAGAAGTGTAAAAGTTAGACAAAAGAAAAAAAGAGATTTGGAGCCGTGCAGCCATTAAAACAAAAGCAAAACTAGACTATGGGTGATAGCTTCATAGGCTGCAAGAAGAAAATTTTAAAAAATTAAGAAGTTGCTGAGCTTTTGGGAGGAAGCTCCCTTTTTCAAAGCAGGTATAAAAGTCCAAACATGGCAAGGGATGTAAACTGCCAGGAGAGAGTTCTTAAAAGTTCACTTGGCAAGATGGACGCCGGGCTTCTTCTTGGAAGGCACAGGCAGCATGGTCCGATGAGGCTGGACTTTACAGGCCAGTTCAAACAAAGAGCAGCATGGTGTGGGCACCTCCCTCTTGCTTACATTCATCATCTCTCTGATGAGCTGTGTTTACAGTCTAACTCACTCAAGTCCACTTATACTGAAACAGCTGACTTTAAGAGGAGCATCCCATTGAAGTCAGTAGAATTAAACTGGCTTAAATCCAGGTACAGGTTAAAATAATTAGCAATATTTATTAATTTATTTATTTAGAATATTTTTACCCGACCCTTCTGCTTGGAAAGGTACCCAAGGTGGATTATAATCATGAGGGACAATTATTTCCTGATGGGCACTAGAAAAGCCCATCAGCTGGTCCTCAGGGGAAAATGCATGGCTCCATGGGGGTGCCAATTATTGGATTATAATGTACGAGGGGTTATCCAAAAGTTTTAATTATAATAAAGAAGTTATAGAGATATTTACATGAAACTTTTTGTGCCTTGCAGACTTGTGCAAATATCAAATCTTTATCTAAAGTAGTTTTCTTTCCACAGGCTGTAGAAGACATCAACCTGCATGATGAACAAAACTGAAGCTCGAAGTATCATAAAGTTCCTCCATTTGAAGGGCAACAACACACACCAAATCCACAACGAAATGAAAGCTGTCTATGGGGATGAAAGCCCATCATATGACACGGTTGTGAGATGGAAAAGGAACTTTCAAAGTGGTCACATGTCCCTGACAGACGAGCCACAAGTGTGTATACCCTCAATCAAGGATGATCTTGCCATGGTGAAGAAAGTGGAGGCCGTTATCTTCGACGACAGAAGATCGACCATGGAAAGAGTGATGATGGAGACTGGACTAAGTTACGGAACTGCGTGGAGGATTATTCATGAGGAACTGCACATGAATAAGGTGTCTGCACCCTGGGTACCTCGCTTGTTGATACCTCTTCAAAAGCAAACTCGCCATGACTTTTCCCAGCAGAATTTGACTCTGTTGGAGTGGAATGAAGATAATTTTTTTGCTCGTCTTGTCACTATGGACGAGTGCTGGGTATACCTCTACGATCCAGAGACCAAAGAAATGAGCAAGGAGTTGAAACATCCACCCTCCCCACCCCCAAGAAGGTGAAGGTCCAGAAATATGTCGGGAAGGTGATGCTGTCCGTTTTTTGGGATAGACGCGGGGTAATCTTAACCGATTACCTTCTGAAGGGTGAGACCCTCAACAGCAATTACTACTGCAACCTTCTGGAGAAACTGTGTGATGCATTGAAACAAAAACGTCATGGCATGATCAGCAAAGGCGTCTGTCTCCTGGCCGACACTGCACCTGTCCATACGACCCAAGCATCCGTTGTCACCGCCCACTGTTTGGGCTATGAACTTTTGCAGCATCCACCTTATTCACCTGATCTTCTGCCAAGCGACTTCTTCCTCTTTCCTGAGATGAAGAAACCACTTCGTGGTCAGTGATTTGACGACAGAGAGGATGTCATTTTCGAAGTGGAACAGTGGTTTTTGAGCAAAGCTAAGGACTTCTACAAAGAGGACTTGCAACAGGTGAAGAAACGCTGGCAAAAATGTGTGACTCTGCAGGGAGACTACATGGAGAAGAACTAACTTTGACCACTGCAAGTGACTATTGTATGTTTTTTTTCATGGTGATAATTAAAACTTTTGGATATCCCCTCGTAGCAACAAGAGGGTCAAAGTCCCTTTGATAATGATTTGAGTGCAGCTAAAGAGGCTGTATGGGATTCCCTGTTTACTTTGCTCGCAGAGGCTTCTGCTGCTTTTTTTCTGAAAATTTTCTGGCTTCCGCAGTGTGATTATTTTTTTTTTAGCAATGCCCTCTTTTTCCATGACCCCCAACAACACCTCAATCAAGTGCTTAAAGCATTTCTCTGGGCGATTTATAATTGAATTATGCAGAACACACATCCTACCCACCCACCTCCCAATTTGACTCATTTTACCAATCTCAGCAGGACAGAAGGCTGAGTCAACCATGAGCCTGCTACCTGGGGTTGAACCTGAAGGTCTTGAGCAGAACTATGGCTGTAGTACAGCAGTTTAACCACTGTGACACAAAAACCTGTCTCCAACCATTTCAATCCAGCAGGATGCTCTGTAGAAGATCGGAAAGTCACTATTTTAGAAGAGAATCATTGCACATCAAGAATATAAGAGACAGCTGAGAAAATTCATACACATGATGGACACCCATAAAATGGATTGGATATCAGCCTAGATTTTCCTCAGTTCCAGTGATGCCTTGAATTACAAATGACTTGAATTATGAAGGGAAATCTGCAGGTATGCAGAAAATTCAATTTACGAAAAAATAATATATATTTTTTTGTTACAGATATAAGCTTATTAAGTCTGAAACACCAGGCTTACAACAGAAAGTGAACTGGCTTAAAGTGAACAGTATCAGTTACATACTTGAGTATACCACACCCATCTGTACCAGTGCTTGTTCTGTAATATGGTTGCCTATGGTACAACATATGTACTGTGACTGCAAACAATACTTATTCCATACTGTTTGCAATATAAATAATATGAAATGCTGCAAACTCTTCTTCCTCCATTACTGTCCCATTGTGAGATCCTTAATAGTACCAATCATCTCTTGACAATACTTATTAAACCATTCTCTACCCCATACCGATATATCTGTTCATTAAAATAAATGCTTAACAATCCTTAGTCCATTACTAGTACTGTACTGTACTTTCAAGCTATTACTGAGAAGGACTTCAGAAACACCCTAGGAATAAATCATTTTTCAACATATCCAGAACTGGAAATCATACTTTCAAAACCCTGAAAATAAAACTGAATAAGTTTTTATGCAGTTACTTAAAAGCATAGGTGGAGTGAGGCCGTGAAATACTGCAGGCACTAAAAAAAAATTGCCATACTGTGCAAACACAATTCTCCAGTTTTATCAACACTCAAGAAGAAAGTGTAGGACTACAACACCCAACATGTACAATCCTACTTACAATGAAATACTGCCTGATTCTTAGGGTGTGGGGATAGGCCACAGACACGGCCATCTACATGACACTCTCCAGAGGTATGCAGCATAAAAAAAGAAGAAGAATAGGGACAAACCTTCACAAAGTAAGGCCATTACTTCACGTCCTTCCTTGTTCCACAACTAGTTTTTTACCATGACAGCGTAACTGGACATGAAAATCACCCTTTGCTTCTAGGGCTATCTTTGCATAAGGTGAAAAGGACATAGTTATTGTTCCAAAAATAATTCTAAAATCCAGATTATGGGAGTGCTGAGTGTCCACAAAGATCAACACATGCTAGGGATTGTATGTGCTTATCAAAGCATGACACTGATATACAGTATCATCATATAAAGTACAGTATTCCCAGTCCTAAAGAGCTGATACTGTATTTCATATCAAGAGATGTACTATACCCTTGGCAACAAAGGTTTATATCAACATAAACATAATTCCTTAAGAAGTCAATGGAGACTGTATTTTCAGCATCTTTGGTCACAATCTAGGCACAGTGTGGAATTCAACAAATCTTTCCAATTTGTTGGCCTCAGCTATAGAAACTTCCAGGTAACTCTGCATTCAGATAATATTTTCAGCAGATGTAGATGTACATAAACATCCTGTTGCAATGGCAGGAAGGAGACGCTAGCTTCCCATCCCCTATAAACATCATTATGAAAGAGGCAGCAGCAATCTGTCACCTGGAATATGTTAATTATAGGCACAGGTCATGTCAAAAACAAACCCAGAAATTAGCTGAAGAATCCAGATACTATATTAGACTGGGATGAAGAAACTTTTACTCTCCAAATATTTCGGACCTCAACTTCCAGTCAGTAATGACAAGGGACAATGAGATTTGTAATCCAAAATATTGAAGGGGGAACCATTCACTGGCTCTGTTTTAGAAGAAGCTTTAGGACAAGAATAGGTCAAATTTAAACAACTATCACAACAGCAAGAGGAATATGGACCATGCACTATTCCGAGCAACTGTGTAATGTCCAAGCTTCAAAGGTGTGTGTGTTGAGTCTCAGTCACAATCGTGACCGACTCTTCATGACCCCATGTCCATGATGCAGGGAGGTGGCATCAGGAGACAGATATCTAGTTGTCTCATGTGCTCCCAGAGGCACCTGGTGGGGCCACTGTGTGAGATACCAGAAGCTGGACTAGATGGGCCTTTGGCCTGATCCACCAGGGCTCTTCCTACGTTCTTAAGTCTAGACGCAGCAGGCAAGTAAGGATGGCAGAAGAGACAGAGTCAGTATTCAGGGGACTGCAAGGAAGCAACCACTTTGTCATGTTCTCCAGGCTGGACAACCCTGCATGACTAAGCAAGCAGAACCGCCCAAGTTCAACAGCTGGCCAGGCCAGTAACAAGCGATGGAAAATGACACACTGGAGAAACCAGAGGGCCAGTCTGCGAAGAAAGATCCTGGCCTGGCTGTTGCTGAGTATTCGGCCTTGCCAGGGTCTTTCGGCCCCATGGCAAGACAAGGGTGCCTGTAAAGGGGGGGAGGGGGACTCTGGGAGCCTCGACGAAAGGGCTTTCTGTCTCATCCATGTGCCACCAGCAGCTGCCGCTCTATTGCTAACAGACTAGCCACTGGCACCCCGGACTGGGCTTCGAGGGAGGGTCCTGCTGGCTAAGGAGAGGAGCTGCAACTGAAGGCATCTCGAGGGCACCAAGTGGGCGCACTTGGTGCCCTCTTGCCAGCTGGATCAGGCTTAGCAGGGCGAGGACGGCAGCTTCGCCTCCCAGGGACGGGTGCGCCAGCAAAAAGGATCCAGGAAAGCGGAGCCGCCCGGACGTGGAGACTCCCGGCGCAGAGAGGCACGGGAGGAGGGGGTGCGTGCACGGTGACTTGGAGCGGGGCACCCTCCGGGGAGTCGGTCCTACCTTGTCGGTAGTAGAGGCCGGTGACGGTGTTCCCGTAGACCCGCCAGGCCACCTGGATGCCCAGCAGGCTCACCAGCAGCCAGACCAAAAGGATCTGGAAGAGGACGGCGCGCAAGTCCTGGGCCTCCCAGTCGGACATGAACTCCTGCCCGAGCCAGGCGAGAGCCCGCAGGAGCCGCGTCGGAGACTCCAGCTCCTCCGAGCCAGCCGCCGTTTCCTCGGCGGCCGCCGCCGCCATCCGTCCTAACCGGCAACCCCGCGTAAGGACGCTGCAAGAGAGGAGACGCTCTCCTATGCGCCACAAGCAGCCCCGGGAAAACTGTCCCCGGCGCCGCAATGCGCAGGCGCCCTGGAAAGACTGGCCGGCCCCGCCTCCGGCTGCTTGTTTACAAAGCGAGCCCCCAAAGTGGCGGTGCTCTTGCGGCGCGTCCCTTCAGTGCTGGTCGCTGGGAGGGTTTTTTTTTTTTTTGGGGGGGGGGGGGGGGGTAGCTGGCTGGCACGGTTCAGGATTCGGCCGTAGCTAGCCCCTCCGGAGGAAGCGCTGCAGAGGTCGGAGGATATGGAGAAACGCCTTTTCCAGATGCCTTCCTCTTGTTGGTTTTGAACATTTTGGCATCGTAAGGGTCAGCGAGAGAAAACTCTTGCAGTCCCATCTTCATCATCCTTTGTCCCAAGGTGGGGGTGGGCGGGAGTCATAATCTGCGAACCGATCGTCCGTTTCTTACCCACCACCACCACCCCGCCCCACTTGATTCAAGTACTGTATTAACATAAACATGCCACGGCAAGGCAAGAAGTTGGGGGGGGGGAGCTAAACTCAAATGACATAACGTATGATACGTGTTCCCTGAAATCAGTGGACTTGTTTCTTACAGAAGTAAGTTTCCACCGATTTCGATGGGTCTGCTTTCATTCCAAATGATTCAACCCCAAACCCTCAAGCAAAATTGCTGCAAAGGAGTTAACGCTTCTCCCAGGTTTCCTCTCCATTCCGGGTGAGCCCGGGGCTTTCCACTTTCACTTTCGATCCAGAGAGGAAAGCAAACTTCGATCCGCTGGAAGGGCCCCTCTTAGCTCTGTGGCTTAAACCTGTGTGGCGCCGGAGTGTTTCTCTTGGGTCCGAGTCCTAAATCCAGGTAAGCGTTTAATTCGCCCCCCCAAAAGAAATCCACGTGAAATCCACGTTATCCATAAAATCGAGAAACAGCTGGCATTCTGTAGCACTGCTTCACCGCTGGCTTCCCAGCTTTGAAATCCGAATGGCAATATTGGGTGGTTGGTTGCTGTGTGGGGCTGCCATACACCGCACTACCCACCCCAGGATAAACAGACCACTGTCCTCCGTTTCACCTATTACCCAGTCAGGCTGAGGAGCTCTTGGTCTTAATTGCTTGGGCCTCCATCTATGAATGTAAGGAAGGAATTGGCTCCACAGATTCATTCTTTCTTTCAAAGATCTACAACCTGCTTGACAGGACGTCATTTGCCTATGTTTGAAAGCAAGTACAGTACAAATAGCAAAAAAGGTAAACAGCCAACATCCTCAAACCATTAGTATAAAGACATGAATTACTAGAATCATCAGCACAATCCAAGCAGAATCAAAGCTTGATTTAAGAGGACAGTTCCATGTCCTAGTGGACATATTTTTTCCATCTGTTCTTTTTTTGAATTGTTAAATGGTTTTGATGTATTGTATCTGTGCCTATTTGCTTATTTGTGCTTTTTATTATTATGATTTGATTATTTGGTCTGATTGATTAGTTTTTATTAACTATTTTAAGTTGTTTAATCTGTTTTTGTATTTTGCGTATGTATATAAACTGTCCAGAGTAGCTTTTTTGCTAGATGGTTGCAGTATATATAAATAAATAAATAAATCGTGGCAGATTGGGAACACTACTGAAACTGGCCCCTGCCCTGGACGTAGTAAAGGAAGCCAGGGTCGTTTCTCTGCAAGGCCTGAGTAAGGCTGTTACTGGTCAGACTTTTTGGAGGCCAGTAATTCGTAGAGTTGTTGCCCTAAATTGAAAGAGGCTTGATGGCAGGTAACAAACCTGCTACCCACCACATAGCTTTAACCCTCAAACCACCATACAGTGGAACCTTGTATAACAAACAGCTTGTATAACATAAAATTTGTACAACATAAAAAATTCTGGAGATAGGGGAAATTTGCTTAACATAATCGCCTATGGGAAGAATCCGTACAACATAAAAATGGGATCACTCCATTTTCAATGCATTCCTATGGGAATTTGTATAAAGGAACATTTGCTTAACATAATTTCATTTGGAACTAATTAATTCCTTTATACAAGGTACCACTGTATTCTGTTTCTGATGAGCAGATACAGAATGAAAACCTCGGAGAGCCATCCAGAGATTGATGAGGAGCGGTATTCTCGCCAACTGTAAGTTTTATGATACATGTCATGCTGGCAGGAGGCATTCAACCTGTGAGCCTGTCCATGCTGGGATTATACTATAGTCATAGTATATCAGTGATGGTGAACCTTTTAGAGACCGAGTACCCAAACTGTGATTCAAAACCCAGTAATTTTTCACAAAGTGCCAATATAGCAATTTAACCTGAATACAGGTGGCTGTGAAGGGGTGATGTTGGGTGCCCACAGAAGGGGCTCTGAGTGCCACCTTTGGCACCCATGCCATAGGTTCTTCAACATTGTAGTATATGCTTGTCTGATAGCACTTTTTGCAGCTGGCCTGTATCTTTCTGACACTGGTAAAGGGAATCTTTCGGGGACAATTCATTGAGATGTAAAATAGCTCTTTTCTTCTGCCTTCAAGAGTTAAAAGAGATTCCACTTAAGATAAGAACCTTTGGATCACACTTTGTCTGCTTTGACCACTAAAATCCATTGCAAAGTGTTCGCAGATGCCGAGCATAAAATTGTTTTCCCACGACCAGTGGACTTTAAAGAAAATAAAGTGTGACTACGCCCATTTAAGCGTGACCCAGCGCATTTTTACAAGTACCTGGTCTCGAGGTGGTAAAATCCTTGTTGCTGTTCTGATGCAGATTTTAAACCATTACTCGAGTCCATGGGAATACAGAAAATCCACACCAAAATCTTTTCACCCTGTTATGGTATCTTTGCTGCGGTTTTCAGTCATGGGATCAGAATGATTTCAGATTTTCAAAACACAACCATGGAAATGTCCGATCTGTGACATCAACCATGTGACCACTCTGGGGGTGTGTGTGATCCAGATCAAAGTTTTCTGCGGATTTTAGTGATAGTGTAAGCTTCACAGTGATAGTGTAAGCTTCACAGTGTGAGCAGTCTAAAAGACGTGGCCAGGGTGAGCCATCCACGTCACAACACTGTGACACGGAATAGCATCAGCAGCAATGTGAGCTGGGAGATTCTGGCAGCGGAAATTGTGTTGGATATAGGACATGGGGTGAAATAGGATGAAGGCAGGCTCCTGTAGTTAGCGTTGGAGTCGTGGGGAAAGGCAGAGGTGGAGTTGAAAGAGAGCAGAAGAGGGAGTTGGGTTGTACTGTGTTCTGTGTATTTCTAAGAGATGTGCTTTCTTCCTAGATACGTCCTGGGCCATAAAGCCATGCAGAACATGGCTACTGCTGCTGTGCTGGTCTCCGGGATGAAGGGGCTGGGGGTGGAGATTGCCAAGAACATTATCCTTGCAGGTGTGAAATCTGTCACTGTCCATGATCAGAACAATGCTCAGTGGAGTGATCTCTCCTCACAGGTAGGCTGCTCAGAGATTTTGCCTAGGAAATACAGACGGCACAGAGCCGAGCTCTCCTCTCGAGTTCAGCATTGTTATATATCCCATTTTGTTCTCTGTTGCTTTTTTCTTACCTTCAGGTGGGAGCACAAGTAACTTCTGTTTCGGTAATATGCTTAATTATTCCCAGTAAAAATTACCCCTTGGGTTCAAAGCAAAAAGGGATGGTTGAAGCGGTCAAGTAGGCTGCAGATCATCCTCCCTTCTCATTCAGAACATCTGCACATGGAGGCACTTTTCTTATACCTTAATGTCTGCTTCTTGTAAGTAGAAGGAGCAACCTTTGCCCTTTGATTCAAGGAATCCCATTACATGTAGAAATACTTTGCTCCCCTCAATGCAGATACATTATGCAGGATTTTACTTGTAGTTATATGAAAAGCTCTTTTAATTCTAGATAGAAATGCAGATCAAAATTACTGTCCATAGGTCTTGATCCTAATTCTGTGCACAGATCTTCCAAATTGGTTCAGAGACCAAGTTGGCCCTTTGGAGCAGATCCTGATTTGCTCAGAAGAAATCCAGGCCAATTCAGCTCAATCTAAAGCCCCAATCTAGATCAATCTGAAAATTCAGATTACCAGCCTGCACCACCGTTGAGTTATGTTGGATGACTGTAGCATTTTTGATTTTCCAGTGATGTATCAAGAATCAGGAGAACTACAGTATTTGGAAAACTGAAAGACAGATAGATTCAGTGGTTTGGGTGTTAGGCATCTTTAAAGCTAGCAGTTTTCAGGAAAAAGTACAAATCTTAAAAGCAATCAGTTGAGTGCTTAATCTTATTAATTTTACTGGTTAATTTTTAATTAATGTCACATTTGTCCTCACACAGCCACCATACTAATGGCAGCATCTCCCTAGATCCTTTAGAAAATCCCCACATTTATACGGTTGCAATACTATACCAAAGAAGCGTCAGCAGCAGCAAAAGGCAGCACAGTAAACCATGGACAGAGGGACAGATAGCAAAAGAGAGGGTAGGTAGAGGTACAATAGGTTTCCCTGCCTGAAGCACACAAAACGTATCAAAGAGAACACATTTTATCAGTCAGATGAACAAATCAGAAAGGCAAAGGACAGGTTATGCACAAGTCTGCTCAGGTCACAATAGCAAAACAAGGGGGGGGGTATCAGAAAATAACTATTTTCAGCCCATAATTGCCACTTTAAATTGCTCATTTAGGCAAATGGTACAAGCAGAGACTTGAAGCTTTCAGAATGTGATAAAAATGAGAGGTAGAATGGCAAAACATTAGCCATTCTCAGAAGGTTGGAAATAGAGAGAAAAAGTAGTGTCTACCATTAGAAGCCATGAGAGAGTTAACCTAGGCCTTTTTACACGACCCCTAAGATCCGCTGGCCACTTAAATTCGGACCAGAGATCTTAGGGGTTCTTCGCTCTTCCTCTGTCCCCACCCCCCTCCGCACTTCCTGGTTGCTGGCTGCGTGAGGGAGGGAGAAAAAGAGAAAGAAAAGCATGCCGCTCACCTCGTTCTGCCTCTTGTCTCTGTAAGGCCATCAAGCCCAACCCCTCGTCTCTGTAAAAGTAGCTCTTAAAGGGGCAGGAGCCAAAAAGCAGCAAACAGAAGCGAGGAATGCCCCGCACTCACTATCGTTGCACCGCATCAAAGATTTTTCACCTCCAAAGAGAAGGTACAAGAAAAGTGTGTTGGGTTGCGCTAAAGTGGGCGGGGTCACACTTAATTGTCTGCAAACTCCAGAGCTGGTGGGGAAACATTTTTAAGCTCCGGAGCTTGCAGCCATTTGCAGCGGAGCTTAGGGGTCGTGTATAAACACCCTTGGAATGTCTGTGAAGATTCTCAGTCATCCAGGTGAGTTTATCTGGAAGTTGAGTCAAGGCAACTGAATTTCTTTTACTGAGAGATAGAAACGTTTCGCTGCTCACCCAAGCAGCTTCGTCAGTCTGAGGAAGGTTAGTGGCGAGTCCTCCATTAACTTAAAATCTTTTCATTTATCATATACGGGGGCTGCCTGTGACTCTTTGCAAGTGTGTTGCATTGCCTCTGAATTTCCAGATGGGTATACTGGGCTTAATAAAATGCTCCAACATGTCCCAGGCTATTTTCATATTACAGAGTTCTTGAAAGCCGTTTTGCCTTCCCATCACATTTCTTCTGGAAACAAATATGCAATATTCCTTTGTAATAACTGGGCCAAATATACCAGTTCTCTGAAAATAAATAAATATGTTGTGGTAATAAAGGTTGAAATCAACAGTTTATGCAGCAAATTAGACACCACTTACTTTTTATGTTCCGACACCTGACGTTAAGTCATAAGTTATTTGAAACCTTGAGTGTCCTTGATCTGTGCCTCCTTTGATAACCAGGATTCTAAGTAGTTGTAGCTCCTCTTTTTTATTTTTTTATTATTTATTTACAGAATTTTTAGCCGTCCCACTCCTAAGCAGCATACAACAATATATTAAAACTATAAAACATGTTAAGAAACATCAAAATAACAAACAGTTTAAAACAATCAATATATTTAATTATTTACAGAATATGCAGATAATAAAATCCTGCTGTGGCATAGATAGGATGCACACTTTGGGAAATCTAATGTCACTATTACTAAAAGCAACCAGAAGAAGTGCTGTGTCACTGGGTCTGAATTTTATAACTAGTCATTTTAAAACTAGTGTTTAAAAATGTATCAGAAAGTAACGTGGGCGGAACAGTCCTTTTTAATCTGCCTAGCTGCAAAACAACACAGTAACAACAACCTTATTATGCAAAACACCCACCCACACATATGGTGTGTGTGTGTGTGTGTGTGTGTGTGTGTGTGTGTGTGTGTGTGTGTGTGTGTGTGTGTGTGTGTGTGTGTGTGTGTGTGTAGACACCCACACACACCACATACACTTTAAATATAGGACTCTGCTGACCTGTTGGAGCTAGCATATTTTACATCCTTATGTTTCTTAATTGTTTCTTATTGAAACTTATCTCTCTCCTTTCCACCAAAAATGATACTCAGAACAAAGAACAATACAGTTGAAAAACAGCATCTTGATTAATAAAAACATTAAAGAGTAGGTCAGTTAAAAATGAACCAAATTTTAAAAAGATAGTCAACCATTTAAATTTTTAACGAAATTATGCTAAACATAGTATAAAAGGCAAAGAGTTTAACTGGATGAAAACAATTTTGCTGAAAAAGAACATAGAGTAGCCTAAAATTGTGTTTCTTCTGTGATGGAAGGGGGAATGTGAGACATCAAGTGCAGGTTTCCACCAGATGGCCATGTTTCCTTCCCCATGGAGCTACGGGTTGGTCTTTGCCTATCTTATGGAAGCGCATTTTCATGTTAAAATTATTCTTCTAAGGCCAAGTTCCTTGCTCCTTTAAGTAGTAATAGTAAGAGTTCTAAGACCTACTTTTTAATAATAACTACACATGATTCTGACTTGCAATGAGGCTTTTCCAGGTTTTTTTTTACTTACAGAGAAGTAGTTTACCATTCTGTTCTTCTATCTAGCAACTTGCCAAAGGCTTCGCAGGTTGTTTCTTCTTCATATAGACTCATAAAGCAAAGCAAAGTGTTCTGCTTATATACCACCCCATACCAATTCAAGTAGTCTCTGGGCAGTTTACGGTTTAATTATTCAGGCTACACGTTGCCCCCCACCCCCACCCCCACCAAGCTGGATACTCAATTTACCAACCTCGGAAGGATGGAAGGCTGAGTCAGTCATGAGCCGGCTACCGGGGATTGAACCCCAGGTCGTGAGCACAGTTTTACCTTCATTACAGGCATTTAACCTCTGCGCCACGAGGCTCATAGAAGTTGGAAGGGGTCTATGAGGCCATAGAGTCCAGCCCCCTTGCTCAAGGCAGGAATATCTGCCAGGTGGTTGTCTAGAGATTTATCTTCAATGCCTCCATTGTTAGAGCACTCATTACCTCTTGGAGTCATTGGTTCCATTATTGTGCTAATTTAACAGTTTGGGAATTTTTCTTGATCTTCAACCAAAATCAGCCTTCCTTGTAACTTTAGCCTATTTTTACGTGTCCTGCATTCAGGGTTGATCAAGAACAGATCCTACCCCTCTTCTACATGACAAGAAATACATTCCTTGTATTTGAAAAGTGCCATCATATCTTCCCTCCGTCTCCACAAGGCTAAGCATGTTCTTTCAGTCTTTCCTCATAAAAATTGGTTTCCAGCCCACTGATTATTCCTTGTTACCCTCCCCTCAACTTGTTCCAATTTGTCAGCATCCTTCTTCAAGTTCAGTGTCCAGAACAGGACACAATACCCAAAACAAGGCACAGGACTGGACAGTACCCAAAATCTAGCCTGGATGCCTTCAAAGGGGGATTGGACAGATTCCTGAAGGAGAAGTCCATCACAGGTTACAAACCATGATGGAGATGTGTAATCTCCAGGCTTAAAATTGGGGTACTTCAAGGGCCAGATGCAGGGGAGTGGTATCAGGAGACAGATATCTAGTCTCATGCGCTCCCAGAGGCATTTGGTGGGGCCACTGTGAGATACAGGAAGCTGGACTAGATGGGCCTTTGGCCTGGTCCAGCATGGCTCTTCTAATGCTCTTATGACATCTTCTGAGCTCCACAGAGAGAAATTGAACCCCCCACCCAAACCTCTGGCTTGGTAACTAGGTACCCTAGCTCAGCTGTATTAAAATATATTACAGGAAATAAACTTGTATTTTTGGTCCTACTATTTTGCCTTTGGTTCCAGAAGCTATCACTAGAATGCAGCCCTCAAGGACCTGTCTGGTTATTGGGACAAACATAATTATTCAGTCTTAGGTTACAGGAAATGGTCAAAGCAGCATAAGGCACTGGTGTCCTGGCCCTTGACCACCAAAGGCCTGTCAAGCTTCTTGGGGGCTCCTGAGATTACTTTAGACATTTCTCGTATGTTCTCAAGCTGATCATGTAACAGTCAGGGAAAGAAGTTGAGTTGGGTTTTTGTGAGCTGCCTAGATGCCCTAAGCACATCCGATCTTGCCTGATTTCGGAAGCTAAGCAGGGTCGGCACTGGTCAGTACTTGGATGGGAGACCACCAGGGAATACCAGGTGCTGTAGGCGCCTGGAGTAGGAACCGGCAAGCCACTCCAGTATTCCTGCCAAGAAAACTCCATGACATGGGGTCATGAAGTGTTGGTCACGACTGTAACGACACAGCACCTCCACCCCACCCCACCCCACCCCCACACAATGTTATGTATGCTACCGAGTCCGTGGAAAATAAAGGGCAGTTTATCAATTTTAAGGGAGAATTTAAAAATAGTAATAATTGGTGAAAATTGATGTTTTTCTCAATTCTGACTTTTCCATCCAGGGCCTCATTTTCATGCTAGATGTCTGATGTCATGTGAAGCCTGGGAACAGAACCTTACCCCAAATCCCAAATCCATGCTTGTGAATCTGGTGGGAGTACAGGGCGTAAAAAGAGTCAAATTCCTGTTTTATCTGTTGACACAAAATTGTATCAGAGACACTTCAGTATAAAGATCATGTGGACTCTTGTCTGCCCACTGTTAACCTTGCTATGTGTCTCTGCAGTTCTATCTCTCGGAGGAAGATGTGGGGCAAAACCGAGCTGTGATCTCACAGCGCCATCTTGCCAAGCTGAACTCCTACGTCCCAGTGCTACTCTATACCGAGAGACTGTCTGAAAGTTTCTTATCTACTTTCCAGGTAAGAGTTGGCCGAGTTCAAAAGTAAAGAGAATTCCTTTTCTCTGAGACAAAATACTCTAAAACATCTCCACCTTCTGATTTAATCTTGGGTTCTTTTCAAAACGTTACTTTTCAAAAGTGGCATGATATTTTCTGTTCTTAAGATGCAAAAATAAGAATTCAAAAATGCATCAAAAAGTATCAAAACCTTGACAGATCCCAATCATAGTTTTATTTCCCTAAAAATAATAAATCTAAGTCATCCTGACTAACTGATTGCATTCAGGGTTTCTCCTAAACTAACTTTTCCTACTCTACCTAACTGAGGTGAGCTCCATTGCTCAAAGCGATCCTAAGCATAATCATGGCTTCTCTCTGTCTTCTCGTCTTCTTGCTCAAAGCTTCCAGCTATCACATGACATACCATAATTGACCAATGGTAGCTAACCATATTCCGTTCTGCTAGTTTTTTTATGGCTATTCCTCTATATACCTTAGATAAGGTCTAATACAAGGCCAAAATGTGCACTTTAATATTCAGCTTAACAACGCACACTATGTCCCATCATGCTTATTTCCGTATAGGTGGAGCCATTTCACTCAATGCCCCGTGACTGTGGGAGAAGAACCAATTCTACTGAGGCTAGAAATAAATCACTATACCTACTGTTCACATAGAATTTAAGCTTGGTCTGAGTAATGCTAAGCTAAGCCTAAGAGGTGATTTGGTAGCCATTTCCAAACATCTGAGGGGCTACCAAAGCTTGCTTCCTTCAGAAACTCCCTGAACTCATGCTTTTTTTTTCAAATTGTAGGGAAATTGATTCCAGCTTATTGTTAGGAGGAATGTCCTTATGGTAAGAGCCGTTCAACAGTGGAACAGGTTATTTTGGGATGTTCTAGAGCAGAGGCTGAGGAGTGTGATGGCTCTGCAGGCTAGAGCACTGAAAACTGTCAGCTGCAAAGTTGGCAGCTGAGAGGTTTGAATCCCTGGTGCCATGCTGCGGAGTGAGCTCCTGCTGATAACTCCAGCTCTTGCCAGCCTAGCAGTTCAAAGGCATGTAAATGCAAGTAGATAAATAGGTACCACTGTAAAAATAAAGCGGGAAGGTAAAACAGTGTTTCCTTGCAGCCATGCCAGCCACATGGCCACGGACTTGCACAACACTGCCTCTTCATGAATACGGAGATGAGCACCGCCCCTAGAGTCAGACATGACTAGCACGCATGTGCGGGAGTAAACTATACCTAGAGCAGAGGCTGAGTGGCAAGCAGTTAGGGGTGCTTTTATAGCTGTGGATCATTGCATGGGCAGGGAAGTGAACTAAAGGTGATCTTTGAGATCTGTTCCAGCTTTATAATTCGTTGACTTTAAACCAGGGATGATGCCCTGTTGCCCACAGCCCCCAAATCCCCATTTTAAAAAATGGCTTTTTTTAAAACCCAGAAATTCCCTTCATGCAAGTTTATGAGATGCAGACAACAGTTTTCCTGTATTTTCAGGGGCTCTCTGCACCCTTGGTCTCCCCTACCCCACCCCATTTTACAAATTAAAAATACTTTTTTTTAATTTGTGTCTTTTGATTTAAAACACACACAGTTTTTAAAGTGAATAGAAAGCAGTTTTAGGAAAAGTCCCTTGTAACAATCTTTTTAAACGTTGGATATATAGCTGATGCTGAATGCATCTAAGCGTAATCTTTGTTTTGGGAAGTCTTATTGCTTCTTGGAAGCAAAGTACCTGCGAGTCCAGCTTCACATTGCTAGAACTTTGGTTCCACATTAATAGTTCCCTGGGAGCTGTATGCCTGAGCATAGGTTTGCAAACATAGCCCGTGTTTACATCCCAAGGACCAATAACAAAACAATGCAAGGTAATTTGCAAGATGCAGGAGGCAAGAAAATGCCATGCTATGATGTCTTCCAGCATTTAAGAAAAGGCACTTTTACATAACCCCTAAGATCCGCTGGCCACTTAAATTCGGACCAGAGATCTTGTCGCTCTTCCTGTGTTCCCACCCCTCCGCACTCCCTTGCTCCTGTCTGCGTGAGGGGAGCGAGAAAAAAGGGGAGAAAAGAATGCAGGCTCACCTCCGCTCTGCCTGTCGCAGCCCTGGAAGCAAGCATTCCAGTCTCTTAAAGGGGCGGGGGGCAAAAAAAAAACCCAAACACAAGCGAGGAGAGCCCGGCACTCACTGCTTTACATCCGCATCAGAAATTTTTCACCTTCAGAGACCAGATACTTGAAAAGTGTGCTGGGATGCGCTTAGGTGGGTGTGGTCGTACTTAATTTTTTTTAAAGTTCGGAGCTGGTGGGAAAATATTTTTAAGCTCCAGATCTGGAGTCCTTTGCCTCGGATTTTAGGGGTCGTGTAAAAGCGCCCAAAGTTCTTCTAGCTATGTGCCAACTATGGTCTAGTTCAGTAGTGGCCAAACTTCGGCTCTCTAGATGTTTTGGACCACAACTCCCAGAATTCCTAGCCTGTATTGCCAATGACAAAGGACTGTGGGAGTTGTGGTCCAAAACTTCTGGAAGGCCAAAGTTTGGCTACCACTGGTCTAGTTTGATTCACTTGTGCCAAATGGTACAGTATAATAATCAAATAAATAAATAAATAAATAAATAAATAAATAAATAATTCTGATGTGAGCAGGTAATGTGGATTCCCTTTACACCTGCCATCCTTAAATAATAAACCCCAACCTTCCTTGCAGATTGTGGTGCTGACCAATTCGCCCTTGGAAGAACAGCTGCACATCAGTGATTTCTGCCACGCCAAGAACATTTGCTTTGTCCTAGCTGACACAAAGGGCCTAGCTGGGTATGTGTGGTGTTGAGGCTTGTCGGACCTTGTTTCTCAAAGGAGATGTTTTAATGGGCAGTGTGTGATGGGACCATGGGTTGAATGGCAGCAGAATTGGCAGTTCTGTTTGACTTCAAATGTGACTTAAGCGGTTAATTCACATCCTTCCTCGTTCTGAGATTACGTTCGTTTCATGATAACGTTGTTAGTGGTCACGTGGTCTTGTCCTGGTTCTGTCCCTGTTTCCATTTACCCACGGGTGTGATTGATGGTATTGTGACGACTGTTACTTCACGTCTTGTTTCGTGACAATATTTGTACTTCCCCGCAGTCGTTTTCCCTTTTTTGGAGGGTCTGACCTTCCGTTTTTTGATATTTTGATTCTCCGTAACTTTGCCTTTCATGCATTAAACAGCAAAGTTTGAGGTTTTATGCCTTCTTATCTCTCTGTGATGCATTGTTATGCCATTGGGATTGTACTGGAGAATGCAGTTTTGCACTCCTGCCACTAGATGGAGAATGCGTACGTTGCGTGACGAGCCTTACTTCACGGGCACTTGTCTCGAAACAGGAACCGAGACAAGAGAATTCCCGAGGTCAGGGAGAGGTATGGCTCATCATGTTTAAATCCCAGTTCAGGGGGCGTGGTCGGGAGAAGATTCCACCGTCACGCAATGGATGTGGAGTAACATTTTCTCATACCGGTCCAAGCATAACTGCGAACCGCAATGAGAGGGACGTGAAGTAACCATGAAAGAGGAAACTTCTCTGCAGTGGTCTAGTAGTAAATTTTGCAGTCACTTACCATGATTGTTCCCATAGCCAAACACCCCCAAGGAGATTTAAAACATGCAGCTAGCTGGAGGTGTTTGTCTGTATCAAGAAATCTGACATAGCAGTTTCAGTTTCCATTGTCTTTTTGGCCACCTGAGATCAAGCCATGCCAGAGCATGTTGTATACTAGCAGTTGTAGGTCACACAAGGAGGTTTCCAGTTATGTGTCGTGGACAGCAAATATGTTTTGCAGGAAGAGACAAACTGGGCTGCATGTGTGTGTGAGAGAGAAGGACAGGTAGCTTAGTTATCTGTGCTAATAAAAAATCCTTGGCCCATTAACCTTGTAAGCACTGGTTTTCTGAGCAAGGAAGTCCTGTGATGGGGCACATCTGCAGGCAAAGCAGTTGTTGGAGTGCACCATATGGAAAAGAGACATCTTAAAAACAATATGCTGCTCCCCCCCCAACCCTTCCTGGTTCCAGGCAACTGTTCTGTGACTTTGGAGAAGACTTCATGGTACACGATCCGTCAGAAGCCGAACCTGTCTCTGCTACTATTCTACACATCACCCAGGTAGTTTTCCCTCACTATTACGCGCTGGATGGTTTACAGATGGAAGAGAGGACATCTGGAACCTCTCGGGGGATATATTGTCAGACCATAGTGTGGAAGCACCCAGTATCTCTTCATTGGCACTCTGCCTCTTCTGTATTCCTGCACTCCTGCTGCCTTTCCTGGGCCCACCTCCTTTATGGTCTACCAGTGGTGGCCAACCTTTGGCATTCCAGATATTGTAGACCACAACTCCCACAGTTCGTTGTCATTGGCAGTACAGGCTTAGTATTCTGGGAGTTGTGGTCCAAAACATCTGGAGTGCCAAAGGTTCGCTACCACTGCCACCTTCCTAGACCATTGGAGGGCAACATGTAGCCCTCCAGATGTTGTTCAAATGCAGCCCCTTCTTTGTTAGCCAGAGTGGTGATTGTCCCACAAGCCTTTGCATCCCATAGGGCAACCCAGGAGTACTGACCGTGGCCTATAGCGATGAGCAAGGAGAAAGGCACTGCTTTGCGGATGGGGACTGGGCGGTGTTCTCCGAGGTAGAAGGGATGACCGAGCTGAATGGTTCCCAGCCCCAGCGCATCCGTGTGAAAGGTAATGGGCTTTCTAGGTCATTTCTGTCATGATGCCTTGTGCCATTCCTGCTTGTACACAAGATGTGTCTGAGAAGAGAGAAGAGGGGGATTGATAGGCACAAAGAAAAAGCACTTTATGCATTATTTGAGAGGAGTTTGACCGAGAGCCTGCAGTGTGGGTGTGGGAAGGGTGTCTTGTAAGACATTAGGGGGATGTTAGGAGAGTCCATTTGGGAGGTGAATTACTGGATAGGTCAGGATATGTCTGGAAGACATACAGAGGCCAATATAGTTGAAGCTCCATAGGGAACCAGGGGATTACTGGTTTTTTGTTTGGTTCCAGTCCTGTTGTTGAGAGGATAGGGAAGAGGCCTTAATCTTTGTGCTTTGTTTCTAGGCGAAAACAGTTTGGAAATTGGAGACACATCTTCCTTTTCTCCATACACTTGCGGTGGAGTCATCACTCAAGTCAAGAGGCCTCAAAAACACTCCTTTGTAGGTGTAGATCACTTGTTGAGAGGAAATGCAGGGGTAGGAAACTAGGGACCTTTCTTTCAAGCTGCTTTACAAACGTGAACTGCCCTTGAGCAACCGTGTCATCAAGGCCAAGCATTTTAGCTGGAGGACACACAATGCCATTTCACGAGCAAAGAGAGAACAGGGCTGGTTGTCTCTGATGTTTTGATCCAGAACCACCCAGTCCTCGTTCTTTGGGATAATATGACTCTATGCAGAGAATCAAGCTGGGATGGTAGAGCCGGCACTTTCGTGGCAGAAGTCGCTACTTCAATCCACGGCATCTTAGGTGAAAGACACTCATCTGTCACCCTGGAGAGTAACTACCAGCCAGTGTAGAATACCAGAGGAGAAGAGGCAGCCCTCCAGATGTTACTGGATTAGAATTCCTCCTAGCCCTCACAGGCTTAGCCAATGGTGAACAACAAAGGAAGATGCAAGCAAATAATACCTGAGGAGTCAAGCTTTCACCTATTCCTAAGGTAGACAAAACTGTGATCTACTTTACTGTAAGGAAAATACAAACATAAGAACATAAGAAGAGCCATGCTGGATCAGGCCGAAGGCCCATCTAGTCCAACTTCCTGTATCTCACAGTGGTCCCACCAAATGTGTCTGGCAGTGCACGAGACTAGATATCTGTCTCCTGATACCACTCCCCTGCATCTGGCCCTTGAAGTACCCTGGATTTAAGCCTGGAGATTACACATCTCCATCATGGTTTGTAACCTGTGATGGACTTCTCCTTCAGGAATCTGTCCAATCCCCTTTTGAAGGCATCCAGGCCAGATGCCATCACCACATCCTGTGACAGGGAGTTCCACAGACTAACAACATGCTGGGTAGAAAAAAAATTCTTTTGTCCTCACTCTCTCAACCCTCAACTTGAGTGGGTGTCCCCTAGTTCTGGTATTTTGAGAGAGGGAGAAGAGCTTCCCTGTATCCAGTTTACTCATGCCCTGCATTATTTTGTACGTCTCAATCATATCCCCCCTCAGGCGCTTTTTTTCCAAACTAAAGAGCCCCAAATGTTTTAGGTTTTCCTCATAAGGGAGGTCCTCCAGTCCAGTAATCTAGCATCGAGCAAAGGGAGGAAGTTCTTGAAGTGTGGCACAGTAAGGACAAGTGTATGGATGTATTTGTGTATGTGTTATTTATATACCGCCTTTCCATAGAAGACTCAAGGCAGTTCACAATCAATTAAAACTATGCAGCAATCACCATTAAAACTACCACAAGAGGAAAAAAAACTAAAAACTACATATTGCAACAATATTAAAACCACGATTAAAAAGAAGATTTTACCTGTGTTTTGTTTTTTTAAAATGTCTGCATTCAGTAGATGCAGGGTTCCTACAAACTCCTGCTTATTTCTGAAAAAGCCTGCTTGAACAGGATGGCCTTTGCCTGGCAGGACAAGAGGGAAGGGGGTCCACCTAGTTTCTCAAGGGAGGGCATTCCCTATCCTGGGAGCAGTCACTGAAAAGACCCTCCCTTGCGTGCCCATAAAAGCCCGTGTGGATGGTGGGGCTGAAAGAAGAAGCTCCCCAGCTGTGGGCTTGTCTCTACCAATGCCTTTGTGCTCCCAGGGATCCTTGCGTGTCTCCAGAACTGATCTGAAAATCAAGACCTCCGAGGTATGGAAAATGGCTCGCTATCAAACACTCCACGTGGCCTTCTGGGCACTCCATCTTTTTAGGAGTGAGATGCAGCGGCTTCCTAAGCCCAGGGATCAAGTAAGTGTTTCTAGCCTCCCCCCCCCCCGTTTCAAGCAACCAATGCCCTTCTCACAGGCTACTGGATGCTCCTGACATGGATCAAATAAAACAAATAATAATAAATACGAGCTTTGCAACGTGTTGTTCCTTCCTTCTGCAGAGAAGGTTGCTAGCCCACAGTTATTATGATATCCTCCGCCAGGCCCCTTTCCCAAGCTCACCCACTATTTGTTCCTCGGCAGGCTGATGCAGACAAGATGGTGGAACTGGCACAGACCTTACCCATGGGTCCGGAGCCACTGCAGAGGGACCTGATCCGGACCTTTGCCTTTGGGTGCACAGGTGACCTGAATCCTATCAATTCCTTCCTTGGAGGCCTAGCAGCCCAAGAAGTGTTGAAGGTAACTAGCCCATCAGTCCTTGTGAAATGGCTGGTGGGGTTTTTTTGAGCTTTTCTTTGTGGGGTGGGTGGGGGGAGACGCACAGTCCAAGAGCGTCCCTAGAAGTAAAGAACGGGAACCCACTTCTGACTACTCTCTTTCTAGGAAACCCTAGAATGGGCTGCCATAAGTCAAAATCGGTCCTGATGGCACATGAGCATTATTATAACTTGGAGGACGATTCCCATGATGCATTTCTACTTCCTAAGACAAAGGGGGGGAAGGATTAAAATGTCAAAATCTGTGTCTGCCATTGACCATGGGTACGTGCCCATGGAATCAAGACAATGTCTGTTGCCACATCTGGCGAAGAGACTGAGCTACAAATCAGGAGGTCTTCCGTTGGAACCTCACTTCTGGTCTGAATTCACAAAGCACCTACTTTCAGCCTCTGGGGGAGAGGGTCGTCTACAATGGGGGCATAACAATACTGGCTTGACCGTAGTTGTGAGACAGAGGTGAGGAATCTACAGCTCATGAGCTGAATGTCCCCATCTGTAGTAGTTTTAAGCTTTTGTTGTCTTTTTTTCTTAGCTAAAAGGCTGTTGAAGGCTGGAGCAGGTCACTGTGCTTTAAGTTACATCCCAGGAAGCTTATGCCTTCGTGGACTTCATTAGAGTTGGCTTGCTTTTTGGAGGCTCAGTGGGAAGACGGTGTCATAAGAACATAAGAAGAGCCATGCTGGATCAGGCCAAAGGCCCATCTAGTCCAGCTTCCTGTATCGCACAGTGGCCCCACCAGATACGTCTGGGAGTGCATGAGACTAGATATCTGTCCCCTGATACCACTCCCCTGCATCTGGCCCTTGAAGTACCCCGGTTTTAAGCCTGGAGATCACACATATCCATCACGGTTTGTAACCTGTGATAGACTTCTTCTCCAGGAATATGTCCAATCCCCTTTTGAAGGCATCCAGGCCAGATGCCATCACCACATCTTGTAGCAGGGAGTTCCACAGACTAACAACATGCTGGGTGAAAACATATTTTCTTTTGTCTGTTCTCACTCTCCCAACCCTCAGTTTGAGTGTATGTCCCCTAGTTCTGGTATTTTGTGAGAGGGAGAAGAGCGTCCCTCTATCCACTTGACTCATGCCCTGTATTATTTTTTACGTCTCAATCATATCCCCCCTCAGGCGCCTTTTTTTCCAGATTAAAGAGCCCCAAATGCTGTAGCCTTTCCTCATACGGGAGGTGCCCCAGCCCAGTAATCTTTTCAGTCACTCTCCTCTGCACCTTTTCCAGTTCCACTATGTCTTTTACTATGACCAAGCTTGGCAAGAATTGCTTCTGACCCTGCTTGTGCAATTGGCTTTGTGACGTGCTCCCGTATTTGCAGCCACATGCGCGCGCACATGCGCGCGCACACACACACACACACACCTTTTGTATTTTAATGAATCAAGGGTTACTGCAGCTGTAATCAACCTGGGCATGGAAATAATGAAAAAACACATTGTGAAAAACTATGCATTATATGTAAAGGAAGCAGGAGGGGTTCTTCCAGTGGAAAAAGTGCATGGGTAAACCGTCTTTCTGAGTAGTGATTTACACTGGGATTTAAACCAATCAATTTAAATTAGATCTGCCTTGATTTGCTTTGACCTCTCTCTTGTTCATCCCCCCCCCCCCAAACAGGATGCACAGTAATTTCCTGTCTGGCACTTATTGTTTATTTTTCTTAATGGCCCAGTAAGGTTATCACCTGTCCCTGCATTTGTCTGGAGAAAGCTAAAGTACCAAGAATTTTGTAGAAAACAAACTTATTTTTATTTACCGATAGATGTGGTGGTGGTGGTGGCACTGGTGGTGGTGCCGTTTCATCCAGTGTCCACCAGGTGTCATTTTAAGCTTTGAAATGGTTTTCAGAAGGCTATCTTCCGCTCCACTTGTCCCTCAATCAACTAGCAGGCAAGGGCAAGAAGGCAAAAATCCTATCAAGGGTCTTCTTGTTTGAATCGATTGCCCACATAATACACACCACATCTAACCAGCCGAACACAAACAAACAAACAAAGCATCAGTGGAAAAGAGAGCACAGATTTTATTCAGGGTGTTGATTATGCGACACCCAGCTGACAGGGTTTTCGAGGTGTGGTAGATATTCAAGCTAGGGCGTGGTGGCTCAGTGGACTAAGACTTCCAAAAACGGTTGGCTGCAAAGTCGGCAGCTCAACGGTTCGAATCCCGGGTGCAATGCAGTGGAGCGAGCTCCCGCTGATAAACCCAGTTCCTGCCAACCTAGCAGTTCAAAAGCATGTAAATGCAAGTAGATAAATAGGTACCGCTGTAAAAAGCAGGAAAATAAAACAGTGTTTCCTTGCAGCCATGCTGGCCACGTAGTCATGGACTTGCACAACACTGGCTCTTTGGCTTGAATACAGAGATGAGCACAGCCCCTAGAGTCGGACACGACTAGCATGCATGTGCAGGGGAAACCTTTACCTTTTTTTAGATATCCAAGAAGTGGTTTTGGCATCGTCACACCCCAATGCATCACACTCCTCCGTGACAGAGAGGAGACTTGAAATAACATCTGCTGTCTCCTAGTCTGACCCTCAATCCACTACACTTCATTGACTCTCAGTACCTTTTGTATGCTGTGTTAATTTACAGCTGCACAATAAATGGGAATATGATACGTCTTGTCGTAAAGAGGAAGACTGTGGTCCAGGTGATCCCTCTGCCACCTCAGTCACGGACAACTTCTGAGTCCCTGTTCTCTTCCTGATGGTTGTCTTGATGCTACATTTTTGGCCTAGAAAGCTCTTGAGATAGGAGAGGGCCTCAAAAGGAGGTTTTCCGTCTGAGAGGTCATCAAAAGCAAAACAACAACAACAACAACCTGTTCTCCATAAAGATTTTGGAGTCTTTCTATCTTCCTTTGGTTGGTTGTGTCCCGTTTTATCCAACAGGCACATCCAGGTCAGCTTCATTGGCTGTAAGGCTTGCTTTAATGGTGGGGAAGAGTCTCATTAAGATATCTGTTATTTGCCCCTTCCTTTCCCCAAAGGCTAGCACTGAGCTTTTCTCATCTTGGCCATTAGCTTTCTTGCTTCCCAGGGAGCATCGCTCAGAAAGATTACATGAAAAGTCCTTGATTCAGTGGTTACCTCCTTATCATACAGGGCAAATTTAGGCAAACCATTTAAGTGGAGTCTAAGGAAGGAATGGTGTTCAGCTACTGGCCAGATGCATGATCCTTCCCCCTTAAATAAATAACAGGGAGGATGCTTCAGACAGAAGGCTTCTAGCACCAATGATTGAAAAGGACGTGGTGGTTCCCTCTTTCATTGTTTTGTTTTGCTTTTTGCTTTGCTTTGATGATGATGATGATGATGATGAGTACAGTTTAGAGATATGGTGGGAAAGCATGGCAGGAGAGCAAACGGACAGGCCCAGTGTCTGGAGTCCCTGTAAAATTCTATGAAAGAGGCAGAGTCATTGCACAGGAAAAGCTTCCTCTGGGTCTCCGTCTCCATGTGCAGGGTGGGTGTGGGTGTTAATGCCACATATACGGACTATAGAAAAGCAAACAGTTGTTGGTAACCCAATAGCTCAGGGTCTGCCCCCAAAGTGTGACTAATTGCTGGATATCTTATAGCACAGATTAGGCAGGTTCTTAACTTCTTTGTTTTCTAAAGCCAAAGAGTAGATTCTTGAGGGATGATTAATGGCAGGACACGCTGAAGGACACACTGTGGGTTTCAGGACTCACCTGCAGCATCGTTGATCTCCTGGAAAGGGGGAGAAATGTGTAAGAGGTGAAGGGGTTCTGCAGTATCTGAGCTTAACTGAACTCAATGGAAGAGGATGGTAAACCAGAATGAGAGTGGAATAAACAGATCAGCGTTTCTTGTTCCTTAGTTGTATTCTGCCTTGTCTCCAATGGATGCAGGGTGATGTACATGGTCTCCTCTTCCTCACAGCCTTGTCACATAGACTGGGCTGAGAGAGAGAGAGAGAGAGAGAGCATCTGGCCCACATCACCCAATGAGTTTCAAGGCCGAATGGGGTTTTTAACCTGGACCTAGCACTCTACAGCTGCAACAGGCAGGCTTTTCTTTAAATTGCTAGTTGACAAAGGAGATTTTTAAAGGGAGCATTTTCTTCTATTTTAATTCTGTTTCTAATGTTGTTCTTGTTATGAGTTTTAATATGACAGCTGCTTAATGCTTTTACTTGGCTTTTAACATCATTTCTTTTACCGTTAAGCTGCCTTGAATCCTTCAGGAGAAAGGTAGCATACAAATATTTTAAATGAATAAATAGAAATAACACAAACTCTTCCCTGCCTCTTATTGACATTCTCCAGAGCTGTTGCTGGACTATGTTTTTGTGAACGAACTTGGCACAAACTGGCATATGATTAAATTGGTCCTCTTGGAGGAAGGGCCTTGTTTCTCTACTTTTAGGAGATGAAATTGTGGGTTGAAGCAAGTGCCCCCCCCCCAAAAGGGCATGTCCTCTTGTGTGTGAAAGAAGAAGCCTTGTCCGAGACAATGGCCGCCATACAAGCCATAGGGATCTTGTAGAATTGCTTGGCCCGTTTCCAATGCTGAAAGTGTAGCTCATTTAGGACAGGAAAAGGCAGGTTGTGTCAGGATCTCTGGAGGAGTGGGGGGGGGGCTTCTTTTTGTTCCCTTCCCCAGAAATCCTCAGACGGACCTCATTTTGCACGTGAGGGTAGGCAGCTTACAAAGCACCACAAGGCACAGATGCAAGGCATATAGAGGCATCAACATGGCATCACTTGGGTTCACTTGAATCGGTTAGTTTTTATTTATTCTTACTCTCAGCAAGTTTTATTATTGACCCCCTCAGCAGGGCCAACAAAAGGCTCCCTGTAAAGAAAAAGGGTCCCTCTATCTGGGTCAGATGACCATGCCCATATCTGTGGCCCAGAGCCCCAAATCAGCATCCGTGCTCTTCCTTTGTGAAGGTGGCCTGAGCAGCATTGTCCTTTTTGTTCTTCTTCCCCCAAAGGCTGCCTCGGGGAAATTCACCCCTCTGGACCAATGGCTGTACTTCGATGCCTTTGAGTGCCTTCCCGAAGAGGAGCATGCCACGCAGTTGACGGCAGATGACTGTGCGCCTGTGAGTGTTCTGTCTCTAACGTTGGTACTACTTGGCCAGGGCACAGAGAGGACACCGCTTGCAGCCTAGAAGGGATGCTGACAGTGCCTTTCATAGCCCCAATATCCAGCTAACCCAGTGGTTCTCAACCTGTGGGTCCCCAGATGTTCCTGGACTGCAACTCCCAGAAGCCTCCACCATTCGCTGTGCTGGAAGGGATTTCTGGGAGTTGCAGTTCAGGAACATCTGGGCACCCACAGGTTGAGAACCACTGAGCTAACCTCTCTTGACTAGAGAGACTTACATCTGTCTAGATCTGCTCTCCACCTTTACGTTGCCTCACAGTGGACCGCCATTTTCAGTCCATATAGAAGCATCTCACTCCCTTTCCCCCAATTTTTAAAAAAGGTACTTTTTGTGCATTAGGTAATTCAGACTCCCCCAGCCAGTAAGATGTCAACAATGTCTGGGGTATTATGAGACTTGGAAGATAACTCTTCCAAGCTCTCCAGCTCCACTTTTTCTCTACTCACCCACCCTCCGCTTCTCCATCTCCTACTCTCTATGCGGCTGCCATGGAATGTGGTGCCCAGAGAGTCCAAACTCTCCATTTGTTAGAACAGATGTGAGCCAGACCCATAAGATTCATTTCTGTCTCCCCCCTGCTTTGGAAGATGCCTCTTGGTTTGCTACGACCTGCTGTCTCTTTCCTCTCGCAGCGTGACAGCCGCTACGATGGGCAGATTGCCATTTTCGGGGCTGGTTTCCAGGAGCAACTGGGGAAGCAGCAGTATTTCCTGGTAAGTAGCCATGGACATGGGTCACGTTAAAGAGTCGGTCATGACTGTAATGACAAAACAACAACAACAACAACAACAACAACAACCAGTTGGATGGAAAGACCTTCAACTGTACTGCTGTACTAGTAAGATGCAGCATAGTGCTTAAATCTCTTTAATGCACTCTATCTTTAATGCACTCTATCTACCATGATAGAGTGCATTTACAATTATAATAAGAAACTTTAAGATATTTTCCTTCAGTCACATTGGCTACAGGACCAATGTTGTCTTGAAGTAGGAAGATGTTTTGTTGTCCTTCATTTCTCACATTTCAGCCTTCCCACAGCCTGTTTTTCAGCTGCTCTGGGTTGCAGTTCCCATAGTCACTCCCCCAGCTAACAGAACCACTGCCTAGAGATAATGGGGACTGCAGTCCTGCCTATCTGGGGCATGCCAGATATATGATGATGTACCAGTATGTGCAATTCTTGTGGCACAGTGGTTAAATGCTTTACTGCAGCTAAAATTGTGCTCACATCCTGGGGTTCAGTCCCAGGTAGCAGGCTCAAGGTTCACTCAGCCTTCCATCCTTCTGTGGTTAGTAAAATAAGTACCCAGCTTGGTGGGTTCAGGGAGCAATTTGTAGCCTGCATAATTAAACTGTAAATCGCCCAGACGAGCGTGCTTTAAGTGCAATGGGACAGTATATAAGCAGAGCACGTTGCTTTGCTTTTCCAGATGTTAGTACAGTTGCCTTAGGGCCTTTTCACACGACCCCTCAGATCCGCTGGTCCCTTAAATTCGGACCAGCGATCTTGAGGGTTCCTTGCTGTTCTTCCGTCCCCACCCCCTCCGCACTTCCTTGTTCTGTCTGCGGGAGGGGAGGGAGGGGGAAAAAGCCTTAGACACGGACAAAAGAAGAAACCCTTACCTCCCGTGCGTGGAAGCTTGCTCTGAGCCCCGGTTTTACTTCCTGGTTGCTCTTAAAGGGGCGGAGGTGAAAGAAAAACAACAAAAAGAAGCAAGGAGAGCTCAGGCACGCTCCGCATCAAATATTTTTCACCTCCCAAAAGCAAGTACAAGAAAGTGCAGCTGGGTCGCGCTTAGGTGGGCGGGGTCGCACTTAATTGTCTGCAAACTCCGGACCTGGTGGGAAAACATTTTTAAGGTCCGGAGCTTGCAGCCCTTTGCCGCGGAGCTTAGGGGTCGTGTATAAACGCCCTTAGAGGCTTAGAATGTTTCCTGTGCTGATCAGGATAGTTTGTGCATTCTGACGCTGACATCATGAGAACGGCTTGACTTTCCAATTTCATTTTGGTTCTGCTGCATCCAGTGCTTTTACAGCAGTGGGAGCATTGCTGGCTTTAGCTCGAGAGATGACACTCTCTGAAGAAGAATGGTTTTTGTATGATGAATAAATGACCTAGATTTGTTCCACAGCTGCTGCAGGAAGTTCTTTCCTTCTTTCTTCCTTCCTTTCTTCCTTCCTTCTTTCCTTCCTTCCTTCTTTCCTTCGGGGGGGGGGGGAATTTGCAAAAGAAATTTGCAAGAACAATAGCTGGCTTAAATGTGGACTCTGGGTTTTTAGCATCACCCCTGGAAAATTATGCAGATAATATCTATCTATCTATCTATCTATCTATCTATCTATCTATCTATCTATCTATCTATCTATCTATCTATCTATCTATCTATCTATGGGTGTTACCTTCTCCAAATCTGGATGCCAAGAATGTGTGGGAAATTATGGGAAACTTGGCCCAGACCCAGTTGATAGCATGCTTGTAGCCTGCCATTGAGGATGGAATAAGCTAGCAAGCACCTGACATGTTGAAAAGAGGAATGGCCCATAAGCTGGCAGTGGCCCATAGTAATTGTCCATGGTGCCTGCAATCCCCTTTCAGTGTCAGGAAATAGTAGTGAGAAGTTACATAAAGCCTGAGAAGCTGTTGCAAGGAACTGAGATGTGGAGTACAGCTCAGGGGATTGTTTCAGTGAAATGAGTTGTACTTTTTAACCCTGTTGACACGGGGGTTTACTCCCGAGTGTTCAGGAACAGAACCTGCCTGTTGTTAGGAAAAGCCAAGCAAAGCATTCTGCTTCGATGTACCACTGTATTATGGCTGTCTTAATCCATGCCCTTGGCCCCACCTACTTCATAAATGCCCCCCCCCGACTCTTCATAAGTTAGTATTCAGCGCTTGGGGAACAGGGTGGAAAGGATATTCTCCACTCCTGGACCAAATGGTGAAGCTTATCCAACTCACATCATGTCTCTTTCTGCCTCAATTCAAATATCTGGCATCATTTTATAGAATATATAATGATTTCGGGATTTGCTGAATATGTTTTCAGCATAGCATCTGAGCCCACTGGGTGCACTATTGGTTGGTTTGGGAAAATACCAAACAATGCTCTCTCTTTTTTCTTTTTCTTTTCTCCTTTTTTGGTATATAATTAGTATTGAAACTCAAATTCAAGGCAGCACACTCTGTATTTCTTATTCCACGCCAGGGTAACCTTCTCTAAACCTCTGTAATGCACTCATTCATTTTTAAATGTATATAACTTATACAGTACTTGTGAAATGTAGCTTCCCCATGGATCCATTTAATGTTGCTCAAAATATGATAATATTATTCCCTCCACCCCATCTTTAGTTATATGTTCCTTAAATTGCAAAACCTTTCTAGAGTTCAATTTTCCCTTGGGTTCAGCTTGGTGGCGGCGAGAGCACAGCAAGGTCACCCACGTACAGCAGGCACTGAGTCACATACTGGTAATCCTTGGCCTCACGACACCTACAGAAAGAGTTGGTAGATGGTTGATTTATAAGATAAAAGAGGGTGGGGTTGATTTTGCATCCCGGTTTTACTCCTTTTTCTTGTTTGATGAACTTGTATTGTTGCACACATACGATGAATTGGCAAATGGATCTGATGAACTCGTGGTTTTGCTTTCCGCTGCTTGTGTTGTAGCAAAAGGTATTCAAGAGAAAACGAGACAATTGTCTGACAGGCCTGCTTTGATTTGGACTCCTGCTTTGGGCAGAGGGTTGGACTCACTAGTCCCCTTCCAATTCAATTATTCTACGATTCTATGAAAACTCAGGTTTAATGTAGGGCGCCAGAACGTATGCCGCTTTCCCTTCATTTTACATGTTTTTGGCTAATGAACATCTGTAACGTAACAAAATGTGGCGAACAGTTTGCTTTCCTTAAAGAGATGTCGTTCAATAAAGAGATGCAGGGGAGTGGTATCAGGAGACAGATATCGAGTCTCATGCGCTCCAAACGCATCTGGTGGGGCCACTGTGAGATACAGGAAGCTGGACTAGATGGGCCTTTGGCCTGATCCAGCATGTCTCTTCTTATGTTCTTATGTTCAGCTTGTTAAAATATTATTTTGATTCTACAGTTACATTATTAAAATGCTGGGGCTTCCGATGCCACTTGTAACATCTGTAACCAGCATCACCTCATGCTATCTCAGTGTAGAGTCTATTAAGCCTTGTAAAACAAAGGTTAAACTGCAGCACTGCAGTCAAGACTCTGCTCGTGACCTGAATTTGATCCTAATCGACCCAGCGGGCCAGCTTAAGGTTGACTCAACCTTTCATCATTCCGAGGTCGGTAAATTGAGTGTCCAGCTCACCAGGGGGCAATGTGGAGCCTGCATGACTAAGTTGTAAACCGCCCAGAGAGAGCTTTAAGCACTATGGGGCGGTATAGAAGTAGCACATTTTGCTTTATATTGAAATCTCCAAACATGATTTCCATATCAAATGGAACCAGGCACAAAAGCATTGTGTCAGAAAAGAATGTTGAAGGAAGGCTGTAATCTTTTGTCCGTTCTGAAAAAAAATGTGCATTTTCTGGTTACAAATGACTGATTTCTATGTGCCTTTTTGCACTGGAGAGAGTCCAGTGCTATTCATATGCAGCAAAACCTTACTTCTCAACTAATGACCATTGTCTTGTACTGTTGGGACACCCCTCCGTAGAGTTTCAGGCATCATCCTAGCTCCAGGCCACATCCATGTGTTTTAACCAATCTTACAATTTCTTCAGGTGGGAGCAGGTGCCATTGGTTGTGAGCTCCTGAAGAATTTTGCTATGATTGGCCTGGCTGCCGGTGAGGGTGGGAACATCACAGTGACAGACATGGACACCATTGAGTATTCCAACCTCCATAGGCAGTTCCTCTTTGGACAACAGGATGTTTCTGTAAGTCTTTAAAAAAGAGAGGCAAGGGGCAGAATGTTTTGGGGTTCAGGAAGGGGGCAGTTTGGCCACAGAACAAAACTGAATGCAGAGTAGAATCTGAAAACCAAAATCAACAGTTACAGGTAGCCTATTATCCGTAACCCATCAAACCCATTAGTGTTCCAGAGATGTGATTGTGACCAAGCAGTCCTTCTTGCAGACAAAACCTGTGCTTCATTTCTGGTGATGAATTCCAAAACAAAGAAAACTACACTAGGTGCGAGTGTCCCCTGCTGAGACAAATTGGACATTCAGAGAAAATAAGGAATTCTCTGAAAAGGGTTTACATGTAGTATATAATTTCGCCCTTGCAAATTATCGGCAGAAATTGTTGATGTTCTATCCCTGGATTCTTAACTCTCAAAATAATCATTGGTCAGGTTGTAACGTTTCCTATCCCTGCCTGTACCTAATGTTGAAGAACCAAGTCTTCAAGTGTTCAGCTCCACTGGTTAATGCTGCTCAGCAATGGGCTGGTTTTCCTGCCACCCGAGACTGAAAGTAATATCCCCTTTGACCTTGCAGAAGTCCAAGTCAGAAGTGGCCGCCGCTGCTATAAAATCCATGAACCCCAATATCAATGTGACAGCTGAGCAGACTCAAGTGGGGCCTGACACGGAGCACTTTTATGGAGATGCTTTCTTCCTTGGCTTGGACGGTGTCGCCAATGCTCTGGACAGCTTTGAAGCACGTGAGTGTGCCTCAGATGGATTACCTGCTGTTCTGCACTTTGAGATGTGGGACCAGGTCTTTATGGCCAACCCATTATGCTTACATAATTGGAGTAATATTCTAGGAGATGATGTAACCTGAATAATGTTTAATTAGCATTCAAGAATGCTTTCAAGTATTCACAGTGTTTCACAGACAGTGTCTGCTTATATTCAATGATCATGCAAGGTAAGCCGTTCTTTATTCCCATATCACCAGATGGAAAGCTGAGACTGTATGGGAGAGGTGTGCCTAAAGCCACACCATGAATTCCCAGTTAAACCAGGGACTCTCACAATGCAATCGTATGCATGTTTCCTTGGAGGTAAGTTTCACTGTATTCAGAGTGGTTCAGTCCCAGGTATCCGTGCATCTGATTCCATGATCAGTCCCTTATCATAGGTAGTCTCTAAATGGTTCAGTCTTCTTTAGGTCTATTTAAATGCGATCCCTGTTGAATCCACTGATGATTATATCCTACCTATATGTGCATAGGCTTGCAGGCTGAACCTCTGCTCTTCTGCTCTACCCCATGTTCTCTGCACTCTCAAAACGAATACAATGGATATAAATTATACATCTTTTGTATGACAAGTATGGCAGGAGGCTCTGGAAGTTACAGTTCCACAAATACTTTTCCCAAGCTCTTTTGTATTGGGAGGCCCAGGAGATGTTCGTCCTTTTGCTCATCTACATGCTGGCTTTTGTGAAAGATCATGAAAGTTACAGAAACGTTTTCCAAACTGTTCTTCTATAATCTATATACAGAAAGTGAGGATTTGTAAAGAAATTTCACAGAGAATGTCAACATTGACATGTTCCTGGGGAAAAGTGTAATATAGGTCTGTGTCGCTGATTGTATTTTGCAGATGGAGGTTGAAGGCTGAACTGTCGGCGGGTGTGTGTGTGTTGTGGGGGAGGAGAAGCTTCCAGGGTCAAGGAGGCTTGCATAAACAGAGGTTCTCCTACTTACTGAGGAGATGATCAAAGGCATCTCATTTCACATCCAAAGTCCAGGGTCTTTGATGTATCCTGGAAATGCACAGCCACAGAACACGCTGGGTTGTGATATTTTCCATCTCGCTGTTCTGCACAGGGCAATGACAATAAAGATTTATCTATCTATCTATTTCAATGCAAAGCATGACCAGATACATCGTCAGACCAAGTCTCTGCACATCCGTGAATTCTTTCTTTGGCTTCAGGCGAGCCATGCTCCTCATATTCCCAGTTCCTCTATATATTGCCAACTTCTTGAGTCCCCATAGCTCCTTCTCTTTCGAGTCTTCTGTACATACAAATTATACATCAGAGGGAAATGCCTTCAGAAGGCATGGCTACTATTATACAAATTCAAGGCCTCATTCACTCTGTTATTAGATAGAGTGATGAGCTACTTCGGAGGGCAGGTCCTGAGGGGCAGTAATGGTAGTCACCCAACCTTTCCTTTGGCTTCTCCTCGTTGTCTCTCTCTCTCTCTCTCTCTCTCTGTTGGAAAACACCTTACAGCTGTTCCCATCTTATATCCTTCTAAGGGCGCTTTTACACGACCTCTAAAATCCGCTGGCAACTTAAATTCAGACCAGAGATCATGGGGTTTTGTTCTGTTTCTGTGTTCCCACCCTTCCGCACTTCATTGCTCCTGTCTGCGATGAGGGGAGGGAGAAAAAAAAGGGTGGGAAAATGCAGGCTCACCTCCGGTCGGAACAGCCCTGTGGGGATTCCAGTCTCTTAAAGGGGTCGCAGGGAAAAAAACCAAACAGAAGGCAAGGAGAGCCCGGCATCCATAGCTTTATAATCCGCATTGGAAATTTTTTTACCTCCTGAGACCAGGTACTTGTAAAATATCCTGGGGCGCGCTTAGGTGGGCGTGGTTGTACTTAATTTTTTTTAAAGTCCGCAGCTGGTGGGAAAACAATTTTAAGCTCCACATCTGTGAGCCCTTTGCCTCGGATTTTAGGGGTCGTATGAAAGCAGCCCAGGCAGGGTGAGTTTGCCTCTGTCTATGAAATGGGAAGGAAAGATGATCTGGTCCTTTGCCTCAGTCAGTCGATTATTTTGGACTGGCTTGGCTCTGATTGCCACATTGCCTCACTTAGGATGATTGTGTTCGAATTGGCCTTCCACCTGAACAAATTTGGGACCTGACCTAAGGTCCCAGTGTGATGGTAGTGAAGGCAAGCAATCATGAAATGTTTCCTGGCCATCCATCGTTTGCTTTTCCTGCAGGGGCCTATGTGGGGAAAAGATGTGTGCAGTATCTGAAGCCTTTGCTCGATTCTGGAACGCATGGCACCAAGGGGCATGTTCAGGTCTATGTGCCCTTCCTGACTGAGCCTTATGGCCAAGCCCAGGAGGTGGATGAGAAGGAGTACCCTCTCTGCACTCTGCGCCATTTTCCTAGCACCATCCAGCACACGGTACAGGTAGGGGCATGAGTCTTCTCCTACTCACCAGTGTCCAGCCCTGCCCTTAGGCACAGAAAAGCCATCCTCTCAGAGGCCAAGTACTAGGAGTCTGCAGCACACGGATGCAAAACATGTTGATGGGTTGTGGAGCCATATTTGTATCCTCTTAAATGATGCTATTGAGCGTGGAGCGCACTCCCCCTCAGCCAGCATTTAGGAAGGATTCAATGGTGGCTTAGCAGACTAAAGCTCCAGAAACTGTTGGATGCAAAGTCGGCAGCTCAGCGGTTCAAAGCCTGGGTGCCACGCAGCAGAACGACCTCCCGGTGTTAACTTCAGCTCCTGACAACCTAGCAGTTTGAAATCATGTAAATGCAAGTAGATAAGTAGGTACCGCTGTAAAAAGCGGGAAGGTAAAACAATGTTTCCTTGCAACCATGCCGACCTCATGGCCACGGACTTGCACAACACTGGCTCTTTGACTTGAATACGGCGATGAGCACCATCCCTTTAGTCGGACATGACTAGCACGCATGTGCGGGGGTGGGGGGACCTTTACCTTTTACCTTTACAGTGGGCAGTTCAGTGAGCTTTTGAACATGAAAGTGGAAGATGCGCCATTTTGATTTCCCCTTTTGGGTCTGCTGTGCCTGCTGGTCTTTGTCCTTTCAGCCCAGGGCCCACTTTTGGAGCAGCGTTGGCCTCCCAACATGCCTCTCATGCCTTATTCTCCAGTTGGTCCATCCCTATCAAGGGAAAACTGCCAAGCTAGGCTCTCTGAGCTCCTTGCCAGGCCCCTGGGGTTGTTGTCCTTTTTTTCTCCCCAGGCAGCTGCTGCACGGCCGCCAGAGTTATCAGCAACGTTGACGGCAGGATATGGGATCCAACTGTTTTGCCCAGAAACCCAGCCAAAATCCTTTATGCCCGCTTAAGAATTTCAGCTGCTGCTTCTGTTTGTGTGGCGAAGGCAAAAATGAGACCAGGCCTCTCCTTAGCCCATGCCCCACGGGAGAAAACAAGTCTCCCGCTGGGCCCATTTTGTCTTGTCAAGTGCTTCGGGAGCAGGAGAAATCTATGCTTGGCTTCCTCCAAGCCCACTCTATGCCTCAAAATGGGCCCAAGGAACAGTGGTAAAAAAGTCTGTGAGGCTGCAACCCAGAGCAAATTCCAGGAAACACACAGGATTACATTACACCTCGTAGTCCTTCGAATGACTGAAGTAAATGCTGACAGGGCTCCCTTGCTCTCTCTTACAGTGGGCCCGAAATCAATTTGAGCGTCTTTTCAAGGCGACAGCAGAGAGTGTCAACAAATTCCTCAAGTGAGTGTGGGGCAGGAACTGGGCTGAAATGAGATTGTTGATGAAAAGCCAAGGAGAGCTGTCAGTGGGCACTGCTGGCCGCAGGAATGCCCCTAATGTGGTGGACAGAAGCTTGCTAAATGTTTAGTATTCCCCTCTGAGTGGAAGCAGGGAAATGGCTTATCCTTAGACTGTGTACTCAGGATGGATGCATTCTGTGAGAAAAAAGTCTCCCCCAACCCACATACTTGAGTGGATCTGCATCTAGAGGAACAGCTCTTGTGAATCTGCCCCAGCAAAAAAGAATCAGACTTTTTGCTGCAGGAGATGAACACAGCTAGTCCTCCAGAACAAACAGCACCTTAGTCTTTATTTGTCATAAGATGTTGTGGTGTGTGTGTGTGTGTTGTGTTGTTACAGTCGTGACTGACCCTTTGTGACTCCACGTCCATGGAGTTTTCTTGGCAGGAATACTGGAGTATTGCCAGTTCCTACTCCAGACACCTACTGCACCTGGTATTCCCTGGTAGTCTCCCATCCAAGTACTAACCAGGGCTGACCCTGCTTAGCTTCCGAAACCAGGCAAGATCGGATCTGCTTAGGGCATCTAGGTGGGCTAAGATGTTGTGGACTACAGCCTAATTCTTTGGGTCCATTTCCCTCTGCCCACCTTGGAGTGAAACTTGCACTTCATTGAGATTGCATCTGAAGAAGTGTGCAGCAAGTTCACAAAAGCTTAGGCCAAATGCAGCTGGTTAGTCTTTTTTAAGGTACCACAAGACTCTTTCCTTTATATGACATATTATACTTGAATACACTGATTTCCTTATCTACCTTTTCGGTCTCCTGCTCTTGCTTGGTTTCAAATGTCACTCAGACCTTTCTTTCCCATCCTTGTGGGTTTTCAGTGCTCGGTAGGAGGTTCCTGTGAGAGAGACCGCTTGACTCCTAGCTCTTGTTATTGGGTTGGAATATGTATTTGGGAAGAAATAGCAGACCTTTTGGGTGTCTGCCTCAAAACTGTGCTGTCTGCACACAAATGAAGTCCAGTGTGCTCTTACTTCCTGATTCTGGATTTCTTCACATACCAATGGGAAACGTTACTTTTCTAAACCGTGTATGCACATACACACCAAGTAAGAAAGGTAAAACTTGTTGATAAGCATCAGCTTTTGAAGACTAGGCTAATAAAGGGCCTGGATTATTTTGTTAGTGTTCATTAGCTACTTTTAGGGACATTGAGGTGAATTATATAGATATTTTAAATGTAGAATTGATCCCAGCTGCTGGTGCAGAGTACTCAGACAGGGCCAAGTTCCTCCCATCATTTCACCACAGCTGTAGTCTGTGCCCTTGTCCACAGAGATCCCAGCTTCCTTGAAACCCAAGAAGGGGACGCTTTGGAGTCGCTGGAGCTCGTGCGAACCAGCCTTCAGGAGAAACCACGCAGCTGGGAGGACTGTGTGACCTGGGCCCGGAGACTTTGGGAGCATCTCTTCTCACATGACATCCGGCAGCTGCTGTACAACTGCCCACCTGAGCACGTGAGGCCTAACCCTAGTCTTTTGTACAGGCTTTCTACTTCCCCTAACCCCACCCCCACCCCACTGGGCCAGTTTCTTGGCTCCTTGCCCACTGCTTTTTCCAGATTACATTCCCAGTCTGTAATGCCGAGTCTCAGTCCAGAGGTCAGGACCAGAATGCAGCAGACTTTGCTGGCAGCTGCTTAGTCTGATGGAAGGCAGCCCCCTGATGGTCTTTGTGCTGCTCCTCATTCCACGCAACATGCCCGTGATTTGGATTTTATTCCTACCTGCTGGTAATGCTGCTCACTCAGGCTTTGCTGGTCTGATGTCCTCAGAGTCATCAGCTCATCCTTAGTCCCACAAATCTCCATTCTGGATTCTTTCTTGATAGACTCACACACTCATTTCCATGACACAATTTGAAAAAGTCTCCTCTGCTGGTAGCCACTGCATGAAAACAGTTTATTTTTATCTCTAGTCCCAGTTTGGTATCCTCCAGATGTGCTGGATGAGAAGCATTGCCAATGGTTATGCAGCCTGCGGAGGACTACAGTTCCTGCCTGCAATGTCCTGTCAGGAGATCACTGGCCTGGGCAAGGTTGTTGTATAGCTGTAAACTGTAGGAGGTCCAGAGTCAGAGGCCAATGAGGTCTTCCAGGACAGTACAGATCCAAAGCCTTATTCCAGCAATTGTAAGACCCAAAGGGCCAGGGGCAGAAGAGCAGACTTGACAAGGCAGTATCAGTTGATCTCAAACAACAAGGTCTTCTGGGAGCCAAACCAGGAGAGTTCTTGTAAAAGACCAGCAGGGTCAGTCACTATTAATTGCCCAGGTCCCCAGGTCCTCTGACCTGCCAGGGGCCCAAGAGTCCTTGAACTAGAGTGGCTGCCATGTGGTACATCGGAGCAGGAGAACATACTGCTCTCCAGATGGAATGCAGCTCTTGTTGTTTTTGTCAGCAGCGGCAATGCAGCTCATGCCTGATGGGAATTGTAGTCCAGCAACTCCTGGAGGCCCACACGTTTCTCATCCATGCAGGGTACGACTGCACAATTGCCTGGCTGCTGTTAGGGTGCATACAACCAGGAACTAAAATGGTGCACATTACAGAGTGAGATTTCATCATAAATATAATAAGAGCATGAGACAAATGCTCCCGTGGGAATGTGTCGCGACCGGTAGAACATACCTAGTGATTCTCCTTGCTGTGGCAGCAAGAACGATGATCCGGAAGAGATGATTGGATATAATGGCTCTCAACTGTTTAGGAGATGGGGGCACTGAAGTTATTGGGTTCCTCTTTTGTCTCTCGATTCTATTTCTGTTATAACACTGGGCTGGAAACGCTATCTTTGCATTACTGCATCAGTTTGACATATAATCTGTACATGTCATGGCCTGTGGGTGAAACAACCTGGTTCATTGATTGATGCAAGTAAGACAAGAGAGGCTCAGGTCACTCTCCAATCCGTAGTCTTTCCTGTTGCCCCTGTTTGTGTACACAGACCTTTGGCAGGGCTGTGGCCTCAGCGGCTAGTTCCATGGCACTTGAGCAGGAGTTAGATTCCCTGTGTTGTCCTTGCTGAGTCTGTGTCTGCACCCTTATCAATAATGTCTGTTGTGGTTTCTAGCCCGTGTCCCCCTAGACAACCCCTCCCTTACTTTGGCCTTTGCGCATCCCATAGGCTGGCAACGGGGTTATTGGCACACTCCCTGGCGATGGGTTGCGATCGTTTTTGCGGGAGGCCATGATATTGTCTCACACACATTTTACAGGAGCTGAAACAGTACTCCTGGATCGCTTCAGTCTCGGACTGTGGCGCCAAAAGGTTGGGAGTTCGATTCCTCCGTGTGCCTCCCTGAAAGCGACTGGACTCAATCATCCAAAGGTCCCTTCCAGCCCTGCAGTTCAGAGGTTATTACTAAAGGTTAATTACATGGTTTTCTAAGGGAAATGATGCTATGTTAGTGGCCACGACCCTCTCCAGTGCTTCTGTCAAAGCTCTGAAAAAGCAGCTACATTCTTGGCTACTTCTCGGGGGGGGGCACTTGGCTTGTTTTCTCTTCCTTGACCACGCCATTCTCTTGCTTCTTCCCATCACTCAGGGTGCAAAAACAATGGGCTCGCTGCCAGCCCTTGGCCAGGGAAGTTTCCTTCCTCGACCGTCTTTTCCCTCACGCACACACCCTGCATCCTGTGCGACTTCCTGACTTCTCTCATCTGCCTTTTTTTTTTGTCCCCAGAAGACAAGCTCTGGACTTCCTTTCTGGTCAGGGCCGAAACGATGCCCACAGCCGCTGGATTTTGACTGGCGGAATGTGAGTGGGGTCTGAACGTGGAAGCAAGGGGTGCTGGGATGGGGTAGAGATGGAACCTCAGAAAGGAATGGGTAGAAGTCGGGATATGGTACCCTGCCAGAGCGGCCACCTGTGTTAGCATTAAAAGTGACAAATGTTAATGTGCCCAAAGAAAAAAATGTTCAGTGTATGGAAATCACTGCCAGCTATTGTTGCTTGGAACAGGCGGCAAGACTCCAGCTGCTTTCCGGTTGTGGAAAGAAGCACATTTATTTATTTATTTATTTATTTATTTATTTATTTATTTATTTAGAATATTTTTAACAAACCTTCCTCCTTGGAAAAGGACCTAAGGTGGCTTACAATAATGAGGGACAATATTAAAAAAAATCCATTATGACGGGTGGAAACTAACACAGAAAAAACTGGTGTTCTTATGAATTCAGTCAATGTAATCATGCATGGTAATCCATATAAAAGTCACATACAGTGGACCCTCGTATAACAAACAGTTTGTATCACATAAAATCTGTGCAACATAAAAAAATTCCGGAGATAGGGGAAATTTGCTTAACGGAATCGCCTATGGGGCGAATCCGTACAACATAAAAATGGTCACAATTAGGGATTACTCTGTTTTCAATGTATTCCTATGGGAAATTTGTATAAACAAAAATTTGCTTAACAAAATTTCATTTGGAACGAATGAATTCCTTTATACAAGGTGCCACTTATAGTAGGTTCCATGTCTCTAAAAAAGGAAAAGAGAAAAAAACCCCAAGATTTTGTCTCTTTGCAAAGAAAAAAATCTAAAACCAATAAGCGTCATACCTTTCATAGACCACAAGGATATAAAAATGGAAATAGCAGAGCCTGCAAGGCATATATATTTTCAGCACTGCAGAGCTGTTGATGGTCAGGGGTGGGGAATGCGGGGGGGGGGGGGGGAGAGAAAATCAAAGAACTATCTTGGCCTGATGTTGAGGTTTCAGAATCTGCACTTTAATTTTAAGTCCGAATACCTGTAATAGATGGGAGAGAGTGTGACTCTTGATTCCTTCCTTGTGAAAATGCTTGTCGGCTATGGTAACCAGTCCTGGATTCATTTAGCATATTTAGCATGCAGGAATCCTGAATGCATAATATGTGTCAGTTGAATTCCTGATTTGGTGGCTGGCAGGTTTCATGAGAACAACCCAGATCACGAACCAAATGATGAAAGGATGTAATGACGCCATTGAACATTGTCCAGCCCATGGACTGGTGTGGAAGATGACACAAACACACAAGCTGTAACTAACATTTTTGGGTTCCTGGTGGAAATGGCACTGCCTGCTATTCACCCATTTCTAAGACATTGGTATGAGCCCTTATTTAAAAAAAAAAAAGAGAGAGAGAAGGGACAGAAAGTGGTGCTTCCCCAAAGCAAGAGGACACTTCTGCTTTCAAAACATTTTTAAAGGAGCATGAAAAAGGCCAAGAAGCATGGCCATTTATTTTCCTATCTACTCCAATAGATCTACGTCCAGATGTCAGTGCTCTCTGCATTTTGCACCCTGGGTCAAAGCCCAGGTTGCCCCATCCTTGTTACAGGCCTGCCTCTCCTATCCAGACATAGACATGGTTCTAGGGGAGTACAGGATGGGAAAGGCTGACTTAGGGCACTTTTACACGACCCCTAAGATCTGCTGGCAACTTAAATTCAGAACAGAGATCGTGGGGGTTTGCTCCTCTTGCTGTGTTCCCACCCTTACGCATGCCATTGCTCCTGTCTGCGGTGAGGGGAGGGAGAAAAAAGGGGAGAAAAGAATGCAGGCTCACCTGTCGAAGCAGCCCCAGAAGCATTCCAGTCTCTTAAAGGGGCGGGGCGCAAAAAAAAAAAAAAAAAAAAACAGAAGGCGAGGCAGCCCGGCACTCACTGCTTTAGAATTCGCATCAGAAACTTTTTTACCTCCGGAGACCAGGTACTTTTAAAATGCGCTGGGGCGCACTTAGGTGGACGTGGTCGTACTTAATTTTTTTAAAATGCGCAGGTGGTGGGGAAACAATTTTAAGCTCCGCATCTGGGAGCCCTATGCCTCGGATTTTAGGGGTCGTGTAAAAGCGCCCTTAGATAGGATGAGAACGGCTTTCTATTTCTTCAGAGAGAAGCAGGTAGCACCTGGAGGCAGGTGTGAGGAGGAGGAAGCAGAGGCTGGATTGGGAGGGAGCGGCACCCCCGCTGAACCCCCTTTCTTTGGTTTGTTTTAATAGACCACCCACAGGACCTTCATATTAGCTGCCAGCCGCCTCTTTAACCAAACACATAGGTTGCATGTGAAGGAGGACGAAGCTGCTGCCTGCCGCATCCTCCTTGATTGGCAGCACCCACCTTTCCAGCCATGTCCGGGAATGCACATCCCCCACACGGACCAGGAGATCCAGGCTTCACGGGACGCCGCTGGTAAGAAATCCCAAAGATCTGCTGAACACTTTGAAATCCCAGCCAGACCAGGAGACTCTGTGCTGTCTCTTTCCAAGAAGATGGGTTCTGCCATTAGGCAAAGTGAGGAAACTGACTCCGGCCAGAGATGCTGAGGGCCAAAAGTAATAGCCCACGGCTCTTTCTCCTGAGCCCCAGGAGCGCCTCTGGGCTGAAGGACCATGCTCGATGGGCTACAGGTATTGATTGCCCTAGGCCTTCGAGCTGCCCCGATTGCTGTTGATGGCAAGGTCAAAATAAGAGGCAGCTGCCATCATCCCGTGGGGCTGTGTGGGTGACATGCGGAAGGAACGCCATCTTGTCCCTCATCTCAGGCAGCCGTCATGGGCAAAATGCTGCCTGATGAAAGCCAGGAAGGGATGCTGCCGGCAGCCCTAGTTGTATTGCAAAGATCTCGCATAAAGCTTCAAACTCTTGAGTCTTGTGATTCTTCCTGTGTTGACCTGCTATGTCGGTGCCAGGCTGCGTCTTCAATTTATGTCTTTTAGCTCGAGTGAGGCTACCAGAGCTGAGGCAGGAACTGATGGAGCTGAAAGGAAAGCTGGAAAAGCAGGGCAACCTCACACCTGCTTTTATGGAACCCGTTCACTTTGAAAAGGTACAGACAAGATATTGCTGACCCCCCCCAGTCCCCCTCCCCCAAAAATTGCTAGTCCAGGGAAGTAGCAGCTCATCCTCAGTCTGAACTCTCTGGCCACAGTCCCTGAGGAAGGATCAGAGCCAGCTGAGAGCCAATCCCCAAGTGCCCACCTTCACAGGCCCGCCCGTGAGGATAGCATGGTTGGTGGTATCAAAAGCCACAGAGAGCACCAGGAGAACCAGCAGGGAAGATTCTCTCCTCTCGGCCTCCCTTGGAAGGAGCACAGCTGGTGCTAGTCTTGGCACCTCACCACGGCCTAAATCCAGACTGGAAGGGGTCAGGGCAGTTCTCTTCATCCGGGGATGACACGAATTGTCCTGCCACCAACAGCTCAAGTCTCCTCAGCCATAAATGGAATATCGATGAGAGGTCTCAAGTTGCTAAGATTATCCCTTGTTAGGTGTGGCCATTTAACAATAGGCCAAATAATGCTCTCCTTCATGTTTGTGGGGACATATCCCTCCCTCAGTGAGGCATTCACAGTATTCTGGGCCCAGTCAAATATAGTCCCGCTGGTGGCTTTTAATAACCATGCAGGGCAAGGGCCAAGCGGAGAGGAGATGCGCCTGCAGCAGTCCAATGCTCTGATATCTCCTCCAATGGCACAGGGTTAAACTGAAGCAGCCCGGGCGAGAGAGAGGGTCCAACAGCAATCCCTGCCTGGTCAACTAAACTTCTGGTGGAGTTAAGATCACCTGGAATGAGCTCAATTTTAGATATATATTTTTAAAAAGCTGAAACTTGGTTATTGGTCACTTCATCTGCACTGACCAGGACTGGTGATGTTGTGGACCACTCAGAAAAAGCAAAGTGTTCTGCTTATATACCGCCCCATAGTGCTTACAGCACTCTCTGGGCGGTTTACAATTTAATTGTGCAGGCTACCCATCCCCCCCCCCCGCAAGCTGGGTACTTATTTCACCGAACTTGGAAGGATGGAATGCTGAGTCAACCATGAGCCGGCTACCTGGGATTGAACCCCAGGTTGTGAGCACAGTTAACAGCTGCAGTACAGGCATTTAACCACTGCGCCACGGGGCTCCTAGAGCATCTCAAGGTGTGAAGCTATGGAAGATCTCTGGCTTGGGACTCTGGAGAGCCAATATGACTCCAGACCCTTAGATTCTAGAATAACAATGGACCAAGTGTGAATGCTTGGTGAATAATTGGTGAGGTTGTCTGTTTACAACCTCACCAATTATCTTTTTTTTAATCTTTTTCTTTTTGACTTTTTGAAAATTTAACATAATACTATAACATAAACTACATTAAAGAAAAACATTTAAAGACACAAAAACAAGCAGACAAAAAGCAAAGGTCAATACATCATAAGATCATATAATACATCCATTCTAAATTGCCTTATATATTTACAATGAGTCAATAAAGGGCTTCCATATATCTATATAGATATCCTCTCGTAGTTGCTTTCTATAAGATATTCGTTCAAATGAGGCTAGTTGTCGCAGATCTTCTGACCCTTGTGTGAAGGGTGGAGGATGGTTATCCTTCCAGGCCTTTAATATAAGTCTTTTTGCCACCATGAGAGCTCTCAAAATCCAAAACCTCACCAATTATCTTCATATTAAAAACAGCTTTTTTGGCCAGTCTTAATGCATTGGTGCATTTCCCTAGGGTCTTAACTAGGGCCTAATTTTGTTCTGACTGAGCTTTCATCCACCTGTTCACCCATCATCTCCTAGAATACTACATAACTCGAGGCTCCTCAGTAAACCAAGGAGCAGGGTGGCCTCTGAAGAAGAGAGGGCATTTGGGTGTGCCTGGTCTCTGGGGGTTAATCACTGGCAGTATTTTTTAAATTTTCCAAATATTCTCCACCTCTTTCTTGCCTCTTATAAAAGAATGCACAAAAACTGCATTTTTAAAGCTACAGAAAAAAATTATACATATTTTCAAGCTTGTTTTTTTTCTAATGTACATGTTGTCGCACATCTTTTCCTTGTTATAATGCAGTTGTCTGCACTAATTCCTCGGATATGCACCTTTCTGCACATCCTTTCTCATTGAATGCATTTCTATCTATGTTTTGGGAGTAATTTGGAACAGTATGAATATTACAACTAAGTCTTGTGTGTAGGTTCAGAAAATGTAAATTCAGAATATGTGCCTTCAAAGGAAGCTGAATGAATTTCTCAGCCAGCGTCCAACCCGAAACAGTGCAGATGAATGGGGTTTATTGGGATGCCACTCGGTTTACTTTTAAAGGTTAGCTGGTCTTCTGAATATATAAAGAGGCCTTGTACTGAATCCACTATTGTTCTCTGATTCTGGGGCAGGGGTGAGGCACCTCCAAGGACCACATCTGGATCTTGCAGGGTCACAATGGATCCCATATCTCCATTTACCCTTACCTTTAAAAAAAAAGACCTTTCCTGCTTCTTGTGATAAAGAAAAATGAATTGGGGGTTGTTGTTGTTGTGGTGGTGGTTGTTGTTGTTGTTTTGCTGTCTGCACATATGGCAGTATTGCCTCCCATGCCCCGTAAGAGGGCTTAAAGGGACTTTTTGAGCCATAATTTTGAAACCCTTAAAGCTGGGGCACCCCTGGAAAACTAAGTGATGCATTCACACTTGGTCCATTGTTATTCCAGGGGTCTGGAGTCACATGGGCTCTCCAGAGTCCCGAGCCAGAGATCTTCCATAGGCTCACACCTTGAGATGCTGTAAAGAGAATTGAAACATGAACTGGGACCTTCCCAGTTCCCATCTAGTTTGTGTATTGTAGCGGAGAGGCTGTTTGATTCAGCTGAAGTGACGTGGGTAGTGTGCTGAGCCAGATCGAGAACTGGCCCACTTCTGTTCCACAGCTGCTTGCTGGAGCTGTTGTAGTCAATGAATGAACATTTGTCTATATGGAGCTGTGTGGGAACCTTACACTGGGATTGAATCCCAGGATGTCATCAGCTGCCAGGATTGGCGCCTAGATTTCACTTAGAGGGAAGTCTTTTTCATAAAGTGACATATCAGCTGAAAGTTACAATCAGACTGATTGATTAAAACTCTTGTTTGTTGGGGATGTTTCTGTTGCCTTGACCTTTTGGTGTTTGGGGGGGGGTATATCTGACATTTTGTACCGCATTTTGCTGGGTTGAAAGCATTGCCCATGGTACAGTCTAAAGTTACCTACCTAAGAGCCAAACTAAGGGCCTTTTTACACGACCCCTAAGATCCGCTGGCCACTTAAATTTGGACCAGAGATCTTAGGGGTTCGTCGCTCTTCCTCTGTCCCCACACCCCTCCGCACTTCCTGGTTGCTGGCTGCGTGGGGGAGGGAGAAAAAAGAAAGAAAAGAATGCCAGTTTACCTCCGTTTTGTTCCCGGCAGCATTCAGATCTCTTAAAGGGGCGGGGCGCAAAAAAAGAACAAACAGAAGCCAGGAGAGCCCCGCACTCACTATCCTTACACCGGATCAAATATTTGTCACATCCAAAAAGCAGGTACAAGAAAACTGCTGTTTGGTCTTGCTAAAGTGGGCGGGGTCGCACTTAATTGTCTGCCAAGTCCGGAGCTGGTGGGTAAACATTTTTAAGGTCCGGACCTTGCAGCCATTTGCGGCGGAGCTTAGGGGTCGTGTATAAACGCCCTAGGTTTGACTCCATTAATGCAATTATTAGTTGGATGAGTGCTTATTTAAAAATAAATAACATGTGTGAATACCTCTGGCATGAGTGTAGGCTTAATTAAACTTTTCATCCCTGATGTGGTCCAAACTCTGCCTCCTTGTTGAATGGATATTTTTCCCAAAGCTGGATTGGGATCATTTTGTTGTTGCTGCTGCTGCTGTTACATCGTTACAGTTGTGACTGACTCTTTGTGACTCCATGTCCATGGAGTTTTCTTGGCGGGAATACTGGAGTGGGTTGCCAGTTCCTACTCCAGGCATCTGCAGCACCTGGTATTCCCTGGTGGTTGCCCATCCAAGTACTAGCCAGGCCCGACTCTGCTTAGCTTCTGAAATCAGGCGAGATCAGATGTGCTCAGGGCATCAAGGCATCTGGACTGGGATCATAGCAGGGTGCAAATGGTTAAAGCCCACCCCACCCCCAACTTTCAAAGCAGGGTGCTGAGATCCTTGGGCTTTTAATTTTTTTTAAAAAAACTATCTTTATGTAGCTGCTGTGTGAGTATCATCATGCATTGGGTTTGATCCGGATTTATGTACAGTATTTCATTTTTACACTACCTTTCCCCCAGTGCTGGAACCCATAGTAGTTTACAGACTAATTTTGAAACATGAAAGATGAAAATATAATAAAATCACAAACTTTAAACTCGTCCTGGTAGTGGCAAGTTTGGTAAGGAAAGGCTTCCTCTACCCCATGAGTCTCCATGGCTTCCTGCTAATTAGATTCCACTGAAGCCTCGGGACCTTCTTGGGGGAAAGGTGTTTGGATAGGCTACTTCTGAAATGTATTCTCAAAGGCTTTCACGGCTGGGATCTGGTAGTTGTTGTAGGTTTTTTGGGCTGTTTGGCTGTGTTCTGGAAGTTTTTCTTCCTGATGTTTCACCAGACTCTGTGGCCGGCATCTTCAGAGTGCAAGGAGCTCAGGGAACTGGGAGTTCCCTCTGCGCTCTGAGGTACAGAGAAATCCTAGTTCCCTGAGCTCCTTGCCCTCTGAAGGTGCCAGCCACAGAGTCTGGCAAAACATCAGGAAGAAAAACTTCCAGAACACAGCCAAACAGCCCAAAAAACTCACAACTATAGTACTTCTGAAATATTTATACTGTATATTTACTTAATATATTCTATTATCCCACCCCACTGGCCACAAGGCTGCTCCCTAGGGTGGTTAAAATCACAGTGGCTCGTGACATTATGCACCATGATTTATGGAACTGGATTTTAACTGATAAATCCCACTGATTCTGTGGATCTTTTCCACTTACAGGGTTCCCACCTTTGGGTCCCCAGATGTTCTTGGACCAAAGCTCTCAAAAATCCTGGCCAACTCAGCTAGCGGTGAAGACTTCTGAGAGTTTCAATCCAAGAACATCTGGGGACCCAAGGCTGGCAACAGCTGATTTAGGACTAAGGACTGGATTTAGTCTTTACTCATGTGAGGAGTGGTGGCCTGAATTCCCTTAGTAGTCCCAAATGGAGTACAGCACTTGAATCACTGGAATGTACATATGCATTGAGTCAGCATTTTGAAAGTGATTTAATGGGTCTACTCAAGCTAAGAGTTGCAATTGGATATAAGACAATGAAACCAGTGGGATGTGTCATTAGTAGAGATGGGCACGACATGAAAAAAAATTTTTTCGAGTTGTCGTTAGTCGGGCCGGTCCCATTTCGGGTCGTTTTCGGTTTTCGCGAAAATTCGCAAAAATTAGTCGGTTCGTTTTTTCGTTTTTTGTTGTCATTAGTACTGGTTTTGGGGGGGAGCGGGCTCCTGGAGGCACCTCTGTGGGGTGGGTGCCTCCTCTGGCCCGCTATAAAGGGAAAGTGGGCTCCTGGAGGCACCCGTGGGTGCCTCCTGCCACTAGGAAGGGGAAGCAGGCTCCAAGAGAGACCCCTCTACATGGGGGTCTCCCCTCCTCACCTGCTGCTGCTGCAAAATACTATGCAATAGCCATATGGATATTGCATAACATAATGTGCAGACAGTGAGACCAGTGTGAGAGTGATAGCGTCATGCCTTCCCTGCACAAGGCTCCCGCACCACCATGTCTCACACAGAAGGGAATTGTACTTGCTGCGTGTAGTGCAATGCAAGCAAGTAGATCTGGCTTTAAGGTGGCTTAGTGCAATGGCTAGGGTTAGGCTAGTGACGGGTAAGGTTACGGTGGGCTAGTGGGTTGCACCTCTGGGTGCCTCTCTGACCCACTAAAAAGACAGTCTGTGACGTATGGGTACGGAGTCAAGGGTTAGGGTTAGGGCTAGGGCAGGTTTTAGGGGGCTTTTTGGCACATCCCAGAAGTCTCTCCATGGCCAAGTGGCCATGCGACTGGTGGGATGGCTCCAAAAATTTGCATGGTTGTCCACTCCCACATGGCTGGCCACTCGGCCAGCCCATCATTGCGCACTGCGCAGGTGTAAAAAAAATAAAATAAAATAAAATAAATGGAGGACAGAGGAGGAGAGGAGAGACATTTTGTTGCAAGAAAAAACCCACTGCTACTGTGAAAAATCTGGCAGTTTATAAATTTTCGCGTGTTTCTGTTGTGCTTGTGTGTTTTTGGACCACGATTTCAAAAACAATATTGTGTTTGCCGCCCCATTTTGGATCCCCCGCCCGCACCGCATGGCATGGCGAAATGGCGACTCGAGTCCGGCTGCCCAGGACGGGGGGGAGGCGGGACCCCCCCTCCAGAAACCACCCCTCCGGTAGGTGCCCTGCGCCCTTAGTCAAGCAGGCATTTTTCCGCCTGCTTTTTTGGCCCGGGAATGGGTGGGGGGAGAGTTTAAAAGTTTTTTCCTGTGCCGTCCGTGCCGCTTCCTTGCGCTTTAATTGCGGGCGGGCGGCGGCGAGACTGGGCTTTTTGCTGGCTGCGAGCCTGCGGCGAGTCCCACCAGAGCAGCCCAGGATGGGGGATGAGGGGGGAGGCCGGGGACCTCCAGAAACAACCCCTCTGGTAGGTGCCCTGAGGCACGGCAGGCATTTTTCCGCCTGCTTTTTGGCCGGGAACCAGGTTTTTTAACTTTTAAAAACTTTTTTTCTGTGCCGCTTGGCATTGCATGATCGCCGCGATGCAAGTAACGAGCACGACAAATCAGACCAAAATTGTTCGTTCGTCGGTTCGAGCTCGAAGTCTGGCGGAGTAATTCCCGTTACCGTTTCCGTAGAGTAACGGAACCGAGTAACGGAAACGGAAACGGGAATACCGCTAAGTCGTGCCCATCTCTAGTCATTAGCTAGCTCTTCCTCAGTTCACATAGTTTTCATTGGTTTCAGAAGTATGGCTAAGTGTAAATTGAACCCATTGATTACATGTGTGCTTAGAACTATTTCACTTTGGTTAGGTTTTGACCCCTTGTTTGTATTTTGTTTGTATTTTCCCTCATTCATTCATTGGCATCCTTCAGTCTCGAAAGACTATGGTATCGTGCCTGGAGTAGAGATCCTAAGAACAACACCTAGTGTGACTAAATAGACCAATTCGGGAATGGCAGTCTCTACCGCACTGGGGACAGGTGTATTCTGTTTCTTGCCCGGTCCTCGAGTTTCGTTCTTTCCATGCCTGCCTCTTTTCCTCTGCCTGTTGGAGAAATGCCTCTTCAAATTTATGTAGACCATGCTGTATCTCTTGCCTCCAGACAGTGCGATCGGAGGTCAGGTTTTCCCATCTGTTGAGGTCCATTCCCAAGGTCTTCAGGTCCCTCTTACAGATATCCTTATACCGCAGCTCTGGTCTCCCTCTGGGGCGCTTTCCCTGCACTAGTTCTCCGTATAGAAGATCTTTTGGGATCCGACCGTCATCCATTCTCACAACGTGTCCAAGCCAGCGTAGGCGTCGCTGTTTCAATAAAGGGTACATGCTAGGGATTCCGGCTCGATTCAGTCACATAGTTATCGAACAATCTTGTTTACTACGGCGAGGCCACCCTTCTCCATTCTTTAGCAGCCTTGAAACCTTCTCTATCCTCTCCTCATGTGACTGTTAGCTATCACACCACTGTGTCAATACCAAAACTCGGGCCTAGCTGGCTAAGAGGATACATTCTGAGGTATATGTGACAGTGAAACATGTGGTCGCACTTGGCTGATTCTCTTGTGTGGTAGAGCCTCTGTGTGTTCAGACTTTGGTAGTCTGAGAGGATCAGGAAAGGGAAGAGAGAAAAGGGGGGCCATTTTCCCCACATGTTTGTATCTTGTGTTGTACGTGGCTTACTGTTCTCTTTTAAAGCCCTGCTTCTATTCTAAACATAACAGTAACATTATAGGAGTTGCCATGTTTGAAGACCATCAAATACTTTATCTTTCCATTGTTAACCATGTGGAGTTCTTATGACAATATATTGTGTAACCTTAATACTCTCTTGCATGTAAAATTGTTCCTGAAGCTTGCAAAGTATGGTTCATCTGCTACATTTGAGGGTTGGTTTTCTTCCCTAGGATCCTCCAGGGCTTCTCAGGCCTCTCAAGATATTGGGGGACAAAATGAAATCTGAAATACCGGTAGCTTGATATCCACTTTCCGTTTGAAAAACTGGCATTTTGAGGTCCTAAATGCAGTAGAACCCCTTCCCCCAATCTGTGGGGGATTGATTACACCGCCCCCTGCAGATACTGAAATCCTCAGATAATAGCAAATGCTGAATATATAGTATAGTAAAGGGGGAAGAGGACCAGAATTTTTTTTTAAACATCCATCACCAGAACTGGCTACTAGAATGTTCAACCTATTGAAAAGGCAACCTGCAGTTCCTCGAGTCTCTCAAGGGCAATGGTTCTCCCATTTTTTGTTAAAGCCTGTTTTTTGGCATGGGGAAATGGGGTCTGGTAGGACTTGTGGGCTGAGAGGTTCATGAAAATCCACTGCCATCCTGCGCCCACTCCTGCAATAAGCCATGCTCTTCCCTGAGTGGAGCAGACGGGCAAAAAAGCTCAGAAGATTTCTGCTCCTCCACTACAAAACGGCAGCTGAGTCCTTTGACCAAGAACTGAATATGCTTTTCTCTTCTGTCTTCTTTAGATTTTGTGAGATTTTTCTAAGCAATCTGTGCATTGTCCCCGTTGTATCTTTACAGCCAGAAGGACTGAATTTATAAGTTTATTTCAAATATGTTTACCACACCTTTATCCTTAAAAAGGACCCCCAGAAAGCAAGCAAAACTTGGGTTTCTATTATACTGTACTACAGATGGGGACCACCTGATATTTAGACCCCAGTACCCAGTGGTTCCAGACAGTTTGGCCAATGGTAAGGAATTATGAGAACTGTGGTCCAGTAGGTTGGGAGTGCAAAATGTCCTCTTCTTCATTGCCCAGTGTTAAACTTTATGCCTCCTTTGCATTTGTGTGAAATCATATTATACACAAAATCCTGGCTAGACCCAATACTATTTATCAGTTTATTTGCTGCCTTTTGTAAGCTCTTATCAGTTGGTCTAGATAAGACCACAGGCACCTTATCTCTTCTTCTATCATCATCACCCCTTCCCGGCTGTGAAATGATTTTGCAACTCTTGGGCCCCTCAGGATAATGCCTGTCACCTGGACTTCATTGTAACGGTGGCCAATTTGCGAGCTGAGAACTATCGCATCCCTCTTGCTGATAAGCTCCAGGTAAGGAAATGTGTTGGAGGGGGGAGTAGGGAGGGGAGGGGAGGCTCGTAGATTCATTCCTCCCAGTGCCAGTCAGGGGCAGGAAACAGGGTAAGGTGTGTGTGTGGGGGGGGGGATACATTGGCCAGAACATAGAAAAGTGACTTTCTCAATAGCAGACCCTTTCATACTCTAGTGTGGTCATCCTGCTGGTTGGGGCATTCTGGGAGTTGTAGTCCAAACTGTCACTTTTCAGGGCTCTGATGCTGGTCTACCGAGGCATTATTTTCAATGGATTTTCATTTGTAAACCAAAAATTATGTTAACCAAGGCATTTGTAAACTGAGGTACCACTGTACTAATGCATGGGTGGTGATAACTCTTTTGCTAGTACGACCCCAGAATCTTCTTTGGCTGTCACAGGACTCCTGTTCTCTTCGCCTTGCTTGTCGCTGCCTGTCTGCTTCCATTTCAATAGGTCCAGAAGATTGCCGGCAGGATCATCCCTGCCATTGCCACGACCACAGCCGCTGTGGCTGGCCTGGTGTGCCTGGAGCTTTATAAGCTGGTGTGGCAACACAGGCACCTCGACTCCTATCGCAGCACCTTCCTGAATCTCTCGGAGCCCTTGCTCCATCGCTTCCACCCCCAGGCGTCACCTGCGGTGTACAAGGTAAGGCCCTGTGGCAGCCGATCATGGGACCCCGGTTAGAAGACGTTGATGGCTTTGATTAGGATGCTAAAGCCCCCACAGCTTGGCTATGCTGGTTAGGGGATTCTGGGAGCTGTCATCCAAAACAGAACCCACAGTTTTCTAGTGGGGACTCCTTGCAGACCAAGGGCTGGAAGGAGATTGTGGGTCCTTCATTAGGCTTCCAGATGGGCTGCTGTTTTGTACGATAAGATGAAGAGAGAGAGAAATGCAGCGCTGAGCCCATAAAACCCATCCAGGATGTATCTCTTGTCAGGATTTATGCTGTCATCTGTGTTCTGTGTTGAAATACAACAGGGCTAAATATCCTGGCACCCTCCAGTCCTTTTGAACTACAATTCCCATATACACCAAACATTGTGCCCATTGATCAGGCAAGATGAGATTTGCAGTCCAAAACCTCCAGAAGTTGTCAAGTTGTCTAGTCCTGAATTAGAGGCAGTGTCTTGTTGGCATGCCATTTTTGCATGAATGCGGCTGTCCTTCCAGGCCATTGGCTTTGGACATTTAAGCACAGGTAGCCAACTGGAAACGTGAATGCTTTGTGCCTCTGGATCTTGCTGGTGCAGTATCCAAAGCCAAACTAGAAACAGTCAGATTTTTAACGGCAACTTGCAAATCTCTCTGTGACCATTTTCTCCTTTGGACATTAAAACAGCAGCACAACAGCCAGGAGTTTAAGGCAAACGTCAGCATGCGGGTGACAGGGTAGCTATGATGCTGTCAGACACAGTTGCAGCCTGTCAGTCTTCTAGTGGCTGGCTGTATTTAACTTCCAGAAGCAGACTATACAGTAAGAACTTGGAGCATTTAACTAACTAACTAACTAACTAACTAACTAACTAACTAACTAACTAACTAATTTTGAATATTTTTGCCCCACCTTTCTCCTTGGAAAAGGACCCAAGGTGGCTTACAATAATGAGGGACAATATACAGTCCAGAACATTTTAAGACATATTCAAGTTAAGAACAGGGAATTTGAAGAGGGCTAGCATTAGAGGTAGCATCAGAGCAATGATCGATGACTGCTTAAGATGCCAATATTTTTATTTATTTATTTTAGAGTATTTTTACCCCACCTTTCTCCTTGGAAAAGGACCCAAGGCGGCTTACAGTAATGAGGGATCATATACAGTCCAGTACAATTAAGACATGTTCAAGTATTTAAGAACAAGGAATTGAGGGACATCTTACTTACAGCATTAATAGACAAACATTACATTAAAGTAATACATCAGTGAGAGTTGTCTGAATGGGTGCTTTCTAGGCTTTCAGTACTGAGAGTGACTGCTCCCACATAGCAGGGGTGGCCTTTACAGCCCGGCCGTCTCTAGTCCCAGTGCTAGGTCTTCCGCTGTTTTGCCAAGGCCTGATGCTCTCAAGGGAGAGGGAGAGAGGGGTGGGGGGTGAGGCTGTTCCTGCTCAGCTGCTGACCTTGCCTTTCCTGAGCCCCTTCTGGCAGGCAGACGGGGAAGGAGATCTGGTTTCAGAAGCCAGTGCCTGGAGTGCGTCGCAGGCCGGCGGCAGCGCAGAAGGAGGGCCGAGGCTGCCTGTGAGCTGTCAGACACAGGAAATGGTCTTTAACCTGCAGCTGACATGCCCGGCTGGTGCCAAGCTGGGGAGCTCAAGCAATAGCTCGCATGGGGGGAGGCTTTTTTTGGCATAGCCCTATCAAGCTGCTTTTCTTTGGCTTCTGTCTCTAGTTGCCAATACTGGCTTCTTCCCAAACATCTCTCAGTTCCCTGGCTCTGGCTGCAGGGGGTTTATCCCACAATCCTCAGGTGGATCTAGAGATGAGCCGAACCTTGCCCGGAAAGACCATGGGAGGTAGTGTAAAGTCATCAGTGCTTCTCTTAGGCTCCTTTGTCTTCTTCATCATCTCATCTGAGAACTGGAGGACTAGAAAGGGCTCTATGGATCATCAGATCAGGTCTGGCCCCTGCCAAGGAGGCACAGCGGTCAGGGAGTTGCTTTTAACCTCTGGCTTTGTGGCCAGAAAGCTAAACCGCAGAGCTCTCCAGCAGTTCAGGCACACAAGAGTTGGGCACCTTGAGAGGGCCTTAAGAGCAGCAAGAGGACTCTGCACATAATAACCGTCTGCCCATAACTATCCTCTGTTGGCATGCTGACTGCTGTTTGTGAACAGTCATGGCAGTAGCGGCATTCCCACAAAAAGCAGCCGAGTGACTTGCCAAGCGGATCTTGGAGCTTGTGTTGGAAGGTACCATCATGTCCGTCTAGTTCTATTCAGGAGACTTGTACCTCGCTTTGGAGAGATTACCTATTACAGTACACTATTCTACTCCAGTCAGTGGCCAGTCTAAGAGAGCAACCAGCAAGGGACTTCGTGCAAAAACTTGTTGGCGTATTACATTCCTGCCTGATCCTTCCTCTAGGAAACGCCAGTTAGCCCGTGTGGGTCTGCCAGGCAGTCTGTCCCTCACCTGGAACCTGTGCCCAGAGCTGCTTAGCTCAGAAGTAAAGTTACACAGGGAATATTCTGAGCATTATTAAACAGCAGCTGGCCAGCCTGTGGCATGCCCAGTGCCTTCTGCTTGGTGCCACTTAACTGTTGCATGGTTCCTGCCATGCAATCCCTTCGTTAGGGCACTCTGCTTTGTGGACTACACCTCCCAGGATTCCCTAGTCAGCATGATTTCTATGTCAGATATGCAGATGGGCATGTATCCACACATTCATGTGCCTGCATGTGTGTGCATGCACCCATGCACCCAAAGATTTGGAGCTGCTCCTTATGTTCTAAGTTCCTTCTTTTATCCCATCTTCCGTATACGATTCCCAATACTTAGCTTTTGCATTCATCTGAGGCGTTTGGAGCTGGATCCAGGTCTTGGCTCCTTTGCAAAAACCTCCCTTTTCTGAAGAAAGAAACCAGAGCTGGGATGATGGGGGAAAGTTCGGTGGGGAGGGAGAAACTAAATTAAGAGCATCTGTTTGAATAGAAGCCTTTTTGTCTTGAGTTTATGGAGTGCAAGACTGGGGCTTCCTGCTACACAGGAAGCGCAGATTGGAACCAGATTGGTGGGAGAGGGTGGGTTGTAGGCAGGAAAAGGGGAGGGGGAGGGCAATTTTCCCATCTCTCCAGTGATTTCCATGACTTTGGGTTCTCTTTCCACATCTCTGTTCCTCCTCCTCCTTCCCGGTTCAGAACTTGATGCTGGCTGGCCTCAGGGCTTGCTAAGTGCATGCTCTCTCTCTCTCTCTCTCTCTCTCTTTCTTTCTTTCTTGCACACAATTTCCATGAAATGTAGAGATCTGCTCACCCACTTTCCACCGCAGTGTGAATGCCAGGAGCTGGGAAAAGGAGGCAGGAGGCCCCATCCTGATGGTGATGATTAGGGTGGGCGAGGGAGAGCTGGGTCTATGGGAGATTGCTCAGTGATTTTGCGTCCGTCCCATTCCCCCCACCCCCACCAAGATTTTCTGCCACTGAGAACAGCAGTTGTGGAAACAAGACTTCTGTCTCCATTGTCAAGTTAAGACTATCAAAGCATTGAGTGCGAAAGAGGAAACCAGAGGTGGTTTTCTTCAGTGTCCCCGTGGTGCATTCAGTTCTGGTGCTGGGGGAAAAAACCATAAGCTGAATATGTGATCCAGAGCTTGGAAAAGTTTTTTTTTTAAAAACTACAGCTCACAGAATGCCCCAGTTTGCCTGGTGGCCATGCTAGCCAAAGCATTGTGGGAATTATAGTTAAAAAATACTTTTGCCAAGCTCCACTTGATCTGCTACGATCCGCTTATGAAGTTTTTATATCCACTGCACTCAGTTACTGCTGGGTGTCAGGATCATACTGCTGGCTCTCAGGGTTCTGTTAACATCACCTCAGAGCATTTGCTATTATTATTTATTAGTTGCCTCTACAGTACATTCTGCTTTCTATCCAGCAGACTCAAAGCAATGAACACAATCCTCCTTCCCCTGCCCCCCCCCATTTTTACCCCTACGACAGTCCTGTGAGGTAGACCAGGCTAAGAAAGTGAGTGACCAAGCTCATCCAGTGAGTTTCCTGGCTCAGGGAAGACCTGGATCTTAAGAACATAAGAACATAAGAACATAAGAAGAGCCATGCTGGATCAGGCCAAAGGCCCATCTAGTCCAGCTTCCTGTATCTCACAGCGGCCCCACCAGATGTGTTTGGGAGTGCATGAGACTAGATATCTGTCTCCTGATACCACTCTCCTGCATCTGGCCCTTGAAGTACCCTGGTTTAAACCCTGGCGGTTACACATCTCCATCATGGTTTGTAACCTGTAATCTTCCGTGGTTTGTAACCTGTAATCTTCCGTTTGTAATCTTCCGTGTCCCATTCTAGCCATCTGACTATTACATCAAACAGGCCTCAAAGCTAACTCTCTCCCCACCCACCCACCCACCCAAGTGCCTTAATCGATCCCTGAAGCCATAGTGGTGGATCAGGAGGTATGGGACCTGAAGAAACCAGCAAGGAGAGGGGCTCATGGTGTGACCAGAAAGCAGCACTGGGGAAAGGAGGGGCAGGAGGAGCACGAGGCATGCAGGGTCCTCTGTGTGTGTGTGTGTGTGTGTGTGTGTGTGTGTGTGTGTGTGTGTGTGTGTGTGTGTGTGTGTGTGTGTGTGTGTGTGTGTGTGTGTGTGTGTGTGTGTGTGTGTGTGTGTGTGATTTGCCCAAGGCAATGTAAGAGCTGTGCTGGATCCAGGGACTTATGGAGCTGATTAAGCAGCATATGGGAGTCATTAGTTAGCCAGGGCTGGCAATCGGGGGAAGGGAGATCTTAGCCTGGCGCCAAAGGATTCCCCCACCCCATAGACTCATTGGACCTTTGCTCCTCAATACTGAAGCCAATTTTGGAGGGGTGGAGGAAGGCTGGGAACCAGAAGTTTTCAGGGGGACCAAGAAGGGCAGAGTCGAGGGAAGGAGGAAGGAGGCTTTGAGAGGATGATTCTGCAAACAGGGCACTTACCTTAGAACACCAAGGGGGACCCTCTGGCCTTCCACATCCTAATAAAACACAGTTGGAGCCAATGGGAGCAGTCATCTGGCAACATCTGGAGAGCCACCCATTCCATTCTTTGCCTGGGCTTAGAACAAGAGCCCCATACCCTAGCTGACCACTCTGGGCACTTGCTGTGCTCCATTCCCTGCCCTGACAGCACAATGGGGAGTTCTGTGTCTGGGGGGTGGGTGGGGAGGGCAATGCAGCTGCAGCAGTTGGCATAAAGAACCCCAGAATACGCTCAGTTTGCTGTGGACACAGCCCAGTCAGTTACCATTTTCTCCGACTGCTTGACTTTGGAGGAAGAGGAAAAAGGTAGAATTAACAATCAATCGAGAAAGGGCTGAGCAGGAGGTACTAAAATGTCTCTGCAGGTGAGAAAAGCCAAGTGAGTGCTCGCGAAGCCATATGGTGCTCACGAAAGAGGAGAAGGCGTCCTTCTGTGCTGGTGTGTGTGGGGGTGGGGGTGAGCGCACACAAATGGGAAGGGCCATATGGCTCCAAATGGTCAGGTCTTGGCTCCCAGTTTCAGTTCTTGCTGGTCCCCTCCGCTCCAAAAAATTATAGATCGCAGCAGACAAAATCTGGTCCAGCCTCTAGTTTCAAATCAAATTGCCTAGCAGGGTGCCAGAGAGCTAGCTGGTTTCTTGTTCCAGGTGATTGGATATGGCTCGCAGTCATGTTTATCCTGTGCGGTTGGGAATCTCTGCAGTCTGACGGAGCCAGCGAGTTGAATACCTGTCCCCCTCTTTCCTCCATCAGCCTTTCATTCTGCTGCCCGCCCGCCCCCCTTTGTTTGCTTTCCTTTTTCTAACATAGACAGGCAAACACCTCGCGGGGCTTGCAGGAAGCATAGGCTTCTGGTTTCTGTTGTCATCCATCTACAAATCCTTCCCAGGGGCTCTATAGAATCTCCACTCGAGACTGCACGAAGGCATGAAAGAAGACGTGGCTGTTCTGCTAGGCAAGGCGGTTGCGTAAGAGAAGATCCCAGTTCTTCAGTCTTGTAACCCCTGTTACATCTTCCCTCTGACCTCATCGAAGGGGGAAGGGGTCCACATCTCCTCTCCCCACCCTTCAGTTTCCATAAGTTCAGCAAAAATGTTGAAAGGGGTTCTTGTGTTCGAACAGCTGTGCCGATACCATGTCATCCATGCGCACAGGAACCCTGGTCTCATAGGTGTCCCCACCACATGGAAGCGTTTGGCTGTCCGATCCTTCTTCCTGTTCTAAATATTAGAACTATTTGAAGTGGCTTTAATTCATCTCGCCTAGTTGTGTCAGCACTGATGAGCAGTGGCTGCTGGAGGTCTCAGCTAGGATGCTTCTCAGTCCCTATCTGAAGACTGCTTCTCGGCCTTTTGGCTAAGGATCAAGTGTAGTCTCTATCTAAAGATGTTGGGGGTTGAACCCAAGGTCTTTGGGAGGCAAAGCAGATGCTCCGGCACTGAGCTTCTCAGTCTCTTTGCGAGTTGAAGAGAGACAGTAAGGCTAGTGGTACCCGCATGAGCTGGGGTGGGGGGGCATGATCCAAGAGGACAGTGCTGTACCAGGCTGCACAGAGGCCCGGCTGCACACTGCCATCTCTCTCTGAAAGAGGGAAGGTCCTTCAGTCACCCTAGCTGCTCTTCAGTGACATGGCACTGAGCTCATCCAAGGCCTGTTCTGAGAAAACTTTGATCCCCTTCCATGCTTCTCAAAATGGTCTTGAACCACAAAGCAGAGTTCTGCAGCGACCAACCTAGTTGGGAACAATTGTCTTAACATGTAGAGGGCATCACATGGCTTGGGGTCTGAGTATCTGGCAGAGCAGATCTCCCAAAGGTCAGCGACGACCTGACCCACCAGAGCATCCTTGGTGCTTTCACTCTGTGTAGCCACCCCCCACCCCCCGGAGGCCCATAAGGTTGTTACTCGTAACCAGGCGTTCTTGGTGGCTGGTCCCGTCAGGTGGAACAAGCTACCTTCCAAAATGAGCCAAACGGAGTCCCTAACAGCCTTTTAAAATGCATTAAAGATCTTGCTTTTTAGGGAAGCATTTGGCAATTGGTAATGTAATGTTGTCTTAACCTGTCTTGTTGTACCTTTCTCGGCACCCTTTAGTTTTGCCTCTTGCTGGGCTTTTTATTCCATTGTGTGTTTGGTGTTATGACCTGGCTGTTTACTGTTTCATTTGTTCTTAATTGTCTTCTCTTTATTTGGCTTTTGTGTGAACCGGTCAGAGTCCCTGCTGGGAAATTGGGCGGTCTGGAAATGCATAAATAAATAAATAAATAAATAAATAAATAAATAAATAAATAAATAAATAAATAAATAAATAAATAAATAAAAGGTGGCCACCCTAAAGCTATGCTCGTGCATGGTGTGAAACCCAATCCTCGGCTTCAGATGCAACTTTACAACAGAGTTGCGACCTCCTGCTTCATCTAAAACACATGTGCCTAGCAAAAATCACCTTGCCAAGAACTGTACATCTTAGATTAACCTCCTGGCAAAGCACATCTTGCCCTCTTTGGACTTTCGGTACTTTCCTTTGAAGAAGTGGACTTTTCCCCAAAGGTGGCAATGGTTTTTTAAATATTTTTTATTAGCAGACTATCAAAGTATCGCCTATAGCCTAGTCTTTCTAGTGAGGAAAGTCAACTGTCCTGATTGACTTCTCTTTAGGACCGTAGAAGCTTGCTGAGAAGGCATTAGAACAGCACAGTGGGAGATCACCTTATGAGTAGGACATAAAGTCCTTTCTCTCTCACACCCCTAGAGAGTTGTGAGGAGGAGTTTGGAAGGACATAGTTTCTATTTGGCCTCCAGATTTAGCATGGGGCACGTGTATGTGTGTGTGCCTTATTGCTGACATTCCAAGGCAAATTTGGTCTGGAGGCCTAGGGAAATTAAGAAGGCTAGGCCAGCCCTTCCCCTTCTGGGCTGCCAGGAGGCCCAGGACAGTCTCCCTTTTGTGCTGATCGACCCCATGGAATTCTCTCCAGGCATGACACTTCCTGCCATGAGCTCCTCACTATCGGCTCCAATGGGTCCCTTGTTAGAACACTGGATGCTTCTTGCCGAGGGCCAAAATAGGCAGCATCAGCAACCAGGGGACTGAGACAATGTTCTGGGCCTCATTCTGAAGAAAAGGGCAATTGTACAAGGGCAAGGCGCCTTCTCAATGTGCCTTTGTGCAGCAGCAATCTATGGATCATGAATGGACAGAAGGGAATCCTACAGAGTCTCCTCTGTCAGGCCCATTACTGGGGGGCTGGGGAGGGTTGGTTTTATGTTTTTACTTTTTATATTTTGAATTGAGAGATAAAAAAAACTGGAAGGAATCGTTGAAGTCATCCATATTTCTCTTCCTGTATGAAATGCAAGACAAATGTCATCTACCATTCACATGATGTCATGGCGTTTCTTTTGTGTTCAGCTTAGGTTATGTTGAAGCCTCTTACCACCAGCAGGAGGGGTCTTCATTGGACGGTTTCTCCCTACCCACCACTGGGTTTTATTCTTATGAAAACTTAGTAGTGCAGGCTGAGCAGGAAAGTCTCAGAAAGTGAACTTTGGGTTTTCTTGCATCCAAATCCAGTCATTTTAGCCTTTGTCTAGGATTGTTTTGGAGACCCGGCTCATTCCTTTGGCATTTACTGCCGTTGTCATTAATGCATGTCCTTTGAAATCCTGGGCCTGATTAGAATTTCTCTAATTTTATCTTTTATTGGCTGTTCTTACCTTGTGCTTGGCTAGATTAAAGGGCCATCCTTTAGTACCAAAACCTTCTCTCCTGTAAAGGTCCTCTACAATCAGTTCACCTCTTAACCTTGCTTCTGATAAGAGAAACAGACTTTCTAGGGTTTTGTGCTGGAAAATTTCTGTTTTCAACATATTCTTCTGTTCTAATATCTAGTAAATGAACAGAGAAGCCCAAGAGGGCATGTTACTCATGATGTCTCAACAGTAGTCCCTGCAGAGTCCATGGTGAAAAGATCCTTGTTTTATTGAGATGGTCCCAGCAGCTTTAGGGGTTCAAAACACATTATGCTAATATTCTATTTATCACTGGTGTTGATCATCCTATGAATAGTTCAGACTGTTGGCTTTGCCCATCCCAGTCTCTAGTACAGGGCTTGTTGTGCCCTTCTCAGCCCACACTACTGAGTCTCTCCTTCAGTTTCGCTTCTGTGGGTTAATAGTCAATGAAAGCTCACAACATAATATATGTGTACATTTTAAGGTTCCAATAGACTCTTTGTTGGCTTTGTTACAATGGACCAATGTTACTCCTATGGTGTTTGCTCTTTTCTCAGTACCAACAGAGGATATGGAGTTCTTGGGACCGGATTGAAGTGCCAGGAACTGATCCTGGGGGAGAAGAGATTACCTTGACGGCACTCTGTGATTATATCCAGGTGAAAAGGATGGCGGAGTAATGGTTTTGTGGAATGACCCCGCTGGCTCCTATGATATTTCCCATTCATGGTCTCAGTGTGGCTTTTGTAGTTGTGTGCGCCAGGTCTGCAGGCTGGAACCTCCTTTCTGAGATCAAAGGAGCAGACAGCCTATATCCAAAGGTCCATGATGGGCTGAGGAACGTAACAACTTACAGGTGCACATTGTATCTTCCATCATTATTTATGGGCCTAGGTGAGCAGACACAAAGCCGCCACCTCCCAGATACACCAGTCTCAATCGGATGTCCGATTCAATCCTAGTGTCCCTGTCAAGAGGTGTCCCTTGATCATCTCATGTGAAACTCAACATGCTTCTTGCTTAAAGATGGTTCCTTTTCTAGCTGCCTGGTGTTCCCCGTTCAGCTGCATCTCCCTCCAAATCTTTCAGCCCAGGGATGGGCAACATGGGGCCCGTCGGTTGCATCTAGCCAACCGTCCACCCCAAAGACTTGCTTGCTCCCCCCATCTTCCAGATTTGGTGCAGTTACCTGCACTCTTTTACCGAAAACTGACAGTAGCACACAAATGCCCAGTGATTTCCACTTCTTTCCCTTTGTTGAAGAAAAGGAGGTCCTCGGCCTTGCAGGCTGGCAGCACTCAGGTGCAAATGGTTCTTTCGCTCCATAGACAGCTGCCACAGTTGTCCCCAACACTGGGTGGCATCTGTGGTGATGGCGAGAAATTCACTGTGATGCAGCCCACAGTGGATGTGTGGAGGATCCCGTATTTTCCTCTGAAAGAGTTGCTTCCCCCTGCCCCACAATTTAGCATTTGGTCCCCATAACTGTCTATGTGATGCTGATTTCTGCCTTCCTTTTCACAGAAGGAGCACAGCCTTGTGCCACGAATGCTTCTCTATGGGGCAGCTCTTCTTTATGCCGAATTCCTGGAAGAAAAAGTCAGACAGGAACATCTTTCCTGCAGGTGGGAGAATTTAATTTAAATATCCTCAGCAGTTTCCTTGGTTTTTTGAGCAGTAACCAGTAGAGGTGGACCTAAGATAGCGGTCCTTGTTATGAGAGCCTCTCCATGTTATCGGCCTTTTGGTGGGCAGCCTGTGATAACAACAAGGAGCCACGCTCACACGTCCTAAAGTCACAGTAACCTCCTGGCCTTGTAGCAGCTAAACATGCTCAGACGTACAGAGTGTGTATGCTCCTGAACTGGTCTTGACACCACGACAGTGCCCAAGTATGGCTTGGGAGGAGAGGTTCTTGTGAAGCTTCATAGTTGAATAGTCAGGCAAGATGTCTGGCTGGAGAGAAAGAGAGGCCTTCATGTTGAGGGGCTTATCTTCAAAATCTGTGAATCTCTTCCGATTCCAATTCACTCCAAACCCACCTCCTTCAGTCTCCCCGTTATTCACTCCTTCCTTCCTTCCTTCCTTCCCCCTCCCTCTCATTCATTCTGAAAACATGCATAACGCTCCCCTGTAAAAGGGCCTCTAAGGCAATTTTTCAACGATTGAAAAGCTCACTGTTAAAAACCAGAGAACACTGAAACAAGCCAAAACACGATGGCTTAAAAACAAGTCCCCCAACAGGCCAGATCAAAACCTTGCAAGGGACCCAGACCAACTAGAGCTGCATCGTCTGTGGATTCTCTTGGGTTCCCACAGTAGCTGGAGACCAAGGAGGGAGAGCAGGGTGTCCTGGGCGAGCCCCCTCAACTCTGCTGCCTGGGTCCAGGGGGCTTTCAATGGACATGTCTGCCTCCACTCACCCAACTCCAGGCCCCTCTGCTGTGCTGGCGAGTTACAAAGGAGAAGGAGATGGCAGAGGGGTCGTCCAGAGCAAGGGACAGGGGAGGTGACGGCTTCCCCATAGCAGGGCCCCTGGAAGTACAGCCTGGGCAGTGTAACAGCAGCAGCTGCAAAGCCTCCACGTCCTGTCCCTTCCCCACACTGGGTAAACATCCTGCTGTCAGCACCTCCTCCGCTGCTTCCTGGGGTAGATCGAGCTCGTCCCGGTCTCAAGCAGGCCATCCTGGGCCTCGGCCATCTGCGCTCAGCATCAGGGCAGAGGCAGCTTTTCGTCCCTTGCTCCACCGTTTTTTTTTCCAGACTCCTTGGCAGCCGCTGCTGGTCTCTGCCCACTCAAAACGACCCCTTCCAATCTCACCCCCAGGTTGGGCTGCCGCAGATCCACAGACCCAATTCTCTTTAGCGAACTGGGAGAGAGGGAAAGAGTGATTGGCTTTCTGCTGGGAGTAGCAGAAGGGTGGTGTGGTGGTGGATGTGGGGAGGAATTTGCTCTAATACAAGAAGCTGTGGAGGAAAAGACAAGGAGCACTGGACTGATCACTTTAATCCCTGTTCTAGGACCACTGGGAAGGCAATATACAGTGCAAAGTGAACACCCTGGCAAGCAGTGGAGTTGTTCTGCATGCCAGCTGCAGGAGGGTTAGTTTATGGGTTTCTGCATGGCAACATTGTCCTATAGCCCCTTTAAGACTTTGGTGCACTTTGGTGCACATGGAGTCTTAAAAGTTTTTCTGCAACTGACTAACATGGTTACCCTATGGAAAATGGTGCAGGATAGAAGCCCCAGATGGGTCAGTGTGACTACTGGATGATGAACTAGCATGATGAGTTCTAAGGAGGCTTTGTTTCCTAGGTGTTTGCCAAAATGGCTTTGTAGTAGGAATCCCCAAACAAATATCAAGCAGTCAGCCCTTACTATGATTCCAAAGCATGAAACAAAGATATACTGTACATTTTTTTCACTATAACTCCCAGAATTCCCCAGCTCCTTCCCAGTGCTCCTCCTGGTTGGGAGATTCTGGGCATTGTAGTCCACAAGGTAACATTTCCATGTTCTGGTTGTGGCCCCCTGATTGAAAGATTGTCACATGAGGTTAGTCCCAAGAGCTGAACAAAAAAATGGAAGAGACTGTGTGGGAAACCTTCAGTCTTCCCAGGGAGTGGCAGCAGGAGTCCTATCTCTGAGATGGCTATTGTTTTCCCTTTAATGCCACACTCACCCTATACTGCCATTTTTTTTTCAGGCTGTCTGAACTAGTTCGCCAGATCACTGGAGAGACAGTATCCCAGGAGAGCCGGCTCTTAGTGTTGTCAATTATTTGTGATGAAGAAGAAGAGGACAGCAATATACCTCCTGTTCATGTCTGGCTCCACCCAGCAAGGAGTCAAGAATGATTGACTATTTCTCCCACTTCTCCACAACAGCCCTCCATGCTGCTTCCTGGGACTCCAAGAGAAAATTTAGCATGTACCTACTATAAGGGGTGTGCTGGCCGGAATTAGGATTTCCCTCTCACTTGGTTCCCCCTGGACCCCTGTTGCCATGGTGGAAATCTAGCTTTGGATCCTATTCCATGGCCAAACCCTGCTTTGTGCCCGTCTATAGAGTCTCACTACGATTACCCAATGGCTGTTAGCACAAACACCTTGTCTGGGGATTTGATTTGGAAAACGAGGTTGGTGTCATATACAACTGCAAAGGTTCCCTAAGGCAGTGCTACAGATAACATCTAAAGATGGTAACTGAGAGACTAGCCTTTGCTACCTTCTCTTCGCCCCCAACCCCCGCAACATTTAATAAGTAAAGTAACTAGTGGTTTACATGAAGTTAGGAGTGTAGTGACAGAGTGCCCTCTGACAGATTGTATCTCCTCTTTGCAGTACAACGCTACCGATCCATTAGAGTAATGAGCAGGACTTGATGGCGAAATGAAGCTTCTTTTGTTTCAAAACAGGCTCTGCTCTTTGGAAACCAGTCTCTGGGATTTGGGACAGGATGTTCTTCCCTTGCTGCTTATCTCTCAAAATTCTCATTGAAGGACAAGGGATTACAGACTGGCCACAGCAGCATACAACACAAAACGCTACCTAGGACCTTCTCTTGAAAACCAAGACCTGCTTCAGCCTTTCCTTCCTGTGAAAAATGGCATTGTCTTGATTGGTTTGAATGTTGGCTTGTGCACAGATCCTACCATTGTAGAGTTTTCCTATAGGTAGTCTAAATCAGTGTGCATAGGAAGACATTCAAGTGCTTTTGTTTTGTCTTTAAGGTTGATGGATTGATTTTGGAGGCAGGTTTTGTGGGTTAGAATCCTCTTCCTCAGATGCAAAAGAGACTCTGAGGAAATGGAATTTAATTCACGGAACCTCACATTGAAATACTGTAAGTCTGTTAGGGGACAGTCAGATATAGGATCATGTTGGATCGCATTAGAGAGAGTCACTTGACTCTGTCAAGGAATTGTTCCCATCCACCTCCAGAAAAGAACAGCCCTGCCACTAGATATGTGAAGGTCCAGAAAAAAACACAGAAAATTTCAGGGGGGTGGTGGGTTTTTTTTCCATTTTTTTCCTAAAGCCCTTTTTTTTTTTTTTTTTCGGAAAAATTGGAAAAATTAAAAAAAGAAAAAATGATAATGGAATGTTTTATTTTAGCATGATGAATGAAATAGTTTTAAGACAGAGTGTTCAAATATTTTCTAAATCATATCTAAAAAATATGCATAGTATCAGATTATTCTAATTTCCCAGCACTGAGGACAAGCAAGCCCTAGGTTACAAACTCTCCAATGCAAGAACAAGATGCATTTCTTCCTTTAGGAGGTGCTGCTATTGTCACAAGAAAAAGAAAAAGGTTTCACTTTTGTTTTGGCATGGGGGTGGGTATGTTAATAAATTCATAAAATTCTTTTTATGAGAATGAGGTTTTTATTTTATTTTATTTAATACTGTGGAGAGGAAATATAAATAATTGTTAATTGTCCACTTTGGTTCAACCGTCAATCAAAATGGATCCTGTAGTGGTGAAATTAGAAGATGGACAACTGGAAGGCCACATTTGAAAACATTCCAAAAGAGGAGAATGTGTTGCTCGCCCTTAAAAACACCAAGACCAAGAACATTTGTAATAAGATATTAATTACTAGGTACAGATGTGCAAGTTTTAAACGGTGACAAGGAAAAAAATGATTCATTGAAAATACAGTACAGTGTTGGAAGAGGGCACAGTCTGCCACACATACAAATGAATTAGCTGTAGATAAAATCCAGGCTGAATTTTCACTAGATTCTGAAATGGTCAAACTGAAGCGGTTATCCTTTGAAATTCTCATGACAACTAAAGTATATGTAAACATTCACCTATATGTGTCAATTTCTTTTTTAAAAGGTTAATAATTTTAGAACTGCACGGCTGAAGTAAATCGTACTGGCCATCATTTTGAGTGGTGTAATGGTAAATTTGAAAGTGCAAGTGCTGATCATTAAGATTATCCTAGCCAACATTCTCTCATAAGGAGTCTCCCAACAGGCAGAGACCTGAATGAGTCCACATCAACTTTTGAGCTGGTCTTCTGTTGATTTATTGTTATGTGTTGTCAAGTTGGAACTGATTTATAGTGACCATGATAGGGCTTTTTTGGTAAATGAGATATTTAAAGAGTGGTTTTGCCAATTCCACACCCCAAGTGAATTTCTGTAACTGAGCAAACTGAAGAGTTTGAACCCAGTACCTCCTGAGTCCTGATCCTTCACTCTTAAAAACAAAAGCAAAACGTGTGCCGCTTAGAAACCATCTCATAGCTCTTACAATTTATTTAGGCAGGCTACACATTGCCCATCTCCACAGCCGTCTGGGTACTTAAATTATCAAGCTTGGAAGGACAGAAGGCTGAGTGGACCTCAAGTTGAATCCAGGTTGTGAGCTGATTTTTTGGCTGCAGTACTGCAGTTTAGGCACTGCACCATGGGGCTCCTATGCACTTGATCCAATATACCACATTGAATATCTTTCTGTGAATCTAAAGCTTATTAATTGCCTATTCAAGACCAAACCAGCCTCAAATAGCTTACAGCAACATCCTGTCCCCGAAAAAAACAATGTCCCTTCCAGCAGCTGTAAGGATTGCAGAAGGAATAAAGAAGCCTGAAGGGAGTGGCAGATGATTTCATAATTCTTCCAACCAGAAAGCCATGAGGGTTTGATCCTTTGAACTCTGGAACAAACTACACAACTCCAAATTCATGCTGGCTTGGTATTGCCTTTGACTGGCATTGATATGGTAATTGTTGATTATTTTTCTTCTTCTTCAATGCATGCTTAATGGAATCATGTTTAGAAGTGATAAGCACTACGTCTGGGTTGACACCACAAGTGCCCATTACTTTTTCTAGTACTGATTGCTAGAAAATACAAGAATGATAGGAAAAGTTGAAGACACTGAGAGAAAAGGAAGACAAAACATAAGAAGGGTTGATATAATAAAGGAAGCCATGACCTTGACATTACAAGATCTCTGCATGGCTTCTGATGCTAGAACTTGCAGGGGGTTATTAATCCGTAGAGCCGCTGTTAAATCCTAAGCAACGTGATAGCACAAAACAATCACGTTAAAACAACAGTGCGCCTGAACTTCTGACTCAAGACTTTCCACATCAGATTATATCAAGCTCGGTCGGGGAAAGCGCTGAGCCAAAAAGCCTTGAATCTTTTCTTCCTCGGCAGCGTTTGTTCAAATTCCCTCTTTATTTCATGGGGCAAGGGTGTTGGAATGGCTACTGACTCAAGGGCCAGAACTAGACAAGGGGGCTGGCACAGCTGCGATTTTAAAACATGAGTCTGCCTTCAGGTTGGAAGAGAAGATAGGGAAGTTGAGCTGCACGAGTCTGCAGCCAAGAAGAGCAGAATGTGCCCTCCACCATCCAGAGACGGGAAGGGAGCATAATTCTTAGAATTCCCACAACTATCAGCCTTGGGAGGTTACTGGGAGCTGGAGTTCAGGAAAATGTAACTTTTTAGAACTCTGTCCAATTCCTACATTATTGACCTGCGGCCTTAAAGTAGTTTTTGTTTTCCTTTGCTAAGGCAAAGGAAAGCAAAAAAAAAGCAAAGTGTGCTGCTTATATATGGCCCCATAGTGCTTAAAGCACTCTCTGGGCAGTTAACACATAATTACACAGGCTACACATTGCCTCCCCCACCTCACGAGCAGGATACTCAATTTACCAAGCTTGGAAGGATGGATGGAAGGCTGAATGAACCTTGAGCCGGCTACCTGGGATTGAACCCCAGGTTGTGAGCTGCAGTAACCACTGCGCCACAAGGCTTACCAGAAAATGGGAAGCCCTGGGCTCTTCTTGGAGCAGCAAAGTATTGTGCGTTACTCACTCAGGGCCAGACACACCTTTCACTGATGGAAGCAGGGCCCCCACTCCTTTGTACACAATAGGAGCAAATCTGTCTTTTTTTGTTGAACAACAAAGATCTGTCCCTCTTACACCCACTTTCATCCGCAAAGTGAGACATACATGCCATTGCTATGAAACCAAATTGAGATTGCAGCCCTCAGCCCTCGGCCCTCAGATGGTCTCAGTAATGCCATTGGCTCAAAAGGGGGGAGGGCTTAATGACAACAACACGGGTTTAGTACCCTCCCTCCCATAAAAGGATCCCTAATGAAGAAGAAAACCTCATCAACAATAGCCCCCCCATTTCTCTCTCTCTCTCTCTCTCTCTCTCTCTCTCTCACACACACACACACACACACACACACACACACACACACACACCAATATAAATGCATGGTTGAGAATTTAAGTATCCTTGTACTGTTCTTTGTGGCCGCAGCCTTGAGGAAGCATAAGACAATACATGGCTTCTGCGTGTCATGTGGGCCTTTTTTGTGTTACAGTGCTGGGGAGTACTTGGGTGCATAGGAGTATAGCATCTCAAATGGCTACTCACTGTGGAAACGTGTAGGCCAAAAAGAATAAATGCTTAATAAATACCTAAGTATGTTACCGTATCCTACAGAGGTGTGTTCACAAGTCCTACTCAGACGATGAGACATCCACAGGTGTTTTCTATGACTCAACACCGAAATTATTTTTGAGTGCCATACTCATAAGTGAATGAAAAGGTCAAAGGCTATCCATTGCCCCATTAACCTAGACTGCAGGAACGGCTGTGTATTTCCACCCTGGAGTGTTGCTGAATTGACTAGCAATACGCATCTGGGCATCAGTCCAACCACTAGTCTCAGCTAGGGATGGCCCATTGAACCCACAGGCTTTCTATAAATGATGCCTTAGCACGTGGCAGTTTTTTTCAATGGATCTGCTATCACTGGAGCCAGCCATTGGCTTTAAGCCCCAGCGTTCACAAGGAAACGGAGAATATCAAAGCTCTGGCACCCAATCTATGGATGCTGAGTTGTGTTGCAATAATGCATCCTGACTGGAGATAATTGGAGTGAGTTTGTTGATTTAATTAAAATATTTATATCCTGCCTTTCTCTTAGAAAGGATCTGAGGCAGCATATGGTATTAAAAAAAGAAAAATACACATTTAAAGCTAAAACTGATAACATTAAAAACTACTAAAAGTAGTTTGGGTACCTATATTAAAGTTCATACGTATATATGAGAACCACAGTGATCTCATTGACCACTACATATTAAATGTCAAAAACACCTGGAAATAACTCTCATAGTCTATATATTCCAACATTTCATTTCCCTGTCATCTTGCTGTTTACATTTTTTTCAGACATGCACGGGCAGCGGGTGTTGTGCATCTGATGAAACAGACTGTCATAAAAACTTACAAAGCAGACTATTCTTTTCCCTACTAACACTGCCCTGCCAATGTAGTTTAATAGGCCTAGAAGGTCCCAATAGACCTCTAAGGTTGATTTCTGAAAAACGTTCTTAAAGTGAGAGGCCCAAGACATCCTCTCATCTGTTTAGCTTATTCTAAAGGTAAAGGCAGGACAGAACACTTGGGAAATAATCCAGTTTGATCAAATTTGCTCTTTTAAAAGGTGCTACGTTTAGCGGAATATGTGATTCACAACTGAGAAAAGCCCCACTTAGGTGTTGAGTAGATTATCCACCCTCGCAAGTTTTCCCCAAAGCCCAGGGGGAGGGTGCAAGATGGGAGGCAGTGATACACAACGCCCCATAACCTCCATTTGGCTGTTGTGAAAGACGAGGAGGAAAATCCCTTCAGCTTGCGTTACACGGAAGGCAGCCCGATTTTCTTTTCCCGGCCTTCTGATCTGCTGATTCAAGGGAGAGGCAAGTCTTAACTCGAAGAAGGCTTGCTTTGGGCGGGCTTTCACTGCCTTGCAATGAGCCAAAAGGGGAAGGTAGTGGCTCATAAACCAATTGTTTTAGGGCTCATTCACAGAAGTATGCTAAGAGGGACAATGCCCCTGATAAAGAAAAGGGTTTACCACTTATCTCTTCCTTCGCATGTTGGTGAAAGAATTACTGTTCAAAAGGCAAGGAGTGTGCATTCGGGAACTAGCTACGCAAACCCGGGTGTTTACCATGTTCTTGGTAAGTGTCACAACATCACGTGGCTTTCTTATCATGAAGGACACGTCCCTCTTTGTATTAACCAGAACAATGTGGTACGTTTTTCTGTGTCCCAGGAACACTTAAGCACTAAGTCTGCTGCAATGGTCCATGACAGTAAAAATTACATGTTGCAAACTGGATTTTTAAGGAAGTCCTTTTTTTTTTAGAAAGAAAGTGATCTTGATACACAGCTATCAACACTAAAGATGGGTGTTATACACATCTTCTTAAGAAGCATGGCCTGCCTTCATATGAGTCATAGCCCCACTAGTGCCAGTGCATGTAAAGTTTAGTAAAAAAAAAAAGTACATGTTGCAAACTGGATTTTTTTAGGAAGACAGTGAAGGACCAGAAGCAGGATTGGTCCAAGGCACTTTGCTACCTGAGGCAAAAGACAGACTGGTTTCTTTTGTCCATCCCCACCTCCAACATATGCTACATACACAAGCCACCTAGGTAAGCACGTGACTCAGTTCAACTGTGCTGACCCCAGCAGCTGTGACAAGACAGTGTGCTGCAGGCCAGCTTGTATAACCAAAAGACAAGCTAAATAACATCCAGGAGCTCTGTCCTTCATCACCTTGGCACAGCTCTGTGTCTGTACCCCACACAGCATCTGCTACCTAAGGTGGCTGCCTAACTTTGCCTTACAATAGGGATTGCACTGACCAGAACAAACACATCAGCTACAACCACTAAGCACCCACATCACACTTAAACAAAACCGAAAAAGCCGATGATGGATAGGGACTGCAGATTTAATGAATAGTGCAAAGATAGCAGTAGAGTTACAAGTTACCCAACAAAGTTCATTGACAGTTCTGCGTTGGCAGAAGTCATTCTGCATATAGGGCATCAGAATGCTTTATGCAAAGCTGGAATCTGCAGCTGTAAAAGCCATGTGCCTTTTTCAAAAAGAAGACATTGTTGCCCTCTGAATCCTATCCATCCCAGCCAGCATGACCAACAGCCAGAAATGAAGAGAATTGCAGTAGAGCATCTGGAGGGCTACAGAGTCTCTGTACCTACTTAGAATTCTTGTACTGAGCAGGACACCCTATCATGATCCCACATGAATCCAGGAGCAAAGCAACCAAGATTCCTACTGCTCCTCCATGCAGCACTTGGGAGCAGAGTGCTTCTTATTCAGAGCCAGGTCCTGAGAGAGAAATGCCTTGGAAAATCACCCAGGTTGTAGCAAAGGTGTTTCCCCTTGTCACTTCTAATGGATTTGTCCCTTCTGGATAGGATTTTCCTCAATACAGTGCTCTCAAACCCCAGGCACGGCCACCTGGATGAATCCTCACCAACAGTCTCCTGTTCTTTCATAGCGAAGATGTGCTGTCCTGCCTCATCATCATCACAGCCACATTTTCACCACATCCTCCTTCTCCTTGCTTGCTGTAGGGCACTCTGTTGCATCCTTATCCTTTTCTGTTAGAGAAGAGGCTCAGAAGGGGCAGAGGCCTAACCTACCACTTCCTTCCTTTCTGGGTAGGTATGTAGATGATGATGAAAAACAGAAACTACACGATAAAGTTATCGCAGAAGTAGTCATAATTTGAAAAAGTGATACAGTATTTTGAACTACAGCTCCCAGCATCCCCTATTCAATAGGCCCACCTTGGTAGTTGAAGGATTGTGCAGGTTCCTGCCCCCAAAAGTAACTTTCCGAAACCCGAGCCCCTAAATCTTTATTGACTACATCTTCTAGCACCTTTCAAATTGGCTACTCGGGCAGAATGGTCTCATAGCATTTGTAGATCCACATGTTGGTTGGCCATCAGTGACTGAAATATTTCATCCCCATTTACCATGGAAGTCTGGATACTTATCTTGAAGAGAAAGAAAAGGTCCAGGCATCTTAGTAGAACTTCTGTTATTACACTCAGTGCAGAATGTAGCAATCTTATTTAAAGAACAAGAAAACCCCTTTTTATTTGCTTTCTAATGCTATCTTTCCAGTCCACATGCTTATGAAGATGGGGCTACAGAGTCTAGGCCTCAACCCCTGAGAGGATTTTGTAACAGAGTTTGCACTTCTCAGGGTTGAGGGCCACTAGACAGCGGCATGAGTTGCTTTCTTGAAATCCTTTGGTCAACTGAGAACCTCTGTTAAAATTAAATAAACACAAAATAATAAAATACATGTAACATTTGTCAGTTTGGCACTGAATGCCATTTTATGAAAAATATAAGGTCTGTGTCAGCATCTTATAAAACGGGAACTCTCAGAACAAATAATATGTATTATATATTTTATGTGTATGTCATGAGTTTGTTTGCCTGGCTGCTTTTTTGCCATCTTGCCTAAGTATTTTTAAAATGTTTAATTTTGTTTCTGCTGATTGTAGTATTTTTAATATGCCCTACTATGGAATCTGTGTATTTCTCTTGTATTGTTGTATTTTGTTAACCACCCTGAGTTCCCATTTGGGAAAATCAGGCGATAAATAAATAAATAAATAAATAAATAAATAAATAAATAAATAAATAACTGTTCTGCAACTTTCTGTGCTCCGTGTGAATGAAGTTAATGAACTACAGACTGAAAACCTTTGTTCTGCAAGGTTTTTCTTTCCTTTTAACTTTTTTTAAAGGATAAACAAAAGGATACCAGACATTTTCCCTTCAAGGTGGAAGCTGGGGCTTCTGACCAGCCTCCAAGGACCAGCTACCGTGAATAAACAACAGGATAGCCTTCTCATTTGTGCCCTTCCTGCAATTTCCAGTAGCGTTTTCTTGGTGGAAAAAATAAGTGTTACAAAATGTGTACATATATGTGACCAATTTAGCACTTATAGTGTGCAGACATATATTTTCCCCCACAGTAATTTTGCTTTTTTGGTGCTCCTTAACTGACATATTTCCTTCTTTAGCATAGGGTATTATATTACATATTGGATCTTGATATTTTGTGCTGGGAACATCTACATATTTTCCACATATGCCCTACACTTCTTGTTGTGTACTCTGTCTCATTATTCTCCTGTTATTCCAAGGGATGGGTGGGAGTAACAACCTTGGGGCTGACGGCTTTCAAGTAATCTGGAAATATAAGCAAGGTCTTGACATGTATTGGCCTTTTGTGGTTCTCACTATCCAGTCTTCAGAGGTACAGTATTGGATGCTGCTGATGGAATTAATCAACCCAACCCTTTACAGTTCTGACTGCTATTTTATCATTAAACTACCCAATGAAGGTAAAACAGACAAAACTATCAGCCAGGGCTAAGTATCTTAAATATCCTTCAATTATGCAAGTGCATAGCATTTGGAAGCCTGGATAGATGCTACGTTTGAATAACTGATTGACACTGCCATCTCAAATATACCCTTTAGGACAGGCATGCCCAAAGTCAGGCCCAGGGGCCAAATGCGGCCTGTTTTCAAATTTAGAGTGGCCCACGGCCTCTTCTCCCCACCGCCTCAGCCTGTCACACATCCCTGCTAGCTGGCTGCCGGATGGAGGCGTCAGCTTGCAGTTCTAGTTTGCCTGCCCTCCCTGCCTCTGTCACCACCACCACCCAGCCACCTGCCCAGCCTACCTGCCCCCAGCTCCGTTGCTGTAGCATCCTCTCTGCCTCCTTGCATGTTATAGACTAAGACTTGGCCCGGAGGCCAAATGTGGCTGAATGGTCGGCCCCCTCACATTTTCACCTCGCCAAATCTGGCCCTCCTTGCAAAAAGTTTGGACACCCCTGCTTTAGGAAGGTAAACTCCTTTGACATTCTAGGATAGCCTAGAAAACAAGCAGAAGATGGTACTCAATGGCTGCAGTTCTACAGGTTCTTACCATGGGCCTGCTATCTTTCAAACTCAATGGGGCTTGCTAATAAGACACAATGTATAGAACTGCATGATTTGGTTAACTCTGTTCTGCATTTTAATATTTTGATGGGAGTGTTAAATCACCATGTTGACTATGACTGAGTTTTAAATCAAATATTATTTTTACTGTTCATATGTGGATACATGTTCTGCTCCACCAATTCCACCTGAAGCTCTCCAATAAGGCATGCATGCACTGTACTTGGGAGAATGCCTGTGAGTCTTGGAATGCCTTCGCTCACATGTCTCATTCGCATGTACAATTTTCATTTCTCAGCTCCTTTGAGAGCATCTCTGTTGAAAGCCCAGGATTATTTTCCTTCCGGTTCCTTCTGAAGCTTTGTATTAAGATTTTGCAGTGAGCTGTTATGCACTGGTTTATCAAGCTAATCTTAACTGTATACCTCATTCTCCTTCCTTTCAAGTTGGCATTAAGGGTACATGTAACAACACAAAAGAATTCAACTGTTTCCCCAAGTTGGAAGCTGGAACAGACACGTTTTATTCACTCAGTATTAGGACAGGAAGTTCAAAGAAGATGTATGTCCAGCATGTTGGCAGGGCTGCCCCTTCTGTTTTAGTCATGAACTACCTATGGTGCATAGCTTTTTGAAAAGTAACATGGGTCAAGCAGTGTCATTTGAATATACACAGAGATCAGAACGGATTAAAATGTAGGAAAAATTTATTTACAGACAACCATAAAAATATAGATCTGTTCTTGAAAAGGGCATTTTTTTAAAAAAAAAAAAAAAAAGGGGGCTAGCTAGATATAGCCAATCACATCATTGCAAATAATGGGCTGCCGACTTCGGCAGTTCATGAGGGCAGCGAAACTGCTACAGTCTGTGGAAAGTTCACTAATATTGGCATGGGACTGATGGAAGTAGGGCATCGAAGGCCGACCTCCCAGGCCAGCGGGGCAAGAGAAACGCTTGGTGCCGTCAGGGTCCTGCTTGGTGCGCTCAGTGCGGGAGATGCCAGCCAGCCGGCGCCGCACGTTGCCCGAGAGGTTGAGAAGAAAGCCGTGGGGTTTTGCCAACCAGCGCTGCAGCCGCCCCCTCTCCCCGCTTTCCTCAGGCAAGTCCATCCAGTTCTCTACCAAGTCGGCAAAGCAGTTGTCCCCCAGCACCAGTGGTTGCCGGTTGCGACTCTGTGACAGAAGGGACACCGTCCAGTCGCTGGCGTCGGCTGGTTCGGTATCCTGCCACCGCTCCAGGCAAGCGTCAGAAGCGGATTTGGGTCGGGGCCTCCTGGCAGGTGCTCGGCGGCGCAGGAAGCCCCCTGAAGAAAGCTTGCTGGCTCTCAGGGGCGGGGGGCCCTCCTCGTCCCGCCAACTGCTGCCAGACACTTCGGAGTAGCCCGAATCAAACTCCAGGCTCCGTTCACTGCTGGGAGGGGAGAAGGTCACCACTTCCTCTTCCACGGCCACCTCCAAGCAGCAAGCCGAGTCTGCTTCAGAAAGGGCAGACACCCGTGGGCTTGTGCACGGCTTTGGGGACTGCAGACCAGGTGGAGACTTCACTTCGTGGGGGTCCAGTCGAAACTCTCGATCCTGGGCTCTCTTCAGATCATGGAGGGTGCGCATCATGCACTGCATCTGGTCCCGCAGCACTTCACTGGACTCCTTCATGCACAACTGTGGGCAAGAACAAACAAAGTCAAATGACTGTCACTCCCTGCCAGTTTAGCTTCTTCCTGCCCTGCCCTTCACCCAAAGCTGGGACCCAAGGCTCTTTGCAACAAGATTTAAAAATACATCAATATCAAAACCAAAAGTATACAATCATTGTATTTACCCACCTATAAGACGCCTCATGTATAAGACATCCATGTATAAGATGCCTCCATTCCAACCCAAAATCACAGTTTTGCAATATTGCAGTTCTCTCCTCAGCTTACTTCTGTGTACAAGACAACCCTGAGTTTTTAATCTAACAATTTTAGACAACCATCCACTGTAGAAAAGGTGGAAAAATACTATAAATCTAAAAGTATTTTAAAAGGTATTTGGGTTTATTTGTTTTTAAGAGTAGAACATTCCTTCCATTAGAAGCCCATTCTGCCGTCAGTCTGTGGCCAAAAGCTTGCCTGAATAAAACAGTCTTTTTGTGGGCCAGCAGAAGAATTGTGGAGAGGGGGGTTAGCCTAGCCTCCCTTTGCAGGGAGTTCCACAGCCTGGGAGCAGCCATTGATAAGAACCAGTCACCCGCGGCAACACACTGATGGTTTTGAATTTGGCCTGTGGTGCTTTGGAGGAACCAGCATACAAAAAAGAAAATCACACAACCTGGATAGATTTTTTAAACTAAAAAAAAAATGGCCCAAATCTCCAAAAGTAATCCTGCCATCTTAATGCTACGCACATTGAGAGAAAGCCATGTGCAAATCACGAGTCCAGACAATGCAAAAAGGCAGCAGACAAGAGGATCATTGACTCCACAGAAAACAGCCCCGGACCCCATGTGACCCAGCCCCTTAGGCAAAACTGATTGCTGGAAAGAAAGCTTTCTTCTGCTCCCTAACCCCATTAATGTACCCCATCTGCAAGCCAGATAATATCCCTCTGACACAGAGCTTACCCTGCCTGGTTGTTCTAAAGAGTAAAGACGTCTGAGGCCTACTGCTCCTGCAGGCCAGAAAGCTGCCTGTGGATTTCAGCGGAGATACTCTTGGGTTGGCAAAGGGCACGGAGCAGCTGTCTTAGCCAAGGTATGGAACTGGGAGCCAGCCGCACACGCGCGCAGCACCCTTGCCCTGTCTCGTCTTTGCAAGCCCACCCCCACCCCCCACCCCAACCAGGCCCTGGAGGCAGAGCTTTTCAGCGGCATCGCACGTTCCAAGCCCATCCCTGGCCCGGCAAGCAGCAGCTTGTTATTACGGTGAATGAGCCGCTCCACCCGCTAGAAGATGACACAGAGGGGTGTGTAAATGGCTCCAGAAATTTCACAAACAGTCCCCAGTCGGCAAGGCAGGGAAGAAAAGCCTGTAGATAAGGCCATGGTCATATGGAATTGGGGAGGGGGGGAGTTGTCAGCTGGGCAGAGGGAGGCAGAGTTTATCTGGAGCAACATAAACAAGGGGGAAGTTCACCGAAGAACTAGTGTCCTTGGAGATCCTGCACCTCATTCACTCAGATCTGTCTGGAAGTCTCCTCTCCAGTCCCTGGTACACAGGAGCAAGGAAAGGTAGGACATTTGTACGCGACAGGTTAATGCAAACTATCTTTCTAAATCAGGAGCTAGGAAGCAGTCCAGTGCCCCTCCATTCCCCAAATCAGACAAAAATATAAGTCTTCTGAGAAAAGACATTTTCCAGATGTTCAGGAAAAGATGGGTCACTGCTGAGGAGGCCTGAGGAGTCCAAAATAAAAGTGTATGAAAGGCACGGCCGGTAATTAATAAAGGGTATGGAAGAGTGGGGGACCATTTTAGAATGAATTGTGTGGTCTGTTGAAAGCTGTCCCAAGCTTACAAATTAACCTCAGGCTGGGAACATTGGTATTACAGGCTCTTCGATTCTCTTCCTCCAGGCCTACTTCCTGTCGCTTTCTCAAGACTCTACGGCCACAACTCCTCTAGACAGGCTGGTGATCATCGTGACAAGCAGTGATTCATTTACAGCTGGTCTGGTGACACAGTAGCACACAATGGTCTCCCAGGGCCTAACTGGCTGAGAAGCTGGAGCCCATCAAATGTCTGCTGTGCATGACGGAAGTCACAATTCCATGGCTAGCCCCCACCTCCATACCAATAAAAAAAATTAAGGCCTCTCAATCACCTCTTCCTTCCTCCCCTCCCCCACCTGATACATAACACTTCCTGTCAAGGAAAAAAAACCACCCTAAGCTCCATTTCTAAGCTCTGCATCAAATGGATGCATTGCATCACTGCAATGGTGAGTCAGCCATTAAGCTTAAGGAGATTTTAAGAGAGAATGCACACACCCCAAATCAGAGCATTGCATAGATTAGAAAACCTTACTGCTTCAGAGTCAAGACACAACCGTTGTAAACAGAAGGATTTTTCGTAGCCTAATATGAGACAAGCATTTTTGTTGTTTTGACATACGTATATAGTGCTCCATTTATAAGATATTCTAGACTGAGGCAAGCTGGACTATAAGGAAGGCTGATCGCCGCAGAATTGATGCTTTTGAGCTGTGGTGCTGGAGGAGAGTCTTGAGAGTCCCCTGGACTTCAAGGAGGTCAAACCTATCCATCCTGAAAGAAATCAACCCCAAATGTTCACTGGAAGGACAGATTTTGAAGCTGAGGCTCCAGTACTTTGGCCACCTCATGAGGAGAGAGGACTCCTTGGAAAAGTCCCTGATGTTGGGAAAGATTGAAGGCAAAAGGAAAAGAGGATGGCAGAGAATGAGATGGTTGGACGGTGTCATCGATGCAACCAATATGGATTTGACAAAACTCCGGGAGGCAGTGGAAGATAGGAAAGCCTGGCGAGCTCTGGTCCATGGGGTCACGAAGAGTCGGACACGAGTGAACGACTGAACAACAACAACAACAACAACAATATAGTGCCCCACAGTACTGTACCTGGAAGACTCTCTCTAGATGCTTTACATTACAACATAGTTATGCAAGGAATACTTTGCCCCCAACCCTCATCCCAGCAAGCTGGGTACACATTTTGCCAACTTTGGAAGGATGGAAAACTGTCAGCCTTGAGCCAGCTACCTGAACCCACCGGGATCAAAATCAGGTTGTCAGCAGAAGCTTGGATGGAGTATTGCAGTTTAACTACAATGTTACAGGGCTCTTTTGGAATATAACTCAACAACATTATCCCCCAATAAATGAGCCTCAAGTCTTAGTATCTATCTAAAAGATTATGATTTAAAAAATCCAGATAATAGGTGTCTCTCAAGAGTCAAGACCCTAGTGTGCACAGTGGGATATTTTTCTGCTGGACAACAAACTGCACTTCTTCATAGGCCAGCAGGATATCCAGAGCTGGACTCCAATCTGCAGTTTACCCAGCCTGTTCATAACAGTCTCTCTCTCTCTCTCTCTCTCTCTCTCTCTCTCTCTCTCTCTCTCTTTTTTTTTTTTCCCCACTAACCTCTTTTGTTCTGCAGCCACTGCCAGGGCTTCTTTAACCAGATTATGCATCTCATTTCCCCATCAACTACCCTCTGGTTGATGGGGAAATGAGATTGGGGCGAGAGTCCACCTCTTAAGGACCTGACAGAAGGTTAGACTGAGTCTGATGGATGAAAAGGGGTGATGACAGCAGGAGGGAGGCACACACAAAGCAGCTGGATGCCAGATGCCCATGCAAGGCTGAAATTCACAGTAAATGTCTGGTTGCAGAGGCCACACATATTCAGGGGAAAGGGAAAGGAAAGAAAGGATAAACAAGGTGGCCTCTTGAGAAGTTAAGAACCAAGATGTTCTGAAGCCATATATGTTCTGTCAGCAAACATAACAACTTCCCATACAAGGACCCCAGCTGCCTGGTAACTCAAAAATTAATCAACCCTTGATCTTAAAGGAGGGTTGGGAAAAGTGTGTCCCCACCCCCAGATGTTGCTGCCATCATACCATCCTGAACTCACATGATCTTGCTTCATTTTGAAAGCCAAGCAGGATGGGTTCTGGTTTGTACTAGGATTAGAGTCAAGGAATCACCAAGTAAATAAATATATAATGCTTGGAACCCTGGAAAGCTGCTGTAAGTCAGAGGTAGCGATACTGTGCTAAATACATCCGATTCAGATTTGATTCAGACAGTATAAGGCAGTGGTGGTGAACCTTCGGCACTCCAGATGTTTTGGACCACAACTCCCACAGTCCTTTGTCATTGGCAATCTAGGCTCGGACTTCTGGGAGTTGTGGTCCAAGACATCTGGAGTGCCGAAGGTTCACTACCATTGGTATAAGGCAATGTCCTCTGCTGAATGGCAGTTCCCAGCAGCCCAAGGCAGTATATTCAATGGTCCAAGGTGAAGGAAGTTGTGGTCCAGCAACTGGAGGGATACCTGAATTTATCCAGCCTCCATGTGAAATATCCCAACGGAGGAGCATCAGCTCCACCAGAGGTGGTGTTACTACTGCAACATTACCAAGCTACAGTTGTTCATAACGGTCTCAAAATTAAGCTGAAAAACAGAGTCCTGTAAAATTACTTCTCTTCCATGGCAGCAGTTCCAGACGGGTGTAAGGCTTTCCAAATTCAGTGTAAGTCATTTTCTGTCTCTACGGCGACTTCCCTTTTTTAATGTATAGAACAATTTCCCTACAATTCAACATTTCCAACCTCTTAGCAAAAGCAACAACAGCAGGATAATACAGTGGGCTAAAACTGTGCCTCCCAATAGTTGGAAAACTAACTGAATTATCCAGATAATTACAAATAAGTAGGAAAGGATCAAGGTCCCTTTCTCTAAAATCTCAGGAAGTGTTTTTTTCTTCTTCAAGTGAAATGTTGCAAAGGCGATGCACAGTCACCCCTGCACCCGGTGGCCACAGTCACCGTCTGCTGCCCCAACAATGAAGCCACAAGCAGTGCCCGCTACCTTGATCCTAAATGGTAAATGAAACAAGGGGAAAGTCTTGAGAAGCTAAAACAGCACCTTGGATCGGGTCCAGAAGCGAGCAAAAAATCAGCAAGTGGTGTCTCCACTGCACTCATTAATAGACTAGCATACAATGCCCATCCTACAGAACAAGAAGGCATTTCAGAAAGTGCTACGCCACTGTAAGCACACAAGAAAGCTTCAGTGCACATTCAACCGCCTTGTGTCACACCACACCACACAGATCGTTTTTTTTATCACTGCATGCTGGGAAAGCATTCACAGCCTACAAGCTTCCAGAGAACAGAACTTTGGTGGTGGTGGTGGGGGGGCACAGGGAGGCATTATCAAACATGCCCTATGTTCAAAAGAAAAGAATGTTGCTGTGTACCTCATCGTATGGTTTTAGCTGGGCAGCTAAGAAGGCCCCTTATGGGAACTCCATTCCTGGTGATGGTCGAAAGAGATGTAATTTTGCATCACACATAAACATGAAACAGAGATTGTTGCACTAGGCTTTCTGGGAGCATTCACCCTTCACAACATCTGTTCGCCTTCTGGTTCTCACACACAAAATCTCTCCTTCTTCCATTACATCACTTCCTGTGGGAGAACTTCCCATCACTTACTTTCCTGTATTAAATAACTTGCTTCTTTGTCTTTCTGTGGCCACTTGGAAGATTAAAAAAAAAACCACCATTCTTAGGAGCCAATCACTTTGGGAACTGAGAGTCTCATCCAAATGCAACACAGCGCTTTCTTCCTTCTGCCTTGTTGTCCCTCCTTCACCAGGTATTGTGAAGGACAAAGGCCCAATTAGAAATACTTCACTTTCTGCTGTAAGAAATTTGTATTGCGAGCACCATGGCCCTTCAGAGGTGCAACAAGTCATGCCCTGCAGGTCCTAGGACAGTGATGGCGAACCTATGGCACGGGTCCTTTCTGTGGGCACTCAACATCGCCCCTTTAGCCCCCTGTATACAGGTTAAATTACTGTATTGGCACTTTGCAAAAAAAATTAGTGGGTTTTGAATTGCAGTTTGGGCACTCCTTCTCTAAAAGGTTCACCATCACTGTCCTAGGAGGATAAGGGTGAAGAAACAGTGCAGGAAAGGGTACTGTAAAATTAAACATCTGCCCAGAGTGACCTCGCTGCCAGATGGGAGGCATAAAAATCCAATAAATAAATAAATAAATAAATAAATAAATAATGGCTTACCACAACATGGTGCTCAAAAGAGTTAGATGCATGTTCAGGGTAAAAAGTAGGTCTGGCATCCACACTGTAGAAAACTGGTAGGGCCTTGGGAACATCCTCCCATGCTGGTATGTACCATGGGCGGTTTAATCCCTGTGGTTGGGTTTCGGAACCACTGTTTTAAGTTTCCCATTGGAAATATAGAGAGGCAACTCATAAATGTATTTTGTTGTCTCCAGGATGAGCCTGGCAGCAAAGGGATATGACCTATCACAGGGTCCTTAGCAAATGCCAAAGGGAGTCTGGTAGACTCAGATCACTAGAACTTCCAGGAGATCCTACAAAAACTAGATCTCTCTTCACAGAGTTCTTTCCAGCAACTCTTGTTCATCTCCTTTCCAATACAGACAAAACATCCATCACCTCTGCAGTGGCATTGCTCTTTTCAGGGTGAGGCCATGGTCACAGTTTGCAGTATGCCTATGGCCACTAAAAAAAAAAAGTCCTATGTGTGATATAGACAAGCTTCTACAAGGTGTCCATTGTATCCAACTAGAAAGACAGCAGCTGAAAGTTCTGCCCTAACATCTTAGTTTTAAGGTACCTAACAAAGGGGGAGTCCTGACTCTGCTTTAGTTCAAAGGCCACTGTTGAAACCAGCCCAGGCAGCAGAAATAAGAAATAAGCAAACCTTCCCACTGTCCACAGAGGAACTCCTCAGTTATATGTGGAATTTGGCAACATAGCAAAACTGGAAACCAACCACAGCCTAGCCACTCACTATGGACAACAAGAGAGGGATTTGGCTTTCTGGAGACACCCTGTCAAAGGGAGAAGGTGACTAAGAGAAATGGCTTGTGGATTTCCTAACAGACACTGTTTATTGAGCAGAAATGGGACAAGGGAGAAATCAATTGCCTTTCCGTTGTCCTATTCTATAACTGTATCTCAGGGAGATAAATAATCTTTAGCTGCAGTGGAGGATTTGGAAACATGCTTTTTGGAAGATGATATGATGGTATGAGCTTATCACCCAAAGTTTCTAAAAATCCATGTTTCCATCTTGTTCTGCAGTCTCTTCCCTCAAATAAAGGGTCAGCCTCAGAGGGGTGGAGCTCCTGCTCAGTTGATGTTCTTTCCTGCTTGGCCCCTCAGCACAGACACTTCTGCATCTTGCTGGATGTGCTCCAAAGACTGAGCCTCCTCAAGCCCAGAATCTATTTTGAACCGCAAGGATTAGTCAGGGAACAGTAGAGAAACAATGCCAGAGCATGTCCAAAATTAATTTTCTTTGACACTGAAGAACCAGACACCCCCATTTCACCTCTGGGGCATAATCATCATCATTAAAGGCACCTTTTCTCCTTCTTTGGGCAGTCCTGGTTAGGAGGAGTGCCTGGTTCCAACTCGCAGCCATCCTTACCCCAAACTAAATGCCACAGATCTCAGCTGCGGAGTCTGAGCCCTGTGTTGGACGAGACTTCGCTTTGAGCGCACGGAGGATCTCAGCCTCAGAGACTTGCTCCGCCGGGCCTCTTCCTCAGCCCGATCAATGCCTTCGGCGCAGACGGGCTCCGGGCGCGGGTAGTGGGGGTGGCCTGGGGGCACCGCAAGGGACAGGCTAGCGCACGACGTCGGCGCCAGGATATAGCGACCCACCTCGTTAGCCGGGGAGTGGGGCGGAACAGCCTGCCATTCCTGGCTCCGGACGGAGAAAGGAAAAGCGCGGCTGACAGCTCCTCAGCCAGCCACCGCGCGGAACGCACTGGGGACGCGCGGAGACACTTCCTTCATCTCGGGCGTACTGAAGCCGCAAGTCTGGTCTTGCTGCTGCCTCCGTTAGGCTTGGCGCAGCAGGCTTCAGGAAAAGAGCGCCCGTCCCACACCATGGCAGTCATATAGACTCCGGAGGTGTAATAACAACAATAATAACAAGAAGAAGAACAATCAGAGGCATCGCTTCGCCTGGCTTTTTTTTTCTCTCCCTCCGGGTAGCCCCGGGACTGATCGCCTACTCCGGAGAAACACCACCCGCCCGACGCGTCTCCTCCTTTCCCACGCACCACCCTCCCTCGGATCACCCCAGCTCCCCAGCAGGACCGACGAGGTCCCGTCCTCGACACCGAAAGACAATCATCATCATCATCATCATCATCATCATCATCATCATCATCATCATCATCATCATCATCATCAGCAGCAGCAGCAGCAGCAGCAGCAGCAGCATCCCACGGACCCAGTCTCCCCCCCCCCCCCCCGATCGCCAACCCCCTTTCCCGGGCTTACCACTTCTGCGCGAAGGTGGCTCACGAAGGCGTCGAGGCGGGCGCTGTGCATGCCAGGGCTGGAGGGCTCCGCTGGCCGCCGAAGGGGAGAGCGCGCCGAAAAAGCGGCAGCAAGCGGGAGAGGAGCCAAGACAGCGCCTGGAAGGGAAGGAGCCAGCGACCCTCCTGTTGCAAAAGGAGACGCGAGTCGGAAAAGTTTCGCCCTCCGCTGTCTGGCTGTGCTCGACGGCGCCGACTTTCTCCTCGCTCCCCTTCCGCCTCCCGCAAGAGAGCGCCTGGTTTGGTTCAGCCGCAGCCCTTCCCCTCCCGGACGGAGGAGCCAATGAGCTCGCGGGAGCGCCCCTCCGCCGCTGCAGCCGCGGCCAATGAGCGGGCAGGGTGGCCTACCCTGTGTAACCTGAACTCCTCGGGCCGGTTGTAATTTAATTAGAGCCCCATATTAGGAGCCAAAAGGTGCCGCAGATGGGAGGGGAAGGGGCCTCCGCGGCAAACGGCCGGCGGAAGGGTCGGTCACCCCTGTGGGCAGAGCGCAATCCCCGCTGATTTACACGACGGGAGTCAGGCTCACCTCCGGGTGGCAAATAGCATGCAGTAGCGCTCAGAGGGCCAGCCGGGTAGGGAGTGCTTAGTTCTCCATAAAACTAGCCAACACCAACCTCCCTACTATGGCAGAGTTCCTGTGCTTTTCAACAGTAGCATGGCAGACAGTTGTTCAACAGGTGATGTCTTCCTGTTACCAAAACACTGAAAACCCACTTGCTAAATTTAATTTCTGCACCATTCTCTTGCCACAAATGGGGGGGGGGCACAACTTTAACCCCACTGGATATTCTTTATAATAACTCTTACAACAAACTTTATTCTTAATTCCTAAGCACAGTTTTGAAACTATTTGGCTAGCAGAATACAGTATTGGCTTTCTTCCTGCGCTACCATCCCTCTTCAGTTTGTTTGCCAATTTTTAAGAAAACAGATGCTTCACCTTGTTAGGATAATTTATTTTTTATTTTAGAGTATTTTTACCCCACCTTTCTTCTTGGAAAAAGGACCCAAGGCGGCTTACAGTAATGAGGGATAATATACAGTGCAGTACAATTAAGACATGTTCAAGTATTGAGAACATGTGCCCCAATACTTAACATATCAACATACACGTGCCAGGAGTATGGTGAATAAACACTAAAGCAGTTCTTAAACACATGAAAAGGTCTTGGGGTGGTGGAGAAACCCTCCTGACAAAGCTTCCTGAGTCAGTAATTTCCAATACCTCCTGCAGCCCCCCTGGGCATCCTACAAAATTGATGTGGAAAAGTTAGGAAACTTTCTGGGTTCTGTTTTTGATGCCACAAGGATAGGAGAAGACGAAGGAATATCCAAGTCTGCATCAAATACCAAGTTACACCATTGGATGGTGTTCATATACGTGAAGTCAGTTTTAGGAAATAATGTATGAAATGTCTTACAGTTCTTTATGCTTCGCCTCTGCCAGGATCTGGTCATTTGGTTTCAACCCATATTTAAGAACATAAGAACATAAGAAGAGCCCTGCTGGATCAGGCCAAAGGCCCATCTAGTCCAGCTTTCTGTATCTCACAGTGGCCCCACCAGATGCATCTGGGAGCGCATTAGACTAGATATCTGTCTCCTGATACACTCCCGTGCATCTAGTCCTTGAAGTAGCCCGGTTTTAAGCCTGGAGATTACACATCTCCATCATGGTTTGTAACCTGTGATGGACTTTTCCTCCAGGAATCTGCCCAATCCCCTTTTGGAAGCATCCAGGCCAGATGCCATCACCACATCCTGTGGCAGGGAGTTCCGCTGACTAACAACGCGCTGGGTGAAAAAATATTTTCTTTTGTCTGTTCTTACTCTCCCAGTTCTGGTATTTTGTGAGAGGGTAAAGAGCGTCCCTCTATCCACTTTACTCATGCCCTGCATTATTTTGTACGTCTTTACTCATGCCCTGCATTACTTGTCAAGGAAGTCCATGGACCGTGAGTTAAAAACCTTCTCTCTGGTCCCAGGTATATAAAAGAAATTGCCACATGCCCAGGGGGATGCATAGTCACTGTTCTGGACCGTAACATGGTACTCAGAAGACATTCTTCATTCATGACATAGACATGCCAGTGTTTTAAAATCCTTAAATTTACACAATCTGATTTACGCAAAATGCTCAAAACACACAGAGCAAAATCTTGTTCTTTCCTTCCACTCTCACAATGACCCATTATGGGAGCAGATGGGCAGCGTACCATGAGATGATTGTATGAATTTGTAGATGGTCCAGAGATGGGAAAGGTGCACTTTCAAGTTCCAACATTCTCATGTTCAGGTGGCATTTCTCCTAAACTGCCTTCCCTTGGCTTGCACACTTTGTTCCATAGCCAGCACGGATTCTTCCTTCCTCTCCTTGATCTTGCCCAATGGTTCCATTCTGTCGCCCAAGGTAAAGAGTAAAGCGTTACCTTCAATCTTTGTGTGTGTTGTGTGTGTGTGATGACTCGCTACAGTCATGACTGACTCTTTGTGACCCCATGTCCACGGAGTTTTCTTGGCAGGAATACTGGAGTAGTTTGCCAGTTCCTACTCCAGGCACCTACAGCACCTAGTATTTCCTGGTGGTCTTCCATCCAAGTATTCCCCTGGGCCAACCCTGCTTAGCTTCCGAAATCAAGCGAGATCGGATGTGCCTTAGTAAACTGGAGTGGTAATAAGACGGTGCTCTCCATCACTGAGAAGCTCCCAAGGAACCACAAGGGGCTGCCATGATTGATCCCAGCATCTGTCAGCTGAGGAAGCTGCATCATTCTTCCAAATGGTAGAACTAGTCATGATCTTACATCATAACTTCATTCACAACAATGTAAATGCCATCACGTGTTACTGCTTTTGACCATATTCAGCTTTTGCTAGTTTTTGTCTCCTTTCTATCTTCTGTTAGTTTCCCTATTATCTGTTTCAACTCATCTTCTCTTTGTGTGCAGGGTCTCTCTCTCTCTCTTTCCAACTCCACCCAGTCTTTATAAATGCCGTAAAGCATCATGAGTATTGTCTATGTGCGTATGCAAAGAAAGGGATGCTGGAAGAATGAGATCCCATGAAAATACCCAGGAATTGCAGCATCCAGTGGCTGTCTTGTTATCTTGTTACCTTCATAGGCCAGAGTCAGAAGGCAAGTTGAGTCATTTCCTCTCTAGGCTTTCACCTCTGACATCAGCGTAGGTAACCACCATCCTCTCCCCAATCAGGATCTCTAGAGTTAATTCCATTGGATTACAGTGTTTTCCCTCTTTGTACTCTCAGATAGTCCTACCTGTCCAGTAGCAGACATTGCCTCCCGCACTCCTGGTCATAATCTTGACCATGCAGGCTAGGAATTTCCCCACCTCTGTCTGTTTCATTGGTTATTTGAACAGAGTTCAAAGCTTGAGCTGAGCTATCAGATGCTGCCTGAAACCACAAATGGTTTTGCATTGCCGGTTTTATGCAAATATTTATAAGGTCAGCAATGTGAACAGTAGTTATGTGCATATTAGTGTAAAGTCAGCTTTACAGCTTGTTGGAAGAAGGTGGCTTACTTCTGATAAAACTAATGTCTATTTTGGCCCATCTCTGGAACAAAAATCTATGAAGGATTCTGATATGGCAGGTATGGGTCCAACTGAAGTTATCATTATGTCTCATTTTCAGAAATAAGTTAACCACTATGCTAGGCTGCAGTCTATATGGACTTAGGGACCCACCCAGAATCCCAACACTGATTTCTGAGTAGGCCTCAGTATGATTGCATAATATCTCCCCACTGAGAAGGAGTAGGGAGATACCTTATCATTAGCCAACCAGGTTAAGACTAATAAGAGAGAGATCAAAACATCTGGAAAGTCACTAGTCCCTTGGGCCTGCTGCTCAGTAGGATGTCATTCAAAAGTGAGCCCCTTCCTCCAGTACAGTCTACCTCAGTGTAGTTAAATAGATTTATGGTGCAATATTATATTATTTTTCATGAACCCTGTCTAAGGTATTTCCTCACTTGCTGGCCAGAGAGCTGTAACCAGGCCCTCCACTGTGAGAAAATGAAAAATACCCATCACATATCTGAGCAAGAATAACAGTGACTCTGCTTTGGCATATCCCTATATCTGCGTATGTTTGTATTAAGGAAGAAATATAGAGAGGGCCCTCCTTCACCACTGCATATTCTTTAAAAACCAAACAGGACAACAAATTGTTGCTGTACACTCACAAGGAGGAATTTGCCAGCCCCCAAATTCCAAATTTTCAGGTCTTAAAGGCTGCTACATTTTTTTTACTCTTGGCCCCACTGAGTGGGACATGTGAGGATGAAGTTCGAAACATTTGAAAGCCCCTGTACAGCTCCTAGAACATTCTATGAGGCGTGACTTGCTTGCTTGAATGACTGAAAGTTTTACAGTTCACTAAGCACGCTCAGCCCAATTGACAGAGGCTGTTGAAACCTTCTGTTTTGCTCGCCCCTGCAGGGTGCTTGCAACCCACCAAGACATACAGAGTCCTGCTTAGATTTCTTCTATTTTCTTTTTGTTTACCTTAGTCATGATGGCAGTGTACCTCTGAATCCCAGCTGCAGAGGACGTATCATGGGGGCAGAAGTGGGCTGGGCCTTTTTGCTATGATACCCTCCTTCTAGGCTTCCTGGCAGCGTCTGCCCATCCACTGTTGGAAACAAGAGGCTGGGCTCAATAGACCCTTGGCCAAATCCAGCAGAGTACTCCTCATTTTTTGTGTACTTAGCTGTTTGCTAAATTGGAGACACACAGGCAACTGAGCTCTTCTCAAGAGGTCCTGTGGATTGTCAGTTTATAAAGAGGCCCTGTGGATTAAGTGTCAGTTTATAAAGAGGCCCCAAGCGTCTTCATACACAGCCCAACTCTCCATGGGCCTAAGAAATGGAAGAGAGAAAATTTCCAATCACTGCTATTGATTGTAAGACTTTTTACTTACCAGTCATCTGATGTCAAGGGACTTCGGCAGGGCAAAATCTTCCACATGTATTATTTTCAGTGGGACAGGATCCAAACAGCATCCAGCCTCAGAAGAGGCCAAGGTATTTGCTGTCTGAGACAAAGAACAAGACTATGTCCCTACTATCTGTAAGTTCATAAGCAAGTCTACCTTCCCTCGGCACCAGGGATGGGAAAAGTTACTTTTCTGGTGCCCTAGCTACTGGGCTAGCTGGAGTACTGTGGGGATGGGGGGTAGTCCAAAAATATAAACTTTCCCCATCTCTCTGTCAGCACTGGCAATGAGGTAGGATGCTACCTGACACTTGAGGGCAGCAAGCCAGTTTAGTGGGCAAGGATAGTCTCTCTCTCTCTCCCCCCCCCTCTCTCTGTGTGTGTGTGTGTGTGTGTGTGTGTGTGAGAGAGAGAGAGAGAGAGAGAGAGAGAGAGAGAGAGAGAGAGAGAGAGAGAGAGAGAGAGAGAGAGAGAGAGAGAGCATCATCCTCCAAGAATAGGGAAAAGCCAAGGGGCTCAAGAGGAACAATTAGGACAGTGGTGGCAAACCTTTGGCACTCCAGATGTTTTGGACCACAACTCTCACAGTCCTTTGTCACTGGCTGTCTAAGTTCAGAATTCTGGGAGATGTGGTCCAAAACATCTGGAGTGCTGAAGGTGCACCATCACTGAACTAGAAGGTTGCTACTGGTGTCTCGCCCCACCTAGCCCCAGCATGTTGCCTAATTATTAGGGCCATCTCTGTTCTAACCTGTCCACAGAGGGAAAACCAACAAATCAACAATCAGCACACATGTGGGAGAGAGGAAAAATATAAATATCAAAATCAAAATGTATGGGCCACTTTCCTTGGGTTGTTTTTTGACTGGCTTCAATATGCATCAGAGTGTGCAAGCTGAGTAGACTGATGTCACCTTCCTTGTCCCTCTCCTCAACTAGTTCCCTCTTTCTTCCCTGTCCTTGTCCATGATGTGTTGTTTTGTCCAGTCCTTGTAGGCATGAATGATCTTTAGGGTGTAGAAAAAGTTGTTATTTGTAGGTATTGTGCCAGGTTACTAAGGAAAAGAAATGATGGGGAGGAATGGGTGGGCTAGAGTCAGACATGGATTGATTGATGGATTGATAGATTGATTTAATTTGATGTGATTTCAGTTTTCTAACACCCATCTAGCAACAAAGCTACTCTGGGCATTTTTTAACAAAGAAAATAAACCAAAAGATAAAAACCAACTAAAACAACATAGTATAAAATGACTCAGAACAAGATAGAAAGATAAATAAGCAATAAACATTATTAACAAAAGATAAGCTAAACAAAAGGAAACTGAAGCCAGCAAATAATGGATTAAAAGAGGCAGAGGGGTATGGGTTTTAAACTGTATCACTGGAACTAAGACCCAGACTCAGGGAAGACCTGCCTGAATCTCCAAGTTTTCGGTGTTGATTTCAATATCCCCATTGAGGGCCTCAGGTGGATATCAGGGGGCAGTAGATTCCATAGATGAGAGGCAACTACCAAGAAGGCCTGGCTCTTATTTATTTTTTTCCTTCCAGAGTTCTCTTGGTGTCGTAGCCCTCAATTGCCCAGCCTGGGAAGCATGAGGGATTTGGGTGGATCTTGGCAGAAGAGTTGTTTCTTTTTGTGTTTTAAAAAACATTTTAAGCCCATGAAAACACACACACACACACACACACACACACACACACACACACACACACCGTTGCAGGGAAAGGCAGGAGTTGGCAGGGGGGCCTGGAGGCTGGGTCAGCCTCTGGAGATGTTTCTCCAAACCCAGCTGGCATGAGTGGGGCTCTTGAACAGGTTCCTGGCAGCGTGGAGGGCACCCCACCCAGTCTGGAGGCTCTTCCTTCTCCTTTCATCCTACTCCCTCCTGAGGGCTCAGGCTGTCAGGTGCAAGCCAGAGCAGCTCCCTTTGCGCGCACACCCACACACCAAAAGCCAACGGAGCCCAGGCCATTTCTATGGCAGGAAATCAGGCCTTTTCCTCACAAACCGTCGAATGGGGTGGAGCGCACGGGAGACGGGTGTGAACGGCCTTGTGGGGTAAGAACTTGTCCACTTTTGACAGCAGAAGGGATTGTTCTGCTTTCTCTTTTAGGGCTATTTTGAGAAAGGCTTAACGTTATATTCTACCCTGCCATTGTCTGCTCAGAGAATAGCCTCCCAGACCTTGGGCTTCGGTGTTCCCAGTCCTGAATCTAGCTTTCACGACAGGGCTGGCATTTAGCTTTCAGGAGCTCTCACAGAGACCATAGGCGGATGTTGTGCTTGGGCAACTTGATAAGAGAGAGCAGTACAGTAACTGGGCCCCAAACCACCACATTGGTCAAGGCCGCCATAAAGACTTTCATGGTTTAGACCAGTGGTTCTCAACCTGTGGGTCCCCAGATATCCCTGGACTGCAACTCCCAGAAATCCCTTCCAGCACAGCGAGTGGTGGAGGCTTCTGGGAGTTGCAGTCCAGGAACATCTGGGGACCCACAGGTTGAGAACCACTGGTTTAGACAGTTTACCAGAAAACCCTCAAGCAAAACCACTGTAATGTGGGGATGGCTGCAAAATCAGCCCTTAAAAAGAATCATGGCCCAACCCTGTGACCCCGTTGTGTACCTGGGAAATTGGCTGCGGGGCCTTTGGGAAGAGATGGGGAGGGACTCGGAGACACATTTCAAATCATGAGGCAGGACTGAAAAGGGGTCCATAGGGCGAGACTAAGCATCCACATCTCACTTCAGTTCTATGCATGCCTAATAATTTTGATTCTGACATTCAGGGTTTCCTGAATACAGAATAAGAAGTGGTTTATCATTCCATTCTTCAGAGGCCGCCTCTTGACCATGCAGGCTGTGCTTGGCTTCACAGTCTGGTTCTTCTCCTGGGAGACACAGTAGGGAACTGAACTCCTCACTAGATACCTAGCACAGCCCACCTACTCAGGAATTAAACCCACAGCAACAATAACATTTATGCAAGCTGCAAACCAGAGCTCATGTCTCGGCCCAGCTTCCTGGACTTTAAATAGCTTTTTATCTCCTTTTGCCAGTCGCTGATAGTAGGTAACATGTACAGGCTTGGAGGGGGGGGGAAACACTGGTAGACCTCATTCTGTTGGTTGGAGTTTTCTCTCAACTCTTATTTACAGGAATCCAATTCTGCTAGACTGGACGGCTGTGATTCACAGTAACCCTTGCTGTCACACCATTAAACACAATGCCACTGTAATATGCAGCAGAGTTTCCAAGTGTTGGATGAGCTCATTCTCTGTCCCTCTTAGTTTAGGGTGACTATCTTTCCAGCTGACTTTGGCAGCTATGCTTTTAACAATTAGCATGCTGAGATTAGCAAATGATGGGCACTTGCCTGCAGTTGGTGAATATTGTGATGTTTACTCATCCAGCTGCTAGCAAAGCAAAAAGCAAAGTGTTCTGCTTATATACTGCCCCATATCACTTCAAGTAGTCTCTGGGCGGTTTACAGTTTTTAATTACAGTATGCAAGGTACATATCTCCCCCCCCCCAGCAAGCTGAGTACTCATTTTACCGACCTTGGAAGGATGGCAGGCTGAGCCAACCATGAGCCTGCTACCTGGGATTGAACCCCAGGTCGTGAGCACAGTTTTACCTGCAGTATAGGCATTTAACCACTGCGCCACAGTGTTGAAGGTAGGCATAAAAGGAGACCAGGTTAGTATTTTTCTGGTCATTTGGCAATCGTAATAAATTTGGGTAATGGGAATATTGCGTTCTATGAATGAACTCTGTCTTTCCCCTGAGCATACGAACCATTTTACAAGATCTTCACATTTCTAAACTGAAAACTATTTCTATATGCCATTTCAGAACTATGTCCCCACAAAGCAATGAGGACTAAAATCAGCAATAAAGAGAGGATGAATATATAGACACATAAAAAAAGTTCATCCAGATAGGAAAATTACTCTGGCAAGCTTGTTTAATTGGCAAATACAATTACTGCACCTATATCAATGTTTCCTGCAGTGTACACATGAAGTGTATATTTTCACATGTGTCTTTAAACTCACATGTATATGGATCTCAGGATTCCAGTCCAATCACCGTCTGCAGATCAACATTTACTGCTGTTTAAAGATACATGTTGGTTGGGTAGACTTCATATATTTGCTGAGAAAACACTAGTGCGCTGTGAGATTAATGACACGGGACCCCTCCTAAACTCACGTCGATTTTTCTTTTATGTTCTTTTTCCCCCCCCCCCCCCCCGGGTATCCTCTCCACCCACACCCTGTCAAGAGTCTCCAACTTAGAAATGTGGAGTTCTTGTGGAATAAGCAGAGTTTAGGATGTGCAGGAATAGACAATGACACACAGAGATGTATGTATTAAATTTTAATACATACATAGCAAAAATCTTGGCACACCCACCCTGCTACAGCTGGATTTTCTTTGCATTCATTGTTGAGTGTCTTCTGATTTGCTGAATTCCCCCACCCCCACCCCCAGACTTTATACAAGCTGCCGTTACATGTATTTTGTGAGCTGGGCCCTTCCTTCTCTGATGAAACGGATATGCAGCCTTCCCACCCCCACCCCCCTATTCCTTGGCAGTTCTCTTCCTGTACAGAATTTTCTGAAAGTGCAGGCTCCTCACCCCACGTGGGGCCTCTAGCCAAGGCCAAAAGAACATCCGCTCTCTGCAGAAAATTCCCATGTGTGAAGAACAAGGCTGCTATCCCACAACCACAAAAAACTGTTTCAAATTGCTTGAAGATGCAGTCAATAAAATTGTGTCCCCACGACCGCCAGACTTTAAAGGGGAAAATGTGACCAAGCCCATTTAAGCGTGACCCAGTGAGTTTTACAAGTACTGTACCTGGTATCGAGGTGGTACAAAGTTTGTCTCAGTTCCGATGCAGATTTTAAACTGGTACTTGAGTCCGTGGGGACTCAGTAAATCTGCATCAAAACCTTTTTGTTCTGCTGTGTTACAGTTCCCACTCATGGATGTGGTTCTTTAAACTGTACCCATGGGGACACAGAAACCACGTTTTCAAGCATGTGACTGTTCTGGGGGGAAATCCACATTTTACTTTGATACGTATTTTCCGGCTGTGGGATAGCAGAATACCTTTTTGGGGGTGGGTGGGTGGGGATACAGAAACAGCTCTAACAAATATTTTCAAGTTTAATAATCTGTCAAAGGGTGCTTTTACACGACCCCAAAGATCTGCTGGCCACTTAAATTTGGACCAGAGATCTTGGGGATTTGTTACTCTTCCTGTGTTCCCACCCCTCCACACACCATTGCTCCCGTCTGCGTGAGGGGAGGGAGAAAAAAATGCAGGCTCACCTCTGTCTGAAGCAAGCATTCCAGTCTCTTAAGGTCTCTTAAAGGGGCAGGGGCAAAAAAATAAAAACAAGGCAGGAGAGCCCGGCACTCACTGCTTTACATCCGCATCAGAAATTGTTCACCTTAGGAGACCAGGTACTTGGAAAATGCACTGGGACGTGCTTAGGTGAGCGTGGTCACACTTAATTTTCTTTAAAGTCCAGAGCTGGTGGGAAAACAATTTTAAGCTCCACATCTGGGAGCCCTTTGCCTCGGATTTTAGGGGTCGTGTAAAAGCACCCAAACTAGTGAATTAGCTAATGAACAACAACTGAGTTTAATTTCTTAGCACTTTAAGATCTATGGATTAAAATATCTTAATGATCTAACAATTAAGTGTTTTGTATTTTTCAAGTTTTGTTTCTTCCATCGCACTTCATCTGTACCTCAGTCCTTCTCTGCAAGCAGTGGTAAGAATGATTTAAAATTGGTTGCCAGCAAAGAACTCCCGTAACCTCTAGACTCAGGATGAATGTGGATCAGCTGTTTTTCAGAAGGTTGCTCTTGGTTTCCAAACATGGTCTGGAGGTTTGTTTGTGTCTACCTTCACCGCTGTCTATCCAACTCCCTTTTCTCCTGCCCTTGCTATCTTGGGTATCCTGCTCATTGAGCCTTAATGATGCCCATTGCCCTTGCTGAGAGCTCTGTAAGCATGCATGTTCTATGACTATATTTATCTCTCCCTCTCAATCATCACTTCTGGAGTCTAAGAAGGCATGAAGACTTCTTAGACTCCAGAAGTCTAGGAAGTAGGAAGGAAAGAATAAAGGAAATGAAACAGAAATGTTCTTGCTTCTGTTAATGGTGTTGCAACAAAGGCGTTTACATTATATGGAGCACAACATGCGTGATGCTCAAGCTAGATTCCTGGAAAGAAGAGGTACTAGAGATCTACTGATTTGAAAATATTGTGCTGGGTACTGGATGCACCAACACATTTCTGAGGAAGATCACTCTACTTTATAGACTACTGCAAAGCCTTTGATTGTCTGGATCCTGAGAAACGGTGGGGTCTGAACGAAATATGGATGTCTCAGCACTTGATTGTTCAGATGTATAACCCGTACTGTGGACAAGAAGCTGCCATTAGGACAGAATACGTGGAGACAGAATAGTTTCCTACAGTCAAAAGTGTCAGACATATCTGTTATATGTATGCAGGACATATCATATGGGAAGCCAGACTAGATTCAGATGAAGGAGAGTGAAAACTGGTGGAAGAAACATCAACAGTTCAAGACACACAGAGAGCACAGTCTTACTGGCAGAAAGCAGCAGTGGCTTGAAACGATTTTTAGTGCAAGCAAAAGAAGTGCCAATCAAGTTCACCACGAAGAAGACACACATCACGGCAATAGAAGAGACTATATAACTTGAACATTGACAATGAAGAAATTGAAATTATCAAAGATTTTGTAAACTTTCATTCCATCATCGATCCAAATGAAGACAGCAGCCAAGGAATCAGATAGACACTCAGAGCCTTTGTACACGACCCCTAAACTCCGCCTCAAATGGCTGCCAGCTCTGGAGCTTACAATTGTTTCCCCACCAGCTCCGGAGTTTGCAGAAAATTAAGTGCGACCACGCCCACCTAAGTGCGTCCCAGTGCACTTTTCATGTACCTGCTCTCGGAGGGTGAAAATCCCTGATGCGGATTTAAGGGAGTGAGTGCCGGGCTCTCCTCGCTTCTGTTTGTTGTTGTTTTTGCCTCCCGCCCCTTTAAGAGAAGGAATCAGGACCACGACGGGGCTCCGGGCGGCTTCGGAGGTGAGCCTGCATTTTTCCTCTCTTTTTTTATTCCCTCCCCTCACGCAGACAGGAGCAAGGACGTGTGGAGGGGTGGGGACGTAGGAAGAGCAACGAACCCCCAAGATCTCTGGTCCGAATATAAGTGGCCAGCAGATCTTAGGGGTCGTGTGAAAAGGCCCTCACACTCGGAAGGGCAGCAATGAAGGAAAGTCTTATACAGCAATCAAGTGTAAGGTCGTACCCTGGGGACGGAGACTAAGACCATCTCACTCTTATATTACAGTCTCTAAGTATGGCCTACATGCCCTAAGCTCATCCAATCTTGCCTGATTTCGGAAGCTAAGCTGGGTCGGCCCTGGTTAGTACTTGGTTGGGAGACCACCAAGGGAATACCAGGTGCTGTAGGCTCCTGGAGTAGGAATTGGCAAACCACTCCAGTATTCCTGCCAAGAAAACGCCATGGACATGGGGTCATGAAGAGTCAGTCATGACTGAAACGACACAACACACACACACAAGTATGGGTGGGAAAGTTGGACAGTAAAGAAAGGTAAGGGGGGAATGATTTTAGTTGAAATGTGATGGAACAGACCTTTGTGGATCTCCTGAACTGCCAGATAGACAAACATGAGAATCCTAGATCAAAACAAGCCTTAACTATATCTGAAGGGGGGAGGGGCTAGCCTTGCAAACAAGCTTGCAAACATCTTCAGTAAGGAATCAGCATCTTTGAAACAAAATTCAGAGTATGATTACCCGAGAGAACAAACAACTAAAAGTTGCAGGAAGTTGCAAAATGCTCCCCAAAGCAATATAGATGTTGGTGAAAATAAGATCATATCATACTTGGGGCTGTCATCTGGCTCAGAGAATAATCCTCTCCTGAGTTTCAACAGCTGTGTAACAATAAAAAGCAGAACATTCAACCATAAATGGAAGCAGAATTTATACGCAGATATGCAGACACCAAAGCTGTCTGCCTGTCTTTCACTCTCCCGGCAACTTCCTGCAGGGCTTTGCTGAATACTGGGCAAATTCTTAAGCCTTTCTTTCCTCCCTAATCTGTCTTTAAACTTCTTGTTTTATTTTAGTCCCCAACCTTCATTGGAAAAAATGGATATATTCCTCAGATCTGCCAGAATATCTTTGTTCTCTGAGCTCTTAAAGGAACAGAAGCTGCTGGTAGTGCCAAAAAAAAAAAAAAACCTGCATTGGAGAGAGGGAAGGCTGTCGCTGTTGTTATGTTTTATTGAGCTGTGAGTGACTTAACGGTGACTGTATGAATTAGTGACCTCCAGAATATCTTGTCGTTTCTTCTCAGGTCCTGCAAACTCAAAGCTATAGCTTCAATCCCTTTGATATTTGGTCTTTCTCTCTTTCTGCCTTCCATCCTTCCGAGGTTGGTAAAATGAGTACCCAGCTTGCTGGAGGTAGAGGGGCAATGTGTAGCCTGCATACTGTAATTAAACTGTAAACCACCCAGAGACTACTTGAAGTGGTATGGGGTGGTATATAAGCAGAACACTTTTGCTTTTTTGCTTTTTTCATCTTTTCCAAGTATTATTGTCTTTTCTGTTGAATATTGTATCTTGTGGCTCAGATAGGATAGCCTCAGCTTATCATTTCTGCTTCAGGGGGCAGGGTTTGGCCTGATTTGATTTAATGTTCATATTTTTTTTCTGATCCATGGTATACATAAAGCTCTCCTCTAACATTACTTTGAATGATTTGATATATTTTTCCCTTTCAGCCTTCTTTACTGTTCATCTTTCACATCTGTACATGGTGATGATCAGGAATCCCATGGTACAGATGACCTATTGTGCTGCAGGGGAATCCTTCACCCTTGGCATGTCACCCGTTGTAGATGATTCTGCAAGCCCAGCGTCTTTCCTTCACTTGGAGTCCATCAGCTGGAGGAATGCCATCATTCTCCATACAGCAAGCAGACTGGTTGCAGTTGTGAGGAAAATCCAAATGAGAATCCATCGTTGTCCCATATTTGCAAAATCATTCATTGTTTGGATTTGGAAGGTGGGGTGATCACGAGGATGAAAGAAGAAATCTGACTGGGAGCCAGACCAAAGTGATCAGAAAGAAAAACAACATTGGGTTACCACCAAGGCTTTCATAGAATCATAGAATAGTGACGTCAGAAAGGGCCTACAAGGCCATCAAGTCCAACCCCCTGCTCCATGAAGGAATACAAAGCAAAGGATGCCTGCCAGGGGGTTGTCCAGATTGCTCTTGGAAAGCCCCCAGTGTTTGAGCACTTACAACCTCTTGGGGTAATTGGTTCCGTTGTTGTACTTCTCTAACAGTTAGGAAGTTTTTTTCCTGATAGTCTGCCGAATATATGGCTGAAGATTTATATATTATATAGTTGCACACAAGACCGCTACCGCACTATTGATTTAAAACGCCTTTTCCTTAAAACCAAGGTACCTTAAAAATCACTGTCTGGTTTTCAAAATGATTTATCTGAAGAACCCCCTCGGCCACACCCATTTTTGGCCACTGTGGCAGTTTTTCTTGCGACGGCCACTGGGGGTGGTGTTTTTTTAATTGCTTCCTGCGTCTCCCTTTTAAGAAAAATGGTTGAATTTGCAGACATACTAAGTCACTTTTTCGCCCCTTGCCCCCTATTCTTAGCCTTTTTGCTTTCAGAAAACACAGATAACAGAATCATACTGCCATGCTGGGACGTTTACCAACTTCATTATACAAAAGTTTCAGCTCATTGTCACTTAAATTTCATTTTCTTGGTTGAAGGGAAACGCATTGCCATACCAAGTTTTAAAGCGATTCAATAAAGTGAGAACTGGAAAGCCGATTGCTAGCTACCTGCTTAAGTACGAACAGCAGCATTGCTATAACAACCACAGGACCACGGGAGGAGAAAAGGCGATGGATGCAAAATAAGAAGCGGCTGCTCATGTAAGTGTGGTCGCGGTCATAGAAGAGCCACAGCATGTGGCAAGGTGCAGTTTAAGCATTCTGCAAAGGTTACTCAATAATGCTGATGAAGTAAGTCATGAATATAGCCTAAACAATGAATGTTGAGATACCAACGGTCTTGGTAATCAGTTAAAAGCAAGTGATGCAAGAAATGCTACCAAAGATTTAAAATGAAATGTGGAGCATGCTTGGTGAATTTGGTTAAATAAACTGAAAGATCATAACCATGCAATAAAAGACAGAACAGAAATGGCCTGGAGCAGCTTATGTGAAGATGAAGAAAGTAATATCCAGCAAGAGCTGAAAATTGGCACATTGTTGGGTGTTATGTGTTCCTGGTTCTATTGTATGGCATAAGATCAAGGATTTTGTAACAGGGTGCTACCAAAATAATAGAAATGTGGATTTATCTCAGGATGCTGAGAATGTCTTGGACAGAGAGCGCAAGCAATGAAAAATACTGAAGCAAATGGATTAAGACCAAGATATTGTAAAACATATATAAACTACAGAAAATTAGAATACTTTGGTCACATAATGAGAAACAAAAAAAGGACATATGGTTGTTGTCTGTTTGTGACACCCAACTGCTTCTGACTTATGGTGATCCGATGAACGAATAGCCTCCAAAATGTCCTCTCCTCAACAGACCTGCTCAGCAGTTGTAAACTCAAATTGTGGCCTCCTTTCTGGAGCAAATCCATCTCGTTTTTTGTCTTCCTCTTTTCCTGACATCTTCATCTTTTCCTAACATTGTTGTCTCTTTAGCTAGTCTTGCTTTCTTATGATGTGCCCAAAGTAGGACAGCCTCTGTTTCTTAATTCCACAAAAAGTTCAATTTTGGTTTTGTCTATGACCCATAAGTGGAGAAGTAGCAAAGAGAAGCAGCCATGTTTGGCTAGCATTTCATTTAGGCCATCAAAGTGGAGATTTTTTAAAATCTGCAAATCTTCTTCAACTCATTGGTTTCCAAACCTTCTCTATTTAACCGTAAGTTATTCTTTCAACTGAAATGGGCCCATACTGCTGCTTCCTAGTGGCATTTCCCAAACAGTCAGTCAGATGTATGCTTTTGCACTACCACACTGCAATGAGGAAGGGTCAGATCCCATCATGGATTGTGGTGCAGGCAGGCATGAACAGACAGAAAGGAAGCTTTCCTCAGTGGTCCAAAAGATGAGCCTCCTGAACTGGCCGCTGCCTCAGATTTTCTTGCAAAAACCTGACATGCTGAAATAAGGTTAGCATAACACAAGAGCACACCCTTGTGGGCACTGCATCAAATGCCAGAGTGGCTGAACGGAATTGTAAAGGGCTGGGCCACAGTGGACTTGTGGGGAGCCTACCTCTGTTAAAGCAAGATTTCCACCTCTACATTTAAGGTGATAATTTAGGACCTCTGTTTTAAACAATGTAGGTCTCCCATAGCAACATGAAAAGTACATGTGTTCAGTTTGAGTGCTCTGGCTGTATGGCGAGTGGAGGTGATTTTAAATGATGGATTAAGTAAAGAAAGACTCATGCGTCCAAGTATCCCTGTGAAAGGAATGTAAATTATGAGTTGTTTAGTTAAGTATAACTGTATTTTCCTTCTCAGACAGCGGCATTTCTGAGACTCACTGCCAAAACAACTGGTCTAGCTTTGGATGTTCATGTTATTATATCCTTCTTTTCCTCTAAGGATCCTGCTGCCATTCTCCACAATGACCGTGTGAGGTAGGCTACTCTGAGATGCAACTGATCAAAGATTCCTTCTAGTGGACTTCATGAATGAGTGGGGATTTGAACCTGGGTTTCCCTAAACCTACAATGACACCCAATGTCATGTTGATGATGTGGATGATGATAGCAAGGTTACAGTTAGCATAGCCGGGAAATCAAACCCTCGCTTTTCCTAAACAGCCATGGCAATGGTCGCAAGTAAGACGCTCTGGCTCAAAAATGTGACGGGATGTGTCACCCCCCTGTTCCAGAATGACAGGGGAGGGGTCCCTTTCTGCAGTAGTCACAAGCAACAGATGCATATTTTAAAAAAAATCCTTTCACCCTGCCCCATCTATTACTGGAACAGGTTCCCACTGTATTTGGTCAGCATCTCAGCTTTGTGTGGTCAAGGAAGGCATGTCTTGCTGAGTTCCCCTTTGGTCTTTCCCTCAAGTGCATCTGCACATAAGAAATACAGCTAATTGCAGCTTAAATATGGGGGGAAAGCTTGGGTGCCCCTGCCCTCCCCAGCAAATATACAGTATTTTTCCATGTATACGTCTCTATTTTGGGCTAAAATGCTTAGACGTATATAATTGAGGGCCATCTTATATACGGAAGTAAGCCGAGGAGAGAACTGAGCGGTTGCAAAACTGTAATTTTGGGTTTGAGAAGTGGGGGTTGTCTTATACGGGGGGGGGGGTCTTATAGATGGAAAATATATGGGTACATATAGACATGTATGCATACACACAGGGAGCAGTTTTTCTCACGATGGATTAAGAAGGGTTGGGCAGATCTCTCAAGCAAGCCTTGCCCTGCCCTGCCCTGCCTTTCTTTCGTGTCATTAGCAACCCAAGCTAGCAACTAAAGGAAGCAAAGGCACAAAGCTTAGCCAGTTCAAGCTGCAAACTCTCACAAAATGGGGTTGAAGTGGCCCCTTTCTTTCTTGCTGCTCTTCACGATCTATGCTACAGGTAAGAAATGGTAGGTAGAAATAGATACCTCAGTGTTATGTGGAGCAGTAGATGATCCTGTTAGGGTACACCAGGCAGGGTAAAGGTCCATGGTGGGTCAGATCGGGTTCAGAGCATAGTTCAGCCACAAAACAGAGAGAGTCACTGCTGGTCAGTCATGGCCAAAACTGTCATAGCATGCAAAATCCACACAAATATGTTCATTGTTGTTTGTTTGTTTGTTTGTTTTCTATTTTAAAAACCCTCCATTTCACGGCAAGGTCCCTCTGGGCAGTTTGCAGCAACATCAATAATAATGGTACAAGCAAACCAAAACATAATCATTGCAAATTATCATGGTGCAACCTAAAAATAACACATACTCATAATACAATTCAAACAATAAGAAAATTAATCCAATGAATAACTAAAATATGATAAAATAACATTTATGCTGGTGTACATTTCTGTGTAAGTGTGTGCACATGTTTAGGTTTAAAATTCTTTGTAATAGCAGGTTTAGAAATGATTTGGGTCACAAGAAGGGCACTGAAGTGTTATCTGTTGTTTAAGTCCTCCTACCCCATTTTGCTGAACGGAGTGGCTCTTCCAAAGCTATTATGGCAAGGAGGGGGCAACCTACAAGCAGTCGTAAGGGATCTCTTCTATCACATTTAGGTTGATCCTTGATGTGTTACATGTCACAAGGTTGGTAGAGTATAAGAAAAGACAAGTGCAATGAGGCCCCAGGTTCTAGGACTCTGACGTGGCTTTGTTTTGTGACTCAGGGGATTCTGCTTTTAGATAGCAAATTATTTAGATGTCAGGGAAAATAATCAGTAGCAGGTGGAGACCCTAGTAATCTTTCTTCTGTTTTTACTTCCCTACCCAACAGATCCAGCCAGCGGACAGATAGGTAAGGAGACCTGCCTCGTTCTCTGTTATTGCCCTGTTCTCAGAAGTGGGGAAAGGAGGATCACCATATGTCAAATAAGAACGGGTCCCTAGTGCGCAACAGCTGAGGAAACAAAGCCGCCTGTTCGTAATGTAGGCAAACATTAGTTATAGCCAAGCAGGTGTAGGCAAACACATGTCCTAGCAGGTGGCCCTACAAACACCTGGGCACCTAAAATCCCAGAGCGACATGTCACTGTGGAAGCCGCTGATGGCCAGAGCTTGGCAAGGATCCATTCCATCTGTCGAATAATGTGGTTCTATTCTGGGAAGCACAAATGATGCTAATCTAAAATGATCAACACAGGTGATTGAAAAAAAAAGATCATTGATAAACAAAAATAACAAAATGCAAATGACACAACTCCAAATGATTTGTGCTAACACGATATAGTGCCACTTTTTGGATGCTTGTTGAATTTCAGTTTCAGATCAATCTATTGCTGGTGTTCATACGTATTTTGCTTTCTGGTATCATATTGATCTACTTTCTGATCTCTTTCCCCTTCGCTTGAGTGTTTCTTTGGTTTCTCTTGTCTATTTGTGTTTCTGTTCATTAGAAAGGGGTATAGCAGTTCGTCTTTTAAGGTGCCACAACATGTTTGTCTTCTTTATTTTTTATTTTAGTTTTCTTTTGTTTTTGCCTGATACGCTCACACAAACTAATGTGGCTACCTCTTCAAAATCTAATTAAAAGTATTTTAAAAGCAAATTATAAAAAACAGTCAGCAGCAGCATAATTAAAACAATCAGGTTTTAACAGTAAAGTGTAAACAGCAAAGAAAGGACATGTGTAACCAATATAATAAAGCAAATATAGTAAAACCAGACTACCCTAAATGCTCCAGGTTTCCTAAGTTGTTATGAACTGACTTACTTTCCATTGGTCATTCTCCACATGTGATGCTCTCCCATAGCCCAACATTCTATGATCTAGAATTATTACATCAGGAGCCGACAGTGGTGGTCCTTCAAATTTGGGGTGGGGGGCTTTTATCTCCCATCTGTTCTAGTTACAGTAGTCAGCAGTGAGGAATTATGGGAGCTGAAGCCCAAAATCGGGGTGGGGATGGCACAGATTGCTCACCTTCACAATACACAACTGATTTCTCAACTTTAGTCTGAAGTGATTATTACCTCCGGCACTCCAGATGTTTTGGACCACAACTCCCACAGTCCTTTGTCATTGGCAATCTAGGCTCAGAATTCTGGGAGTTGTGGTCCAAAACATCTGGGGTGCTAAAAGTTTGCTACCACTGCTCTAGACCATTGAGCTAGTAAGATATGGCCTATGTGACACAGCCCTGATCCCCCATTAGACTTCTTTAACAAAGGAATACATGGCTAAAAGACTGCAACTGAGGAAGTTGTAGAAGAGGAAGAAAGGAGATTGTTCATTTACCCCTGGATTGGGGAACCTGTGTCCTCCTAACGTGGATATTTTGGGGCCATGACAAAAAGGGCCCTGTCATTGCTCTTTTGCTATTTTAACACCCCAAGTTCCTCTGAAGATTAAATGACCTGGGAGCCATCTGAAACCTTGAACTGCTACTCTCATTATCCCTCACAATTGGCTAGGATAGCCAGGAATGATGGGAACTGGAATACTGCAATAGAAGAACAATCACGTTCTTGTTGCCTTAGCCCAACTGAGACCGTGCAACAGAGGTTGGACAGGAGACGAAGGAGGGAGTTGGAAGCTTACTATTCTAAAGTACTGCAGCCATGGCAGAAACAGCTCTGCCATAACCTATTCGTAGAGCTCATCCTTTATGTTTAACAGGCAGCAGGTTCAGTCTCCACTGATTCCAAAGGAGGCAGGGAAGGTTGCCTTGTCTGAAACTCTAGAGGTTTTCAGTCACTGCTGACAGTAGTGTTAAGTCAGCTGCACCAATGGTGTGATTCAGCATAAGGCTGCTTCCTGTTATATGCTAGCATTTACCTCTTGGAAACAGGGAACTCTGAATAGGTTCTTCTTGTGTGTGTGTGTGTGTGTGTGTGTTGTTACAGTCGTGACCGACTCTTCATGACCCTATGTCCATGGAGTTTTCAGGTATACTGGAGTGGTTTGCCAGTTCCTACTCCAGGCGCCTACAGCACCTGGCATTCCCTTGTGGTCTCTCATTCAAGTACAAACCAGGGCCGACCCTGCTTAGCTTCTGAAATCAGGCGAGATCGGATGTGCCTTAGGGCATCTAGGCAGCTCAGGTTCTTTAAAGATGGTATGATCAGATGGGGAAAATGTTGTTTTTAAGAAGTTATGTATATCAAAAGTTCTTCTGTTAGCTTGTGCTTCTTAAACGGCTTTTTAGAAAAATGCTAAAGCAATGTTCAGAATGCAAATAGCCTTTGTGTGGCTCTTGATGTGGTATTCTCAGGAGGAGAAGCAACCCATTGTATTAGCACATACATTGTTCAGCTGATGTCCCTGGTGCCATGCAATCATCACTCTCTCACTGAAGTCTTTACCTGTTACAGATCTTGATGGTATCCCGGGCACTGTGTGGCTGGAAGACAGTGTGCCTCCAGGCACAACAGTGGCAAACTTCTCTGTCAAATGTACAAACTCTAGCCATCTACCCATTGTAGTTCCGAAGAGCATTATCCCCACAACCTCTTTTTTCAATCCTCCAAATGCTTTATCCGTTGACACCTACCAGGTGAGTGACTCCTACCACATGCAAGGGCACCTGTGGACTGGTGCACAATCAGTGTAATTGACTGAACCCAAGAGTCTCAAATAGAATAGATCCATTATATCAACTGCTGAATAATAAACCAATATCCTTTAGACAATTGTGATATCCAGCGGGGTAGTGCAGCAGACAGAGTGATAAACCCAGGTGACCTGGGTTTACCCTGGAAAGTCAGGGAGGAGGAACTGATAAAAGCCATGCCTTAAAGACCTTTCATCTTGAAAACCCTATTAGTGCTACTGTAAGACAGACAAGACTTTTCAGCAAATAACGTTAACACACTTCAGATATTGGAGTGGGATTATCCGAGGAATATAGAGAATGCCGTAGTTGGCTGTGATTGCAGGAAATAAGTCTCTGTCTAATAGATTACTACAAGTAATATTAAATTCAGTTCATTTGATCCAGAGAAACAACAAGGATGAAATCTGGAAATTGAGTCATGGCAACTGGACTTCTTTTCTTGAGAAGCAGCAAAACGTTTCAATCTTTCAAGAAAAGAAGTCCAGTTGCTATGACTCAACTTCCAGATAAACTCACCTGAATGAATGAGAATCTTTACAGAAACAAGGATGAATTATAAGTCCTAGTAATCATTGAGGTGCAATGGAACACAGGTTTCGTCTAGAAATTAAAAGTAGATTTGGAAGGGGCCAACTTCAGCCCTTCAGCTGTTGATAGATTACAAATTACTCCTTTCTTCACCACCAACAGTACAATGGAACTCAGGGAATACAGGGCAGGTGGCCCTTAGCCCACCCTTGATATAGATGATAAAAGAAACATGGATTTGTCTTAACTACAAATGGAGTTTCAGATCTTTTCACTGCCGTGGTTCCTAAATGAGGACCAAAATTCCATGTAGGAGCTATGGCAGTGGTTCTCAGTCCTCTCAGAGGCTTAATCAGGCAGTATGGTTGATGGTTAGGTATTCTGGCAGTTGGATTCCAATATCTGGGGACTTAGGCGGATGAATCACTAGGTTTGGGAAGGCACAGCATACTCAGGAGTTGTCATTTTGGAACGTTATCTGTGGGCTAAGCTGTACTGGACTGAAACATGTGAAACCTGAGTGTGCTTCCAGAAGAAGGGCTCTTAGCAATGCCAATCAAAAGATATTGTGCAGCTGCTTGATTTTTGTATTTTTGTAGGGAGGTTAAAAACAACCAAAGTGTTCTGTTTATATACCTCCTCATAGCGCTTCAGACACTCTATGGGCAGTTTACAATTTATTTATGCAGGCTACACATTGACCCCCCCCCGCCCCCTCAGTGAGCTGGGTACTCATTTTACCAGCCTCTGAAGGACGGAAGGCTGAGTCAACCATGAGCCAGCTACCTTGGATTGAACCCCAGGTTGTGAGCACAGTTCTAGCTGCAGTACAGCTGTTTAACCACTGCGCCACAAGGTAGAAGGAGCAAATGGAAAAGTTGGAAAGGTTGGAAAGTGGAAAAGTTTTGGTGCTTTCAGATGATACAGTACTTTTATTGTGAAATCACTGTGCCTGAATCAGAGAAACTTACAACCCCCACCTATATTTTCCTATCACTTTTTATTTCCATAGAAAAACCTATTAAAGAGGGGGGGAAATGAAACAGCTACCCACACAGTGGCTTTGAACTAGTAGTGCTAGAGCCATTTCTCTGGAACTACGTATATTTAGGGAACTTGTAATATTCAGTATATGAGTCAGAATACTTCCTTCTAAAGATCCCTATGATAGATTCTGGATTGCATTCATTCCATTTTTGGGGGTGGTGGTGGTGGTGGTCTAATTTAGTTTCTAATTGTTCACCCTCATTTGGTTTTTGAATAATATACTAAAGGGCTGATGTTAATCTCCTTCTTGTTCCAACCTTCTGGGAACAGGTCTGGCTCCATATATGAGCGTTCTGAGGCACATCAGCAAATGAAACTCAATTTCTATTCCACCTGTTCAAAAGAAGCGGCATCTCATGACACTGAAAATCCAAAGCACATTCTCTCCACTAAGCACTGGCAGTAAAAAATCCAACAATAATTACATTAAATAACAATTAGCAGCATACCCTAGTCTCCCAAAATCTTTTGCCTAAGTTGGCTGCGTCATGATAAGGTTGGCCCTGTGCTAGAATCATGATTAGAAAACTCCACAGTGATTAACTGTTTTCCCGTCCATGTATACTACAGACTTTCACCCCAGTTGTTGCTGCCCTAACCCTAGGGAGCCAGATGTACAATGCCAATCTGGCATGCCAGACACCTTTGTGACCTCTGCGGAACAGCCATTCCCAAGACGGTTCAGGAAAAGTGGTGGTGTGGGAAGGGCAGCTGAAGGGCTGCACCTCTTGATGGATAATCGGCCATGGGAATATGCTAAAGATTTTTTCTCTGATTGCCAGGTGAGTCTTAGTTCAAGTGCTGCCCTGGATGCCAGAAAAGTGAATCAGTACATCTTGGCATACAGTGTGCGTTGCGCAGACGAATCAACAGAGGTTCAACTTTACGTCCAAGTCATCGCAGCTGACAAACTGGAGTGCAGTAGCAGATCTGCTGACATAGGTAGGGTTGGTGCTGTACTTGGTAAGATCTGTTCGGGGCCCTGCATGTTCAGCTTAATAGCCTTGGTGCTGAGGTCTTAATATACAACTGTCAAGGGGATGGAGGGTGGAGTGGGATGGAAAATGACCGCCAGGCACTGAGGACAGTAGCACGAGACCAAGAAGGCACTAGTTTCACAAGGCAAAGGAAGCAGACTTGATGGTGGTTGTACAGTTGCACAAGGGGTGCACAAGGAATGGCTTGTAGGAACAGGGCCTTTTTGGCAGCTGCCCCCAGATTGTGGAATGCCCTCCCAAGCGAGACCCGCCTGGCGCCAACATTGATGACATTCCGGTGCCAGGTAAAAACATACCTGTTCCAGAAGTCTCTTAACTGATTATTGTGGGTCCTGATGGCGATTTTAGTGTTGTATTTTAATATATTGCATTTATTGTATTTAAATGTTTTATTGTTTTAATTTTATTGCAATTTGATGTTTTAATTATCTGAATTGTTTACTTTGATTGTGAGCCGCGTAGCGACCTTTGGGTAGTGGGCGGCATACAAGCTATATAAATAAATAAATGATAAATAAATAAATAAGACTCTCAGAAGAGGAAGTGGAGGTCTGCTTGATCTGCAGCGGATCTCAGTCAGATCATGATTCCAGTTTTGCCAAAGCGATATGGCCTGAGTGGGCAAGGAACCTGCCTGCTTTCCTCTGCTGTATCACTGCAGGAAGGATGCCAATCCAAGTTCCAGAGGATGCTACCCCTGGGTTGTACATCTACATACCTGTCCTAAAGAGGGAGAGCAAAGGCCCCTTGAAGGTAAACATCAATGTTATGGGAAAGACCAAGGAAAGTGCCTGTTGCAGGACTTATTGTCACAAGGGAATGAGGGCCATCAACATGCTGGAGGTGTCTGGGCAAAGATCATTTACTGCCCATGGGAAAGTGGCACTTTCTAGTCATACCCTAAGCAAGGGAAAAGAAGGCCTGGCATCTAAGATAGATAGATAGATAGATAGATAGATAGATAGATAGATAGATAGATAGATAGATAGATAGATAGATAGATAGATAGATAGATAGATAGAAGGAACAGGTTCTGTGGAAATTTACTTCAGAGTTTTACTAGCTGGCTTCACTTTCTCCCTTGACAGTTCACCATTGAGGATGCTTCATTGCCTTTCCAAATAACTTCAGATGGAATAGTGCAGGCACCTGCCACAGGTTTCAGTCATGAGCAAGCTGGCAAGGTACAGGCCATTGTTGTTGTTTTCAATCTGATGCACTTGCTTGGTTAGGTCCTTTTCAGGAGAAAGACAGGCTAAAACTGTTTTAAATAAATACTTGAAATAGATATCAGGAGCGAGATGCTATTTCTCTGCTCACTAGTCTCTTCTCATTAGATTTCTGACCCACCCATCCCCATCTCCATCCCCATCCCCATCTCTTCCTTAGGTTGTTCTAGATGTCGACTCCTGATATTTTGCAAGAAAGGTTCCTGGGACATCTATGGAGTCCCATTAATAGTCCTGCAGTGGAGTTGTGGTTCACAATGTAAAAAATGCCTAGATGGTTTCTGAGTAGTAGGGACAATGACGCCATCTGCTAACACCTCCCAATTCCCTTGTTCCCTTGAGGTTAGCCAACAAGAAACTAATTAACAAATATGCTGCCCTCTGCCAGCTCCCTGTTCTACAACAGCCAGCAGGTGGCAATAACCTGATTATTATGTTATATGCTACTGCTTTTTACTGAATGGAATATACAACATTTCCTTATATACAGATAAAAGGTATCTGTATTGTATTGATATGTTCTGGGTCCTCCAAGGCAGGGCTATAGAGAGAGTTTGATTAATGCTTACTGCACTTCAGAATATACGACTACTATATAATAATCACAATAATCAGGTGCTATCAAGTCAATTTTGAATTATAGTGACCTTTCCAGGGTTTTCTAGGTAGGGAATAGACATAAATGGCTTACTGCTGCCTTCTTCTGGGGGCACCCTAGGACTGTTCAACTTGCTCAAGGCCAAGACAGGCTGGCTCTACTCCCAGGAGGCAGAGTGTGGGATTCAACTCCCAAGCACTGGCCCTGCACCCAACTACTTAAACCACTGAGCAATCCAGCCAGCTACTCTATGCCCTTGCCATTAATCCCCCCCCCCCGGACCCGGAATTGTATTGATACCTTGCTTTTGCTTAGGCTCTTATTTCTTGCTTGCAGCGTCACATAATGTTGTTCCCTCTGCAGATATTTTCCATGAACATTGTGGTGTCTGATGACAATGGCACAAGCTGCCGCATGCCTATCACAGTTGAGGTTTTGCCTGTTTATCATAACCAAGTCAATTTCACGTGAGTTGGGGGAAGGGAATGAATGGCATAAGAAGGAACCTTTGGTCTCCAGCTTCCTTATCCCACGGGCCAGCACCCTGGGCTGCCGGCAAGAGGGCCTGGTCAGAGATATTTTGCAGTCCCAGCAGCTTCACAAAGTCATAGGAAAGATGAATTTCAGAATCCCCCGCAACAACGTCACAAAGCATGGAAGTACCGAGGCAGAACTCTCAGGGTGTGTCTGGTCTCTGTGATGCTGTTGCAGTGGTGTCCAAACTTCGGCCCTCCAGATGTCTTTTGAACCACAACTCCCATGGCCCTTTGTTATTGGCAATACAGGCTTGGAATTCTGGGAGTTGTGGTGCAAAACATCTGGAGGGTTGAAGTTTGGACACACCTGGATTCTCTAGGGCATTATGGTCAAAACAGTGCTTAGTTATTATCTGTGAAAATATTGGCTTCCCAAAGACCTACATATGTTGTATATATCTTTTGGAGTTCTGTCTCTGGCTGGAGGCTCTAGATCTTGACTCTTAGAGCAACCAAGCCAGAAGAGAAGAAGAAGGGGGGGACGGCCATTTGGGGATCCTTGAGTGTTGCATCATGCCACCAGAAGGGGAACTGTGCAGTGCTAGTCCATGCCCGTCTGCCAGTCCCAGGGTAGGGGCGGACAGTAGAGCTGAAGTAACGTGAGCTGAGATGCTACATGTAATGTAATTTGACCAAGCAGGCTGCAGCATGGATAACTTGTTTGGAGTGTTCCAGGAATCCTGCAGCCAGCTTGGCCACTGGGCAATATGGAAAGCAGTTCTCCCTAAAAATATCTTTTAATCCAATGTTGGGCTGAAACACCAATTCCAAAGTCTTGGAAGAAAGCATGGAGTAGGACGATTCCTGGAGGCATTCTTTTTGGGCCATGTTTATTTTTTCCTTTTAAAGTTGCATTGAGCAGCCAAGACTAATTCTGTACCTTGGCATGATCCCCTGACACCCCTTCTAGCCTGCTTATTCTTCTGTGTTATCACATAATAGTAAGCTAGAAGCAAATGGGTAGCACTTGCCAGATTCCTGGCTCAGAACAAGATTCTTAACATTGTGTTCTTCATGATTCAGGGAAACATCAGTAGCAAGATCTGTCCTGGAAAACACAGGTCCCCTCAAGGAAATCATACAGGTCCATGCAACTGGGGAAAATGTGCGTTATCAGATTGTCTCTCCAGACACAATCTATTTCACCATTAATCCAGGTAATGGGAACCCGGGGTGTTGTGGCCTTCAAGCTCACTCTTGTTTTCAAAGGACTGACTGACTCTTGGCTTCTCTTGCTGGCACACAGAGACGGGTGTGATCATGAACACATACAACCTTGATCTCGAACGCCATCCAGGCTTAGCTCAAACCCAGCTGTTAGTAAGAGCCTACAACATGCTTCATCCCTCTGACAGTGCCAGTATCACCGTCAACATTACTGTAAAGCCTCAGAACCTGCTTGGTCCCCTGTGCTCTCCCGCTCTGTTTGTGTAAGTTTCCACAGAGCAACAGAATTATCTTACTTACACTGTGAGTTGGTTTGTGTAGTCACAGAATTAGGAGTTTCCCTGGAAATGTGTGAGTCTATATGTCTCGTAGTGCCTGTGCTGATCTGTTTAGTGGTTGTTGTAACACTATTCAGGTTGTTCGGAGGGTGTCTTGGTCTTAGGTACCTCTTTTGTGTCTAAGAGTAGTGCAGCTTGCTAGGTGGGAAACAAGGGCAGTTTGAAGGAGCAACAAGAGACTTCAAAAACCATGTCTCCTTCATAAACCGCAAACAGGTTAATTGCTGTGGTTGTCTAGCAAAAACCATGATGTGCAGGAGCTCCTGTCTATGTCATTGATTGTGCCTCACTTAAAAGTAGTTCTAAGGAATCAAAGGGATGGTAAAAGGACGGAGGGCTTCTTTTCTCCCTTCAAATCACCACCCTTATTGCTGTTTCATCCCAGGACGGATATTCCTGAAACGACCCCCACCGGAACAGCTCTGTGGCCTCTCTCTTGTGTCGATGCAGTGGGTGACAATAGCAGCCTTCACTATCAAATAGAAGATGGGCAGAGCCCTATCTATAGCTTCAGAATGGATGGCCCAGTTCTAAAGGCGAGTCCTTTATAGGAATTTGTGGTACTTATTATTAGTGTTATCAGGATATATCAGGCTAGTAAGATGAACTTAGGGGCAATGAATTGGGAGTTATCACTCAGGGTGCTCATGGTAGTGTGAAAGGGAAAAGATATGTTTACTTCTCTGGAAAAAATAAACTAGCCTTGAGTATAGAGGTCTCTAGATCTGGATTCCATGTGTGAGAGTGCATTGGAAACCAACATGGAGACACCTTCATGTCTTGTCCTCCAAAGCAGATGAGGGGAACAAAAGTGAAAAATGGGAAGTGGCCTAAGGAGGAAGTAATAAAGAAGTAGTTACTTGAAAAGTTTGAGACAGACTAAATACCCAAGCCTACCTGGTAAATATCAGCCTGTTCTTTCCCCGACCCACCTTGGGTGACTCGAAGTACTACATTGCTCCACTTACTGTATTCCAACATTCTGGGAATGAAACACTGTCTTCCATCTATCGGGTTAGGGAGAGGCGGAAATAGCAGGCCAAGTGTGAGGTTGTGGTAATTGCCTACTGTCAGTCTTTCAGGCACAGTTGCTGTCTCCAGCCTGAGCATCTCTTCTTGGCACAGGATACCATTACAGACATTGTGCGGTTGGGCTTTAAGGCCTGTAGTTTCCCAGTCACAGAGTTTTGACCTTTCTGTGCTTGGATCCTGGCAGGTGAACACCACTTTGGACACAGAACTTATGGGCACCCTCTACTTCCAATGCAAAGCTGTCATTTTGGTGACAGACAGTGGAAGTCCTCCACGAACCAGTGAGTAGGAGCATTACCCAGTCAAACAAGCACTATTTGGGCTCCAATGTTCACTGACACACAACACAGGACATCAGCAGAGTCTTTGAAGGACCTTCTGAAGGAAGGAAGGATACAGAGAGTAGAGAGTAGAGATTTCTCCTGACACACTGGGAGAATTGAGGCTGTACAATATGATCCAGAGCTCCTTGGCACGGGTGAACCCAGCATGTTTATGTTGGCTGAACTGAGGAAAATTTAGTTCTAGGGACTAGGTGTGTAAGTGCATAGCAAACAAATCCAGAGAATTAGAGCTAAATAATAAGCAAAACTGAATCTATTTAACGCATAAACCACCCATATTATTGGTGCAGCATATAAATCAAATAAGCAACTATTCTTTTAAAATTAACCTTCTATATCAAGATACCCATAGTTGAAATTTCAGGCTGTGCATTTTTTAAAGTTAGTTATCTTTGTTATTGTCTCTGATATGCATTAGATATATAATGTGTTGTGTTTTTTAAAAAACTTATTTTTGTATGTTTTATAAGAAGTTGGGTTTTGATCTTATAGCAGAAACAGATTTTGTTTTTCTAAACCCATTTCTTTTACACTTACTATTTGGCCACCCTTCATTCTTGGTGGTGACTTTCTTTTGGCTTTTATAAATCCATATTCTGTCCTTGGAGTCCTTACAGACAGACGTCTCCTTATGCTATCAGTCAAAAAGCATTGGGCAGTTATCCTTATTTTCCCCTCCTCAAAGGGTTTGTGCATGGACACCCACATAAGAGAATTATAGCATTTTCTGGATACCTACCTAAAACCCAATTCCATGAATGAGGTGTCACATTTGGATCACACACACACACAAAAAAACAACTTCCAGAAACATCCTTTGAAATTCCAAAGATGTTTAGCTCTCTATATTATGCAAAAAAAAATCCAATTCAAAACAAAACAAAACAAAAACAAGCTGTACGGAGAACTACCCATCAACCACTGGAAATCCTACTGAGCTTTTGCTCCGGCTGTAGATAGTATGGCCACATATTTTCAAGCCTGTCTTTGTAATCTAAATCTAGAGCGTTAGAAGATTTTCAGAAAAGAAAAGTGACAGCTTGGAGATGCTGCCTTCTGCAGGTGGTAATAAACTGTGCACTTATTCAGTACAAGAATGGAACCACAGAATGTACACAGCGGTGACTGTGTCTATCTGTTCCTCTTAGCATTATAACATAACTTTGCTCGCTGTAAGGTGGGGCCATCTCTCTTCGGAATGGCTTGGTTTACAACTGGTCCCTTCAGGGATGTTTGGACAGGGTAGGAACGAATGTGTACTGAACTGCAATCCACTTTCCACTTCTACACAAACCTGAAGGGGTGACAAACGGTGGTGGAGGATGTTGATTTGCCATCCTCCTGTGGAAAGAATAGCAAATAGTGATGGGGTAATTTCCCACTTTACTCCAGCGTTTCATTTCCAAAGGGTACCCTTGAGGAGCAGCTGGTTGTGTCAGGAGAGGCCTCCAGGGTGAATGTTGTATCCACTTAACTACACTGGCTAGGAACAGTCAATAGAGTTGCTGGGGGGCAAACAGATCAGGCAGTAGCATAATACCGAGCCTGAATCATAGAGAGCACTGATAATGGGACACATGTGGTTTTTCTGAAGCTGCTGTACCACCATCATTAGCTATTGTTAGCTAGTACTGAAGGGAATTGCATTTGTATGACATCTAGAGAGCTACATCCATGCTGTGGAGATTTTTACATTATCATCATCACCACCACCACCATCGTCATCATCACCACCACCACCACCACCAACAACAACAACAACAACACCATCAAAAAAGCAAAAGCTTTGAAGTTTAATTGATTTCAATGGGAGAAAATTAAGCATACAGTATTCCTAACTACCTCCATTGAAATGGATAGGGCACTTTGATATGCTTAACTTTGTTTAGCTGTTGGCCTAGGCAGGCAACAACTTTCAACTTTTACATAGACCAGCCTTCACCATTCTGCAGCCTCTGAGATAGATTGGACTACTATCACTTCCAGCCAAATGACCATGCTGCTGGAACATAAGGCCAAAGTAATATAAAAGCTAGCTGCCTAGATGCCCTAAGCACATCCGATCTCGCCTGATTTCGGAAGCTAAGCAGGGTCAGGCCTGGTTAGTACTTGGATGGGTGACCTCCAGGGAATACCACGTGCTGTAGGTGCCTGGAGTAGGAACTGGCAAGCCACTCCAGTATTCCTGCCAAGAAAACTCCACGGACATGGGGTCGCGAAGAGTCGGTCATGACTGTATGACACAACAACAACAACAACAACAACAACAACAATGTAATACAAAAGCTCATGTTTAGCAGTAAGGAAATGGTGGGATTTTAACAAATCATATATGCTTACACTCACAGCTGTGTTCTTATTGGTATCCTTGAACATCATGCTTTCATTGACAGCGCTGAGAAAAAAATGAAACAAAGTTTGGATTATTTTGCACAGAAGAACCTATTGCAAGAATATTGATGATTACTGACAAAGAACATTTAAAGGCTGTTTACCTAATCAAATCCAGCAGTGAAAAAGCAACTGTTAGTCAAGGCTGATTTGATCTTAGAGCAAGCTGTTACATAAATGGAGACTCTTACTAAGCAAACGTGCCACGGACATGCCACAACTGGATGCAAACTAAGGCAAAGAGATAAACAGGAGCTCAAACAGAAAGTCCAACACGGACCACCCTCAGAGGGACACATGCTTCGCACTGCAAATAAGGACTCATTTGATGGGGAAAGCCATCAAATGCCCAGTTAAACTGAAACAGGAAGAACACAGAGGCATAGAAATTGCCACAGAAGATTTGTGCATTTTAACAGCCTGTTTAAAATGGAAGCATAGTGAAATGCATTCTGACAAATTATGAATGCATAATTTGTCTGAATGCATTTGAATTCATTATGAATGCAAATTGTATACATAATTGGTATAAAATCCAGTGGGTATAAAATTCATTGGTAAACTGTCTTGAATTAAGGAGTTAGTGGTGTTGTGCACCAAGTCTCACAACCCAGCATGTGACAGCAATTGCCTATGCAACTTGCAGGAGTTCACCAACAGGATTAGTGCCAAATGTGCTATGCCGGCAAGTATAACTACAAATTGGCCACTAATATGTACCCTTTAGAAATCCCTCTTTCCAATAGATTTATGTCCAGGGAACATGACTAATAAATAAAACCATTATACAAATACGCACAAACACACACTGGCTGCATTGTTTTAGATGGGCCATTTTGAGTTCTGCTGTGGCAGAATTAAGCCCATCCTAAATGTGTCAAATGCAATGTAATGCTCTTTACCTGTTTCCTAATTTTGGCCAGCATCAGTCCCACAGCAAGCAGTAGTTAGGGGGTAGAATTTACAGTAGGACCCCCATATCCACTGATTCATTAACCACTGATTGAGTTATCCGCAGATGGCAGAGGAAAAAATTAAATAATTCAGCAGCTTCAAAGCAAGTTACAGTCACAAATAGCAGCCGTAAAGCAAGTTACTGTTGTAAAACAGCAAGTTTGGGGTGGTGGTGTTCTCTCTTATCTACAGTTTTAGTTATCCACAGAAAGGCCTGGAACCGATCCCCAGTGGATACTGGGGTCCTACTGTATGTGCAAATGGATGTGTATATAAGAAATGTTGTCCTCCCTGCCAATATTTTTTTACCTCCCTGCAACCTCTCTTACTGTCACCTTTCCTTCAGCCGAGCTCACTGAAGGAGACGAGAGCTATAAATTTAATTAATAACCAGACTGACAAATCTAGAAGGAGATGCTACAGGAAGGTAAATAATACAAATGCAGAGCTGTCCTTACTTGGTTCCAAAAAGCGGGCTCCTCTTCCTCCACTTAACAAGTCATCTAGGTTTAAGGCTACACATCTCCAGCCACCAGGCATAACATGAATCTGGCCTACATTGTGTGAATGTGGGTCGGCTGTTGGCATGCTAGCCGATGTCTGGCCAATGCCTGCTGAAACTCCAGCTACCTCATCTTTTTTGGATTTGATTCTTTGTACTTGACAGCCAGGGTTCCTGTGCTGGTGACGGTAAGCCCCGTGAACGAGTACCCTCCACAGTGCTTACGGAGGTCCTTTAGTGTCCCAGAGAACAGCGGCTTTGGAGAATTTTTTGGCAACGCCAGTGGCTTGGACAGGGACTATCCTTTCAACAACCTCGAGTACAACATCCTGGAGACAGAAGCCGGACCACCAACCCTTTTCTTCATCGGCCGTCGCACAGGTGAGAAAGGGTATGCATGCAAGACATCTCCGGGCAGACAGCACGATCTCCTCATAGCTCTGCCTTGCAGGTCATCTCTTGGCTCCTTTGATTCTTGCCTCACACACTGAGGCTCCTTCTCCTGAAGGATTTTTCTTGGGTGTCGCCCCTCAAGGTTCATGAGACACTGCTTTTAATTCCTTTGAATGACCATGTGAGGATAAGGTATTTCACTCATATGAATTATGTAACATTTAATTACATTATATGTAATTTTCCCCCCACTGCGATGTCCACGGTGGCACTCCACAGGACTGAAAATGTACAGCTAAAAAGAGAGAATCCGTTTTTAAGTAAGTTATTATATTGAAAACAAACACCAAAAATATATTTTGGAAGCCATTGAAAAGTACAAGGAAAGAAAAAAGGATATTTGTGATATATACCACAATAGCTAGCTAGTGGCTAAAGACTGGTGTATGAGAAAAATATATTTATTTGCTATTGGAACGAACACAGAGCCTGGGCCAGCCTGTCTTGAAAGGGAGTTCCACAGGCCCTTTCTCTCCTCACTTGGAGGACTGAGAGATAAGGTTTAGGGTGGTGATATGGAAGGATACACTGCTGCTGATGCCTCCAAAGAAGTCATTGTGTGAGTCTATCCTATAATACGTATCCCCATCATGGCTTGTAACCTGCAAATCTTCCCAATATTGACTTGTCTGCATTGGCTCCTGTTTTGTTCCAGGCCAGGTTCAAGGTTTTGGTTTTGAACATATAAAGTTGACCATGATTTGAGATCCTGCTACCTGTCAGAGCATCTTTCCCATAGAACCTCAATTCCTGCCACTAATCCACACAGACCTTGCTCTTACCGGTTCCCCTGCTGGCAGAAACCAAGAAAACCTTGACAAGAAATCAAGCCTTCTTGGTTTGGGACACCTGCTGTGTGGAATGAGCTCCCCTAGAACTTTGGCAAGCCCTCTCCTGTCAACTCCCTCCTTATCTATATTCTTACACTCCCTCCCGACTTCCAAGAGGATGTTAAAGTCCTTGCTTGTCAAATAGCTTTTCAAGGACATCCTCCCCTGAGCTTTTTTAAAAACACATCTAAGTTGCCTGGTTCCTTCATCTTTCAAGCTTTACATTGTTAGGTTTTCAGTTGGGAAAGATTAACATCTAATAGGTTTGTGTATTATTTTCCTTGTGGCGTTGGGTTGTTGGGATGCATTTCTTTTTACCACCCAGAGCATTGCTTGTCACCAAGTCAGATAGTTATGCAAGTGCTGTAGTTGAAGCAAGCCAAGAAATAAAGACGTACATGAAGTACCCAGGCACGGTCTTGTGTCTGTGTTACAGGATTGCTGTATGCGTTGGGGCCTCTGGACTATGAACGGAAGAAGTCATACCACCTGACAATCAGCTTAAAGGACGTGGATAACGATGCAAATCGGCTCGAGCAGAGCACAACACTATGTAATATCACCATTAATGTGCAGGTAACTGCCAGGACAGACGTTCATGCTTCTGAGTGCCACTAAATTACACTAACACTCCATCTGCCTTTTTCCAAGCACACATTTCCACAAGGTGTTGGGCTGCAGCTTCCATCTTCCGTAGTCCACACAGCCAGTGGCTATGGTGTCCTCTGGTAGTTCAGGACCTCTGGACAGCACAGTTGAGGGAAAGCTGCGTTAGGTCCATTATATGCAAGCATGAATGTGGTAAATTGGTTTAAATAACACAAGAGGTCTTTAACCCCCAACTATATTCTGGGGAGAGCTTTTCCCATTGCCCTCAAAAGTTATGTCTTAAATATCTGCACACACAGCAGAGCGTGCGGCTAAGAGAATCATCTCTTAGACTGTACGTTTCAGTTTTGTTCTTCTGTGAGCCACAAAATTACTTCTTGGCTGGCCAGCTTATTGATATTCTATGATCTCCTCAAAGTTAAAACATTTCCTTTCTCGTCTGTCTTGTAAGCTTGCCATCTTTCCCTTTCTGCCAGCAGCTCTGTTTCCTTAAACGCCCACAAGAGCAAAAATTGTGTTGCTACATTTTATCAAGCTTTCCCATCTTAAAACAAACCTATCCATTAACCTGTTGCAACTAGCTTTCCTCAGACTGAGGAAGCTGTTTGGATGAGCAGTTAAATGTTTCAGTCTCTCAAGAAAACAAGTCCAGTTGCCACGACTCAGCTTCCAGATAAACTCACCTGAATGACTGAGAATCTTCACAGACCTATCAATTAACAATTTTCCAAGGAAATTGTCATGAACAGCCCTGCTCTAATTCTGCAAACTGAAGATTGAAGCTTCTCATACTGAATAAATCTACCTCCTGTTTAGATTTCTTCACCTTCTGATTTCATCTTTTCCTAGTATTATTCTCTCTTCCAGTGAGTCTTAGCTTTTCACAATGTCTTGACGAGTATGATAGCTTTTTTTAAAACTTTGTGGCGCAGTGGTTAGTTTGGTCATTTTAACTTGCAGTGAGACCTCAGGTTTGATTTGATTTAGCACCTATTTGTTTGTCTAGCTGGCACTTTTCAGTTTCAAAATAATAATGTTTAACTTATCAGCTTTTTTTAATTTTCCAGCGTTCTCATCCATACATAATTGGCAATACCTTAGTATGAATGTTTTTCTTTTTCTTCATCCTCAGACTGTTATTTTGTAGTCATGCTTTTAATTCTCAATATCTCAAAATTTAATTCTCAATATTCTAGTTTCCATTTGTTTTGATGACTGAGCAGAGTTACAGTATACATCATGCCATTCACGTGTTCTAGTTCCATTTCTTTAAAAACAATTGTAGCTTCTCTTGATCCATATAGTCAAGGCTTTACTGCATTGTGCAAAAGCACGAGCTAATTATTTTTTGAAAATTGTTACCACCCTAAAGCAGAGAGTGTACCTTTGCAGAATTACCCCTAATATCTGTTCCTATTTTGAATCCAGCTTGAACATCTGGTGATTCTTGCACCATATGATTACTGTAGAATGGGCATAGACCACTGGATCAGTGGTTTGTCATGGTTTGTACTTTGGCTGAACAGGTGTTTGGGGCTTCCCAGCTCCACTTCCTTTGGTGGGCACCCACTCAGAGTCAGTGCCTAGAGGAGGCAAGGCAGAGAAGCCAGGGAGCTGCATGCCCATCTCCAATGTTGAGCATCACTTTGCATCTATGACAAATTAATGTGATGATCAAATAGTTACTGCAGTATTTGGTGTCTCCTTTCTTTAGGGTTAAAACAGGTACTGGATGTTTCTAACATGTAGGCTGTTGTTCTGTTTTTTCATATTTATTGGCATGCTGTTGTTAGGATTTTGAGGCATTCATTTTTCATAGCCTGAAACAATTCCGTTGGTATCTAGTTTATTCTTGGTGACTGATTTCTTCCAATTGATTCATAGTAGCTTCAGTTTCTGAAACTGCACATTCTTCATCATCAGATTTCATTTGTACAGTTCTTCAGTCTAATGACCCTGTCTTTCTTTGTTTTTTCCTGAACAGATCTGGAAGTTGAGTTGTCGCAAATTGACTTCTTTTCTTGTAAGATCAAAATGTTTCTTTCTTTCTTTCTTTCTTTCTTTCTTTCTTTCTTTCTTTCTTTCTTTCTTTCTTTCTTTTTCTTTCTTTCTTTCTTTCTTTCTTTCTTTATTAATTTTAAACAGTTCTATTTGTCCCAATATGCAGCTCATGGAGAAGTTGCATTTCAGATTCTGATACTATTTCTGTCATCCTCTACTTTTGCTTCTTGTTTGGCACTAAACCTTTTAAGAATTTCTTCAGCCATCCATCAGAGCTTTTATATATTTATTGGCTAGATGAAAAGTATTTTTTATTCTTGCCTGACTGTTTCTCTACTTTCATGTCTCAGTTTTTTTGTTCACAGTCAAATGAATTTAGCAATGCAAATGTGTTCCTTATATGAACTTTAAATTTACTAGAAATATTATTTAAATTATACTTTGGCACTAGGGTGGTTTCAGTGTTCTTTTCTTTCACTCTAGTTTCGATTGTTTTTGCAGAGGAAATAGATTTCCTCCATCTTCTTCTTCCAATTAGGCTATTTGAATCCTATATAGGCTATCTGATTATGTCCACACATACTACTGCCTGTACAGCAAAAATAGTGTCTGTTGAAATTTTGCATGTCACATGACTCTTAAAGGCACTGCTGATCTTAGGGCCTTTTTACACGACCCCTAAGATCCGCTGGCCACTTAAATTCGGACCAGAGATCTTAGGGGTTCATTGCTCTTCCTCTGTCCCCACCCCCCTCCGCACTTCCTGGTTGCTGGCTGCGTAAGGGAGGGAGAAAAAGAGAAAGAAAAGCAAGCCGCTCACCTCGTTCTGCCTTTCGTCTCTGTAAGGCCATCAAGTCCAACCCCCTCGTCTCTGTAAAAGTAGCTCTTAAAGGGGCGGGAGCAAAAAAGCAGCAAACAGAAGCAAGGAGAGCCCCACACTCACTATCGTTGCACCGCATCAAAGATTTTTCCCCTCCAAAGAGAAGATACAAGAAAAGTGTGCTGGGTCGCGCTAAAGTGGACGGGGGTCGCACTTAATTGTCTGCAAACTCCGGAGCTGGTGGGGAAACATTTTTAAGCTCCGGAGCTTGCAGCCATTTGCAGCGGAGCTTAGGGGTCGTGTATAAACGCCCATAGATAGTTCTGTTTCTGGCTATTCTAAGTACAGTACAGCCTAATTTTGTATTTTGTTTATAAGGTGGGGGAAAGTAGTGAATGGGTAGAGATGCTCTCAGTAAATTGGCCAAACTACACATATCTTTAAGCAAATGGTTTCATGTTGCATATATGTTTTAAAACCATACAGTAGTTAGATCAGGATAAGGACTATAGTGTGCAGGAGTAGGGTGTATGTATGTGAACTATCTCTTCTTGTACAGTCCTAATGAACACCAATAACAAAAGCTAGAATTAACCAAAAAGAGATAATTCCACTGGCAACTGTGTAGTTCATGGGACTCAAGTAAATACCCAGCTTATGATGGCTTGCTTCCCATCTTCCCACCTTTATGACCCCTCCAGAGGTACTCATCTAGCTCCCGCAACTAGCACCCAAAACCTCCAAGTATCTCATGAAGCATGAAAGACCAAGCAAGCAAGACTGTTCTAAGTCTACGGTAGAGTAATGGCAAAGGCAATCCATATTCTGTGACAAACTCAGCTGGATGCCGTTCCTTGTGACCAGTGGTAAAAGATGGATGGGAGGGCAGTGGAGATCATCAGAAGAAGGGTAAAACTGAAACTTCAGAATGACTTAGCTCAAGAAAATAAAAGCAAACTTCTATGCTAACATTGACTTCAGTATAGTAGGGGTCCACTTATGACCGTTTGCTTTACATCTCTCCGTGGAAAACCAACAAAAAGTTGAAAATACTGGATCCTGCTGTTCTCACATGAGTTTGTAGTCAAACTAGTCCTTCCCTTGGTGGCATCTCAGGCGTTATCTTGTGAAATAATCAGTGGCAGAAAGTAAAATCTCCCACCACTCCGCTGAAGTCACGCTCTGCAAGCTATTATGCCATGCCATCCTTGGGCTCTTGGGTAGTTCAGACAGAAGACAGCAGATGCTGACAGCCAGGTGAGAAGACCAGAGCTTGGTGGGGCCTCTGTGTGGGATCTTGGTTTTTGAAGACTCCATGAGAAATGCAAATAAAAGGAGGGAGTTTGAGACTAAGGACCTCTCAAGAAAGGCAGTGCAGATTTATTTTGGGCAACGTGACCCCTTTTCTTATCCTCAGGACGTGAATGACAACCCCCCGGTGTGTGAGCCACCATTTGAGGAGCGCTCTATCTATTCCACCCAGGCCAGGACTGTGAGCGTCACTCAGCTGCATTGCACAGATGCGGATGAGAGAAGTGAACTGAGCTACAGCATTGTTGGCGGTATGAAATGGATGAGGGAGAGCGCTAGGGAGCTGATCTGAGCTTGGGGGTACGGAGGGCCGCGGGGGTTCAGTGTGTTGCTGCTGGAGGTCTGAGATGCATCAGTAAAGGCCAGGCTCTCCTCTGGGGCTAAACAATCCCTGTATCTGCAGGGAGGGGAAGCTCAGCTGGGATGCTAACACTGGAGTCTCAAGTCAGCAATATCTAGAGAAGGAGAGGATAGTTGTGGGTTGCAAACGTGATGTCGCACTCCAACCACAGCTCCAGCACATAGTTACAATCACGTAACAGCAATTGCTTCTTCTTAGGGGACCCTGAGAATGGTGCCCAGGTGAAACAGGCTTGGGATCTCATACACAGACCCATCCCCAGGACTCCTTGAGGGAAGCAATGGCAAGTGAAACTGGAATAAAGTTAATAAACGACGCATTTCAGATCTGCCTTCTCTCCCTGCCCCCCCTTTTCTTCTCTCCCCCACCCCCACCCCTCACAGGGAACACAAATGGACGCTTTCGCCTGGAGGGCGACCGGCTTTTCCCGAACACCTTTTCCTATAACCGGGATGGTATTTTTGACCCCCTCACTTTTGAACTTCTTATCCAAGTGACGGACAGTCGTAGCGCACCTGCCTTCAGCACCACAGCCACCGTTATTGTCCACGTGACCCCCTGGACCACCACAGTGCCTACTCCGGCCACCACTACTACGGTGAGGGTGCAGATGCAGGCCTTAAGGGTCCATTGGTTCAACCAAGTGATTGGGATTTTTCATGCCTCTCATATGTCCCTGATACCCACAGGCCTCTCCCTAGCAATTCTAGGCGAGTAGGGCAATGTGTCTTCTACATGTGGTAGAAGATCTGGTTACTGGCAGAATGTTATTTTGGTTGATGAGCGGCAGTAACGGTGTGTGAACTTTTTACTGACCTCTGGATCTCTTGACACCATGTGGGACGTCTGCCCAGAGGCAACATTTTAGAGTGCCTTTGTTCTAGTGATTGGACATAATGTATTACAACGATGTTTCCTATAATGCAGTGGTTCCATTGGGTCTCCAGACATTCTTGGACTAAAATTCCCAGAAGCCTTCACAACTAGCTTTGCTGGACAGGATTTCTGGGAGTTGCAGTCCGAGAACATCTGTGGACCCAGGGTTAGAAACCAAGGTTAAAAAACACAAAAAGATTGCTTTTTGTGTTACAATGTTGTCAATGTTGTCACTTCTAAACTAGTAATTGAATTACATTTTTGTAATATCCACTGATTATTTCACAATGGTTATTGAGGGGATTTGAAAGGATTTATAGAGCTTTCTGACCTTTGAAGTGAATTTCTTGAAAAACAAAAAAGTAACTTTTAAAGGCAATGTGTTAACTTTAAATTATAATTTTCAAATAGCTGAAACTCTCTTTTTCCCATCTGACTTTACAAAACTGATAGCTGATATCCTGTTGCATAAGCCATGCTGCTTAATACTGCTGATGTTATCAACTGTAGTGAATTTTTTTTAAAATTAGACATTTCTGATTTCTCCCTTGAAGTAATCCCAGTGGTAGTGAGTTTCAGTAGACTCCCCCTTCCCTATACCCCCTATGGCTTCCCAATGATGAAAGAGATTACATGAGAACGATAGGATCTTTGAAGGAGAACTCAGAACTGTTTAATTTCTGAAAAATTGCCACAGCTGAAGTCATCAACCTTATGTGGCATAACTTATGACAACAAGGTTTCAACCAGTGTCACTGTACATGTATTGCTCTTCCTTATGGAATAAAGTTAATTCAACACTTAAACCACAACATTGTACTGGATCTCTTCCCTTGCCACTTAGGACTAATAACAGGATGTCATAAAATGGGTACAGATCCTGGGGAAAGCCTTTAAAATGTTATTGGAAATTAACAAATAATTATTATTTGTTCTATCCAGAAACCAACCTTGTAACCACTTGTTTCATTATTTCTTTAATAACTTTGTAATTCATTCTATTCCTTATTGCCAAAAAAGTAACTAGTCATAGATAAGTGTACACTTACAACAGTGATGGTGAACCTTTTAGAGACCAAGTGCCCAAACTGCAATTCAAACCCCCTCGTGGTGCAGTGGTTAAAACAGCTGTACTGCAGGTAAAACTGTGCTCATGACCTGGGGTTCAATCCCAGGTAGTAGGCTCATGGTTGACTCAGCTTTCCATCCTCCTGAGGTAGGTAAAATGAGTACCCAGCTTGCTGGGGGTGGGTGGGGAGCAATGTGTAGCCTGCATTACTGTAATTCAAACTGTAAACTGCCCAGAGACTACTAGAAGTGGCATGGGGCAGTATATAAGCAGAACACTTTGCTTTATTTTTTGCCAGTACTACAATTTAACCTGAATACAGTGGTGCTCGGTTTACAAATACTTTGGGTGCTACCCTTCGGGAAAGCAAGGATTGAAGGATTGAATTTCCTGTGGCCACAGCACCCTCGCTGTGGCCGCGGGACACTCAAAAACCTGCTCTTTGATCCTCACTTTCCTGACGAGTAGCACCCCATCCGCTTCTCTGTCCTGGGCAGAGAGGTAGATGGGGTGCTACATTGTCGGGAAAGCCAGGGGGTGTGGCAGCAGCTTGTGGGCTCCTTTGTAGCCCCAGATTACTCTCCAGCCACACCATTCTGGGCATCCCAAAAGCAGCATGCCTGGAGAGTAAACTGGGGGTACAAAGGAGCCCACAAACCGCTGCCTCCCCTTCGCCTGGCTCTCTTCACAGAGCTGTTTGGAGACCACTGAAATGGCTCCATGAAAAGAGCCAGGTTAAGGGGAGGCAGTGGTTTGTGGGCTCCTTCATAGTCCCAGTTTACTCTCCAGCCATGCTGCTTTTGGGATGCCCAGAGTGGTGTGGCTGGAAAGTAAACTGGAGCTTTGAAGGAGCCCACAAGCCATTGCCTGCCCTTTGCCAGTCTGTGCATGGAGCACAGTGGCATGCTCTGAGCGGAGGGGGAAGTGCTATGGCTGTGATGACCCATGCCCACCCGTGCCATAGATTTGCCAACACTTATTTATAGCTAGCAACCTCCAGTCTCTGTAACTGTGTACTGCAGCCTGACAGATTGGCATTTCTTTGATTTCAGACTGTGTCCAAGGAACCCATTATATTGCATAGGACTGTGGAGTATTGGGCACCAGATCCCTGGTTTGTGGTGGTTCTTACACTTACTGGAATTTTCCTCTTCTCTGCCTTGGGTTTGTTGTTCTGGTGCCTCCGCTGGCGGTGAGTTTCTGGCACACTCTATTTCTATTTGTTCCCTTTTCCGTGTCAGCCATTGTTTTGCACTGGGTTATACAATTGTTCCATGCAACCTGGGAATTTCACTGTAGTCAGTCAGGAATGAAATAAGGTCTCTTTTTAAAACTCATCCTTTTGCTGTTGTTTGGCTTTCAGGAAGGCACAAGGAGAGATGTCTCAGCCCCTCCAGCAGAACCAGTAAGTGCCCCATCCATTGCCCATGGCACAATGCATTGTAGGGACATGTTCATTTCCATTATATTTCTTGGAAAGATCTGACATATCAGATAAAGGTTCAGAAGCTGAAACATGAGCTGAAGAGCAGCATAGTTTAGGAGAGGAGATACCACATGGATGGATAGATAATATTTTGGCTTACAACCCCCAACCATCTCTTATATGGGTAAGACTTATGGAAGTTATAAATCAAAACACCTGGTAGGCCAAAGGTTCTCCATATTCAGCTGTGACAGCCACGGACCACACACTACTAAGCAGGACCTAGCTGATGCCGGCACATTGAAGAGATGCACTGTAGCATTTCATTGGTTCAAAAATATTCTGGCCAGCATAAGGCAACAGCACAGTGCCTCTGAAGAAGCTAAGGGCAATGTATACTTTGCGTTACAACTGTCAAACGTCTGCCTTTACTACAGATGCTTCTGTCTAACTTAATTATACAGATTTGGGAGAGGTAAATCTTATATCACACCTTAGCCCTCCTAGTCATGAGTTGGAATGTTACGGCTTGCTATGAAGAATTGAAACATCCAGTTTATAGTTTCATCTCTCGTTGGCCTGCGCTAAACCATGTCTCTTATCCTGTAGTGAGAAAGGATTGGAAAGAAATTACATCATGGCAGAAGAGCCAAGCAAGGAGAAAGATAAAGGCTCTGCGGAGATGCTGAGTCTGGTATGGCATGATCCCGTTCTGAGTTTCCAATTAGCTTGTAGATTCCTGCAGTGGAGGCCAATCAGCTTTGTGATGTTTTTGCACCTATGTGCATAGGGCCTTGGACACCCAGTTGCATTATCATTGCTGTTGATCATCATTTTGCTTCGGGCTCACAGTGAATGCATGAATTTATAGCCTTCAAATTGTTCTGTCATTGGTAGCCCTCTCAGGTCTCAAAGCCATGCTTTTATTATTGTTACTATTATTGAGTCCACCTGTCTGCATCATTTCCTGTTGCCTTCAACTTTTTCCCAGATTGCTGTTGTTTGTTTGTTTGTTTCCCAGTGATTCTCACTTTCTCATAATGTGCAAAGCAGGACCACCTCAGTATGGTCATTATCATCCTTAGAGAAATTGGAATGAAAGAGCCCAGACCTATTTTCTGGGTCTCCCCTTGTCATTCATTCCTTCATTCATTCCGTCAGTCAGTGTATTTATATCCTGCTTTTCTTCCAGTGGAATTAAGTTCCTATACCTGGTTTTCCTCCTCCCACTTCCTTCTCAGAATAACTCTGAGGTAGATTAAGCTGAGACACTGTGATTGAACCAAAATTTACCAGTGAATTTCATGGCCTACTAAAGGCAGGTCTTCTGAGTTGTAGCCCTACGTTCTAAGAATTAACGTGGAGAATCATCTGGCAGCATGCAGCACAGGCCCAAATGGAGAGCTCAAGCACCCTTAGGTGCCATAAGCATTCCCCGTACCTTATTATTATTTTTAAATTGTTTTAGACGTGTCATTAAAAATCCCTTTGTGACTTGAGGGGCATGAAGTTCAGTGATTCCACATTATTAGCCCCTCAGGCCACTCCACCTCATATTTCTGTCTCTCTCTCTCTTTCTCTCTCTCTTTCTCTCTCTCTCTCTCTCTCTCTCTCTCTCTCTCACACACACACACACACACACACACACACAATCTCAAATATTGTTTTTGTGTGGAGGGATTAGTTGCAAGAGCAGGAGTAGCGCTCCAAAGTCCACACATGGGCTTCTTTGCCCCTGTCCTCAGGGCCTTTAGAGGTAGCCCATTCTTGCAGTAACTGGCCCTATCTTTCTGACCAATTTAAGCAGATATTTTCCCCTTGTAATGCTACTCCTTGCCTTTGGCTCAGAGGAGGGGAAGGTGATGGTAGTGTAACATTGTCTCTTTCTCTGCTTTTTGACTTATAGCACCACCAATTTGATGGCCGGGCTCAAGACCCAGGTAAATTCAATCTCCAGTGTGCTTGATCATTGTTTCAAAACTGTGTCAAATGACAGGGAGACATTAATAATGCCATTAACCAATTAACCAATCACCAAGCCTCGAAGGAGGCGAGTGGTGGTGCTTGGAGACTCCTTGCTTAGAGGAACAGAAGCAGTCATCTGCAGGCCTTACAAAATGAATCGAGAGGTCTGCTATCTCCCTGGAGCCAAGATTCGGGATGTAACAGAGATCTGACAAGACTCGCTCAATACCATCATGCACAAATGGAGCACTAATTTCCCTTAACTCTTAAATTAACCCTCTCATATCCTTATAGTAGTGATCACATCTGATGGAATTATTAGAGGGAGGCAGAGAGAGATATTTGCTGCCACCTCATCATAGTAAGCAGAAGCTGGCAAGCAAATGGGTTTCCTGCACAGAGGGAAGATGAATTTCCCCCAAGTCATGGGGAATGATTTCTGGCTAAGAAGTCTGGCTCTAGACATTTTCAGTGAAATGAATCAATGGCATGGATTGCAGATAGTACTTTCAGAAATTCCTTAATCTGTGAGATGTGAAAAGCCAGGCTGCATGTATCTCCATGTCTATAGCTGAATTTTACAGCAGCTCTGAGATCATTGCTTACTACCCACCCAATGATATCCTTTATAGAGAGATGTTTGATGCAAGCACACTGTATGATTTAGATCTACTTGTTAGTACAGGCGTACAGACTAACATTGTCTGTGGGCAGGGCAGAAAATGACTTTAACTAGGCAAGGCCTGTGTGTCTTACATTTTATGTCTCTAGTCACAGGCCAAGATTACCTGTTTGACAGCAGCAGTGGAGCGCGGCGCTGGTTGTGAGCACAGCCTGATCCATCCCAAGGACTGCAGCAAATATGTTCACAAATATGATGGTGACAGAAAGAGCATGTTTTCTGCTTACTGTTAATATATAAGGTTCAAATAATCAGTATCATCTGCTTTTCTTATGATTGTCTACTCCAGTATGTTGCTTCTGGTTGTGTGTGTGTGTGTGTGTGTGTGTGTGTGTGTGTGTGTGTGTGTGTGTGTGTGTGTGTGTGTGTGTGTGTGTGTGTGTGCTGGGAAACTCAGTTGCATTTCAGAGCAGAAACCGGAATATTGGAATGGACAATAAATTCCAGGCCTCCCCCATCACCACCACCAAAGTGGTGGCAATTCATTTTGCCAATGTCCATTTGATAAGTTGCAAAGAGTTCAACTTTATAGTTGTCTCTTCATGTTATGGGCCTACTCATTTGCCCCAAAACCAGGCTGTTTCCTTCAAGAGGTGACTACAGAATTTTACAGAAGAGGTTAAGGGCTTGCCTGGTTGCCGCTTCTTCAGTTCCTCAATGTAGAGGGAAGCAGCTCTTTTCTACATGGCATTGCCAAAGTTTCTTTTATGTACATGAGGGTGGGCTGAAAACTTTGGCTGTTTGATTGTAGGGATAGCCGAATGGCAGATGGCACACAGGGTGCTGTGGAGCAGTGTTTTTCAACCTTTTTTGGGCAAAGGCACACTTGTTTCATGAAAAAAATCACGAGGCACACCACCATTAGAAAATGTTAAAAATTTTAACTCTGTGCCTATATCAGTCTCTAAAAGGTTTGCCATTGCTGGTGTAGGGAGAATAAGGACAGAGGGGCCACAGATTGAGGCAGCCCGCTCTCTAGCACCCAGTTCCCACTTACCTGTGTTGTTTTTTTAAAGACATTTTGCCCTGCATGGACTTCTGTGTCCAGTGGAGACCTGAGAAGGGGCACTGACTCTCCGGGAACACAAATAAGACCCAAAAGCCCATCTTGCTCTCCACACTGTGGCCAAGGCAGATGCCTTCAGCAAGCCCAGCGACAGGAGGGGAGGAGGATGAAGGAAGGCAGGAAGGAAAGAAGGCAGAAAGTGTTCTGCTTGTATACCGCCCCATACCACTTCAAGGAGTCTCTGGGCGGTTTACAGTTCTAATTACAGTAGGCAAGCTGCTAGACATACACATATGCAGGCTAGAAATGAGCACGTTTCTAGGAAGAGGGGAAAGGGTACGAATGGAAAGAGAGAGGTGGGGAAAAAAAGAAAGAAAAGACAGAGAGAGAGAAGAGGGCGACCCAAGACAGAAAGAAAGGGGCAAGACTTCAAGGAACCCATTGCGGGGCTCCTCAGAGACGGCTCTTCCCCTCCCGGATCCTAAAAGCTGGCCAGCTGGCCGTCCAGCCGTGCCAGTAGCCCCCCCGCCCGCGCCTCCTCAGCCCAGGCCCGGCGGAGGCCTCCTCCATCCCCTCCTCCTCGCAGCCCTGCCGCGGTGCTCGTGGGGCAGCCGGGCGCCCCTCCTCCCCTTCCCCTCACCTGGTGGTTTGTTCTGGGCTGGGGCTCCCGGGCCGGCTCGTGTTGGTGGGCGGGCTGTCGGGCGGCTCAGTCCATTGGTAGCTCCCAGGAAAGGGGTGGTGGTCCAGGGTAAAAAAAGGAGGGGGGGAGAGGGAAGCGAGTGAGTCGCGGCAGCGGCGGCAGGCACAGGGCAAACACTAAGAGAATGAGCGGGGCCAGGTCCGGCCGGGGAGGAAGTGACGCCAGCGCCGCAGGCCTCGGGGGGGAGGAGCCAAGCTGGCCCTTGGACGCTATTTATAGCACCTCCCAGCTGTGGGCCGCCCACCGGCCCTGGGTTGAATTTCTTTAGAATTTTTCAATTTTTCCCACGGCACACCAGGCAACATCTCGCGGCACACTAGTGTGCCGCGGAACAGTGGTTGAAAAACGCTGCTGTGGAGAACCAGGCAGATTGGGAGCCTTCTTTGCCCAAGTGCTTTCTGCCCCCTCCCCATAATGGCTTGTAAGCCAAGGACTGTCAAAGAGAGACAGGGCGGGAAGGGGAGAAACTAAGGAAATGGTTGGAGAGGGCCCAAGCAGGACAGGGTCTGAAGTAGTAGAGATGGGACAACTGTTGAAAGAAGTGGAGATAGAAAGGGAGGGGGATAGAACAGAAAATGGTGGGAAAGGAATGGTCAGGGACTGGCCCGGAAGAAAGGCAGGAAAAGGGATATATAAGGAGGAGTCAGAGGCCGGGGAGGCAGTGGATAAGGGGGGGGGATATTACCACCACACTGGGAATGGATCTGGCTGGAAAATCTGTGGACTTATAAGTGGGAAGAAGCTGACAGCAGAAAACCGAAGGCCGAAAGAGAAGGGGCATCATAGTGGGGTGAGAAAGAGACCCAGGAGAAGCAGAGAAAGATCCAGGAGGAGAAAGTCCAGGTGGAAAGAGGAAAGAGAGAAAGGGCCCAAAGGTTCTGGGCACAAGAGAAGGCATGGAGAGAAGGGAGAAGTACAGTACTGGGAAAGAATGGAATAAGATCCAGGAGTGCTTGTGCAGAAGAACTCCCAGATGACCCTGTTGCTGGCACCACCTGGGTCATGTTTGAAAGAGATTGAACAGGACTAGGACCCTGAAAGGGAGGTTGAATTTTTCCGCTGAAGCAGAGACTCTTAATGGTTCTAGTACATTCAGCTCTCCATTGAGATTGAGCAACAACTTAAATTGGACTTACCTTCATTCCTCAACGTTCTTGCAATAAATGTTGAGACTTTTGCTGTTTAAAAGGAGTCTACGTTTAGTTCATCTAGGGAAAGTGGAGCCAAAGTGTTGGGCTAGAACACACTCCGTCACAGGTGGTGTGTTATTGTGCAGGCATCCCGGTATGCTTTAAGCTTATATGCCTTAATATCATAATGAAAATTCAAGTAGTAGTCATTACAGTGAGTGGAGCCACAAAAGATGTGCCTACGTGATCTGAACATCATGCTGTTATTGATGTTAACTGCCCAGTATTCCTGTTGGAAAGTTGGTGCAGTCAATAAGTGGAAAAATAAATAAATAAATAAATAAATAAATATTCACACACGCACGCACGCACACACACACACACACACGGAGAGAGAGAGAGAGAGAGCATAAAAAGCCATACAGACTGTGAGTAACATCCCCCCTTGACACATAATGTATATGTGCTAGCAGACAAAGGAATAATCAATCATAGTAAACGTTCTTTATGTAGACATTGTAAGAATGTTAATTTTAAAATATGCTGAAGAATAAACTATAACAGTAATTTAACATTTGACTTGGTATAGATTTGGTTTGTGCTTGACAGACGTCTTATAACACCACACTTATCATGCAGTCATAACAGCTTTTTTGGTAACATTCTAACCGCAAACAGTCCTAACTGAACACTAATACAGTGGACCCTTGTATAACAAACAGCTTGTATAACATAAAATTTGTACAACATAAAAAATCTGGAGATAGGAGAAATTTGCTTAACATAATGGCCTGTGGGGAGAATCCGTACAACATAAAAACGGGATTACTCTGTTTTCAATGCATTCCTATGGGAATCTGTATAAAGGAAAATTTGCTTAACATAATTTCATTTGGAACGAATTAATTCCTTTATACAAGGTACCACTGTATATCAACAGAGACACCTCATGCTGAGAAACCTCTGCACCCTTATTAGGCCTCTGCCAAGATAGATCCTTCGCAGGTCACCCTCATAGCTGCTTGTTTCTTGCTCCTGTCTGAACATGCAGGTAGTGACAAGAATGAGGAACCAGAGCTCTGTCCAGCACTTGCCATGCATCCCCACACCTCATGGTGGTTGTGTTCATTGGCAAGATGATGAGCAACAGTGAGAAGAACAGTGAGGTGGGAGTAGGCCCACTTGAAGGGACAATAAAGACTTCTTGGAAGCGAGTTTCTCTGGAAAATATGGAGCCAGCCAACACCCTTTAAAAGGTAAAAAGGTAAAAGTTCCCCCTGCGCATGTGTGCTAGTCGTGTCTGACTCTGGGGGAGGTGCTCATCTCCATTTTCAAGCCAAAGAGCCAGTGTTGTGCAAGTCCATGGCCATGTGGCTGGCATGGCTGCAAGGAAACACTGTTTACATACCCACTTTTTACGGCGGTACCTATTTATCTACTTGCATTTACATGGTTTCAAACTGCTAGGCTGGCACTGTATTCATATCTAAATAAGCATCTATCCCCTCCCCCCTCTCCACATACAAAATAATTGAATTGGAAGGGGCTTATAAGGCCATCAAGTCCAATTCAATTTGCTGCATAGCTGCATGCATTCCAAAGCTTCCTGAATTTTAAAAATGCAGTTTCCCATGAAACCATATTTTCCAGTAGTAACTCTTTCTGTGATGGTCAGAAAAAAGAATGTTGATGCATAAGTGCCCTCTGGTGGACGATCCAGCTGGAAAGATAGATAAACTGGCATCACTTATATGTAAGAACTATTTGGAGCATGGATGGGTTTTCGCTGTCTCACTACACAGTGAGTGAATCTTCACACTTTTTGAATGCAAAGTTAAATAACTAAGAACACTGCATTGTATTAAACATGTATGGTTTCCAGCTTACATGGATTCATACTCCTAATGTTCCAACTGTGTGTATTGTACAGTTTCAGGCTTTCCTTTCATCTCTGTGCATATCAGCCGCTACCATTTCAAGTAGTCTTTGGGCAGTTTACAGTTTAATTACTACTTATACTTGTCCTTTGCTCTTCTCCAGTAGCAGATTGAGTGCTGTCAAACCTGGAAATCTTATTGTTCACCACCAGCACATTTCATTTTGGATGGTCTCATTATAGGGCTTTCAACGCAAGTGGTTTACCATTGCCTCCTACTGTGCAGTACTGTGACAAAGGCGAAGAAATAAAGGAAATAAAGGGTTAAACAGTTAAGAAATGTTGCTAATGTGCCATCTGATAAAAAGTCACCTAGGGAGAATGAAGGGGCTGAGAATATGGAGAAATAAATGATAAAAATGCATATAACAGAGGGTGAAGATCAAAGGATAACTTAGGAAGACAAGGGGAAAATAAAGACCCAATAGCTGAGGCATGCTGGGTGATTGACAGTGAGGAGGATAAGTGGTGTGAAAGGTGGGTAGAGAGGAGGAGGAAAAGAGAATGACAGTTGAGATTGACATTCAGAATGAGAGAGGGTGGCAACTGCCATTAACGTCTCCATCTTGTGTGGTTTCCTGGGAGTTGGACTGTTCAGGTCACTCCAAATATTGAGGGAGAATGGATGGATAATCCCCTGACAGGGCAGATGCCTGGCAGGAGGCAATATCCTTTGGCAGTGTGGGTGCGACACCTCTGCTGCGGCACTCAGTACCTTGGATAGGGCATGGAATCTCAAATACCTGTCGAGAGGGGCAGATCCCAGATGTTTTGTTCTTAAAATACAAACTGTTACTTATGTTAAATGAGCAACTGTTTATTAAAGTTGGAAATGAACACATGTAGAATGAAAGAAACAAAGCACCAGAAACTGTTGATGTTAATGCTGTTAATAAAAATTTGTTGAATTTTGAAGAAAAAAGTATGGACTAAAGAGTCTTCAGTATTGGAACTGTTTATGGCTGTAACTGAACCTTTACAAGTACTAACTAAAGTTAGCTTGAATGTTATTGCTTTGTCTGTGCAAGATCCTTCCTCTGTGTTACCCTCAGCAGGGGAGTGGTATCAGGAGACAGGTATCTTGTGCGCTCCCAGACGCATCTGGTGGGGAAGCTGGACTAGATGGGCCTTTGGCCTGATCCAGCATGGCTCTTCTTATGTTCTTAAGTTGTTGCCTAGGAACCGCCCTTCAGAAGTTCTCCATTCCCATCACCATTGAAACCATCTATTCTCTTCAGTCTGCTGCTGCTCATAATAGAGTCTGATATTTACTTACACAAACACTTTCATACTTGATAGGGTAACATTTCACTGAAACTTATCTGGCTTTTGACTTATCAGAGGATGAGAATGTGAATGGTGACTTGGAATAATTGTTTAACGAGATTGAACCACCTTGGGTCCTTTTTCCAAGGAGAAAGGTGGGGTAAAAATACTCTAAAGTAAAATAAATAAAAACTGTCCAGTGCCAAGAAAAACATTAAAAACTGAGGAAGACATTGCTTCGCATTATTGATCGGTCCATTGAGACAGTCCCTTCCTTAACTTTGAATCAAACTGGACCTGCAAGTTTTTCAAATTTTAAAAACCCCTGCAAAACCTTTTATGAGAGACGGGAGTGGAATGCATGTGCCTTCTGTGAAGAAGCAACAAGCACTGCTTCTAATGTTTCTCTACCTCCAGACTAACTTTATCCAGGCTTGAATGGAAACTTGTGAAAGAACCCACAGGACAAGAACTGAGCCAAACAAGTAATGTTCTAATGGTCCAGCTAATTTTTATTGTCCATGAGCACCCCCATCCTGCCACCTTTCAAAGAGAGAGGTGTATGATTTGGGAAGGAGCATAGCAAGGAGAAAGCATGTTTACAAAGTTGAGGCCCTCTTTCTGGCCGAGGTCAGAGGGCAGGTTGAATAAACGATGATAACAATCAAAGCTTGGATAAGAACAGAGTTTATAGAAGAGCCAGTGGACTACTTGAGAGATAAAGCTGAGATAAGGGTGATCCCAGCGACAGGAGTGGGAAACATGGAAAGATCATCCAGTGACAACTTTCCTTGGAAGGACCAGAGGTCAGATCTTTCAAGAATGGCCTCAAGGTGGAGGTAGAGATTAGCAGCGAAAGGCATCTACGATTGGTTGCTCGGCCGTGTCTTGTTCGCCAATAGGCAATCGCCCCCACAACAGGTTGGTTGCGTCACGTTTGCGCAGCGTGCGTTGGAAAACTGAAGGCGGGGATCCTGCCGGGGAATATCATTGACGGACAGCCGCGCTACCGAGTAAAAGAGAGCCCCAACTGAAAACCGGGAGCTGCTAGGCGCGCGGTTGGCTGATGTCCTGAGGAGGCGGTCCTAGAACCGCACGGTTGCTATGACGGCGGAATGCCCACCTTCCCGGCGCCGCCATCTTGTTGTTGATTCGAACCGTAGGGAGCGGGCGAGGGAAAGCCTTGAAGCCGGCCTGGGGGTACCCAGCAGCAGCGCCCCCCGGCCGGGCAGGGGGAAGTTTCGTCTCGGTAAATGGCGTCCTTCAGCTGCTGATGCTCTTCGGGGTTTGGGGTGTGGTGGGCTGGGCCTGCGTCGGGCGGGCGGGAGGGAGGGCGCTTCTCTCTGGTCCGGGCTTCCTCCCGGGGAGGACGCTGGGCGAGTGAATGAGGGCTCGGGGAGCGGTAGGTAAGGCCGGGGGCCGGGGGTGGGGGTCAGCCAGGGAAGCGCCCCGAGGCTCTCCGAGGGGGTGGCCTGGGCTGCCGGTCTCCCCCGTCGGATGGAGGGCAGGAAACCGGTTGCGGGGAAGGGAAGGGAAGGGAAGGGACGGGGGTGGGTGGGTCCCCCGTTGAGAAGCCTGACCGGTCGTGCCCGTGTGTTTCTGGCCTGGCGCCGGTCGGGTTTCCGCGGGCTCCTGGTTAGCAGCGAAATGAAGAGCACCCCCCCCCCGCGCGCGCCGCTCTCCGGCAGGGAGGCTCTTTGCTGCGGTTGCTTCGCCCCAGAAGACGAGCCTGGATTTGGTCCCCGTTGGAGGGCATGTGGGTGGCTAGGCTGAAAGGGGGGGGGCGTTGCGTGGCACGCCAGGGGAGCGGCGGCCTGGGTTTAAAACAACCCGGCGTTCCCCCCTTGGATGCCTGTCTGGAGCAACACTGAGGACGGGCAGTGGGTGACAGGCAAGGAGGCCTGGAAGAGAGCTCGTGTCCACTGGAGAAAAATGGTACCAGTACTAGTTTCCAACAGGAGCTTGTCAGTCTCATCCTAACTGAGTAAATTAGCCCTCCTCCAGAAAACTTGGGGGTGGGTGGGGAGGTTTTGGCTTTGGCAACAATGACTATCTTGCAGTGGAATTAGGCTTATTCTGTTTTATAATACAGTACTCGGAGAGAATGGCTAAATTGTACCTGAACGGAACTAGTATTGAAACTTTTCCTGTTTTTCTGCTGCTGAATGCATTTCCTGAAATATTAACATGTTGGCAATTGATCCTACATTTGTTGATAATGTTGATTTAGTAGAAAAAGCCCTCGTTCAGAATGCTTATGTAGGGGAATTTGTTTCAATAGTATAGTGCTTTAATAAAACCGTTTTGCACAGAAAGATATTTTGGTCCTTTTGTATGGGGCTTACATGAAACTAATAGTTCTCATACAAAGGACAAGTCTGCCCAAAAGCAGCAGATAAATTTAGGCATATGAGTGAAAGAGTGCCTAGAACAAAGCCTGTTTATAATGAGCTGTGCACATGCAGTTTGTAGAGAAGCATTCAGGCTATGCTAGGAAACTCTGTCCAAGTTAACATAAGCATTTTGTTGGCTTTTTTGCTTTTATGAAAACATACTAGCAATATTATTATTGCTAGGAAGCAGACTGCTTCCTATTACCTAATATGACTTTTATGACCCAAGTACTACTACTTTAATTGATAGAATGTATAAGTATATTTTAGTTCTTACTTAATATGTCACTATAACACTTGTTTTCAGTTGTTATTTTGATCATTTTCAGAGACTTTAGGGTTCAGTGAGTTCAGTTTTTCATTACTCTGGGTCATGCTAGGTTGCACACTTTAGCAGATATAAGCTAATTGTTTTAAGCTAATCATAGTATCTGTAAGGTGCTGTGCAGTGTGTTGCCTTTGGTAACTCGCTAGCAGAGTGAGCTGGTTCAGTTAGTGTGGTTGCCATTTTGACAGGGGGGAAATAGGAGGAAGATTTTACACCACCACCAGCAGTTCTGCATCTACAGTGCTATTTTCCGTATGATGGTTCTGAGGTATAACATCCTTAATGCATAGTACTTAAGATAGTAAATATACTTCAGTTACTTGTATGTCCTATCCTGATGCACTAGCCAGAGGGTATATTTCTCTTGGAATGCAAACAGCAGCCTCAGAAAAAGTAGTTCTTGTTTCGGTTCTGGGAGTGAAGCAAAGAATTAAACATTCCTATTCCACCTGTTTTCCAGACTGTTCAGGTTTCTTTGCAACTGCTTATTTAATGCAACAGGAACTGGTGTGTCGAAGCAGTTAGCGTCTTTGGCCCTAATATCATTCCAGATGTGTTCTCTTAACAATTATCTGTATTATAAAACATGGAGCATGGGACATCGATGGCCTTATTCCTTCACAAATTTCAGTTCCTGAAAACCTTTTGGAACCTGAAAGCATCTTTCATGGACATACAATTTTGGCTGGCTTTGGAAAATAGTGGTGGGACAAAGAGTTAACAGTTTACATTTTTAGCCAAGATTCTTAACAGCACTTGCCTGAGGTAGTGCAATAGATCTCCATTTCTTAAACCACAAATAAACCTTCTAAGCATCCCCAGCAAAGAGGGCTACAGTATACCTGTATCATATTTAACAATTTTTGTGGGATAGGCAAGGTGGATTGAATCTTTCAGTGACTGAAATGTCAGTGTAAAATGTGAGCACAATTAGGTTCTCTTTAACATTTTACTTTTCATCTCTGTCCCATATTTGCATTGCTAAATTTTGAAATGAGCTGCTACTTACTTTGAACTGGTCTTGGCATTATATTTCTTGTTCTCTGTAAATTTCCACTTGTTTTATTTTCATTAAATGTATGTCTTTCTGGAAGAGTCAGGTCTGTGAAAAGCTACTAGTACTTACATAATTTGTCATGACAGTCCAATCATAGCTGCTGCTTTAGATGAAGTAATGACTTGAAGGAGGCCTCCACACCTACATTCTTGTTAATACTGTAAGGTCATCTGCAAAAGCCTTCTTCATGGACCTCTCCTCTTTAAGGTGAGGCTGGAATCAATGTTGATGAGAGTTTTTGGAGTTGTGGTGTACCACCTATAGAATTACCATTTTCCTGAAAGTTCTCATGGTACCAAGGCTATACCGCTCTAGGTGCCAGGCAGCAGTTTTCTTAGGAGTTTTAGTTTCATTTACAGTAGATTGTTTAATGTATCTTCATATTATGTGTCTTCTGTTTAATTTTCCTTTTATAATGATTGATACTGTGTCCTGATATCTAAGCAAATGAGGAGCACAATATTAATAGTTTATAGCTGTAACTTTAATTAGTGAGAGACATTTGTGTTTGCACTCTTTTTTTGCATACTGCTTGTTGCTACTTTGGTCAGTTAAACCTTGTTTTCTAGAGTTGATGCAATATATTCTTATTTGGGAGGATGTTTCATGGTAGATAAACATATTACATTAGCTTGCTTGGGTTGATGTTTTTTCCTTCATTTTTAACATGTTTTATTTTAATACATTAATCCCCCGATTATCATGAGAGTTAGGGACACGACCTGACCCACAATAAAGGGAAATCTGTGTTATGCGAATGCTGTGTTGGGTTGGGACTGGGGGGCCTATTTGGGAGCTCGTGTGCTTACCCCAGGCCTGGCGCTGCCTCAAGTGGGCCTCCGACAGGCTTCCCGGGTCTGTTGGAGCCCCCATAAGTGGTTTCTGGTGAAACCAGAACCAGTCACTTCTGGTTCACTGGAAACCACTTATGGGGCCTCCAACAGGCCAGGGAAACCTGTGGGAGGCTCCAGAAGTGGTTTCCAGCAAACTGAAAGTCACTTCCAGTTTTTTGGAAGCCACTTCTGGTTCTCCAGAAACCACTTCTGGGGCCTCCAACAGGCCTGGGAAGCCCATCAGAGGCCCAATTGGGGCAGCACTAGGCCTGAGGTAAGTGTAGGAGGCCCCAAACAGGCCCATATAGCTCGCCCCAGGAGCCCTTGCCTTCATATACTGCTGTACCACGATATACCAGGACCGCAGTATATGAACCACAATATAGAGGGGAACGACTGTAATGTTAACCACCCTTAGAGTGAGACTACAAGCTGTAGTAAATCTTAATTCAAACCAAAATGGTCTGAGGCCTCCGTTACGAAATCATATGCCAAATAGTGAATGATGCTTGCTGTCGGTTGGTTGCATTTGATGAGAATACAATAATTGGAGTAAACATTGTAGAGGGGATGGTACCTTCAGAAATCCAGTTGCTGTCTCTGAATAAAAATGGTTGACCTTTATAAAAAAAGCATATTTCCTTTGTGTGCACCAGTGTTGTCTGTTTGCAAATACTGTAGATCCTTTTAAATGCATTGAATCCTAATAATAATGACATGCTCTCAAGTCAATTCTGACTCTTTTCAGGGTTTTCTTGGCATTAAGTACTAAGAGGGTTTTACCACTCCCTTTTTCTGGGTACTCTGGAACATTGCAGCTTACCCCTGGATAAACAGGTTGACTCTTCTGCTGAGACATTCAGTGGGGAATTGAATTCAGCCTTCTGTGGCTTTGCTGCCAGATTCCTAACTCACAAAGCTGTCCATCCAGCTTCCATTGGATCTCACTGCTAAGTGAAAACATCCTAGGAATTAGGCCAACATTGCTCTGCAGGTTCTTTCAAGTGGACAATTACAACATTATGGCACTTTGGAAGAACCAAAAAATTAATACAGACTTCTTTTATAAAATTTTATTGAACCGCTGTGCCTAGAAATGGGAGTTTTTGTTCCAGTAACATCCTTGAAGAGTATGATTGGGAACTGGAGTATTGTTTGGGTTATGGGGGTTTACCGAGCTGTTGTATTGATGTGGGTCAAAACCTGCCGCATTTGCCTGCATTCAACAAAGATTGTGAGCTTTTTGCCCTTTTTGCCACCCCTTCCTTTACATTGCCTCTTTGTCATTACATGGGCACAATGTTCCAATTCATTATGTAACTCGGAACATTTTGTTAAAAGTGAGTTTTTGGCCTTTTCAGTCTCTCTCTCCACATTTCTGTGAAAACAAAACAAGAGCAGAAGAAATAAGTTTCACTTCCCGTTAAGTGCTATGCCATATCACATGGCAAAATCTGGGTATTGCTGCAAATTTATTTTCCTGTGTAATTGATTCAAAGCTGCTGCATAAACTTTCTCTCATATACTGTGATTGCTATGAGGACGACTTCTGTTTGTGTTTAAAACATTTTGGGAAAATGGATAAAGCATCTGAAATGTCGTTGGTTCCTGAATAGTTTAGAAAGATGAAGGTAGAAGGAAGTATATGAAACAGAGAGCTGAGGGGAGCAGGAGGGAGAACCACATGGCACTGAACTTCCTGTCAGTTGTGGCTGCAAACCAAACATGCACAGTCTTGCATAATCACCGTTGGATCTCCCGAAAGTGTATAGAGTTAGGGGTGTCGGTAGGTACTAGCTTGGGGCCTGTTTTCTACACATATTTCTTACACGATTTTAGTAATGCACTATGTCAGGGCTGAGGGATGGGTGGCCTCTCAAAGGTTGTTGGAGATCAGTACCCTTCGTCCCTCACTGTTGATGGTATTGGGCAGCGTTGTTGGGAGTTGCCAGCTAACAATATCTGATAAATATGGTAGTCTTCAGCTTGACCCTGTGCCTTCTGAATTTTTCTGTTATTAATGGTGCAAGAGCAGGAATAGGGAATTTTGGTCGTATTGATGTTAGACTATTGCTCTCATCACTCAGTTTTGGATGTGCTGGCTAGGGCTGATGGGAGTTTTGATCAAACAACATCAGGAGAGCCACCGTTCCCTGCCATTGGTTTTCAGTAACTTCTTTCCAGCAGGAAAATAGGTAGTGCTATTCTTATATCCCTTATTAAGGTCAAAGAAGGGTTGTTAGCCAAATTGATGGCACTGCTTCTTCAGTATGAAAACTGCAGAAGAATTCTACTTTCAGTAATTCAGACAGGCCTAGAAATAGTATACAAACCAAGCAGGTTGCATTACAAGTTACTTGATGCTTGCTTGCATAGGGCAAGCCAAGGAATATTGAAATGGAGGTGAATCTCTAACTGTGCTTTACATTTTAATTACAGGACTGGCGTATCAGTCCTAGTGAGGTCTGACCATCAGTGGAAGTAGCTAAAGGGCATCAGGTTCTTCCAGCCCTATCCTGCAGCCTGTCAAACAGAAGAGCTAGTATTTTACTGCTAGTTCCTAAAAGCAGCCAGCCGGGACAAGCAGAAGGGATGTGTGGCATCGGAAGGAGAGTGGGTTGAAAGAGAAGAGTGGGTTTATAAGAGGCCTGTAAGCAGACGTTGCCTGGTAGATCAAGGAGAGAACTGTTTTAGTTGTGGTTCCCTCTTCTATGTCTCCCCCAAACCTTTGCCATAGTTTTCTTCTAGTGTTGTACTATTGCGTTCCATAAATCCCAGTGTTTTTTTTCTGCCACGCTACAGCATGTTCTCAAACCTCACATGTGGGTGTGCATATTAGCATACACAAAACTCTCCACAGTACCTGTGCCAGCATGTGTCCTAGTTTTCTATGACTGTGTTCCATAAACCCCTACTCTTTGCGGCTGTGTGCCTCGCCTCGCCAGCATGAAACAGATATGCTCAAACTTGGGCTGTGGCATGTGCCAAGAAACAGACATAGAGATCTCCCCCTCGAAACCTACGCAAAACATCTGTGCTAATTAACAGTACTGCTAGTTAACAAAGCCCACAAATTCCTAGTGTGGTGCAATATGGGGGTATATTTCATCCAGGAGATCAGAAATGTCAATATGCAAATATCCTACTTCCCCCCCCTCTATTTTTCTCACCTGAGATTCAGTGCTCAACTGGATCCGTTTTCTGAACTCAGTTTCTGAACTCTTATCTCTCAAATGCTGAGGAAGCTACTCACGGAAGGAATGTGGCAATTAATATTTCGGTACTTATCTGAAATAAGTGGCTGAAATCCTGTGGCTTCCCATAAGTTGCAACTAGAGGAGGCCCTTTGAATCAGTGGAATTGATGCAGGAACTGACTTAGCAAATCCCTGCTAATTCAGGGCTATGCCAAGCAACAGGATTTCAGCCAGTATGTTTTTTTTTCATACTTGCCTGTATGAGATTGGAGGTTTTTCTGTTTTGTATGTCTTTGTTGATATATTGTAAAAACTGGCAAGACCTTAATCAGAAGGATTCCGGTTTTTTTTCCTATTTGCATAATGGCAGTATTTTTTCCTGTCAGGATTAAATTCAAATATATTGATATCAGACTTAAAAAGATGGTGTTTTATTTCGGTTCATTGGGGCCTCTATGATATTATCTACCTTTTCCCATTAGGAAGGCAAACACTTCTTAGCAGTATTTTCATTTGGCTCAATTTATTATGAACCAAAGGCTGACTTTGGATATACTGTAACTAAATATTGGTAATAATGTCACCCTTTTTCTGTAAGTATCTGAATCTTTATATTTTCCAGTATAGGTGGTCAGCAACACCTTAGTGTTTCATTTGGGTTTTTTTAGACAAAGGTGTGGACTACACAGGGTCTCATTTTCAGAAGCTGTATTTTAATGTACACTGGTTTCTTTTAATTCTCCACTTGTTCTTTGGCAATAGTCACAGGCTGTTGTACCTACAGTTGACTATGTAAGACAGCTTTTCTCCAGGGAGTAAATAATCTAGAAGTATCTTATGCTGCAGCATGGTAAATCTGATTAGTAATTGGATTGGAGACTGCTGGGAGCTGCAATTTAGAGCCTGATTTAATGAAATAAAAAGTAAAATAAAGGCTTTTATACAATGTTCTTTAACGTTAAATACTGAATTCATTTTCATTTAGTGTTAGAAGCCCAACTATAGCTCAGCAGTGGTGGAGGTACCCATATTTTTAAAAACATGACAAATTCATGTGGCACCTTTAAGAAATGCAGATTTAGTTCAGTGTGACGCAGTCTTTAAATGCCTGTACTGCAGGTAAAACTGTGCTCACGACCTGGGGTTCAATCCCAGGTAGCAGGCTCATGGTTGTCTCAGCCTTCCATCCTTCTAAGGTCGGTAAAATGAGCACCCAGCTTGCTGGTGGGGGGCAATGTGGAAATATTGCAGCTACCCAATTTCCCTCATGATTTTTCAAAAATATTTCTTTTTATAATTGAGTTTCATTTGTATTGCTAGGAGCCCTGTGGCGCAGTGGTTAAGTGCCTGTACTGCAGGTAAAACTGTGCTCACGACCTGGGTTTCAATCCGAGGTAGCAGGCTCATGGTTGACTCAGCCTTCCATCCTTCCAAGGTCAGTAAAATGAGCACCCAGCTTACTGCTGGTGAGGGGGCAATGTGTAGCCTGCATACTGTAATTAAACTGTAAACTGCCCAGAGAGTACTTGAAGTGGTATTGGGCAGTATATAAGCAGAACACTTTTGCTTTTTTGCTTTTTAAAATAATCTAGTTCATCTTATGCTCCTGCTTTAGCATTCTGTATATTAATGCTGCTAGCTGACTTAATGTTGTCCATGCAGTTAATTTGCATACTGTACTTGTATTCTGCATTTCTTGCCCTCTTCGCTCATAAAAATCCTGATTTAGCCTCTTCATAGGAGAAGGTTAACTTCTTCTTTGAGGTAGAAGCCAGTTTGGAGATAACCAAGCTGATAAATAATTCAAGTGGTGAGGTAAGGAAGAGTTGCTTCCCAGCAAGACAGATGCTTGATTGTATCTGACTGTAGATTGGTTTGGCTTAGCCAAGGAAAAAACTCCAGGGGAAAATGTGTGTATCTAGCTTTATGCAAATACGTCATGCCAAATCAACCTTCATACGTCCTTCTCCTCACACAATTTCTCTAGCTCATTTGCCTTTCCTCCTAAGAATAGAAGGTTGATTGCTGTAGCTAGTTCACGAACAGGGCTCCCATCTCATTGAAGGCATCTGTAAATTGTGTTCAGAGTCCTCTTGAAATAATAAGAGCATATGATATATTCTAGCACTGCACTGTGCATTTTGAACAACATGGTAAGCCCAGAGCAACATGGTAAGTCCATTCTGGTGGCTTATCCTGCTTGCCAGTTTGCACTTTCATTTGTCATTTGACATGAACCAATGTCCTGCCACTGCTCCAGCTGGTTCCTTTCTCAACAACCCAGAGATAAAATGTTCACTTTATTGGGATAGAAATAACAGGCAGCTACACACAGAGTCACACACAGTAAAGCAATCCACAGAGCAAAGTTCTATGAATCACTTAGCAACTTCCTGTAGAAATTTGAGTGACTGGAATGGGTGCACCAGCATGCTGCACATCACCAGTAAGCCAAGATTACCGTGAGTTATGTTTTTCACATTTAAAACATTGGCTCATCTTCTGGATTTAAGATGTTATTCCTGTTCTGAGCCAGAATGTCTACACTTTTTATCATGTAGAACTGCATGTTCTAGATTCTAGACAGCAACAGGGAAGAGTTGACAGTTGACAGTTTCAATTACAATAATACCTTGGTTTATGAGTACCTTGGTCAACAAGTGTTTTGCAAGACGAGCAAACATTTCTGATTAATTTTGCCTTCATCAGCAAGCAAAGTCTTGCAATATGAGCACTCTGGCAGATCACATGATCACAGCTGAGCCAGAGGTGGTTCTCTCTCTCCCCCTCCCTGCTTAATTGTGGGGGATTGTCTGGAACTTTCCATCTCAGGCAAGCCCCCACAGCAGAGGGCAGAGAGAAGAAGGGAGCATCAGCCATGAGGGTTTTCAGAAGTGAGTGTAGGTTAGGGATTTGTTTTATTTTTCATTATATTTATATTTAATTTCTTTTCAATATTCTTGTTTTCTAAAACATTTCTAATTATGGGGCAGCTAGTCAAGTATATATAGGGTTACAAATTGCATTTTTAAAATTCTTACATTAAAAAAACACAGTAAAATCCACTTAATCCCAAGCAGAACAGATTCTGCAGCCAGGTACCTAAACCTTGTTATGGACTTGGATTTTTTAGCCAACTTCATTTGTGACTTTTGACATTTTGTGTGTACGGTATGCAGTCTATGGCACCCCAGAATGAATCATCTGAGTTTTCATTATTTCTTGTGGGGAATTTTGCTTTGATATATAAGTGCTTTGGTTTACAAGCATGTTTCTGGAATGGATTATGCTCATAAAACAAGGTATTACTGTACTGTATATGGTTCGTACATGTGGCCTTACATGCACATAACTGTTGGCCATGGATAAGATGCTAGCTTGGGTAGGATTTCCTGCAAGCTGCACATTTTAAAACACACCAGGCGGCTTAAGAAGTTTCTAAAGTCATGTCAGAAAGGATAAACTTGTAAAGACAATTGTTCTTTTGGATGTCCACATCCTGACTCTGAAAGTGAGCTCTGAAATGTGCTTGACAATTAATATGTCCAGACACATGGGATACAGGAGAGACAGTAGGATGAATGAAGAACAACTAGATGTAACATTCCAGTTTGCCACATTTTGTCCTAGGTCAGACCTGTAATGTCCTTGGTTTTTATACAGCATCTGTAACTATTCATAGCACCATCCATTTTTTAAATGTCAGGCCCTGGTTGAGGAATCATACTCTCTCTCTGATTGGCAGGGGAAGAAGCTGTGAGAGGGAAGGTGCTGAAGGAAAAGACACCAGTTAGGAAGATAAAGAATGGAAGAAATGGGAATTTGAAAGCACTTTTAAAATGCAAGGGTATTTGCCATGTCTGTGAATGCATGCGCTTAAAGAGTTTTGACTCTTGCAGCAGTATCCTGTATTTAGAGTGTATCATATAAGGACAGTTGAAGGAAAATGTGTTCTTTTTGTTTTAAGAAGTGGGGGAAATGTGTTTAACAAATAACCTTTCTCTCTGTTTCGTTTTTCCTTAGTCAGATATTGCCTTGCTTCTCCAAAATTCCAATTTGCCTGTTTTTGTGCTGGAATGTCTGTCTCCTCCTTTTCCCTAGTCTTGAAGAGTGCTCACTTGACAGTGCAAGCCTTCAGTTATGTCTAGCGGTTTGGGGGGAGTGAGCTTTGTCAGCAATTCCCAATTATTTGTTGACAGCCTTATGATCCACTAAAGTAGAATCTGATATCCTGTGACACATAAATACTCTTGACCTGTTCTGCAGTTGTTGGATCCAACATTTGGTGACTGGGTATGGAACTGCTCGACATAATTTATAATGCTGTTTTGAAGCCCTTTCAAACAAGGGGTGAGGAGGAATATGTGAAGAAGAGTGTTCAGTTTGTTACATGAAAGAGTAGGACTTTATTTTACCTGTTTGTTTGCTGATTAAATCGGGTTAGAGAGCCATCCAATCTAAAAGTCCTAGTAGTCTGCCTCTACAGCGTCCTACATCCAGAAGGTCCAGAAGAGAAACACACTTTTTAATGCTCCTTGTATTTTGGGCAAAACACTAGGGTGAGGAGAATTAACAATAGTAAGGCTGCACCTACAGTATTGTATACAGTTCTGGTCACCGCATCTCAAAAAAGACATAGTGGAATTGGATGCAGAAGAGAGCGACTAAAATGATTACTGGGCTGGGGCACCTCCCTTATGAGGAAAGGCAAAACATTTGAGCCTGTTCACTCTGGAAAAAATGCGTCTGAGGGGGGATATGATTGAGACGTACAAAATAACACAGGGCATAAGTAAAGTGGATAGAGGGACACTCTTTTCCCTCTCACAAAATACCAGAACTAGGGGACATCTACTCAAATTGAGGCTTGGGAGAGTGAGAACATACAAAAGAAAATATTTTTTGCCCAGCATGCTGTTAGTCTCTGGAACTCCCTGCCATAGGATGTGGTGATGGCATCTTCAAAAGGGGATTGGACACATTCCTTCAAAAGATGCCTTCAAAAGGGGATTGGACACATTCCTGGAGGAAAAGTCCATCACAGGTTACAAACCATGATGGATATGTGTAATCTCCAGGCTTAAAACGGGGGTACTTCAAGGGCCAGATGCAGAGGAGTGGTATCAGGAGATAGATATCAAGTCTCATGTGCTCCCAGAGGCATTTGGTGGGGTCACTGTGAGATACAGGAAGCTGGGCTAGATGGGCCGTTGGCCTAATCCAGCATGGCTCTTCTTATGTTCTTATGTAATGGTTCTTTTCTGTCTTGCATTTTGCATTCCAAAATACAGAACAGGTTTATTACTTTTTCCTTTCTATGCCCCTTTTCTCTAGCACTATTAAGAAATAATGTCCATTCTGTTAATGGACATGATATGTGCTAGTTACTTAAGGAGTGAATGCATATTTTGATTCTAGCTTTACAACCATCTGAACATTTGAACCAAACTCAAATATATTTGTTGTGTCAATACTTAAGTCAGAGCACTGAGAAACTAGAAATCCTTGTATTTCACATTTTAAGATTCTAAATTAATTGTTGATATATAATGTAGTTAAAGAAATTGTAATTGTTTATGAACCTGTTTAATTACAGTACTTTATATCATCTGTCTGAAAGTTTTCTAGTACTTTATTCATTTCAGTTTATGAGCTAAGCTGAATATAGTATATGGAAATGTTTAATGCTTGTGTATTTTCAACAGCTAATCTGCATTTTGGCTTAACATTAATCACACCTAATGATTTTTCTTTCTGATGGAACCTTAAGCCTTCTCCAATCATGCTGATTCCTTTCTTGTTTTCCTTTTTGATTACTCAATTCTGTTGGCTTGGAGTAAAGATCACATTGTATTGTATTCAGCTGTGAAGGCACAGAATTTGATATTACTACATCATGCAGTTGAAGTAGAGATAGTTACTAAAGGTCTGGGATTACAGTGGCTGACATTGACCACATTTGTTGATGTTATATTTAGCATATGTATGAATCATCCCTCTCCTCTATAAGCATTTTCTGTGATGCAGAAATAAAATGACACTAATAAATGGGGGGGGGGAGAGAAGTGGCATTAAATAAGAAGCAACGCAGAATCATACTGAAGTGAAACCAGAGGGAAACGGTAACAGTAAGGCATGCCATTTCTCATTAACAGTTCAGAAGAACGTCTCTTTCGTAGCCACCTTAAAGGCAACAAGGAAGGAGATACTCTATCCTCTAGAGCTGCAGTTCCTAACCTCTTAACTCCCAGAAATCCTGGCTAGCACAGATAGTGGTGAAGCCTTCTGGGAACTTTAGTTCAGGATCAGGAACAATTGGGGACTCCAAGTTGGAACTACAGGTCTAGGGGATGGAGTGCAGAATACCTCAGTAGGGGTGACACTGTCCAAAACCCTTGCTGTGGATACCTGCCACCCTCATATTGCTGGGTGGTAGGCATACAGCCAATAGTCGAATAATGGATGCAAATTATAGGCTTACATGAGTTTAGCGGATATTATGTATGTGTCATGAGTCTTAGCTGTAGGTTGTGGCCTCCTAATGCATTTACTAATGAGTCTTCTTATCAGTACCCCTAAATCCCTCACTCCAGTTTCCTTACCACCTTTTTGTGGAGAGAGGCAGTTTTTTACTTTCTTTGCATTATCAGAAAAACCAGTGTTTCCAGTAGCCAGTAAGCTTGTAATAATTTTTGTTTGTTTTGCTTTGCAGCCTTCAAAATATTTAAAAACAAAAAGAAATTCACTGGGATTAGATCTGAAAACTGTAGGGCTAAAGGAACTTCCTGTCTTTGTTTTTAATGTTATTACATTGTTTGGAAGCCAAGCAGGGCAGTTCTAAGATTATTAATAATATTCAGAACATATTTCTGAGAAACTTCCAACCACATATAGCCTTGTTAAATATTGCTGTAGCTTGTAAGATTGTTCACGTACTTTATGTTGTATATATTTTATTAACAATTTTCTCTAAATATCCACCTTTACTCTTTGAAGCAAAAAGTTGGATATTTAGGAATTAATGTTCAGAAGCAAGAGAGGAGAGCTAGTCCTTCTACTTCCCTTCTTCTGATGTGATCTTGTACTTCTGAACTTTCTGGATGTTTCTCGTGTACCCACTGATGCAATGTTATATATGAACTCATGCATCTGTAGCTCCACCTGGCAGCTGTTACCTGTAGGTGTTTGTTATTGTGTGAAATCTGTGCAGAGATTTGCCTAGTTGTTTCCAAGCCCCACCCCTGCCCCACCCTGGATGTTGAAAACCATGGATAGTAGTGAACGTATATGTAGCATTAAAAAAAAAGAAAAAATACTTTCAATATGTACAGTAAAACCTTGGATTACAAGTACCTTGTTCTCCGAGTGTTCTGCAAGATGACCAAACATTTCTTTAAAATTTTAACTTGATAAATGAGCAGTATCTTGCAATACAAATAGTACGTGACGCTCAACGTCACATGATCACAACTGAACCAGTTGTGGTTCTCTCTCCCCCTCCCCCCCCCCCCGGTGGGATTGTGGGTGATTGTCTCCCATTCTCAGTCTGAGGCCTCAGTGTCTGGCAGAAATCAGTGATTTTTCAGAACATTGGAAGGTGCCCACAACTGGCATTTCAACACACCAATGGACAGTCCTTTGCTTTTCCATACATGAGTAAGCTTAGGAACGCTTTGCTTCATTCTAGGCCAGGCTGCCTGCAGTTATAGGCCCTTTCCTCTGCTGCCTTATTGCCAGTTACATTAAATACAGTATATGGCAAGAGTTTATTAATGTGTTGTTGTGTTTTAAATTTTATATTTATTATTTTGTATTGTATTACAGTACTGTAACCATTTTATATGAATATCTTTGGGTTGTAGAATGAATCATCTGAATTTTCATTATTTCTTAAGTGGGAATTTGCTTGGATATAAAAGTACAGTGGTACCTCGGATAACGAATTTAATTCATGCTGCAAGTCACTTAGAACAATTCATTATCCAAAATGTGGTTTCCCATTGAAATGAATGAGAAATGGACAATCCGTTCCGGAGGTCCCCCCAAAAAGGCAAAAAAAGCTGTGATTCCCCCCCCCCGATCACTTTATAAAAGCATGCAGTGCTGGAACACACACACCCCAGAGGAGCCCACCCTGCAGTGCAATGCAAGCATGGAGAAAAGAAAGTAATATATAATTGCGAGGCTCAGTTTCTCACTTACTAAACTTTGGATGTAAAACTTAAATTATGACATGTAGATCCTTAGGTGTGTGGAATAGCATCTGAGGCTTTTCCACCTTCACAGATTTACATTAGTCTGTAGCACAAGAATTTATGTCTGAGTATGAAACAGTCTGAGAATACGTGGGATTTCTTCTGTCACTTGCTTTAAAACATATGCCCTGCCTGGGAGAAGGGCTAGCAACTGGGGATTTGTGTATGTTTGCAGAATGCAAACGGTGCCCCCTAGATAAATAGGGATAGTCATCATCACAACTCCATTAGGGCCTGCAAGATTCCATCCCCCCACTCCCAAGTGACCAACTTAACTACAGGATCACTGTCCAAATTACAGCTCTATTAACGGTACATGTCTATTTGGCAGTTCAGCTGGCAATTTTGTCTGCCTCAGTCATAATCTCTTTTGGCTTCTTGCTGATCTTTAGTGAATGGGCAAATAAAGAGTGTATCCTTGGGGGATGTGCTGGTGTGCAGTTGTCGCAATCTGTCTTGTGAAAAGCGGGAACTGTAACATTGGGAAATTAAATAGGGAGCTAGTGACAATGGACTGCATATTGTAAAGAAGGACATGAGAGGGAGCGTGCACGTTCTTGGCTTGAATGCTTAAACAACTTCCTTGATAGTACCAGGGAGTGGCTGAAAGCCTGTTACCAAAGCTTTGCTGTTTAAGCCTGATGATGTCATCACCCATGGCAATTCTTTAAAAATTAAAAATGTCTGATTCCACCTGCTCCCTAAAGGTCTGAAAGTAGCTATAGGCAGCAGGAAGATTTTACTGGTGGTGGTGATTCTCATAAATTAGACATGCTGTCTGTCCTTTGGCTTCCAGCAGCTTGACCACAGCGAAAGGAACCGCAAGAGAGACTTGGGACCTTCATGGGTAGGGTCAGAAATTTTTAATTTTCAGAAAAATTGCTGTGGCTGACACATTGTTAGTGGCACAATAGAATTCCCGCCAGGGTTATGTAAAATTTGTCACATCCTTGGGCTAAGTAATGTTTTTCTTCTAGCATCACCTGAGCTTAAACAGATGGAACATTTCAAAAAAGTTAACTTCAAAGTGGCTTTAAAAATTATTTTAAAAAAATCAAATCAAATACACCCTTCTGCATACCAAGACTTAAACCTTGAAGACTTGCAGTGTGGTCAAGTACAGACCTGTCTTATGAAAAGATCAGGTGAGCCTTTCCTGGTTTCTGTCACAAGCTCATGAGAAATTAATGGTCTGGTCTGATCAGTGATAAAATATAGAGTGTTCTTTTTCCCCATTCGTCCTTAATTTGATGTCTTCTATAGTTCTAAGCAGGTGGTCACTTGTTTTTGGCATCCTTTTGCCAACAGCAGTGGTGAGTTAATCGTTGGCCATTCTTTCATTTCTCTGTGTCATTGTTTTATAAAATATATTTTGAGTCATGCCTGGTTGAACTTCTGCAGGAAGTCTTGGGTTTTGTTGGATGCAGGTAATTCAGCAAAGATTGATCAAGAGCCAACCCTAATGTTTGTAATATTAGGCAGAGCAGAAATGATTTCTGGATATTGGAATTATAATTGTGCTGTATATGTCTCAAATGTAAACAACCTCTTATTGTAAGATGTTATTGGCTAACAGAGAAATCATGGCCAGAGTAGTTGAGTGGCCTGTGGTACGGTAGTGATCTGCAGGTCTTCAGTATATACATGTGATGCTTGTCACCTCCACAGCCATGTTAGCTTGCTTTGAGATGGGCTAGTGTTTGGCATAGTACTTGAGTCTGGTGACATTTGCAATGGAATTAGCAAGGGGGGAGGGGACCCTAGAGCATTTCTGGCCACTGTGAAGACCAGTAGGGGTAAGAGTAGTGTACTAAAGAAGGGTGTAAACGAAGGACAGGACACAGGTTGAGAGTGAGGGACCTCAGCTTTAGGAGCTAGCTTTCTGGAATGTGCTGTGAATGTACATACAGTCTCTGTGTATCTGTACTTTAGCATTATACCTTCTTTGTTGGCTGCTGTTGCTCAGACTTCATGGCATCTTCCCTCTCTTTTGCAGATTGTTGGCACATGTTTTCTTCCTGAGCTATTTGAGGGGTAATAATTTCCTTCCTTGAGCCACCACTCCTTCCACCCCATGCAGCACTCTCTGTGCCCCAAGTGTGTGACTGGTGCCCTACGCAATGTGTGTTTGTCAAACCATGGAGGTGGGGAAGCATGGCAAGAACACAACCCACACGAGAGCCCGAGGGGTCCTGCTGGAGCCTTTCATCCATCAGGTGGGCGGCCACAGCAGCATGATGCGCTACGATGACCACACTGTGTGCAAGCCTCTCATCACTAGAGAACAGCGCTTCTATGAATCCTTGCCTCCAGAAATGAAGGAGTTCACACCGGAGTATAAAGGTGAGCCTCCTAACACCTTTGGAGAATCTTCTTGAAGTCCAGAAAATATTCCTCTCTCTCTCTCTCTCTCTCTCTCTCTCTCTCTCTCTCTCTCTCTCTCTCTCTCTCTCTCTCTCTCTCTCTCTCTCTCTCTCTCTCTATGTATGTATGTATGTATGTATGTATGTATGTATGTATGTATGTATGTATGTATGTATGTAAAATATAGCTGTTTGAGTTTAAAATGTCCTTAATTCATGTTGTCAAGTTTACCTTCCCAGGAGCCCATTGGAGTTTGAGTCTTTTTACATGTGGAGAAGTGGATGTCACCAGTCAGGGTTTCCCTTTACCAGCCCAGATCGTTGGATGTCCTTAGCCATGACGGCCTCTCTCATATCCCCAGTTAGTCAAACACTACCTGGGGTCAGTTAATTAGAGAAGAGCGTGCCTTGTGTGCTCACATTGTTTACAAAGATTATGAGGACTTGGGAGTGATATTTGGAAAGTGAGGCAAGTAAGATAGCAGATTTGGGGGACAAGAAAACTGCCAATGTTAAGTTTAAAAGTATTAGCAGAGAAGAATAATGTTCTTACATAGTCAGAACAAAGGCAAGTAGAATACTAGGAGTGGGGATTGCATTCTCTGCTAGAAAGTGTCCTGCAGGGCCAAAGATAGATCCTATCATCAGGGGTCAGGCGCCATTAAAATATTGGTGCTGTCTCACAGTTAGGGTTTCACAGTTGTGGAGATCAGGCTGTATGTACAGCATATCACTCAGTTATCAACATGCACTATATTTAGGCAAAGCATTATGACTTTTCTTGAGTAAATGTTCCTTTTCAGTGGATCATAAGGTATTTTATATTTTTATTAATGCCAGTGGAAATATGTGACAAGGCAGAGCTAGGCTGTTTATTTTGACTTTGGTACAACATGTGACAAATTTCCCATGACTACTGAAATAGTCTTATGGCTTATTGGAGAAACTAGGTACCATTTCAACAAGGAGTCATTCTTGTCAATATTAAGGCTGATACAGAAGAAGGTGTGATCATGCCAACTAATGGGAAAAATGATTTAAAATTAATGGAACACGCTCTCTATATTCTGGATGCAAATTTTAGCTAGACCTGAATGAGATATACTGAAATATTTATTCTACCATTAAGAGACAGAGTTCTGAATCCAGAGTACATTTAGCTGCTTTTTTGATGTGTCAACAGAAAGTAGACTGCTGTATTTTGGGGTTCCCCCATTATTAAACTCCTATCCTGAAAAGGGGACTTGTGCCCGCTGGAATTTGCAGTCTAAGGCTTTGAATATACCTTCTTCTGGCATGTGTCCATTTATCCGCATAAGGCAGTTGTAGTTGTGAGGGATGTTGTGAGCAGTTGCATCAGCTGGACCAGAGGTGGAATTCTCAGGGGCCACTTTATTTTCTATACATTTGCTAGACAATCTTCCGTGAGATGGGAGTATGTGTTGCCTAAATGTGAATCCCCTCCTCAAGGGGCAGGCTCCATGGTAATGTTGGGCGGCATCTCATAATTCTAGAACAGACATGATGAGATACAGCATATTCTACAAATATGTACTGTACTTTCATATTATAAGTTTTAAAGTTTGTGATCTTTCTTGACTATAGTCCCCCTTTTTATTTTATTTTTTTTATTTTTCATTTGCGTTTGCATTTTGCTTTTCAATGGCAGGTAGCCAGTTTCAACCACAATAACAGCATAATTGTACTGATCGGTATTCTAGCCGAACCATTTCTGCCTGATAACAGCTTGCACAAACGATAGTAAAGATTACATGACAATTTTAAAAAGCATTTGATCTTTTATCAAATCTACTTCCCACCAGTATGTTGAATTGGGATGCTTTATTTTCTATGCACAGTAAGTAAGATGGGAGATGCTGGCTGGATAGCTCAGTGGTTTAGGTATCTGGCTGTGGAGCCACATGCGGGGAATGGGAGCCTCTCTTGTGCCTCCTGGGAGTAGAGCCAGCCCGTGTGGCCTTGGGCAAGCAGCACAGTCCCAGGATATCTCCAGATGAAGGGAAGGGTTGACCACCTCTGACTGTCATCTACTTGGAAGCACCTGAAAAGGGTTGCCATAAAGCAGAATTGAGTTGATGTTAGATGATTGTTTTTTATTAAGGTGGGAGAAAAGTATGAGACACGTGTCATTTTGATAGTTAAAACAAACATAGTAAGCCCATGGGAGAAAGTATTGCGTTATTTCTTCACTCCATGGGTACAAGAGTGCCCTCTTGCTACTGGATTTTTCTTTTTCAGTTCTTTTATCTTCCAGCCCCTTTTGGGGTTCTTTGTTGCAGTGCTAGCTTTGTACTGGCGCCATATTATTAGGAATCTCCAGGTGAGGAATCTCACAAGTGGCTTCTTTTCTGGCAGGTGTTGTGTCCGTTTGTTTTGAAGGGGACAGCGACGGCTACATTAACCTGGTAGCTTACCCCTACGTGGAGAGTGAAGCCTTGGAGCAGGAGGACACCCCGGAGAGAGACCAACCACGCCGCAAACACTCTCGCAGGAGCCTCAACCGGTCAGGAAGTGGTGGCGAGCACAAAGAGGAGAAAGCAGGCCTGCCCCCTGACACTCCAGAAAGGTACTAGGTATTTGTGTTGCTTTTAAAAAAATGCTATTCAACAGTTGCTTCGCTTCAGGAACCCCTTGCTTGTTGCTTGATGGTGTTTCTCAGTGTCAAATTCAGCCTTGCGTGCACCTGCCGAGTAACTCCTGAGGCTGTAGCGCTTAAGGAAAGAGGTGTTTGGCACTCACCTGTTATCTGAAGGATGGGAATGTCTAACTTGGTTTAGCAGCCCAAGTGCTGGTTTCTATTGTACTCTTAATTCCTGTCTGCAGCAGCAGGCCTTTTACTTATGTTCTATTTTGCCAACAGCATCCAGGACACAAAAAGTCTCAAGAGTGTACATTCAGACGTTCCCTTTCAGATGCTAGATGGAAACAGCAGTGTGAGTTCTGAGAAGATCACCTTCAATCCCTGGAGTCTGCGCTGCCACAAGCAACAGTTGAGCCGCATGCGCTCAGAGTCCAAGGAGCGAAAGCTCTACAGTATCCTCCAAAAGGCAGAACGTAGCCTTGGCTGGTGTCTCCTTCATGATCCATTCACAAGCCTTGGTAGGCCCTGTTGAGAGCTCTCTTATCTTCAGCACAAGACGGGACCTCTCCCTCAGTGGCTGTCATGGAGCATACCTGTGGTGTTTTCACCACTTTCACCTGTTGGCCTTTTACTGTAGTCCATGACCATTAATCCAAGTAAAGTGGAACCCCAACTTGTGAGATTAATCCATTCCGAGCGAACGCTCATAAGTCATTTAACTCGTAAGTCGGGGAGCAGTTTCCCATAGGAATGCATTGAAATTCAATTAATCTGTTATGGACGAACAAATTTCAATGCATTCCTATGGGAAACTACTTTAAACCACCCACTGCTTTTCCTCCCCACACACAAACCGGGCACATTGGGGGGAGAAGCGGCAGATGGTTTAAAATGTCTTTAGCCACCTTGGCAACCGCTTGCCTCAGTGCCTGAAAGACATTTTAAACAGCACATGCTTCTCCCCCGCAACCCCCCTCGTTGGGGGGAAAGGCGCACACTGTTTACGATGTCTTTCAGGCACAGATGTAACCGTTTGCCTCTGTGGCTGAAAGACATTTTAAACAGCACAAGCTTTCCCCCTGCAACCGCCCCAGTTTTTTTTTAAAAAAAAATCAAGTTGGGGAAACCTGATCACTAAGTCGTAAGGCGGCAGGAGAAAAAGATCAGATAATCTGGCTCATAAATCAGGATTCTCAGTAGTTGGGTGCATCGTAAGTCGGGGTACCACTGTACCTTTTCTGGAGGAGAATACTGGCTGTTAGTGTCAGAACGAGAGCTTGTTTCCCCTACCTGTGGTTTTTCTTTCCCAAACAGTGTGTTCTGTCTGAAGGTACAAATGTCCTCTCAAAGCTGTCATCCGGTGGGTGGGTTTTGTATGTCTCATTCCCGCCCTCATGCCTTCTGTCTCGACCTGTGTTGTCTGCCACAGTGTTCCCTCGCAGAGCCCCTGAGGTTCCTGTAGGGGCCAAGCAAGGCAGTTATAGGGGTGCGAAGCTTCAAAAGAGGAATTCTCCTTGACCAGCTCTTCAGAATTCCTTTTGCTGGAGAATGTGGTACACCACTTCAAACTTCCCTGTGTGCTTGACTTGAAAATGGGGACCAGACAGCATGGGGATGATGCATCCGAGGAGAAGGCTGCTCGGCAAATGAAGAAATGTGCACAGAGCACTTCAGCCACGCTAGGAGTGCGAGTTTGTGGAATGCAGGTACTGCATGAGCTGCTAGCAAAACATAACCAGTGCTGCTGCATTTATAGGGGGGCATCTGTTTCAGAATTGGACACCTCTTGAGGAATCTGCTTCCTTTTTTAGACTTTGGGGGAGAAGGGAGGGAATGAACGGGAGATCTGTGGGTTGTATCCAGTGCTCATATCCAGCTGGTGGCATTGCTTTTCTCACTGGAATAGATTCCATTCCTCAGAGCCAGCTCCTTCCAGCTGCTCCCAAGGGTTTTGAAATCTGGCAAGAGACTGCTGGAGGAGGAAGTGGATGAGGAAGTTCTTATAAACCTGCTTGTGCAGTGTTGGATTCAAGTCACAAGTTCTACCTACTCTCTAATCACAGATACCTAGTTCTCAGAGTGGCTTGAAAATGCGTAGAGAAAAAGGTTGTGGATTTCTTCTTTATTGAGAGGCATTGTTTCAGTAGCAAAATGTCAAGATTTATTCTGCCAAAGTTAAGAAAAGGTTCCAAACAATGAATAGTGTTCAGGTTGGGAATGGGAAACATCCAATCTCACCTGATCTCAGAAGCTAAGCAGGTTCAGCCCTGGTTAGTAGTTGGATGGGAGACCACCAGGGAATACCAGGTGCTGTAGGCGCCTGAAGTAGGAACTGGCAAACCACTCCAGTATTCCTGCCAAGAAAACTCCATGGACATGGGGTCACAAAGGGTCGGTCACAACTGTAATGACACAACACACACATACATGGAGTTATGCCTTTGCATATTGTTGCGGAGCTGGTACAGAAGATTACTAGCTGTTTAACAGTGCAGTTCTGAAGGTATCATGGTGAGCATCTCTTTGCCAAATGAGTTCAATCTCATGAATTGTAGATGGACTAAAAGTTGGCAACTCAACCAGTCGTGCTGATGCCCCAGTTTAAGAGAATGGGGTCTTACAAGGTTGCGGATATGCTATGAGGTTAAAGCAAAGCAAAGCAAAGTGTTCTGCTTATATACCGCCCCATACCACTACAAGTAGTCTCTGGGCGGTTTACAATTTTGATTACAGTGTGCAGGCTACACATTGCCCCCCCAGCGAGCTGGGTACTCATTTTACCGACCTCGGAAGGATGGAAGGCTGAGTGAACCTTGAGCCTGCTACCGGGGATTGAACCCAGGTCGTGAGCACAGTTTTACCTGCAGTACAGGCATTTAACCACTGCGCCACGAGGTTATTACTTTTAAACCTTAAACATTGTGGTGAAAGGGGCGGGCGGGTTGGATGTGGAAAATAATGCACTCTTGCCAGGATACATATGCAGTAACACCTACCATAGTACTGCCCTGTTTAGTGCTGATTCATTACAGGTCAGGCACTAATGTCCATTTTATAGTGCTCACTCAATGCTTCCTCAGTGCTTAGCAGGGCATTGTTGTTGGGTTGCTATCAATCAGTTCTGACTTGAAGAAACGAATTGAATTGGCATATAGCAGTCCTAGTGGGGCTTTCAAGTAAGTGAGATACTTAAGGAGAGGTTTTATCACTTCCCCCATTTCCAGTGAGTCTCATGGCTTAATGGGGACCCCAGCCCAGGTCTCCTGAGTCCTATTCTAGCCAAACGGGCTATCCCAAGCAGAGCATTTGCTGTATTTGAAACCTGCCAATCAGCAGGGATAGAAAGCCATTTTATGCCTAGATACGCTTAAGCACATCCGATCTCGACTGATTTTGGAAGCTGAGCAGGGTCGGCCCTGGTTAGTACTTGGATGGGCGACCACCAGGGAATACCAGGTGCTGTAGGCACCTGGAGTAGGAAGTGGCAAGCCACTCCAGTATTCCTGCCAAGAAAACTCCATGGACATGGGGTCACGAAGAGTCGGTCACGACTGCAACAACACAACAACAAAAGCTATATAGGTCTGTCCAAGTCTTCCATGTGGATGGCATTATACAGCTCTCAAAACAGCAAAAAATGTATGTTAGACAGGACACTACCCCAAGTAGCGCCCTGTTTCTTCTGTCAGTGATCCCTTCCTGTTAACAGAAGATATCTTTACAGTTTGGACACGGAGGCCCTCTGCTGGAGGGTGATCACCTGAAACTGAGGAAAACTTGAAACTGCTTGGATAGTCCCAGTTCTGTATTTCCAAGCTGACGTGTGTGGATCCTCAGTTTAAATAAAGCTCATGATGCTGTGATGCTGCAGTAGCCTATTTTACTCTGAACTTAACAAGGTGTCTAGTTAGTCACTCAGCAGTTTCTGTGTGCATTTAAACCAACGGGATCTTGTCTTAAATCTCTGGCCAACTGCACTATACTGTATTTGGAAAGGAAGTTCAAGTATGTCTCCCTTGTGAAAAGATACCAAAGCTTGTAGCTGTTTGAAATACCCAACTACCATATGTGCAAAATCTGTGATTTCTTACAGGAGTCAACCATGTTTGCAAAGGCATGTAGAAATACAACATCATATTTAGTTCCTTTCTAAAACTGGAGATTTTGTGTTTGGGTCCTGACCCAATTTGTTGATTTTGGCTCTAAATACTGTATATACTCGAATATAAGCCTAGTTTTTCAGCCCTAATTTTGGGCTGAAAAGGGGGGCCCTCGACTTACATGCGGGTCAGTACTTTTAGCCACTGAGGCAAGTGCTTGGGTCGATGGCTAAAAGTCATTTTAAACATTGTGTGCTGGTTCTCATGACCCCCCTCTGCATCACAGGGGAGCAGTGTGCGATGTTTAAAATAACTTTTAGCCACTGACCTAAGCACTTGCATCAGTGGCTAAAAATCATTTAAAACATCACACACCACTCCCCCAGCTCACAAAGGAGGAGCTGCCAGGCCCTGCTGCATTTCCCACCCTAGACTTATACTCTAGTCAATACATTTCCCCAGTTTTTGGGGGTTAAATTAGGGGCCTCGACTTATACTCAGGTCGACTTATACTTGAGTATATATGGTATACATCCCACATGAACATCCAGGATAATCCTTAGTAGCCTTTTCCAGTAGCACAGCAAGACACTTCCCGCTACCTGCCATCTTTGGCTTGGAAGAACTAATCTGGTATTTCTGGGGGTTTGGACTAGAATTAGTCAATCCTGGTATTCCAGAAATGCAGAGGTTTCTTTTCTAATACTCCACAGAAAAAGAGTGGATAACTGCTTGATTGTAAATTCTGTATTTGAAACCTAATAATCATGGATGAAAAGCCAATGTGTACTATAAAGTTGCCTAAGACTGTCTGCCTGCTGGAAATGGGTAGTATCACACAGCACTCAAAGCAGGAAAAATATAGTTAGTCAGGGTGCTACATCAAGTATCTTCATTTGAAACTAAAGATAGGTTAAAATGGTTTTCTAGATTTCATGATTTATTGTGTATTGTTTGTATTCTGTCACTGTGATTTGTATGACTATGTTGTGAACTGCCAGAGAGACCTCCGAACTATGGGTGGTATGCAAGATGGATGGATTCTTACCATATTTAAAGATGGTGGTTCTGGCTTCTAAAGTATTGTATGACTTCTGTCTGCATTGCAGGTGTATCAGCTGGATACGGGGCATTATTTGTGCAGAAACAAATACTATGGCAGAGGCCTTTCCATTGAGGGTTTTCGCACTGCCCTCTACCAATATCTCCATAATGGGGTTGAGCTTCGAAAGGACCTCTTTGAGCCCATCCTTAGCAAATTGCGAAGTCTGAAAGCCGTGTTGGAGAAGCAGGCCTCCTACCGCTTCTATTCCAGCTCTTTGCTCATCATCTATGATGGGAAGGATGGCTTGTCAGAGGCAAACATGAAGCCAGTGGACCTCTCTCCCACAGACCGCCTGCAAGATGCCAGCAGCACAGAGGCGCCCGCTGTCCAGCCCAAGGTGGATGTACGTATGATTGACTTTGCACACAGCACATTCAAAGGCTTTCGGGATGACCCCACTGTACATGATGGCCCTGACATGGGGTATGTCTTTGGACTAGAGAGTCTTATCAACATAATAGGACAACTGCGGGATGAGAATCAGTAGCCTTGGGCTGGACCTCTTAATCTTTACCCTTGGTTATAGGAACAGAAAGGACCACAGCACCTACAGAGAAAGCAGACCCTGCTGCTTTGAAAATATGATGATGCTCCAATATATTACATTTCTCATCAAAGGACATGACACCATGGATGATCCTAGCAAATTGGCTTTGACGATCCTGGCCTGGACTCTTTGGTGGGAGAGACAATCTCATGGACCCCTGTGTTGGGCATTTGTACCTGGCACTTGGCCTCTGTTGTGCACAGCCCTGTGTTTATGTCTGTTAAGAATGTGGAAACTAACTCCAAATGAAAGAAGAGAGGTGGTATTCTAGAGGTGTAGATTTTGGAATTCCGCTATCCTCCTTCCTCATCAGCCTTCAGCTGAGGCACTATGGTTTGAACTTCCCTTCTTTTGTTCAAAAAGGGCATTCAGATCTAAGCAAACATTAGTTCTTGGGCTGATTAAGGCACATGATTTGCACACACTCCACTCTGCTGTTGCTGCCCCAAGCAGATGTGAGATACTCTTCTGGAGGATACAGATGATACTTCATTTATCTTCTCCGATCTGGGCGTTATCAGATCATCCCAACTGGGGAAATAAATGACCAAAGGAAAATAAATGCAGTGCAGTGCTTAATGGTTTTGTTTTGCATCCTTTTGGTGAAGTTTGCCTACCTCCTCTCGCTTCTTTCCAGCTGTTGAAAGAAACTCCAAATTCCAGAAAGGCATGGTTAGGTGTCTGCATCATCCACAAGGTCTCTAATGGCGTGGAATTTTCTGGCTGCTTAAGCAAGTGTGGGTAGCTCATTCACTCTGATCCAAGTTTGCAAATTTTGTTTCAGATCTTGCCGATGTAGTAGTCTCTGATTCAGGCTCATTCCGATCCAAGCACTATGGTGTGGGATTGCAGCTTTTTCCCTTCCTTCTCTACTCAACAGGCTTCCCACCGAAGTGATGCACTACCATACCACTTCCATCCACAAAAAATGAAGCACTTGTGAAGTGACTGATGAGAAATTTGGAACTTATCCCCAATGCAGAGGGAAGCATCCGTCCGGCTTTGAATGGTGGCCCTCTTCTTAAAAGGTGTTGCCACCTGGGTTTGTTTTGACCTCAGGGAATCGGTGTTTGCTGGCCTTGTTCCTCTGGCTAGTGACTTTTTGAATGCAGCTGGGCCGTGTTCCAGCCTCATGTATGTTTATGGGTTTTTGTGCAGGGGTGGCGAGGGGCTGAGGAGACGTGTTAGTGGTTTACAGCATTAGTAGTGACTGCACTAGCTTACTGTATGCATAGTCAAAATCAGTCTGAAGCTCTTAGTGGCAGCGAGAGGTTGTCCTTGGACCATGGAAAATAGTCACTCTCATTAGGGCTGGGCCTGGTACAGAGAAATGCACTAGACCTCTTAGAAAATGCACTTTGTGGGGAAGGGGTTGGCTGCCGAAGGGAATGGATGCCAAGGCATTACAGTTGAGGCCAGTCGTCCAAAGTCTTTACTGAGGGATTCCTGTAGGAGGCGTTAGCTTTTGTCCTAAAGCGCCTGGTTGCTTTATTGAGTCTGTGCTTTTCTTCTGAATGGGTATAACCTTCACGAGTCCATATTGATAGTATTGGTGGCTCTCTTTCATCAAGGGGCAGAATTCGCAAGGTGCAGGATGTGTAGTCTGCAGAAGCAAAGCTTCCTGACACCATCCTGCACATCACAAGGAACAGATGGAGCCACTTTTTTCATTGACCAACTCAGCTCTGGTTCTGCATCTGGGTTGTTGTTGTTTTGCCAGATGTAGCCTCTATAACTCTTTATGCTTGAGAGCAATGCAGTTTTCACAGCATTATTTGACTCCCACAGTTTTAAGGCGAAAGTGTTTTCTGCTGGCCCTTGCTGTGGCATCTTCATATTGAGGGATCACAGTAATTGTGGGTGTTCCTGTTTTGGTTGAACTGCATCCTTCATGATTGCTATAAAAATCTAGACCATGTTAAGAGTTTTGTACTTAAATAACAGGGAAGAGTATAGAAAAGTACTCTCTAAATTTCAGTGATTCCTTCCTTGACATCCTTATCTGGACTATCAACTGTCCACGTGTAAGAGCATGTAAATAGAACTCTCCCCTTTTATGTTTCCTGGTTTTGTTTTGTTTTTAAAATGCTATAATTCTGTTTGCTTCATAAGGAACCAAATATGCGGAAGGACATAGTTTTGTCAATACTTTAGCATTGTGTTAGTTTTCAGACAGTGAAATGGCAAAGCACAGTCTTGTTCAATAGCAATAAGTTTTCTAAGCTGACGTTCTTGAAGCAAGTGACATGGTTGTGACAGTTCTTGGTATGAGTACCTTGCATATTTGAAGGGGTTTCCTTTTTACTGGTAGAGAGAGTCTGCTTGCGATCAGGCACCATAGAAATGGCTTCCTCTGAGTTTCTGCAAAATGCCTGCCTATATGCTACCTCTTGGCAAGTTATGGTGTGTGCCTGCACACAGGTCCTTATGTGCAGCCTTGTCAGGACCAAAGTAGCAGCAGTTCAGATGTATAGGCAGGACTGTGTATGGAAGCACCCACAGATCTTGTCAGGCAAGTACTCCTACTGCCAGAGCAGATGTATTTCACCATAAGACTTATTTTAAGCCATCCTTTTGGCCATGCAGCAGCACTGGTTTCTGCAGCTTGACCTTTGCTTTGGATTGAAAACGAGTCTGCTGAGTAGAAGTGCCTTCTGAAAGAGAGGGAGATGGGAAGGTAAAAAGCAAAGAGTTTGTCTTCAGCAGCTCTTCTCTCAGTTGAGGAAAAGGCCTCACACCCCTCAGACAAAAAGGATACCCTCTGTGCTTTATATTAATTTGTGGAATCATCTTGTGAAGGAATTAATGAAAACCTTACATAGAACTGCCAAAATGGCAGCCTAGCTGCTCCTGGTTGGTGAGTTCTCTGGGTGGCAGTGAAAGTTCCTGCTTGTTGGACACATTCTGTATCTGAGGGAAGTAGATCACAGACATTTGGCTAACCCCAACCCACTCCACCCCTTGGCCTTGGAACAAAGGGAACTAAACTTGCCCCAGATGGCATTAACCTGCCCTGGTGCTTTTGTGCAGTATTTCGTCCTGCTGTGCTTTGATAAATAAATAGGACAATGTATTTGCTAACACAGGAGCCATGGCAGTTCAGTCTCCTGATACTGGTAAGATGTATGGAAAGCTATCATCTTCCTGTTGCTTCTACCTCATGATCTTAAAAAAAAAATCCTTCAAGATAGTAATTAAACCCCATAGGCCTTTTAGGGGTCTTGTCACAGCACTGGAAGCTAGATTGTAGGTGTGTAGATGCCACGAGTAACGTGCAAAACCACATTCCCCAAGATAATATTTGGTTGGCTTTTAAAAAAACTAGAAGTGGAGCAAGTCACCCCATCCCCTTAGTTAGAACTAAGGTGGCGTAGCTTTGTGTGATTTTTTTTTAGCTCATCAGAAGATAAGCATGTAAGCAGACCCATCTAGAAATATGTAGAAGACCCATCAGAAGAAAAGGAGCACACTGTGTTCAAGAGGATGCTGATCTGGACAGCCGTGTCCTGCCAAGCCATTTTGCATGCATACGACACATTCAGGTCCTCTTCCGGAGACTTATGTAAATAACCCTTGCCGTCTGTTTCACCTGGAACAGCCCTGCTTGTTTGTTGTCCTTGACGGCTTGCTGACACTTTTTATGTCCAGTAGCATTGATTCTTGTAGCAGGACTTTGCACGTACTGTGTAGTTGCCTTTCACGCAGATGATGAATATGCTCCCCCCCCCCGCCTTCTGGAATACATAGCCAGCTATCTCTCTAGCAATACATAGAAACTGCTAGTGTTGGTGTATGAACCATATAAGGGTCTCCCTTATTTTACCACTAAGGGCCAAATTTGAGTTCACCTGACAAGTACTCAATTTGTTTTGTATTGATGGCAGCTGCTGCCTTGGAAGTGTCTCTTCCTCTCCTCCACAAGAGGTTTCCTACTGCACTGTGCTTGTTGTTAATAACTTGACTTTCCCCTTTTAGCTGGGAACAGGAGCCACCTTCTCTTTATTAGCACCTTTGTAGCCTGGACCTGCTGCACAATCTTTCCAAAATATCAGATCGGATATTTTCCCTTTGAGTGACGGAGAGTTGCACTTCGGATAATACTCAGTCTAGATTGCTCCAAAGAAGGCCCTTTGGTGTGTCACGGGGAAGATTTTGTGATAGGAATTTGTCTCCTATGATATCTGTTTCTGCGCCTGAAATAAGTTCAAGGAAGAAAAAGAAATTTAATTTATCTTGAACACTAGTGACAACAATGTCAGTCTCAATTCTGTCGCCTTATTCATCTGCCTGCAGCTGTTTCCTATGTACATCATGCCTCCGCACAGAGGACCAAACCACAGTTCAGGTCAGAACTCGGCTGCCTGCCTGCTCTTCACTGGGTAGCTTAGATGGTCAGCAGGAACAGGGTAAGGTGCCCTGGGTAGCCAATAGCATCTCCTCCGAGAGCAACATCACCAACTTGCCACAGCCCTGTGCCCCTGCCCACACATTCTGCTGCTATTGGTATTTAATGTGTAGGCACAGTCCATGGGCATATGCTGCTCTAATGCTAATTCAAGGGAATCTGCTTTTTACGGCTTGGTATGAAATGGTCTCTCTTGGATCCAAAAGAAGAGGCAAGTCTTGTTGCTTTCAGACTACTTTGTGACATTCTGGAGGTGGAGAAGAGTTGGGGAGTCGGGCTGCAAGGCCTATGTATCTTTGCTTGTGTTACAGTAAGTCTGGAAAGATTCATCCCAGTCAGGTTTGGACGTTGGTTGTATTTGTACTATTACTGCATGCTTATCTCAGGAGCAAAACGGTGTTTTTTTAATACTTGGAAAAGTCTAGGTCTGGAATGATCTCTATGAGAACTGTTCGAAAGGGGAGAAATGTTACTTGTGAGAGCAGGGAGCAGAAACTGTCCCCTGCAGGAATGATTCCCACCTGTCTCTTCTGGCTTTTCTGGAGAGATGTAGCATCACCTCACCAACAATCTTGTATATTTTTTCATAGTCTGTCTCTGTGCCACTTTGTTGGGCCAAGTCAAGCTTTTGGGCATGAAAAATAACAGTTATCTGTATACCATACACTGCATCCCTAGCTCTCCTGTTGTGTATAAAGTCATATGTATATATAAATAAACTGTTAGACATTTAGTAATGTGCATGTGTCTTTGTGCAGTTAACCTTCTACTCCATCGACCTGAGTAACATGTGCAGATTGCATACGCAGAAGATTTACACAGAAGATTTAGAAAACTGAAACTGGACTGGATTAACATTGCTTGGGGAACATGCAAATAATCACAAAATCTCAAACAGTGCTTCCTTCGATGTTACAGTTTTTATTTCTTCCTCTTTCTCCTTCAAGTTCTATACTTGAAGACAAGAGGGGATTTATCTTCAGGCATCTGTTCCTGGTGGTTCTCAAATCTAACTTGCTTCATGTGAAATCACTGTGTTCAGCTCAAAATACATTGTTATTAATCTGGAGAAGTAGATCCTACAGTCAATTCAAAACTAAAAAATACTTGTTTTCCATCTTTTGAAAAACACTGGCCTCAAAAAAAGAAGCTTCAAATACAGAGGCGAGTGTCCTCAGTGTTCATATGCATGTGGAACTCCAGCTGCTGAAGCTACTTTTGCCATCTGCTGGGTGCCAGCTTTGGCCATACAGCCCACTTGTTTCCTCATTAGATGGTGGTGACAGCTTCTACAGTTGGAATTCCACATGTGTAAATATTAAACAGCATCCTGGGCCCTCTTTTCATTGGTTTAACAACTCTGACCGTTTGAGTTCTCATCCTCATTGTATGGCTACACTTGAAACAGGTTCAGATTTAATGATGTGAAACAAAGCTGAGAAGAATGTGATCAAAATGATGAATGTATTGTTCTGGGTAAGACGGTTGGATGCATCTCTGCCCAATAAGAGACCATGAGCTGCATATTCAGAAGGGTATCTAGTCAGAATGCTGGTGACAAAAGCCCAGATCCATCTATAGAGCATGTAGAGGGGGGGATTATTGTTTCATCCATAGAGATGGGCATGAAACGGAAAAATGCCGTTTTGATTCGTTTTTCATTTTTTTTCTCTTTGTGGCAAGTGGTGGTGATGGAATAGCTCTACCGCTGCTGGTTGCTGCAAAGAGATTTTTAAAAACCCGCCGCTTCTCCCCCAACGCGCCTGATTGGGGGCGGAAAGCGTTGGTCCTTCTTTAGCTTGCCTTGGTGGCTCAAAGACATTTTAAACACCCGCACCTCCCCCCCCCAACGCATGCAATGGGGGGGTGAGGTGTGGGTTGTTTAAAGCGGTTTCCCATAGGAATGCATTGCTTTTCAATGCATTCCTGTGGGAAACCTTGCCATTAACAAAAAACAATGGGAACAAATGGAAAATTTCCAGTTCATTTTGTTTTGTTTTTCTTGAAATAGTTTGTTTTTCGTTTAATCCTGAAACGAAATGAAGAATGAAAAATGAAATGAAAAAAATTGTGCCCATCGCTAATCATTCAGCATTTCCTGACCTGGCACCAAATGAACCTCTCATTGAGAGGAATGCTTATCTTCTGCTTAGAGAACAGGCAGTGTTGTGTCCCAAGAACTGTGTTAATTATTATTATTATTATTATTATTATTATTATTATTATTATTATTATTATTATTATTAATAATAATAATAATAATAATAATAATAATAATAATAATAATAATAATAATAATAATAATAATAATAATAATAATAATAATGGCAGTCTTCATATGAATGTGAGTAATGGTTCTTGAAATCTCAGAACCTAAGAGGTGAGTTAGAGGGGGTGTTACCTTCTTAGTCCTCTAACAAGGCAGAAAAAATGCAACATGGTCACAAATGCAAACGTTCCCCCTTAAAGCAAAAAACAAAACAGCATGAGCTACACTGGTTATAAATCACATTCTTACCCCCTCCCCCTCCCCATTTGTACATTACACACAGCCCTGCATACCATTCACTCCTGTGGTGGTCAAGTGTTGACTTGCTCAGCTATAACACGTATTTTCAGCTATCATGTATGCCTTTTCTATTGCATGTTAGTTCTGCCGAATGCTACGTTCTGAAAAATTCAGATGCATCTATCTATGCGTGCCACCTTCCAGCCAAGAACAGCTTCCACTCAAGCAAGGCAAAGAAGAGTATTTTGCCTTGCATTTTAGCATGCTGTGCCTTAGAAGTTGTCCACTTCCAAAGACTGGAGGACCACTTATCCCCATTCAGAGACCTTCAAGGGCTGTTCATGTATAGCTTGAAATATTTTTATTTAATCCCTTCTTTATTACTAAATAAATTCTAATGTATCTTGAGTAGCCAGATTTTTAAAACAGAGAGGAGTATGTAGGACTGGGACCTGGCCTGTTTTTATGGCGGTCTTATAACTGAGTGACATCCAAAATGTCCTGTGCTTCACCAGCCCTGCTCAGGTTTTGCAAACCCAAGGATGTTCTGCCTTCAACTTTTCCTAGCATTGTGTTCTCCAGTGAGTCTTCCTTCTCAATAGATGCCCAAAGTATGACAGCTTCAGTTTTGTCATTTTTGCTTCCAGAATAAGTTCAGCCTAATTTGTCCTAATAATAATAACTTTATTTTTATGCCGCCTTTCTCCCCAAAGGGACCCAAGGCGGCTAAGACCCATTTATCTTTCTGGTGGTCCAAGGTATTTCCAACGCTTCTCTACAGCACCGGATTTCAAATGAATCAATTTTATTCCTGTAAGCTTTGTTTACCGTCCATTTTTCATGTGCATACTGTATATCGTAATGGAACTGTCCGTAGTCTCCAGTGACACATTTTTATTTTTATACTTATCTTTCATTGCTGCTTTTAATCTTTTCATTTCTTGGCTCCAATCCTTGTTGTCATCTTCTTGGCAGATTCTGCCTCTGGGGCTTCAGAAACTTCTACTGGTATTCCTTCTATCCTTGGTGGTTTATTTCTTTTCAGTGCTTTGAGAGCAGCTTTCACAACACTTTTTAAAAATTGAGTTTATTCCTCATTGTCCCCTTATGACTAAGGGCTCTGTCATCCTTTTATCTCTTAAGTATATTGTTTTTACCTTCTCTTTATTTTATTTTAGCATTTCTAACTACGTTTTTGGTTCTGGCTTAGATTTTCGGGAAAAGATATCTTCTTATCCTCTTCTGTTGCTCTGTTCTATTTCTTTGCAGTTCTCTTTGACTCTTCATGAGACCTGCTGACTACTTGCTTTCATGATTCTGTCACACTTTACTTTTGTCTTCTGTTTTTAATAATTTTAATTTAATAATTTTAAGCATTGGTTTTGCCAACTAGGCCTTTTCCTTTTACATGTGGAATAATATTTTTGCTTTTTCCCCTTGTATAGTAGGAGTCCCGTATCTGTGTGAGTCAGTTCTACAATTTACTGTAGATACCTGAAATCACAGGTGTAGGAACTGTATATATACATAACATACAAGGAAAAGGAACAAAGAACATAAGGGGGCACCCTTGGGGTGGAGTTACACTAAGTGTGTTTCCCCTGAAGAAGCTTAGCCTCAGCATTTGAGCCTGGTGTGTGGAACCAGGCAGACCTACTCCTGAGAGAGCAAAAGAGAAAGAACAGCACTGGTACGTTTCTGGGTTGGAGCAGTTCAACTAGGGCTGTTTTACCCGCCCGTGCGCCTGACGGCATGCGAGATTCCATTTTAACATAAAAGGAAGAAAATTGTACTAGATTATTATTTCTAGATTAGCAGCTAGTAAAACTGTAAAACTTTTCAAGGCCCAGAATACTGCACTCATTAGAATGGCGTCTGAGGGAGCAGCTGTAGTTACCTGTAACACTTGTGCCATGTTTGTCATCTTGACAAAACGCACAGAGAACTACACTTGCTGCAAGTGCAAGCTGGTTGCACTATTGGAAGAGAAGGTCCAGCAGCTAGAGGCCCGCATATCGGACCAGCAACATATTAAGGAGCTTGAGCTGTTCTTGGACAGAGCGGAACAGATTATCCAGGTCAAAGAAGAGACAGGGCACACTTCTGAGGATGAAGTCACTTCCCCAACTCAGGAGGTAGATGTGTGGAGGAATGTGACTCAAAGGAGTACAAGGCCAAGGGATCACTCAGAGTCTCATATTGCACAATCAATTTGAGGCTCTTTCCCTCATCACACATCATGAGGCATGCACAGGGGAACAACTGGTTCCACCTGAGGATCTCTCCCTCATCACAATTGATGAGATACAGGATCAGGTACATGTAGATTAACAGGCTGCAGGAGAGAACCTCCTTGTACTAGGGGATTGTATAATTAGAAATACAGTGGAACCTTGACTTACATACTGCTTGACTTGCAGCATATTTGACTTGCAGCAAGAAGGGGCCTATTTGACTTGAGTCGCAGGCTTTGACTTACATCTCGGAGCCCCGGCACAAGGCACCGGATTCGGGCGACAGGTACAACCCAGCATCGCGGCTGCTGCCTCCAAACTGCTCTGCCTTCTTCCTCTCCTCCGGCAGCGGCGGCTTCGGCGAGGCCAGCTCAGAGCACCTGGAGCTGGTCCTCGGCCTCACCAAAGCCGCCACTGCTGCCAGAGGAGAAGAAGGGCCGGGAGCTTGGGGCTGGCCTCGCTGGTTAGATAGTCGGCTCAGTCTTGTAAAAAATCTGGCTGCAGAATTCTGGTCCACAATGGAAGCATTTTAGTTGGGGAGCTGTACAGTTGTGGGACTCTAATGGTAAGCATAGAGTTGTTCAGAACTTGGAACATCAGGTTAAAAATCAATAAAACTTAAATGTTAGACATTGTTGCTATGAACATTAAAAAGTGGAGGCATATAACTTGTGGACTATAGTTCCACTGCCTCCTCCTCTCTTTGAAGAGACATTTCATTTACATCCCCAGAAGGAATCTATCCCGGTCAAATTTGTGTTAAATTGCTGTTTTCGCGGGTCTTTTTCATCATCTGGAACGGATTAATCTGCTTTCCCATTACTTTCTATGGGAAACGTTTGTTTGACTTAAGTCATGTTTGACTTAAGTCTAGACCACTGGAATGGATTAATGACGTAAGTCAAGGTTCCACTGTACAGAGGGATAGATTTGTGATGAGCATGATAACCGTATGGTCACTTGTCTGCCAGGTGCAAAGGTTGCAGACATCACGAGAAATCTAAATAGCTTTTTAGAGAGAACTGGGAAGGAGCCAGTGGTCATGGTACACGTTGGTACCAATGATGTAGGGAAGGCCAAGCGGTCAGTCTTGGAAGCCAAATTCAGGTTGTTAGGTAGAAGATTGAAGTCCCGGACTTCCAAGGTAGCATTTTCAGAAGTGCTACCTGTTCCTCGTGCAAGACCCGCCAGGCAGGCAGCTCAGAAGCCTCAATGCGTGGATGAGGCGATGGTGTCGAGAGGAGGGCTTTAGATTCGTCAGGAACTGGAGAACATTTTGGGACAAGCCAAACCTGTTCCGGAGGGATGGGTTGCACTTGAATCATGATGGGACCAGATTGCTGGCACTCAACCTCAAAAAGGCAGCAGAGCAGCTTTTAAACTGATAACGGGGGGAAAGCCGACAGGAGCTGAGTGGCATCCGGTTCGGAACACCTCATCCTTGGGGAATGAGGTTGGAGAGGGTAGAGAATCACATAGAGATGACATAGCAGGTATTAGCACTGGGAGAATAATGGAATGTGATAGTTTGTCTACTGAAAATAAAAGCTATGGGGGGCGGGGAGAACAAGGCAGCAGCTGTTGTTGAGGGACCCACTGTACAGGTGCTTCTACGCCAATGCTCGAAGCCTCTGAGCAAAGATGGGAGAACTTGAACATTTGGCAGCTAGGGATAACATAGATATAATAGCCATAACAGAAACCTGGTGGAATGAGGAGAACCAGTGGGATACAGCAATCCCAGGCTATAAACTCTATAGAAGGGATAGAGAGGGGCGGGTTGGAGGAGGAGTGGCCATCTATGTCAAAGAAGGGGTAAAATCCAGCAGAATGGAGATTGACAGAGGGTCTGACTCCACCATAGAATCACGGTGGGTTAAACTACCAGGTCCAAGGAGTGATGTGATAGTTGGTGTATTCTATTGTCCACCAGATCAAAAACTTGAGGGGGACCTTGAAATGAGGAGAGAAATCATGGAGGTGGCTAAGAGGGATAGGATAGTAATCATGGGGGACTTCAATTATCCCCACATTGACTGGGCCAATGCAAGCTCTGGACAAGAAAGAGAAACTGGGTTTCTCGACTTGCGGAATGATTGTGCCCTCGAGCAACTTGTCATGGAGCCCACCCGAGAACAGGCAACTCTGGATCTAATACTGTGTGATACTCAGGACTTGGTCAGGGATGTGAATGTCACTGAGCCTCTGGGGAACAGTGACCATGCTGCTGTTTCCTTTGCCATGCATGTTGGAGGAGGAGTGTCAACCAAATCAGACATAAAAACCCTTGATTTTCGAAGGGCAAACTTCCCTCAGATGAGAAAATTAGTTAGAGAGAAATTGAAGGGGAAGGTTAGAAGAATCCAATCTCTTCAGAGTGCATGCAGCCTGTTTAAAAGCAACGGTAATAGAGGCCCAGCACAAGTGCATACCACAAAGAAAGAAGAGCTCATTTAAGAGGGCACCAGCATGGTTAACGAGTGGAGTTAGAGAAGACATAAAGTGCAAGGAGAGGTCTTTCTGTAAATGGAAATCCTCCCCAAATAAGGAAAATAAAAAGGAACACAAACTCTGGCAAAAGAAATGTAAGAAGATAATAAGAGAGGCAAAGAAAGATTTTGAGGAAGGCATGGCTAGCAATATAAAGGGTAATAATAAAAGTTTCTTTAAATATGTTAGAAGTAGAAAACCTGCCAGAGAACCAGTTGGCCCTCTGGATGGTGAGGAAGGGAAAGGGGAGGTTAAGGAGGACTTGGACATTGCAGAGAAATTAAATGAGTTCTTTGCCTCTGTCTTCACGACAGAAGACCTGAAGCAGATTCTGCTGCCTGAACCGCCCCTCTTGACTAAACAATTAAATCAAATACAGGTTAAAAGAGAGGATGTTTTAGGACTAATTGATAAATTGAAGATTAACAAGTCACTGGGCCCAGAAGGCATCCACCCAAGGGTTATTAGGGAACTGAGAAATGAAATTGCAGATCTCTTAATGGTTATATGCAACTTGTCTCTTAAAACGACTACAGTGCCGGAGGACTGGAGGATAGCAGATGTCACACCAATTTTTAAAAAAGGAAGGAGGGGGGGACCCAGGAAACTACAGGCCAGTTAGCCTTACATCTGTCCCAGGGAAGATGGTGGAAAGCCTCATCCAAGAGAAAATCTTAACAGATAGAAGAACAAACCTTGCTGAGAGAAAATCAGCATGGCTTCTGTAAGGGTAAATCTTGTCTGACAAATCTTTTAGAATTTTTTGAAAAGGTCAACAGGCATGTGGATTTGGGAGAACCGGTGGACATAGTCTATCTGGATTTTCAAAAGGCTTTTGACACAGTCCCTCACCAAAGGTTGCTGAGAAAATTGCACAGTTGGGGTAAGAGGGCAGGTCCTCTTATGGATTGAGAACTGGTTGAGATCCAGGAAACAAAGAGTAGGTGTCAATGGGAAATTTTCACAATTGAGAGAAGTGAAAAGTGGTGTACCCCAGGGCTCTGTCCTGGGACAGGTGCTTTTCAATCTGTTCCTAAATGACCTGGAGACAGGGATAAACAGTGAGGTGGCCAAGTTTGCAGATGACACAAAACTTTTCCGTGTGGTAAAAACCAGAGAAGATTGTGAAGAGACCCAGAAGGATCTCTCCAAACTGGGGGAATGGGCTGTGAAATGGCAAATGCATTTTAATGCAGCTAAATGTAAAGTAATGCATATTGGGGCAAAAAATCCAAACTTTATCTATCAACTCAGGGGCTCTGAGTTATCCGTGACAGATCAGGAAAGAGATCTTGGTGTGTTGGTGGACAGCTCCATGAAGGTGTCTCCCCAATGTGTGTCAGCGGTGAAGAAGGCCAATTCCATTCTAGGGATTATCAAAAAGGGGATTGAAAATAAAACAGCCAACATTATAATGCCATTATACAAAACAATAGTAAGGCCCCACCTGGAGTATTGTGTACAATTCTGGTCACCACATCTCAAGAAAGACATAGTGGAACTGGAAAAGGTGCAGAAGGGAGCGACTAAAATGATTACTGGGATGGGGCACCTCCCTTATGAGGACAGGCTAAAACATTTGGGCCTCTTTAGTCTGGAAAAAAGGCGCCTGAGGGGGGGATATGATTGAGACATACAAAATAATGCAGGGCATGAGTAAAGTGGATAGAGGGAAGTAGTATCAGGAGACAGATATCTAGTCTCATGCGCTCCCAAACGCATCTGGTGGGGCCACTGAGATACAGGAAGCTGGACTAGATGGGCCTTTGGCCTGATCCAGCATGGCTCTTCTTATGTTCTTACCCTTGTATTTTGTATATAGGACTGCATAAACCATGGGAAAGTGAAACAACAGATACTAGTCCTGCAGATACAAGTGTCCTACTACAATATTTCTGAAGTCATCCACAGTTCTTTTGCTTAAAGGTCAACTGAGTTTAGTGATGCAGATATGTTCTTCATGCAGAGCTTAAATTAATCAGAAATGTTATTTTTTGGTACTATGATTCTTTTAGTATTATTTTTCAGCTTTACTCGAATTTCTGGTACAGTACTCACAATTCATGGTGAGTACCACAATCTACTCCTGGTCTTATTTTGATACAAAAAAACACAACCTACCCATCTCCTACTTCCAGTTTCATAGTCCATATTGACCATCCGGTGATGTACATTGTGAGGGTTTGGTTACAGCCACCAATGGTTCCGATTACAGTATTGGAGTCGATTATCTCATCAAACTATATTAAACTTGTATTAGCACAATTAGCGGGCATCACTTCTTTAACCATTCTGGGTACACATTCACCATTTGTAGACAACAAATCTTGCCACATCTGTCTGCACCAGCAAGGCCAAGAAATAAGATGTTGGGAGTTTGATGACCCACTGGGCTGGACTCCATGGGGTTCCTTCCAGCTCTGCAGTTCAAAAGTGGTGGTTAAGCTGTTCGAAGTAGATCAGCAGGAACTGGGGTTGGTCCCCCTTTCCCTTCCAAAGAGCTCTGCAGAAACAACTCCCCACCTCCAGTGCCAGACTATCTTTTCAGACACCTTTAATGAAGAGTGAATGTGGCTGAGGTGAGACCTGGATTAAAAATGCTACAGAAGCATTTTAAGGACAGATTCAATAATACACTGCTTCCATAATGTTTAAGTCCAATAATCACATATTTTAAGATGGATGGGAAATCAGCCCATTGCTGATATAATGTCTGGGTGACAATCCCTGTGTGCTGTGAAGGAGATTCCAACTTATGATGCCCCTTTCCTGGAGTGTTCTGGGTAGACAGTACTTAGGACTGGTTTATCACTCCCTCCTTCTGGAGAAACTTCGGGTGACATGAACTGCTCTTAACTAGAAATGTGAGTTGATCTGCAATTTCCTTGCTCTTGTCCTTCTCCTGAGGAAGGTCAGACATCACTGTGGCTGTTTTGACTTTGGAGGGGGCAGCACTAAAGAATATCGCACTGTATCCAAACCAGCCAATAAGCTCTTCTTTTTGCACTGCCTTCTGTGTTTATTGAATGGTCCGTGTCTGCTCATGCAATGCCGTTTTTTCTCAAAAGATGTCACCCTTTGCTCAAAGATGACACTGCAGGGTTGCATTCTCAGGGTGACATTAGTTCTGGTCTCTTGCAGCAAAAATAACTTTTAGGATGACATAAAGACTCCTTACTTCTGTTCCCCGTGTAAACCTCATCCCTGATCCAGACAGACAGATACCAGCACCCTGTTACTTGGTATTCTATGTTTACACATGTTTTAGCCTGACATTTGTTTGCCTCCAATTGGTAACTACCACTTAGCGTCACTTTGCACAGTCAGTAATGTCACCGGCTTGTGTCACACACCCTTGCTGACTTGCAGTTTAATATGTCAGTGGACTCCACTGAAAAGCATTGGGTTGTGTCCAGACTGGTCCTACTCTAGAGCACCGAAAGCAACAGAGATCAAACTTAGCAATGATTACAGTTCATCAGGATTAAATTTGATCACATCTGGTTCTGCCACTTGGGTTGAATGACCTGTAATGGCACAGGTACCAGTAACATGCCATCACAAGATAACTTATCTTCTGAGAGGGATGAAAGCTGCGTCTGTGAAGCCCAAATTACCTTAGGAAATCTCTCCTGGATACTTAAAGCCTTTCCAGTTCAAGGAAGCAGAACCAGCCCACATCGAAAGGTAGGTTCTCTCCTAGATGGGTCCTGTAAAAATGATAAGGGTAGACCCACAGGACAGCACTGGTGCATTGCCTATCTCTGGGTTAGGGCCAGAAAGTTGTGCAAAACGAGCCACCAGGGGAAAGCCTTTGCCATAACGCCTACCCAGAACAATAGGACCGTTTTTGTGTTTTAAAAAAATTGAAATAACCGTTGTGTTCCTCTAAAGGCTAACATGGTCTCACCTTGAGCTAACAGGATTGGGACAGATATTCTAAAAACCATGCAGCCAGATGTGAAATTTGGGATATAAACCTCTGACTGCAGCCTTCAGCCTGCATTTGAAACGTGCTTTATATAGGATCCTGGCCTGCAGTTCTTGCCATGGTTTTTTTTTTTTTGCAGCAAAACCTGGACAAATAACCCTTTTGGACAAACAATACCCCTATTCTTCCAGCCAGCAGCATTGGGAATTGTGACTCCAGAGAAGTAAATATGTCAGCTGACATATTAAAACCTTTATATAAAATGGGTCCTTTTTAAGGATAAAAGTGTATATGTAAGGCGAAATATTTATATGCTTATATTTCTGCATGTTTGAAGAAGTTGGTTTTGATTTGCAAAAGCTCACCCTTTTACTTTTTTTTTTATTTTTTACCACTTTCCCCTTTTAATTTTTCCAGCGTATTGAGACAAGCTGTGGCTTCCTTCTTTGGCAATAGTTGCATTGTTTCCTTGGCATTTAATGGGTTGGACCCTCTTGGCCGTGGCCTGCATGGAAGGCCCCCTTCAGTTCGCTGTGAACACTACTGTGGATCCAGTCCTCTGCCTGTTCACCAGCGGTGCTTATTTCTAAAAGGAAGAGCCATTTCGTTCCTATGGGAAAGTTAACCATCTCTTTCATGGTGAGAGGGGAAAAAATAACTTTGGCTGGACCATGCCCCTTGTTGGGGCACACAAAGATTAGGCGGGGGCCTTGGCAGAGTGTTGGGCCTTGGCACTGGATTGCAGCAGCTGTTGGCTTGGCCTGCTTTTGCTGAGAACGCCCAGGGGGAAAGGACATCCTAGTTAGGATGCACTTGGTTGTCTTTCCAAGGCTGTGCCTCAAGAGGGCTGTTTGCAACAACTGGTGCCATCCTGGTGCCAGAGGGTAATCCTTTCCCACCAAGATCTAGGCCTCTCCGAGTGGAGTTTCAGACACAGCTCCATTGTCGGGGATCAGCTGGCCCAACAGCTGCCAGGAGAACTGTCTTCTCACCCTGGGCAGCCGACAGGGGAACATGAGGACAAACCCTGACTGGGATTCACCCCATGAAACCTCACTAGGCCCACACAGCACCATCCCCACTGATCCTTCAGAAGAAGATCCCATGCAAGCACAGTATTCATGCCTTTTAACCAGAGCTTGGGAAATTTACTTCTTTGGAGTCACAATTCCCAATGCTGTTGGCTAGGAGAACAGGGGTATTGTTGTCCAAAAGGGTTATTTGTCCAGGTTTTGCTCCAAGGATATCTGGAAGTGTTCCTTTTCCTAAAACCCGCTGCTGCCAGATCCTAGTCATATTGCAAAGAGTGCAGGTGGAGAGAGGCTGCACTCAGCTAAAAACAACATACGGAGGACTACACATGTATTTCACACTTTCCACCACACTGCAACCTCAGGCTGAATGGCCGTACAACTATGGTATCCACACTAGCTGTTTCCCCAACATTGCATATTGGTCCTCCACGCATACTGTCTCCTTTGGTCAGTTTGGCCATGCTTACCCAAGCCAAACTGACTACAGGTCTTAATGCAGCACAATTAATGTTGTGAAATCTGGATAACAGATGGCCATCATTTAGTAGCTGAATGTTTATAACACAGAGGTTACTCTGTACCTAGTGTGGCTTAAATAAGTGTATGTGGCAGTAGTATTCAAAACAGTCCAAGCCACTGTTGCAAACACAGAGAAATGTGTATGGATTTTTTTTTTTTGGTGGAGAATCTGCTGTAAATGTGGAAAGGGGAACGGGCAGAGCCTTCTCTGTGGCGGCCCCCAGGCCATGGTATGCTCCCCTTTGGGAAGTTAGGTTGGCCCCAGCTGAGGAGCCACCTCTTCAGGTAGGCTTTTAAGACTCCCGAATCCCTGGCTGTTTTAGTGGAGTTTTAAGGTTTACAATATTTTAAATCATTCTGTGCATTTACAGTAATTGCTATTCTAGTCAAAATTCCCTCTAAAGCACCTGTGTGAACCTTTGCACAGGGCTCTTCCTTCCCAGTGCACCCAAAGCAACTGTTTTTGCTCCAGTCGCAATGGAAGCCACTCAGGAGGGAGTGAATCTGCCTGCGCAAAGGATAAGAATTCCACCCAGCCAGGCTGAAATTTATTTATTTATTTATTTATTTATTTATTTCAACTTATATGCTGCCCACTACCCAAAAGTCTACCCAAAGAGGGGACGTTGATTGTAGTTTATTTTTAACTAATGATTTGTATTTTTAATTCTAATTTTTAACACTGTGAGTCACTTTATCAACTTTCTCCCCATATTCAGACAAGTAAAATAAATGAATAATACAATTTTACAAGATAGGTTCAGGAGGAAAGACAATTGGCCTTCTAACAACAGATGCTGCTGTGGTTTAAAAAAAATTACAAACCTCTGAAGATGATTGTGGTTTCTGCCTATTAAACTAAGTAAATTGGGAAACAGTGTTCAGTAGTAATAGATAGACCTAAAGAACTCCCTTGTGTCCTGGAACTGTGCAGATCTGCCAGATTCTTGGCACCTAATCCTAAGAAATGTTTCGCCTGGCATTACGATTTAAGGCTGCAGGGTTATAAACACTTCCCTCAGAGTAAGCCCATTAACCTCAGTGGGACCTGCCACTGAAGATGCATGCACGCTGCATACTAACTCAAGATTCATTGAGCAATTCCTTTTACAACTTTAAGGCAACAACTTCTTTGGACTTGATTTTATTTATTTTGAATATTTTCACCCTGCCTTTCTCCTTGGCAAAGGACCCAAGGCAGTTAACAGTTATGTAAGCCACCTTACCTTAGGTTCCCTGACCTCTGCCGGATTTACTGCTGAGTAGATGCACATAATAATGGGTTGCATGTAGAGCAAGTGGATCAATTCCAATTATTTCTCCCACCAACCTTCCCTCTCGGAACAGTAGCTTGACTGAAGACGAGAAGCAGAATTTGAACATCTTCTTCCCTTGTGCTGGCGTCCCAACATCCAATAGTGAAGGATACAGTTCTGCTTATATACTGCCCCATACCACTTCAAGTAGTCTCTGGGCGGTTTACAGTTTTAATTACAGTACGCAGGCTACTCAGTGCTTTGCTCCATTTGGTCTTGCTGGGCTAATTGTTCTGGATATTGGGACAAACAAGCCTGCAGCAAATGTGCTGAATACAGTGGACCCTTGTATAACATAAAATCTGTACAATATAAAAAATTCTGAAGATAGGGGAAATTTGCTTAACATAATCGCCTATGGGGAAAATCTGTACAACATAAAAATGGGATTACTCCATTTTCAATGCATTTCTATGGGAATTTGTATAAAGGAAAATTTGCTTAACATAATTTCATTTGGAATGAATTAATTCCTTTATACAAGGTACCACTGTACTTTTTTTTACAGCCACGTAACTGTGGTGTTCTTGAGGGAGGAGTCTGAGAATTGGACGTCTAACCCATTCGCTCAACTCCTTTCAGACACCAGCCATTCTGAACTCTTCCTCTTTCTCTCCCTGGCAGAAGCTTCCCATTCGACTCTTGGCACCACGGGGCACGCTCTCCCAGGCTCTGCTTGTACCTGCCTTTTAGTCCAGTACACCTTTCATCAGGGTTTGGAGGGAGGCGCCGCTTGTCAAATTGCTGAGTGGGTGATGCCTCTTTATAGTTGCCGACGAAAGGAGCAAGGAAGGCAGAAAAGGGGGAAAACGGGAGAACCGAAGGCTGGCTCAGCTTCAGTTATGTTGTTCAAAGGCAAGCATTTCTATTAGGCCGAGGTAGGACATGCCTGCTGTTGGTCCAAGAAAGCCAGCATGAAAAACGGGAGGAAAGAATACTTGGGAGAGCTGCTCCAGGCCATTCCCAGCAAAGCGGCTTTCTCAGGCTGCTCCTTTGAGTCCTAGTTGAAATGGGACATCCGGATGAAACAAGAGAGAAAGGACCTCCTAACGGTGATCACGAGGGGGCAAGCAACTACACACACAGCTCCCGGCAGCAAGTCCCACAGAAAAATCCTCTGAGATCTTCAAAGAACAATAATAAAATAATAATAATTTTAAAATCCTTGCTTTCTCTCCCTTCCCGCTCCCCACTGCCTGATCTTGAGAGACAGGATGCAGCACAGGCTGGCTGTTTTGCCTGGTATTTCAAAGCAATCATGTCACGTTAGTAGGTTAGTGGAAGCTGTCATCCGCTGCACAGCCACAATTTGGGAATGACAAGTACACAATGGCAGGCGCCGCAGGGAAACGAAGCAGCAGCAGCCCATGAGAGGGAAGCCAGCACTGTCTCACAGTCAAGGGCTCTTTGGCCAACTGCAAGCCTGGGGCTAAGGTCCTGCTTGAAAAAAAAATCTCCTTATTGGGCCCTGCTTGAACTTCCTGTGAGGTGGGCCTCCTGCAAAATGGACGGCGGATTGCTCCGAGCTGCGGTGGAAGCAACTCAGGGGAAAAAAAAACCCCAACAACCCTGGAAACCTTCCCTTCATGCCTCGCCCTTGAATTACATGTACTGTAATGTTTCTGGAGTCAGGTTACACCATATAAAACTGGCTGTCTCCGGAGAGGCTAAAAATTGCTTATTTATTCCCAACTGCTGGATGTGGCAGGGTTGACACTGGGGGCCCTCTGAACAAAATAAGTTGGGTTTTTGAGGGAGGCTTTTTTAAAAAAGGCTTCTAACGTTAAGATTCTCCCTTCAAGAAAGCTGGTCTGGAGGAGGGAGGGGCCCTGCACTGACGGTAAACGTGTGCTGCAAGAGCCATAAATAGGGAAAGCCTTTTCACAGAACCTTTCCTTCTCCCGTCCTGGCAGGGTTTTAAATAGACGGGATGGGCTTTAATGACTGCCTGTAAGCCTGCCAGAGCAGCGGGGCCGGGAGCCACAGGGACGGTGAGAGGAGGCTAGGCTTGCTTTCCGACGCACCTCGCCTTGCCCTCTGCAGCAGCACACCAGCTAACAAAAGCGAGGGCTGGGGGGATTCTTATCAGCACTGCCATGCTCTCGCTCTAGTACAATGCTAGCAAATTGCAAGGCCTCCAGCAGGAGAAAGTGGGGAGCTGCTCCAAAGGCAGTGGGTAGGGCTGGCACTTGAACACACGCAGACAGACACTCAGCCTCTTCGAAGGAGACGCTCGAAAGCTTTTAAGCATCCATTTTCTCATTCTCTCCACCCTCTTTCTCTGAATGCAGCCTGATTAACACACGGCTGAACAATCCAACTCAGAGCCTTAGGGTGCAGCAGGAGCCCCACACCAAAAATAGTAGCAGAACGATGCAGGCTTGCCATTGCTGAATGCAGGAAAGGCAGCTGCTACCCCACCCAATTCCCCACCTTTACCGGAGCCACGTTTGCCTTCTAGAGAGAATAAGCTTTAGAAGCTCAGTGTCATACTTTCTTCACGCCAGGTGCCCTACAGATACACACAACACTCCTGAGCATGTTCACCTTATCAGACAGGAACTGTCCGTGATGAAGTGGAAACAGTACCTTGTAACAACTTAAAAACATGGAATATATTTATTATGATGTAAGTTCTCATGGGCAGAAACACATTGTGTCAGATGCCTGGACTCTTATGCCCGGTGGGCAGATGGATATCCACAAAACCACAAAATAAGGAACAGCTACCTCTTCAGAGTATGTTTCCCAGATTTCAACAGGTGGCGTGGACAGCTGTACCCCAGAAAATCATTTTTGTCCAAGCAATGGGATAATGGTGGAAAATATTAATGAGTGGGGGCCAAGTGGCTATCAAATGCAAAAGATAGCCTATGACTTTTCAGGAGTACAGTAAGGCTTAATTTATACAAGATAAGCACAGTGGCCACCATTGGTTTAGTGTGCTCATTTAATGCTTGTAGTGCAAGAGGAGGCTATTTTCTTAATTGCAGCATAAAGAAATAGAAACCCGTTTGCTTATTGAAGAATGGTGACATTAACCTCAATGGGAGAGTGCCTAGGTCAGTGTTGGAGAACCTATGGCATGGGTGCCAAAGGTGGCATTCAGAGCCCTTTCTGTGGACACCCAACATTGCCCCTTCACAGCCACCTGTATTCAGGTTAAATTGTTGTATTGGCACTTTGTGAAAAATTAGTGGGCTTTGAATTGTAGTTTGGCCGCTCGGTCTCTAAAAGTTTCGCCATCACTGGCCTAGGTGTTTATTACACACCACACCTCTAAGATTCTGATAACTGACTGACCTCATGGCACTATCTTTCAATGTTCCTGTATGTGTTCTGGAGGCATGCATTTCTGTGTGCATGCATGGGCGCATGTATCTAGCTGCCAACAGAGGATAATATGTCATGTTTCTGACAAAGCATGCTGTACTACAATAATATCACAATAAGTCTATTCTGCTCTAATCCTATATTGTATGTACTTACCTAAAACTACAACCCACTGAACTTCCAAGTCTTTAGTTTTGACTGGGTGCTTCTAACAAACCCTAGTATAACAGGGTGCTTGCTAATTAATTAGCCACAGATCATAAACATTCAAAGAGGATGTTAAAGTATACATCCTAAGAGAAAAGATCAGTATACAGTACTAAGCACATTACCTGCATAATTTATAAACAAATCACCCAAAGAATAGTTGAAGGACATGGAAACCTGTATCATCCCTTGAGCAAATGAAGTCCACCTTGACAAAGATTTTACCATGGGAACATATGCAGTAACTCACAGTGGCACAACCCAGTTGACTTCCAATCAGTGCCAAAATAATCTTATGACATGGCAGAACAATGTTTAGAACATTGCACAGTATTGCTTTTAGAAGTATGTTCTAGTTCTTGATGCAAATGAGCACAAATGAAATAAACCATTCCAGATTTTTCTATTCAATATCCACCTAAGCATTTGCATTGTGAACTACAAGCAGACATGTGGAATTGTTTCAGGTTCCTCAGAGGCTAAGCAGTATTTTAACCAATTTGAATTTTTTATCTGTGAATATGTGAGTAACAAAGTGCTGCCAACTGGGTTAAATGCCATGGAGAGATGTGTAGAAACTGATTTCACTTCCACCGTGCAATACAAACCAGTGATGAAAATGAATGAGGTGTCTTGTCACAACTCAGTTCATCTTTTGCTGTTATTTTTAAGCCTATACTCTCTACATGGCCAATTCTGCTATGCTTTACCAGAGTTTTAAAAACAGCACAAAATATGACAAATTTCTGGCTGAAAGGAAATAAAGGACAAGTATCAGTAAGGACTAATGAAACCAGATTGTGGGAATTATCCTGTAAACAGCACTTGGACTGCTCTGAGTCCCAGTCACTTCAGTCATTAATTTATGGGCACACAGATGTGATTTCTCTACCAAGATAATTTTTTTGAGGTTATTGCAATGCCTTGCAGGTTCTCCGCAGTTCTAGATAAGCAAGCCAAAATGGATTTCTTCATCACACAAACTAGTCTCTTGGTAACTTACTGCATTGTGGTAAAGCATTGTTCACCTGTGGCACTTCTGAAATACATCTGAGGGTCAAACTATATGTGAAAGCTTCCAATTCCATGTGCAAGCAAGAATCCTATATTTCCCCCATCATGTTACAATCTTATAAATCATGCACTCTGACCACCCCACCCCACTCCACCCCACGGTAGGGTTTTATAAAGCCAAGACAAGTCAGGAAGGAAGAGGTCATTGGCACAGCCTCTGGGTCCAAAATCTGATCCTCCCCAAACCGTATATAGTAGTGGGAAATAAGTATGTGACAGTAAACAATCCATGTGTAGTTTGACCCTTACAGGGATTCTTAATAAAGAACTAAAATTTGGTAGAGAAAAGAATCGTCATCACTTTGGTTATAATCAACAACCTGCTTCCTTAATTACTCCAAATTTGGTGGAAAATGCCAGCACAAACCAATTAGATATTGCAATGTAACATTCTGACCCGATGAATAAACCAACTCCACAATTGATAGTACTGTACTTTTCTTACTTTTTTTTTCTCGTTGCCGTCCATGCCATCCTCTGTGGAGGGTATTGTACCCCCCTATTTTTGGTAGTTGCCTTTGATCTCCATGTTTCTTTTCTGTTTGTCTGTTTTTAAAGTGTACACCGCCCAGAGTTCTCTTCCGGAAAATGGGGCGGTATATAAATGTAATAATAAATAAATAATAAATAAATAAATTGGCTCAGAATTATAGCACTGCTGTATGTGCACAGCCAAGTGGTTCAACATCCTCATATTTTCTCCCATTTGTACTGAGCCAACGTCTTCCAAAGTTCTCCTAAAGGACAAACCTGTAGTCAGCCATAGGCTGGGAGAAATGTAATCCTCTGCTGAGAAGACCAGTGAAACTGTGATAAAAAGTATGAAGAAAAAAACCCACAACACTGGTATTTTTTCCTTGAAAAATATGGGTTTTTTTCACAAAACAGGTACTGTTGTGTGTAGTTAAGAGTTCTAGCTTTAAGAAACACCTACTTAAAACACATGTTCAGACATATTCATACAGGTAGAGTTTCATTAAATTACCAATACATTGCTACTCCTTCTGTATAGGTCATGAGATAGGTCATGAGAATACATCATGATATTACAGACAGAATAACAAATCGATAATAATTAATTTGGAGAACGAGAACTGTGGTCTTGAAAATGGAGCCTCCAGCACCCTTTTGTTAGAGCAGAATAAAATTAGTTGCAGCAATACAAGCTTAGTTGCAAACAAACAACAAACGTTTATCTACTTATGAGGGAAGATTTAAGACAAATAGCTGTGTTGTGTTCTCTCTGCTGGTACTTTGTGTCTCACATTCTCTGAAGCTGTAAAATCTTCTAGGCCAATACCAAGTAAGCCTGGGGGAAATTCCCTGCCAAAGAATGGAACGCACCCTTTCCAGCAGCCTTCTCTGCTCAACCAAGCAGTCGTGGACTCTCTGGGATTCTTCCATCACACCTCCTAGGTAGGGCTTCTTTTGCGGGAGCTTCCACACGAGGGGAGCCGTATTTGCTCAGAACTTGGGAGAGGTCCGACGGAAGAGCTCACTAGCCTCTGCGTTTGTAGTAAAGTACACTGGTTTATTTAGTTGATATGTTTCTTTACAGAATGCAGAAAACACATTTTTTAAAATAATTATATAAGGACATAAAAACACATCAGTGGTTGGTGAACACTTTTAATACAAGATTCTCTCCCACCATTACAGTGTCTAGTGGCATAAACAAACAGCACTGGAGCTCAGGGAGAAGGCGGCCGATGAGAATGCCATTGTTGTTATTCTGTTCACTGCCCCTTCGCCTCCAGTTTCTATGGTGACAGGTAGGCCCAGGCCTGAAACTGTCTGCGCTTGCGCATGACCAGTACAAAGTGGTATCAGTTGCTAGGGGCAACGGCACTGTTTGGAAGGCCCTTCTAACTTGCAGCATTTGGGCTTAGGAGGCTCTCTGTGTTGATCACTTGGAGAGATCGGAAACGCAGGCCTGCCAAGATAGTTTTTGGCACTGTGCCGCCCTCGCTGCTAGCTTTGGGGGGGGGGGGGAGTTCTTACCAACATATTTCCAGTGTCTGTTCCAAAGCAGGGTGCCCTAAGTGGTACGAGTTAACCCATTTCCCTTGAACTATCCCTCCTGCAGGAGGAGAGGACGAAACCACTGCTTCTCCTCCGCTCCACCGACACACGCCGACATTTAAGTCCTGTGAGGGGAGAGACTCAGTAGGGAAGAGCTGTACTTCTCACACTCGGCAAAGGCAAAACCTGAAGCGTTCTTTACAGTCACTCTCACTTCAACACTGAAACCCTCTAGCCATCTGAGGGGGCAGAAGCAGAGTGCAGAATTATGTGGGACCATGGCCAAATTAAACATTGGTTTGGAGAGGCAAAATCCTGTTCAAGTAAAGTTTTTTTTTGTTTAAAAAAAAGGCTTGATGGGAAATGCCACCCTAGCAAGGTCAGAGGTGAAGGTCATCTGAGCCATTCATCCACTTGTGTGTTCAGTGGCCATGTCAGCACACAAACATACTTTGCAAAACAGTCAATATGGCTTAGAAGTGTCTGCTCTGTGTGCAAAGTCAGCCAGAGGCTGCCCAGCCCCCAGCCAGGGGATGGACTCATTATTGCAAAGGGTTTTCCCCCCTCCCTCTGATGTACCAAAAATAGTCTCATATGGACAACAAAAAAGAAAAAAAACATGCGTAAAACAACTTTCTCTAAAAGAAAATAAAAGGCATGGGAGCAACCCTGAGGATAGCTCCAACTTCTCAAGAGAAATATCCAGAAGTTCACTTTTTAAAAAAAGGCAAGAAACCTAGACGTGGCTCTAAATATTTAAAATAATGACTATGAGAGACCAAAAAGGGGAAAACAAAATCCTAAATGAGCAAAGCAGTCAGTCCCATTGAATTGATACTAAGAAGCTAAGCTCATACAAACTGCTGTCAGCATTACCATTTTTAATCATTTTTTAATAAAACAATTTGAGGCTGTATCAAAAATTTAGTAAAAAATTAGAGCTGAGAGTTCACTGGTTTTTACTAGGAACTATTTCTGGCACGTTAAAATTTGTGTTGCCAAGCGCCAGACAGCTACTATTGCACCTGCTTGTGTGCAGAGAAGAGTAGTAAGGGAATAGGGCTGGGACAGCCAGACAGTATGGGCGGAGAAGAGGGGCTGTTCCAATACTATGGTCCAGGAGGAGTTTTGATGTGAGGAAAACTGCATTACACTACATAAAAATATTGCATCTTCACTGAAATATCTCAAGAATGTTTCAAAAGCCAGAGGAGGCCTTCCAGGTGAAAAATCTCAGTGCAGCACCATGACCCCTGGCAGCCTGCAGATACCACTCTTGGGGCCTCCTGTTCCGAAAAAGGTAACTCTGCTTTTTTTTTCTTCTTCTTCTTCTTCTTTTCTTTTTGGTAATTGCACAGGGCTCTCAAAACTCCCTTTCGGACAGAAACCTGTGGCGTCTATCCGGCAAGAGCAGGTAAGAGCAACACGTTTGCTCAACTACTATTTGCAAAAAAAAGAACCCCAGATGATGACTGGATTGTATGTGTGAAAAAATAGGATTCCTTTGATTAAAAAAGACAGTCCCTCAGCCTGGTTGGCATTGGAAACAACTCTCAAGCTTATTTGTAGTAAAGCATTTCCCCCTTCCCTTCCCCAAATCTCTATACATACAAGTTTAGGTAACAGCAATTAAATGTAAAAACTTAATGTTGACCTCAGAAAGTCCTCTGACTTTAACCGTTTAGGCTACGTTTCATGTTATGCCCTGTAGCTAGACACAAGTGAATAGAAAAAAACAAACAGTACAGTTAGTTTTAAAGGCAAACAGCAGAGACCCAAGCGAGCCACCCCTAAGTGCTGCCTGCATGTCCAGCCAGTCTTCCTTTGCACAAGATGCATTGAGACGCCTGCTGTCAGAAATACTTTTTTGAGCCAAGAAGATTTTTTTCTCTCCTTTTCTATGAATAAACAAAACATAAGCTGTTAGGCAAAAATAAAATCCGTGTCCCGAAAGTTCCACAAGCACTCTGGTGTAGCAAACGTATTTCGGAGAGGGCCTGCTGGGACCAGGCAAAGTTCGAGATTCTGTTGGTTTTCTAGTTGGTAACAGGGTTTGCCAGCCTCTGATCCCTACCGACAACACTGGTGTGGAACTCTAGGCCCTGTCTCCGCAAGTGTCTTCTGTTCATTAAGGGGGGACATAGGGAGGTGGAGACCTGTATGGGGTCATGTTTTTCGGGCGGGATCCTTTCCCCTCCATAGGTGCTGTGAAGGGAGGAGGAGGCTGATAGGGAGGTGCATTGGGGTCTTCATCCCGCAGTGGTGTGTACTCCCCTATGGTGTCTTGGTTGAGTGGAGTGGTTTCTGGCATGTTCTGATTTGGATATTCAGGAGGTGGGAGAGGTGCTTTTTCTTCCTGAAGAATCAGGGGCATGCTGGAGGAAGGTGGAGGCTTGGAGTCATCCAGCTCATCTGCAAAGATTATTGGAACTCCCTTCTTGATAAAGGTGGCTTGGTCTTCTATGGTGAGTTTACCTTTTCTCTTCTTGCGGTAGCAAATCATAGCAATAATTCCAGCAATAAGCAGAATGGCTGCCACCACGACTGCTGGGATTACTGTGTGTAGGTACACATCATCTTCACTTGTCTTTTCTGGATCCCTTGGAAGCACAACTGTTGGTACGACGGTAGGAGGCAGTCCCTCTCTTGTCACAGGAATGAACTGAATGTGCCTGCAGCTACCAGCACCGACAACTGAAATGTTGATGGGCCGAAACTCTGGCTCTAAGGCATTGACAAAAGCTGGGCTTGGACCACCAATGTCATCAGAAATCTTTTTGCTCAAGATACGGATTTTTTCTTTAGGGCATGGCTCCAAAGGCAGGGTATTGTTTGTCCACTCAACTACAACAGAGCCTTTGCCAATGCTCTCTATTGTAATAGTGCTACTGTTTCTGTCTCCAAGGGCAAAGGCAAGCTTCTTTACCAAGAGAATTTTCTTATGAATGTCATTGGCAACTGCATTATGGTCTCCATGGAACCTGGCCTTAAATTTAACTGGAGGCACAAGATCCTGTCCTAGAGCATGGACAAATATTTCAAATGCATCTACCGTTGATAGGCCACCTTTATCTGTAGCATGCATGAAAAATTCATGCCTGCCTTTATGGGTGTGATTTGGTAGCCCATACATTAGCTGACTAGTGCTATTGAACTGCACCCAATAATTTTCTTCCAATGGTTTCTCGTCTTCTAGTTTCATGGTCAGTTGCAATTTATCCGTGGTGGTATCTTCGTTGTCATAGAAAGTATCTGAAGGTATTTTCAGCTCAAAATACGTGCCCACCCAGGCATCTACCCTGTCAATGTGGTTTTTCAGCACTGGTGGATCATTCGGCACACGGGGTACTCCAACTGTAGTGGTACGAACACGGGTTGGTGGAGAAACAGTTTTCTGTTCAACAAGGGATGGCTTAGTAGTCCGAGGTGGTTTTGGAGGGCGAGAAGTTTTTGTAGGTCTAGGTCTTCGTGTTGTACCGGTGTCTGTACTTGATGGGGTTAACGGTCTTTGTGTGGTTCCTTTGGGTTTCTTCGTCGTGGGTGGTGTGACTACTGCAGTGGGTTCTACTTGCCCAGTAGCGGTTGGTCTAATCTGGACAGGGGTAGTACTAGTTGCTTCCACCACTCTGGTTGGCTGAATTGGTCCGAGGGTTGGTGTCTGTACAATAGCACCTCTTGTTCTAATAGTAACTGTGGGTTTCTTGGGCAATGGAACAGGTTCTCTTACAGGAGGGGCTGTAGTTTCTGTCGGGGGAGCAATGGCCGGAGAAGTAGGTGTTGGAACAATTCTAGTTGGTGGCTCCTGGAGGGGAGTTGTTGGAGGTCCAACAGCGGTCACTGGTGTTGGCGTAGCATTAATTTGCCTCCTTATTCTTTTTGGAAAATTAGGCTTCTTGTTAGCAATATGCCAGCCAACAACAGGGTAGCCAAGATGAGCAGACATTGTACCTTCTTTAGCTGGGGATTCAACATTGCTTATGTTAGGGACACTATTTTGGCTCAAAGAACACCCCAGTTTCCACGATAGTAGGGCTCCATTTTCTACCACCTTCTTTGCATTCCCTGGTCCAGCCATAAAGGCTGACATGTCAAAGAGCCTATTGTTTACTACTGGAACTAATTTCATGTTATAAAGTTCCACTTCCGAGAAGGTTTTCATTCGGTTTAAAAGTTCAATCCTCTGCTTTGGCGTCATTTTTGTTAAGTCAGCATCCAAAATTACAGTCAAGATAGTGACTGGTTCCTCTGCACTACACACAAATGGTGCAGCTTCATTCACATCCTGTGAAGCCATGCGCACTGACTGAGGTTCATTGTGATCTTCCGGGTGAACTTCAATGGAAAAAACATTGGTAGTTTGGGGCACATAGCTTCCATTAGATTCCAGATGCATTGCATTTACTGAGATATAATGAATCCCTTTATCTGTATCAAGTGGGAGACCTTCCAAGGTGCTGGTCTCTGATTCCCAGTGCAACCAAGAAGGCAAGGATTCCTTTCCAGCTTCAGCAATCTATTAAAAGGAAAAAAAATCATTGGATGTTATAGCATTCTTTAACAAGAAGCAAGAATATTAATTCTTTAAAAGTTTCTGCAACAGATATTTAAGAACCCCAGAAAGTACAGCAGGCACAGTTTTCAGCAGTTCTTTACAGGACAAAGAGACTAGCCTGATTGCCTAAAGTAGGTAGAAATCTAGCAGGTGATTGGGAAGAAAAGCGTTTTGTGAAATAAAAGATTGATTCCTCTTATTTGGGCCATGAACATGGCACAAATCACAGAAAACCAGGTCTATGGATGCATGGGGTTATTAGTATTTTTGGCAGGGTAGTAAGCTTCACAGACTTCTTTGAAAAGCATTGTCAAAATTACTTTGTATTATACACTCGCCTTGTAACCCCTGCAGTAGGACAGCCCTCTTTTTAATAAGACATAGTTTCCCAAAATAAGGTTCTCTGACCTTCTGATAAGGCAGGAAGACTGGTGCAGAAACAGTAACATTAAAGAAAACTGCCCATGATCTGGTTTTCCTGCTGTATCACAAGCATGTGGACAAAACATGGAACATCTGTTTAAAAAGGAATGGGAATCAACATAGATCTGTCATTGGGTTTCACAGAAGACCGAATATCTTCTGCTAAGAAGAAAAACAACTGCGAACTAAATATATCTTTTTGCATTCTAGCTATATTATCAGGTATGTTTTATGTTCATAAAATACCTCCCACACTTTCAAGCAAACCTCTATAACAAATACCCAGTTTTGGCTGATTTATAAAGAGTGAACAACCCTTCAGGATTCTCTGCATACCTGAGATACCAGTAATAATATACAGTAATACCTTGGTTTACGAGTACCTTGGTTTACAAGAGTTTTAAAAGATGAGCAACCATTTCTGACCAATTTTGCCTTGATCAAAGAGCAATGTCTTGCAATTATAAGCACTGGAGCAGGTCACATAATCACAACTGAGCCAAAGGTCTCTCCCCCCCCCCAAATGGATTTTGGGGTATTGTCTCTCTCAAGCAAGCCTCAAATGCAGGAGGAGGACAGAGGAACGGAGCTTTCCCTTGCACTACCCATGGAGGTTTTCAAAGGAAAGTGGAGATTAGGGTTTTATCTTTCTTTATATTTATATTTTTATATAATTTGTTTTCAACAACCTTACTTATTTTTCAAGTCACTTCTAGTCATGGGGCAGCTACTCAAATGTGTAGAGGGCTACAAATAACATTTTATTACTGTCACATTAAAACAGAGTAAAATCCACATATTAGTCTGGAGCAGAGCAGATTCTGCAGCCAGATGCCTTAAACCGGTGGTCCCCAACCCCCGGTCCGCGGACCGGTCCGTGGACCGGTCGGCACCGGGCCACCTGGGGAGGCCGGGGAGGCTCCTCCCCTTTTCCTCCGCCGCCCTCCTCCTCCTCCTCTTCTCTCCCGCGGGCGGCCGGTGGAGGAGGAAGGCTGGAGGAGCGCAGGAGGAGCCGCCACCTTTGCCTTTGCCTTTGCCTCCCTCCTCTGCCCGCCGCCGGCGGCGGCGGCGCATCCTCCTCCTCCTCCTCCGCCCTCCTCCTCCTCGCCCTCCACCACCACCACCACCACCAGCAGCCACGGCAGCGGCGGCACGTCCTCCTCCTCCTCCGCCGCCCTAAAATATTTTTTCACCCAGCGTGTTGTTTCACCCAGCGTGTTGTAAGTCTATGGAACTCCCTGCCACAGGATGTGGTGATGGCATCTGGCCTGGATGCCTTCAAAAGGGGATTGGACAGATTCCTAGAGGAAAAGTCCATCACGGGTTACAAACCATGATGGAGATGTGTAATCTCTAGGCTTTAAACCAGGGTACTTCAAGGGCCAGATGCAGGGGAGTGGTATCAGGAGACAGATATCTAGGGCACGCTCCCAAACGCATCTGGTGGGGCCGCTGTGAGATACAGGAAGCTGGACTAGATGGGCCTTTGGCCTGATCCAGCATGGCTCTTCTTATGTTCTTATGTTCTTATGTTCCTCCTCCTCCTCTTCTCTCCCACAGGCAGCCAATGGAAGAAGAAGGCTGGAGGGCGCGCAGGGGCCGGCGGGGAGGAGGGGGCGCGCGGGGGAGGCGCGAGGAATGGGGGAGGAACGAGGTAAGCCCCAGCCAGGCCCCGCTGGAGGAGAGGAAAGGAGAGGAGAGGAGAGGCCGGGGTGGGGGGCCAGGAGCCGGAACACCGCCGCCGCCACCACCGCTCCGCTGGGAGAGGGAGAAGGAAGGAAGGAGCGGCCGCTTCCGTCCCCCGTCCCCCCCCCCCACACACAGAGAGAGAGAGAGAGAGAGAGAGAGAGAGGCCGGGGGCCCCGAGCCCCCCCCAACCGGAGTGTGCGTGCGCTGGCCGTCCGTCCGTCCAGCGCAGAGACGCCACTCCCCACCGGCCTCCCTCCCCTCCCCCCTCCCGCTCGCCTGCCCAAAGGCCGCAGCCGGAGGCAAGGCGGCGGCTCCGGCCCGAGGGTGCCACCGGGACTGCCGAGCCGCCGCTGGCGGCAGCGCAGAGGCGCCCCACCGCCGACAGGAGGAGGAGGCAGGGGCCCGCCCGCCCAGGAGCCCCGGGCTCCCCCCCACCCCGCCCGTGCACACGGGGGGAGTGGCACGCCCGACGCCCCCAGCTGGCGAGCGCCGCCGCCGCCGCTGCCGCGCCCCCCCCGCAAGGCACACACGCCAAGCCCCCCGGGCTCCCCCCCATCCCCCGCCCCCACCACACACCCTCCCCTGCCCCCCCGCCCGCCCCCCATCTCCCCCCCTCCCCACCCCCAGCCCCGGGCCACGGAAAAATCATCAAACATTTACCGGTCCGTGGGGACAAAAAGGTTGGGGAGCACTGCCCTAAACCATGGTGTGGAAGTGGACTTCCAGCCAACTTATTTTCTGAGTTTTGGCATTCTGTGTGTACAAGTATGTGGTCTAAGGGCCCCAGAACAAATCATTTGAGTTTCCACTATTTCTAATGCATTATTTTGTTTTAATATACAAGTGCTTTTGTTTACAATCATGTTTCCTGAATGGATTATACTCGTAAACCAAGGCATTACTGTATAACCGTCTAGTTCTCATCTTTCTTAAGCAGACCAAAACCACATTTTCAGTGCCAGAAAATGTGTTTTTGACATTTCTGCTAATAGTAATAAAATAAATTATGAAGCTTCCCAATTGTTAATTTAAAACGCTTGAACAGGTCTTTCCAAGGTATGCATTCTCTTTTCCAGCGTGTTCTGGTGTAGAGGCAGTATCCAGATTTTACACTACCACCTTGCAACAAGCCTAGCCATTTTCATCAGTGCAAGATGAACCAAGAACACAAACACTCTACAAGACACGCAGATAGCTGTATGTTGTACAATAACATCACCACCAGAGGTTGAAAAGAACAGACAGGTGTGCTTAAACTCACCAGCAGTGATCTGACCAGTCAATATGGTTGCACCTAAGTAACAATACTAAAACAACCATGGGGGGGGGATCAGAAATTTAACAGTCCATTTTTGAAGTGATTATCTGTACCAGCAACAGTACTACAGCCTCCACCTTGTGTATTCAAATATAGAACTGACGATCACAGGCTTTCCTATAAGTAACTTCCTTGCATGACATATGGCAGTGGTTAGTTCTCAAGAGTCTAATGACTAACATGAATGTGTATTCAGAATCCTGTGGCCTTACTTAGGGAGGGGAAACATACTGTAAGCAAAAAAATAGTGCTTCCATATGTCAAGAAGGATCTGATTAGAAATCACTGCACCTACTTCCTCCTCTACAATTCCTCTCATTTTCTTCTCTCCCATCCCCTAAACCCTGAATTTTACTGCATAAATCTTTGTCTGGGCCAGGGAAGGAAAGGAAAGAGATAAGGGGAAACCTTTCCTAGCAGCTTTGCTTCTCCCACAAGGGGACCCAGCACTTTGAAATCTCAGCGAGCAAGGTGCAGGCCTAGGTATTTGCCTGCCATTCTATGTTATGAGGGCCTTGTTTCTCAATATCCCATTTGCCATTAGCAAGCTGAATTGCTCTATAAATGCAATTTTTAAATATACTATTGGCCACCAGTCTTGCAGCATGCAAGATTTAGCTTGTATACAATTGAGGACAATAACTGTCAAATTACTACTAGACAATGTGGGTAGGCTACAAGATCTCAAATGCAGAACCTAATGAAGATCACTGGGCTTCGTTTTAAAATACGTATTCCAAACATTTCTTTCGAACATAAAAATATTATTAGCATTAAGTGACACTGCATCATTTATATTGCATTTTACTTAGATACCGAGTTTTATTTGGATGACTAGGACAATGTACACTGTGTTAACCAAAACAATGGATTTTTGTGAAAATTCAGAAACAGCAAAATGAAAGCATGTCTGATCACTAATGTATTTTGTACATTAGCCATAAAACTGAAATCCCACTAATTTCACTGTAACATAATGTATGCCTGCCCCTGGATTATACTTTAAAAAGACTCCGCAACACACTTCATAAGAAGAAAAATGACAAACTTTGAAATCTTGGCTTCATCCCACAGTTAGCTCCACAATTAGTATTAATTAGGTGGCACAATTACATTACATTCAATTAGCCGTAAGGAATATTCCACAATAGAAGTGTACCTAACTACTGCTTACATCCGTGGCTACCCATCTTGGATAACCCAAGTATTTTTGGACTGCATCTTCCATAACCCAAGCAATTACAGCTAGTGATGACAGTGTCACAATTTAGATAACTGTAATTGTTATTATGTTTTATTTAATTTGCCATTTATTGTTGCCTTGAATGTTGTAGGCCAGATGGGCAGGAAATAAATAAGTAAGCAAGTAAGTAACCAACCAACCAACCAAGTACTGTATGTTACTTGGAGTCCAAATGTAAGTAAGTCACTTGGAATTGCAGTCCAAGAGTATCTGGGTTACCTAAGGTTGGAAACCACTGGCTTACATTATTTCCTGTTGCAAAGCAAATGTTTATTGATAAAGACAGGATTCCCTTAAGTCATCTTCCCACACTACACTTCTGAGTTTTTTCTTATTTTCAGAAACACTGTTATCTCTAAGTCTAGGGCAGTGGTGGTGAACCTTCAGCACTCCAGATGTTTTGGACCACAACTCCTAGAATTCCAAGCCTGTACTGCCAATTAAAAAGGGCTGTGGAATTTGTGGTCCAAAACATCTGGGGTGCCAAAGGTTGCCACCACTGGTTTAGGGTGTGCAACTTGCCTTTCAGACACTTTCTAGCCTACAGCTTCTATCAGGCCTAACCAGTATAGCCAGCAATGAGGGTTTATTGGAGCTGCAACCTGACAGGCTTCAGTTGCCCATCCTTGACTAAAGAATACATTTCTCTTATCATCTGATCAATCTTTTTCCTTGTCATCTTTTATTTCCACCCATAATTCTAACCAGTCTGACCATGTTATTCTTGGGCACAACACATGCTCTACATGCAGAAGGTTACAAACTCAATATGTGACATCTTCAATTTAAAGGATCTTGGGGAGCAGAGCTAGAAAAGACCCCAAACCTGAAGCCTGTCAGAGAAGTCAGCTAACACTGTCAATCACAGGATGAACCAAAAGGAACCAGGTGGTTGTACACAGTTTGACAGCTTCATGCCTTTCTCATCATATGCCATGCTTAAATAGGCCTTAGCTCTATTTTTGTCATGCTCATCCTATCTACGTCCCCCTTATATACAAACTTTTCCCCTCCAACTTGCATGCTGTCAGGGATGTGTAACCACTTTTAAGTGAGTGGGATGGATAATAGAGGGGAGCATCCACACCTACTGATACCACGACTTCCCAACCTGAAGGGCAAGGTGGGAACATAACCAGGAGTGCTCAGGTGACTCTCTCAAATGTGCCTGAATCGAACAATAGGATGAAGCCAACTCCTACAGCACCATCTGAATGCATTTTGCTTTCCTTCTGCTCCATTCACCCTTCTGGAGGGAGAGCAGGGGAAAAGGATTCATGTCTTGCCATCATGAGAAACATGCGGCTCACACCATAGAATCATAGAATCATAGAATCATAGAGTTGGGATGCACCATGATTCAGACATGAAACATAAGAACATAAGAAGAGCTATGCTGGATCAGGCCAAGGGCCCATTTGGTCCACTTTTCCTATATCTCCCAGTGGCCCTGCCAAATGATACCACTCTGCTGCATTTGGCCTTTGAAGTATCCCCTTTTTAAGCCTGCAGATTACACATCCCCATCATATTCCAGACAAAGTCACCTGGATGACTGAGAATCTTCACAGACATCCCCATCACAGCTTGTAAACTGTGATGGACTTTTCCTCTACGAATCTGTCCAATCCCCTTTTGAAGGCATCCAGGCCAGAAGGCCCCATATTTAACCCACAACCTCTCCAGGTAGGGCCAGGAAAAAAATTCAACCTAAAATCTTTGGAAAGCCCATTGTGGCTTGTCAGAATTGACAGTCATGGATCTGGCTCTTCTTATGGAAAGGGAATGGGGCTTTTGGAAATAAGTGTGGCAATGCTTGGACTGAATTTAAGGTAGGTAGTCTGGTCGGTCAGGGGTTCCCCTGCTCTAGATAAACCTAGTTAACTCATCTTGTTGCCACAGACCTATGCACATGCCTTTATTCATCAGAGGAAGGCAACATAAGAAATAAACATAAAAAATAGAAAACAGATTAAGTAAGACTAAAAGAATAGCTTCAAAAGAAATCTGATTACAAGCACATGCATGATAAGTATAACTTAAAAGCTGTAGCCTACCATAAGAACATAAGAACAGCCTTGCTGGAACAGACCACAGCCCATCCAATCCAGCATTCTGCCTCACACAGTGGCTCACTATTTGCTTCGGGGTATTCCCAAGCAGATGTCTTCACCTGCTTATGATTCCCTGCAAATGGCATTGAGAGATCTGAAGGTTTTCCTTAAGTATCCATAATGACAGCCATTGATACCCTTCTTCTCCATGAACTCATCCAATCCTTTCTTAAAGCTGTCAAGGCTCACAGCTGTCACCATTTCTTTTGGCAGGGAGTTCCCGAGACCAGTGAGACTCTGGGTGAAAAAGTACTTTCTCTTTTTTGTTTGAGATCTAGCACCCAAAAGTTTCATGGAGTGCCCCCTAGTTTTTTTTTTGTGCAATAGGTAAAAAAGTTTTTCCTTATCTACTTTGTCCACACCGTGTATGATTTTATAAACTTCAATCAGGTCACCTCTTAAGTGCTGTCATTCAAGAGTGAAGAGGCCCAGCCATTGCAGCCTCAGATGGTCAGGAAGGTGTTCCAGTCCCTAATCATTCTGGTTGCCCTCCTCTGCATTTTTGTCATTTCCATAATATCCTTATGATGGTATGGTGACCAGAACTGTACACAATACTCCCGATGAGGCCTCACCATAGATTTATAAAGAGGCAAAATGACATTTGCTGACTTATTTTCTATACCCTTCCTAATGATCCCTAGCATTGAGTTTGCTTTTTTCACTGCTGCAGGCACACTGGGTTGACACCTTCATTGAGCTGTCCACCAAGACACCAAGGTTCTTTTCCTGGTTTGTTGCAGAGAGTTCAGAACCCATCAGTTTATAAATGTAATTGAAGTCCCCCCCCAATGTTCATCACTGCACTTGCTAATGTTGAGGCGCAATTGCCAGTGGTTTGCCCGCTCCCCCCGTGTTAAGAGATCCCTCTGGAGCTCCTCACAATCTCTCTCAGTTTTTACTACCCTGTATAATTTAGTGTCGTCGGCAAATTTGGCTACCTTGGTATTTACTCCTACTTTTAGTTCATTTATACAGAGGTTGAAAAGCAGGGGTCCCAGTATTGAACTTTGGGGGACCCTACTCTTTACCTCCCTCCACTTGGAGAAGTGTCCATTTAGTGCTACCCTCTGTTTCCTGTCTCTTAGCCAGCTGCTGATCCAGGACAAGACCTGTCCCTTGATTCCATGACTGTCAAGTTTATTCAATAGCCTTTGGTGCAGGACCTTGTCAAAAGTTTTCTAAAAGTCCAGATAAACAATGTTAACTGGATCCACATGCTTGTTGACACTCTCAAAGAATTCCAACAGATTAGTGAGGCATGATTTGCCCTTGCAAAAGCTATGTTGGCTCTCCTTCAGCACTGCCTTCTCTTCTATGTGCCTATTAATTTTATCTTTTAGGATGGTTTCCATCACTTTACCTGGGACACATATCAAACTGACCAGTCAGCAATCTCCTGGATCACCATATCCACAAGCTTAAAATTTGAGACCTTCTATCTAAATCCTATTGAATGTCCCACTGTCCAGGCTGGAGTACTACACACTTAAGATGAGACTTTACTGCCTCTGTTGTAGAAATGCCTCCCAAGGGGGGGGGCTGGGCTGTTAAAAAACAGATACAATGGTGTAAGATAAAGATAATTTTGTTTGTTGCACCCCACTAGTACCATCCCATCTCTCTGGAGAACACATTTTTAAAAAGACTCAGAAAACCATGTGACCTGTAGAGGATGCAAGGGATCTTTTTAATAAAAACTTTTATTTTTGTGAGGAAATGTGTATGTGGGGTGGGGTGGTTCCCCCCCCCCAAAAAAAGACTCCCTTGCAGCTCTCCAGTGTTTAAGACTGGCATGGCCCCAGGCTAGTGGAGGTTGCCAATATCCTTTGGTCCAAAGAGGAGGAATCTTCCCAAGAAAGCCTAATTAGCATGTTTCCTTTGTTGCATGCAGATTCGTAATAGACAGTATTTAAACCACAAACTTGCTCCAGGATAGTATGTAACCAACATAACTCGGGAAAAATGGGACATCTACCTTACAAGCAAAATCCGTTCTGGAAACATTCTTGTAAACAAAAGCACTCGTATATCAAAGCAAATTTCCCCATACAAAATAATGAAAACTCAGATATTCATTCTGGGGGCCCCACAGACCATATACTGTACACACAGAATGCCAAAGCTCATAAAAGAATTTGGCTAGAAGTCTACGTCCACAGCATGATTTAGGTAGCTGGTTCGGAAATACATTTTATTATGCACAAAGTTAGAAATTTTAAAAGGCAACTATTAGTAAAATGATTACATGCAAGGCATGCATTTTTTAACAAAAGGGAAAAAAAACACAATACTACAATGAGGTTCTTATGCTCAGAAAACATATGAATCATTAAGATTCTCTTTTCATAACTGGCAAGTTAGCAGCAGAATACATAAGAAATAAACATGAATGTCAATGTTATGCAAATAAAAGCCTGCAAACTTTTGCAAAATGTTTTATTCTAAATTAAAATTTCATCTTTTCTTGCTAACACAATTTATTCATTTAATTTAATTTGATTAATTTTAGATATTGTACACTGTTCTTGTAATTTTAATCTCTCCGACTCTGGTTTTGTTTATTTTGGTTTGCTTTGTCTTATTATTATTGTATTGTTGTAAATTACCCAGAGTGGCTTTGGCTCCCAAGTGAATGGGATAAAAATAAATAAACCAAATAAGTAAATAAATAAAACACAACATGTACAAGTTTTAAAGTGCTCTCCTGAAAGGGGACAAAACTTTGCACTGAGAATTAAGCAGGTATTGAAATACGCTATTTGAAAATATTCCTCTTTGCCAGGACCAAGCCTGTTTGTTCCTTCAATGCTAACAACCACCTGGAAGAGTTAAAATTATTCCAAGAGAAGGAAGGCACTATAAGTAGAAATGCACTCCTTGTTTTTCCACCAATAGCTTCTTCTATGCTGTTTCTGTGCTGGATTTTATCCTCCTAAGTAGTTAAAATAGAGTCAACAATATTGTGATACCACACCACTTAGCCCATGGCATGAAGTTTGGTCCGAAATCAGGTATCTGGTAGCTGTGACAGCCAGGCTTCTGCAATATGTATTTCAACCACTCAAGCAATGGCAAGAAAGGATTCAAACATCTGCCAGGCTGTGTTCTTAGTTTTTCTGCATGGGCATAGTTGCAAATGGGTGAAAGTGCTATTATTCAGCACACCCACAGGCTGACATCTCATTAACAGTTGTGAGTCATTATCATTTTAAATAATAGAACTGAAACGTGACATAAAATTATGCAAGCATGATATAAAGAACATGGCATCCAAACAAGTGAGAACTGAGCTTGATACACACATAATTAAGGGAATCTTGGAGCATACACTGCAGAACATAGAGGAATGGCAACCTAACCCACAGAAGGCTTTCACAAAGTGATGCTGAAATACTTTTTGTTTTCAACAAATGCTAGACATGTGCCTTTAGCCTTCGTCTCCCATCAGCTCAATAGTTAACTGCTCATCTCCATATGTGTTAACGTGCAAAAAGCTTCTACATCTGCTTTCCACTAACGGATTCCATGAACTATACTGGGCTAAGGTGGGCCTTCAACAAGGTGGGCCTTCAACAAAGCAGTGGGCCATCCCAGAAGAACAAGGGATCAGTCTGAGACCCAGACCCGACGGAAGAACCTGGTCATTCCCTACATGGCGGGAGTGTTGGAGAAGCTTAAAAGGATTTTTGGCAAACACCACATCCCTGTTTATTTCAAACCCATGAACACACTAAGGCAGAGACTTGTCCACCCAAAGGATCCGATACCAAACCATAAAAGGAGCAATATAGTATATGCAGTCCAATGCAGTGAAGAGTGTTCAGACCTCTACATTGGAGAAACTAAACAGCCATTAAACAGAAGAATGGCCCAACATAGGAGAGGTAACAGCTCAGGACCAGAATCAGCAGTACACCTCCATTTGAAGGAAAAAGGTCACTCTTTCAAAGATGAGGATGTACACATATTAGACAAAGAAGAGAGGTGGTTTGAGAGAGGAGTAAGGAAGCCATTCATGTCAGCATTGAAAATCCCTCCCTCAACAGAGGTGGGGGGCTCCGGCATAGTCTAGCTGCTACTTACCAGGCTGTACTTTCCCCAGTACCCAGGCAAATCAAGGAGCCTTCACCACCAGGTCACAGCTAACGACCCATTCTTGACAGCTAACGACCCATTCTTGATGGGTTTCAGCACCTTAGGCCATTGTTTACCTTAAGGCCATGGACACTAATGTCTCCCTAACGAGCCTATTCAGGCTTTGTTCATCTTATGAGCCAATCAGACAAGGGGACAAGAGGTCAAGCTGACTATAAGAAGGTCTCTTGCACTAGCTGTATTCAGACCGATGAAGCTGTTTGGATGAACAGCGAAACGTTTCTATCTCTCAAAAAAGAAGTCCAGTAGCCATGACTCAACTCCCAGATATACTGGGCTAAAATAGCAGTGCTCACTTTGGACCACTTAATATCCATGAAACAAGGACTTCAATCCAACTAGCAGTCCCTGTTAGACACACCGCCAAATTACCAGCATTTACACAAATCTCAATTCACCATTAGCTGCCTAGATGCCCTAAGCACATCCGATCTCGCCTGATTTCGGAAGCTAAGCAGGGTCGGCCCTGGTTAGTACTTCGATGGGAGACCACCAGGGAATACCAGGTGCAGTAGGCGCCTGGAGTAGGAACTGGCAAACCACTCCAGTATTCCTGGCAAGAAAACTCCACGAAGAGTCGGTCACGACTGTACACACACACACACACACACACACACACACACACACACACACACACACACACACACACACAATTATTAGCTTTTGATTGAATAGGCTACTCTGGTTGTGGTTAGCATTTGGAATTAGAGCAAAATACACAGCCTATCCGGATTTTAAAATATCAGGGGAAGCTTTTCTCTCTGCCTTCCCACCCTCACTGGTGTGTTGAGTGAAGACACAAGAATCAGCCTTTCCCTGTCGCTGCTCCCAGGCTGTGGAACTTCCTCTCCCAGGAGGCCAAACTGGCCTCTTCTTTTCTGTCCTTGTGCAAGCAAGCAAAGACTTTTCATTTCATGGAGGCTGTTTCTCCATGACTGGCAGCCTATGAGTCTGGCTTCTTTCTCTCTCTTCTTTTTTCTGCTTTGTTTTGTTTGTTTAGTTTTCCCCCATCTTTCCAGATTTTATATTGTTTGTTTATAATATCGTAAGCTGTTTATCTTGGGTCCTCAAGGAAAAAGGAGAGGTATAAATATTTTAAATAAATAAGCAAATTCTTGCTTTTTCTATCAGTTCACAAGAGTGCATGGAGTTTTGCCTTAAGAGAAAAATATAATGACTGACAGGCTGGTCCTTGGGCTAATTAGAGGAAAATCTTCTGTATTCCGCTGGGCTTATACCCAGGTAAGTAGGCTCAGAACTACAACCTGCTTTAAATGTATAAAAGACAGTATGGGTAGTCTTTGAAACACTAGAGAAGATGCAAACATGGTCAGAATTTATACATGTAATATACAGACAGCCTTTGTGTTATAAAGGAAGGAATGCTAAAACAGAGGTGGATAACCTATGGCCTACCATTTTTACAATCCACTGCTATTAATTATGATGCCTTAGAGATATAATAGAGCAACTGAGTGACCATAAGTTGGTTCACCCCACCTTAAGATTTTTTTTAATTTTTTTTGCTGAGTTTAATTTTTTTTGCTCAGCTGATCAGTGCTTGGGGCTTAGCAAAAAATTAAATAAATAAATAATAATCCAGCCTTTCCCCCCACCTAATTGAGTGGGGTGAAGGGAGTGGGTTTTAAGCTTTTTTGCCCCCAAGCGCAGGTCAGCTGTAGTGCCACTTGGGGCTGGCAAAAAAAAGTTTCAAAATAGCTCCTTTCCCCCCCCCCATCATGCTACAGCGCTAGGGGCTCAGTAAAAATAAAAAGTTTAAAAATCTCTCCTTTCCCCCACCCCATTTTTAAACTTTTTTTCTGCCAGCCCCAAGCCTGCGTTACAGCTGTAGCACAGGCTTGAGGCTGGCAAAAAAAGAAGTTAACTGGGTTGGAGAAAAGGAGGGATTTTTAAACCTTTTTATTTTGACCGAGCCCAATCAGTGCCGATCAGCTGTAGCATGGGCATGGGGCTGGCAAAAAAAAGTTTGAAAATCCCTCCTTTCCCCCCACCCCATCGGGGGGAGGGAAAGGAGCAATTTGGGGGGGGGGCTGAGCCCCAAGTGCCAATCAGCTGTAGTACTGGCTTGGAGTTGGACAAAAAGAAGTTAATTGGGTTGGGGAAAAGGAGGGATTTTTAATATTATTATTTTTGGCTGAGCCCCAAGCACTGATCAGCTGTAGTGTGGGCTTGGGGGCTGGCAAAAAAAGTTTAAAAATCGGTGGGTTGGGGTGAAAGGAGCCATTTTTAAACTTTTTTGCCAGCCCCCCCCTTTGCCAGCTGATTGGCACTTGGGGCTCAGCAAAAAATAAAATAAAATAAAATAAAATAAAATAAAAATCCTGCCTTTTTCCCCACCTGATTTTTTTTTAAAAAAATTGCCAGCCCCAAGCGCTTGAGGCTTGGTTTAAAAAAAATTAACCCACCCCATCGGAAAAAAGAAGGATTTTTAAACTTCATTTTGACTGAGTCCTAAGCGTCGATCAGCTGTATTTTTGCCAGCTTGGAGCTGGCAAAAATCTCTCCTCCCCCCCACCCCATTTTTAAACTTTTTTTTAACCAGCCACAAGACTGCACTACAGCTGATCGGCACTTGGGACTCAGCCAAATACAAAACAAACCCTTTTTTGCCCCAAAAATAAAAAGTAAAAAACTTTTACAAAAAAAAAAGATCGGGTGGGGGCAAAGGAGCTGGCTTTTCCTCCATGGGGGGGGAGGAGGGAGGAATGATTTTTAAACTTTTTTTTGCTGTCTCAAGCAGCTGATTGGTGCTGATTGGTATTAATTTTTGCTAATCAGCTATAGTGCGGCTGGCCCATCTCTAGATACAAGTCCACTGACTGAATTCCAGAAATGTTTCAACTGTCTGCATTCCCCTCTTGCCTACCGCATTAGCTGAATCACTGCAGCAATTTGAGGAAGGGAGAGTGATGTGCCGAACAGCTCAGATTTTGCCTCTTTAAGGACTGTTCACCAGCTTCATCTGGGTAAGACAGGCTGAAGAACTCAATGCACTTAAATTCTTCAAGTTTCAAAAAGAAAAAGGAAGTCCACATTACAAAAATCTGTAGAATATTTTACATTTCCTTGCTGTGTGTTTTGAAATATGTTGAGATGATGAATCTCGTATGGTACTGTACAAATTTTAAATGGCTGCCCTTATTCTCAAAGTTAGATGAAAAGCTAAAAACTGGTTGTTACGCTTGATTCCTGAACAAGCATACAATTCATTCTTCAGGTTCTGAAGCATTTAATACTTAGCATTTTATGGTCTTTGGAATACAATAGCACCCCATGTCCACTGATTCATTATCCACTGATTCAGTTATCTATCCACAGTTTGGAGAAAAAATTAAATAATTCAGCAGCCGCAAAGCAAGCTACTGTCATAGACAGCAGCTGTAAAGCAAACTGCTCATATAAAACAGCAGGGTAAAGCAAGCTACTGTCACAAACAGCAGCCAGAAAGCAAGCTACTGTCTCAAAACTGCAGCCAGAAAGCAAGCTACTGTCACGAAACAGCAGTTGTGGGGGAGGTTTTGGCATTCTCTCTTATCAACGGATTTCATTATCCACGGGTAGGCCTGGAACCAATCCCCAGCGGATACCGGTGCACATATGTTACTTCAATAACCTTTCCAATCCATCTGAGATATAGGTCAATAACGCTACTCCTGAGGTCAGGGAAGAATGACAGGTGGAGGAGCACTGCTGCAACAACTGGAGATGCCCCAATGACATCTTCTCTAATGGGAAAAGGCAGTCACGGCACTGTTGCTTGTCAGAGGACAAGCATATAATTTCTGGAATCCTCCCACAATGCAACCATGTTTTAGTTGGTTACTGCTCTAAGTTTCTCTCAATATGGACATCCAAAGCATCTCTACTTCCTGAAATATCAGCAAGCAGAGGAAAGTTGGGACTCTGCTATTTTAAGATTAAATGTGGATACCTGAAGAAATCCCAACAACAGTTTCCAAACATTCAACTTTAATATCCAAGGAACATACAATGTCTGAGCATGAAAACTGGTACTTACACAGGAAAGCGGGGAGCCTGAATTAGACTCCCAAATGTCTGATTCAGTATATAAAGCAACACGACCCAGAAGGGTAAATTTGATTTAAATCAAATTGGTTTAATTGCCTTTAAAATGTTTTTTTTAAAAAAATCCACTATAACTCAGAATGAATCTGTTTGGGGACAACACTCTAGGAATTTTGAGAAGATGCTACCTGGAGATTCCTGTTATGCTTTGGGGTCTCCCACCCAAGTATTAACCACACATAAATTACAAAATGAATGAGATCAATGTATTCAGACTGGATACTACTGGGTAGTAGGGTGGAAAAGTACTGGCAGAATGTGATCCTGCTGAATGTTCAGGATGAGAAGGAAAACATCTTACATTCAGCAGGAATGGAGGGAGTGTGATCTGGATGTGGAAACTGCAGTTTGCTGCTATTCAGTGTTGTCAGTGCACTGAGCCTTATCCGTGCTACCTCTCAATTCTCAATTTCATTTCCAGGTGACATTATACTCATCTATAGATTATAGATAATGTTGCTTAATTTAAATCAGGTTCACACCTCAAGAACTGAAATGTTTCCTTAAAATTCTAGATAGGATATTGGCTGTAGCATGCTGCTTCCCAAATGAAACAAAAGAAGCCTAACTTGCAGCTTTATAGATCTTCCTCATGCTGAAATCCAGGAAATTAAATCAACCCTAGCTTCCTTAATAGCATTTAATTTCTTCTTCCAGTCTGAATCTCAATCTTCACCAAACATGAAGGGATTTTAGAGGAGAATTGGGAGAAGCCACTCTTAAAGTGTGGTGTCTCTAGGTCAGGCATGTCCAAACTTCGGCCCTCCAGATGTTTTGGACAGCAACTACCACAGTCCTTTGCCATTGACAATCTAAGCTTAGAATCCTGGGAGGTGTGGTCCAAAACATCATGAGGGCCGATGTTTGGACAGGCCGGCTCTAGGTGCTCGGTGGGGGTGGGGGCAAGAGAGACAGAGGAAGCATTCCTGCAAATTTGGGGTCTCTAGATGCCTGGGAAGGGGAGCTTTTTATGACTCTGCAAATACAAGATGAATCAATTTTTAAAAAAATTGTCACTGGGGAAGGAGGGAGGAAGGGAGACCGGGGGGGGGGAGAGATTAGGCCTAACCAGTGCTGAATATAGCAGGACTACTGTTTTGTGGATTTGGAGACTACACTTCCATTAATGCAACGGAAAGCAACATTTGCCTTTTTGTAGTCACGTCACACTGTTGGCTCATATTCAGCTTATGATCTACAACAATTCCAAGATCCTTCTTTTTCTTAGGTTCAGTACTTTGTATTTATCCCTGTTGAATTTCATTCTGTTGTTTTCTGCCCCGTGCTGAAGCCTATCTAGATCACTGTCTTTTAATAAGTCTATTGCTTTACTGTTGTATGGTGCCACCAATAAACAATTAAGGATTTGTGCAAAAAAAAGTATGTATGGAAATTTTTGTAACAACAGCAAAGTTCACAGCAGCCCAATTCAAAGTTGAAGATATGCTAGCTGTCATCAGTGCAGAATAGGGAGAAGCCTCTTTTGTCAATACAACTGCTGCTGTTCCAGTGCAACCTCCTGTTCCCACTGAAGTTATATTTTCTGGGCAGCACAGCTCCAGTGACTGAGACAGTATTCCTTCTCCTCCACATATCCACAGGAATCATGTCCAGATCCTGTGGTTCTGGTCACAATGGAACCCCAGGCAAGGGAGGGGGCAGAATCACGTGCATGAGGAGTGGAGCCCTGCACAGTGAGGCTGAAATTTAGAAGGAACATTGCACTAGATCCAAATCCCTCAGCCATCCTCACTAGTTAAGATTGCAACTTAAGATTAATAAGACCACATGGATGGTGCTTCAAAATTCACTGTATATGTGGTAAGAGAACTGTTGTTTTGTAAATATTCACAAATGTTTCCTCGAAGTTTATGGTTTTTCGAGATTCACCATAACAAGAGAAAGCTAGCAATTGTTTATGATGCACATGTCACATGTATTGGAACCGTGATTGCTTCAGGTACAAATTCAAACCCCAAAAAGACTTTAAAACAAAATCAAGAGGCTTATTTTTTTTATAAAGGCACACATGTTTTGATATTGCCCCAATGCCATTTTGGAGCAGAAGGACAGGTATGCTAAAGATGACTAGAGATGGGTAGATAAAAGGGGACAGAAAAAGAAATGTACCTCAGTCAAAGGCAAGGCGGTCAAGTGACTTCACTCCTAAGAATTTAGATTACTTAGATGCTACATGTAGCAGCTTTTACCTCTTGTTACCTTTGAGAATGAGTTAAAGGTTCACTACTATTTCTTTGAAAAACTATAGTTCTAGGCACAAGCCAGTAAGACTTTTTTTACAACACAGTCCTTCCAAAATAAGAAAATGGACTTGTGGAAGTTTTGCACTCTTTGTTTAGATATTTGGAAGCCACAGAAGAATTAACTGGAGAGAAAACTGGCAGCTCTCAGCCTGCAAAAGATCAGTTTAAATCAGCCACAGTAAACAGGGCCAGACATTTGGGCCTTTTTAGACACATTCTGCCTTTGTCCTTCTGCAATCCAGTGAAATCCTCCTCCTGGTGAAAAAATGTTTCATCCCTGAACTGTGACACCTTTGAGCATACCTCAATGGGAACATCTACAATTTGTTTCTCTATGAATCTCTAATAGCCAGGAAGACTGCTCTACCACACTGAGACCCAACTCCATGTCTTCTCTCCTGTGAGCTAGAGAAAGGAGGGCAGTGGCATCTTGAACATGCACATAGTCCCCATATAACTGGAAATCTTGTATGATCAGAGTTCCCAACTACAAGGAGGTCCGGTATGCATTCAGCAGATTTCTCCTTAAAGGCAGTTCCCACTGTCTGAAAAATGTAGGGGGCAAGGCCAGTCCCACACATATGGCCTTGCTCTGGGTGCATCTTAATTACAGTCATACCTCGTATAACGGAGGGCTTGTATAACGGAAAATCCGTACAACGAAAAAAAATCCCCCCCTCCTCCCCCCTTCCCTGTTTTCTCTGTCTCTAACTCCGCCGCCACGGCCGCCCCGCATGGTTCCACCCCTCCCATTTTGTAAACAAGACTTTCGGGTCGGTGTTTGGGGGGGTAGAGAAGGGGGAGAAGGAGGGGGGCTCCCACCCAAGCCACAAGCCAAATCGCCGCCACCACCGCCACCACCACTCACCGGGTGTCTCAGATCGCGAATGGTGGAGGTGCTGCTGCGGGAGCGCTGGGTGCACGCGCTGGCCGAGCTCAGCGGGGACAGCCTCACCCTCAGCGCCGAGGCGGCCCCCATCGCGACCCCCACCGCCACGACCCCCTCCGCCGCCGCCGCCGCCGGAACCCCTCCGCTCAACGGGCTGTCCAACAGGGCCGAGTGGGCGGCGGCGGGCAGGGCGAGGAGCCCCCCCCCAGAGGAGGCGGTGGCTGCAGCAGCCCCGGGGCCGGGAGGCGCGTGGGGTCCCCCTCGGCGTGGCCGGTGCCCGGCAGCCCCCCGTCGGAGCCGCCCCGCCGAGGAGGAGGAGGAGGAGGGCGTCCCTTCTCGCCGCTGGGCTCCCCGGGCCCCCGCGTCTCCTCCTCCTCCTGGGGCCGGGGCGCCTCCTCCGGGGGGATCCTCTCCTGCCTCTCCTCCTGCCGGGGTGCGCCGGGTGCGGGTGGTGAAGGCGGAGGCCGGCAGGCTGGGCATCAGCATCAAGGGGGGCTGTGTTCTCCCTCCCCCCCTCCCCAGGCATGGCTGGCCTGACCTGGCTTTCTCCCCCCACCCCCACCTTCCCTTCCCTCCACCCCCCCAACCCGCCGTCACTGCTCCCCATCGTTGACGGGGGGGGGCGCCGGTCGTTCTGTTCTGCAGCCGTGCCGCCGCCTCTCCGCCGGCCTGCCGCTCTCCCCCATTGGCTCAGGAGCCTGCCGCCGCCGCCGCCGCCGCCACTTCCTCGCGGCCTGCTGCTCTCCACCGTTGTGGTGGGCCTGTCCTGGAGGCCGCCGCCGCCGTTGCTCCTCGGCGGCCCGCTGTTTGGGCTTCCCGCGGTGGGTCTGCCGTGGGGGCCGTGGCAGTCATTTGCGGCGGGCCGCAAGACACAGCGGCGGCGGCGGCAGGCTCCCGAGTACCGCGCGGACACGAAGGGGCGGCGGCGGCGGCACGGGCCGCATGGACCGTGGGGGCAGACCCGGGCCCCGCAGGAGGAGCAGGAGAGGAAGGCTGGCCACCCGGTGCCCAGTTGACAGCCGAGCACCTCGCTGCCTCCAAAGCCGCCGGGCGCAGGTGAGCGGGGGGGGGGGGGATTCCTGGCGCAGCCCCGCCAAAGCCCCCCGCTCCAGGCCAAGTGGCGCACCCCACTCCCTCCCCCCCCAACGGCCACCTCCACCCACCACCTGCGCCCGCCCGGGAAGAGGACGCAGGGTGGTCGGGAAAGAGGGGAGGGGAGGGGAGGGGAGGGGCGGCAGGCCGCGGATGCTGCCGTTCCTCCTGGCGGGGCAGGCCGCCGGTGCGCCCTCCTGCCTGCCCGGGGCTCCGGCAAGAGGTGAGGGGGGGGTTTCCCGGCGAGGCCCTGCCAAAGCCCCCCGCCCCAGGCCAAGCGGCGCACCCCACTCCCTCCCCCCACCCCCCGCGGCCACCTCTGCCCGACCACCTGCGGCCGCCCGGGGAAAGAGGGAAGGAGGGAGGGGAGAGGAGGGGCGGCAGACATGGAGGGGGGTGAGCCGGGGAGGGGCACCCTTACCTGGCACCTGCAGGGGGGTCCACCACCCGCCCGCCCCCCCTCGCCCAAAAAAACCTAGCGCCATTGGAATGCATTGGAACGGATTAAATCCAGTTCACAGGGCTCTAGTTACTTTTTTTGGGTAAAGGGTAAGGATATTCGCAAGCATTATAACCCCACACACTACGATTAATATTGAATGATAAATTCAAACCTTCCAGATTCAGAGTGATTATTTTTCCTACAAAGTGGTGAAGTAAGTATATCTATGATGGCAATATCCATTTATTTCCCAAACTAGCATTGCTGCTGTTGAAGTTTGGGAACTGGATCCAAAAGAACAAAGGTCTCTCTCTCTCTCTCTCTCTCTCTCTCTCTCTCTCTCTCTCTCTCTCTCTCAGTAGTGCCAAAATTCCATCTCATTCTAAACATTATCTTGCATGTCATACTGCTAGATGCAGAGGGGGTTCACAATCTCTTTCCAGACCCTAACAGGGGTCTCCACAACAACAGTTCTTACTGAAACACTAGCAAAAAGCAGATGCTGCAGGTGCCATATGATGTAGGCCATTAAGGGTATATGGATTAGATTACTTTTCTAGTAAGTGAACTACATTTCAATTATCACATATTAATGCTCTACTGAATTTAAAATGCTGAAGTACTTTATTGGGAAACATACAGTAGTTCAGTTTGGTTTTCCCTCCCCACTATTAACAGTACTTCTCTGAACTCTGCCATTTCATCAGACAAGACAGAAATATATCCTCGGATGCAAAGAGAAAGTCTGCTTTTGTTTCAGATTATTTTGGTACAATTACATGCAAGTGTATTTCAGAACATTTTCAAGGAAGAAGTTGTTCCTGTGACTCATGGCAAGAAAAAGTAATCTGTACTTAGAATTCAATGACTATGATTTAGGAAAAGCTCGAGTTATACAACCACAACAAGGCTATTTCATAAGAAGAGAATGATTGTCAACAAGTGTCTGAAAGCATTTTAATATCCTAATATCCTGACTCTGCAGGATATTAGGACAGTTCCAATAGTCTTACAACTGGATGGCAATGTTCCCCCTATGCCATGCAGGCCAATGAGTGTCAATATCCGTTTGCTTTCAGTTGCTGCTGAGGAAGGGTGGTGCTTCGTACAGGACTCTGCCAAATTAGAGGGAACATTGGCCATGCTTTTCGTATTCTTCCCCACCATCTAAATCATTAGTGTCAGATAGGGTGTTTCATTTGTATCTCAGTTTCCCTACACTCACCTTACCATTGCTCAGGGAAGACACAATGGATGGGAACTGGAGTTAGAACAACATCTTGAGGACCAAAAGGTTCCCAAAACCCACAATGAAGTTTAGATTTGTACTGAAAACATTTGATCTGTAAAACCTAAATATGGTATTATGGATGCTATAGTTATAATTCTATAGTTATAATTCTAATTCTAATTCACTTTCCCTCATTGAAGGTGTGACTGGTACCAGTACTGCAATTATGCTGATGCCAGGCCTAAACCATTCTCTTGACCTATGTTTATTAAGATTGGATGATTCTCTTTAAAAAAATTTATCTTTCTTTTGTGGTAGTTGGGGTTTTTAACTATTTTAATTATTTTGTATGGGATAAGGATAAAAGATCTAGAAATTTTATTTTATGAACAAAATGCCATTACTTAGCATCATAAAGTGGACAACAGTAAGCCCACTAAATTAACGCAGATTTCGTAAGTAAACTCATCTGTAAGTTCTATTGATTGAAATAGGCTAACTTTTACTGCAACTTCCTTTAGCATAATAAATCGCAGTAAGAGTAGGCCAATTTGAACCACTGGGATTTTTGGAAGTTGACTCGTCAAATCCCCAGTGATTCAATAGGCTTACTCTTGTGCAATTTATTATTTATTTATTTATTTTATTTATTTATTTAAATACTTATATCCCGCACCATCTTCCCAACGGGAACTCTGGGCGGCTAACAGCGCAAGAAGCTAAAAAGCTAAAAAGGCTAAAAAGTTAAAAATAACAAGGCCACCAAGCAAGGGCAGCGGAAGGCAAGATGGCGGCAGACGGTAAGAGCAAAGAAAAGAAAGAGAAACTAACTAATGAGGACACCAAATGCTTCTTTGAAGAGGAAGGTCTTCAAAGCCCTCTTAAAGGCGGGCAGGGACTCCAGCAGGTGCAGCTCAGGAGGGAGATGGTTCCAGAGCGAGGGCCCCACCACAGAGAAGGCGCGGTTCCGCGTACGCATTTTCCGCGCCTCTCTGGGTGTGGCCACTCTCAAGGAGCGCGCCTGCGACGATCTCGTCTGTTGCTTATGCTAAGCAACAGACTTTTGGTGACTAAATACAAAAAAGTAACATGTATTCATTTATTTATTTTAAAAACTGCGATGTTTAACATTTTTACTGTCTGTGACTGCAAACATTTAGCCTTTCATTTACTTCAGCTAAACAACAATAAAAAGAAGTTATAGCAAAGTACTGCATTTCTTGCACGTCTGACTAATGCTAAATCCAAATTTAAACAAACAAACAAACAAACAAACAAACAAACAAATTTAAGGGCTGGCAAAACCCGCTGTAGTTCCTTGCTGATCCCTCAACCACTTCTGACAGCACTGCCTTGCTTGCAGAATATTTACAAAGCTAACCTGTGTTTTAAAGGTAGCGAACTGGACCAGCACAGACAGAGCAGTGCTGTAAAGCAACCATGGAAAGGGAGAGTGTGGGCCTTTTTACACGACCCCTAAGATCCGCTGGCCACTTAAATTCGGACCAGAGATCTTAGGGGTTCGTCGCTCTTCCTCTGTCTTCCTCTGTCCCCACCCCCCTCCGCACTTCCTGGTTGCTGGCTGCCTAAGGGAGGGAGAAAAAAGAAAGAAAAGACTGCCGGTTTACCTCCGTTTTGTTCCCGGCAGCATTCAGATCTCTTAAAGGGGCGGGGCGCAAAAAAAGAACAAACAGAAGCCAGGAGAGCCCCGCACTCACTATCCTTACACCGGATCAAATATTTGTCACCATCAAAGACCAGGTACAAGAAAACTGCTGTTTGGTCACGCTAAAGTGGGCGGGGTCGCAGTTAATTGTCTGCAATGTCCGGAGCTGGTGGGTAAACATTTTTAAGGTCCGGACCTTGCAGCCATTTGCGGCGGAGCTTAGGGGTCATGTATAAACGCCCTGTGTGAACTTTCATTGCACTGGTAGAGCTAAGCATGTAAGTCGTTCCATCTTGGTCTAAATGGCACAATGACACCATCCCCAACCAGTCTATCATCATTGTTTCAGGAAATGGAGCCTATATGCCTTCTTTTAAGGTTCAGCTTTTGACACTAGTTTCAGATAAGGCAAATGCCCTGTCAGGAGCCCTTAAATCAGAGCTGTGGTTGACAAAGAATGTTACAAATATGCTTGTGGCTATTCAGAGATAGGCAACAAGATATCCGAGCCCCCCATGGTGTTGCCAGGAGTGAACCTGACATATCTATTTGCAGACCTCTGTATTTAGATAGCGTTACAGCGGAACAAAGAAACACAGTTCTATTCCTCTTTAATGTCAAGGCTTTCAGTGTTGTCAATACTTCAGAAAGAATTCCATTTCAATTATAGGTCTCTTTGACAAAACACCAGTTCCTCCCTGGGACCTTACACTTAGCGCTCTATGAACTTCTCACTCTACTAAAACCACATACTCTATACTGCCTTGTCGCAAAATACATACCCATCAAACTTCCCCTACGATTAAGAAAGCTTCCTTGTCACACTTTCCCACACTATTTTGCATGAAGAGGAAGCAAAATAAGCTCACTTGAGCATGGAGAATACATTTAGATACAGAATGTATTCCCAATTCTTAAAGTACAAATAAAGTAAGACTCAAGTTAGCATCCCAATGCTTTTTTTACTACCATATCCAAAGTAATCTGTTCTTCAGTCTGACCTATAACACAAAGAAAAGCATGAAAAACAAAGGCAAGCAGCTTTAATGTTTGCTCAAGTTCAGGACAGAAATGCTAGAATATACATTAGAATGAAGCTGTCAAGCTAGCAGAAATGTCACTATCTTCACTGGATCTAGCATCATCTGCAGAAGAAACCGGCTATTAAAAAACTGGGTTCTCAACCTGAGGGTCGTGACCCCTTTGGGAGGTCGAACGACCCTTTCACAGGGGTCACTGCGAGCCCTGTGAAACTCCAGGGAGGCAGGAGGGGCGTGGCCTTAGCCCCCATGCTGGGGCTGGCCCAGTGGGATAGCAGGGGCCTACTGTGCACCCCCCAGCAAGGGGGATGGTTCACCCAGGGTGGGTTGCAGCCCCAGGGGCAATAGGGGGTGTGGCATGGCGGGGTGGTCAGGCCTGCCCAGGGCAAGCTGGGGCCCATGCCTGGGATGAAGGCTGAAGGGGGTGTGGGCGAGCACCCCAACGTTAGGCCGCGCGCTGCCACCGCGCCAGCCCCCCAAGGGAAGCTGTAGGGCGGGGGGGATTCTGCCCCCTTCCCCCACCCATACTAGGTATGGTCAGCTGGGCCTTGCCAAGCCACCTGGGCAACGCAGAGGAGGGGATACGGTGGTCTCACCCCAATTAAAAGCAGCAGTGGCGGACAGGCTGTGAGATCCCAATTGCAGTTATCTGGCAGTTGCCGCACTCGATTGGCATGGGGGCAGCCCTCCATTATGTGGCCAAGGCTGGTGGGCACAGTGTGCGGCAGGGTGCCTGTGCAACCTTTTGCCATCACTCACAACAGCTGTAGGCTTTTTAAAAAATAATAATTTTATGGTTGGGGGTCACCACAACATGAGGAACTGCACTAAATGGTCACGGCATTAGGAAGGTTGAGAACCACTGCAATAAGCCATGATTTACTACAATATGAGTGTGAAGACATGCCTTCCTTCTCTTCCATTTCTTCCACCTCAAACCATGGGCTTAACAAACCACAGTTAATATTTTAGTTGTTCACTATTCAGTGTTTCTGGGTTCAATCCAGTTCATCCACACCAAAACAGGCTGCAAAATTTGGATGCTGCCACTATATAGGACAGTGTGGAATAAGGCAAATATATTTGTCCCCACTTAGTGTCTCTTCTCACTGCTAGAATAAACTTTTTTTAAAAAAAATGGGGCTAAAGTCATGTGAATGTTAGCCGCCTCCAAAACTTCTCCAGTGGTGTGTCGGTCTTCCACCTGCCACTACCGCCTCAGTTTCCATTCTGCAACTGCTACCACCTATTTCTTACCAAATGAGTCCACTAAAGTAAGCAAGGAGGGAAAACAGGGGGCAACAGATGAGAAGGGTATCTGGGCAGGTGAGTGACAAGCCAGCAGGAGGGCAACCAGAAAACCAAGTGGTGAGCAGGTGGGTGCCAAGCTTTTTCACCGAGCCCAGTACTTTCCCAAAATAAATGGACCTCTGGCATGGGAAGGAGAAAAACCTTGGCCCAGTGCCCCACACATGCATGTACCTTATGTGTACACTAAAATTTAAGTCAAGTTTCAAAAGGAGAACCTGATGCAACAATGCGGGAGAGGGGGTTGTCAGTGAGACTGGGCCCTACGTTTCTCAACTTCCTACATACCTCTAGTGATTTAAAGCTATTTTGTACGGAAAAACACTGCTCTGGAAGATGAAAATGTCAACTGCTATGCAACCGAGATCTACTTAGATTAGTTTTATATAGCTTCTGTGAAAGGTGTAACTTTCACTATGATAAATATATAATTTTGGATTAGAAATCTTCAAGCTGCCAGCCGCCACATCTACTGGAGACGCAGACTGGGGGATTCTGGGAGTTTTAGTCCCAAAAAGTATTTTTAAAGAAATTTTATATAGAAGTATAGACACTCCTATGAAATAGCCTCCTTGAAAGTCTCCTTTAACCCAGAAAGAGATAATACTGAATGATACTTGTTAGTGCATTAAAACAAAGCTTTCTGACTAGCAGAAATTTTGGCAATACAAAAGAACACTGATTGCTGAAGCTTTTTTGGTCTGAATACATGAGCATTATAGAGAACATTTACAGTGATGGAAACCAGATTATGAATTATTCCAGAATCCCCAGACAGTTATATTTACTCTTAGAAACACTGCTGGGTAAGAGTAAAGGTCCATATAATAATTCCTGTCTCTAGCACAAGCTAGACAAATACTCTGACACAGAAAAGGGCACGCTACACAACCCCAACTGCCCCAATGAGTCCTTCAATTTGATTATCAGCTTGTCTATATGTAATTCTCATATTAATTGAGGGAGTTGTCAATCCTGAGTTGAATCTTAATTCTCTTCTTACAAATGCTGAAGTAATAGCCATCAACACATTTTACAGCAATGAATTCCACCAATTCATTATGCTTTGAATGAGAATTCCCCTGTATCTGTCCAAAACCTCAAGCCAATGCACTCAAGAGCCATCTGGGACCCATTAGTCACAGCTGGACTTTACTGACTGTGGGTTTTAACTGAGCCAAATCCAAATGTCAGCATTTATGAGGAAAAGATGCAGTACAAATTCTTATGTTGGAAAATAAGGGGGGAAATGAGGATTAAACTAGGCCCTGATTTTGAGGGAAATTAGTTTTGAAAACTGCTCAGATGTAAGATCATGATCTTCTGCTCACTGATGTGTCTACTTTTGGGAACACCCAGCAACACTAGTCCCTTAAAACCGTTCTCTAGAGGGAGCTACGATGCTTAATTAGACATACTACTTCCATAGCACCTGCAACTAGGTGCTTTACAATTAAATAAAAAGCAGGGTCCCCCCCTATAATTTTAGATCAACTCAATATATTCACATCAGGGTTGAGTGAACCGGGAAAACACTGAAGAATGAACAACTAAAATCAGGGCATTTGTTTATTTAAAAAGTATTTTTTAAAAGTAAAGTGTTCTGCTTAACAATTTAAAATGTTTAAAAATAATGTTTTGATTTAAATTAATATGACTTTAAAAAAATGTTACGGATTTTTATCTACCCGCACTAAAATTATCATTAGTTATACAATGTATCTATGTATGCATTCATATATTGGGCCAGACCCATTCTAGAGATGTGGAATTCACATGTTTGATACTTGTCTTTGGTGTCTATTATAAACAACTTCTCTATGAGAGGGCATTGTTTGTAATTTAGCAAAGGTCTGAACAGATGCTCTAGCTAGTACCATTCTAGCACTCCCACTGGAACGCCTTCATTCCCAGATGCGCCCGTATTATGAAGGAACTATTCAGAGGACAAAGACTTCCTCTCTTGAACAACAAGAGAGTATGCCAATAATGTCAATGGGCAGTCACTACAAAACAGTGAGTGTCCAATGAAATGCTGCTTTCATGGAGAAATGTTGTCAGTCTGAAAACAATTCATTTAGTCTATTCTAGCTAGATATTATGTGCTTGAGCAATAGACTATGACCAATTGCCTGCGCCCTGCACTTCAGTTTGTTAAGCACCAAGAGTGGGTGGCAAACTTTGAAAGAGGGCATTTTCTACACATGACCTTTTTATAAGCAAAAAACCAAGGAAAAAATACAACATTTGCAGCAGATTGTAGGTGCTTAGATTTCAGTCTGTCTACTGATCATGTTTGCTGCTATTTTCTACAATCAAGAAGTAGACTGATGTCTGCAGCGGCAACAGGATTAAAGCTCCGGTTAGTATTTTTCATCCAGTCCATGTTCAGATGTATACTATTACCAACTGCCTACTTTCTCATCCTTCAAAAGGCAATGATACGGGAAGGCATTCATGAGCAGTAGTGCTGAAACACAGAACTGCCAATCTCATAAATTGGTTTGCAATTAATAATAATTATTTGTGAATGAGACTGACTCACACTTTCCATGTCTGGAAGCCACTACTGAAAGTTAAGCAGCCTAAATCTCTCATTATAGAAGCACAGAAGAATGTCAGTGAAAGACCAGACAAATCTTCTCCTGAGTCCATCAGTAAGGGCTTCTATGGCTAGACTGCTTTTCATGCCAGGAGCCCCCCCCCCCAAGGTGTTACTGAAGCACTACAGCATGTGACAAGAAGCATCAGGTTCCCACAGAATGAGGCATGGACATTTCTAAAACCATTGGTAAGCAGGCAGGCTGCCAATTGCTGCTCCCACTGCTTTAGCGTCAAGCTTTCACAGAAACTGCTCTTTGCAATACAGTGACCCTAATCTTGAGTTCATGTTCAGTTAGAAGTACATGCATTAATCTCCTTAATAGAAGCACATAAGAGAAAAATTCAACACACATGGCAACTCCCTGACACATCTGAATGCTCCAGAAGAATGCCTCCCACAGTGTAGCTATTACATTAATCAGGACAGACTGGAGCCATGAACATGTGACCACAATACACAGCTGATAATGAGACTATTTGACTTCTACCAACAGAAGTCTTCAGATCCTGTTTGCACGAAGAAATCTCCTTAATATTAGATAAGACTAAGCCTGTTTAAATAAAAGCCTCACCAGCAGATGGTGAGTTATCAGACGTGTGAAAAAGAAATCTCCTGTTTGAGCATGCAAAGCTGCTTTACTCACACTAATTGTCAACTCGTCCATCAACCACAGGAAACACCCTTTAAAAGGAGCCATTGAGTAACTGAACCTATTAAACTAATGGGATTTGTGTGCATCAATTATGTGTTTGTCCAGTACTTCTGACATGTATATATATTTCAGAAAGGGTGGAAAATAAGTGAAAATTTTGTGGACTCAGAAGGTAGCTCCAAAGAACACCACCACCACCACCACCACCACAACCTCTACATTTTCAGTGTGTTTACAGGACACAACCAATTGGCCTATCAGTCCACTCTCCTGGAAATACCTCCTAGTAAGCACTAATTTATCACAACGATATTTAAAAGAGAACATTTTACTTAAGAATGCACAATATTGCTCAACGTTAAGTCAGCACCACACATATCTATACTTTCTTCTTCCATCTACTAGGAACCAGCTCCTCAGTATGCTGAACCAAGGCCAGATTTGGAGATTACAATATATTCTCTCTCACCCATTATTTTGCTCTGAAGAATAATCATTGTGAGAATTTAATCAGCACTGTGACATGGGAGGATGGTAAAGTAATTATCTGCTAGACTACTGTTGGTCCCCTAAGTACTGTATCATACAACACCCTTTTAGAAGAAAAGCTAACATAATTCCATGGAAGGAAAGGGGCTGATTGTATGGTTTTAAGCCATTTTAAAGTGGCATAGCCAGTCTGACATCCAGCAATGCAGACATAACAACAGCCATTCATTTGGCCACCTACACTTAGCAGAGATCACCTCTAAGGGATTCTAACTGATTATGAGCACAGAAAAGTTAACTACTTTGCTTCCCTTTCAGGCCACTGGCATCATACTGATTAGTAGTATGCATGTGGTGGTGGAAAGAAGGTAAACTATTGTGATATTTTTTGAGCTAGCTTCCAGGCCTAGGAATAAAGATTCCACTTTATAGTGCTCTTCTACTCTTCTCAAAAATCTAGGAATATCAGCAAATAAAACCCATAAAAGGACTGAATTTTTAAGGGGTTAACATGTCACATGAGTTGCGGGATTAAGTACTTTCACATGCTCAAAGTAGTTATAGTTAATCTTACAGAGGCACCTATCAGGGCATGACTGACAGAAATCAGACTCAAAAATAACACAACTTGGGAATGAGGTTGGTCAGCAAAAGCAAAAAGTATTCTGTTTATATACCACACCATACTACTTCAAGTAGTTTCTGGGTGCTTTACAATTTTTAATTACAGTATGCAGGCTACACATCCCGCCCCCAGCAAGCTGGGTACTCATTTTACCGACCTCGGAAGGATGGAAGGATGAGTCAACCATGAGCCTGCTACCTGGGATTGAACCCCAGCTCTTGAGCACAGTTTTACCTGCAGTACAGGCATTTAAGCACTGCGCCACAAACAAGTGAAAGATTCTGAAGGACTTTGCTATCCCTTGAATCTTTAAGGCAGGCATGTCCAAACTTCTGCCCTCCTGATGTTTTGGACAACTCTCAAAATTTCAAGCCTGTATTGCCAATGACAACGGACTGTGGGATTTGTGGTCCAAAACATCTGGAGGGCCGAAGTTTGGATATGCCTGCTTTAAGGTGAGCTGTATGTTCACACATCAGTTTAGAAAAGGCAGGCTATTCAGCTTACTATTTCAACTGCCAAATAAAATTCAGAGAGAGAGATACAGGCTATAACCCTTACTACATCTCAGCAGACCTCCGCTAAAATCCCATGAAAGCTGTATAACACAAACTGCATTCAATATTTCCATAGGTGTACCAGTAGAAGTATATAGGACAAGATTTCCCTCCATTTGAAAAAGGGGTTACCCAGAAATCAGGCTAGCATGCAAAGCTTTTTAATCCACTCTTACCCTACACCAACACTTGATCTTTAGTTCTACATATCTTGTGAATCCTCTGAGGTTACACAAGATTAGCACCTCTGACATTTGTCTGTAATTCATTCCATCTGAAAAATACAGAAGACTGTGGTGAGTGAAACTCAACAACCTAAAAGGGAAGGAGAACTCATACTTCTTTTACAGACTGGAAATCACTTAATAGATAACCAGCAGATTCCTGCCTGCTATTAGTCGTTATCAGTACCTATCACTTTCTTCTGACCTTTAGGCTGTAAGATAAAACCCATCTGGCTTTCTATGAACGTATTACGTGACCAATGTTGCTGGCCAAGTAACTCTCCCATAATCATTAGAACTACAGAGATGGAGGGAACCCTATAAAATTGTAAATGAACTTTCAATAACTGTATCTTTGATATATCCTAAGATACAGAACAGCAATAAAAGAAACAAACAAAATCTCTTGTTATCCTGTCTTGAAAGTTGACCAGTAGACTGCAACACATTCCATAAGCACAGCCCCTCTCAAAAAATTTTTATCAGCACTGCTGAATGTCCTTAGTTGAAAAAAAATTACAATTTTAGTAAATTTCTGTGTTCAGAAACTCACGCGTTGCATATATAATCTCAGGATCCCTGTGTAAAACAAGTCACTTCATTCACACTTTGCTTGCTTTCTTCTTCCTCAACCTGCAGCTCTCAGTGTAATTTCAAAATCCTCTGCAAAGTGCTATCTTTTCGCTAGCAGCCTGCTCTATGGGGAAGAGAAGATGGGGTGGCAGATAAAAGGGAACAGGCAATGATGAACACAAGAGACAAGAAAGGGGTCAGCTTACTTTTGCACCTGCACCACCCAGCGCTGGATTCAACTATGCCAGCGCTGTTCAATTTTGAACAGACCGAGGTCTACTTTTTCCGGCCCAAAGTGCCTGAGGGCTCCTACACTAAAACCTCTACTTACAAATTTTATCCGTTCCAAGCACATGCTTATAAGTAGAAACGTTTGTAAGTAGAACAGCGGTTTCCCATAGGAATGCATTGAAAACCAATTAATCCATTATGGAGGGAACATATTTCAATGCGCCATGGCCCTTGAAACTGCCCCGCTCGGCTGAGACATTAGGCTGGCAGACCCAGAACTTTGCTGGGGCAGTGGTGGTCCTTGGGGTGGGGGAGGGAGGGGTGGAGAACTTATCCCCTCACTTTTTTTAATTGATGGCTGGCGGGCTACTTTTGAACCCTTCGCGGGCTACTGGTAGCCCAGGGTCTTTGGGCAGGCTTGAATTATGCGTACCCCAGCATGTGGACCTCAAGAGGCTACTCACAAGGGAATGTGGTTCTCAGTGTAAAAGAGTTTCTTCACCCCTCCACTAAAGGAATTTTTTCTTTATCATCAAGGCTGACATGCAGCCCTTACATTGAAAGCCAGCTGTGGAAAAGGAGGACAATCACACAAGGCAGTGCTTATTTATGCTGTGGAAAACCATTTGCACCTCACCAATAACTTACATTCTTTCTGCTGCAGCCTTGACCTTTCACAGCAGTTGACATTAAGAGTTATTTTTCTGACATTTTAGTGACAATACAAATGCACCCAGGTGATCCACAAAACTGTTATGTTTCTTGTATTGCAGCCCTCAGAATTTATCAGGAATTCACTCATCCAGAATTCTAGGGGCTTTAGCTAGGAAGTCCAAGTCCCCACTGATGGAAATGAAGGCTGACAGTCATTTGGCTCCTGTCCGGAAGATAGATGAAAGTGGTGAGAGTTCCTGAGCTCAATGGGAACTGCAAGGGATTAGGGAACCAGTAGTCCCTCTGTCTATTAAGGTATATACAAGGTGACTTTCAAAAATCTACCTATCTCTCAATCCCTTGCATGGCTGGTACCTCAAGCCTGACACCTTATATAGCTCCATGGTACACACTCCAGGTCCAAAAACAAAAAAATGCATTGCATCAGAAGGGGTGAAAAACAAACTAAAAATGTTAGATCTAGGACACATAGCTGGGAAGGAGCAATTCTCTAACACGCATTAAAATAGTGGTTTCCAAAACGAGCCCAATCAGATTTCACAATAAAAAAAACTGAAAAACACAGTGTAATTGACTGATCTTCAGTGTCATTTAGATATGGAGGCAAATCTGGAATATTCTATGCACAGCCACCATTGTCACTCTCAGGAGAGAAGCAAGAGATGGCAGATAGGATTATATCTCTAAATTCTCACCTGGATAACCTCTCCATTGGAAGCTATTAGATCTGTTGGGATGGTGACTCGGAAGGAGCGACCAACTACAGCTGAGCTGTCTGGAATCCCCACCACTGCTGGTGCACTTTCGCGGAGATCTGAAAGCACCGAATGCATTGAGGCCTCTAACTGGTTTTCCCAATCCCGTACGACTTCCGAGGCCTCGCTGGGCCAATGGCACTTGACAGAAGTAGTCACCATGAGCATCAGCAAAGTCCTCCCCAGTACTGGGGACAGCTGTACAAATCCAAGAGTCATTCTCTCTCCACGGTCACTGTTTTAGCCAAAAGAAGAAGATTCAGGGCCTAGCACCCAAATGTGTAGGGTCACAAGTTCCTCACTCCAGATTCATTGTTGCCAGTCTTGGTATCTAAAAGGGAAACACATGAGAAGTCAGTGAGTGCAACCTTCATTATGACAGCCATTGATTAATGTGTGTCAGCTGGCTAAGAGAAACAGTTCGGCTGAACCTCAATCATTTGCTGTCTACATTTTAAAATGCATTTATTCATTTATTTATTTGATTGAGTGAGTTCTGCCCTGCTTTTCTCCCTGAAGAGGGATTCAAATTCTACACCTTCTGTCCAAACTCAGACTGATGTTCCCATCATCTTCCACTTACAGGTGAAACTCAAAAATTAGAAAATCGTGCAAATGTTCATTTATTTCAGTAAGTCAACTCAAAAGGTGAAACTAATATATGAGATAGACTCATTACATGCAAAGCAAGATATGTCATACCTCACGTTGGTATACGTGTGATGATTATGGCATACATATTATGAAAACCTCAAATTCACAATCTCAGGAAATTCACATCAATAACACAAGGATTGGAAACACAACAATATCGAATCTCTGAAAAGTATAAGTATGCATATGTACTCAGTACTTGGTTTGGGCCCCTTCTGCATAAATTATTGCCTCAATGTGGCATGGCATGGCATGGCGTGGCGTGGCGTGGCTGCTATCAGCCTGTGGCACTGCTGAGGTGTTATGGAAGACCAGACTGCTTCAATAGCGGCCTTCAGCTCAGCTGCATTGTTCAGTCTCACATGCCTCATCTTTCTCTTGGCAATGCTGCATAGATTTTCTATGGGGTTCAGGTCAGGTAAGTTTGCTGGCCAAACAAGCACAGTAATCCCATGGTCACTGAACCAGGTTTTGGTACGTTTGCCAGTATGGGCAGGTGTCAAGTCCTGCTGGAAAATGAAGTCAGTACCCTCATAAAGCTCGTCTGCAAAAGGAAGCATGAAGTGCTCCAAAATCTCCTGGTAGACAGCTTCGTTGACCCTGGACTTAATGAAGCACAGTGGACCAACACCCGCAGATTACATGGCTCCCTAAATCAATAGAGACTGTGGAAACTTCACACTGGACTTCAAGCATTGTGCATTGTGTGCCTCTGTAATTAAAAACTGTAAACCGCCCAGAGACTACCTGAAGTGGTATGGGGCGGTATATAAGCAGAACACTTTTTCCTCCAGACTCTGGATCCTTGGTTCCCTAATGAGATGCAAAAGTTGCTCTCATCAGAGAAGAGGACTTTGGACCACTGAGCAATAGTGTTCAGGAGTGGCTTGACAAGAGGAATACGACATTTGAAGAACATGTCCAGGATCCATCTGTGTGTGGTGGCTCTTGATGCACTAGCACCAGCCTCCGTCCACTCCTTGTGAAAGTCCCCAACACCTTTGAATGGCCTTTTCCTGAAAATCCTCTCCAGGCTGTGGTCATCCCTGCTGCTTGTGCACCTTTTTCTTCCACACTTTCCCCTTCCACATAACTTTCTATTGATGTGCTTTGATGCAGAACTTTGAGAATATCCAACTTATTTTGCAATCTGTACCTTTTGGGGCTTTCCCTCTTTATGGAGGGTGTAAATGATGGTTTTCTGCACAATTGTCAAGTCAGCAGTCTTTCCCATGACTGATTCCTACTGAACCAGCCTGACAGACCATTTAAACTGGCTCAGGATCCCTTTGCAGGTGTTACAAATTCATTAGCTGATTAGAGTGGGAGACTTTGAATATTGAACCTTTTCACACTGTTCTAATTTTCTGAAATTGTGAATTTGGGGTTTTTATAAACTTTACGCAAGAATCATCACAATTATACCAAAGTAAGGCTTGACATATCTCACTTTGCATGTAATGAGTCTATTTCATATATTAGTTTCACCCTTTGAGTTGACTTACTGAAATAAATGAACATTTGCACAATATTCTAATTTTTCAAGTTTCACTTGTACATTGACTTTGTTAAACATCTATATTCTTACATGTGACTAGTTCCTCCCTGATAGTCTGATCATATACATATACTTTAGCTTAAGTGCAGCTGCTGTATTACATGTTGCCAGCTGTAAAATCCCTTTCCCTTTCCCCAGGTACTGACACAACAATATGTGAAAGTGGAAAAAGCACTGGACAAGTAACGACAGAAGCAGCTGACCTTTAGACAAAAAACATCAAAGCAAAGAATTTACATGTTATCAGAAGGGGTGAACAACCATTAGTGGAAGTATATGAGTTGACATTTATTCATACTGTTTGAGCCCCCACTTTCTACCCCAATCATTTTCTTTTCTTAATCCTGGGAGGCTGCGAGCTTCTGCATATAAATTTTGATCGGCCATAGTTTTCATACTCAAAATACCGTGATGTACACAAGAAGTCCACATATTTATGTTGACAGCTGTGTGTTATGAAGGAAACTTCCACCAAATTAGCCGTCTCCTAGTTTTTGAGAATGGACCCAAAATGTTGAACCTCCATACATCCACGTACTACAAACTTCCTCCAAAAATGTGACAGGAGTCACATTTTTTTACATTCAATATTGTCCCACAGTCACTAGATGAGTGCAAGTCTCCACTGATCCCTCATCCTTCTTGAGCCATGCCAGCCTTGGACTTCTTTTGGCATCGGAGGCATTTCAAATATATTTTAACATTTATAAAGGAAGGCAGATACATGTTGCTACAAACACAAATTTTATATATGCCAGGGCTTACCTGCATTTATATAAATTATAGACTATTCTAAAATTCAGATTAATTTACAACAATGGTAGCAGGCAAAGCATTTCATTTAAGTCTTGCAGAATGGCTGCTTTCAATAAATGGAGCATATCTCAGAGATAGATTTTTTTACAAAAACGTTCTGAATGTGAATGCTTATTGTTAAGCAGTCTCATCATAATCTACATGAACACACTGTTCCATGCACATTTGATAAAGTACACGACTGGAACAACTCAGATCAGGGCTTAAGTAACTCATTAACTAGATTACTTCCCCCCCTCTACTAAGCCATTAAATGCGTCTTTCAGTGTCAGCTAGTAATAGTTGTCCTTAAAGCTCACATGTAACAGTGAGCCACTACTTTTAACAAGAACATCTACACCAATATCTGTCACTATGAAATCTGAGGACCTTATTCAAATTAATTTTTTCCAGCTCCACATAATTAAGATGATGCCAGATCAGGCTTTGACCCAATCTGGAAGAAATACTTTGGATCTTCTGAGAATCTTCACAGACTTTGGATTCCCCAGACATTCTTGGACTATAGCTCCCAGATTCTGGCCAGCAGATGAAAAGTTAGATTGAATGTAAGCCACTGGTTCAGACACTTCCTTGTACAGTACATTGGAATGCATTCATAGCATACATTGTAAGTTTTAATCTGCTGGTCGGATTCTGGGAACTATACTCCAAGAACATCTGGGGATCCAAAGTTGGGAACCACTGGCCTAGAAAAAGGCCCCAGCCTTTCCCCAGGTGACTGAAACATAGATGTATGTGTCTGTGGGATTGAGCTTCTAGAATTCTGAGGACGAAATAATTGGAGAATTCTGAGATTCAAAGCCCTCAAATGCAAATGCAATAAATCAATGGCACAGCACTAGAAATATCACAGACACACAAAGCTAGGTAACACCAAAAAATATTTGCTATGGCTGCAGATTCGGCCCAGTAGAACAACCATTTCCCACCAATATAAACATCACTGTCTTATTTTAGTTAGAATGTCTCCACAATTTTGTGGCAACCACACTGTATGGCAGTATACAATCAACTCTGTATATCTTCAGTTGCAAACAGTGTTTGCAAATGGCTTCAGATACCATCAGAGATGGTGAGAAGAAAAGGATCTTATTTCCCCAATTATGTCTCTAAATATGGCTATTTCTTGGAAAACAGTTAAGTAAAACTGACTGAAATTTTGTTCCATAAGTTACACTGCATAAAACTGATATTACTGCCATGATGATTTTTTTGAATAAAATATTTCCGATTCCCATCAAAAATCCTGAGGCTCCTGCTGAATCAACTTCATCACTGTAAAAACATTGGAGAGTCTTTAATTAATAAAAACCACCACCACCAGAATAACTTTACCAGTGGTGGCAATTTTCAGTAGGAAAACACACACTCCCCAGAACATAAGGTGTTTCTCAGAAAGCCTGTGGATCTTTGGTGGAAAAATGGAAAACTTTATCTCTGAAAAATTGCGACAGCTGATGACATCATCATCCTTAGGCATTATGACTTAAATAACAGGATTTCATCCATTATGTTCACTGATATTAAAACATGCCTGTTCTTGTAAAATGTCTGAATGGACAGTCTGAGTTAGCATGCTGTGCTAAGAGATATAATGAATTCTAACAATCAAGTGCCTTTGAAATCTCATTTTAATTGTTTAATGATAAATCACAATTTCCATGCTTTGTGTGTGTGTGTGTGTGTGTGTGTGTGTGTGTGTGTGTGTGTGTGTGTGTGTGTGTGTGTGTGTGAGAGAGAGAGAGAGAGAGAGAGAGAGAGAGAGAGAGAGAGAGAGAGAGAGAGATATTCCAGCCCTTGCCTTCCGAAGAAAATGTACATTAAGTTGCAAGGACCAGCATGATTATACTTGTAGACATACAGCAAAGCTATCCCGGCTTCATATAGATGTCAATACACAAACAATATCCTAGATGATTGTAGGAACCTTTGAGACAGAAGTATCTGCATTTCTATTAGCCACCTTTGTCACAAATAATATTTCAACAGCCTCTGGAAAGGGTGATGAAAACCTGCAGCCTTCTCTCTAAACTTGAGATAGAGAAAGGGCTGGGGCTACACTATTAGAACATGGTAGCCATTCAACATCAATCTCAAGCTCCGACTCCCCAGTCTGGTGAAGTGAAACAGAGGATTATCCCCTAACATTTTCTGGAGGAACTACAAGATGTATTTCAGCAATGCAGTGAGCATTAAATTATTATTTCACAATAAATATAATATTGCCAATGAAAGGAAATGGCTCATCCAGGCATTCACAAAATAGAGTGGAACCTTGACTTACGCCATTAATCCATTCCAGAGGTCTAGACATAAGTCAAACATTACTTAAGTCAAATGAACTTTTCCCATATAAAGTAATGGGAAAGTGGATTAATCCATTCCAGACGATGAAAAAGACCCTCGAAAACAGCAATTTAACACAAATTTGACTGGGATAGGAGATTCCTTCTGGGGATGTAAATGAAATGTCTCTTCAAAGAGAGGGGGAGACTGTGGAATTATAGTCCACAAGTTATACACCTCCTCTTTTTAATGTTCATAGGAACAATGTCTAACATTAAATTTTACTAATTTTTAACCTGACGTTCCAAGTTCTGAACAATCCTGTGCTTACCATTAGAGTCCCACAACTGTACAGCTCCCCAACTAAAATGCTTCCATTGTGGACCAGACTTCTGCAGCCAGATTTTTTACAAGAATGAGCCGACTGTCTAACCATTCAATTCAATTCTTTATTGAATAACTCAATTAGACCATTTCAAAACCACAAGATAAAAAACACGCACATCCAAATACTGATAAATATACAAATACAATGCATTAAAACGATAATATTACATAGTTCTTGCTCAAGAGCTACAAGGGATATATTTACATTTAATATATATCTTGATCCAACTAGATCACACCCTTACTAACCACCTGCTTCCTCAGAACTGCTGCTTTTACTGCAAAAATTCCAACTTTATGTGTTAAATGATGATTTCTCCCACATAACAAATAGGCAAGTTTCTTTTTATCATCCCAATTCCCCCAGCATCTAGGATAGGGGCTTAAATAGAATTTTCTAATATTAGTATACAGTTGGCAATGCAGAACATAGTGTGCCAAGTCTTCCACTTTAGCCTCCCCACAAATACACAATCTATCTTGTACTGGTATACCTTGATATCTGCCTTGTAACATTGCTGAGTCCATTAGCTCGAAACGAAGGTGAGTGAATGCAATACGATACTCTCTTTTCATAGAGAAGAAAAGATATTTCTCCCTTTGTCTAACCAGCGAGGCTAGCCCTGAGCTCCCAACCCTTCTTCTCCTCCAGCAGCAGTGGCGGCTTCGGTGAGGCCGAGGACCAGCTCCAGGTGCTCGGAGCTGGCCTTGCCGAAGCCGCCGCTGCTGGAGGAGAGGAAGAAGGCAGGACTAACTAGTTTGGAGGCGGCAGCCGCGATGCTGGGTTGTGGCTGCTGCCCGATTCTGGTGCCTTGTGCCGGGGCTCCGAGCTGTAAGTCAAAGCCTGCGACTCAAGTCAAACAGGCCCCTTCTTGCTGCAAGTCAAATATGATGTAAGTCAAGCAGCATGTAAGTCAAGGTTCCACTGTATTGGCAACCAAATTTTGTTGACTGTTACTGTTACTAAACTGGGAGCCCATTTCAGTCTGAACAAATCCAAAAGACAGGAAACTCTCCAGTTTCTGAAAAGGAAGAATTAGTTGCAGGGAAAAGTAGGCATTTGTTTCTTGGCTTTTATGTTTACATGTGCAAAGATTAATATTTCTTAAAAGTTTTGCTCTGTCAAATATTCAATCTTCAAATACCTGAAGGTTGTTATCATCTTGTTTCCTGTGGCTCCAAAGGGTGGGTCCAAAACTAATGGATTTCTTTTACCAGAAAGGAGATAATGACTAAACATTATGAAGAAAATCCTGACAGTAAGACTTGTTTGAAGTGAAATGGATTATCTCAGAAGTAGTGGACTCTCTTTCACTTGAGATTTTGAAGTAGAATCTTTTTGGCCCAAATTCTAGAGATGCTTTAGTTGTAGACTTCTTACCCAGGGGCATGGAGTATTAAAATAATTACCCATGGGGTCTCTTTTAACTCTGTGATTCCCTGGCTCTTTAAACTGAGCAAGAGCAATGAGGCAGATTCAAACATTTACATTTCTATTGCTTTGTATAATATATTCCAGATCCTATCTGTAATATTGCTAGCTGGCTACAAGAAAATCAGATTGGCTGTGTTTTAATATGCCAACAGCTCAATTCTCATTTTTCATAGAATATAAATAAAAGTATGCCCAATATCATGTACGGTTTTAAATGAAGTACAGTAGGATCCCCATATTCACTGATTCATTATCCACTGATTAAGTTATCCACGGTTGGTGGAGGAAAAAATTAAGTAAATAATTAAGCAGCCCTAAAGCAAGATGCTGTCACAAACAGCAGCCCTAAAGCAAGCTACTGTCTCAAAACAGCAGCTGTAAAGCAAGCTACTGTCATGAAACAACAGTTTTGGGGGTTTGGGGCATTCTCTCTTATCCATGGTTTTTTATTATCCACTGGAAGGCTAGGAACCAATCCGCAGCAGATACTGAAGTCCTACTGTACACAGAAATCCACCATACTTTTTAGGCCACTCCTGAGCACAGCCAATGGCTAATCAATACAAGCTTGTTGTATTCATTCTTAATTCCTTTATTAAAATCAGACCTAAGCAACTGACCATATGAGAACAGAAAGGAGGTCTAGATAAAATCAACACAACAAATTATGGATATCTATTATATATGAATATGTGCAGGTTATTCAGAGGCAATGCTGACATTTGTGTAAGTATGTAACCAGAGAGCCTAACAATGACATCCAAAATGAAACTGTTATGTACTACCATTTAGTTTCTGACTTATGGCAACCCTATCAACCCTATGACTACAAAAAAAAGTCTCCTCATTAACTATCCTAATCAGGTCTCAATAAAGACCAAGGCTTTGTTTACTGAGTCTATTTATCCCATGTTCAGTCCTCGTTTTCCCTGCCGTCTACAACTTTCCCCAGCAATATTGTTTTCACCAGTGAATCATGTTTTCTCATAGCACAAAATATATTATGATATAACCTAATAATAGTATAATAATCTTAGGACTGCAGGGCTGGAAGGAACCCTATGAATCATCAAGTACAGACCCTGTCAAGAAATTAGAGTGAGGAATTGAACTCTCAAATCTCTGGCGCTGCCTAAACCACTGAGCTAACTATGTATCTGACGTGGTACCAAAATGCAAACCTGGTGCATATATTATTCCATAACCAGATCTGCCTCATTCTAGATATCACAGAAATACAAAACTGTGACTTAGGATTGCTTGCTCGGAATTCCTCTAGCACTGAAATAAGATTTGCTTCTCAGCTAGATTGGCTCAGGAAGGCTGACAATTTTTTAAAAAAATTACTAGTGAGCTCACAGAGTGGAACAGGGTAACAGGGTGTCCCCCCCCCCAATCACCTTCCTGATCAAATCTTAAGTATCCGGCATTCCACACTGAGCGTCTCCAGTGCATCTATTATTGACAACAGGGAAATCTGGCGCCCAGAAGCAATCTTAGAAGAAAAATAGCCATCACTGCAGAAAAATCTGAGCTCCAAAAAGGGAAACAGACACTTATTTCAACTCTCACTCTTTAGTGCAGGCGTCAACTGCCCATTGTAAGTCACTGGATATTTCCCCTTCTTCAACATTCCTCACAGATTGAGGTTGCTGTTGCTGCCAGAACCAAAACCAAAGGGAGAAAGTGGCCAGAGAAGGAAACGAATGGGCACCGCCAGGATTTCTGATTCAGATGCATATGGGCGGGATGATGTATCTCACCAAAGAGCCACCTCATTAATATCCTTGGTACGAGCAGTAGCCTCAGTGGGCCAGTCCTGCCCAAGGTGAAACTACCAAGTTCAAAAGGGAGAGCACACAAACAATGGAGCTCTAGGTAATTAACTGGAACAGGATGAAGAAACAGCTTTCCCAAACACCAGATTACAAAAAGGGAAAATGCAGAAACACAGATATAGAGCAGACAGCCAACCAAGTTATTGAGAAAACTGCTTCTTATGATTTCCCCCCATAATAATCTGTCATCTTTTCTTCAAAGGTGAAAATTTCATTAACTCTTCAACATGTAGTCAAGTACAAAGCTTATTTTACAATTATAGGGAGAAGGAATACTATGCAGCTCAAGCTCTAGCCCATACTGTGCCTTATAATATATTTTCAGTACTGAGGCAAACAAAGTAGGCAGAGGAAAATTTGCCTCGTACCACAACCCAGCATACTGTAACATTCAGGTGCACAAGTATCAAAAAAGTATTTTAGTTACTTCTGAGAAAAGAGGATATAATGCTTTTAAAACAGTGGATATAGCTACCTACCTACCAGGGGGCTTCAAATCACATTTATAGCCAGTGTGGTACAGCAGCGAGTGTCAGACTTCGGGAAATTAGGTTCATCTCCCCACTGAGCCATGAAAATCATTGGTGGAACTTTGTCCAGCCTAATTTACCTCATAAAATTGGTGAATAGATGAACAAGTAAGAAGGCCACCTTTAATTCATTGGACAAAAGGGGGAATACACACACAAGTAAGGATTAATTTTTGAAAGTAAATTTCCAAGCTCTGGACAAAAGTACCAGCAGCACAGTGAGCAGCCAAATTCTGCACATAAGGGGAAGTACCTTAACCAGAAAAATCAAAATATCATCACTTTCTGCCACAGATGTTTGTAGATCAAAGGAAAACTGTCTGTTACACATGAAACACACAAATTAATTGCCAACAAAATTCCCCATGAATTCAACTGTCAAGTCTTCCGGCAACTTATAACTCCCAATATAGGTATGAACTTTATACACGGTAAATGCAATGCTCTCTAGTTTAAAGATCTTTCAGACAACTTTTAAGCAACGAAAGTGCCTTTTTATTTCTGAGATCTGACAGTAGTTCTGGATTCTAATATCCATGAAGTGAACAGCATTGATTATATTGTTACAATGGCAAGGGGGTGGGAATTTCACATGTTGGAAGCAGGAACTATGGGCAGCTGAAAAGCTATAAGTGGCTTTGACAAGGGCCAAATAGTGATGGCTAGATGACTGCATCAGAGCATCTCCAAACAGCAAGTCATGTGGGGTGCTGCCTGACATTCAGAGGTTCTACCAAAAACAAGAAACCTGTGAACTAGTATCAGGGCCATCTGTATTGGGTCCCTTTGGGGAGAAAGGCGGCATAAAAATAAAATTATTATCTGGGCCAATGACACAAAACAGCAACTGTAGCTCAAATTGCTGAAAAACCTAATGCTGGTCATGACAGAAAGATGTCAGAACACACAGTGAATACACACAGTGTGCCATGTATGCATAGCCACAGACTGATCAGAGTTCCTATTATGACCTCTCTCCACCCCTGAAAGTGTCTACAGAAGGGAGGTTGGCAGAGGCAATGTTATATTCAGTGTTGTAAATCGCCCAGAGTGGCCATGGCTGCCAGATGGGTAGTATAAAAGTCGAACAGATCAAATAAGTAAATAAATAAATATTCTGGACAATGTTGTGCTGGGCAAACTTTGGGTCCTGACATTCATGTGGAGATTATTTTCACAAGTATTGTACCACCTATCTGGGGATTCTTGCAGACCACGTAACCCTTCATGGCAACAGTGTTCCCTTGGTGGCAGTGCCTTCTTTAACGAACACTACCACACTAGAAAAATTGTTCAGGAATGGTTTGAGGAACATGACAAAGAGTTCAAAATGTTGCCTTGGACTCCAAAGTGTAGTGAAATTACTTAATTCAGAAGACTCACAATAAATTTAACATCTGCCTTATATTTTTAAAAGACTCACTGGAAGCATATTTGCAGTCAAACATTTGAATGTGAGATAACAGACCATGTATTGTAATCATGACAACAAGGTATGGATACTATGGCAAACACAATAGAGATTATTTTCTACCTTCAGCCAACAATCTCTCTCCCTACTCCTCAAATACCAGACTTGCTTCTGAAAAAGCATGTCATCAAGAATACCTTATTCCATTCTGAATTCTGCCTTGTATCCTTTCCAAATGTTCCCAATTTGCATTGTTACTCCAATTCAAGAAAAAGAAACATTAACTCTGCAAGAACAACAAAGGTGTCTTATGGCTCAGCACCTTAAAGATTAATGATTTGTATTTGGCATAAGCTTTCATGGACTATAGCCAACTTCCTTCTCCCACCTCATTCTCTCTAAACAATCCTGGCTCTGCAGTACAAAAGCCATGATGTACGCTGAATAATGCTCCTGCACATTTGAAAGGTTTTAGATGCATACCAATGCTAAAAGTCCTTTGAAGGAGAAATTTGCAGGTTGTTTTGTATACAGAATTTTCCCTTTTATTTTGTAAATTTCCTTAAATGAGATTCCAATGATTTGGGAGTCTTCTCTGGTCCATAATGGCCTTTTGTCAGGTTAGGTCAAGGATTCCTTCTTTATATCCAGCAGCTTTAAACTTTCTTGTTTTAAATTACAGTATTTTTTCAGTATAATACTATATTTTTGTCTAAATGTGTTAGACTAAAATTTCTCTTTAAGGAAAGTGAGGATCTAAGACCAGGCTTTTGAATTCCCCACGGCCACAGAGAGGGTGCTGTGGCCATGGGAAATTCAAAAGCCTGCTCCTCAATCCTCACTTTCCCGATGGGTATCACGTGAAGCATGTGTAACCCGCAGTCTTGAAATGGCTCCGCGCAGATTGCTGGGCAAAGGGGAGAAGCGGTTTGTGGGCTCCTTTGTAGCCCCAGTTTACTCTAAGCCACACAGCTTTTGGGATGCCCAAAGGCGGCATGGCTGAAGAGTAAACTGAGGTTGCGAACGATCCCACAAGCTGCTGCCTCCCCTTTGCCTGGCTCTCTGCATGGAGCATAATGGTGTGCTCTGAGCAGAGGGAGAAGTGTCATGGCTGTGAGGAGTAGATGCCAGGTGCCCAGAGAAAGGGCTCCACGTGCCACCTTTGGCACCCGTGTCATAGATTTGCCAACACAGTTATAGGCAGAAAAATATGATAATCCTCCCAAGGGTTCTTCAACTAGAAAAAAAGCTTTTTGAAAATTACAGCTAATTCATTCCATTGCTGAAAAGTCCTTTCATCTTCAGATCAAACAAATATCTAAAATGGGGAAATTCAATAAAAATATTAGTGTTTTGTGAAATTCACACATGCAACACACTATTGTTGTGTTGTTACAGTCGTTACTGACTCTTTGTGACCCCATGTCCATGGAGTTTTCTTGGCAGGAATACTGGAGTGGCTTGCCAGTTCCTACTCCTGGCACTTACAGCACCTGGTCTCCTATTCAAGTACTAGCCAGGCCTGACCCTGCTTAGCTTCTGAAATCAGGTGAGAGCGGATCTTCTTAGGGCACCTAGGCAGGTAACACACCTTTAGGCTAATACAGATCAAAAAGTGACATTCTCCCAAAACTACTTCTGAATTCATTTATTTACCAAACATCTTCTCATGGAGAACTAGCCTTAGAAAATCCTTTCACCACATGGCCCTTCTTAGTCTAAATTCTTTTTCTCCATACTCTTAAATATCAGAAGTATGTGAGACCTTCAAGGGCAAAGTTCCACAAAAGTGGAACTTTTAAACAGCAACTCCCTGGGGCAGTTTAGGACCAAGGCTACTGTGCAAATATTAGCCTTGCTAATCACATTTTTAGGTATGTAATCAAGTCAGCTAAAGAGAAGGACATAAGATAATAAATGTTCTGAGATGAAAAACACTCAGTACTTCAAGCAGTTCAGGAGTAAGAGATTCTGCAAAAAGGTGAAGCCATTGAGACTGCTTAAAGTTTCATACTTAAGACTGTTGTTTTTTTAAAAAATCTCCAAGGAGAAACACTATTTTATAACTGACCAAGAGAGTTTGAATTGCATACTGAACAAGCTCCTCAACATTTTTCATGTTTTGAAACCATCTCTTAAAAATAGTTTGCCACCATGTTTTTCAGCGGCTCAGTCCAGTTCCTTTACTTATTCTTTTTTAATTTTTTTAAAAATTATTATAGATAAAGGGTAAAGAGGGAATAATAATTTGGGATACAAAAAAAGGGGGGATGCAGGTTGGGCAGAACACTTAATAATGTCAGCGTCACCTTACAATTATAAACAGTTCAATTCAGGCATATATGTACATATAAATAACCAAAACAGTTTTGGCTTTTGTCATATTTTAATTTAACTTTGTCTCTTTTGTAACCTTAATGACATAGTCTCAGGAAATCTAAATACAAAACTGTCCAACTCTCTTTATTGCTCATCTGCATTATTAAATTATTGACCCGTCTGAATGCACATGAGTGCAAGGAACTAACAACTAGACAGTCCCTAGCTTTTGACATAAGGACTTATTTCCCAGAGCTTACATCTACTCCCCAGAGCCACAGTGTACATGAAGGGAGGTTTGTCAATGGAAGAGGTTTGTCACCCCACCTGTTTTTGTACCACATGGAAGCCAAGGCTAAGTAGGACAGGAAACGGGGAGGGAAAAGATGTTCACTTGTTTCCTATAACTTATATCACAAAGCTCAGCCCCTCAAAATAATGGAAGCGGTTGAAGACCAATGATACTAATTGTGTTCCCCCCCTACCACCACCACCACCACCACCACACTGACGAGCGAAAGGTAAAATTTCCATTTCTCGAATGCCACAGACCCATCACCTCTCTTGACAAAAGAATTAAATAGCATTTTTTAAAAATCCACTTATACTGAAAGCTTTTTTCTAAGCTTTACTGGGAAGAAACATTTCAACAGAAGGGGAAAAGGTGGGTGGGGGGGACTGGAAAAAGCTTTTTGACATGCTCTGAAATTAACATACTGTCAAAATTTCTAAATTCATCTCTTTGCAAGTGAAGTACCGCAGGCGCTGAGCCACACACATAATATTCTGAGGTTCAGACAGTAAGCTATGTGCAGTTCAATATATAAAATTTCTGGAAACTTTGGGGAGAAATGGAAACGTCCCTGCCCCCCATCCCAGCCTCTCATTTTACAGTTTCTTTCCATACCTTCAGAATTTCTGGAAATTTTAAATTTCTATGTGTAGTAACATTACTAAGATGATCTGAAAGCAAATTCAGTTTTAAAAAAAAACAAATTCCAAAGGTATGTAGAACTACTTTCCTGTAGACTTTGTTGAAATGTGATAGGACTGAGGTGGGATGGAAGCTGGAACAACAGTTTTTAAGATGCAGAAATTCCGCAATGTGCCTTTTCCAAAATTATCATCCACTGTCCGGGCAAGCAGAATGCAAATTTCAACATTCAAATAACATGAGTGAGATTCAGTAATTCTCGCTTTGTAGATCGGGGCGGCTGGTTAGACAGCTCTGTCAGTTAGGTATCTGAGAGAAGAGCCAGAGGTTGGAAGCTCAGTTCCACACTGTGCATCCCAGTTAAAGGCACCAGTGTGGTCATTGGCAAGCAACACATTCCCAGGGCATCACCAGAAGGAAAATCACTTGAGTATTTCTACCTGGAGAATCCTGAAAAGGACCACCATATGTCAGAATTGCCTTAAAAGTGCACAATTATTATTAGTTCAGGGATGGGCAAAATCCTATGGTCAAGACCGAATATGAATTCACAACCTCTGAAATGCAGTTTGATAGCAACTCTGGCAGGCCTCTCTGGGACTGGAGGAAGCCAGAATATCCTTTATCACACATCTCTGTACAACAGAAGCGACAGGACAAGTAGAAGGGCTGAAAACACTGTGACTTGGGTGGTGTAAAAGGTAACTTCTGCTAATTCTGCAGCAAGTCATCCACTCCACTGCAGGTAAAACCAGGGAAAGCCATCTGCATATAATTGCAAAAGAGGTCTTAAATATTTTGATTGCTTATGCTACCAAGAAAATCCACAGGAGGCCCTTTTCCAAGAAAGTAGCTATGTTAGTCTGTTCTGGAATGTTGGCAAAATTAAAGGAGAAAAGAGGAAAACAAAGGGGGGTGAAGTATTTTTGCTCTTTAAAGCCTAACAGAATCAATGGCTGAAGTGCTTTAGTGTAGTAAATCACAACTAGAGTAGGTCTACTGAATCAATGGAACCTAGACAAGAATTGATTAATCACATATTTGCTGGTTTGGTGAGCCTACGTCTATTTGTGACATTACATATAGCAATGGGATTTTAGCCTTTGCGTCTGAAATAGATTTTGATACACCAAAGTTCACACTGAAATAAGTTGGTCGGTCTTCAAAATGTTGGAGTATTTTGCCTTTTTTCTTCTTCTGCCCCACCCCCTTTTATTTTTGCTCACACCATGAGGCAATGTAAGATAAGGCTTTGAAACAGAAGCAGCCTGAACACATATAAAAATGAGTGTGTGTGGTCTCGTCCCAGCCTTCTCTCAAATTCTTCAAGTAGTTTAATATGACATATTTTTATTCAAAAGCTTGCACACCTTTTATATTTAAGTTGTTGAACAATAGGATTGCACTAACACAGGTTTGGGCCTTTTCTTTATGGCCAGCACAGTTATCTTTGCTTACCACTTGCTCACCAACAAAAGTTCAAGACTACCTTGAGCTAGGTCAAAGCAAGAAAGCAAAGTGTGCTGCTTATATATTGTCCGATACCACTGAAAGCACTCTCTGGGTGGTTTACAAGTAATGATGCAGGCTACACATTGCCCCCTCCCCAAGCAAGCTGGGTACTCATTTTATAGACCTTGGGAGACTGGAAGGCTGACTGAACCTTGAGCCGGTATCTGGAATTGAACTCCAGGTCATGCGCACACAAACTCAAACCTGACCTCTGGGTGGCCTTAGATGGTTCTCTCTCACCTCAACTTCCTTTAAAGAACTGGAATGCTAATTGCTGCATGGGGTTCGTGAAGACCACACAGGGCACAAATGCAGAAGATAAATGTGTTTGATGTAGCAGCATGTATAGGGGCTTTCACCCTGAAGAGAGCTGTAAGAGGAAACATATGCTGAGGGAAATCAACTCCAAACAAAAGTGCAAAGAGATTATTCTGGGCTTTGAGTGAACATCTTCCAATTAAAAATATATTGAAGATTCAAATCTTTTAAAAGTTATGTACCCTATTCATACACCTGAATCTCAATAACACCCAAAGCTTGTCAACCCAGGTAATTATCGGTGATCAGTGAGAATAACTGTCCATTAGGCCAACTGCTTCACCCAAAACTAGACTATCACCAACTAGTCCACTCTTTTCTTGGTCCTTAATTAGTGGCAAAGAATCAGGGCTCTGCTTCTGTTCTTTTCCTGCTGTGTGCAAGTGTGAATGCTCATATGCTTATTTATTATTTATTTATTATGAGACTTATATACCGCCCGTCTTCCTAGGGGGGGGAACTCCGGGCAGTTTACAACAAAATAAGAAAAACAAATTACATGAACTAATAAACTAAACAAATAGGACAACAATTGCAGGAAGTGGTGATGGCGGGGGGGGGGGGAGAGAAAAGAAAATCATCCAAACGCCTCCCGGAAGAGAAGGGTTTTCAAAGCCTTCCGGAACGCAGGCAGGGACTCCGCTAGGCGCACTTCTGCTGGGAGATGGTTCCACAGCGTTGGGCCAGCCACAGAGAAGGCTCGGGAACGAGTGGAAGTTCTTCGAGCCTCCCTGGGCGTGGCCACGCGTAGCATGTGTGCCCGCGACGACCTAGTCGGACGGGCCGAAGTTGACTGCTGGTCGATCCGCTCTGTCCTAGCCGGGTCCTAGGCTATGGAGGGTTTTGTAAACCAAAACCAGGACCTTGAATCTGATTCGGGCTGCAACGGGTAGCCAATGCAGGCGGGCCAGAACTGGGGTGATGGGCTCAAATCGGCGCACACCCGCCACCAGTCTGGCCGCCGCATTTTGGACCCGCTGCAGACGCCGAATGAGAGTCAAGGGCAACCCCATGTAGAGCGCATTGCAATAGTCCAGTCTCGAGATCACCAGCGCCTGGACTAACGCTCTAAGGGAGTCCCATCCAGGTACGGGCGAATCTGGGCGATTCGGCGAAGATGGAAAAAGGCAGCCCTGGACACAGCGGACACCTGGGCCTCCATGGTGAGCGCCGGGTCCAGGACTACACCCAGATTCCGGACAGAGTCCGATGGCCTGAGGGAGACGCCCTCCAAGGTGGGAAACGGGCCACCGTAGCTGGAACGGGTAGCCCCAAAGAACATAACCTCGGTCTTATCGGGGTTGAGTTTGAGCCTGTTAGCCCTGGTCCATTCCATGACTCTGCCCAGGCACCGATCGAGGGTCCGGACAGCCTCATCTGCAGCAGTGGAAAAGGAGACATAGAGCTGCGTGTCATCAGCGTACTGATGACAGCAGACTCCATGTCCCCTAATGACCTCAGCCAGCGGCCTGATGTAAATGTTGAACAGCATGGGAGAGAGAGACGACCCCTGTGGGACCCCACAAGGGAGTGTCCAAGGGGCCGACAACTCGCCCCCATGCTGAACCTGCTGGGGACGGTCCCCGAGGAAGGACCGGAACCAACTGTGAACAGTGCCTCCGATCCCAGCCTCGGAGAGCCGATCCAGCAGGATACCGTGGTCGACGGTATCAAAGGCTGCTGACAGGTCCAAGAGGACCAACAGGGAGGAGCACCCCCTGTCGGGCCCCCGGAGGAGGTCATCTTGCAGAGCGACCAAGACTGTCTCGGTCCCCCGACTGGGCCTGAACCCAGACTGGAACGGGCCCAGGATATGCTCACCCCCCAGATGTGTCTGAAGCCGGATCGCGGCCACCCTCTCGATCACCTTGCCCATAAAGGGAACATTAGCAATCGGGCGATAGTTGGTTAAATCGCCCGATGCTAGATTGGGTTTCTTCAGAATGGGCTTTACCACAGTCTCCTTCAGGCGAAAGGGAAAAATCCCTTCCCTGAAGGAGGCTGTGGCGATGGTAGAAGCCCATTCGAACATGTTCCCGCCAACGGCTTTCATAAGCCATGATGGGCAAGGGTCAAAGGGGGTGGACGCGGGCCGGCAATGGGCAATAGCCCTGGAGGCCTCAAGTAAGGTGACAGGCCCAAACTCAACCATGCGAGGAGATCGAGGGGGCACAGCCGCTGGGGGTGCCGAGAGTGGGCTAGAGCAACCGGGTTCAAAACCGGTATGGATGGCCTCAATTTTCGATCGAAAAAAGGCTGCAAATTGCTCACTACTAAAATCAGTAGGAGGAGGCCTAGACGGTCCAGGATTAGTGAGGTCACGAACCACACGGAATAACTCCGCTTGGCGGTTCGAGGCCTCACTAATTCTCAGGGTGTTATAAGATCTTCTAGCCACCCTGAGCGCATGAACATAGCGCCTGGACTGTGCGATGACTGCAGCCTTCTTAGTCGCCGACTGGTTCTTCCTCGAGCTGCGTTCCAGCCTCTTCCGTTCTTGCTTCATCGCTCGAAGCTCTTCCGTGAACCACGGTGAGGGACGAGCTTGGCAGCGGATGAGGCGCCTGGGGGCGATCTGGTCGACAGCCCGGGATGTTTCGTCAAACCATAGGTCTACCATGGAGTCTACCAGATCGTCAGCCAGTCCGCCAGGAGGCCCTCCGAAGACGTCCCGAAACCGATCTGGGTCAAGGAGTCTTCGGGGGCGGGCCCAAACAGTTGGCAGAAGGTCCCCGCGGGGTGGGGCGGCGATTGATACAGAGAAAGACAGCAGGTGATGGTCTGACCATGACACGGGGGTGGACACAATGTCCCACACCCTCAGACACGAATCCTCAGACGTGTGTCCAGGATTCCCCAGGGTGTGTCCAGATCTGTGGGTTGGGCAAAAAACATGCTGGCACAGGTTCATGGAGGTCATGGACTCCATGAAATCCAAAGCAGCACCAGACAGGTCACCGCCAGCATGCACGTTGAGATCACCCACCACCAAAAGGCGGGGGGTTCTCAACAGTGCAGTGGCGATGAACTCGGTGAGCTCTGGAAGGGATTGTGCTGGGTTGTGGGGAGCACGGTAACCGAGCACAATGCCAAACCTGTCCCGCTGCCCGACCAAAAGATGGACACATTCCAACCCTGGGAATCACCAACGTCGAGGCCCTACTGATTTGAATAGTGTCCCTGTAAACAATGGCCACCCCACCCCCCTTACGACCCTCCGATCTTCCCACCCCCTGTACCAGAAACCCAGGGGGGCACAGGAGGGTGAGGGACCCCCCCCCTCTGCACCCACCCAGGTCTCGGTGATACATGCCAGGTCGCCCCTCCCATCGACGATGGTATCACGGATGATGGGTATCTTATTATGGACCGACCTGGCGTTCAAGAGGAGGCAGGTGAGATCGGAGGCGCTGGCGGAGTGGCTCCGAGGCACGTGACAGTGAGCTGAGGGGTCAGAACGGGGGACAGGCACAAGTTGCCTGGCCCTAGTTCTTCTTAACCGACTAATCCCCCAGCCCCTAGCGTACCGACCACGGCCCGACACAACAGGTATGGTGGTCCCTGCCTGCATGGTGGGGGGGGAAATATATATATATATATACACTTGTAACAGAAATACAGGAAAATATAAAGCTAAGCAGCAGTCAAATTTAAAATAGAAACAAAAATATATGTATATGTATGAGAATACCCACTTTTCCCCTGGCTCTATAATCCCAGTTCTGCCTTCCAACCACAATGGGCAATAGCTGCCATCTGTCCATTGGACTTGAACCTGACCCAACTCACTTCTACAAGCATCACATCTACCCTAATACCTCCTAGAGTAAATCTGAATATGCATGCTTCAGTCTGCTCCAGGTATCATATACACATAAAATGTATTTACTGAAACAATTATGGAACTTCAGCATTACATGTAGGATTTTTTCTTCATAGAATCATAGAATAATTTGGTTGGAAGAGTTCTGTAAAGCCAAAGCCATTACGTGCAACCTCTCACTCAGTGCAGGAATCCAAGTAAAAGCAGATACGTCAGCTAGCCGTCCAATTTTCTCTTGAATGCCTCCAGCACTGGATTGCCCACCACCTCCCAGAGTAATTGGTTCAACTGTTGTACTCTAATAATGCTTTTCCTGACATTCAGCTGAAACCTGTCTTCCTGTAGCTTGAACCCATTATTCTGTGTCCTATACTCTGGGATGATTGGGAACAAATCCTGCCCTTACAAGTATCTGGAAAATGCTATTTTATCTCCATTCAGTCTTTTTTTCTCAAGAATAAACATACCTAGTTCTTTGAGTCTTCCTTTATAGGTTTCCAGTCCTCTGATCATCCTTCCCGCACTCCTCTGAACTTGTTCCATTTTGCTGTCATGCTTCTTAAAAGTGTTGTGTCCAGAACTGGACACAGTACTCAAGATGAGGTCTAACCAGTGTCAAAGAGAAAACAATGAGGACAGTATTTTTTCCACGTATAAGACTATATTTTTGTCTAAAATTGTTAGACTAAACATTGAAGATCATCTTCAATGTGGTTGCGAAACTGTAATTTTGAGTTGGAAAAGTGAGGGTTGTTCTTTACACAGGGTCGTCTTATAGATGGAAAATACGTATTTCATGGGTTTTGGAGACTATTTCTGTTAATGCATCCTAAAATCATTTTTGCCTTTCTTGATGCCACACTGCAGTATTGGGTCAAATTCAACTACTGATCTATACTAATTCCAAGATCCTTCTCCCTCCTAGTATTACTGAGTAAATATCCCTTATTCTATAACAGTGCATTTGGGTTTTCGCAAACTTCACACTTATCCCTGTTACATTTCCTTCGGATGTTTCCAGCCCAGTGCTGGAATTATTAAGATAATTCTGAATTTTTGTTTCTATCTTCCAAGATATTAGCTATTCCACACAATTCCATGTAATCTGCAAATCTGGTAAGTATTCCCTACACATTCTTGTCCAAGTCATTATTTGGCTAACAATGTCTGAAAAAAATCTAAAGAGTCCACATAATCCTGATATTAGTCCACATAGCAAGAGTTTATTTCTACACTTAAACACCAGAGCTGAATGGAAGTGCCAGGTGTGTACATTGCTAAATATTTCAAATTCCTGTGTGCTAATGAAGAAACAGATGTTCAGATGATCAATCACTAGGAATTTTTCCAACCATCTTAAGTAACATATTACTGGAGCTTTCCTATGCTACCTCCCATCCTTATTTCAAGCAATGTAGCAAAGCAGAATAGAAAAGGTAAATCAGGTGCAGTGGAAGAGGAGACTGAACATATGTTCAAAACAATGAAGAACGTTGTAGCACCTTCAGGACAACTAAGTTTTATTTGGTGTTGTGGTTGTTCTGGAAGCATACATTTCAAGCTATTTAAAAATGTACCCATAAATCTTAGATTAAAAGATGATGTGAAATTCAGTGGGATAATTTCTTTGTAACAATACCCAACATGTAAGAAACCATTGCTTTAGAGGTTAAAAAAAAAGATAAGTTGGCACTGCAGTCAAAAACTCACTAGGAGCCAGTATGATCTACAGATAGCATAGGAAACTTGGCATGGGATTTTTGGATTACTTTTCACTAAAACCTTCACAATTCATGGGCATTCCCCCAGCCAGAATTCTGACACTTGTAACCAAAATAATCCAAGTCCTCAGAGGAGTCTCAGCACACAAGGCTGAGGTCTAGCTCAAGCTAGCATATTCTTTCTGCAGCCAAAGAAGTAGGATTTGCTAAACTCCACTGAAACTAAAAAGGTACTGTGGGATTTGTAGCTTTTAAAGAGCCATCTGTACAGAGGTTAACAAGGAGAAAGACGACCGGTCCCACAATCCCTTGTAATTCCCATAGAATGCTAGGTCCTCTTATAACACTAGTCTAGAATTCTCTCCTAAAACCAGCTGTGATGACTAGAAGCCCTCTTTCTGGTACAGTGGTACCTTGTATAAAGGAATTAATTCATTCCAAAGGAAATTATGTTAAACAAATTTTCCTTTATACAAATTCCCATAGGAATGCATTGAAAACGGAGTGATCCCATTTTTATGTTGTACGGATTTCCCCCATAGGCAATTATGTTAAGCAAATTTCCCCTATCTCCGGAATTTTTATGTTGTACAAATTTTATGTTATACAAGCTGTTTGTTATACAAGGGTCCACTGAACAGTAGTACTGAAAATCAAGCAACTTCTTCCAGTTCATGTACTGTATATTATTTTTTCTAACTGAAAAATCTGAGAGCAAAGAAACACAAGGAAATCTAGAGGGCAAATAAAGGTTTGTAGCCTCCTAGAGATATATAACTCAGCAGAAAAAAAGAGGACTACAGTAGGAAACCAAAAATCTCCTTCTCAAATTGAACACTACTCCTAAGTATCTGTTCTGTGAAGAGTTACAACTTACAACCCCATCTAACCTCCACTGCCTTTCTATTTCTGTTCCTTCATGTCCCATCAGGTTGCATATGATTGACGGTGATCCCAGAACATAAGAACATAAGAAGAGCCATGCTGGATCAGGCCAACGGCCCATTTAGTCCAGCTTCCTGTATCTCACAGTGGCCCCACCAGATGCGTCTGGGGGCGCACGAGACTAGATATCTGTCTCCTGATACCACTCCCCTGCATCTGGTCCTTGAAGTACCCCAATTTTAAGCCTGAAGATTACACATCTCCATCATGGTTTGTAACCTGTGATGGGCTTTCTGCAGCCAAAGAGCTTTCAAGGTTAGTGAGTTTTGCCACAAGTGGTTTTCTGTTGCTACAACTCCACATGAATTTCCATGGCCAAGTGGGGATTTGAAATCAAGTGCCTTTAGTCCTAGTCCAACATTGCTCTCTAGGTCCTCAGATTACTTCACTGTCTTTTTTCTCCAACCTCTTGGAAATGTTTCGCTGAAACTTCCAATATCTTCTATCTCTGCATTTGTCTTTCACTTGTTTAGGTCAAAAAAGCAAGTACTTCCACTAGTTTTCAACAACATCTGCCTGTTCTATCAATGAGATCAAAAACTGCAACAGCTATAGATACTACAGAATTGTTTAAAAATCAGCACAAATTTTGTTGTAAGTGGTCAGAACAGGTCTACAATTCTTATTTAGATTAATCAGATCTAAAAATGTACGTACAACTCTGTTAGATCTTCCCTATTTTTAAAACTACATAAAAATGAGTTTTAAAAACCACATTATTTTTAAATGCAGTTTTTCAATTGCTGCCTGTTGACTAATACTATTTGCACTACCTCAGCCTCTCAAACTCCTCTCTTTACATAATTCAGATACTTTAGATTATTATGTCTCCTTGTTTAAGGAGCTTAGCTACACACATAATTTCATACATCAAGATTCACTTCTAGCTCATTACTAGCTTGGATGTAACCAAAGCATATAGCGTGGAACAGTATATTCTAGGTGTGGTCTATCTCGACATTCAAGTCGAGGGCACCTAAGCACCATTTTACATCTGCACCATTAAATGTAAGCACAAATGTATGCAAATACAATCCATCTACATTTATAGCATTATTGCTTCCCTAGTTATCACTATGATATTATCTACCTTAAGCTACTTTACTGACTTTTTAAACACTGTGCATCTAATACCAAGTCTGCAAAACTGAGAAACTCTGGGAACCTAAAGCACTCTTTTCCAAACTCCTTAACAAAAGATTTGCACTGCCAAAATACCATTCTTTTTCAACTGGGTCCATGTAACACACTTACAGCCAACTTAATTTAAAATTACTCTCTTTGTATGAGGTAGTACAATACACACATCTGGTGTTGTTTTCAAAAGAATGCAATGTGGGTGGATCAAAGCAAACAAACATCCATAAGCTAATGGTGTATGGATAAACAAGTAGTGTCACTCCAGGTGCTCAGTAAGAGACACACAGAACAGCTACCCACAGACTGGGACGAGAAAGCACTGGAGGAGAATATGAAGCAATGTTTAATTTTTTTTCTAATTTGTAATATATTTTCTTCACACCCATCATAAGAGGGCTGCATAAGCACATTGCACTACAACATGTTCTGCGCTCAGAAAACTGAAGCTGTCATTAGATACCCAATGTACACAGGATGCCTTTATTATGCTATTTTACAACGATGACTTCCGAAGTCTTTTGTTACTGGCCAGCTCTATAGGTTCAGGTTTAAAAGCCAAAACCACAGGGAAGCTGACATTTTTTTTCCAAAACAGGAACTTACAGGATAATCTACTTCCAGTCCCTGGGTGTGGAACAAGAGTTTCATGCATTCCCTACTGTTAACTCCATGTAATAAGTTAATTAACACAGGCAGATCCTGCAAAAGATCTGGTCCTCACTGTTGCACACAAATGAAATGAACGAATTGCTTCAGAGAATAGTGACTACTATTCTCCAAAAGAGAGACATACCAGTGAGATTTCTTACTATTTCAAGAGTAGCAGTATCAGAGTAACTGGTGAGGCTTTGTAATAACCCTGACTGAAGAATACCTCCACAAGGGAGTGTGCAGAAGGACCACATTACTCTTAAGAGAGGTGATCTTTGCATTGCTCTTTCCAAAACAAGCCAGCAAGGATGATTTGGGCAATACCCCCTTCCTATTGCTGTCTCTACTGCGAGTTTCTTCTCCAGGATCCCACCAAGTTTTAGAATCTGTGTAAACAGTCTGAATGGCATGATAAAGGTTGTTACAAAAATTCTCTTTCTGGAAACTTCTAAAGAGATACTGCCAGCATTTCGGAGAAGGCAGCTCACAGCACTGCAAAATGTTTTGACTTAGAATGAACTCCTTTCTCTCAAAGCACTGAAATCTGCATCACAGCTGAATTCCATTCCTCCTCCTCCACACCCTAGAAGAACCTTTCCCATAACCTACATCTGAGTTATTTGCCTTCCAATAAACACACTGATCAAACCAGCCAGATGTGAATTACTAGGTCTCCCGAAATAGTTGTTGTAACATCCTACCACCTCCTCACTTTGATTATGTACTTTTTTTAAAACCAGAGGCATTCACTACAGGACTTGTGGACTAGATAACGTCCAGAGTACTGAGCAACGTTTAACAGTTGGACTTTTAAAGCCAAATTCAGAAGAAACAAAGCAAGCAGTGAGTCCCGCAGCAAGAAAGATGCATGACTTCATGTTCTAAATCTGCAATAAATAGATGTGGAAAGGCATTGCACAAACCATGTCAGAGATTGAAGACATAAACCACTCTTGCTTAAATGTGTTGTGACTGATAAGCACATCTGCCTGTCCCCACCTGCTGCCTACATTCCATACATTCCCCAGAAACTTTTGCTGTAGCAGCTGATAAGCAGACTTTCCTCTGAAAGAGGAAAAACTGTTGAACGACAAGGGAAACAAACAGGTCTTAGACAAAAGTGTCTTCTTGCTCCAAAGCCTGGAACAGGCTAACAGACAGTGGTAGAAACAGCAGTGGACTGTCACCAATTAAGACACCACGTAATGTATTAGGAAGTTCTGGGTTCTGAATTTCAGCCACAAACCTATTCATGTCTCTGTTCCATCACCTGCAATATGGGAAATACAACATATTTAAAACCCTGACTTACCTCACTAGGGTTTCTGTGGGGATTAACAACTATATAGTTATAAGGGAAGTTCTCAGAACATATCAAACACTGTAATAATAATCATATGTGGTCAAGTCCATTCTGACTTATAGTGCTCCTCTCTAGCTTTTCTACATATATAAAATACTCAGCAGTGCTTTACCAGTCTCTCCTGGTAGTGCTATGGAACCATGCTGCTTACCCCAAGTTACACAGAGGGCAATCTTGTACTCCTATCACCCACATATACTGTATTTTGGTTGCTCTCAGCTGGTTCCTCTCCCAGGAACCATGGTGGGGATTCAGACTTCTGGCCCCCTAGCTCCACAGTCAGACATTCCTCCAACACCACCAATTCTATGCAAAAATTACTGGTTTCCACCACCCTCCACGATGGAGATGAAGCTGAATAAATAACCTTTTGGAGTTTCTTGCAGACAGGTGAAATCTAAAATTTTCCGATCCTTTGCCAGGAAACAGAGTGCAGTAATATGGATTTGCACTACACATGTACTTGCATGAATGTATTTGGAGTACTTGAAATATTATTGAACTGTCAGACACATGGAAAACAAATGTCCCTAATTAGCAGAAAGCAAAAAAAGCAAAATAGCGTTCTGCTTATATACCGCCCCATACCACTTCAAGTAGTCTCTGGGCGGTTTATAGTTTAATTACAGTATGCAGGCTACACATTGCCCCCCACCAGCAAGCTGGGTACTCATTTTACCGACCTCGGAAGGATGGAAAGCTGAGTCAACCTTGACCCTGCAACCTGGGATTGAACCCCAGGTCCTGAGCACAGTTTTAGCTGCGGTACAGGCATTTAACCACTGCACCATGTAGTTATCAGGTTTTCACCGCTCTTTACAAGAACAGATCCCATCAGTTGAACACATAGCTGAGGAAACACAAAGAGGAACATCTGCAAGCTGCAAGGGGTATGACAGAAGGAGGGAGTGCTTTTCATTTCTGAAGACTGCTATTTACAGACAGAGATAACCAACCAAAAAAGAAACACTTAAATCATTTCATTTTTTTAAAAAATATCCTACATTTCTTGTCAAGAGGACTGGAGGTGGGTTACTATATAAAAATGGACAATAAAAGAGCAAAAATAACTATAAATTATTACAGCATTAACAAGTAATTAAACATTTGTCAAGGGGCCCTTCATAAATGATTACTGGGGAAAAGGCCACTTCATTGTTTCCAAACTGTAAACATGTTAGTAAACATATTAGTGGTGAACCAGTCTTCTTTGCTTATTGCCAGTGAGAATTAAGGGGTTTAAGTGGAAGCAAAACATTTCCAATTCCTTCCCCTCATCCCCTGATGGGCACATGGGTCCCCATAGGATCCCATTCACTGGCAAGACACCATGGGGGGGATGACAGAATCAAGGTAAGGAGGGAGTGCTTTTCATTTCTGAAGACTGCTATTTGACAGAGCTGTTCGGCAGTGGAATATGCTGCCACAAAGGGTGGTGGAGTCTCCTTCTTTGGAGGTTTTTAAGCAGAGGCTGGATGGCCATCTGTCGGAAATATTGTGATGGGGTTCCTGCATGGCAGGGGGTTGGAATAGATGGCCCTTGAGGTCTCTTCCAACTCTATGATTCTATGATTCTATGAAATGACGTTGCTGCTAGCGGTGAGTGTCGAAAATAGCTCCACCCAGCAGTTTTTTTTATGGGATGGGGTCCCACAGGGGCTTTCACGTCTTCTCATGGTATGCCCAGAAGATGATGACCTCAGCTGAGTCATTCAGGACCACTTCATTGTTTCCCTAATGCTCTCCTCCAACATTGTGTTTTAAACAAAGTGGGTGGTGATTTCCAGTCTTCTTTGCTTATTGCCAGCTCTAACATCCATACACAGCAACTGGTATGGATGATTTTGCCTTAGTCTCTAGTGACACATCCTTATACACAAGGATTTCTTTCAGTTTCTTCATATCTGCACTTGTAAGTCACTGCCCTTCATCACTTTCCTTGGTTGCAGCCTCCATTTGGATTAATGGCTGAATCAAGGTATAGAAAATCTATTTTAAAATGTCATTTCTTTATTGTCAACATTAAAGTTACATCATTGTTCACAACTTAAGCTGGCTGTGCACCTTACTACTGTCAATCTGTGGCACACTCTGGCCTGTACTGAACAGCCCCCTCTGCGGAGAACTGTTCAAAGTACGGATTTCATAGTACAGTAAGCCCCCGCCTATTGCAGGGGTTAGGGACCCACCCCACCTGCGATCGTTGAAAATCCGCGATATGCGGATGCAGGTGGGGGGGCACAATGTTTGTGTGCCGCTTGTCCGCATCCGGGGGTGTGGGCGAGCAGCATGCAATCTTTTAAAATGGCTCTCCCGCAGCGGAGCCCAGCACTGGGGCTCCGCAGCCGGAACCCCCTTTGCAATCGCGTGCTGCTTGCGTAGACTTCCCAGGAGTCTGGGCAAGCAGCGCGTGATCGGACAAAGGGACTTCGGCCACGGAGCCCAGCACTGGGGCTCCGCAGCCGGAACCCCCTTTGCAATCGCGTGCTGCTTGCGTAGACTTCCCAGGAGTCTGGGCAAGCAGCGCGTGATCGGACAAAGGGACTTCGGCCACGGAGCCCAGCACTGGGGCTCCGCAGCCGGAACCCCCTTTGCAATCGCGTGCTGCTTGCGTAGACTTCCCAGGAGTCTGGGCAAGCAGCGCGTGTTTGGTGTGGACAAGGTGGGGCACTTCGGCCACGGAGCCCAGCACTGGGGGCTCCGCAGCCGGAACCCCCTTTTATTCAATCGCGTGCTGCTTGCGTAGACTTCCCAGGAGTCTGGGCAAGCAGCGCGTGATCGGACAAAGGGACTTCGGCCACGGAGCCCAGCACTGGGGCTCCGCAGCCGGAACCCCCTTTGCAATCGCGTGCTGCTTGCGTAGACTTCCCAGGAGTCTGGGCAAGCAGCGCGTGATCGGACAAAGGGACTTCGGCCACGGAGCCCAGCGCTGGGGCTCCGCAGCCGGAAGCCCCTTTGCCGTCACACGCTGCTTGCCCGGACCTCCTGAGAGGCGCGGGCAGGCGGTGTGCGATCCCCCCTCCCTCAAGCCCTTTTCGGGTCCCACGATATAGCGGGACCGCAGTATGTGAGCCGCAAAAGGGCAGGGGACTACTATATTTTAACTAGAGATGGGCACAAACCTCTGTTTGGAAGTTCATGCTAGTTAGTTAGTAAGCATAGCATTTGTAGTGCTGGATATTCCCTCCCCCCCCTCCTCCCTGGCCAATGGACCCACTCACCCATCAGAGTGCACTCCTCTGCTCTTCATCTATTCAACCAGTCCCTGGCAGAAGAATGGGTTTGTCGGGCCTGCCTCCTTGTCTGAGTGGGCAATCAGCCAAGGAGGCAGGACAGGAAAGACTATGGTCCTGCTGAAGGCCGGTCGAACAGCCAAAGAGGAAGAGGACAGGAGCGCACGCTGACTGGTGAGTGGGAAACCCGGTCAGGTAGAGAACATGCAGCTCCTGGGGTGCCATGCGTACAAAATGAGTTGAACTTCCGAACTGAGATTCGTGCCCATCTCCAATTTTAACTTCTCCTAGGCTTATGAATCTAGAAATCATCGCCCCCACCCCCAAAGTGTAGTGGCTATTAGTATGAACCCATTTGAAAAGAGGGTCACTTTTGCTAGATACAAGTTAGAAAACAGAAATACAAACAAAAGCATCCACACAATTAGCTGGCATCCTAAATTCTATCTTTCATTCAAAGGACTTGGGGCCAACGATCTCCCTAATTTCCTGTTCCACTGCCCAGGAACCTCTCTCGGTGCATGAGGGGATGGGCAGGGCTTCATTCAAAATGGAAAATAAAGAAACTGGCTGCCAGCTGACTGTGTGAGCACTGGGCAAACACGTGCATGTGCAGCTTAGAAGAAACCTTGCTTGGGACCTAATTTTTAAATGTAGAAGCAGTAAACAACAACTTGTGGCACACTGCCAAAAATGATGTTTTGGGAGGTTTTGGCTGTAAATCAAGAAAATCTACGAAAACATATATATATATATATATATATATATATATATATATATATATATATATATATATATATATATATATATATATATATATATATATATATATATATATATATATATATAGATATATATATATATATATATATATATATATATATATATATATATAGATATATATATAGATATATATATAGAGAGAGAGGAGAGAGAGAGTTGGGTTTTAATAACCCTGGGAATAGATGCATTTCGGAAGTTCAGATGGGAAAGTTCAACTATTTCACCGAGCTCAGAAGACAGATTTGCCCTGAACTACAAAGAGCCATTTCATTCACAGACTCCATGAAATCTCCATTTTAGAAATACATACAAGAGCATGCCCTTTTGATAAGCTTTTAATTACTCCAGCATTGAGAAAATATTCCCATACGAATGAACACATGCTGAACTGTTCACTAGACAGATTAGTTAGGTAATGAGGCTTGTATTTTGACTATCATTTCTGGATTAATTTCCTTCTGCCTTCCCACATTATGTGCTAAAGGCGATACAAAGTGGTTTTGCTAATAAGGAAAAGCATCCTTGGCACTAGAAAAAGCAGTCAGATACCAAGTACTCTGTTCAGGTACAAAATTGTTGCTATTTATCTACAGGAAGAATGCTCTCAACTCCAGATTAAAATAGGTCAGCAGAAATGAACATAATTTGGCATAATGCTGCCATACCAGGAGGGGGGCAGGTGGAGTAAACTCGGCCCACTACCAAAGTGTGTTCCTCATTGGCATATTGTGATGTGCTCTACATCTCTATCTAGCCAACAGACACATTGCAGGAAAAATGACATGGGGACTTTCAACAAACTACAAAAGCACACTAAACTACTATACATTTTCCAAATTAATGTTTGCAGAAACTGATGTCACCTCCAATTTACTTTGCACTGATAAACATCAACTGACTCTAGCTCAAATATATTTTTCACCAATATATCTTTTTCACTAAGCATCTCTCAACATGAGTAAGGGATAAAGGGCCTTCATGAGAAATTTTTCAAATCTTGACCAAAGTTAAAAAACTGGATGAATGAAATTACAGGCCAAGGAAAGAACTTAATTTTAAAAGTAATAATCTGGCCTTCTCTCTCCCCCTCTCTTCTCAACCCTTTCTTCACTTCTCAATTGACTGCAAACCTGAACAAAATTTGGGACTTTTGGATACCAAGAGATCTATTGCATCTACAGATTTCCCAAATATATTCTATAAATCAGCAGTATTCACAAAAGAGGCATTAAACTAGCAATCTATCCCCAACTCTCTGTACTAAATGTAGCAAATGACCTGATTTTGCCTGGAGCCCTCCCTCCCATCCACCTTTTCCAAAATAAGACTATTATAACAGAAGATGAGAATAGAAAAGCCAGAGAGGGAGAAGCCAGACTGGCTCCAGAATCTAAAATAACAGAGCTAAACTGTTTATGGGATGGTAAAAATAGTTTGGTCCTCCTTTCCTTCCCAAGACCAAACTTTACACGAAACAGCTATGTATAATGTGTCTAAATGCTGTGCCTTAAAGGTGAGATGTCTTATAAAATTTACTCAGCGAGTTATCTAAAGAAAGGGACAGCAAGTCAGAATACTGTCTCTTAAAATTATCTGTTGTGGGCAAAATTCCAAGCCGTGTCAGTTTTCCTGCTAATTTAAGTGATTATATCCTTCTTTCAGACAACTAAGTACCATGGGAGATCGTCCCTCCAGCCCAAGAACTGCCCGCATCACTGCTCAGATCTACCGGCACAAAAAAGTAAACAGCTTAAGCGGGCTGGATAGCTCAGTGAGTTGGGTATCTGGCTATAGTATAGAGCCAGAAGTTGCAAGTTCAATTCCCTACTGTGTTTTCCAGGAGGAAACCGACCCTGTTAAGCCCTAGGGAAGTTGCACAGTCCAGGCTGCATCTGGAACAAGGACAAGGTAAGCCACTGATGAATACTCACCCCTTAAAAAAACCCCAAAAAGGGTTGCAGTAAGTCAGAACGGACTTGATGACACACAATAATTATTAAGCATTCAATCACTGCACAGAAAATTTCCAAACACGAATGAAACAATACAGTAACCCCCTGCCGTTTCGCGGTTCATATACTGTGGTCCCAGTATATCACAGGACCGCAGTATATGAAAAAAAAGCCCATTGGGGTAAGTTGGAAAGCCCTGTTTCAGGCCTCCTGTACTTACCCCAGGCCTCACGCTGCCCCGAACGGGCCTCTGACAGCCTTCCTGGGCCATCAGAAGCCCCAAAAGTGCTTTTTGCTGAACCGGAAGTGAACTCCTGGTCGCTAGAAAGCACTTTGGGGACCTCCAAGTTCCTTTCTTGGCATGTTGGAGGACTCGGAAATGCTTTTCTGTGAAAGGCCCTTGGAGGCCCAAAAGTGCTTTCTAGTGATCCAGAGGTCACTTCCAGTTTTCCGGAAGTCACTTCCGGTTTGGCAAGAAGCACTTTTGGGGCCTCTGACGGCCCAGGAAGGCCGCTGGAGGCCTGGTCAGGGCAGCACGAGGCCTGGAATAAGTACAAGAGGCCCATAACAGGCCACCAGTCCCAACCTGACCCTACATCCCCATATCACTGATTTTCAAGTATTACAGGTTGAACGATAGGCGGGGGGGTTACTGTATTGCTCAGCCCACAAATGCCAGCAGGTCAAAACTCAAACAACTCTGTTAGAAGTTACCAAGGGGAAGCTTACCAAGAGAATTCCCAAACTGATATATATTTTACAAGCAGTCTTTTTTCTATATATTTACCTTATAGTTCAAGTCACATTATTTATGTTTAAAGAGGTTAGAAATATCCATACAAATTACCAGGGTTGTGTTTTCTCACTAAGTGTACCAATTTCATATACAAATATACATAGTATCTTTAGTCCTCTTGTTTGACACCCTGTGCTACAAAGGGCAAAGTTCTTGACTTGAGCATTCCTGAAATTCCTATGCTGAGGACCAACTTTAGATGAAGGTACAAAATACTGTAAGGTTGGAAATGTTACCGTACTAATCCTCAAGTTCACAAGACTGAGATTTCCAGGAGGGTGGAAGCTGCTTTCACCAGAAGCAGGCAAAGACTTCAGGCAAGCTTTCCCTGAATGAGGGTCAATTTACTATGTGACTTTTATATTGATTACCATACATGATTGCATTGACTGAAATCACAACAGTGATTTCCACATTCGTTTCCACCCCTCATAATGGATTTTTTTCTTTTTGCATGTTCTTTGTAGTTCTAATGTTATATTTTAATGTTCTAAGAGGCCTCTCCTAATTCGCTGTTCTTAATTTGAATATCTCTTAAATATTCTGGGCTATATATTGTCCCTCTTTATTGTAAGCCACCTTGGGTCCTTTTCCAAGGAGAAAGGTGGGGTAAAAATGTTCAAAATAAATAAAAAATATACTAGCATAAAGCTCAACTGGTACTGGTTTACAATGGGCATTTCACTGCTGGAAGTGGAAAGAGGATGCAAATGAGACGTCTTAGAGCGACAAGATCCATGATGTCAGTAAGAATGGAATCCCTTGGAGTTTGTTTGTTTGCTTAAAAGGAAATGTGGGGGGGGGGGAAACATGATGCTTTTCTCACACTCATCTTTCCTACCATGGCTGGTCAAGACAGAAGTATTTAGAAGAAGCTAGTTTTGCAGAACATATGAAAAGGGGTACTCCACATTTGCTCCATGACTATATCATTTCTTAAACATGTATCCTTTTGGACGATAAATCGGGCTTTTACCAGATTTTCTACCTTTCCTCATATCACTCCCAATCATATAGGCATCACCTCCTTCACACAGGGCATGGCTGCACCAACACCAATTCAGGAATCAACCCTTCAAATGTATATACAATCCTTGCAGTCTTTATCCCTGCTGGTTCAAATAACAACCTGCAATATATGGCCAGTTTCCTTCTTTTCACACATCAGCACTAATATACCCTCCCTTTCACACATCAGCATCAGATGTAATACTGATATAATACTATGGAAACCAAAACAAAAGAGGCAAAAACTTCAGAAAAGATTCTAGCCTCTCTACACTTTAGCTGGCAGCACTGTGAAAAGATATGCTCCCCTTTAAAAACTGAGCGGTATATTCTCCTTTAACTGTAGTTCAGATTTTCATTTTATATGTTACAAAAAAGGTGTTTCATTTATACAACCTAAAAACTAGGCACCCAGTGGGCCTCTTCAAAGCTCTCTGAGAACATAAGCAAAGCATGCCTTACAATGATCATGCTCTCTCAGTCAGGAACATACAGTACTTACTGGAATACAGGCAAGAAATCAGCTGGAGCCGAAACATTGGAGTAGGACCCTCATAACCACTGGGGACAAATTATGGATAATGTAAAAGGGGGGGAAAACCCACAATTTTTATTACCAAGCCTGGCCACTAGAAGGCACCAAAGAGAATACGTGTTATGTATTCTTCACTCAACACAGCATAGTCTCTGGTGCCCTCTAGTGCCTGGTTCTAGTGAAACATGTGAAAATAGGTTTTCTGGATTTTTTTCCTTTTAATATTTGCAGATCATGGATAAGTGAATGATTGGATATTGATCCTGTGGATAAGGAGAATCTACCATACTTGAATACAGATATGGTCCTATTGTTCCAGCCCATATATCTTTCCATATGAGTTTGCCTGTGCTATGAGATCTTTGGAAGAAACTTTACTTTCACTCCTGACAGTTTTACAGATGAATAATTAAGCAAAAGCCCAAGCCTCATCACTCTTTGCCAATTATTCTTGAATCAGCGACACTGACCTGCAAGCTCTCTCAGAGCTTGGTTATGCTGGGTGCTGCTCTGCTGTATTGATAATATATTTGCTGTAAAGTTATAGGCTGTGCTTTATTAAGTGGTAAATGTTATATGTTGGCTGGGATTCACCTTTAATCTTACGTTTGTTTCACTAAGTTAACAGAAAGGTTTATTTGTCTTGCTAGGAATATAAGCAAGTATGAATGAAACAAGGTAAAAGCTTAGTTGTAGCTGTTAAGTGTTTTGTTATCTAGCAAATGTTACAAGAACTACGTTATATTGCTATTGCAAGTTTGTGAACTTAACATATGCCTGTTATATGTAAATGTTGTTTATTTCATTTTTGCTGAAGTTTGAGTTTACTGTTGTTATAAAATACAAAGAGTATATGGTTACATAAAGAGGTCTTTGAATCATTATCTAATCCACACCATTTGGGTATCAACTTCAGTACTAGTAACTGCTACAAACTTACACATATAGTGGCCATAGTCACTGTACACTTTGTCTATTTAAGGCAGAAGCAAGGTTTTATTTACTTTAATTCGACCCAACATTTATCTCAACATCTCATCATCGCATATATTCCGACATATTGTCCCTCATTATTGTAAGCTGCCTTTTTGAAGGAGAAAGGTGGGGTAAAAATATTCAAAAATAAAAAATATGCATTTTTAAATCATTGATTATTACCCACCCCAATAACAACCTAGTTTGGGATGGTAAATTACAACTACTGTGGGCCCACTAGAAACGATGGAACTTATGGTGGAGCTGATGAGTCAAAACCACCACTGATTCAATAGGTCTACTCTATTGCTACTTACTACATCAAGCAACAGGACCCCTGCCAATATACTGTATTTGAGTATGGAACCCCACTGATGGGAACACTAAAAGTACAATGAAACTTCCTTTCATGGTTGAGCTATTAACAGTTTAGTCAGTTAACATGTGAGTTTTTCCCCATTATACGTCTAGCCAGACAGCCCTGAAGTTCCACATCAACTACCTGCTCCACGGCACAATAAATAATGTCTCTGTTTAATTTTCTGGGAACAAAGGCCTAAATACATAGAGAAATAAGAAATTACAAAATTTGTATTTAACACAACCAAGAAGCAACATGTAACACCTCATTTTTATCTCTTGACAGTTTAAAGTTCATCCTTGCTTATAACACCATATACTGTGGTGACAAAATGAGGAAAGCTAAACCATCTGCCTCCAATAACTTGGCTTAGGGTCAGACTCAACAATAATACTTTGGTTCCAACCCTTCCACAATGGTTGGAACCAGATGGATATCTGTCCCATTGGGAGACCTGGACAGTAGAATAGAACTGATCCTGCAGAGCTTCATTGATAGCTATAAAGCTTTTGAGTGATCGATCCTGCACTTGTCATCCATCAACTTCAAAATATCATGTGGCTGGAGGTACACTTCTACACACTCTACCTCATACTCACAGCTGGGACCCTATCTGGAGTAGCCCAATCTGTCTTCACTTATCCACACAGTAAGGATATATTGACTGGAGTAGTGCAATGTGTTTTGCTTGAACTTGCTTTTGAACATGGCTAGGAAGCTTCAGCTCTTACAAAAGAGTCTCATAGCTGCAAAGCAATCTGAAAACATAACACCAACTTTCCATGAGCTGCATTAGTTTTCTGTAAAATACTCTGCTAATTTCAAAGCCATAATCTTTAAAGCAAAGATGGGCAAGTTCAGAGGACTCGGGGGCCAAATATACGCCACCACTCCCTCCACAAGTCACACAGGCCTCCCTACTCAACCATGTCACAAATGATACAATCTGACAGCAACTAGGTGTGATATCAATTATAGAGGAGGTGAGAGAAAGCCAGCTTTAATGGCATGGACATGTCCTCAGACCTCTGATCCCAGCCCTAAGAGACAGGCTTTCATGTTTTTCCCCACCTCCCCCCCCAATGCCAAAACTGCTTATCAACTGAAAATTGATGGCCAGCAGATACACAGATAACCAAAACAGAGATGACATGACACTGTCAATAAGGACATGCAAATCATTGACCTGCACCCTGAAGATGCCATCGATCAGAGCAAGTGGCTGTTTAAGATCTAAAGAGCACACCCCAGGAAAAAGAAAACTCCCTGCAGAGGTCTCACAAAACTTGAAAATAGACAAACATTCATTGCAAAAACAGACAGGTCATTTTTATTTGGGGCGGGGCAGAGCCTTATTGAACCCTCCCCAAAGTTTTGCTTTAAAAATTACAGTGAGACACTCCCCCCCTTTAAGGACTCTGGGAGACCCCTTTAGATTGGGGGGGGGAATTCTCTTAGGGATCAGTTGCATCATTTGGCCAAACCTGCCCAGTCATGCTTAAAAGTCTGCATTTATATTAACTTGGTCTGCTTTCAAGCTGGTTGATTAAGTGGTCACCATTTTGTTTTGTGGACAATCTGAAATTGAAACCTGACAGGAAGAGTATATCCCTATCTGATATCCCAGCATCAAGCGATTCAATCTTTTAAACACACCAACTGCATGGAACATCATACAAACAGTATTTGCACCTTCAAGCAGGCATGTCCAAACTTTGGCCCTCCTGATGTTTTGGAGGGCAACTCCCAGAATTCTAAGCTTACACTGCCAATGGCAAAGGACTGTGGGAGTTGCGGTCCAAAACATCTGAAGGGCCGAAGTTTGGACATGCTTGTTGGCATGAAACTGTAAATGCGCTCAATGAAGAGAAAATGATGAGACCCGGTAGGATCACTTTATTTATACACACTCTTTTTATTTATGACTTTATATTTATAAACCATCTTCCCATTAAGACGCTCAAGGAGTGTATATGCCCCCCATCACCCACAGACCAGCCCTGTAAGGAAGGACAAGATGAAGGAGCACGTATTCTCGAAGGCTTTCACGGCCGGGATTTGATAGTTGTGAGTTTTTCAGGCTGTTTGGCCATGTTCCAGAACATGGCCAAACAGCCTAAAAAACCCACAACAACTATGAAAGAGCAAGCTTTACCTAAGGATGCCCAATATATTTCATGTCTGAGTGAAGATTAAAAGCTAATCCTTCTCAGTCCCAATCCCATTCCTTCCACAACAGAAGGTGTGAAGACGCCAGGAAGGACCCATCTAAAAGTGTGTGAGATAGAATCCACACATTTTATATTATAAAAAGAACTAAGACAAGCACAATTTATCCTGTAACACAATCCCAAATAGCAAATGTTTTAACTAAAGAACAGCCCAGCCTGGATTACTATTTTAGAGATCAGTTATCAGCATTGCTTTGTTCAAACCTGTCACGCAGTAAAAACTACATTCTTTGGCAAAACAGCATATTTTCTGCCAAATGTAAGCAAAAAAAGCATGGTAAAGCAAGGGCCTGACATTTTTGTCAGCTGCTGCTCAGCTAATGCAAGGCCACAGCTCTCAAACAACAAGTGACATGACTTTGGAAGAAGACCACGTTCTCTTACCACTTCAACTACACTGACAAAGTAATTCGACTTTGCTATAGTTTGATGTGAAGCTTATCTTCCACTTCCATCGGCTTGTAGGGATCACACGAGGAAGGGGGGGGAATTGGATTGATTCAAACTGGCTCCTCACAGTATGGTCTGAATTTCAGCCCCATCATGAACATTATGACACCAATTCCTGGTAATTCTGCTGGCTTCCCCGGTTCAAGCTGCATAAAAAAGAAAGAAGCACCTTCCCTCCCTGCTTTAGCTGGCTGATCCTCAACAGCAGCCAAGGCGGAATGATACACCCCTTGGCCAAAAAGGCAACATAAAATCCCTAAGGGTCCAGCAGCATTTGGGGGAGGGGGCAGGGTTAGCAGCCAGGAATGTGCTAGGCAAAAGGGAAAGAGAAAGTGGCTTTGTGTGCATGCTGATCTTTTTATGCTTCACCTTATTTTTTTAGAAAATAAATTTCTGCAGAGATGATTTGGCGTTAAACCAATATATTAATACTATACAATGGCTCCACGCAACACTTGTTAAAAAAAAATCAGGGCCACGGAGGGAACAGTCACGGAGGAGCATCTCCCCGCAGTTCCTAAACATCATGAAACAGCTGCTTCTGTCACCATAATGCCACCCACAGAAAACACGCCCTGTCCTTTTGCAGAACGAAGCAATTGATCCCACAGGGAAAAGTATCTTCGAATCATTTTGTCTGTGAAGATTCTCAGTCATCCAGGTGAGTTTATCTGGAAGTTGAGTCATGGCAACTGGACTTCTTTTCTTGAGAGATCAAAACGTTTCGCTACTCACCCAAGCAGCTTTGTCACTCTGAAGAATGTTAGTGGTGAGTCCTCCAATTTATAGAATCAGAATCAGAATACGTTTATTGGCCAAGTGTGATTGGACACACCCAGAATTTGTTTTGGTAAAATATGCTCTCGATATAAAAGGAAATATAAGAATCAGATAGTCAACAATAAAAACACAGTACAACAATACAATATAACCTATTATTAAAAAAGGAAGAAGAGAAGTAAAAATTAATTATTCAACAGTTTGATAGCACTTGGAAAGAAACTATCTTTATATCTAGTTGTCCTAGTATGCAATGCCCTAAAACGTCGCTCTGAGGGTAACAATTGAAACAGGTTATGTCCACGATGTGTGGAATCTGTATATATTTTGGTAATGAGAAATCAAGGTGAACTATAAATTGGAGGACTCACCACTAACTTTCCTTAGACTGATGAAGCTGCTTGGATGAGTAGCGAAAAGTTTCAACTTATTTGCATTTTTAAAATGTAGAAGCCACCAGCAGCTGGGGGGGGGACTCCACATCAGGAAAAAAAGAGCCGAACTGACTCAAATCAGCATTTCTGTTATGCAATAATAAAAAAATCAAATTCATCCCCTTTTTTCAAGCCACAGCAAATCTCACAGTATTTTACCATGTAGCCAATGACTAAGGCAGAAAAAAACAGAAGCCTATGGTATCTTGCACAGCTATGAACTTTTGAAAGAGAAGGAATTCAATGGGATGCGGGGAAATAATCAAAACCACATAAGTTCCACTTTTGGTTTGCTTCTATATTTATGTGCCAAAACAGTTCTATGACCTTCCAAGGACAGATCTTCACACTCCAGCTGTCCAAGTATCAAAGAATCAAAGGCCTATTAAAATATGCAAACTAATCTCCTACCCAATGGTGGTGAACCTTCAGCACTCCAGATGGTTTGGACCACAACTTCCAGAATGCTAAGCCTAGATTGCCAATGGCAAAGGACTGTAGAAGTTGTGGTCCAAAACATCTGGAGTTCTGAAGGTTCACCACCACTCCAACAAACAACACCACCAAACTAAATTTCAGCATATAAAATGTACCTGTCCAACAGTTGTACCACCTAACATGACATAAACACCTTATGGATGTGGATAATGGAGACCAGATTTCATTTGGATGTCCGGAACAATTACCACCATATCCCACATTGACAGCTGCATCACCCTTTCAATTCAAGTGGCTGAATAACTAAAAACCTTACCCTTTAACTACTGTACACCTCAAACTAGCATTTTTAGAATTGTATGTTTCCTTATCTGTTCAATTTGTATGCAGAACATACCATATGGAAAGCTAAGCTAGAGTGAGATGTAGGAAGAATGAAAACGGGTGGAAGAAACATCAAGAATTTTAAGACATGTAAATGACACCATCTTACTGGCAGAAAGCAGAAATTACTTGAAACTACTTTTAGTGAAAGAAAGAAAAAAAGCATGTGCCAAAAGCAGAATTGCTGCTGGACTTAAGACAAAAATTATAACCACAGAAGAACCACCCAAGTTTAATGTCGACAATGAAGAAATTGAAATAGAAGATTTGGTATAACTTGGTTTAATTGCCAATCGAAAGAGACTATAGGCAAGAAATTTAGAATAAGATAGACTCATACAGGCAACAATGAAGGAATTAGAAAAGATCATCAACTGTACGGATATGTCATTGGAGACCAGGACCAAGATCATCCACAGTTTTTCATTTCTGATCACCATGGATGGGTTTGCAAGAGGGACAGTGAAGAAAGCTAACAGGAAAGAACTTGATTTGCTTGAAATAGGATGCTGGGAAAGAGTTTTCTGGGTATTCTAGACTGCTGGAAAGAGTAACACATGGATCAGGCTTGAGTTTACAAGAGTGGAGTTGGGCTGTTGAGGGCAGGATGTTTTGGAGATCTCCCATACGTAGGGTCACTGTAAACTGGAGGTGACTTGATGGCACATAGCAACATGTTCCTTGGACTTGATTTTTTTGTACAATAAAGTGCCAAGTACAATGATAGTGTAATATTAAACAAATACATTTGCCAACTAACTTATTTTTGTCTTCTGTTAAACCAGACTTGAATACACGGCCACAAGAGTTACTGGCTCAGAAAAATATATACTACTTTCCTTATATAATCAACCAACTGTGGCACAACAACAGTGAAGAATAAGACAATTTCTCTTTCCATCTGCAAAAACCCCACACTTCTATTTGGTCATATTCAATCTATAGGAATGCCCGGGGTATTTACAAGTCTGATATTAATGAATTTTCAGTAAGGAATCATTTGCCATCAACCAATACAATATTTTTGTATTGGTCGAAAGGTTGCAGAAATAGACGGCCAAAATAATCTTACTTTTATACAAATGAATAAAAGGAACATAAAACCAAGTGCTTACTTGGGAAAAAATTGTAAGCGACTGAAGTTGTCACAGGGATAAACAAAGAATTGGAGGTGGGGACATATAAAACGAGCTCACTGGAGAAGACTGGTCATAAAAAAAATTAATCTGTTACAGCTGGCAAGGCTCTAAGCCAGTGGTTCTCAAACGACGGCCCAGGGGTCCCAAACCTGGCTTGCGGGCAAGTGCAGGACCCCAGCACTCAATAGTGAAGGCTGGGTGCGGGCCTGATGCAAACATCTTTGCGCCACCTGAGCTGCCTCTTCCTATTTGTAGTGCTTGTGGGCAGGTGCTCTGGAGCAGAGTGGCCTCTTCCGCTCCTGCCGCCCCCACCAATCTTGCAGGTGGGCAGATGCTCAGGGGCCGGGCGGCTTCCTTCGCTTCTACCACTGCCGCTGCTGTTGCAGGCAACTGGGAGAGCCAGAGCTCCAAGGCCACACAGCTTTCTCCTCTGCCACCCCTGGGAAACTTTGCCGGTAAAGGACCACAGATGCTCAATGGAGGAGTACCGGGGAGGAGGGGGAGGAGGGGGAGGGGGAGGGGAGAGGAAGAGAGGGCAGCCTAGTGAGAACTGCATGGGGGGCTCAGTCGTGCTGTTGCCTGGCGGCAACGGCAAAAACAAAATAGGGCGTGGGATGGGGGGAGGCAAGAGAGACAAGGAGGAGGAGGCAAGAGAGACAAGGAGGAGGAGAGGGCAGCCCAGCAAGAGCCACATGGAGGGCTCAGTCCTGCTGCTGCCTGGCAGCAATGGCAATGGAGAGATGGGGGCGTGGGACAAGCTGGAGTCGATGGGGTGGGGGGAGGAGAGAGAGACAACAAGGAGGAGGTGGAAGAGGAAGCCATGCACAAGACCCGTGGGGCTCTGATGACCGTCGCCGACAGACACTTCCACCAGCCTACCTGCCACCACCTTCCTCTCCTTCCCTCTCTACCCCCATCTTCTCCTTCTTAGGAGGGTGAGTGGGTGCTCCAGGGCCACACAGCCTCCACCAATGTTGGAGGCAGGTGGGCTGGCAGGCATTCCCCAGCCATGCAGCCTCCTCCTCCTCCTCTGCCCCCGATTTTGCAGGTCTGCCGCTGGGCCCGGGGCCCTTGCACTGCCGCTCGCTATCCATAGATAACTGAATCTGTGGATAGCGAATCAGCAGATACAGGGGTCCTACTGTATAGTCTAGTCCCCAACAGTGTTTGAGGGACAGTGAACCCCCCCCCATTTAAAAAGTTTGAGGACCCCTCCTCTAAGCTATCTGACTCTGTTTGTTTAGCTTTTAGGATGAAAAGCATTCAAAAGTTAAACTCTACAGCATTTGGAGCACATGCTATTATTAACAAAAGAACCAACTGCCCTTAAAACACTGTTCAAAGTACTGAGATGGGAAGCACAGTACATCTATCAGGTGACTGAACTCTACCTTTTTCTAGTTCCTTCTCCAAAAACAGATGCTGAAAAGAATTTCACACAAATATTCTTGGAAAAGTTGACTTGAATGGCCACCAGATGCAGTAACTATGTGAACACAAAAAGTGCCTCACAACAGATAATCTTTGTCAAGCCCTCTGCAGTCTCGCAGTAGATCTTCTAAAAAAGTTTCCATCTAACAGGCAGAATAACTTTCAGAGTCAGTAATAAGGCTAATTCCTTTCCAGTGAGTGGGTGGAGGGGAGAGGAAAAGGGGGGTAACTATAAATGGAACAATTGTTTGCCTATGAATGCACTTTGCAAATCAGTCCAGCCTTCACATTGCTTCAAAGCTACAAGACATTAGCCTGATTGTAAATACTTTGATCTAATCCTTACCCTCTCCCGAAGTTTTCCTCACCTCAATTAGAGCATGGTGCCCCAAAAGAAAGAGGCTTTGTATTGATCACTGCGGCCCTTCTACAGGAGACATTACAGTACTGCTAATACATATTTAAATCTCTTAATATGACTGGGCTCAGTCCCAAAGCCATGAGCTTCCAACTGATGAGGCTAATAGGGTTTAAGGACCATTATTGAAAGAATAGCAGTGTCTCAGATTAGTTGTCTTTCCTTTCCTGGGGCAGAAGAATAGCTTTCTACTCGGGACTGAAAGAATTTTAATCTTTTTTTCCTTCAACGCTGCACTAGATGACATAGGTACATTTCAAACAGAAAGAGAGATACATTGCACATTTCTGCGCCTTGTTTTTTATCCTAGAAGCTCAAGATGACACACTACGAACTTCTCCATTTTATCTTCACAATAAACCTGCGACACAGGTAACCTTCAAAGATTGCTACTAATCCAAGGGTGCCCAGTGAGTTTCACTGGTAGCCAATATTTGGTCCTCAATCTTCAGAGTACAAGTCCAAAACACCACCTAACCTAATTAAGTTCCTCTTTCATCTAAGAAGCAAAGAAAACCAAGCCAACACAAATCCAATTTAGATCTAGTAAAATCTTCTCAGAAGTTCTTCCTTATCTTCTCCTATGATTCGTCATCCACACATGAGGTGGGAGATTATTACTCATCAGGTTCTTCAAAAACTTAGATCTAGGAGCTACTGATTTTCTATTCAGAGGCACAGGAACCACTTTTTTAATTAACCGAAGACATATTAGTGACATCACACGATGTGATTAAAATGGGGTTGAATATTCATTCTCAGCCTTCATTCTCTCTTTCTTAGCGTGATGACACTGCACCTGGAACCAAGAGCTTCACTATAACCTGGAGAGACAGGTTATAAAGGAGAAAAACCTTGGAAACTCTACTGTAGAGGCAACTCATCAAGACAAAGCAACAACAGAAAATATAAATACAATTCCTATACATTAGCTGCATCACTTCCAGCAAGCAGGAGAACTAGCAGTTTAATGAGAACACAGTTCAACATCATACATGTTTAGAAGTCAAACAAAAAAAACAACCACTGAAATGATGGCAAGAATAAGTTTTCTTGTTGGAACAAGTTGAAAGAGCATCTAATTAAGTTTATGTTAACAGTTGTATGCTTACACGCTGTTCATTAGATGGGTTGATGGCAGATGGAAATATTTAAATTAAAAAAAATTCCTCTGGATCCAAACAGTAAAAGGTTCAAAACTATTCTCCAAAATTTCCGATACAGATGTGAAACAGACTTTGAACAACAAAAGCCGTAACATTTAGTATTATCTCCTTTCACCATGTGGTCAAAGAGTTATACTACTTCCACAATAGCTAGTAATATTTATGATTTTAAAAACACCCCAGATCTCTGACTGTTACTCATTTCCCCAGGGTCAAGGATGCTGGCATAAATGAAAATGATACTGTACAATGGTTATCACACTCAAATTGCTTGCTTGTTCCAGTTTGTTAGCCCAGATTCAGGCCTTCTGAAGAATGTATAATTTCAGAATGCATGTGGAGGGTACATGCAAATTATATGCTGCTTCATTTCAAAACAGACTAGGAAAGGTACACTGCACTTCTTCATCCTGTCTGGCCCAGATGATCATTTTATGAATTTTTCTGAAGTAGATCCATTTCCCCAGTATAATTTTTAATAGTATGCAAACTAATACCTTAGCAGATAAACACATGAGAATATTAAAGAAAACCTACAGAAGACTTACTTTCCTAGTTGAAACATACAGAGCCAGCAGTGAAGACAGCAGAAAGTGCAAGACATCCAACACGAGTTCTAGCTATACCTACTGAACTGTATCACGAGACTATGGACTACATTTCAAGATTAGCTGTGAGGAGGAAACGTATTTCCCAAACCTTGGTACAGTACCTTAAAATCTCTGCAGACCAAAGAACTGAAGAATTTTTAGAAAAGGAGAATTTAAGACATAAGACACACACACACACCCAAAAAATTAGCTGTCCATGGCAGAATTCCAAAAATTAAAAAAATGATTAAATCTACTTTGGATTGTAGAGCTTCACAGTGCCTACTTGAAATATCTTCTTCACCAAAGTACTAAGTTAGGAAGTATACAAAAATCGGAGTAAATGTTAAACTTTTCAGGCAGAAGCAATTGTTTGGGACTTGATAATCTAAACAATATTGAACATATGGCTCATTTACAGAAATGATAAACAAAAATAAAACCCAAAGCTCCATCCCAAATTCTAAGGAGAAACTGCAAAATATATGTAAGAAAATACTGTATCCATTCTCAAAGGTCTTCTTAAATTCTGTAGGACATGAGGACATTTTTTTCAACTACTATCCATTCTACAGTACAGTACAGTACTTCTGTTCCAAGGTCTCAAATTTCATCATTGTTCATATAAAGCAGTGTTCCCCAACCCCCGGTCCGCGGACCGGTGCCGGTCCGTGGATCAATTGGCACTGGGCCGCCCGGAGGGGCGGGGCGGGGAGAGGAGGCGAAACAGGAGGCCCCTTTGCATGCTGGGGAACGTAGTTTCTTGCCCCGCCCGCCTCTCCTTTTCCTGCCCAGCCTTACGACTTCCTTCTTCCTGGCGGGGCTGCCAAGCATGCCGGCCCGTGGTAGTCTTCCCCCCACCCCCTCCCGACTGACTGCCGCAAAGCCTTTCGGGAGCGGTTCTCCCCCCACCCCCAGAGGGGAGCACGCGAGCGAGCGAGCGAAGGCCGTTCCTCTGAGGCTGAGAGGAGGCGGTGGAGGGGGAGGGGGTGGGGCGGCGAAGGTGGCAGCCGCTGCTCCTCTAGTAACGGCGGCGGCGGCGGCACAGGCGCGGTCGCAACTGCCGCCGCGGCTTCTGGCTGCGACCTCACTTCCTCTTCCGGGCACGCGGGCCGAGGTGGTGGCGGGTCAGTCGGTCGGTCTTTTTGGAACCGGCGGCCTCCTCCCGCTTCCTCTTCAAGGGGAAGGGGGGCCGACTAAGGGGTTTTTTTCACCCTCCCCCATCCCCCGCCCCAGGAGGAGCCACCGCCGCCGCCTCTTCAACCACCACCCCGACCCTCGTTGCTTCCCCACCCCCACCCCACCCCCACCCACCGCCTTAAGAGCCGCCAACGGGATGGAGCCGGAGTCGGTGATTGTCAATCACCGTGATTGAGGACAAGACCATCGAGCTGATGGTGAGTTGGAGATGGTGCGGGGTGGGGGTGGGGATGGGTTTGCCTCCGAGGAGCCTGACCCGGATCGAGGCCCGCCTCTCCCCCGTCCCTCCCTCCCTCCCACAGGAGAGGGAAAAGGGGGGGAAGAGAAGAGGCCTTAGTGATAAGGGGACGCCACGGAGGGGAGGGGGAAGAAGGAGTGGAACCGAGAAAGAGAGAGCGAGTGAGAAAAGGGGAGGCGCCGGCCTCGATTTCGGCTTCCCCATGTCCTCTCCCTTCCCCCCTTTCCCCTCCAGTCTTCCCAAGGAGGGGGGGGCGGGTCTTGCTCTCGAGGCAGTCCTCGCCCTCCCTTTTATTGCAAATTAAAATTATTGAATCAAAACAAGCGGGCCACGGAAAAATTATCAAACATTTACCGGTCCGAGGCGATAAAAAGGTTGGGGAGCACTGATATAAAGGCTTATAAGCAGGCAAAGTAAGCTACTGCACTGCTCCAAGATGCATATTACAGATGGAAACTATATCATATGAAGTTTGCAGTCCACTTCAGATGGTAAGGAAGGAGAGCCTTTTGGCTAAAAGTAATTAGAGATAGATCACGATGAAGGCCAAATGTTGACCACATGCAACAAAAGATCTTATGAACTCCCACCTATGATTTCAATAGTTTTTATGATACAGATTAGCGATGGGGATAAATTGAAAAATGAATCACATTGTGTGATGAATTTGACCAATTTGTCAAAATTCACTGATTCGTAGATGAATACAAATTGATGAATTTTTAGCAATGTTTGATTTATCTTGTTGGGACATAAAGTGCCCCCCCCAAGACATCTAGAGACATCAAATCTGGAGGGAAGAATCCCCCTATTCTCCTCTACAATCCTTCCATGTTTGAGGAAGACTGGATTTCTCCAACCCAGTTTCCCAATGGTATTTTCCTAGGGAGCCTCACTTTGAGGGTGCATAACTCACACCTCTGAAACCCAATCTTCACCAAGCCTCTCTGCAAGTTTGTGCTTCTAGGTGTGTGTGTGCCCCCCCACACACACACACACCTAGAAGCACACTCTTGCAGAGAGGCTTGGTGAAGATTGGGTTTCAGAGGTGTGAGTTATGCACCCTCAAAGTGAGGCTCCCTAGGAAAATACCATTGGGAAACTGGGTTGGAGAAATTAGGGATTAGGGTTCAGACCTCTGAGCTATATATCCCAAAAGCCCCCCCCCCCGGCTTTGGGGATATATAGCTCAGAGGTCTGAACCCTAATCCTCACCAACCTTATATAGTAGAGTCAGGGGATGCTTCCCTCCAAATTTTTGTATCTCTAGATGCCTTGGGGGGGGCACTTTATAACATTTGGAAGGGGAGACTAATTGGTTCATCAATTTGTCACTGGAAGTTGATCTATTCATCAATTCATCAGTCCCAGTAAATCATGAATCATGGCGAATCACAATATGATTCATCCCCATCTCTAACACAAATCCACCATCCGCATAGGCAGACACAATTTGTTCACCCAAATAAATTCAGCTGGTCCCCAACTTAACATCATGGAGATTATCATTCAAGAGAAAATCTTAAAACATATAGAAGAACAAGCTTTGCTGAGGGAAAATCAGCATGGCTTCTGTAAGGATAAGTCTTGCCTGACAAAAGGTGATCAGGCATGTGAATTTGGGTGAACGGGTAGATACTGTCTATCTAGATATTCAGAAGGCTTCTGATAGAGTCCCCCACCAAAGGCTGCTGAGAAAACTGCACAGTCAGGGGATAAGAGTTCAGGTCCTCTTATGAATTGAGAACTGGTTGAGATCCAGGAAACAAAGAGTAGGTGTCAATGGGAAATTTTCACAGTGGAGATAAGTGAAAAGCGGTGTGCCCCAGGGATCTGTCCTGGGACCGGTGCTTTTCAATCTGTTCATAAATGTCCTGGAGACAGGGATAAGCAGTGATGTGGCTAAGTTTGCAGATGACATGAAACTTTTCCAGGTGGTAAAGCCCAGAAAAGATTGTGAAGAGCTCCAGAAGGATCTCTCCAAACTGGGGGAATGGGCTGCGAAATGCCAAATGTGTTTCACTGTAGGAAAATGTAAAGTAATGCATAATGGGGCAAAAAATCAAAACTTTATCAACTAATGGGCTCTGAGCTATCTGTGACGGATCAGGAAAGAGATCCTGGTGTGCTGGTGGGCAGTTCAATGAAAGTGTCTATCCAGTGTGTGGCAACGGTGAAGGCCAATTCTATGCTAGAGATCATCAAAAAGGGGGTGGAAAATGAAACAGCCAATATTACAGTATATCAAAACAATAGTAAGGCTGCACCGGAAGTACTGCATACAGTTCTGGTCACTGCACCTCAAAAAAGACATAGTGGAAATTGAAAAATTGCAGAAGAGAGTGACTAAAATGATTACTGGGCTGGGGCACCTCCCTTATGAGGAAAGGCTGCAGCATTTGAGGCTCTTTAGTCTAGAAAAAGGTGCCTGAGGGGGGATATGACTGAAACGTACAAAATTATGCAGGGCATGAGTAAAGTGGATAGAGGGATGCTCTTCTCCCTCTCACAAAATACCAGAACTATGGGACATCCACTCATACTGAGGGTTGGGGTGTGAGAACAGACAAAAGAAAATACTTTCTTTACTCAGCGTGTTGTTAGTCTGTGGAATTCCCTGCCACAAGATGTGGTGATGGCATCTGGCCTAGATGCCTTCAAAAGGGGATTGGACAGATTCTTGGAGGAAAAGTCCATAACTGATTGCAAACCATGATGGAGATGTGTAATCTTCAGGCTTAAATCCAGGGTACTTCAAGGGCCAGATGCAGGGGAGTGGTATCAGGAGACAGATACCTAGTCTCGTGCACTCCCAGACGCATTTGGTGGGGCCACTGTGAGATACAGGAAACTGGACTAGATGCGCCTTTGGCCTGATCCAGCACAGCTTTTCTTATGTTCTTATGTTCTTCTTATTTATTTAATGCCCATATAATGGCAAGCCACTATGTTGGATAGTTTACAGATGGCAGCAGTTTAGAAAAATATTTCAGGAGTGAGTTAGGCAATTTGGGATTTACAGTCTACTATAACAATTTGAAACTATGCAACAACTAGCACAATGCTGACAGTTCACTCTAGATCAGTGTTTTTCAACCACTGTTCCGCGGCACACTAGTGTGCCGCGAGATGTTGCCTGGTGTGCCGTTGGAAAAGCTGAAGAATATCAGCTTTGTGTTCAGCCAAACAGGCCCAGGTTGCGCACTGAATAAAGTATTTTATAATTTTTCATATTTCTGTTTACTTACTATTTCATAATAAAGTAATTATAAAATACTTTCTTTGTGTTTATTTGATTCCTATTCAAGAGAATTACTTTATATATAGTCAATATAGGCACAGAGTTAAATTTTTTAACATTTTCTAATGGTGGTGTGCCTTGTGATTTTTTTCATGAAACAAGTGTGCCTTTGCCCAAAAAAGCTTGAAAAACACTGCTCTAGATAACTTGCAAACAAGTTTGTACCTTGGGAACAATTATTATTCTTACATTGTAGCAGCTGTCAATTGACTTGAGTTATTATACAACTGCCAAGAAAACTTTGTTGAACAACTGTCTAAACCTTTTGGATACTCTGAGGCAAAATTTCTTTTTGAGGAAGCCATGTCAATCATTTTTCAATAAGTTTTGTTCATCTCTGTGCTTAAGAAGTGTAGCTTTAATAACGCTGTCCACCATTTCCCCAGATAGTCAGACTAATGGGCCAGAGTTCGAAGCTTCCTGCTGTGTTCCTTTAATCAAAAGGAAACGTGAAACCAACTGTTAGTTAATTTTTAATCCTCTGGAAAAGCATCAGAATTCACAGCAAGCCACATATTTAAATACACTGCTTTACATTTTTGGGGGTATGACAAGCCACTTTAGAAACATGTTTTTTTCTATCATTATCTCTTATCATCACTGCCTGACCTCTGTTTGACTTAGATCTCTTCCGTTCTCTCCCCAAATACAGTAATCTATTTATTTATATAACTTTAAGTCAGGATTGATGCAAGTGATGCATTTGTAGATATATTGCCAGCTTTAGATCTCAGTGCTATCGTTCATTTTGCAAGAATGAAATCAAAACCTCCTCAACATTGAGAAATTATTTTCTTCCATACTGACGCAATCCATGGAAGCTTAGGCCAAATAAAATTCATTGGGTCTTTAAAGTGCCACAAAACTCTTTTGTTATTTAAGTCCTGCAGTAATCCAACTACCTTTAGGAATTCAAACTGTTTCTAAAATTACGGGAGAGAATGACTTATCTTCACATATAACTTTGGAAGATTTCCCTTCTGATATTGCCTTTTGACAACAATATCATTAAGTTACATCCTGAAATGAATTTATTAATCCTGGGAATTTTAATAGAAGCCTTTTCCAGAGAGAAAGGTGGGGTAAAATATTCTAAATAAATAAATAAGTACCGCAAATAAATATTTGCTGTACATTAGAACTTTCATGTTCATGCAACTACTAGGAAGGCATGAGAAAAGTGAAACAGTAGGCCCTCATTTGTACTGATGGTTAAATTTGTGTGCTCCACATTGTGTCAGTCAAGTTTACATTTAGTAAAAAGCTTGTGCAAGCCTAGGCTTCTCTTCCATATTAAGAATGTACTAACAGGGCCAGAAAATTTTAAATCAAGAGAACATTCATGACTCTCTACTTATCGGAGGTTCCACCACATTCTAGTCAAAGAACAGCTAAAGGAGTAAAATATAAAAGCTGGAATGGAAACAAATGTCTAAGGCAGTGTTGGCAAGCCTATGGGCACAGGTGCCAAAGGTGGTCCTCGGAGCCCCTTCACAGCTACCTGTATTCAGGCTAAATTGCTGTATTTCACACTTTGAAAAAAAAATAGTGGGTTTTGAATCACAGTTTGGGCACTTGGTCTCTAAAAGGTTTGCCATCACTGGTTGAAGGGTATAGATAAAAAAAGCTTCCGTGTTATATTGCTCAATTATCACACGAAAAAGCCACATTTATTGTTGTGGTATTCCCAGATGTACTACTATTAAATAATCAGAATTTCAAAACCTGCATTCTAAAGTCATACAGTGTTTTGCATGAGATTACCATGCTAATTTAGAAGATGAATCTATGAAGCATACGGGGGGGCACTCTCTGTTAGACAGGTTAGCAAAATATATTACAAATGTTTTGGGGGGGAAAACATATTTGTCTTTCAGAATCTAGAAGCATATGAAGACTCACAGTTGTTTAAAAATTAACCTCAAGTATTAGCAGAAATACACAACTTTGTCAAATATGGAAACTATCTTCACTCACAGGAACCCCACAGAAGTCCCACCACCAATGGCAACTGAATTTGGAAGAAATAAAAACTTTGATTTTGAGTTTGGAAATGTGCATTTTCCCCTATAAAACAGACAAGCAGCGTGGCTTATTTCAAGGGATAATTACTTCACCTGGAGATTTCCAGCATTGCCAGTCATTATTATTGTCTTCAATATTATTTTGCTTCAATGCAAAAATTCTGTGGCAAAATGGACGCAAAAACAGTTTTGGGAGTCTCATGAGTACTGTAGACCATGTGGTTCCCACCTCTGCTGTACAAAAATACTATATCCATTTGAGGAATACTTTTGCATGAATCAGTGTTCAGGTTATGCATTCTGACTGCATGATATAGGTACAGTAATATGAAGCTAAGTGAACTAGCAGGAACTCTTAAGTTGGGAATAACTGCATGATCCAGTTACAGCTGAAAGCACGAGTTAGCACACCATCACTACTATAATCTGACTGAGAGGAGTCAAGAGAAGAATATCAAACAGAGATACAGCAGGCAGTGTTCACTGTGGGAAAGTACTTACATAACTTATTGTGGTACACTTGCAGTAGAGAAGTACACACTGGGAAATCAGTACGCTGTTACAATGTGCAATTAACTGCCAAAATATCAAAAGTGTTCTGCTTATATACCACCCCATACCACTTTAAGTAGTCTCTGGGCGGTTTACAATTTTAATTACAGTGTGCAGGCTTCACACTGCCCCCCCCCCAGCAAGCTGGGTACTCATTTTACCGACCTCGGAAGGATGGAAGGCTGAGTGAACCTTGAGCCTGCTACCTGGGATTGAACCCCAGGTCGTGAGCAGTTTTACCGGCAGTACAGGCATTTAACCACTGCGCCATGACGCTCATCACCACATATTTTACTCACAAAGAATATTCCCCCCCCCCCCGGATGTTTTCTTCTGTGTTTTGAGGATTGCAGTTCCCAAACTTCTCTTAAGAATTTCCAAGCCAAATTCTGGGAATTGCAGCCCACAAATCAAAACAAGCAGACCTCTAGATTTCACTCGCCCAAAATAAGTGATTTCAGGTTATTGACCTTTGATGCTGACATCTTTCCCTCTCACATAAACCCATCCTGCCACGGTGCTTATTGGGAATCCTGGTTTCTTGGGAACTGCCCATTATCCTCTGCAGAAACCACAGAACTACAACTTCCAGGAAGCATCATGGGAGGAAAGAAGTGAGGGGAAAGTAAGGGCGACAAGGTCAGAGCCATCGGCAGGGATGGTGGCGGAGGAGGGGTCAGGGGCGGCGGCGGCGGCAGGGGTGGCAAGGGCAATCGAGATGGGGACGGCGGTAGCAGTGGGGGATCAGGATCGGCGGCAGAGGTGGGGTCAGGGTCATCGGCGCCAGGGGGGCAGGGATGCCGTCGGAGGTGGTGGCAGCGGGGGGGGGGGGAAATAGGAGGCGGGGTCATCATTGATGGCGGCAGGGATGGCGGCGTGCCAGGCGAAAGCTCTCTGCATGCCACCTTTGGCACGCATGCCATAGGTTCACCATCCCTGCCCTAGAGGACCAGCACTAGAGACCATAATAGTGTCCCTGACTTTAAGAGCAATGAGGATGGGGGGGGCATGAAAGACAGTGGGATGTTACTTGTGGAACTGTTTAATACTACAGACCATCAGCTGGGCCCAGACAATAAATTTGCTTACATTGGCTTATAACTGACTGGGTTACTGTGTGTATCCAAGGGATGGGGAAGCTTATCCTAAAATGTGGCATATAAATATACCAAACCCAAAAACTTACCACCACCTGAAAGGTGACAAGGCAGTACTCCCAGAGATACACATTGGCATTCCTACACACAGCCCTTCACTGCAGCAACTTTTACAAGGAATTTTTACTCTCTCTTTAACTGCTCGTATTCTCTTGTAGCTTTAATGTTGTCTTTTAATTATGTAAAACAGGCATGTCCAAACTTCGGCCCTCCTGATGTTTTGGACCACAACTCCCAGAATTCTAAGCTTAGAGTGCCAATGGCAAAGGACTGTGGAAGTTGCGGTCCAAAACATTTGGAGGGCCGAAGTTTGGACATGCCTGATGTAAGATGTTCCTCAAGTCCCTGTTCTCAAATCTGAATGTGTCTTAATTGTACTGGACTGTATATTGTCCCTCATTACTGTAAGCCGCCTTGGGTCCTTTTCTAAGGAAAAAGGCGGGGTAAAAATACTCTAAATAAATAATAAATAAATGTCATTCAGAAGGAAAATACTCTTTGATATATAAACATATTCTTAAATAATTGGAAACAATAAAGAAGGGGTAGGGAAATTCTTTTCGAATGAGCAGTGGAGAACCTAGAAGCATTCTTCACTTTGAATGCTAAGGAACTCAAGTGAAAAATAGTATTTGCTAAAATACATCTTATAGTCTTTGAGGTAACACAAGTCCTCAATTCTCTGCAAAGAACTAGCACCTCTGGACATGGTATTTAATATTAAGATTTCCCCCAGACTAACCACTCTTAGTTTTTAGAAGAGATAAATGCAAGCTTTATAAAGTGAAGCTTCACTCAAGCAAGTGGCACACACTGTAGCACCCTGAGAATGCCAGATAGCCAGTGATTTCAAAAAGAGTCCCAAAGAAGGTCATGCACCCATATTTATTCATTCCTCCCTTTGTGATTGGTAGCAGACTAAAGAGTAAAGGCATGATCCAAACATCTGTGATGAAAAGCAGCAAGTGATATACAATTGTTATAGTATAACTCCCCCCCTGTGAACTGTAAGTAGAAAACAAACACCACTGCTGATTAATAAATTAATGGTGCACTTTCAGTGACACAAAAAGCCAAAATCAAATTTTAAATCTAATACACAAAGTATGTAGATTATTCCATCCTCTCAAAACAAAGCAAAAAAAAAACCAAACCAAACACTTCATAAAAATCTCAAGTCACTCCTTTTAAAAACACTGCCATGAGTTCAAGCCAGAAATTATTTCTTGCTTTTAAAATGTTCCCATTTTTATAGAAGAGAAGAGTCATAGTTATTAAATTTCATCCCTTTGCTTGGCTTACAGTAAAAATAACCTTAAAACACATCAGGCTAACTAAACAAGTATTTCTTGTGCTTTACCTTGTTGTCCTACTGAAATAGCAGCGATGGCAGTACATTCTGCTTCAGTTTTTAAGAATATGCAGTACATTTGATTATGCATTCAATTTCAGTTTTAGAAGTTACTTGCTCAGAAACCCAATCCAGCAGGTTACACCATATCATCACAGTTGAATATACTGATTCACTACACCAAAATCCTTCAATCAACCACCACAGAATGCTTCAGTTGATATTGTTCCCTGAACCATCCACATGGTCATAAAAATTAGCTCAGAATCGGTGCAATATCTCTGCCTTTCCCAGTTCCAGTATTGCTTTTCTAACTGTATCAGACCCATGAAGCTGCTGCTGGAACACACCCTTACAAGTTGCTTCTAAATATACAGCAGGTTTTTAAAATAAATTGTACCAAATGCTTGTAGTAGATTAAGCTTTTGGAATGTGTTGCTGATTTTGCATGCGCTAGTGGAGAGAGCAATTACTGATATTAGAACAGTATTACCTACAGGAATAATGGTTCCAAGGCATTACTTCTCAATTCAATAAAACCTCTGGTGAATAAATTGATTTTTAACAAATTTGCATTTAATCTGTCCAATTTCAGCTATTTCTCCAGGCCAAACTCTCCAGGACAAAGAAACTATTGCAAGCCCAGTATGTAAACATCTGTCTGCAGGGCAGCAATGATCGCTCACAGTTATAAAGTTTTTAGCACCTCCAGTTGTCGAAAACAGGTCGAAACACAATACAACTAGTATTGACTACAGCAGCAGCAAATGTTTACTATTTGTGTTGTATCTAGCAAAACTATGACAAGTAAACGTTCAGCTCTAAAGTGCTCACGATTAATATTATTTTCAGACTGCCTTAAGCAATTCTCTCAACCTCCAACCCTTTAAAAAAACAGGAGGTGTGGTTTTAAATCCCTGCAAACTGGCATTCCAAAGTTGTGCTTCACATACCCATAAGAAGCAAAGACTTGCTAAAAGGCTTTGGGGGCTCAGCAAAACCTTTACATGAACGCCTAAAATATCCCAGAACTCCCTGCTGAGGCCTAAAGCATCTTGCTCTTCCAAGCACCAGGCGATATAAAACACTCATTCTTCAACATGGCAGGCAACGGCAGAGTTCTGTGGAAAAGGGCCTGTAACGCTCCCAAAATGGCAAAGGCATAACAACAGCCTCCTCCTCCTCCTCCTCCAGTAATTCAAGGAGACTCCTCTCTTCCCCGATTTCCCAAATATATCAGGAGCGTCCCCAGACCGTCAGTTCTTACCGTCCTGCAACCAGCGGTTTCGTCTGCCATGCAACTAAGGGCTACCTATACATATACATGCATGCATGCCTACACACACACGCACACGCACAATCACACACACGCACCACAAACCGCCCAGTGCACCTGCTGAGCCCCGTCTCCACCTGCATTCCAGCCGCGGAAGGAACCCATGCCCGCCGCTTACCCGGCCGGCCTCTTCTTCCCCGTCACATGCTTCTTCTTTTTTTTTGCAAGGAAGGAGGACAGCGGCCCAGCCCAAGGTGAGAGGATGCTCCCACGCGGCGACGACCGAAACGGGGGCCCAGCGGAGAGGAGGAGGAGGAAGGCGAGCGAGCGACGAGAGGACTTCGGGACACACGGGAGGCAAGAAACGGGAGCCCCCCTCGGTGTGAAGGGGGGGTGTTCAAATCCCAAGCTGCGACGGGGGGAGGGGGAGGTCAATTCAATCCCCCCCCTCCAGCGCCAGGGAGGCCGCGGCGGGACTTGCCGTATCCCCGGCCTGCAAGGGGTGGCCCCCGCGCCGGTCCTGCCTCTGCTGCTGCTGCTCGCGCCGCTTCCCGGGAGTCAGGCTTACCTACTGCGGCCGCGGGGGAGCGCGCGCGCGCAGGCGGGCGGGTGGGTGGTCAGGCGCGCGCGCGCGCGCGCACTCCTCCACCCGCCAGCCTCCCTCCCTCCTTCCCTCCCTCGCGAATCCCGGCCCGCCAGGAGGCCGCTCCCTTCCCGGGACTCGCCGCCGGCCCAGTGACCGACCGACCGAACCAAAGCGACCGAGGGAAGCGCGACGGCGCGCGACACGTACCTGGGGGAGGGGCGGCGCACAGGAGCCTAGCAACCCGCCGGCACGAGCGCGCGCCGCGGCCAATCACAAGCGCCTCTCCCTGGCCGAGCCGCAGCGCCGCGCAGCTCGGCAGCTTCTGCCCGTTCGGCTTGCAACAGTCCCGACCCAACCCCGCCGGGCTCCGCCCCACGCGCCCCGGCTCTCCTCCTCCCCTCCCTTACCCAACCGCAGGGCACGCCTCCTACCGAAGCATAACCACGCCCCCTCTTCGACATAGACATAAATAGGCGCCACGCTTGCCTTAGGCCACACCCTTGGGGCTTCCGAGAGCGAGCGCCCTCTTGAAGCCAGGGCCTGAGGCCACGCCCCTTCTCCTGGCTCTGATTGGGCAAGCGGGTAGGGAATGCGGGCCTCCCCGTTTTCTCATTGGCCCGCCCTCAAAAAATCCCCGCGGGAGGAGGGAACGCTCTGGTGGGTGGCCGCCTGGTTTGCAGCACCTGCAATCTCCGCTTCCCCCCCCCTCCCGTTCGCCTTGCCTTTTAGAGACAAAGACCGATCAAGGGAGCCAAATGAGGCTCACCAGCCACCCCCACCCCAAATTGCTGATCTGCCGCTTAACCCTTGTTAATCGAAAGGAGGCTGGCCGTCGAATTGCTCCCGACATCCTCCTGACCGTGTGTGTGTTAACTTGTTCGGACCGAAGTGGACTCAAGTTCACAGAAGATCCCAACCAGCGTGGCTGAGCAATCCCAAAGAGCAAAGGGAAGGCAAGGGGGAGACTTAACGCCTCCTACCCGTTAAACCATCACTCTTAAAAGATTTTCCAAGTTACTCCTACAAGGATGGTGTGTACCTCCAAACACCAGAACAGCAAAAGAAAAGTTCCAAAAATGTGGTTTTTAGAAAGCAGCGAAGGAGAAATTGAAAATGTTAGTACAATTAAGGGATAGAGGGCAGGTGGAGACAGGTCTTTTCCATCTGCAAAGAGCTGAGACTGTCAGTGGATACCTTGACATCTTTTTGACATTCCCCAGCCCATACCCTGCATCATTTCCAAAGTTTTAATAGCATCTGTTTCTGAAAGGCCCTTCTGGGACGCAACCCTTATGGTGGTGACAGATTTGGAGTGTGTTAGAAAAACAGAGAGTAATGCCACAACTTCATTTCGAGCCTAGACTCCTCCAGGCTCAGACAAGACGGAAGGGTCACAGCTGAGATACCAGACTAAGATGCATCCAGCTTATTCAGAGGAGCTACTGGACCAGAGCAGTAGCTGAAGGGGACACTGACAGAGGTGGCAACAGAAGTGACACTCTTGCTAACTTTTCTTAGGCCTGTGGAGAAGGTGACAATGGTAAACTCCTTCCCAAGAAATCCCTATGATGAGACAGACCCAAATGAAACAAAAGATAGTGCTGGAAAATGAGACTCCCAGATCAGAAAGCACTTAATCAGCTTCTGGGGAAGAGTAAATGACAAAGACAACCAGAGGTGTCATGAATGAAGCAACTAGATTAAAGCCAAAAGGATATCTAGTGGCTGAAATGCAGAGGTGAAAGGAAAATCGGATACTGCCCCATACATATAATTTGAATATGGAATGTAAGAAGTATGAATCAATGTAAAGTAGAAGCCATAAAACAAAACAAAAAATAGATATGTAAACATTGCAGTGTTTAATATCAGTGAACTTAAGGACTGGAACATGATATTTTTAGTCTGATGGCTATAAAGTTTTATTTTGGAAATTATGTAAATAAATAAGCGGCTCCAATACTGAGGCAAGATATAGAGGAGGCAATTGGGGGTATAATGTCAACCAGACTCTGTAGAAAACCCATAAGCATAACCATCATTCAAATCTGAATAAAGATGAAATTAAAAGCTTCTGATTAGACATGGGCTCTTGCATAGAAAGTAGTGTGTAAAACATAGATGTTTAATACAAAATCCTTTGCTACTGTGAAAGCTCTAGCAAGCATCTGCCACCTGTCCCATCTCTTCCCTTCCTTAAACAGTACAGTAGCACATTAAAGGCCAACAAACACACTGGCTGAAATCCAGAAATGTAAAGTTATGCTGCATATACAGTATCTGATGACATCATCAGCCATAGTCATATTTTGGTACTGTAATTAATTTTTTCTTAAACCCACCCACCCCCAATTCCTAGGTTCCATTAGAAACCCTTTGATAAAGGTAAAAAGTCTTAAGTAATTTGTACAGCAGCCAAACTATGCTCACGACCCCGGGTTCAATCCCAGGTAGCTAGTTCAAGGTTCACTCCGCCTTCCATTATTCTGAGGTTGGTAAAATAAGTACCCAGCTCATGGGAGGAGGCAATGTGTAGCCTGCATAATTAACTTGTAATCTGCCCAAAGAGTGCTGTAAGTGCTGTGGGGTAACATGTAAGTGGCATATTTTGCTTTGCTTTAACTGAAAAGCACCACTGCTTTCCCAGCAGCCATAGCAGGATCTGCAGTTGTAATTTTTAGACATTCAGGACATTTCCACAGCCATCCTCTGGTCCCAAAAGTCTCCCCAAGGACCAAAGGAATCCTAAGGCAACCAAGGAATCTTGGGATAGAAAAAATATTAATAAACTGTCAGCACAGTTGACAACATCATCAGGTGTACACAGTGTTGCTTTACTGGATTTCAGGCACTATGCCATAAACAATAATTATTATAGTAGTATTTCCCTCCCAGTCATTAGGCCTAAGAATTAATATACAGTAGAAGTACTGTACAGAGCTTTATGTAATAAGACCTCTGCTCCTGGTTACCTCCCAGCGTGCCATTTTGCTTATCTTACCTTCTCTTTCCCCATTCTGTTTCTCCAGTACTTACTTTCTGCTGGGTTTTGCTCTTCTTCTTGTAAATTTTGGATTTCCAGGTTTTCAGAAGGAGATTATTTTTGAAGCTAAACTTCAACAGAGAGTTGTTTCACTTTTTAAAGCTGTCATTCCTAGTATGAATAAATTACAAAAGCACACTGCAGAAGAAGAGATGCATGGAGCCAATGTGTATGAACAACAGCAATACTAATACCTTACTAGTGGATAGAGTTCACTTCAGGTAGCTCCAGTTAAAAAGGCTCTTCAGAGCTTCCTTGATAGCTGGAGTGGAGGAATGAGAGAGGAATGAAAGGCTGGCTTTCTAAGCTAGAAAGTGCAGCAACAAAGAAAATGACAAATGTAATATATTTGTATCACTTGGGATGTGATTTGACCTTTGGAGAACCTGATGGGCCTTACAGTTATTCCTTGATGCAGTTTTGGAGGCTCCCTCTTTCAGTAGGAAAAAAAGAGGATTCTTCCACATATTACAAACCCTCCTAAATGTGCCCATTTGTAGGTCAAGGGGTCAAGAATGTTCTTTGTTTTCAACCAACAGTGAGGAACCCAAAGGCATTCTACGCCCACTGTGAATGCCGAAATCCCCAACATCTCATGCTCTAATAAATCTGTGAAGCATTCATAGTGGCACAAAACATAAAAGAGTATCAGTGAGGACTACACTCTTAAGAGAACTGGGTGTTGTGGCAGAAAATAATAATTATTCGCATTTCTTCTGCACTTTTCTCAAGGGTTGTCACCTGACCATTAAAAAAAAGTCTGGCAGCTGTTCCCTTAACGCAGCAGCAAATTAAGGGAGTGAAACACTGTTTTATTACTAGACGCCTGGAAGGCAAAACAATGTCTGAAAATATCAAAAATCATGCCAAAGGTGCCCTATTTTGACAATCCAACATTCTGCAACAAATATTAAGAATATTTTGTTTTAATCATTTGTGAATCACTACAATCTGCTGTGTGTCGCTTGAATGTTTTTAGGATGAAGACACCAGGTAGCTAGTTTCATCTGCTCAGGTCTCAAATCTCTTTGGTTTCTTACCTCTTGAATACATAGATTTCTTGGCCGGGTACATGCCTAGCATTCCTTCTGTTGACAAGTAAGACTCCTAAGGTAATCAACATTTTTCCACAGCATGTCTTGGGCTTATTATAGCTCTGCAACAAGGTGAAGATTTACTAAGAATGCCTCCCTTATTAACCCAGAGATCTTACCACTTCAAATAGGAACAATACAGTCCAGCTGCCAGTTATGGTCACTTTACGTTTCTTTATTTGGTAGAAATACAGCTTGCAATAGACAGAACTCCTCTACATCTTCAAGTACACATACTTATAAGACAGCTGGAATCGAGGTTGCCATTCTGTGAGAAAAAGGTCTTTTGCAATCCAGCCCAGAGATAAACTAGCACTTGTAAAACAGTAACAGCCTCTACATTTAGGACAAATGAGTCAGTATTCCACCTGAAAAGAGGCAAGGGGTCTCTGGAAGTGTGAACATCTGCCTGCAAGCCTACCCACCCATCAGCATATGTGTTTTTGCAAATACGCCTGAATGTGTATAAATCCTGGTTCTTGCCTCGGTTTTGCCCCTCATCCTTTTCAATGCCTTCTGGCCTACCAAAAAAGCCTACCAAAAAGGGGTGGGTGGGTGGGTGCACCAGCCACTAAAGGCAATGCAAATTGACACTTACCTGACTAAAGCCTCTTATAGGGCCATGCTGGGAGCACTGGTGCTAGAGGATCTCTTGATGCAGCCTTAGTATTAAGTAATACTAGTGATACTTTCAAGGGTCCTGACATTCAACCAACATACTGTAGTCAACAATTTATTCCACGGTCCCTCCAGAGTCATCACCAGGGTTGGGTTTGTCATTTCTTCCTCGCCTAATCTCGACTCTCCTACTGATGGGTTTGTTTCCCTCCAACCACACACCTTCCTTCCTCACGTCATAAGCATGAATAGTTGTTGAACTGGAGGTATTCCGGGGTCCTCTCTCCATCTTCCTCTTCTCCTTTCCTTTCTCAGCTTTAAGCTCTTTCCTTTTTTCTCTCTTTTCACACACTGTTCTCTCCATTCCCTTTTTTCCTATCATTTTTGGGGGGGGGGGGGAGAATGTCTTTGACACTCTCTTTTAACTGGATCCTCTTAACCTTACAAGCCTCATGTTCTTCAGCATTGATCATATCACTCTCTCCATCTAATTCCCTTCTCCTCTCCTTCTTACTTCCCAGCTTCCCTCTGTTTTACCCCTTCCCTCACTCAGTCTAGCTCCACATTTCCTGACAATTGCTACCCACCTCCCTTTTTTCTCTTCCTACCTGGGCTATCTGTCCTGGGTTTGGGTTTTTTTGTCCTTTGTGAGTTGCTGATGAGTGTTTCTAAGTCTTTGCCTAGGTGGGGATTGTTTGCCTCTTTCATCCCTAAAGGGGGAGGGTTAGCACCCCAAGAGACAGTCATCTCCTCTTGTCCTCTTCTTCACACTCTTTTAGGATGCACAGTAGGGGAACTGAACTTCCAACCTCTGGCTCCAGAGCCAAATACCTTACTCACTGGAGTATCCAGCCAGGTGTGGTAAAAAGACTGTGGGTATGAGTTTTGGCTCTATTGCCCTTTGAAGTCTGTTTATCTTCTTGAGATTCTGACTGTTATTTACCCTTTAGGGAAGGTGCTTTCATGTTAGCCTTTCGCAAATAACTTGCAGATGATAGTCATTAGTAACTGTTGTAACTAAACAGTCTTTAACATCAGAGGACATAGAAGAGGACGAGTTGGGTAGTCACAAGCTTGAGGGAATTATGAAGGGTTGCTTTGTTTTTGTTTTGCCTGTGTGTGTGAGATCTGGTGTGGTGGTTTGAAGCCTCCAGCTTCAGCTGCCATTTGCTCAAGTACTGTGAGGCCACAGCACAGCTTGTCCAAGGCAGAGCAGAAAAATATGAGTCCTTCGCTCACCCTGGTCTGGTACATGAAGCCAGGCAAGTTATTTTGGCCACTGAGGGAGAAAATTCCACATCACCTCTCATTATTTACATGAAATATATAGAAACAATAAACTAAACAGTTTAACAATTTGCTTCTCTATCATGACATCCAGATTTGCTCCATCGGGCGGATGCCTCACTCTACCAAAGGATAGGACTGGCCCCAGGTCACAGGCAGGTTAGATGGCCAGGGTGACCGGCCTCACATCGATCTTTGATAGCATCACTCCACTCTCCAAATGTTGCTCTTGAAAAGTCCACTGCTTATGCCTATCATACACCCTCCTCTGGGCTCTTCTCCGGTGCTCTCATTAGACTTGAGTGACTGGGGCAGGAAGCGTCCATTTTGAATTCTCCCAATGCAGCAACCAGCTGAAACTTGGTAAGTCCATCAGGTAGGAATATTGATATAGGATCAACTAGGGACATCCCTTCAATAATCCTGTCAAATGTGGAGTCAGCCCCACTCATTTTGGGGCAAGGATGTAGAAACTTGGGGCAGGGGGGATCAAACCACGGGGAAAGAGGAACATAAATAGGTGAAGATTGAGGTAGGATGGAATGTTGAGAAGTACAACCTGAAAGAATGAATCAAGTGGTTTTCAAAAATAGAAGCATACTAGAGAAGAGTGTTGTGGAACATTTAAAGGGAAGGGCACGATCTTTGGGTGGAGGCCTAGATGCCCTAAGCACTTCCAATCTTGCCTGATCTCTGAAGCTAAGCAGGGTCGGCCCTGGTTAGTACTTGGATGGGAGACCACCAAAGAATACCAGGTGCTCTAGGTGCCTGGAGTAGGAACTGGCAAACCACTCCAATATTCCTGCCAAGAAAACTCCATGGGCATGGGGTCATGAAGAGTCATAGTTATGACTGTAATGACACAACCACACAGCTTGTGATCACTCCAAGTACACGTCTGTCTGCTCCCACTGGTTGCTGAACACTTCTTTCTGTACACATAGTTCACATCCCTGACCTAGCATATGCACACTAACTTTTAGGGTGAAGAGGTCCATGTCCAAAGCAGCTGCTTGGACATTCGAAAACTGTGCAGCACCAAATGACAAGAGATACTACTGAGGTTCCCAGAACTTGGGAAAGCTATTTGGAACAACAGGTGGCCATGCTGGCTGGCAGGGAGGGAGGGAAGGAAAAGGTCCTTGGAGTGATAAGTTACTTTCCAAACCTCTGAAGCCTCTGGAACTTTTTTTTACACAGGTTGCACCCCCCCCCCAGTTGCTGTGGGGCAAAAATAGTCATGCCAACACAGCAAACAAGGAGAATGTAAAGAGGCTGGTGTAATAAGGTCAGCAGAGGCCAAATAATGGCTCTGTGTTGTTTCAATGGCCAAGGCCTTGAAGCACAGGCAACATTTCTATGCAAGGTTACAGCACTTCTAAATACAAAGTTACTCTACGACTCTGCACAACAGTTTTACCACACTATTTGTTCTTAGACATTTCCAGGAACTGGCTAAGTAAGGATTGAGAAAGCTTTTACAACTACAGTCTTGACAACCTTTGGGGTGGTATAATCAACCCCAGGTTGAGGGGAAAAGTCAAGGAAACTTTGAATGAAGAAATTACCAAGGCCTTCAAACCCCAAGGATCCAGGGGAGAGCTGCAGGTCACTGGGTGGCTCTCTGGAGCTCCTAAAGAGCAATAAGTTGCGTAGAAGGTTATGGCATCCAAGAGCTGGAGCACAAGGGTCTGTATGCACGGCAGAGTCTGTTGATCTCTGTGGGTGCAGCATCAGGATTGCAAGCACATTCTTGAAATGTCCCCGAGTCAATGTTGCCATTGTCCTGCCATACGTGCAGGCACTGGCCTGGCTCTTGCTGCCCCAGGCCCACAGCCTCAGGAATGCAGGGCACTTCGTTCTACCCTTTCTGAGTGCTGACACTAAGATTCCCAAAGCATTGCGCTGGCTCTTCTCAAGGCAAATCCCATTGCAGCAGGAATGAAAGTATCTGGTAGCATTTGGTGGGAATAAGGGAATCCTCTGAGTTTTTCTTTTTAGAAGAGTAAAGAAAACTGGCATACCTGGATATCTATAACTCTTAGGACTGAAGCAATACTAGACTCTGGGTGTCTGTGAAAATTCGCAGCCATCCAGGTGAGTTTTTCTGGAAGTTGGGTCATGGCTACTGGACTTCTTTTTCTTGAGATAGAAATGTTTGGATGAGCAGTGAAACGTTTCTATCTCTCAAGAAAAAGAAGTCCAGTAGCCATGACTAAGCTTCCAGATAGACTATGAGAGATACCTTCATAGGCTGCATGGAGCTCCTGATTGGCCAGAGGTGGGATAGAAGCAGGAGGTTAATGCAAAAAACAAACAAACAAACAGCAACAACAACAACCATGTTCTCCATAGGGGGTGGGGAAGAAAAAAAATTTTGTGGGTGGGTGGGGAATTTTAAAATGTCCCACTAGGTAGATCCAATGAAGACCGGATTGAAGGGAAAATCAGGAGCTCTGTGCTTCAAAGAGCCAATAGAGAGAAGATGGATGTAAGCAAGAGGGAGGTGCCCATACCATGCTGCTCTTTGTAAAGTCCAGCTCCATTGGACCATGCTGCCCCGTGCCTTCCAAGAAGAAGCCTGGTGTCCATCTTGCCAAGTGAACTTTTAAGAACTCTCTCCTGGCAAATTACATCCCTTGCCATGTTTGGACTTCTATACCTGCTTTGAAAAAGGGAGCTTGCTCCCGAAAGCTCAGCAACTTTATTTATTTTTCTTCTAGCAGCCTATGAAGGTACTGTATCACCCATAGTCTAGTTTTGCTGTTGTTTTAATGGCTGCACGGCTCCATACCTCTTTTTTACTAGTAGGACTGACTAAGCTGTCAGGGGCAGCCTCTCTCATAACTGCAGAGAAAGGGATGCTATTATTGTAGGGAGGACCTGACCTCCAAGAATTTTCTCCTGAAAATACTTAGTTTCACTTCCCCTCTCCACAGCAGATTCTCTACCTTTTCTCCAATTCCTCAAGTGTTGTAGCAGTGATGGGAAATGCTTCAGATCCACCCCATCCCCACATTCCTCCATCCATAATAAAGTAAAGGCAAAAGAGCCTTACCAAGAAAAAAAATTGGCATAATTCATGGTGAATTCTGAAGGCTTCCTGTTGCCTGCACCACAGCAACACAGAGAGTAGGAACAGTATGTGGCTACCACAAGTCCTGGTACTGATACATTCTTCTCCACAGAAACAATTTCATATCCTCTGTCGGCAGCTGAGCAAATAAGTCTCTGCTTTCCCAGGCTGCCTCAAGCTGAGCAGAGTGGAAAAATCAGCAGTAGATTTATGTCTGACTCTCAGGAGGTGAAGCAGTAGGAGGGCAACGATAATAATTATTAGGTCCCTTCAAATCAGTTCCAACCTAGGGTGACCCTTGCTGTGGTTTCCCAGGTAGAGAGTACTCAGAAGTGATTTATCCATCCCTTCTTCTGGTGGTGCTCTAGGACTGGGCAGCTTGCCCAAAGCTGCATAGGCTGGCTGTTCTGCAAGGCACAGTGTGGAATTGAACTCCAACTGAGCTATCCAGGCAGCTTGCAATAGGACAGCCTTATAGAAAACAGGACAGGGGTCACCCTCTTTTGAGAACTGTGTGGAATTTTAGCAGATGTATGTGGCATTACATATTTCACCTGCCAAAATCCTCACATCTACACAACTATTAAAGAGAGAGAAGCCCTGCCTTCTATTTCAAGTGACCCGGCAGCACTTGTTTATTGTAGGCCCTAGACTTTGGACTGGAACTCTTAATTTGTGGGAAAAGCAAGGATATCAGACTGTCCACAGTGGGAGTATGATGGTCCAGTGGAAAAGAGGATGGGGCTCTTGCACTTTTGATTGGAAACCACAATAATAGTTGCAAGACAAGCACTAGCTATTGAAATTGCCGCTTGGACACAATTATTAAAGTTACAGGAGCCCTTTTGATTCTTTCTGCCTTTGGTCATTCAAAAGGGCAGTCAAGGATGGAGTGGCATGGTCAGAGCCAAGCACGCCATCCAAAGCGAGAGACTAAAACTCCTGAAGAGGTCCTGAAGGACTAACAGCAAACATGCAAGAGTCGCCTTGTGTTCAGCAGAATGTTCCAGATCTTCTCCCATCAAACTGCTCAGCCTGAAGGCTTTAAGAGCAGGGCTGGGTCCAAGATGTTTTGATACCTGAGTCAGAGCAGCAAATGCCATTCCTCACCCTGCTAGGATAAGCGGCAGAATCCCTGAGTTATTTTGACAAACAGACAGAAAATCCTGACAGCATTTTTCCCTGTCCTTGACAGTAAAAATACAGCAACATACAGTAAATTACTGACAATTTAACACTCTTTCATCACACCACCCATCTCTTACCGGAGTTTTCCTAAGGACTGGGCTGGACCTGCTGAGCTGAGATGGTTTTGAGCAGAAAGCCTGCTTCTGGTGCTTATAGATTGTCTGACACAACAAAACTGGTGTCTAATTTCTCACTGAAACCCTCAACTGTTCCCTGTTCTCACAGCTATCACAGGAATGAGGGGACTGCCATGGCAGCCATTGTTTCTAAGGGTTACTTCCGGTACAAATGGAATCTGCCCCAGTTTCACAGTCCACTCTAAGCAAGGACACCAGGGCCTAATCCACCACACAGAGAAACAAGTCCCTTAGGGCGTTTATACACGACCCCTAAGCTCCGCCGCAAATGGCTGCAAGGTCCGGACCTTTAAAATGTTTACCCACCAGCTCCGGACTTTGCAGACAATTAAGTGCGACCCCGCCTACTTTAGCAAGACCAAACAGCAGTTTTCTTGTACCTGCTTTTTGGAGGTGACAAATATTTGATCCGGTGTAAGGATAGTGAGTGCGGGGCTCTCCTGGCTTCCGTTTGTTCTTTTTTTGCGCCCCACCCCTTTAAGAGATCTGAATGCTGCCCGGAACAAAACAGAGGTAAACCGGCATTCTTTTCTTTCTTTTTTCTCCCTCCCTCAGGCAGCCAGCAACCAGGAAGTGCGGAGGGGGGTGGGGACATAGGAAGAGCGAGGAACCCCTAAGATCTCTGGTCCGAATTTAAGTGGCCAGCGGATCTTAGGGGTCGTGTAAAAAGGCCCAAAGTCACTTACAGGGGCTGGAGCCTCAGGTCAGGAGCTTAGGCACGCAAGATTGGTGAAGCTAGAATGACAAGGGTAGGTAGGTAGGTAGGTAGGTAGGCAGGCAGGCGGTGAAGCAAGGAAGCAGAGAATAAATTCACCACAGCATAGCTGAAGACCTTTGTTGCTGAGGCAAGTTCTGGAAGTGGGAGCCACTCCTTAAATAGGCCCTTGACCACGCTTCCCAGGTGAAACTCAGGAGAGATGTGGCAGCTGCTACACAGGCAGGGCCTGAGCCTGTAAGCACTGCCATTGCTGCCGGCCAGATCATGACACCCAGTGCTTCAAGGAAGGCGTAGGTTTTGAGGGAGGTTTGGGAGCCCCAAAAGAGGTTATTGTTGAGCAAGACTTCACCTCTAACAACGACCTAGGCTTCCCAGCAACCTAGGGTGGCCACAGGTCTGTCACCAAAGAACTGGTCTCTCTGAAAAGGAGGACCCGGAGAATGAGGATCACCAAAAATAATGACATTCTTCACCAAAAAGGGCATTTTTGCATTAACTTTGCATATGGTAAACTAATATACTTTATGCAAATACTGTCACTAGGTATTATTACTATAATATAAGTTGTACAATAATTCCGCATTACACGAGATTGCGAATGAAGGGCACAGCATTGAGATAAAGATGGGATATAAATCAAATTAATAAGATATCACATTTCCTAATTTTCTGAAATGCCCTGTCCCTTGTATTTCCCAAAGCTTGCTAAAATGTATATAGAAAGAAAATAAATAGAAGCTGTTGTACATATTTTTTCACATTTCTAGCTAGGCAGCAATCCAGCTATTTCTAAGGAATAAGCTAAACTGCTTTCAGAATGTCCACTCCTGGGACATTCTGACCTCCCATCTGAAGTTCATAGAACATGGGTGTGCCATGCCATATCCTTCCAGCTAGTTCAGTAGTTATATCAGTAAGTGATTTGTGTCTTTTCTTACAAATAACACCCTAATCCAGTTAATGTAATTGTTTAAAAAAAGATTAGATATATTTACAAATCACAGGCTCTATTTTCCCTGCTCAGCCAGGGAAATGCATTGAGGTGTAGTGTGGCCATTTACACATTACTGAAAAAGGAAGGCATGCATCCCCCCAAAGGAGGATAACTATTCAGTGCAGAATCATCCCCTTACAGCAGTGGTTCCCAACCTCCCTAATCCTGTGACCCTTTAATACAGTTCCTCATGTTGTGGTGACCCCTTGCCCTGCTTGGAAGAGGCCACCAGCCCCCTTTGGCAGGCCACTGCTGCAGGTACCATAGAGAACTGCCCTCTACAGGCCTCCTCAGCCAATCACAGCCTCCGGTGCCATTGACTGACATCCCTTCCAACCTATCAAGCTGTAACTCACACATTCCCCCCTTCCTCCCCCTCCTGCTTAAGAACCAAGCCATTTGTGCCTTTTTCTTCACTGGCTCATGGTGACCCCTGTGAAATGGACGTTTTACCCCAAAGGGGTCCCGACCCCCAGGTTGGGAACCACTGACTTACAGGAAGGCATGTGGCCACACTAGCTTAGGACCGTTTTTTCTTTCTTTCTTTCTTTATTTGTTCAGGAAGGAGGCCCAATACAGCCTAGAAGATTAGTCTTCCTTCCAGCGAAGCTTGGGTGTCTGCCTGGGAGATTCTTGGGCAATTCTGGGAGCTGGAGTCAAAAGAAACTGAAGTGAAAACCGAGTATGGGACAAGCCTTGGTTGTTTCTTCCCACTGTAGTTTCTCTTCTGTCACAAAACTCCTGTAGGCAGTAGTCTTTAACAGAAAAGCTAGGTCTTATGGATCAGGAAAGATGATCACAGACATAGCATATATACTGAGCGGCTACGTGGTTCAGGAGTCATTCTCGGAAAAAAGGAAAGTGGCATCCAGAGGTAGAAAAGCTGCAACACACAAAGAAGTTTTAGAATCCAGCTCCTCATACACCTGGCCAGCATATTCTATTAATAAGAGATTATGGGGCTTGTAGCCCAAAACATCTGGAGTGCCATATATTCCTCCCTTCTGGTGTATTATGTTGGGTATGTATATGTGGTGGTCGCAGAGAGCGACATGTATCAAACTACTGTAGTTAGGCTCTGAAAAGAAGGAAAGCTAGTATGTTAGTAGGAGGTTGCATGTGCTGGGCTTTGATGGAGCCGCAGATTGAATGGCAGAGATATTTATTAGTCAGAGCAAGTCCAAGTGTGAATCTGGTGGAAATAAATGGGTGGTTCAGCAGGGCCTGGCCACACCGGCAGCATATTGCGTGAGTGTCTTTCTCTGCCCTTGTCTTTCTGTGTTCTCTGCACGTCTCCTTGTATGTGCCTCCTCTGGGGTATTTTTAGCGTCTCTCTCTCTCTCCCTTCTACAGGACTCCTGCACGCCTCTCATCTGACTCAGAGGCACCAAATCCCCAGTCCCCAGAATTGGTCATAGCTCATCTTACAGGGCTCATTTTATTGCATGTGTGAGACGTGCCAAATTCAGGGGCAGCAGGCATGTAGAACTGACTCTTAGCCCGGGAGGGAATGCAAGCACGGAAGGAAGGACCTGGGCTGGGCGTAGGGGTGAGCATGCTAGATCAAGGAAGGGGAACAGGCTGCAGAGGAGGGGATCGCAAGTGTTCTGCTGTAGCTGCGCTCTGCCCATTGCACCGCCATTCTGGAAGGGTGCTTTCACCCTGAGTCACTTGCTAAGGGAGGAGTTATCAAAGGAGCCTCTGCTCTCTAAATAGAGACAAAATGAAAGCCTGCTGTGGACTCAGTATAACAGGCCCTCTGAAGCCCAACTTTCAAAATCCCAATCTTGCTCATGCACTCTTTCCCCTCCAGGCCAAAAAGCCCTTGAGGGTTAGAGTTTCTCCGGGAATTCACAAACTAAGGTTTGGTTTTTGAGGGTCAAAAAAATAGAGACCACCATCAACCAAACATCATTTTAAAAAATAATTCTATTTTTAAGCCGATGTTATGATTAAAATAACTAATTATACAGGCAGCTGCACAGGGATATTAACTCTGTACAAACTGAACTTGGCAATGAAGAGCACAGCCAGATTTCTGCAGCAATGGGAATAGGATTTTTTTTTAAATGACTGTTTGTGGTCTATGTCAGCAGTGACTGCAGGCAGTGGAAATAGGGCGGGGGGTGGGGTGGATCCAGAATTGTAATTGTAGCTGTATTTCTTTTAAAGTACTATAAAGTTGGCTAAAATCTGCAATCAAGAAAGAGTCTGAAAATGACTCTCCATCGGCAGACACAATTATGACTTCCTAGTTTCTTCCTCTTACTGCCATTTATCAGTTTACAAAAATGAGGAATTTGGGCAGGACATCATTAAACCATTCTGTGGTGCCTTTCCATCTCCGGCAGATGGACTCACTTTGAATTATCTGCCTGCCGTACCACTCTAATGATGCAGCCATTTCCATTTGAAACATAGTACAAGGAGCATGGATCATATATATATATTGTGGACCAATAACCATTATGTGAGTCTTCTAGGAGCACAGAGTGGCTTGTAAACAATGCCAAAATTCCCTGCATTGCTTACTTCCAATAAATATCGTCTTTTATTGCCACTGTCATGGCAGCAAATGCAACAGTAGGCAGGGTGGTTAGGGGCTGTAAAAAGAGGAAGGGGGTGCATATGGCCATGGATTACCTATTGCTAGTTTACAGGATATCTACTTCTATTGCCTGTCCTCCCTTCTTCAATAATTCTGTCATCTGGCAGGTCCTAAAATTATGTGAGGCCTTTAAAGTTAGAAAGTTGCAGACTTTATGTCCTTACTTCTCAACCTTGGGTCACCAGAGGTTGATGGACCGTAATTTTTAGAAATCTTGGCCAGCACAGCTAGTGGTGAAGGCTTCAGTCCGAGAATATCTAGGGATCCAATATTAGCAACCATTGCTGTAAGTAGATGAAAGATGGAGGAGTCTCTGTTCCTTCAGATGTCATTTTTATGTGCAATAAAGGTACTTCTGACTTCCGGCAACCCTACAAATTAATGACTCAAAAGGGTACATATTCCTGAAACTATTGCTGCAGAATTTTGAATTTCTGGTTAAATTCCTCTAACTATGCAGCAGAAGTGCAGGGATTAACCAAGCAGAATTACTTCAAGTTCCCCAGAGGAGTCAACTCCTTTTCTGATTAACTGGCCCTTGCAGTCTCAATAACTCAATCTGAGATATTAGTAGGCAAAATAATAAAAGGTTTCATTACTTACAGTTGAACAAATCAAAGAGCAAACTGACAAACATAATTGCTTTCAGCAACATTCTTCACCTGACTCAAGAGTGTGAACAAGAACACAGAGCAAAAGGGGAGGAGGAACTATTTGAATTCAGAGGCAGGGAAGGGATGGGTGGTTAGTGTTGGATGGATTGTTACTCCAACCCAGAAAGGTTCCTCCCAGCCACACTTTCTCCAGGCAATACATAAGGTTTCCTACTTGCCATTGGTTGCCTTAGATGGGTCAGGGAGTGTGTGTGTGTTGTGTCATTACAGTCGTGACCGACTCTACGTGACTCCATGTCCATGGAGTTTTCTTGGCAGGAGTACTGGAGTGGCTTGCCAGTTCCTACTCCAGGCGCCTACAGCACCTGGTATTCCCTGGTGGTCTCCCATCCAAGTACTAGCCAGGGCCGACCCTGCTTAGCTTCCGAAATCAAGCGAGATCGGATGTGCTTAGGGTATCTAGGCAGCTAGACTGGGTCAGAGAGGGGGACCATCAAATCCTGGGATATGCCATGGCATCGGTTGTTTAGGCCACATATTGGGGAAAGTGGCCCAAGTTCCATCCTGGCTAAGAATACCCTTCCAGATTATGTTAGTATCATTTTATGAGTGTCTCAGGGATTAGTAGCTGAAAGTGAAAAAGAATGGTATTGCTTAAATAAAATGATGAATTTCATTTGTGACAGAACTGAGTGAAGAGCAATCTAAAGCAAAGATTTCCATCTGTATGTTCTGGTTAGATGGTGATAGGACAGTGTACTGCTTGCATAAGACCAGACTTAAAAGACATTTGGAGTTATTGAGCAAAGCATAACGATGGCATAGCAAAGCCTGTGACAGCAGTTTCAGCTGACAATGGCAGTTGCTGCACCATAAACATAACCTTGCATTGATATATGGCTATGTGACCATAACCTGCTTTGGCAGATGAATCAGGTCTTGTATAATGGAGATAAGTGGGTACCTTCCTGCATGGAGAGAGAGAGAGAGAGAGAGAGAGAGAGAGAGAGAGAGAGAGAGAGAGAGAGAGAGAGAGAGTTGTCCACTGATTATCCTGCTAAGACTGCAGCCACCCCCAGAGCCAGCTATTGACATGCTTGTAAATTTTCCTTCACCGTGACCACATGGCTCATGGTTTGTTGTGATTTTAACTTTTAAGGCGAAGTAGGCATGTCCCCAGTGGCACTGTGCATCTTAATGGAATTGGTCTTGGACTGTACTGCAGGTAAAACTGTGCTCACGACCTGGGGTTCAATCCCAGGTAGCAGGCTCAAGGTTCACTCAGCCTTCCATCCTTCCAAGGTCGGTAAAATGAGTACCCAGCTTGCTGGGGGGCAATGTGTAGCCTGCACACTGTAATTAAAAATTTGTAAACCGCCCAGAGACTACTTAAAGTGGTATTGGGCGGTATATAAGGAGAACAGTTTGATATGCATTGCTGAAATGAGCTGATCTTTCAAAAACACATGACTAGTTGACTCATTGGTTACCTTAGGAAATTAGGTGCTGTCTGGCTTTAGAGCCCAGTGTTGAGTGTTGGAGGCCCCATAGAGTAAGGCTGTGACAGTCTTGGACAACTTGCACAGTCACAGGGAGCACCCAGAAAAAGGGAATGGAAAACCACACTGAGCACTTGATACCTAGAAAACCCTAGAAAGCATTACTATAAGTAAAAATGAATTTCCATCATGTTGTTGCTGTTATTGGTTTTTCAAGGCACATATGGGAATCTGTTCGATATGCAGATACCTGTACATGCTTTCTATAAGATGATATCCATTTGCTTATGCATCCATGTTGGAAGCATTGAGCATATGTGGTGCATTAGAGCCCCTTTCTGAGGGGCTCTAATTTAATAGCAAGTTAGGAGGGACCCAAGACAAAGAGGAAACAAAGGGCACAGTCACTAGGGACGGGACATACATTTGTGAATATGTTGATATGTGTCCAAAGGATTTTGTGTTGTGCTGATATCTTGCACATGCATATAATTTAGCTGTCAAGGAAATACCATGTAATTTAATAAAAACATTGCCAAAGCATGCATGTTTAGGTGCTCCCACTCCTGCTGCTTAGTAGTACAGTATAGTAAGCTACACTAGAGTAGGTCCACTAAGCTGGTAAATATTTGGTAAGTCCACTGTTCTGTAAATTTTGTTGATTCGAATGGACCTACTCTAGTTGTAGCTTACTTTAGGGTAGTAAGTCGTAATTGGAGCTGGTCCATTTGAGTCAATGGAATCTACAGCGTAGTGGACTTGCCAAAACTTCATTGGTTCAATGTGCTCATTCTAATATTACTTCCTATGCCAGAGAACAGGAATTCAGCTCCTGTTTCATTTATTACCATTTCAGTCACTACAGTTGCAGTTCAACATCCCAAAAGGTGTTCCTAGGAAGGATTCAACATGGATACTGGGCGCAAAATGAAGCAAGTTTTTCTAACTTTGTCTGAGGAAGAACTTGAGGGGGAAACAGCATGGCCACAGTGGGTAACTGAAGCAGGATGTAGGCAAAATGGCCAGTGATATCTTCTCTAGTTGTCTCAGCCAAATTGGGAAAAAGTTTCCACACATACTTTAAAGTACATTTTCTTACAGGGGTGTCCAAACTCTGGCGCTCCAGATGTTTTGGACCACAACTCCCAGAATTCCAAGCCTGTATTGCCAATCACAAAGGACTGTAGGAGTTGTGGTCCAAAACATCTTGAGGACCAACGTTTGGACACCACTGCTTTAACAGTTATGGAGCTTTGGTGTTTCCTCTAAGATAGGGCACTTTTACATGACCCTTAAAATCCAAGGCATAGGGCTCCCAGATGCGGAGCTTAAAGTTGTTTTCCCACCAGCTGCACACTTTAAAAAAATTAAGTATGATCATGCCCACCTAAGCGCGCCCCAGCGCATTTTAAAAGTACCTAGTCTCCGGAGGTAAAAAATTTCTGATGGGGATTGTAAAGCAGTGAGTGCCGGGCTCTCCTCGCCTTCTGTTTGGGTTTTTTTTGCCCCCCCCACCCCTTTAAGAGACTGGAATGCTTCCCGGGGCTGCTCCGACTGGCAGACGGAGGTGAGCCTGCATTCTTTTCTCCCTTTTCTTCTCCCTCCCCTCACCACAGACAGGAGCAATGGCGTGCGTAAGGGTGGGAACCCAGCAAGAGGAGCAAACCTCCACGATCTCTGGTCTGAATTTAAGTTGCCAGCGGATCTTAGGGGTCGTGTAAAAGCGCCCTCAGTGATGGCGAACCTTTTAGAGGCCGAGTGCCCAAACTGTGACTCAAAACCCACTAATTTTTCACAAAGCGCCAATACAGCAATTTAACCTGAATACAGGTGGCTGTGAAGGGGTGATGTTGAGTGCACTCAGCCATAGGTTCGCCAACAATGCTCTAGATATTGCATAAGAACTGCAGTTCTGAAGCTGTTGATGAACTCTAAGAGCTCCAAGAAATCTCATAGTAGAGAAGTGTAGATGGGAAACTTCACGTTTTCCTTTGTCCCATATTGTCTCAAGCTGTTGCCATGGGGCATGTTTGATACTCTGGTGAAATGGGTCTGCAGAATTCAGATATTTGGGCATCTAAATTTTAGGGGTTGGCCAATGGGCCAGATCCAAACTGTCTCACATGCTGCAAGGCACAGAAATCTGTTGTCAGCAAGATTACCAGTGTATTATCAGGGGTCCTCTTCAAATGCAATCACCATTGGCATCTCTGGGATTAAATTTAATTGGTTGCCACTCATGCAAATGACAGGTGGCACATAAGAGTATATGTGGAAGGGGAAGAACAGAGGGCAAATGAGGTGGAATAATTAGCAGGCCATTTAAAGTGAGTTATAGGTGAGTCTTGTTTGTGGCGAAGAACCTTATGGAAAGGAGTCTCTGAAGTCCTGGTGAGTTTATTATGGAACTCTGAAAATTATATTTTTGTAGTCCAAAACAGTAATTTTCCCAAGCCCTGGTTTATCATGTAGGAATGTAACATTCTATTCCTGGATGGCTACACGTCCTCAGCTATTATGTTCTCTAAACAAACACGACAGCTAATTCAAATCCATAATGAGTTCTAGTCTGGGTGGATCCCAGAACAATAAATCTTCCTCTGTTTTACTTGGTTTTATCTGTACAGTCAGGGATATTTAAGGGAAGTGCCACTGCCCGGTAGTTCAGAAAGGCAAAACACTTTATTTTGTCCAAGTGCATGGGGAATTCACACCCTTTAGCCAGGTCGATATTTTGTCATTCTGGCATTCCCAGTGACTTCTTAGACCTAGAGCCTTATTCTGGGATTCTAGAGATATCAAAACAAACACACTGACTTCCACCAGAAAGAGTTGAGGGTTTGTGGTCAGAGACAGCTTTTGGGCAGCAATGACAGAGAGTTCTGATAATCCAGAGTATCTGTCTTTTCATTTTCTCTCTAATTTTACAGCCAGATACTCTGTGCTGTGTAGTGATGGACTAGGGTTCAGGATGGCCAGTTTCAAATCCTTGCAGTGCCAAGAAAACCCACCAAACCACATAAAAACTTTAGTAATGGCCCTATATGCTGGCTTCCTGACTTAAGGGTACAAAACAAGATAGCATTCTCTAGCACCAATTCCTGAGGGAGATAATATGCTCCTTTGAACATAGAAGAGACCCTCAGGGTTTTTCTGTGTAGTATTTCTCAACATATAGGAGAGATAAAGAGCCCTGGTTTTGCTGAAATGTGCTCAATGAATGCAACTGACTTTGTACTTTTCCTCCCCAGGTGCCTGATTAACCAGCCCGAACTCCAAGGAAAACAGGAGTTAAACTGCCTTGTGTTTCAAAAAGCACTTTTTATAACACTGGAAGGCACTGAGACAGTGTTTGGTAGCCAGGTTGTATTTCCTTTTAACATGCAATCGGGCCTTTGAACTCTGCACAACAGCCCAGCCATTGGACTAGCCCAACCAGTTTATACTCAGAGGGTCATTGTTCTTCTGAGTCATTAAGAGGCATCTCCGGACCTGGCTGGCTCCCCGCCCACATCCTGCCACCACACAAAAGAGGACAGAATGTTAACAAAGGCTCCCTAGTAATAGAACAATGGTGTGACATTAAGCGACTAACATTTCAAACAATATATACCTGCTCTCTCCAGTCAGAGGTGAAGTGCAACAGCTGGCCTCATACAGGTTTTGCAGTGTGTGCCTGGGTGTGCTTGCTTATAGGATGAGTACAGTTCCCACAGTCTGGGGGTAGAAGGGTCTGGCCTATCATTTCCCACTTGTGGGTGACAAGTTCCTTTGGATAGCAATGGCCAGCAGGCAAATGTGAAAGGATGGCAGAACAAACCTATGCCTAATGACCCATACTTTATAGGTTTCAGCACCTTTAGGCCATTGTTCACCTTAAGGCTATGGATACTATTGTCTACCTAACAAGCCTATTCAGGCCATTGTTCATCTTATGAGCCTATTTCAGACCAGAGTGACAAGAGGTCCAAGCAGACTATAAGATGGAGGACTCGCACTAGCTGTATTCAGACTGATGAAGCTGTTGGGATGAGCAGCAAAACGTTTCAATCTCTCAAGAAAAAGAAGTCCAGTAGCTATGACTCAACTTCCAAATAAACTCACCTGGATGACTGAGAATCTTCACAGAAAAAAACCACCCTTCATTTCGCTATCATTTTGATCTCTGTGCAAGGGGCAGCCTTGGAGGGGGATCTGTATCTCATAGGCTTTTTTCATCTTGGAAGACAAGGCCGCTGCATTCAACTATACACATAATGGACTGTTCTGGTGCATGACCAGGCCTCCACATCCTAGGCATGTAGGCCCCCTTGGCTATGTAACGTGCACAGTATCAGGGGCTATGGACAACAGGCCTTCATGTGATGTAACCAAAGCTGAGCTGCCATTTGTTAAGGGAAGCAGCAGTTTTTCAGAAAGTTAACATTTCCACATTTTGCTCAGTAGGTCTCAAGACTTCCCATGCAATGAATTTCATCATCTGGAAACCATGGGGGGGAGGGGGGCATGAAAGGTTTCATTGTTTTATACTGAACCGATCAAACAACAAATGTGGCTGCTTTCAGCCAACAGACCTCAACAGACTCAGCGTCTTCCAACAGACCACAGAGGGAGAGGGGGAAACTCAAAGCAGGGAGATGGGGGATCTCTTCGAATGCAGAAGCATGGTAGGAACAATTGGTGAGTGCTGGCCAGATTGATGTTCAGCCCAGCCGAGAAAATCCCTCCCAGCCATGCTTTATTCAGGCAGCAAGCTCTTCAACTGATGCCTGATCTAGTTCAATATTGCCAGCAGTCCTGAAGAGTTTTTAGGGTGAATATTGGATCAGCAGCCCTGTCACTGAGGCTGCTTTTAGCTGGAGACCCTCCACCCAAGTCTGAAGGAGAAGACCTTCTGAAAATCAAGATTGTGTCATGGCCTTTCTCCACTGCGGGGGGTGGGGGAGGGATAATAGTATACAGTATTGTCCTTTGGTAGCTTTGCAATATGCTGTCACTGTCAACACATCATCTTTTAAACGTCTGACTACATTTCCTTCTCTGCTGATCCCTTATCATCAGACTTTCTGTTCTGCCCATTCGTGGAGAATCCTTCATAATCCATGCATTGGGCTCCACAAATATATATCTCGCCCTGGAAACAAGAGAGCGGATTATGTGGAGGGTCACAGTATGCACGGCTTACAGTGAATACAATGTGATTTTGAATCCCCAGGCTGGGTTCTAGATCATGATCTGCTTATTGTACAGGTCAGCACTAGGAGGCATATGTTGCCTACTGGCATAATTAAATGAAAATATGGGATTAACCATGAATTAAAAATCAAGTCAATGGCAGATCAGACACAACTCTTTGACCTGTGCAACCTGAACCCTTCTAATAAGGAGCATTTTCAGAGCATTTTCAAGGGGATTATCAAACCAACAGACTATAAAATCATGCAGCAGGAGTATTATTTGAAAACTAAACAAGCATAAGAAAAAAAGTAGTACCATAGCCGGAAAGTTTATTTTAGAATGCAAATCCTTTATGGTTATAGTACCAAGCTACCACTTGAGTAGTTTGTTACTGCTATAGTTACAATTTTTGATAAAACATACCGGTCTGTTTGTCTGTTTCTCATAAAGCATCTAAAGTAGGGAGTCCTGGTAAAGTTAGAAACTCTGAATGCTACAAGCCTTTTGTGTTGTGTTCTTCTCTCCACACCCACAACAGAGCAAAGGGCAATATCACAAGGCAGTTCACAAGTTAGCTTATAAGACATGTGATCTTCCCCCTCTACCATTTCATGAAGCCCTGTCCCTTTAATTATAATTATAGTTTGCTGTTGCTGCTGCTGCTGCTGTTGTGTACTGTCAAGTCAGAACTGATTTATACAAATTTAAATAGGGCTTTCAAGGTAAGATGACATTTCCACACCGCCAGTGAGTCTTTTTGACTGAGTGGGGATTCAAGCCCAGCCCTGCTGAGTCCTTGTCCATCACTCTATCTACTACACCACCCTGGGTATCCTTATTTCAGTTTAGATGTTTATTACTAGGAACCTTATGGTGGAGTGGTTAAACCACAAATATGGCAGTGAAGCTCCACTCATGATCTAAGTTTGATCCTGGACTCAGCCTTCCATCCTTCCAAGGTCAGTAAATTAAATATCCAACTCATGGGTGGGGTCAATTTGTAGCCACATTAATTAATTGCAAGCCGCCCAGAGAGTGCTTTAAACACTATGGACGATACAGAAGAAAGACGCTTTGCTTTTTGCTTTGATTTATTCTGTAAAAAGGAGTGTCATTAACCCCCATTAAGTTGCAATTGTAATTGGAAGAACTACATACCTGTATCTAGGTTTTATAACCAGTAAGAAGTTTGCTTATAACAGCCAGAATCCTATTTGTGTGTGTTGTGTTGTTACAGTCATGACCGACTCTTCGTGACCCCATGTCCATGGAGTTTTCTTGGCAGGAATACTGGAGTGGCTTGCCAGTTCCTACTCCAGACACCTACTGCGCCTGGTATTCCCTGGTAGTCTCCCATCCAAGTACTAACCAGGGCCGACCCTACTTAGCTTCCAAAATCAGGCGAGATCAGATGTGCGTAGAGCATCTAGGCAGCTTGTTCATTACACTAGCACACATAGAATAGTATAAATCCCAGTGGCAAATTGTCACTAGTTAATAAGTCACCACTTGTATTATTCATCATAAGCGAAGTCACGGGACTGGTATGTGATGAAGAAGATAAGTGATGACTCATTACCTATCAGCATTTTACAGCAGTGATTTACAGCATTCCATTTAGGGTGGTGCAACGAGATTCCAGCCAATATGTTACACCTGGCCTTGGATAATTGCTCACAATGTGGAAATCCTTATGGTTTTCCTTGGGTTGATTCTTGTTTCTCTCCATGCAAGTTTTCTGATGAAGGCTTAAAATTAGTCATTAGTGAGCTGACTTAAACCTGGTAGAACCTGTGAGTCATGGCTAACTAAAATCTGCATACGGTAGGAGGTAAGGCCTGATGAAATATGTTGTTTTGTGTGCACCCATTTACAAAACAATAGGGAGGCTCTGCTCTTAGCACTGAAGGAGGAGAATGAGATTCCACCCCAACCAGTTCGTTCCCAGGACTTAGAGCTGGGTGTCTTAGGGCGCTTTTACACGACCCCTAAGATCCGCTGGCCACTTAAATTCGGACCAGCGATCTTAGGGGCTTGTCGCTCTTCCTCTGTTCCCACCTCCTCCCCCTGACTGGTGCTAAATAAAGGGTCGGGGATGCGCCACGGGGGTTGGGGGTGGATGGGGGGAGCAAGAACGTACCGGCGCGCGTCTCCCGAAAAGGAATGCGGAGGGAGCGGATGGAACGCCGCGTTCCTTTGATGTCCCGGGAAAGGAGGAGGAGCCGCGTTGTCGTCCTCCCTGCGCCGGCGGGCGGAGGAGCAGCAGCGGCGGCGGCTGGGGCGACCCCGGCAACAACAGGGCGGCGGCAGCCGAGGCTCTGCTGGGCTGGAGGCTCTGGCACGACCCGGACAGGCAGGCATCGAAGAAGGAGCCGCAGCTGAAGAGGAGCACCAGGCCCGGCGGGGAGGAGGAGGAGGAAGAAGAAGAAGAGGCGTCGGGGCACGACCCGGCGCGCGCCCCAGCCCCAGCCGCAGCAGCAGCAGCAGCAGGATCGGGGCCCCGAGGTGCGCCCGGAGGAGAAGCCCCCTGCCGCTACATCCCATGGAGGGAAGGCACGCCTGCTGGGGCCAGAGGCAGCCGCCCGGGAGGAAGCAGGGTAGGCGGCTGGGGCATCGCTCCTCCAGCGGGCCGGCCAGGGGGCCCCGTGTGCCACCCCGCGCCTCCCCTCTGCCCGCCTCCGCCGACTTTACGCCCTTTCCGTCAGCCCCCCCTTCCTCCCCTCCTCCTTTGGGGATCCCGGTGTTACGGAAGGCTTGCCTTGGATGCGAAGCCACGCCTGTCCCACTGGGGGGGGGGGGAGAGAAGTGCTGGGCTTCAGGAAAGGATTACTTGAGAGGAGGACCTGCCAGATTAAATCCGGACCAGGGTGAAAATCACCCTCCTCCAGCAGGTACAAGAAAACTGCTGTTTGGTCGCGCTTAGGTGGGCGGGGTCGCACTTAATTTCCTGCAAACTCCGGAGCTGGTGGGGAAACACTTGTAAGCTCCGGAGTTTGCAGCCATTTGCTGCGGAGTTTAGGGGTCGTGTGAAAAGGCTCTTAAACAAGGAAAAGCTTTCAAGCAAAGGGAGACAAGGCAGAAAAAGCAGGTGCATTTCAGTCACCATGCCACTCAAGCTCTATTGCGAGCAAAAGCTAGACTTCCCCAATGTGCCAGTGCACTGAGAAGAATGGTGTGCTAAAAGGCACATTTGGAAAACATCTGCACATCTGGCTTGGCCTTTACCAAGAGCTAACTGTGATTAGCTCTTAGGATGCTTGCTCCTTTGTTCAGTTTAAGAAATGCTTTGCCCCCAGTTTGGTCTTGCTGCTCAGATTCTAATGGATGAACACAACTGACTATGTATCACCTGAGTCAGTAATATTGGGTGCACCCTACATCAAAATGCACCTTGTCATATCTCACCAGTTGTAGTGTGTACAAGACCCAGAACATGTTCCAGTTAAAACCGTAGCAGGTGAACCAGCTCTCTGGGGAGCAGGAAGGGGAGAGGAAAGTATGGGAGACTCTCTGCTTCATTGGGCTCGTCTAGGCAAAGGATTTTATCAATCGGAAATCATGCGAGCTCTCTGTGAACACATTTGTCCTTCTCATCCTTCTTATTTTTCTCGTTCTCTAGTGTCCCTGTGGCAGCAAGAGAGCAAACCCCCCTCTACCACCTGCATCCTGCCAAGGCTTGGGCAGGCAGTATGATGCTGAGGGTAGGTTTGGAGGGTTGAGGATCTTGTCACACACACACCCTGTCCTTTCCTGCTCTTCTTCCGATTCAGATGGCAGGACCTTATTGAGCAAACAGATGAATGGCTCCAAAGGAACGTTTATGGCTGAAGGGAGATAAGCAACTGCCTTCTCCCATCTTGCCCAGGCCTGTTTAGAACAAGTGGCCAAATCCTGGATTGCCTGCCAGCAACCGGCAATAATGCTTCCAGTCTGAATAGATCAACCTTTTCATTAATTTAGGCGATGCAGGAAAAGTATCATTTTAGTAGAGTAGCTTGCTGCAACACAAAGGCGACTCTTGCCCTGTCCATTCCCTCCCTTACTCACCCACCCTCCCAGTGCCTGGGCATCTTCTCCAAACAGAAAGAGACCAAATCACTTTCTACCCTAGGAGCCAGAAAGCCATTCACTTGCTGAAGGCAAAGCCCCAGGGAGAACCATTGTCCTACTGAAGTGGATTTCCTAAATGCTACTTAAAGCATTCTTGAAACTTTGCTGCATCTACATCAAAGGCAGGAAGTGCCGTTTTCAGCAGATCTGCATTTATTTATTTATTTTTAATCATCTGCTTCAGATGCAGGAGAGTGGATTTCAAATTTTGACCTTGATGTGTTTGTTAATGTCAAAGCAAGGCAGAGACGTTCTTTCTTTCTTTCTTTCTTTCTTTCTTTCTTTCTTTCTTTCTTTCTTTCTTTCTTTCTTTCTTTCTTTTTGGGCTTTAATCCCAGGCTTGAAAACATTTATCTTTGCATATTTTTGGTGAATCCTTCCCCACTCCAGTTGAGGGATTACTGGAATTGTAGTCCAAGAAAGAGCAACTTTTCCAAGCCAACAAAAGGTCACCTGGGAAGCTTTATAAACACTCACTCACTCACTCACTCACTGCCCTATTAGCTCAAAAACCCTATTATGGGTGGTTTGACAGATAAAATCCAAGCAGATTACAAATTGCTCACAGTATTAAAAGCCAATGGCTTTCCCAGTTTGACCAAATAAGGTCAAACTGAACAAAACTTTTCCTCCAATCATATCAATTTCTCAAAAACATAAAAATAAATAAATCAGGCACTAAAGAAACAAGAATGAAAGGAAGACTGAAGGCAGGATTTCATGCTGTCCTCCTTAGCGCCATCAGGATGAGATCACATCTGAGTGTAGTACTATCCAAGGAGGGCAAGTGGAGGCAGGGGCTACAATGCCAACACCAGCAATGTTCCAACTTTGTCCACTGTGACGTTGACGGCCGAAGGACTTGTGAGATGGGAGGTTCATGGCCTGACCTCCTGTTTCCCTTTAGAGGAGCTGCAGCTTGGATACGACTTGAATAGCTGACTGCGGGGTGGGGGTGGGGAATACAAGGCAAACTCTAGGGAAAGTTAGGAGCGAAACCCTGTTTTCTAAAATCCTGGAGAGCTGCTACTAGTCAGAGATGACAAATGCTGCATTAGGTCTGACCATTGGCTTTACTCGGCATAAGGCTTCCTATTTATTGCACCAGGTCCCGATTCTCTAGTCAGGAATAAAAATGTGACCATGCTTCAGTGACTTTTTTTAAGCTGAAGGTTTCTTCCAGGAGAATGCCAGAAGTGTTCAATTCCATTTGAAAAGCAAGTATGGGCTGCCTGTGCACCTTGCTTTAAAGCAGGCATGTCCAAACTTTGGCCCTCCAGATGTTTTAGACCACAACTCCCATAGTCCTTTGCCATTGAAAACATAGGCTTGGAATTCTGGGAGTTGTGGTCCAAAACATCAGGACAGAGGGCCAAAGTTTGGACATGCCTGCTTTAAAGGATGGCGTGCAGCTCTTTGTTTGCTGCCAGTGTACCCACCAAGGATCAGTAGCAGGATGGCAGATGCAGTATGGGGGGATACCATGCAGAGGACCCTAGGGCTCACTGGTGGTGGTGGTGGTGGGTTGCAGGGGAGGGAGGGGTCTGGCCTGGGAGGTTAAGTATGGGCTTACCATAGCAGTGGTTAACTCCAGCCTTGTCCACACAGCTGCTGCTCTTGAGTCTTTCCAAGTGGGAATAATTTCATCTCATTCTGCATAGGGTCTTCTTTTTCCACCAGAGTAGGAGGCTCAAGAGATACTGTGAGCCAAGCCGAGATAATCTACTTGCAGGGATATGAAATCATTTGTCTGCAGGCATTCAGTCAAGGAGGTGCAAAACACTGTCTTGTTCTCATTAACCATTTCCAGCTGAATTTAAAATCACCACATCCTAAATGAAGTGATTAATCAGACTTTTAGTTCATGGAGAGAGCAAACAGCAGTGTGTGGAAAAACCAAGACAGATGCCCGCAGAGAGAGAATGAATGAATTTATGAAAATGCACATGCTAAATATTCATAACATGCATTGGATCTGTTAATGCATATTTAAATGATTGAACAGTATATTTTAGACTTCCAGGCTCCAGGTAAAGGTAGAGCTGCTTATTTCTAGTTTCATCTCCAACAGTTTCATGTATACCTGCAAATTTAAGGGGATATGAACACCTTGCACTTCTTCCATAATAAAAACACCCAATCAGTTGCAGGGCGTGTGCTTATATATTTGTGTATGCACACTTAAATTGAAATTGTATGCTATGTCTGTCTTAAATACTGAATGACAATAAGCTTAAGCATAAATTATCAGAGAATTTTACAATAGAAGACCAACATAAAACCAGTTCTAAAAATCAAAATTCTTTTAAACCCATATCTTCCTTTCCTATGTTAAAAGTTCTTTAATTTTATTTTTGATTGAATATTTATTTAGATGGCCCATAAGAGCTGTACTGAAAACATTTCAGTTAAAAATCTCCAAGACATCAAAACACAGTATCAGCTTAAATATTTAAAAACAGCAATGCTACAATTGCCATTAAAACACTCATCATGAGATGTTAAAAACTTGGGAAAATAAAAATAGTGTCCAGAAGACAACATGAATGTATTATTTATATTTATATTTATATTTATTATTTATTTTTGCATTTGTACACCGCGACCGATTTCCCTCCAAAGGGAACTCTGGGCGGTTTACATAAAGCACCATACTAAAGAACAACAAATAATAATAAAGATGAAAAAACAATAATGCAAGGCAACAAGACAAACAACTACACGGCAAGAGGCATAAAACACTAAACAAAACAGGCAACAAACACAAGGGAAAACAGAAACACACCGTGTGTGTGTGTGTGTGTGTGTGTGTGTGTGTGTGTGTTATCCATTCCACAGCATAGATGCCACCACAGGACATGCCCTGCCGCATCTTGCCACCACTTAACTTGCTAAATACAGCTCAGTGGTTTAGGTTTCTGGCTGCAAAGCCAGAGGCCGAGAATGAAATTCCCCACTGTAACTCCCTGACAGGACCTGGACTCAGTGATCCATAAGGTCCCTTTCAACTCAGCAATTGTAAAATTATTATATGTTGGGGAGGCCCAGAGGAACACTGCTGGAGCAAATCATAGTATACTGTATAAGCAGGCGTATACAGAGGAAGACATTCCTTCTATTATCACAAACCAGACCATCGGGGATTTTAAAAGGGGGGGGGACCACTTTGGGCAGTGCTTAACAAAACATGAGACATTGTTGTAGTTCTTCCACCACGGGTGTAAAATGCTTCCTCAGCTTGGCCCCAGCTAACAATTTAGTAACGATTCTTGTTTCCAAGCAATCTTCAAAGGCAGTTGTACATACAGTATGTTGCAGTCGTCTACCTGGGGTTGCTTGAGGAATTCCATATTTGCCAGTTCTGACATGCACAGACTTGATGTGTACCTCCTTCCCAGTTTGTGTAGAACTTAGTTACCCAGCCTCGGCCAATTTTCCAAACGTTCCACACAGTTCCTGGCTTGAAAGCATTGCAAAATCGGTTTAGAATTTACAAAGGGATTAAAAACTGCCGCAATGTACCTACACATTCCACGCACTTCTGATAAGTGAATGGATGGGGAAGCGACACGACCTGAAAACAGACTGATTCATCTACCTGGAGGTCTGCTTGACCAGATAACAGGCACCTATTACTCAAACTACCTCCACCCAGGAGTGTGTAGGTTAGTTCTCCATGCCACTTAGTAAGCCATCTGGGTCTCTTGTAACAAAAGTGGGTCCTCTCAAGCAGCTCTCTGTGTGCAAATACATATTCTGGCAAAGTAGCCTGGCACCCAGGTGCCTCAGTTTGGTACGTGGACTTTGATTAGAACACGCTTTGCCCTGCAACTTGATCCTGATGAAATGCTAGCATGACACCAGCCTTATCTTATAAAGTGTCTGCTGTGAAACTGGCAGGGTTGTAATGACCACAACATTAAGCTCAGAGACCGGGTCTGTGCTTCTCCATTATACCAGTCCCTCTTCACCAGAACTTAAAAGAGAGTTGCTTTCAGAAATAATGATCTACAGTTTGACTTCCAAGAGCCCAAGCTGTAATAACGGATGCAGTTGCCATTTCTAAAAGGTAACTTTTTTCATTTCTCCTTACTGAAAAGTTACAATTTCAGTGTTTTTTTTAACCCATTTGATATCTTGAAATCACTTGTGCTCCAAACACACACTGCATAAGGGTGCCCAGCTACGGCTATGCTACCAAAACAAAGAAAGAAACAAAAGCAAAACAAAAAGTTTTTATTTAAAAAGTTAGATTTACAGTGTAAATGCTTGTGTCTCAGTTGTTTCAAATTATCAAGAAAGTTTAAGAACTTCAGTATTTGTTGTAACTAGTGATCTACATTCTCCCCCCCCCAACCTTTCCCCCACCCCATCCCTCAAGCAAAATAGATGATGCAAACACTGATTCCATCCCTTAACTGTGTGTGACTTTGGTTCCTTATCTCTTACCTGCTGGAACTAGAAGAATGGCCCAAGGCAGACTTTCACAGTCCTAGCCCAGGAGGATTCCTTCCCCAAGGAGTTTAGTATTGGATGGGAGGGATTTTCCCCTTAAAAATAAGGGGGGAAATAAATCCCAGAGAGCACGTTCAAGAGGTGACTGGGTGTCCCTCTTATCTCCCCTCTGGCTGTTTTTGAAGATCAGGGTTAAGCAGGGATTGATGTGCCTGCAGTACCTGAGGTTTAGAATGTAAGGTGGCCCTGTGGCATCTCACAATCTCCACTGTTCCTTCAAGCTGCTGGTTCGGCCTCCGCTTGCCCCCATCAGATCAGGGTGGTCTCACCCTCCAGACATTCAGTTGCTGTTGTTTTGTAAGGGGGTTGTTTACACAGCAAAGATGCAGTTGGAGCTTGGAGGCATGGCGGTCTTAGAAGCACCTCGCTTTTCAATCCTAAATTTGTTTAGTATTGTAACGTACAAAGCAAAGTCACACTGGCTGAAATCCAGTAGTAAGCAACTAGAATACGCCCATTGAATCTGTGGGTTTTTTTTTGTTTGGATCAAGCACTCTGTATGTTCCATGGATTCAAAGGGGTCTACTCCAGTTGCCATTTACTACTGGATTTCAGCTACAATGTTGTAATGACGTGCTTATGAATTATGGTAACACACCACCATGCAGTTTTCTTCCACTTCCCACTGGAAACATTCCTGCAGATAATCTTGCTTGTGAGCAAAAACCTTATGGTTCCTTGGATTCTTTCTCAGCAATCACACTGTAAGAGTCGGGCACTGGAAAGTATATTCATGACGGAGAGCTCCTGTGACTCCCACTAGTGCTCTGTGACTCAAGCTCCTCCATGCCTACACCATTTAGGCCCTTTGTACACGGCCCCTAAACTCTGCCGCAAATGGCTCCCAGCTCCGGAGCTTAAAATTGTTTCCCCACCAGCTCTGGAGTTTACAGATAATTAAGTGCGACCACGCCCACCTAAGCGTGTCCCAGCGCACTTTTCAGGTACCTGCTCTCTGGAGGTGAAAATTCCTGATGCGGATATAACATAGTGACTGCCCGGCTCTCCTTGCTTCTGTTTGTTCTTTTTTTGCCCCCTGCCCCTTTAAGAGATCTGAATGCCGTGCCGGGACGGCAGAACGGAGGTGAGCGGCATTCTTTTCTTCCTTTTTTTCTCCCTCCCCTCACGCAGCCAGCACCCGGGAGTGCGGAGGGGGTGGGAATGCAGGAACAGCGACAAACCCCTAAGATCTCTGGTCCGAATTTAAGTGGCCAGCGGATCTTAGGGCTTGTGTGAAAAGGCCCTTAGAGACCTTTACTTGGGACATATAGTGGCTACAATGCCAAGTCTGAGACATGGAGGATGTAGATTGAAACTCTCAATGAGCCATGAACCTTACTGAGTGACTTTGGACCAGTCCAAGCTCCCTCAGCCTGATCCACTTCAGTTGTTCTGAAAATAAGAGCAAGGCAGAAGAGAATCATGCATGAGACAAAAGGTAGGATCCTAATCTAACTAACTTTATAACTCAGAGCACAGAGAGAACTCCTAGTTCCCTGAGCTCCTTGCCCTCTGAAGATGCCAGCCACAGAGTCTGGTGAAACGTCAGGAAGAAAAACTTCCAGAACATGGCCAAACAGCCTGAAAAACTCACAACTACCAGATCCAGGCCTTCAAGAATACACTAACTCAGGCCTGCCCAAAGTCCGGCCCGGGGGCCAAATCCGGCCCGTCAGGCCATTCTGAGTGGTCTGCGGCTGGCTGGCCCGCCCCTCCCTCCCCCTCCTTCGCCCCATTTTTTAAAAAAAAATCTTCCACCAACACTGACACTGCAGGGAAGTTTGAGGGGCTGGGCGGGCTGGCCGGCCAGTGAGCAGAGGCTTGTGGGGCTGGGTGGGCGGGCGAGGGGGCGGGCCACCACCACCAGCACCGCCAGGAAGCTTGTGGGGCTGGGTGCACGTGCGGGGCTGGTGCACGGGCAGGTCACCGCCACCGGCATAGCCGGAAACATTGTGAGGTTGGGCACACGTGCGTGGCAGTGATCGGGCGGGCTGTGCCACTGGCACCGCTGGGAAGCTTGGGCGGCTGGGCAACTGGGCTGTCTGCCACCACTGGCACCGCAGGGGAATGTGTGGGGGTGGGCAGGCCAGTGGGCCTCCACCACTGCCAATGAGCTTTGGGGTGGGCTGGTGGACGAGCTGTCGCCACCGCTGGGGAGCTTGGGGGTGGTGGTGCAAGGTCGCACAGATCACGGCTCCCTGTGCTTCCTTTGGTCCCCACCTTCCTTCCTTCCTTCCTCCCTCCCTTGGTCTCCACCTCCCTCCCTCCCTCCCTCCCTTGGTCCCTGCCTTCCTTCCTGCAGGTGAGGTTGCAAGGGGTCAGTGGGTGGGGCTTGCAGTGGGGTGGCAGGGTCGGGGAGCAAGCGGCCCCTGACACATTTTCAGCCACCAAATCTGGCCCTCCTTACAAAACGTTTGGGCACCCCTGCACTAACTAATTGTGTTTAAGACATTGCACTCCATCTCTTTGTTTGCCATTCTTAGAAAGAGGTGACCAGCACTCCTGGTAGCAACGTTCTGTTGTTTCACAAAACTATCCTTTTAAAACTACTATTTGAAAGAAGGACACTTCTTTTCTCTCTGATCAAAGATGCTTCTATGCAAACTTTTTAACCAAAAGCCATGAACACTATTCCCTTGGAAAGGCCAGCTTGTAGTTATCCTGTACATGGGAACAGAATATCAAATTTATCGAGATCTGAACAGGCTTAATACTACTAGAGGACAGGAATAATGTTAGAACACATTTTAGAAATGATTTCACATTCTGTGGCAGACAATCCCATCCTTACACCAAGCTTTGTGTGCAGGGGAGGATGGTGTCTCTGATTTCACCCGGGAACCACTTGAACCCTCCCTGGGTTTTAGTCCTGAATGTGTCTGGTGCTCTCTAAAGTACTGAATCCTAGTCCCTGAAATAGGTTCAGCCCCTTGGCCAATCCACTTCTCCCACAAAATCAGAGTCATGGCCCTTCATGGATTATGGAGAGGCACTTCCTACTGTCTGTACCAAGTCTCCCCTTTTCTGCATCAAGGACAACCCTCAGAGAAAGAAGGAACTTTTTATACACCACGCCCAATTCTATAAACCTTTGTCGTGACATCCCCAAATGTTCCTTCTCTCAGCTTCCTTTTCAGAAATGAACAAGGCTGAAATGTTGTAACCTTTCCTTATAAAGAAACGATGCTGGGCCCCTGATATTTTGGGTTGCCCTTTTCTGCAACCTTTTCCTGTGTGACAATTCAGCATCTTTTTGAATGCAGCAACTGGGACGGCACATAGTATTCTAAAAAGCCAGGGTGCTACATATTTTTATAAAGACACTATTGACGGAGTTCTTTTCAAAACTTTTCCTGGTGGTCCCTGGCATTGGGTTGGCCTCTGGCACAGCTACCACACATTGCGCCCATTTCCTCATTGGACTACTAGCCATTGTCTCAAAGTCTCAGCTAATTGCCATGATACATGTAGGCATATATTGGTACACCTCCATCAAAGCATATATTGGTACTGCGATTCAAAACCCATTAATTTTTCACAAAGTGCCAATAAAGCAATTTAACCCGAATACAGGTGGCTGCAAAGGAGCGATATGGGGTGCCCACAGATTTGCCAACACTGTTCTAAAATGTGGGTATGACTATGCATAATGTGTACGCTGCCCAAAGCACTTCTCTGAGGATATCTATTTAACACATGAATACAGATGTTTTCTGTTACAGTGGCTTTGCATTAAAATATCTCTGGGGCTTTCCTCAATTACCTCATCACTATACCATCCAAAACGTGCATGATCTCATGTGATTTGGAAGGTGAGCAGGCTTAGGGTTGGTTACTTTGGACAGATTCCTCTTCCGTCCTGCCTCTCAGGCAACCGCTTCTTGCAAGAAGGCTAGGGTTTTTTTTAGAGCCTGCATGAGAGCGGTATTGGCTGCTCTGTCGCTCCAGCAGAAGTCCTGCTGCTTTAAATGGAGCTCAGTTTGATCTGCAGCAAGGTGGGAATTCATGGGGGGGGTGATCAGGCAGAGTGTGCTATAACACTTGACCCGCTTAAAGAAAGAAATTGTCCTTGGAGAGGGACCCGGCAGGAAATACCATAGATCTGTAAGGAAGTCAAGGAAAGAATCCTTCCCAAAGCTTTGAAGGGCCACAGCTGCCAGTCAGAGTTGACAATGCTGGGCTAGATGGACCAATGGTCTGATCCAGCACTGTGCATCTTCCTACATTCCTCACTCCAAATATTCCCAATGACTGTTGTTGCGGGAAACCGTTATCTTCTTCCATTTTTCTTTTCAACTCCAATCTAAATTTTTATAGTCTGAAGTCAGAAGTATGGAAATACAGTATTCCCACAATTTTTCTTTTCCCCCAAAAGTTCACTGAAGACGTCTTCAAGAGAGAGTCAGCCCATGCCCAAGCAACCTGAGTTTACTGAAAAGTCTGAGTCCTTCTGAATGGGAAGCTTAATGAAAGAGCATAACTCTGCCGGTACATTTTAGCCACAATACAAAGGATATTACCAACGTATCAATTCCCAACACTCAATTTTTTAAAATAATCTAAGTGCACGAGAGTGGCTGAAAATATAAGTTCACCAATACTGCATTTTTACAAGGTGAGTAACATGCCATGTATGGCCTCTTGCTTGAAAAGCATTCCATCCACATGATAGATTATAAAATGAAATAACATTTCAGATATAATCCAATTAAAAACTCTTAACTATCAGTTATTCCCTAGATTTTTATTTCCATCCATGAAAATCATATCAGTTTTTAGTGCCGTTTTTAAAAACCACCAATTGCATAGTTTCTTCTCCCCCCACCTCAAACTTGAATTAATTGGATCTCTGAATGTCAATAGAAGCGACCTGGTGCTTGGGCGACATCATCTGGTAAAGTAAAAGAAATCACCGGGTGTTCTCTGCCCATTCCTTTTGCAGTCTCCCTCCACCCCTCCCTCTTCTGACAAAAAGGTTAGTACCGTTATCAGGGTGTGACTAGACAGGGAGGCTGTCTCCAGCTGATTTGGTTTGATTCAAAGATTCCTACAGTGGTTAAAACCATTGTTGCTCCTCATACAGAATGCTTGAATATGCTGAGCAATTGGGTTAGGGGGTCAGGAATCCTCACCATAGGATATTCACCGGGATCAAAGGTGACCCACCATCCTCCATCTTTAACATCATTCCCACCTCTTATTTAAAAAAATGGGAGGGGGGAAATAGCAAGTGACATAGTGCAGAATTGATATAACAACTTGGGAAACTGCCTCGCTTCTCTGATGTAGCGCTACAGTTTAAAAATAAGGTTTTAGAAAATTGTTCAGGGAAGAGACCAGAGGTGTTTACATACCTGTGAGCTTGAATGGAATTGAGAAAAGTGCCTCCCCTGAAGATCTTAAAATAGGAAAAGCTTTTACTGGGAGATGGGGTCCTTTGCAAAGCCAAAGTCACATATGATGTCTATAGGTCATAGCCAGACCTTTGAAGTGAGACCTGAAAAGGAACAGCAGTCAGTGAAGCCAATGTAAAAAGAAGAATGAAATGCTTCCTGGAGCCAACTACGTCAACAATTTGGCTGTAGTGTTTTGGACTGGCATTTTCCTTGAATGAATGAATGAATGAATGAATGAATGAATGAATGAATGAATGAATGAATGAATGACTAAAAGTAATGAACATGAAATTTTGGGAGTGGGTCCAGGGTTGGGTACAGTTTTGTTGCTGCGTGGGGCTTTTTTGTCAGGCAGGAGTGCACAGGCACAACACATGTACACACACACATACCACACGGGTTCCGTCACAACTGAAAGAAAAATGGGGATCATGACGGAGGCGCAGGGGAAGAAAACCCCAGCCCAGGGAGTGGGGGGAAAGGCCTATGTGCGCTTTACAGGAGGACTTGCAGGCTGTGAGGCCCAGTCCCTAAAAGGCCACAGATTGGTCCTGGTGTGTGGCCTGGGGTTTGGGGACCCCCCTGGGCTACTACCTTGCCCATGAATGTGTTATTATTATCCAATACAGTGGGATTCAAGAAGAGCTTCCTGAGTTAGGGTCTTACCATTGCTTCTTTCAGGCAGGCTAGGACTCAGTCTTGCCAGGAATTGGTATTTTACTGCTCACTGGTTGATTCATTGAGCCTGACAGGGCAAGGATCCTTAAAAGCAGGAGAACCACGGCACATGGTGGTTCTCGTGTTTTTAAGGATCCTGTCTACAACCTCAGGTGGCACAAACTAAAACATATCCATTTCCTCCAGATACAAAATTACATCCAGAGTACAAATCGAAGTGCGTCCCCCCCTCCCGCACAAGTGACATGCAAAAATCTATTTTCTGCTAAATATAGCAGGAATGCCTGGAAATGTTATCAACAGAAATGGTAAGTGAGCTGAAGCGTGTCATGAATTTATGGAACTGGTAACTATGTTGCTCTGAAATGGAAAGCATGTCAAAATATATTTATATCTTGCCTTCCCTTGAAGGAACACAAGATGGAACAAATGGATTCCCTCCTGTTGCATTTTATTCTTAGAACAAACTAAGAGGCACCTGACAAAGTGGGGGGCTGGGGGGGAGATTTGAATCCAGGATTCTCCCAATCTCATCTTAATGCTCTACTTTAGCCTTGATGTCCATGTTCTCTAGCCATGCTTGCTGGGGATGATAGGCTCTATAGCCCAAACCACTGGCAAGCACTAGACCAGTGATGGTGAACCTTTTAGAGACCGAGTGCCCAAAATGCAATTCAGAACCCACTAATTTTTCGCAAAGTGCCAATGCATCAATTTAACCTGAATACAGGTGGCTGTGAAGGGGCGATGGGTGCCCACATAAAGGGTTCCGAGTGCCACCTTTGGCGCCTGTGCCATACGTTCGCCAACACTGCACTAGACTGATAAGGTCTCCCCTAACTTCAGCTCCTCTGGCTGTTAATGGATTTTACAGCATCTAATTTACTTATCTGTTCTATTCTAAATTTGTCACTGTGTGGTGCCTTTTTGAAAAGCGGTGTGCTCTCATGAAGACACAGGTAGTGCTGAATGCTTTTCTCTATAGAGACATTTTTTTTTACATGAACAGGCAGATTTTTCAAGGATAAGTCCATCAGTGTGCTAAACGTCTTTACAGGAAAGTCTCAGCTCCAAATAAGCAGAGGAAGGGAACACTAGTGGCATTGAAAGCCTTCACCCGGGAATCCCTGTGCCGCCGTTTCGGGGGGTCGAGGGTTGAAAGGACACGTCAAGGACCGAGGGTCGGAGAAAAAGCTTTTATTTTGCTTCAGCAAAAGGCACCCAGTCGAATCGCTTCGAGAACTGAGGCAAAGAGCTCGAATTCATATACAGTTTTTATAACAAAATGATCCCCAACATCCCCTCTCTTTATCAAAGAAAACCGGACACATCTGGGTGCTGTAGAACGCCCACAATAGCCCAAAGAAACTTCAAAGGAAACTGGCGTGTGCGCATTGTTATCACCCACTCCACATCACTTAACAGATACTTGAAACCGATAAGCCCAACGGACGCAATTAATCACATTGTTCTTTTGCGCCCCCTAGCCTGGTATTGCAGGCTTTTGACGTGTGCTTTCCGGGAAGCGCTGAGAGCGGGCTTTGACAGTTGAATGGGGCCGCTTTGACAGTTTGCTTCTGCCGTGCCGATAAGCGGCCAGCGGCTATCTTTAGGGTCAGGGGGCTCATTGCTTGTCCGCCCTTTCCCAGATGGTGTTTTGCCCACTGCCTGCATCCTGTTTATCTCACAGGACAGGCCAGCAAGGAACGGGAAGTGGGGATGATTCGTGTAGTGCTTTGCTCAACATTTTTGTGTAGGGGCTGAGGTGAATCAAGGGGCAGAGAGGGTCAGAGAGGATTTTATAGAGAAATAAAGAGCCAGCCATTTTATCTACAATGGCGGCTTATATAAAGCATAAAACACACGGTATAGTTACTAATTTTGTCCCCTACAATCCCTCCTCTTCTGCAGGACACTCTTATTCAGAGTCGTCCATTCGAAGAGCCTCATAATCTTGAAGGACTGCAATCAACTTGGGACCAGTTACTTTCTCTACCACTTTTGAGACAGTTAAGAACATAAGAACATAAGAACATAAGAAGAGCCATGCTGGATCAGGCCAAAGGCCCATCTAGTCCAGCTTCCTGTATCTCACAGCGGCCCCACCAGATGCGTTTGGGAGCGCATGAGACTAGATATCTGTCTCCTGATACCACTCCCCTGCATCTGGCCCTTGAAGTACCCTGGTTTAAAGCCTAGAGATTACACATCTCCATCATGGTTTGTAACCCGTGATGGACTTTTCCTCTAGGAATCTGTCCAATCCCCTTTTGAAGGCATCCAGGCCAGATGCCATCACCACATCCTGTGGCAGGGAGTTCCATAGACTTACAACACGCTGGGTGAAAAAATATTTTCTTTTGTCAGTTCTTACTCTCCCAGCACTCAATTTGAGTGTATGTCCCCGAGTTCTGGTATTCTGAGAGAGGGAGAAGAGCTTCCCTCTATCCACTTTACTCATACCCTGCATTATTTTGTATGTCTCAATCAGTTGACTGCACAAACCTCAACAAACAAGGAATACATATCAAAGCAAACAACAAAAGACATAAAGGAGCAATTAATAAACTTGCCAATGTTTTCATCCAAGTCTGTGGCATGAAATCATTTAACCACTGCCATTGCATGCCTTTCCACTCCTGGGTTGGATTAAAAGTTAACTGTTTAATTTCCGTGGCAAGCTGGGTCACAACCTTGCCCACGGGGTCAATCTTTAAGCAGCAATTCGTTAAATTAAATTTACCACATACTCCATTCTCTGAAGCGAGAAGATAATCCAGAGCGAGCCTGTTTTGATAAACAGCTGTTCTTAATTGATCTGTCACCTCTGCTATGGCAGTAAGCGCTGTAGTGATGCGCTGACCCGCCAAGTCTAAAACTGCCTGTAAACGAATAATTCTATTCAGCATGTATATAGGGGTTCTGTACCCCCAAGACCCATCTTGTGCCCATGTGGCTGGGCCATAAACACACACAATTCTTTGTGAGTCCCAAATATCCCCTTCATATTCCTCTGGGTTCTTACATGAAAACCCTGCAAATGGGGTGTCATCCCTCTTTCTCCTGCTCAGAGGGCCATAGACTGGGGCTGCCAGAAATTGCTGTGTTTGAATGGGAACTAGAAAGAATGATGGTTTTATGAATGCTAATACACAGGAACCTGACCATGAGCGAGGCAAGTACTCGTAAGCCATGTTTCCACAGATCCAGTACATATTAAGAGGGGCTTTCCATTGTTCTAATGATGCTGAGTACAAAAATGGCAGAAAAGTGGCATTAAACTTCTCTGGTTGTGGAGCATAGGAAGGGGAGTACCAGATACCATTTTCCCAGGTTCCTATGCAGGTCAGATAGCCCACTGGGATAGTACCATTTTGGGAAAAACAGACACGACCCACTAAATGAGATGTGATGGTCCATGTCATGTTCTGTGACTGAGTTCTCCTGGTGACATTACCAATTTTGGACATGTTGTTATACAGTTGTGGAGACACCTCCATGGCTTCCCAAGGCCAGTCCTCGCCATAATTAGTACCTCCACAAACATAGCAGTTTGAGACTCCTAATTCAGTGGCTATTGATTGGGCCATCTCCAAAAACAAATTCTTGGCCTGTTGGGAAATCTCATAAGGATTATCATCCTTTAATTTCTCCACAACATTTTCCACAGACCAGGAATGGCTTTTCTTTTCTCCATCCCTTATTTCTGTCCGTGTGATTGTCAAGTAAGTCACTGGGTCATTTCCAGGCCCATTTATTCCAAAGCCATACACTTGGATAGGGGGATGTGAATGGCCAATCACAAAACTGATTCGGTTTCCTCCTATTCTCCTGAATTGTGAGAGATGAGGGCAGCCTGGGTAGCCCCCTGCTGTGTAGGCACACACACAACCCCATCCTGAACACAGCTTATTTGACCCGCATGGTGCCCAAACTTCAGGGTTTCCTGCCCTTGCACCTTCATGGGGGTAACACAAATATTTGTCACTGTCTCTGTAGGTGGCTGCCCATGTTTTTGACCCACAACGTGTTCCTAAGCCTTTACTTAAGGCATCACAGGCATTGAACCAAATCACCGCTCTCCTGATACTGTGTTGTAACACCACAGTGGAATTTATGTAAAACAAAATCCCACCACCTTCTGGGTTGTCTCTCCTGGGCTCTTTGGTTCTTGGCATCCCAGCCCAGAGAGTGACATTAAATCTCACTGGAACCTCAGGCTTATAACAAAGATAACCTTCTGATTCACTCTCACATATGTGATACATCTTGTCTTGATTTAGACAGGTGGTACCATCTTGTTTACACTCCACTGGTTTCTGTGTGTAATAGACTAAAGTGTTCACTATTTTACTGCCTTGGCTTGCTGCTATAATACAAGGAGTACACTCTCCCATGCCTTCAGGGCTAGCACTTAAGCACCTTGGCAGTAGAAACAAGGAAATCATCACTGTTATTAACCCACACATCTTAAAAGAGCCTTCACTTCTTAACATACCAGACCCAAAGGTCATTAAAGCATACATTAGTGGATTAAAAGAAAAACGTCACTTAGAGGTTGACTCACTGAAGCGTCCGGGGCTCCTTTAAGAGGATTTTGACAGCCGTGCAGCGTTTGACAGCTCTTAGAACGCTCAGTGACAGCTCTCGGAATGTTCGTTGACAGCTGCTGCTGCGCTACCGGGGAGCCGTTCGCTCGCTGCAATTCCTCCAAGAAACCAGCAGGAAAGCACTGTGCGGCTTCAGTAAAAGGAAAAAGGGCACTTTTGAAACACTGTCTCGAACTGGAAATTGCCCTTGCCGGTTCGGCTACAGTGAATCACCCGCTCTCGTTACAGTTTCTCCCTCCTCTTCTTGTGAGAGAGATCAATTTGGGAGGCGGGAAATTCAAATGCTGAAAGGAAAATCAAGCTCTCTGGCGAAAACACCTTCCAACATAAAACGCCAAGATTTTACTTTGGCCTTTTTATGTCCAATGCGACCTTCTTGAAGACCAATTTCAAGCTGTCATCTGGGTCGGTACGCACTGTCCACTCTTCCTCAGCCGATGGGGCAGCTCTCTTCACGCGGGTGTGATGAATCCAGGCACTCACTTCGGCAACCTTGACAGCTGTTGGTGTTGATAGCAGCACTACATAAGGACCCTTCCACCTCAGACGGAGAGGCTGTTGATTCCAATCTTTTATCCACACTGAATCTCCTGGCTCAAAGCGATGGAGAGGCTCCTGTAGTGACACGGGCAACCGTCCAAGCGTCCATCTGTGTAAAGAAGAGAGAGACCGACCAAGCATCTGGAGATATTTTGCATGTGTCAAAGAAGCTACACTCTCTGGGCGTAAGCCACATGAGATTGGGACTGGCCTGCCATAAACTAGCTCAAAGGGAGAAATGCCCGTTTTGCTTGAGGGGGTAGTCCTGCTCCTGAAAAGAGCTATGGGGAGCATTTCTACCCAACTCCTTCCCGTCTCTTGAGTAAGCTTAGCCAAATGGCCCTTTAAAGTCCTGTTCATCCTCTCCACCTGTCCTGAACTTTGAGGCCGGTATGCTGTATGCAAATTCCACTTAATTTGCAATGCCCTAGCCAGTCCTTGGAGCACATGATGAATAAAGCTGGGGCCGTTGTCCGAAGAAAGTGAGCGGGGTATCCCATGTCTCGGCAGGTGATCCCTCAGGAGACAGCGAATCACCTCACTAGCCTTCTCAGTCTTAGTTGGGAACGCCTCTGGCCAACCAGTGAATGTGCACACTAACACAAGCATATAACGGTACAGTCCACATCTGGGCAACTCTGTAAAGTCCACTTGCATGTCTTCAAAGGGCTCCTTTCCACTATATTGAATCCCTGGGGGTGGCAAAGGTCCTGTCCTAGGATTATTTCTTTGGCAGATGACACACCTGTGTGAAATATTTGAAGCCAGCTGCCGAAGCTTAGCTATGTATAAATGAGGACTCAAGTGTTTGAATGCTACTTCAGGACCCTGATGCGTACTGTCATGATGATTCTGGACTACTTGACGAGCCAAGCTTTCTGGAACCCATAATTGCCCACTTGGGAGTTTGTACCAGCCTTCTGGCGTCCTGTCAAATTCCTGCTCTTTTGCAAACTCATCTTCAGCCAACGAATACCTGGGGGGTTCTGGAGGCAAGATGTCTATTGAAATGAGACTAAGCTGCATCTCAGTTGTACCCTGGGCTGCCTGTTTGGCAATGCGATCTGCCAATCTGTTCCCTTGCGCTATAAGTCCCGGACCAACTTTATGACCATGGCAATGAATCACTGCCACCTTTCTTGGTTTCCAAACTGCATCTAAAAGCTGCAGCAAAACTTCAGGGTGTGCTACTGATGTGCCTTCAGAAGTGAGCAGACCTCGCTCCTTCCAGAGTGCTCCATGCGCATGAAGTGTAAGGAATGCATATTTAGAGTCTGTATATATATTAATGCTCTCTCCTTCTGACAGCTCCAACGCTCTAGTGAGAGCTATTAATTCTGCCACCTGAGCTGACGTTCCAGGGGGCAACTGTCTGGCTTCCACCACAATATCTTCCAACTCCACTACGGCATATCCCGCTTGTCTTTTTCCCTCAATCATTGAACTACTGCCATCCACAAACCATGTTCTCCACTGCGGTTGAGGGGTGTCCAGAAGGTCTGGCCGTGATGAATACACTTCATCTAATGTTTGTATACAATCATGAGTGGCCGGCTGATCACTAATTGGAAGAAGGGTGGCCGGATTCAATCCCTCTGTTGTTTGAAAAGTAAGACCGGCTCTTGAAAACAGTTTTTGGCACTTCATCATGGCAGTTTGAGACAAATGATACCCTCCTTTGGCATCTAACAGGGGCAAAACTGCATGCTTGGTGATACATTTTGTGTCCTGTCCGAAGGTGAATTTATCTGCTTTCTTTAAAAGGGCAGCCAGTGCCACTACTCCTCGCATGCAAGACGGAAGTCCCTGCTCCGTTGGGGTTAACACTTCTGATAGATAAGCCACCGGTTGCTGCCAGCTTCCTAACTTCTGACACAAAACTCCCTTCGCCACCCCATTTTCTTCATCTACATATAAATTAAAGGGCTTGTTCGGGTTCGGGAGTCCCAGAGCTGGCGCTTCAATCAAAGCCTGCTTAATTGCTTTGAAGCTCTCCTTCTGTTCCGGACCCCACAGGAACTCATCACTCTCCTTGCCTCTCGTTGCCAAATGTAGGGGCTTTGCTAAAAGACTGTAATTTGGAATCCAAATTCGACAGAAGCCTGCTGCCCCCAAAAAGCCTCTGAGCTCTCTTCTATTTCTAGGCTCAGGAATCTGGACAATTGAATGTTTCCTCTCATCTCGAAGTTGGCGCCTTTGCTGTGAAATGTCAAACCCCAAGTACCTCACTGTTTTCTGACAAATTTGGGCTTTCTTTCTGGTCACCCTGTATCCTGCTGCTGCCAAATGATTTAAAAGATCAATTGTGAGCTGCTCACAACCTTCCTTGGTTTCTGCTCCTGCCAAAATGTCATCTACATATTGCAGGACTATTTGGCCAGGTTTTCGGGGGAAGTTGGCAAGATCTGATGCCAGGGCACCCCCAAATAAGGTACTCGAATTTCGGAATCCCTGTGGCAAACGGGTCCATCTGAATTGAGTTTTTGTGCCAGTTTTGGGGTCCTCCCATTGAAAGGCAAAAATGTGCTGACTTTGAGGTGCTATTCGGCAGCAAAAATAAGCATCCTTTAGATCTAAAACGGTGAAATAAGCCACTTCTGGAGGAATCAAAGCCAGAATCGTATAAGGGTTCGGCACATTTTGATGAAGAGGTTCGGTGGCCTCATTCACCAAACGGAGATCCTGAACTGGGCGAAAAGTTCCATCAGGTTTGCGAACCGGGAGAAGGGGGGTGTTCCATTGCGATTGACAGGGGACAAGAATGCCATGATCTATCAGTCTCTTAAGGTGGACCCAAATCCCCTCTGCTGCTGCTCTCCCAATAGGGTATTGCGGGACTGAGACTGGTCCTGCAAAGGGCTTGAGTTGAATCACTATAGGAGGGATGTTTCGTGCCATGCCGGGGGGGTTATCTTCTGCCCACACCTCTGGGTTAACTTTACTCAAGAAATTTTGGGACAACTGTACTGGTTCCTCTTCCACCACCATCAAGCGCCATCTCTCCCTTAAAGGGTATTCCAAGCACATTTCTCCCCTAGGACTTGCACTGTCAGTTGTCAGATGAATCTCTCCCTTAGGTGTGAAGGAGATCTGCGCCCCCAGCTTAAACAGTAAATCACGCCCTAGTAGGGGGATCGGGCAATCTGGCATATGTAGGAATTTGTGTTGGACAACTTGTCCCCCTAACTTGCATTGCACTGGTTGCATGAAGTAAGCACGCTGTGCTTTTCCCGTGGCACCCATCACACTAATTGAAAAGGTCTTGTCTATTGGCTTTACAAGCTGTGGAATTACTGAATGGCTGGCTCCTGTATCCACAAGAAATCTGACAGATTCGTTCCCGGTTTGGACACTGACCAAGGGCTCCCGAGAACCAAAGCCCTGTCCTTTTCAATACGGGGTGTCTTCCTCCAGAGCCATCATATTCTGGTACGGTGGGATCCAGGCTGGACCCTGCCCTCTCTGGGTTGCCTGCTGAACCTGAGCTGACTGTGCTTGGTTCTGACTTGCAGGTTGAAATTGGCTGCCTTGTCCTTGGTTAACCTGAGGACTCCTCTGTTGTTGAAAGTTAAAGGGACCGGGCGCCGAATATCTCTCATAAGCCGGTGGCTGCCAGGGGCGTCGTGGACCTTGATTAAAGCTCCCACGCCTCTGATTTTCGGGGTTCCTGAAACATTCTCTGCGCCAATGTCCTGTCTGACCACAGAGTGCACATTGATTTCTTGATAATGGTCCTCTCCTATTCCCTGGGGCACTGAAGTTTCGTGACTCGGGGACCTGGTTGAGAGCCATCACCTTCCTGGCTTGTCCTCTGCTTTTTGGGCTTTGATCCTCATCTCTGTTGTTAAATTTCGTTTGTGCCAGCTGGAGCATCCACTGTAAGGTTTGCCCCATAAAATTGGCCTCTTTTTGAATTCTTTTTCGTATGTCAGGAGCACTTTGAGCAACAAAAACCGTTTTCACAATATTCTCCATGCCAGGGTCTTCAGGGCTAATCGGGGTATATTTTTGAAATGCTTGATATAATCTGTCTAAAAAGGCTCCTGGGGATTCATCCGGTTTTTGAACTACATCATTAACTTTTGACATATTTATTTTCTTTCTACCAGCAGCCCTAATGCCTTGAAGTATCGCTGCATGGTAGTTTCTCAGAGCAGTTTGTCCTGCATCTGCATTGTAATCCCAATCGGGTGGCGTGGTTGTTGGGACGGCTGCCTCAGCTTGGGCGGGAGTATCTCCTGCTGCTAACCGGGACTTTCTAGCCTCCTCGAAAATCTTCCGCGTTTCCTCTGCATTAAACAAGCCTTTCACTAAATGCTGAACATCTTCGAAGGTGGGCATATACACATTGAGGATACTAGACATAGTCTCAAAGTTTTTATCTGGGTCCTCCTCCAAGCTCGGAAGGGTATTTTTCCAGTTTATAATATCACTTGAGGTAAAAGGAACATGTTGCATTGTATATGTACGGGGACCCTGTTGGTTTGGGGGCAGTGGGTCATACACTCTTCTGAGGGGCATGACTTTTGCCTGCTCTTCCATTTTCCTATTTTCAAGAAATTCCTCATGTCTCCTTGCTGCATCATACGCCCTTAAGAGAAACCTCTGTCTCTTTGCCCAATTTCGCTCTCCTGCCGCCTCTAATGCAAAGTTTCCCACTTCCATCACTGAGTCTCTGTATTTCTTAATTAAATCGGCCACTCTTTGATGGTCTGCTTCTCCCCATTCTATATTTCCTTTTATCCTATGGCGAAATTCCTCCTCACTCTCGTCTTCCTCCTCATCCTCATCTCTCTTAGGGGCCCCTTTCTCCGCTTTTTGTTCATCTTTGGGAGGTTTACTCATTGGTCCTGGTTGGGGAAGGTCTTTTGGCACGGGGTGTCCACCATCCGTTGGGGGAGAAGCGGGTGCTGGACCTGGCAAAGGCAGTATTGGAGGGGGGGCCACTGGGTTTCCTGGAGGGATAGGCGCCAGATAAGGAGGTGGTGGGAAAAGGACATCATAATCTTCGGGGCGGCTTTCTAAAACCGCCTCCTTTTTCTTCAGAGCCAACAATTTGGCTTGGGGTGGCAATTCTCTACATACTTGAATCCATGAAGGATTTTTCTTCACGTTTCCCTTCCATACTTCAATGTAGGGGATGTGTTCAGGGCAGTTCTTAAGAATTTTCAGCCACAGTTGTCTAATGATACTTTCATTAAAAGTCCCCTGGGGTGGCCAGTCAACCTGCATAACGGGCCATTCAAGTTGACACAAAGTCTCCATCCTTTCTTTCTTCATTTTGATCCCAAAGTCATAATTTTTGACAGCTGCACGCCAGTTTAGAAGGAAGCACTCAAGGGGAGTTGAGGGCTTACTGGTGTTGTGGCCCATGATTTTGATTTTTGGGTTATTTTATTTAAGCCTTGTTCCTATATTTCTCCCACACACAGCCACTGGACCCGCTCCTAATTCTTTGCACAATTCTCATGCACACACCACTCGATTCTGACAGCGACTCGGTGGGTCGCCCCAAACGAGAACTGCGCTTGTCCACATTCGCTCGGTTAGGGAGAAACGCTAAGCTCCAACCTTCCACGCACTCACACACTCACTGGGTCAGTGGCCACTCAAATCACCCACATTTCAAACCACCTCCCCACCTAGTCTAGACCCCCTACCTAATAAAAACCTTTTTTCCGCTATTCTACTTTGACAGCCGAGATCTTCTTCCCGCTGCCCATACCAAACAACCAAACAACATTTGTTTGCTTCACAAGGGATGTTAAGACATATGCACTGCCTTTCTCCTCCCACAAATACAGAACCGTCGTTCCGTTACCCTTTACACGCTTTTAGAGGCTCACCCCCAAAGCTCCCCCTCTGGACCGGTCCGATATCTTACCAAATTCCCCCGAGACGTCTCCTCCTTCTGGCCAGAGTTTTTCTCCCCGAGCGAAAGCCGTCTCCGCCACCACGTTGAACGAAAAAACCCCTTTTCAAGTGGAAAGGTGTGCACTGGTTCGTCGTCCACCGCTGGCTGTTCGGATTTCGCCTGGCTTGACCCCTCGCCCCCCAAAAAGGGGGGGGCAATCCCGGACGAGCCCCCAGATGAAAGCCTTCACCCGGGAATCCCTGTGCCGCCGTTTCGGGGGGTCGAGGGTTGAAAGGACACGTCAAGGACCGAGGGTCGGAGAAAAAGCTTTTATTTTGCTTCAGCAAAAGGCACCCAGTCGAATCGCTTCGAGAACTGAGGCAAAGAGCTCGAATTCATATACAGTTTTTATAACAAAATGATCCCCAACATCCCCTCTCTTTATCAAAGAAAACCGGACACATCTGGGTGCTGTAGAACGCCCACAATAGCCCAAAGAAACTTCAAAGGAAACTGGCGTGTGCGCATTGTTATCACCCACTCCACATCACTTAACAGATACTTGAAACCGATAAGCCCAACGGACGCAATTAATCACATTGTTCTTTTGCGCCCCCTAGCCTGGTATTGCAGGCTTTTGACGTGTGCTTTCCGGGAAGCGCTGAGAGCGGGCTTTGACAGTTGAATGGGGCCGCTTTGACAGTTTGCTTCTGCCGTGCCGATAAGCGGCCAGCGGCTATCTTTAGGGTCAGGGGGCTCATTGCTTGTCCGCCCTTTCCCAGATGGTGTTTTGCCCACTGCCTGCATCCTGTTTATCTCACAGGACAGGCCAGCAAGGAACGGGAAGTGGGGATGATTCGTGTAGTGCTTTGCTCAACATTTTTGTGTAGGGGCTGAGGTGAATCAAGGGGCAGAGAGGGTCAGAGAGGATTTTATAGAGAAATAAAGAGCCAGCCATTTTATCTACAATGGCGGCTTATATAAAGCATAAAACACACGGTATAGTTACTAATTTTGTCCCCTACAGCATAACTCGTAGCATTAGGTATTTATGGCAACTTAACATTTCAGGAGAGTTGACTGTCAGAATGTCTCCACCCACAGAGAACCACCCATAACACTCATTTCTCTCAGGCAGGGCATCTGAGGGTGACGACCCTGAAGGAGTCCTGGAAACATCAATTAGTAACTGGGCCTTTTTGGTGATGGCACCACACTTATGGAAACAGCTGCTCTCAGAGATCTGCCTGGGCCCCTCCCTGCAGGCCTTTAAAAGAAAACTAAAAACTGTTGTTTAGACTGACTTTCCCTAACTAATGACTACCATCACTGAGCAAGGCTTTTGATAACCTTAACTCCACCTCTGTTTTTGTTCTACTTTTATCCTTTGATTTCATTTTTTTTACTGTTTTGATTATCATTTATTTGAATTTGGTTTTTATTATGTTTATTATCATCTTGTATACTGTATATTGTATTATTAATGTTTACAGTTTGTAAACTGCCCAGAATGGCCTCTGGGTCAGATGCAGTGGTATATAAGTCAAATAAATAAATAATATACAATCTGATAAGATCTCTCTTTCTCTCTCTTTTAAACTTATGTGCTCCAAATATTAAGGTTTAATAGGTGGCTGTTCAGATGGTCATTCTCAGTTATTCCAGTTGCAAAAAAATAGTGGCTTCTCCACCATCAGGTGCCTAGAACCTTCTTTCCCAGCCTGGCACCCTCGAGAAGAGTTGACACAAAACGTTCATAATCCTCTGCTTGCACAACTACAAGGGGATGACTCACCTCAGAAGGGCACTAAATTGGGGAATATTTATTTATTTATTTATTTATTTATTTATTTATTTATTATATTTATATCCCGCTTATCTTCAATTCTGAACTCTAAGCGGCTTACAACAATGGACTACAAGTATTACAGACGCAAAACAAAATACAAAATACAGTATGCATTTAAAAGAACAAGTAATACAGCAATACATACAAAGAAAAACCTAGAGGCACCTCAACGAAACATAAAACCTAACATTATTGGTAATACGCGATACGATGGCGGGAAAAAAGAAAAGAAAAGAAGGAAAAATTAATAACGATCGCCAAAGGCCTCCCGGAATAGATGAGTTTTTAAAGCCTTCCGGAAGGCCAGCAGGGACTCTGCAGAGCGCACTTACTTCAGAGGGGATGGAGTTCCAGAGGCTAGGGGCCGCCACCGAGAAAGCCCGGTTTCGAGTACTCGTTTTTCGGGCCTCTCGAGGGGTGGCGACCCGAAGCAAGTGCGCTCGCGCCTGCCGAACGGGCCAGGTCGAGGTGGATCGCTGAGTGATACGCTCTGCCAGGTAGTCCGGTCCCAAGCCATGGAGGGTTTTATAAACTAAAACCAGGACCTTGAATCTAATCCGGGCCGCAACGGGCAGCCAGTGCAGGCGGGCCAGGACTGGCGTAATGTGCTCGTGGCGACGCACACCCCCCACCAGCCTGGCCGCCGCATTCTGGACCCGCTGCAGGCGCCGGAGGAGATTCAAGGGCAACCCCATGTAGAGAGCGTTACAGTAGTCCAGCCTCGAGATCACCAGCGCTTGGACCACTGTTCTCAGAGAGTTCGCGTCCAGGTACGGGCGGATCTGGGTGATCCGACGGAGATGGTAATAGGCGGACCTGGTCACCAACGCCACCTGGGACTCCAAGGTAAGCGCCGGGTCCAGGAGCACACCCAGATTCCGCGCCCTTTCCGCGAACCGGAGGGGGATCCCCCCCAGCCGAGGAAAAGGACCACCGAACCCAGACGGCGAGCTCCCAAAGAACATAACCTCCGTCTTCTCGGGGTTGAGCTTAAGCCTGTTCGCCCCGGTCCAAGCCAGGACGGCCTCCAGGCACCCGTCGAGAACTTCCACAGCTTCCACAGCAGAGGTGTTAAAGGAGAGATAGAGCTGCGTGTCATCAGCGTACTGATGACAGCAAACTCCAAAACTCCTGATGACCCCCGCCAACGGCCTTACATAGATGTTAAACAGCATGGGGGACAGAGACGACCCCTGTGGAACCCCACAAGGGAGAATCCAAGGGGCCGATAACTCCCCCCCATGCTGAACATACTGGGGCCGCCCCTCCAGGAAGGAACGGAGCCAACTGCGAGCAGTGCCTCCGATTCCAACCTCAGAGAGCCGGTCCAGTAGGATACCGTGGTCGACGGTATCAAAGGCCGCTGACAGATCCAGGAGGACCAACAGGGTAGAGTAACCCCTGTTGGCCGCCCGGAGAAGGTCATCTTGCAGGGCGACCAAAGCTGTTTCGGTACCCCGACGGGGCCTGAACCCGGACTGGCAAGGATCGAGGCACTGCCGATCCTCCAGGTATGACTGCAGCCGGACCGCCGCCACCCTCTCGATCACCTTGCCCATAAACGGGACATTGGCGATGGGACGATAGTTTGTTAAGTCATCCACCGCCAGGCCAGGTTTTTTCAGAATGGGCTTCACCACCGTCTCCTTCAGACGAGAGAGAAAGACCCCCTCACTGAAGGAGGCGGTGGCAATGGCCGAAGCCCATTCGGCCATGGTCCCTCTGGCAGCTCTAATTAGCCAGGCAGGGCAAGGGTCGAAAGGGGTGGAGGCAGGCCGGCAATGCGCCATAGCCTTGGAGGCCTCGACAGCGGAAACAGGCCCAAGCGCATCCAACCGAGGCGACAAAGGCGGACCAGCGACTGGGGATGGCGGGGCAGGGCCACTGCAACCGGGGTCAAAGCCGGCACGGATGGCCTCTATTTTGGTTCGAAAAAAGGCTGCAAACTGCTCACTACTGAACTCAGTAGGAGGAGGCCTAGCCAGACTAGGATTGTTGAGGTCTCGAACCACCCGGAAGAGCTCCGCCTGGCGGTTCGAGGCCTCAGCAATTCTCAGGGAGTTAAAAGATGTTCGAGCTTCCCTGATCGCGTTGGTATAGCGACTAGTCTGGGCGTCAACAGCAGCCTTACTTAACGCCGTCCGGGTTTTTCTCCAGCTGCGCTCTAGCCTTCTCCTAACCTGCTTCATTGCCCTAAGCTCCCCTGTGAACCATGGGGAGGGCCGGGCTCGGCAACGGAGAAGGCGCTTGGGGGCGATCCGGTCGATGGTGTTGGCAGCTGTTTCATGCCAATGATTGGCCATTGCCTCAGCCGGAGCGCCAGTCATACCACCAGGAAGGCCCCCGAAGAGCTCACTGAACCGCTGAGGGTCCATAAGCCTTCGAGGGCGGGCCAGAACTGAAGGCCAAAGGTCCCCGCGGGGAGGGGCCGGGATCGCCAGGGAGAATGAGAGCAGGTGATGGTCTGTCCATGACACAGGGAGGGGAACAATGTCCCCCACCTCCAGACACGAGTCCCCCGACATGGAGGAAAAAACCAGATCCAGGGTGTGACCGGACCTGTGGGTGGGGCATAAAACATGCTGGGACAGACCCATGGACGCCATGGATTCCATGAACTCCAGAGCCACCCCAGAGAGTCCATCGCCCGCATGCACGTTGAAGTCACCCACGACCAAAAGCCGTGGGGACCTCAGCAGTGCAGCTGCAATGAACTCTGTAAGCTCTGGAAGGGATTGTGCAGGGTTGCGGGGAGCTCGGTAACCCAGCACAATGCCAAATCTGTCCCGCTGTCCCACCAACAGGTGAAGCACCTCTAACCCCTGGCTAACCAATGTCGAGGCCCTGCTTACTAGAAAAGAGTCCCTGAAAACAATAGCGGCCCCTCCCCCCCTTTGACCCCCCAACCTTCCCACTCCCTCAACCTGATAGCCGGGCGGGCATAGGAGGGAGAGGGAAGCCCCCCCTCCGAGCCCACCCAGGTCTCGGTGATAAATGCCAGGTCGGGCTTCTCCTCCACGATGGTATCATAAATAATAGGGATTTTATTATGCACTGACCTGGCATTCAACAGGATACAGGGAAGGTTGGGGGCGCTGGTGGTAGGACTCCCAGGCACGTGGCAGAGAGCCGAGGGGTCAGAACGAGGGACAGGCACGAGTTGCCTGACCCGCGTTCTTCTGGTCTGACAAACCCAACGGCTACAAGCGTAACGCCCACGACCCGACACCGTCGGAATATGAGCCCCTGCTAACATGGCGCAAGAAAAGAAGAGAAAAAAAAAACCCACCTCCTACTACTGCTTACAATACAGACAAGGAAATGCAGTACTAGACTTCAAATCAGCAAAGTAAGAATAATCAACACTATACAATAGCAATAAACAAATAAGAGCAATGACACAAACTATTGCAATAAAAAAAAAGAATATGCAAAAGCACTACAGTCAATGCAAAATAACAACAAAATACAAACTAATGACAACGAGTCACTAGGCTACCCACAAACAACAAGCAATAGTAGTATAGACAAATAATAATAATAATAATAATAATAATAATAATAATAATAATAATAATAATAATAATAATAATAATAATAATAAAATAAGATAACAACCAAAAACAAATAAGCTAAAAGCTAAAATCAAATTAAAATAATACCAATGTGGGTCCACCGTCAGGGCAAATTGAGCACACCTGGGGAGGGAGGGAGGGAAGGGGGAGGAGGGAGCCAAGGTCGAGTAGAAGTAAGACAGAGAGAATTATCAGGAAGGCCAGGGAGATAAGGCTACAGGCATGGGGGAAGCCGCGGGGGGAGGGAAAAGAAGCAATGGGCCAAGATGTCCAACAGCCCCCCCCCAACCCCTATGAGCCCACCCGCGGTCCAAATCCACCCAGACCCGTCACCCAGTGCTTCTTCTTCTTCGACCTTGAGTTGCCGCCGCTCTCCCTGGTGCCAGGGGACGGATCGAAAGTAGCCCCCGACCCTGCAGAGGAAAGACAGTTCCGCGGGGCGCGTGTGGCCGAACTCGCCGCTCGAGTCTCCGGAAGATATAGGAGGTGAAGCATATTGTTCTCACCGACGGCCGAAAATGCCGTCCGAGCTTCCAGGGGGGAGACAGAGGGGGGGAGAGTATCCCCTACTGCGGCCGGTCTGCCGCCCGGACCACGGCTCCCACAGAGATCTCCAACAGGCAGGGGGCTGAGGTGGTTAAGAGCCCATCTCTGGTGGCCGGAAGCCACCCGAGTTCCCAACCCGGTTAGGGGCTCACGGAAGCGCAAGCACCGGCGGCCGACCTGTCGCCCGAAAACCTCGAGAACCTCATCCAACACCCCGAACAATAGTTCTTGACAAGGGGCGAGGGTGGAAAACGCCTCCACAGGCTGAAGAGCCGCACGCCGCAGATGGAAATGGCTGCGAGCAACCCCAGCCACAGCGACACAGTTCGCGACACAGTTCGCCCTCCACTTCACCCCGCAGGGAAAACCCACGATGACAGCCACCACCTCATTCTGCAAGCCTTCCAGGCCGTTGCAGACGGGCCGGTCGCTTAATCTGGGAACCCCACGGGGGGGGCACGAGGGGGGTGAGCAGGGCTGGATGATTCGGGGGGGCGAGAGAAGTCCCAAGAGCCGGAGAAAACGGGCATGATGTAGCTTGCGTCCTCCGCTTGATGTCTGGGAGAAAGCGAGCCCGATAGATGGAAAACGGGCTCTGCTGGCCTTGCGAAGTCCGGCCAGCTCCCGCGGGAGGGCTCCGCTGACTCGGCATGGTCCGGCCGTCTCCCGGAAGCTTGCGGCCAGCGAGCGGCTCCAGTGCTGGTACGGCAGCTGGCATGGCATGCGAAGCGCGGCGTGCGGCAAGAAACTCGTCAAGGAGGCTCAAACCTCCGGAAAAAGATGGAAAAGGTAAATCCTCCGCTCCCCAGCTCGCCCTGGCGAACCCAAAGGCATTAAGAAAAGAAAAGAACTAGTTCACACGGCAGCGAAAAGAAAAATGACAGGAGAAAACCCACGGTGCAGAGGTGCCGAAACGCCAAAGGGCTGCTGCCGTCCGCCATCTTTAGGAATCTTTAGCATGCCAACAGTTCAGCCTACTGTTCCTTCTTATACATTGAGACAAAAGTGTAGCTATAGCTCAGGATCTCTAGAGCATCACTGATGTTCTCTGGCTGGTTACATAAGCTCAGTGGTTTCCTCAGACTTGGTTCTTCACAGACTTACTATTTAGCTAACTTGCAAACGCTAATGGCATCTCCATCTTCTATCCCTACAGACATCCTACCTAAGATATTTTCCTTTGGGGGAGGGACTGGGTCTCTGGTAATCTGTGGTTGTGGGATTGGTCGCTGGCTTTAGAGATCTAGCTTTAGCCATTTGGGCTCTATGGCCAACTTCTTCATCTGTTACCAGAAATTTTTCCCTCCTAACAGCTGGGTACTTCCTTTTCTGCATAGTTTTCATACTCTTATGACCTGTGGCAGATCTCAGTGTTCTGTTCATAAATGGACAAGCCGACAAATCATAGCAAATGGCTTTACACAGAGTGTCCGTCTGTCAGATCCAAATACTGGCAGCCTCTCTCTAGAGCAGGGGTGATGAACCTTCAGCCCTACAGATGTTTTGGAGTGCAACTCCCAGAATTCCGAGCCTATATTGCCAACGATCAAGGACTGTGGGATTTGCAGTCCTAAGCATTTGGGGAGTCAAAGGTTCTCCACCATGGATCTAGAGAGTGGTTCTCAACCTGTGGGTCCCCAGAGGTTCCTGGACTACAACTCCCAGAAGCCTCCACCACTAGCTGTGCTAGAAGGGGTTTCTGGGAGTTGCAGTCCAGGAGTATCTGGGGACCCACAGGTTGAGAACCACTGAGAGTTTCAGGCAGAATTCTTTCCAAGTTCTTCCTGGAGACAGCAGAGTTTATCTTAAACCCAGGAATTTCTGTATTTGAAACATGTGTTCTCTACAATAGTTTAGGTGTCCACACAGAAAAGAAAACAGCACTCCTGTGACTTTAACAGTGGCATGGAAGAAGGAAATTCACCAAAGTTCTGCTTGCAGACTGTACCTGCTAAAACCCTTTTTGCCCAAATGGTAAAGATACCCAGGTATCTTTTAATGTAGGCATGTCCAAACATCAGCCCTCCTGATGTTTTGAACCACAATTCCCAGAATTCTAAGCTTAGATTGCCAATGGCAAAGGACTGTGGGAGTTGTGGTCCAAAACTTCTGGAGGGCCGAAGTTTGGACATGCCTGTTTTAATATGATCAGCTTTACCACTGAGATACAGTTCAGTCCAATTCATGGTGTTTCCAGTTAAAATGACTTGGGTTATAAGACTGAGGAAAATATACCTGGGGTCTTAGAAACTAGTTGTTAGTCCAGGCAAACTACAAGATATCGTCAAAGAGTGGATGGTAGGCTAACTAAACCCATGGTCTGATTCAACAAGCATCAGGCAGCTTTGAATCTCCAAGTATGTAACTGATAGTCCCGCAAAGGATGAAAGACACACACACACACACACACACACACACACACACACACACACACACACACACACACACACACACACACACACACACACACACACACACACACACACACACACACACACAGGTGACATTTGGGGACTGATGAAGCTGTTTGGATGAACAGTGAAAAGTTTCTATCTCTCAAAAAAGAAGTCCAGTAGCCATGATTCAACTTTCAGATAAACTCGCCTGGATGACTGAGAATCTTCACAGACATATGGGGAATATCAAGTTTGTTGAGTGTGTAGAATGTATCAACTGGATGCCTCGAAAGCAAAACCCACCAACCCATCCTTTATGGTCTGGGATGCCATTGTGATAAAAGTTGAACAAGACTGGTATAAACCAGTATGTATATTTAAAATCCTGTTTCTTAAGTAGGTACAACCATGAAATGGGCTGCAGTGGCTTGGGTGACCTTGAGAATCTTTTTCCAAAGTTGATCTTTGTTTATTTCAACAAGTGGTACACAGAGAAGGTACAGGGTTCTTTAAAGCAAGACTAGAAGAGGGACAGGAAAACGTATTTGGTGGGGGGGATCTCTCTGGAAGTTGAGTCATGGCTACTGGACTTCTTTTTGAGAGATAGAAACATTTTGCTGCTCATCCAAACAGCTTCATCAGTCTATTTTGGGGGATCTTCTGTCAGGTATACATTTCTAGAAGGGTAGCTATTGTAGCCTGAAGGTTTATGAAGTAAAAACAAAACTGTTGAAAAATGAGCCAGGTTTTATGTCATGGCTCTTGCAGACTCCAGACCACTTCTGCAAGTGCATGTGCTAATTTTGCTATAGCAGTTACCTCAGCCGAATCCATGAGAGGGCAGTACAAGCAAAGAATTGTCGCTGCTCAGCTATAACGATTAACGAGGATTTTGCAAGAACCACAATTTGGGATGAAACGGTTTCCCCATAAGCTCTATAGTCTCATGATTTTTAAATAAAAGTACAAAATTCTTGGCCAGAATCTCAATCCCACTTGTGTGCCTCTGGAAACCTACATTTGCCAAAGTATTTCCTACCGCTCCATAAAAATGTAAAACGTTTTCATTTAGCATACAGCATTGCTAGGTATATTTTTGAATGGCTCAGATCCATTTGAAAATATACTGTGTCTTTTCTGGGCTCCCAACCTGGCACAAAATCACTTGTTCCACAGAGAAAGCTCCATAGATGCTTGCACATAATCATGCACGTACAGTGAGCTGTTGTGTGCAAGGAGATGTGGGTTGGGGGCCATAGATGCATTACGACAAGTATTGAATCATAGAATCATAGAGTTGGAAGAGACCTCAAGGGCCATCTAGTCCAAACCCCTGCCATGCAGGAACCCCCATCACAGAACTCCCGGCAGATGGCCATTTAGCCTCTGCTTAAAAACCTCCAAAGAAGGAGACTCCGCCACCCTCCATAGACAGAATATTCCATTGCCGAACAGCTCTAATTATCATGAAGTTCTTCCTAATGTTCAAAAGGAATCCCTTTTCCTGTACTTTGAAATCACTGCCCTGAGTCCTAGTCTTTGAAGCCATGGAAAACAAACCTGTTCCCTCTTCAACATGACATCCTTTCAATTATTGTTGAACCCAGACCTAAAGATAAGTGGGGGAAAACATGATTCTAAATCGTATTTGGGAAATGGGAGATACTATAATGGCAACCACCCACACTGTTCAATGGTCAGAGTTTAGTTCCATGCCAGAGGAATTCTTTTTGGAAATCTTCCATAAATTAGACCTTGGCTAATTTGGGAGGCTAGCACTATGGATAATGGGGAAAGGTAATATGATGGGAGTTGTAGTCTGATGAAACTGCAGGGTGCGTGATAGGGGAAGGCAGGCTTATTTGGAGCTCCATGCACTCTGCAGGACACAAACATGCACTCCCAGAAAGAAATATGGATGGAATTGTTTTCAATAATTTTATACCCCTCAAAATATGTTTTCAATAATTTATACACCCCTCAAATCTAGAAGGGGAAAATCATATCAAACCTTGGAAACTTTCCTTGCAAGGGAATTATTCTAGCCCTTCTGCAGCACTTCTTTTTTGAGGTGGAAGAGGCAGGCTCAATGCATATTAAGTCATCCGTATTATACAGTGTTTAAATGAGCCTGCATGAGAAATTTGCATTACTGGGAGTGGGGGGAGGCTGCTACAGATTTCTAAATGAGACTGGAAACATGGTGGTTCCCCTCCCCCCATCAAATTACCAAATAGTAGCAACAAGAGGAGACCTCAGCTACCCTGGTATGCTTGATATGCAGCCCAACCAGCACCCACCTCCCATGCCTCACTGGTCTTGCTAACCATCACATCTTTCAGAAGGCGGAGGAAGCTACGGAAGGATCAACTGTCACAGATCCGGTCTTTGCTAGTGGAGAAGAACTGCTCAGCTCACTAGGTCACTAGGTCTGCATAGCCACGCCATGCATTTTGGTGCGGAGCGATAAGGAAGACTGGAATACCTTTTATCTGCCACAACTCCTTTCTCCCAGCCATTCGCAATTTTCGTGGGTGCGCGGGTGGCAACCGCATCACTCCTTTCTCCTAGTCCGTGCATGTGTGGTAACCGCGGTCGCAGGCATCCTATTGTGCACGCGTGAATGGCTAGGGGAAAGGAGTTCACACATCACTAACGCCAGCCCCACTGACCAGCAACAGTCTAGATGTTGGATATCCAAATGGTCCGAAAATGGCTGCCAGAATATGATAACCTCAGTCTACATGTGGACAGAGGAAATGCAAAGAAGCGCAAGTGTGGTTCAGGTTGGCAACCTTTATTTCCTGAGCTGGAAAACATTAATCTGTGAATGGATTGCTGACAGGAGAGCAAAGGCTTTGGTTGTGCGCAGGGCTGACATTAAAGCATATTATACTTAATAAAAGTAAGACATCCCCTGAAAATAAGCCTTAGTCCTAGTGTGTCTTCTTGAGAAAAAATAAATATAAGACAGTGTCTTATTTTCAGGGAAACACGGTTGTACTGACAGTTGAAAGTTCATCATGACTCAAAGATCTTTTTCCATGATTTTTTACAACTGAGTCCCCATCTACATATTATAACATTTTTGTAAAATCACTCCTCTAATTTACTTCCATGGAGGCTCATTTGTCATATTGACACCCTTTCATCTCCCTCTAAAAGGCCAACTGGAATTCTTTTGAATCCATTGCAGCACATTATATTTTATACTGGAGTAATCTGAAAATGTCCAGATTTCACTATTTACCTTGCCTTCTGAATCATTTAATTTTTTTAAAAACCCCTTGGTCCTAATGGAGATCTCCAAGAAACCTGCTTCTCCATCTTACAAACAGTTTACTTATTCTTTGTTTCTCTGTTGTATCCATTAACAAGCTACTGAACCATAACAAGTCCTGTTCTCTTATCCCATAAGTGTTGATTTACTCAGGAGCCTTTGTCAATAGCTATAAGAAGTCAATACTTATCAAATCACCCTGCATGATTATTTCCCTTCCCAGTTCTACAAGGCAGGTGAAACAAGTTGTCCTAAGCAGAAGAGCCATGCTGATTTGTCTGCAAGGCTTTTTCTTCTATACTAACCCCTCTGGAGTAATAATGCTGTATGGGAAGGCAACAAATGTAGGAAAATATGGGAATATGATTCTATATTTATTTATTTATTTTATTTATTTATATACCGCCCATCTGGCAGAAAGCTGGTTTAGATAGCCCAAGTGCTTGTATTTGAAGATTCATATCCAAAATCCATTATAAATATTTACATGCATCTTCTCAGACAACTTCCAAGATCCAAGGACCACACACAGAGAACCCTGGAGCTTGGAGGGCCACACCCACACACCCTAACATCTTCCAGTAATGTTTTTTTTATCATCATTATTTAAAAGTCTGTGTACCATCCAGTGGTCATACAGAGTAGTTTCACCTTTTTTTCCAAGAGACTTCTGGTTTGGGAAGAATCCTTAACCTAGAACAGCATGGAGTGGGGGTAAGGGGACTTCTATAACATAAAAAACGTTTTCTGTGAATGTTTTGTTTTGGGACATATAGTGCCTCCCCCGGGTGGCGGGGAGTGGTCCTTCAGAGCTTGCATGCACATATTGTAATTTGCAGGTCCCAAGTTTACCCAGTCAAATAGGATGATCTAGAACCACCAATTAATCACATATCTTTTTTTACTACCTGATTCCCTAGGCCCTTGGTTGGTGAGGGTGGGGAGATGACTACAAACCTCTAGTGCCACATATCCAAACCCCTGATACATAGTGATTGATTACGAGACTAATTTAGTTCCTCCTGTTTTAAATCAATCACTGCCCTCTTTGGCATGTGTGTGTGTTCAGTCGTTCAGTCGTGTCCGACTCTTCGTGACCCCATGGACCAGAGCTCGCCAGGCCTTCCTATCTTCCACTGCCTCACAGTGTTTTGTCAAATCCATATTGGTTGCATCGATGACACCGTCCAACCTTCTCATTCTCTGCCGTCCTCTTTTCCTTTTGCCTTCAGTCTTTCCCAACATCAGGGACTTTTCCAAGGAGTCCTCTCTCCTCATGAGGTGGCCAAAGTACTGGAGCCTCAGCTTCAAAATCTGTCCTTCCAGTGATCATTTGGGGTTGATTTCTTTCAGGACTTTGGCATGTAGAACAGTACAGTTCCATCATCAGATTATTTAACTTTGAGTTTTTTGCTGATTTCATTTTTTTGGGGGGGGAGAGGGGAAGAATCACATTTGATGACTAGTGTTCAACTTAGCTTCACATGTCCCAAATGTCATAATTTGGAAAACAAATACTTTTGCACTATGCCTACCATAACCCCTCAGCCAGGATTGCCATTGGAGAACTGTAAACCTAAAATTACTTTTGAAACTGCTGGCACTGGTATGCAGATACCTAAGCATTGGTGCCCCCATCCCCTTTAAATCTATAGGGTGGATATTCTGAGCTTCAGAGGATAGTGATGTAGGACCTAAGATGACCCATTTGAGAGTCTCTTCCCCACTTGCCTAATATGATGCTTTCCTCCTCAGATATTCTTGCTATTTTGGAAATAAAAGATTGTCTCCAAACAGGAGGGCTTTTAAAGCTTCCTCAAGTTCCTCATCCCCATAGATCTTTTTATTTCACCCTTCCTAGCATCCACAAGCCAGCTTCAAAGGAGCAAACATTTCACATAAGAATGAGGACCTCAAAGAACCAAGCAGACAGAGAATCCTGTTGGTTGATGAGACAACTTGGCTTGCCCATGGCACAAGCGAGAGACACTTTATTCCATAAAAGTAAGGGGTTTTGTTTGCAATTTAATTTGCCAAAATCACTGGTGTGGACCTCAAGGTAGATGGTGTAGGTGTAGAAGAAATCTGTCTTTCTTCCCCTTAACTTCTCTCCCATCATTTAACTTGCTCATCAGGAGAAAGTCTTCAGTTAGGTTGCTTGCCAACTCTGTCACCACATGACACTTATTCTGTTTTTATGCTTTAAAAAAAAAACTACCAATAAAGCTGCTAGAGAATCCCACAAGGTAAGTTTCCTCAAAAGAGACATTTTGGTCCTTGTCACTAAAATTATACATTCTAATTTCATATTACAGTAACTACATTTCAAATACAGTACATTGCTTTTTAAGCTGCTGGTGGTTGAGAAAGGTAAAGATGGGAAATTCACATTTGCCCTTTCCCCCCAGACCCTCTTATCTTGGGGGGGGCAGTGTACAGGTCTTAGAAATAAAAGTCAGGGTGCAGTTCCACACAAAAATACTCTTGGGTTAGCATCAGGTTGACTACACGTGAAATTGATCTAAAAATATCCATCTATAGAACGTATAGCTAAGTGCACCCTTTCTTTGCCTGGAAGCATGTTTCAGTTTGAAAGCAAGGTATTTTAAACAGCCTCAAGTGGGTTGTTTATTTTAACTCAATTGTGCATGTGGCTTATTTTGAATTGATTTGGCATGTGTGCTTGCTTGGGTTGAGTAAACTGTGTCTGTGGAGTTTTATCAAGTAATGAACAACTGAGTTTTGAGCTGCAGGAAAAACCTTGCAGTTTGATTTGTTATATTTTTTTCTATCTGTAATACTGATCTAGTGCTGTTCTAGTTTGAAAGAAATAAAAAATAAAAATATATTAAAATAACACCTCCAATTGCACTGGTAAGTGGCTGTGAGAGGCAGTCAGTGAAAGGATGGGTAGGTCCAAGACAAAGCCTCACATACTTGTGGCACCTGCTTGGCCTCATGCAGCGTGCCATTCACATGCATTCACTACTGCTGCTGCTAGCAGTGTTATTTATAATATTCAGTTTATTTGTTCCTTTTTTTTCAAACTGGGACAGAGTTAATTCATTATTACAGATGGGGTGGGTGGGACAGAAGAGACTGTAAAGTTTCTCTACGGCCCAAAACCCATGATCCTGGCAACCGTTAACTTTACGAGCCCCACACAGTCAAAAACATATGCCAGCACAAGAACAGGCAAGTGCAGGACAGAGCCTCAAATGCAAAAATTTAAAAAACCCATGTGGTCCTCTTAGTCAATATACAGCATAGATTAAAATGGATTAAACGTTGTCCTAGTAGGATGCACACACTGATCCAAAATACACAGGTGTCTACCATGTGACTTTAAATCAACTTCAAAAATCCCAATCCATCACCTGATTTATTTCAGTGATATAGCCACTCCCTGTGTGGATTAATTAGGTTTCCCACCACTATTATTTCAGCTTCCACTCACCAGGATTCCAACCTTGGGTGAATTTTTGGAACACTGTTTGTCTTGGGTTTAGGCTCTCATACAGTACCTTTACAAATTCTTGGCATCCAAACACCCACATTAAAAATAAACATAACCCTCTCTCTCTCCACCCCATTTCTGTCTTCTGTGCTCATAAATAAGCCGGCATTAGTCATCTGTTAATTGCACCAACGGAATGCATTTCTTGAGGGGAATTCATGGAGGCAGACAAATAGTCTCATAGCCCTGAGTAAACTGCTGGATCTAAAGCAAGGCAAACGTATGTAATTTTTATGGCTGATTTCGGCGATCAAAAGAATCTCCAGGCTCAAGAGTTACCAAGACGTTACCATTTTTAGCTTTCACCAGACACAGTTAAAACACCATCTGTTGTGGTTAACTAGCATCCCTTTGGAAGACTAAAATTAATCATAGTGGATAGATACTGTTGCGTGCATCCCACTGCTTTGGAAAATGGGTGATTTCAAAAACGCGGTGGATACCCAGTTCCTTCGGAAGGAAGGACTGGGGCTTACGGAGCCCAGACAGCTACTTCTTTTATTTGTTTACAATCATGTAGCTTGTGCACGGGAGGGTGGAGTGGGGTATAGAGCACAGCATTAACTGCCCCAGGCGTAAGGCCAATACCCACGGTACCCACATCAGAAAGTGATAAGTGCTTCAGAAGAGGCTTTCAGAAACTCTCTTCCCCCTGTCTATTCTCATCAGCCTGCCTTTCTCCAAACAGCAGCTTCCTCGCACATGTCAGTGACATCTCTTTCTATCCAAAGTAGGGGAAAAGAATGGTGGGGTGGGGGTGGGGGGAGGAGAGAAACATATCCATTTCTTTAAAAGGGTGGCAGAGGCTCTTCTTCACAATCTATGACAATAACTTGGACTTTGTAATGTCAACGAGTAGGCACCAGGTAACTGACACTGCTAGAAAATGTACTCACAGCAAGAGTTGAAATTAGAGGTGAGCACTTCATGCTTTGTACGAAGCACCACTGGCAACCTGTGGCCAGTCTTCCTCCTCCCAGCTGCCCCCCCCCGGATCACCCACCAGGCTCCACACACCACTGGTGTCCTCCCCCAGCATGGTGCACCAATCGTCACCAGTGCTCCAGCCAGCTCTTCCTGCCTTCACATGCAACTGACCACTCCATCAGGGAGGTGGAAGGTAGAATCTCCCTACATAGCTGATGAGTGGTCAGCTGTGCACAGAGGTGGAAATTGCTGGCAGGAGCACCAGTGAGGATTGGCAGCGAGTGGTCCAGTCAACTGTGGTGCGTGTGTGATTGGCCACAGGTAGCCTACAGCATTTCGTGCTTCATGAGAAGCAGGAGAAGCACGAAGTGCCCATCTCTAGTCAGAATCAAAAACCAATGAGTTGGAATCAAGAAGTGAGTCGTGGCAACTGGACTGACGAAGCTGGTTGAATGAGTAGTAAAATGTTTCGATCTCACAAGGAGTCCAGTTGCCATGACTCAGCTTCCAGATAACCTCAACTGGAGGACTGTGAATCTTCACAGATAAAGAGTTGGAAGAAGTCCCAAGAGGTTATCCAGCTGCAAGTTGGAAGAAGTCCCAAGAAGTTATCCAGCTCAGCCTCCACTAGCACAACAATATCCTTCTTGGGCCCAGTATTTTATTACAATAGATCAAATTGATATAAACTCAGTTTTGGCTTGTAATCTATACACATTGCTCTCTCCTTTTGTTTGCAAGTCTGATCTGCTTCGGAATGCTGAAATGTGCACCCATTTGTGTGTCTGACTCTCTGCTGTCAGGACTCACGTGTATTTCAGATTCACAGTGATTCTTTTACAAAATACAGTTTCAGCAGGTAGTGTACAAATTGCATTGGATAAGAGGATGTACCACAGACTCCCTCCTTGTTCTTCTTATAAAGTATTCCCTTTCAGTATTCATTGCAGTGTACCCCTTGTGTGAAGGTTGCACTAGTGTTGTGCATAAACTTCCTGTGAGGATATCAGGTGAGAACACTATGCTGGGCTAGAGAGGTTTTTGGCTCTGATCCAGACTAGCTCTTCTCATGTGCAATGGCCTTTAATAATGTACATCCATATGTATTAGGTTTGTTTCCCTATCCCACTAGCTGCAAGAGTCAGACACTGGATGTCCACACCACCTTCAAGACTGAATGTTTACATCTTTACATATATTTCGATACGCAGCCATTGCTTTATTCACTTATTGGCTGCCATTTGTGCAACTCTGCCACAGTTTTAGCTATGCAATTAATGTATGCATTTTATATTCCTGTGTGTCTAATAAAATCCCTCCTTCAAACAGCTTTTTCTGAGTACAGATGCAAGACTTGGCTACAGGCAATAGTTTTATTGGTCATTAATAATTTTTAAAAAGCATTAAAAGCTTTTGTGGACAATCCCAGTTCTTCAAAGCAAGTATGGAAAGTCCAGACATTGCAAGATGTGGTTTGCCAGGAGGTTAGTTTTACATGTAAAGTTCTTGGCAAGGTGATTTTCACCGGACCCATCTGTCTTAGTTGAGGCAGGAGGTAGCAAGGTTGTTGTAAAGTCGCATCTGAAGCTGAGGATTGGGCTTCACACCCCAGTCCTTCAAACACAGGGGAATAAAAGCAAAAGTGTTCTGCTTATATACCGCCCCATACCACTACAAGTAGTCTCTGGGCGGTTTACAATTTTGATTACAGTGTGCAGGCTACACATTGCCCCCCCAGCAAGCTGGGTACTCATTTTACCGACCTCGGAAGGATGGAAGGCTGAGTGAACCTTGAGCCTGCTACCGGGGATTGAACCCAGGTCGTGAGCACAGTTTTACCTGCAGTACAGGCATTTAACCACTGCGCCACGAGGCTCATGAGCCATTCTTTTTCTGAATGTTAGTGGGTCTAATCTATGTTAAGATACACTACAAGGATTCCTTACCGTCATGTCTATTTTAAACCTATATGCGCTGATTGGAGAACATTCTTGGTGGCAGATACAAGTCCCGTAACTATCTATGAGTCTGAACTATAAACTGTATATAGTATCTGGGATCTGCTACATAACAGTTTGCCAGTGATTAATACTGAGAAAGCCAACATGGAGTTATTCATTGATAGCATCTCATTGTACTTCATTATTTCTGAGCAAGTTTTAACAAGACAGCCACGAGTCATTCAGGCTTACGTGCCAAAAGCCAAGCTTTTTAACAACAAAGGCCTTTGGAGGAACTACCATCCGTCTTGGCATGACCTATCATGAAAGCTACCATGCCAAGCATTCACTTTTTGTCTTTTCAGAACCGGTCCTTGCCTTGTGCTTTTTTGCTCTGCCTCCCTGATATCTGCCTAGTGGCTGCAGATATACTAGCACCCCTGAAGGGGAACTTTCAACTCTGGACAGCTTCAGTCACATTGATTAACCTTACTAGGGCCTGGCCAAAACAAACATTGACTGAATTTTCCCCTCCTCCCATCTTCTTACACAATATTAATCTTGGCCTCCCTGAAGCTGGGATATTTTAAGTGCAAGCAACAATATGAAAAAGACATTGCCACTACTGGCAACTCACTTTTCCATTAATGTCTAGAGCGGCTTACCTCCAGACTTTCAATTTAGAGTAACCCTATTGACCATGATAGCTGCCTAGATGCCCTAAGCACATCCGGTCTCGCCTGATTTCGGAAGCTAAGCAGGGTCAGCCCTGGTTAGTACTTGGATGGAAGACCACCAGGGAATGAATACCAGGCGCTGTAGGCACCTGGAGTAAGAACTGGCAAACCACTCCAGTATTCCTGCCACGAAAACTCCATGGACATGGAGTCACGAAGAATGGGTCATCATGACTGTGAATTCAAAATGGGAATGTCTTTTTTCACCCACTCCAGACACTGCATCAGATACATGGAGGACCCAGGATGTCATAATGTGGACCCCAATCAGAAAAGCTCCCAGTTTATCAATGGCACAAATGGTAGCTAAAATATATTTTGGTTAACAGCTCTAGTCCAGAATGTGCCTCTGCGGTTGGATGTTGGAATATTCTGATGGTCAGGTACTGATAAGTTTCATTCAGTAAATAATTCCCCAGAGGTTAGAATTAGAGTTATATTGCCCGTCAGTGGAACAGCAAGAAAAATGACAATTGTTGCCTTTAGCATCTAGATCAAGGCTTATGATGTCCAAGCAGAGTCTTGTGTCACTTTTAAAAACACCAAATTCAATTTAGCTTAAATGTTTGTGGGCTCTAGCTCACAGGCAAATGGCCTATAGCTCACAAATAGCACATGCCAAATAAAACTCACTAGCAGTTAAAGGGCCACTGTATGTTGTTTTTACTGCTAGCCAGGCTACATCCTGGGAAATACTTAAGTGAAGACTGGGGTCTGATCTGAGACCAAGCACGTTTGGGCTCCTGTACATTCAATAGGAATGCAGACAGGACTTCTGCAGCCACTTTTTCCAAGCTGCCACTTCCAAGACATGGCACTGCCTGCAACATGTGGGACTCAGCCTTTCAACCAGTGGCAGCAGGCGTCCAACATCTAGAAGCTTTGTTGTGGAGCACACTTGGAAGGAACACAGACCCTATATATGCCAAGGGGAAGCTGGGGGTGGTGGATGGTAATTCCCAGCCAGAAGGCTTTTTAAAAATAATATGGGGGAATTGATTGAGAAGGAGGAGGAGGAGGAAGGAGGAGGTAGCAGTGCAGAAAAGTGACATTTTATAAGCGAAAAGGGGCCTCTATTGATTCTCTCTTTCTCACTCACTCACTCACACACACACACACACAGTTGTTTTTTTCCCCTCCAGAAGAGAAGCCAAGAGAGGCCTTCGTGGCTGTCTGGCCCCGATCGCCATCAAGCTCGTATTGACTTCCAAGGTCGGTCCGTAAACACCCCTTAGCAGACAAGCCCCATTCGCCTCTCTCTTTCTCCGTCCCCCCCCCCTCCACCCTCCCTCCTTCCCGCCGCTTCCCCTTCCCTTCTCCGCCCGGCCAGCTCCAGCTCCAGCGCCCCGTCTTCTTCCTCCTCCGTCCTCCGGGCGCGCGGGGCTGGGCCAGGGCCGGGAGCCAAAAGAGCCAAAAGGGAAGGGAAGGAAGCGCCTTTTATGGCGCCAGGAAGCGCCATGTATGGGCCGGGAGGAGGAAGCGCCATGTATGGGCAAGGCTGTTTCCTGCGCGGAGCCCAAACGAGGGCCGCTTCCGCCTTAGCCTTGGCTCGGCCAGGCTGGGCTCAGGAGGAGAGGACGGACGGGGGGGGGGGGGGGGACGGGAGGGCTCCGGCGGCGGCGGCGGCGGCGGCGGCGGCCAAGAAGCGTCCGCAAAACGGCCTGCCTGCCCGGCTTGCAGAAGGCGAAGCTTCCCAAGGGAAGGCGCTTCTGACGCCTTTCGGGGGCGCAACGGGAAAGCCGGCCCAGCCAGGCACGTTTGCTCGAGCCTGGCCTTGGGAAGGGGGCCGGGCCGGGCCGGGCCGGGGACTCTCCCGGAGAGGGAGCGGCTGGAAAGGGAGGACGGCCGGCTCCAGATTTGCCCCCTCCTCTCGGGCCCAGCTCCGCCTCGCGTGATGCCGCCTTTTCCCCCCGCGCCTGGGGCCGGCTCCAGGGAGAGTGACGCAAGGCTCTTCTTTCCTGTCACTCTCTTCTGTGCCTGGTCAGCTCTGGAGCCCAGCTTTAAATTACAAGCAGCTGCTCGCGGGGCTGAGCCAAAACAGATTCCCTCCCGCTGACGAGCCCCCGTCGGGAGAGCGCTCGGGCTTCCCAAGCCAAGGCGCGCGCGCGCACATGCACATGCACACACGCACGCACACGCATGCATGCACACGAATCCGGTGTCCTTGCAAGGGGAAAAGCCGTGTGAAGCAAGCAGGGCAGAGGCTCCGGCCCGGATCCTTCCTGCGGCAGCAGACAGAAGAGAGAGTCAGTCAGCGGTTTCCGTTCCGGCGGCGGCGGCGGCGACCATCTAATAAGCCAGCCCGCGCTCTCGTTTCTCTCTCTCTCCCCACCCCCCCCCCGGTCCTTTCCCGGCTTGGCAGGGCTGAGCCCGGCGCCTTGCCATCCAAGTGGGGGATTCCCAGAGTCTGTGGCCCTGGGAGCGGACGTGCGAAGCGCGGGCTCGTTTTAAAGGAACCGCCACCCTTTCCACCACTCCCGGCGAAAGAAGCCGACGGATCCGCATCCCTCCTCGGTCTCCATCCGGATTCTCGAGCAATTAAGCAGAGGGAGAGGGTACCCGGCCAAACGGAGGCGACTCCCTTGCACATTCAGGATCGTTGGGTTGTGGGATCCGCAACCACACTCGGTTTAGGGGTACGTGACACGCTTTCGACCCACTCGCGAGTCAGGACCCTCTTCCGCACGCCCAGCGCGCTGAAAGGAGGGGAGGGGAGGGGAGGGGAGGGGGTCTCTCCCCTTTCATGTCGGCGCACATTTCGACGGTGCCTGGAATCCTCGTTATGGTTGATCAGCCCAGATAAAAGCCGGGTGCGTCACTCGGGGCCTCCCCCTCCCCTTCCCAGCCGCTCGCGGCTTTGCAGAGACAAACAGAACCTCCTTTCTGCCTTGAAAACCCTGCCGTACTAATAAAACCGGGAGGCCGAGAGGCCCCAGTTGCCTCCGGTCTCGCCATGACCCCTACTTACAAGGAGACTTCGGCATCAGAGGTTATTACAGTGGACCCTTGTATAACAAAGGGTTTGTATAACATAAAATCTGTATAACATAAAAAATTCCGGAAATAGGGGAAATTTTTGCTTAACAGAATCACCTATGGGGCGAATCTGTACAACATAAAAATGGGATTACTCCGTTTTCAATGCATTCCTATGGGAAATTTGTATAAAGGAAAATTTGCTTAACATAATTTCATTTGGAACGAATTAATTCCTTTATACAAGGTACCGCTGTAGTTGGCAGGGAGATCTTGAGGTTTTCCTCTTCATTTTGTTTCAATAAGCGCTTACTCAGGCGGGTAGCCCAGATCCTAAAAATGAGGACCCTTTTCTCCATAATCTCAGCTGTCATGTCTGACCATCTTTCTTCGAGAACAAGAGAAAATGCATTTTGCACACTCAGAGGCACTCCTAGGTTACCTATGCTCCAAAACAGACCTAGGTGTTGGGTTCCAGACATGCGCCATATTGAAATCTGGCTCAGCTGCTTACAGGAAAGAACATCCCGATGAAACTGAGGCCAGTGACTTCCTTACACAGGAAGCTTTTTATTTTTACCCAGAGTCACCCCTCCTCCAGTTCTTGACCCATTGCCGTTCTTCCCATCCCTCGCCATTTACCTTGTGCGTTAGGCCTAAGGAGGTTTAAAGGGGTCACAGATCCCTTCCCTGCCGCTGGCTGGAGTTAGGCCCACGTCCGCCAAGAGGAATGACTTTCCGTCTGAGAAAACAATACCACAGTTCCTGCGAAGAGATCGGGGACGGAGTGGGGTGTGTGTGTGAGAGCAGCCTCGCCAAAGCCCAGCCTTTGCGATTGGTGACTGATTTCCCACAGGGCCAGCGCTGCCTACGGGCAACCGTTCTCACAAACACTGCGGTAAAATACGCCAAGAAAAAGATGCTGCCCCTCCTGAGTCGCCCTGCATGTCTTATTAGAAGCTTTCCCTGGGCTGTGGGCTCCACGGCTTCACATCGCCCGGTTGTTGCTCAGGAGGCTGACCCGACAGCGTCATCTTTTGCAAGGGTCCTGTCCAGCTTCTTGACTTAGCCAGGAAGGTGGAGGCGGCCAACCATCGCCCCCCCCCCCCAGCCCCAGGTGTGTGTGTGTGTGTGTTGTGTCGTTACAGTCGTGACCGACTCTTCGTGACTCAATGTCCATGGAGTTTTCTTGGCAGGAATCCTGGAGTGGTTTGCCAGTTCCTACTCCAGGCGCCTACAGCACCTGGTATTCCCTGGTGGTCTCCCATCCAAGTACTAACAGGTAGCCCTGCCGAATCCATCCGGAAGAGCTGGCACGGGGGGGGGGGGCACACCAGGCTGTGAGGACTGCTTAGCAGGGGCTCCTAAGGGAGCGGCGGGGAGGGGTATAGCTCCTCAGGGTACAGAGAACGAGAGAGCCTTTTTGGGAATCGGGGAGAAGTGCCTTGAAAAGCTAAATATCCCGACGAGAGAAGAACAGAAGAAAGAAGCAAAATAAAAAAGGTGTTTAAAAAAATTAGCTTGTTCGAGGAAGATTATCAGAAGCTGGATTATACTGAGAGCACGAAAAGTACTCGGCCAGCCTCTGGTCCCAATTTCAGCCTTGCCAGCCGCGACTGCGCCTCTGCTGCACGTCTCGCCGTTCCTCCCTCGGGCTATAAAATTCCGACCAGCCTTCCAGGTTTGTTTTGCAAAGCAGCTTTCCCCAACTCAGTGTCCTCCCGAAACCATTGTAGGTGAGGATGGTGGGGGATGGATGAGGGACTGGGAAAGGCGAAACCATACCGGGTCCATTGGAGGGGCGCCCGGCGCTTGCGAGGAGAAGACGACGAATGTGAGGTCGGGCGGTCTGTCTCAGAGCAGGCTAAGCACTCCGTCAGCAATGGGGCAGGAAAGTGCAGTCAACCTCCAAGGGGTCCGACCAAAGGAAACGCCCCCCCTCCACCTCTGGAATAGGCTCCGGCTAGCTGCCGCTTTAGGAGGGACAGCCTTCTCCCGCGCCGGGAAAAGGCAGGTTCCCACTGGTCCCCCCGCTGGGCTGGGCTAGATAAGCCGGCAAAGCCTCTCCCAGCTGAAGGTGGGGATCCTGGCCACTTTCTCACCCGCACAGCAAAGCTCCACATACAGACCCTCTGATAGGCGCACACGCCCGGGAGGTAGCTTGCCTTGGCAGAAGAAGGATAAGAGGGAAAGGAAACGTGACCTGTTGAACGTGTGCCTTGGAGAAAGGGGGGACATAACCTGTTCAACGTGTGCCTTGAAGAAAGGGGGACGTCACCTGTTGAACGTGTGCCTTGAAGAAAGGGGGACGTCACCTGTTGAACGTGTGCCTTGAAAAAGGGGGGGACATAACCTGTTGAACGTGTGCCTTGGAGAAAGGGGGACGTCACCTGTTGAACGTGTGCCTTGAAGAAAGGGGGGACATAACCTGTTGAACGTGTGCCTTGAAGAAAGGGGCACGTCACCTGTTGAACTTGTGCCTTGAAGAAAGGGGGGACATAACCTGTTGAACGTGTGCCTTGAAGAAAGGGGGACGTCACCTGTTGAACGTGTGCCTTGAAGAAAGGGGACTGCTTTACCAGACAAATTAGCTACCGCGGGTGGGTGGTGGGGGGGCTGGAAAAGGGTCGGGGTCTGTACAGCTCCGAAAAAACATGGAATGGCACTTACTTATCCAGCATCCCAAGGTATTCCCTACCTCGCTATAATGCTCTTCTGGCTACATTACACACAGACACACAGAGAGAGAGAGAGAGAGACACAGAGAGACACACAGACACACGCCGTCTGTCCCAAATGCCGTTTCGTTTGCACATCGCTTGCGACGAGAGGACTTTTAGGGGGACACTCTTCCGGTGCACAGGTGGAGCCCTGAGGCAGGCGTCACCGTCCTCCGAGCCCTTAAGAAAGCGAGTCCTTTCCTACGGGGACCTAACCGAGGTCCGTCCCCGTCTCCGCTGGGAGGATCCGAGAAAAATCGGAAGTGCCACCTTTTTTTGCAGCAAGGGCTCCTCTACACCTGCCGACCTCTTTGGACTGCGGGTTATGTTTCAGGCGGAAGAACCTCTCCTTAGATGAGGCGCGGTGGGGAGGGGAGGGAAACATAAGCGTCCACAGATCTTCAAAAACTTATATGTCCAACTCAGGGTTTTTGCTACCTTTCAGAGTACCTGAGAAGCGGGCGCCCTGTCTTCTGCGTGAGAGACCCACGAGGGAGGAGTTGGAGAGCCGTCAAGTTTACCTTCTACTCCTCACCCGCACACCTACACGCACCCCGCCGGAGGAGACGGTGAGGCGGAGCTCCTCGGTCCACGGGCTGTCTCCGCTGTGAGAGGAAAGTGTCCCAGTTGTGGGTGCCAGAAGGGTCCGCCTCAGGAAGCCGCGTGGGAGGGCAAGCCAAGGGAACCTACCTGGACATAAAAGGTCCTTTTGCTCCGACGGCGCGCAGGACTCCTTTTTAGGGCTTTGAGAGGTCTGGACGGGGAAGTCCCACTTTGCCGTCTTGTCAGACCCACTTTTAGTTCCCGCGGGAGGGATCCCGAGTTAAACACCAGCCGGTTTAGAAGCAACAAACCCGCCCCTTCCAGTTGCAGGGTGTGACTGCGGGACAGGGCAACATATTACCGGGGGAGATGTCCCATGCCCTCTTGATCTCCCCCGCTGCACCGGAGAATGCCTGCCTGTTCAGAACGACAGTCCTGCTGAGAGGGGCGGGAAGTGGCAAGCTCATGTCAGAGACCTTGAATCTTAGGAGCGGAAAACTTTCAGGATCGCAGAATGAAAGTCTTCGATACAAACCTGGTTTCCTAAAAACCTGCTACTGAAAGAAGGCGAGGAGTCTTCCTCCCTAAGCCCCGCTCTGCCGCCTGGAAGGACTCTTTGAGCCCCGCCAGAACTGCCCGTCCCACAGTTGACCCATCTGTGCAATGGGAGCTATTCTGGCTCACTTCAGGGGGATGGTTGCGCCGGGGGAGTTGTTGGCGCCATTCAGGGGGCAGTCACAGCCCTGCTAAGAAAGGGAGCGTAGCAGGCACTACTAGTCCCTGAGTAAACATGCCCAGGTTTGCAAGCAAAAGCGACAGTCCTCCGCAGGCTTACCGAGAGACTAAAAGTTCTATTCAGCGCACTGGGGTTTATTCCCGAGTAAACAAGAACAAAGTTCAAGTGAAAGGATCACGCCTCCGGAACAACCCAGGGCAGCGTCGAACTCCTGCATCGGCAACTGTTCAGCTCTTCCGCTGCTGGAGCCGAGCACTTAGCGATCAAAGGCAGTGAACCAATATGAAACTCCCGTTCTCGCGGGGACTTCCTCTGGCACTGCTCAACAACAACAACAACAACAACAACAACAACAACAACAACAACAACAACAACAACAACAACAACAACCCAGGAGCATTTAGGGGCGGGGGCGAACTGCATGCAGCAAAGCAATCACCGCTAGATCCATTGTCCGTCGAGGCAAAGCGAGGGGGCCGAGGCTGTGCGGTGAATAGACAGAAGAGGAGATCTCTCAACCACGCTGTACTGCGGCCAACGTCTAAATTAAAAGCCACCTGCGACCGTCTGCCTATAGCTGGCTATACAGGAAACAGCCTGTAACCCTCAAGCACAAGGCCTGCTTGCTCTCGGTCATCATCTTGGGGCTTGCCATGGAAACAAAACTACCTCTTCATTTCCCCGAGCTCCGAAGTTGGAGGGGAGGTTCTGGGGTTTTATATCCTGCCCCCGGCGAGAGGGGGCAAGAACAGGAGCCTGGGTTTGGGGAGGGGGCGGCGGCGGAGGGCATTAGCAAAGGGCTATGACCTGCCCTATGAGAGACTCCAGGCTCGTGTTACTAGGGGGTGGGGGGACTTATTCGGGCCTTTGCCACCTCATAAAGCAAGGTCAGCAGCGGGCAACCTCCGAGGTCCGTCGTCCTCCCCACTCCACCCCCCCCCCAGCGCTTTGCGGCAGGCCTTTGATTCCCCCCCCCCCCCAGTGGACAGCGTTCAACCTCAGGCCGGGGACCCGCGTTGGATTTCTCTTCGCTCCCCCGGTAAAGGGTCCTGTATTCTCTCATCACATCAAGAGATGTCGGACTGAGCGAGGAGGAAACAGACCGGTTTGGGGGGGGGGGAATCAGATATGCTCCAAGGCTTCTCTTACACCTGAGAGACGTACATTACCTAGAATGCAGACACTGGAACTATCCGAGGCAGAGAGAGAGAGAGAGAGGAGACGCTCTTTCCCTTCTCAGGCCTTGTGGTTTGGGGAGATCTGCCCCGAGGCGCCTGCTAGGCCCCGAATTGGTGGGAGGGTTTGAGGCAGTGCAGCTGACTTTCGAGCTCTGGAACAACCAAGTAACGTTGCCAGGGAAGAGGAGAAACCTCATGCCTTTCGGATGTTGATGCCTCTCAAGTGTCCCGTAAACGGCACAGCGAAGGGAGGGGGGGATGGGAGTTGTGCTGTAATCCAACAGTTTCTGGAGGGGCGATGGGTGCGCATCCTGGCTGTACGGTTTTCAAGCCCACGTCGGAGTTGCAGGAGAGGGGGATAATTCTCTCCCCGCCCCAAAAAACGAGCCCAGCCGGTGCAGCCCTAAGCAACCAGCCTTAGAAAAAAGAAAGACACCGGGGCTACTGGTCTCTCGGTATTTTTATTGACTTTTCCAGAGGCTATTGTACACCAAATATCCCACTGGCAGTAAAGCGCATTCAATGTGTTTATAAGCCAAACAGTCACTTTTGTTTAAACAAACACAAGTACAAAGTCAAAAATAAAACCACAAAAATAATGAACCGCATGTTCATAACATACAAAAAATTGCTGCCTACTCAGTAGGTAACTACGACATTCCAACTGCTGAATATATGTATAAATTTTTACACTTCTGTAACAAAAATAGACTTTTTGAGAAGTTCGGGTGTTTGTGTGTGTGTGTTTTTGTTTGTCTGTTTTTGCTTTTGTTTATGCTTACATTCCTTCTCCCGACCACTTTTCCCTTTTCGGTTTTTGAGCCTCGAGGGGGCCCCTTCCTCCACCCTTTCTTTCCCTTTTCCCCTTTAAGGCGAGATGCAAAGCATCCAATCACACGAACGCATGACGTCAGCAGGGCTTCACAACAAGGCACCAAGACTTGGGACTTTAGGAGGGGGGGGGAACCCAAACAAACCAAGAAAACGAAAACTTTTTGCCACGTGAGAGTGCTTCATCCTCAAGGTGATATGTACAAAGAACATCACACTCTTTTTGACATGCTCAAATAATACATAGTTATAAGTGCTGCTTTGTTTTCCCCCCCTCTTCTCCCCGGCCCCCTCCCCCAAAACAAGTTGTAAAAACTCATAACATCTTCGTCATCACTAAAAGAGCAAAAATTACCATTTACAAAACAAAAGAGAAGATGGCCCTTCGTTCTCCAAAGAATGCAATGGGAATATGCAAAGAGGTCTCTGTTTGTTGCTGTTGTGTTTTCCCTCGCCCAGAAGAAAAGCAAAGCCATGGCACATACACAATAGGACACTGTCTGCCCATGGAGTCCAAAGTCCCTTGCTCCCCTCCTGAACCGAGTCTTTGGGAGGGGCGTTATAATGGAAGGAAACATCTATTCGTCCATGCAGATTCAAACGTTCTCGGACAGAAGCGGAGCGACCCTCGGGTCTCCTGGAGTCCCCGTGGGCTGCTCTTGTGGTTTTTCAGGCAGTTGAAGTGGAACGAGAAGTCCGAGGGGCGCTGGAGAGCTAGGGCGGTGGGAGATGGGTTGCGGGGGGTGGGGGGGGGTCATCATCTCCCTTCCTTCCCGGACGGTGGAGGCCTGCAGGGAAATACCCTAGGCCTCGCCCTCCGGCCCCTTGGCGCCGGCCGGGCGCAGAAGCGTTCATGGGGGGGGGGGTCCCGCCCGACTTTCTCCTCTCAACAGATCTCAATTGTCCGCGGGGGGAAAGCGGCCGCCATGTCGGAAAGCGCTGAAGTCACTTGGGAGGGGAAGGGGCTGGAGATGACCCCGGCGGAGGAGGAGGAGGAGAAGGGGGTGGCCGCCGCCTGGCTCTGAAAAGTGGAGGAGGCGAGAGAGGCGTAGCTGGTGGCGACCGAGGGCGAGGGGAAGGAGGGGAAGGCTGACGTCACGGGCGAGGAGTAGGATGTCACGGGCGACGGGTATGAGGTCACGGGGGAAGAGTAGGACGCCGGCCCCGGCGAGGGGTAGGAGGCGGCTGCGGGCGAGGGGTAGGAGGAGGGGGTCCCCGTCGAGGCGGCGAAGGGCGCCAGCGGGGAGGCGGCGGGGGGCTGCTGGGGGCCCGGGGCTTGGCCCTTGTCCGCCTTCTTGTCCTTCTGCCGGAGGTGGATCTTGGTGTGGCGCTTGCGCTCGTCGCTGCGGGCAAACTTGCGGCCGCAGATGTCGCAGGCGAAGGGCTTCTCGCCCGTGTGGGTGCGGATGTGGGTGGTGAGGTGGTCGCTCCGGCTGAAGTTGCGCATGCAGATGCGGCACTGGAAGGGCTTCTGCCCCGTGTGGATGCGGATGTGCCGCGTGAGCTCGTCGGAGCGCGAGAAGCGGCGGTCGCAGGACTCGACGGGGCAGGCGTAGGGGCGCTCGTGCGGCGGGGTCTTGCTGGGCCGGTTGGGGTACTTCCGCATGCGGCTGGGCTTGACCAGCTGAGCCTGGTAGGTGCCGCCGCCGCCGCCGCCGCCCGGGACGCTCTTGGGCTCGTGCTGGGAGCCGCTGCTGCTCTGCGTGGCGAAGGCCTTGATGGTGGAAAGCGGCGTGAGCGAAGGCTGAGGGCTCGGGAAAGGCTTCTGCTCCGCCGAGCTCAGGCCCAGGTCCCCCGGGGTGGCCGCCTGCTGCTGCTGCTGCGGCTGCTGCGGGAAAAGATAGTCCGGGATGATGGGCAGCTGGAAGTTGCTCTTGCCCGTCGGGTAAGCCGGAGGCGGGAACTGGAGCGAGGGCCCCGACGGGCTGGGAAAGGGCTGGCCCGACGGCTCCGGAAAGAGGTCGCCGGCGGAGGACGAGGCGCCGCCGGGGTTGGGGAAAGTGGGCGCCGCCGAGTAGATGGGGCCGGTGTCGCTGGCTTGCACCGAGCAGCTCAGAGCCGGGCTGGCCGAAGCGGAGGAGGCGACGGGCGGCGAGACGGACGACGACTGGGAGGAGGCGGAGGCGGAGGTGGAGGGGGTGGCCATGCCCACCAGGCCGCTGACCAGGCTGAAGAGGGGCTCCGGCCACAGCGGGTTGCTGCCGCCTCCGCTAGACGCCGGCTCCAGGGAGAAGCGGCCCGTGTAGGTGATGGGCGGCAGGCGGGTGGTGTGGCTCGGGTAGCTGGTCTCCACCAAGGGCTTCTCGCCGTTCAGAGACATCTCGGGGAAAGTGTCTGCCGATGGGGGGAAAAAAGAGCGCCCCAGGTGAGTCCCGCGAAGTCTTCTTGCCCACCGCCAGCCCAGCCTCGAGGGTAACCCCCCCTTTCGCCCCAGAGGTACCCCTTGCCCACTCAGCGAGCTGTGCCTGTGCCTCTGGCTCCTCTCGGGGGACACCCCCAACGCTCTGCCCCACACTGGCCACCCACCCACCCACCCACCCGTTCCAACGCGGAGGTGACCAAAGGGAATGCATTTTCGGAGCGCAACAAATATTCTAACGCCTGGCGCGGGTCCAGCTGCCAATGCCCCTAGCCTGGAGCAGGTGACGCACTTCGGAGAATCCCCCCCCTCCTCTTTCTCCCTCACCCACACTCCGGCGGAATCCCCTCCTCAAGGGCGACTAGCCCCCTCACCTCTATGGGGAGGGGGAAATCCCCCTGCCCTCTAGCTCTGCCTCTCCCCCTCCCCCGGCCCGGGATGCGCCGCCACCTACCTCCAGCGAGGTGGTCGAAGGACTGTTCTCCGCCGTCGCCGGAGGGATGGAAGGCACCGCTGCCCGCGCCGTTCTCGGAGGCGCCGCCGGCGCTCAGGAACTGCGGGCCCCCGCCGGCAAGGAGCATGATCTCCTCCAGTTTAGGGTAGTTCGTGTCCATGGTAGGGGGCGAGTGCGGGAACGAGCCGAAGGGGTCGGCCATCTGCAGCGAGGGCAGGAGCTGCATTTCGGCCTTGGCCGCAGTCATGGGGGCGCGTTGGAGACTGGGTTTTTGCCCTGGGGCTACACCTCGGCAGGGACCCAAAGGGCCGAGGAGGGCGTAGAGCGGGTGGGCGCGGGCTCCACGGCCGGCCTGGGGGTTTCCCCCTGGCTCTGCCCGCTGGAGACGCGGCGCTCCCTCCTCCTCCTCCCCCCCACCCTGCCGGCTGGCCGTGCCCGGGGCTCCCCCTGGCTCGATTCGCTGGAAGCTCTCGGCTTCCCGCCCGCCCCGAACCAGCCTCTATATATCGGATCTCATTGGCCCCGGACCGCCTCTTTCCTGACGTACATGTCCATATATGGAAGGCAGGAAGCCCTTATTTGGTGGCGAGGCGAGAGGACCCCGCCTGGCGTCAGAGCCTGACACTGGGGGAAGCCGAGCGGAGGGGGAGGGGGGGAGGGGGAGCCGGGAAGGCCGCTGCTGCTGCTGCCGCCGCCGCCGACCCTTGCGCTGGAGCCCCGAGGCCCCGGCCGGGTCCTTCTGTGGGTCGGGACCCCTTCGCACGAGCCCCCTCTCGCAGCTACAGGGCTTTCTCACGGGTCGATTCCCCCCCCCCCCCCAACCTCAGCCGCGATCACCGGAAGCCCCCGGACGTGGAGACCATATAAGGCGAGGGCCTTATAAGGACTTGTTCCGGCGCGCGTCTTCCTCCTCCTTATATGGCCGTTCCGGCGGCGGAGGAAGGTGTGGGGGGGAAGCGGCGGGGAGAGACTGGCTGGAAGCAACAAGGGGGAGGGAGGGAGGGGAAGAGGAGGGAAGAGCCCGCGGTCTCCCCGCTGCCTTTGTAGGGGCCAAACTCTGCAAAACCGCCGCCGCTGCCTCCTCCTCTCGCTGGCTGCTGTCCGGAGGCCAACCACGGAGGGACCCGATTTCTTTCCCTTTCGATGGGAGCCGGTCCCGGGGCCGGTGAGAGGAGGCAAAGAAAGGCCAGGCGGTGCCGGTGCAGCGGCAGGACAACATTGGCCACGGGCAGACCCTCCAGCAGGGGTCGCTGGACGAATTCCCCCCCCCGCGGGAATCGCTCCTCAAATTGGGACCGCACGTTCCAGATTGCCGCTAAAGCGGATTAGTTGCACTTTGCATCCCAATCAGGGCCGTTTGAAGTGAAAAGGGGGATTATTCCTCCTCCTTTTTTGAAACATAGAAGCCTTCTAATCCTCGTGAGTGAATTCAGGACCAGGAAGTGTTTTTTTTTTAAAATATACAGTATATAAAATCTCAAATTGGTTATCGTGCGATGCAAGGGTATGGCGTTTTAAGCGGTTTGGCATTCCCTCTACCGCACGCTGTTAGTCTTTCCCTCTGTGGTGAGTGCACCCCCCCCCCCTCACCAGAGTCCCTGGTATTGCTTTACCAGTGAAATGGAGCTCCTTCCACTGTGCTGTTGCTCAAATGTTTTAGGGAGGTCGTTGCTGGCACTCTCTCTCGGTGGGCACTACATGGCCGAGGCAAGGGCACCCTCTCACCCTGTTCTGTCCTGCTAACGTACGGGATGGGCGTTATCTATTCGCTGATACTTTCCAGGGCACTTCGGGCTTTTGCACCTTTCTCCCTTGGCCTCAAATTCTATGGTGCACGTAAGAAATCATCCCCCTGCGGTCCTGCTTTGCAAGGTGATTTCATAACTGTTAGGTATCTGGGGAGCTAATCACAACTCTCTATTGGGCTAGCTTTTTGGAGGATTTTTAGATCCAATCTTCTCCTTTCAGCGCTTTGTAGTCTCACTTCCCACCACCCCACTCCTTTTTGCGAGAAACGAGCAAACTGGGCAAAGTGCCAGTGCCCAGCACCCGGGCCGCGCACACTGCAGAAGGCTGCAGAGGCATCTCGTCAAAGGGAATTTCCTGATGATGCGAAATGCAGGGAATCTCGGGGAGTAGGCAAGCAAAGGGCCTCAGTGCTGCCCCCTGGTGCCCCAAAGGCCAAGCATCGCCTCTGCAGCCGGCTGGCGGCGTTGCGGATCTGGCTGGCTGGCTGGCTGGCTGGCTGGCTGGCAGCAGCAGGTGGGGACTCGCCCCTCTCCCCCCAACGTAGCCTCGGGATTCCTCGCTTCCAAGGAGAAGCCCCCGCTGCTTCCCAGGCTTTCGCTGTTTAGATGCCCCCTCTCTCTCGCTCCTCCCTCCCCCCCTTCCCTTGGCTTCAGCTCGAGCCAGAACTGGAGGCGCAGTGAGATCTTACTGAGCCTGCGCGGCCGCCTCTGCAAGTGCTCCCCCCCCCGCAGTCCTGAGAGACTCGGCTTGTAGCTCTGAGCTGGAGAGGCTCCGCGGCTGGAAGGGAGCGAATGCTGCAGAGAAGAGCGCGCTCGGCAGCCCAGCCCGCCGCCGCCCCCCGCCGCCCTTCCTCCATCCCTCCACCCCCCCTCCCGGGTGGGGGCCTGAGGAATCCCTGCCACTGAAGGGAAATCCTCGGAATCCGCAGCCAGGGAGGGAGGGAGGGCGGGCGGAGGAGGATGCTGATATTACTGCTGCTGCTACTACCAGTGCAGGCAGCCTAAGCTTCAGGCGCTTCCAGCTCCCCCCAACGCCCCACTATCAAGACAACAGGGCTGGCGTGCGCCAAGAGGATTTAGTTTCTTAGCCGACACCCCCCCCCCCGGTTTTTCTTTAATTAGCTGCCGCCGTCTTCCTGGATCCCCCCTTCCCAACTCTAAAAAAAAAAAAAAGCTCCAAACTGTGGGGCTTTAGCCTGAATGGACGGTGGTGGAAGGGATCTCGAATTTAGAACCAATGGCCCCTGATTCTGCACCTTTTCCCTTTCCTGCACCCTTTCCCTTTCTGCACCCTTTCCGTGGCTCTAGCCAACGTCCAGGCGCCCGTGGGAATCAGAGAGAAAGATGGCTCGCCGATTTATTTTGCAAGAGATGCCTGTCGGTGCCGAGCATCCCCGTCTCTCGCTGCGCATGCTCAGGAGATCCCTTGTCGTCGTCGTCTTTCGCGCGCGCTCGGGGCCACGTCACTCTGCGGGCTCCGGAGGCTCCCTCGCTCTCAACCACCCCTCCCTACCCCACACGCCTGGCTGCGGAGGGCCTCCTCGGCGAGAGGGGGGGGGTAGAATGGGAACGGGGAGCACCAAGCCCCCCCCCCTTCCCCTCCCTGCCTGCCTGGTTGGGGGTTCATTATTGAAGAAGCCCGGCCTTGAAAAAACCGGCTCGCTTGGAGCAACTTCCGGCGCAGCCGTAGCAGGGAGAAAACAAGGCATTAAAAAAGCGATCGGAAACAAAAAAAGATCCACCGCATCATCCCAGGATGGTCCAAATGGGCCCACAGCACTCCAGGCTCCGAGCCTCTGAAGATGAGCCTCGGAAGAGGCCAGTCGTTTCATGCCTCCTGCAGAGTTAAGTCCACCAAAGCAGGAGCAGGCCCTTCTCTTAAGGGAGAGGTCGGATAAGCAAGACAGTCTGCCAAGGTGCCAGCTAGCTCTTCTACCAACCCTGGCACTGCCTTCTGGCTGTTCCACTATCCACTGCTCAGAGATAAGCAATACCCTGACGCTGTTGCTGTGTGTAGTCTGGCTTCCCTGTGCTGTTGGGTTGCGCTGCCCCCTGGGCTTTTCAAAGGCAGGCTTCTTCTGCAACCTGCAGGGTTTCTCCAGCATCCTGATGCTGCTGCTGGCTCCTTTCTCAGAGGGGCCCCATCAGTCTACACAGCCATCAGTGCTGGAGCGCTTTAATCAGGAAGAAAGGGATGGCTGTGTGTGTGTGGAAAGATCACCCATAAGATTTCAGGACACTAAACAGCATTATTTTAAATCATTGTGTGGGAGACATTGAAAAACATGCGGATCACCAGAGGCTACAAAAATGGAGCACAAATAAAATGTTGTCACAGTGATGACCAGAATGGAGGCTACAAAGACTTGGGGGGGGAAATAACAAAGAAGCAGCTAGAGAGAAATTGATAGCATCACCATCCTCTCAAATACTGACAGTTTGATCCAACAGCCCTGAGCTTCTTCCTGTCAGCTATTACTCAGTCTGGAATGGCTTCAGTGGGTCAACATTCCGCTTCTCCAAGTTCTGAGTAATTTGCCATAGCAACAGGACCAACAGCAATATCCAGCAGGCCCTGTTCATTTGGAAGTGCAATGCCAAAAAACAACACAAGAGCTTGATTGACGGCTATAAGGGTCCTCACTCTACTTGTTCTTCAAAACACCCCATAAGTTGCTCAGTGGCAGAGCTTGTTGAAATTACTTCAGAACTACAGCTCCCAGAATTCCTCGGTGAAGAAGGACAACCATGCTGCCTAAGGGCTTGTAAATCACATCCAAATTTATTCCTCCCATTAATTTCACAGCTTCTGGCGTGAGATCAGTGCTCATGAACCAGTTCCAGGTCAACAGATGAAAAAGAAGTCCCAGCACATGAGGAATCTGGCCTCTCTTCAGCCCCCCCCTTTTTTTTTTTTTACAATATAGAGGAGACTGAATTGTGTCCTATCCTGCAACTGGTCCTAATCACATAAGTCAGTGGGGGGATCATTTACAGACCGAGCCAGGGGAAGGTTTTTTTGTGGGCTTTTAAAAGTGTTTTCTTCCTCCTTTTGAAATCAATGGGGCAGACATTCTTTGTGGTCCTGCCTGTTTTCAAACATTTTGCCAACATCTCAGGCAGCTTCTTGAGCTTCTCAGCTGGTGGTGCTTCAACCATGCCTGGTGCCCTAAAGCTATGAGATGTGTCCTTGTTAATATTCTCCATTGCATTTCAGGGATGCTGTTCTAAACAGAATGTAAATTAAGAGAGAAGAGATGATTAAGAATAGCTGTAGTGCATTACTTTATTCTTCAGTTAAGTTGTGAAGAAGCCCCCAGTCTACTCTGTATTGAAATAAAGGGCAAGCAGATTGGGTCCAACCTGCCCTGTACTCTTTAGAAAAGGTTCCAATCTACTCCATTCCTGGATCCATAGCACTATTTATAAATTTCCCAAACTCTTTTGAAACAAAAGAAGTTTCCAATGAAGGGTGGGGTGAGAGTGTGAATGGTTATAACTGGGACTGGGGTGTGTGATAGAGATGACTACACTACATTCTAACTGTGAAACCTATGCAGTCAACATCCATAAACAACCATTCCTCCTCAATCACACACACACATGAATTAAACTGAATGAAAGAACAACGGGAACAAAGACTTCAGAATGCTGAAAACTACCTAACACAACAGGCAAGACTTTCCCTTCACTCTATAGTTCTTTAAAGTGTGGCCACAAGAGAACACACACCATACAGTGATCCCAGTCTGAGATGACCTATAGCCCTATTAGTTAGTGGTTGGTGTATCAAGGGGAGCTTTGGGGCTTTACTGGATGGAAAGGTTCAGCTGTAACTGTCCCTCTTCTTCAGCACCAGTGACTCAGTCTGCTTTATTACTTTCAATTTCCTCTTTTCTGAATTCAAATCTCTTGCCTATCTTTATAACCCTATGAGTTCCAAACAGGATACAAAATATGTTGTGGCAAATAGCAGCTTCTTGTTCCACGCTGTCGTTGATCTAGTGACACAAATACCTTTGATTCAGCCCAGTTTTGTACATTTGTCTGAAGTCAGTGGATCTACCTACACTGTATCTTTATTCTACGGAAGTACGCCATGTATTTGTGACTACGTCATGTCAGCCAGAATTTTCAAATGACCATCATAAACAGTAAATGTTTCATTCCAAAGTAATCATGTTTTAGAACCCAAATTCCAGACAGAGGTTCTACTGTCTGCCAGAAAGTTACCATGTCAAGGGTGACATCAATTTTGTGTGTGTAATGTGCTGTCAAGTTGGAACCAGCTCAAAGCATCCCTAATAGGACATTCAAGATATATATTTATTTACTAGTTCCACTCCATTACCACCCCAGAAATCATTCATGGCCCAGTGGGGATTTGAACCAAGTTCTCCTGAGTCCATTACTCTGTCCACTAAACCACACTGGGTTACCCATATCCATTTTAACTGTTCATTATTTTGATGGCCACCACTTTAAGACTGTTAGACATCCGAATAGGCACCAAATAAAATAAAAGAGTCTCCCAATGATCTATGGACTCAGAGCTGGGTAACTCTGGAGGATCTGCAAGCTAATTTCCCCACTCCTAGGACACAATGAAAATGAGCAAAAAAATCTGGGGGGGGATCAGAACAAAATATTGTTAGAAGTTTGCTTCCTATTTTATTTTTGTCTGTTGAGTAAGTTGGGAGTCCCACCACCAAAAAAAAACTTGACCATTGCTTCTGGAGCCTTCCAAAGCAGAAGATTGTATCTTTTACAGGTTTGTTTGTTTGTTTGTTTATTTATAGGGATATATAACCCCCACGGGCTTCATTTTGGCCATTCTTGCTTTAGTTTAACCTTTAATTAAATGACTGATCTTAGTTAACAGATGCAAGATTAGGAAGGAAGGAAGGAAGGCCCAGTTGCATACTGACAACCAGAATGAGATATCTCAGGTTGAATCGTTTCTTTAGAAAGCATACTTATAAAATCCCACTGCTTGTGGAGGTCCTGTAATGTTTTCCTTCGGAGTGAGATGTATATGAGCCAAAAGAGTATAGTACCACATAGTGGGATTTGTCTTTTGTGGAATTTTTACCTTAGTGAAAGGAATCTGTTTCAAATTCATGTTGCTACTTTTCCAAGTTGCTATTATGCATATCGGAAGAGATTTTAATTTTTCATGATGGCCTGATGATTCATTTGAAATTCTTGACTTAAAATCCTACCAGGAGATATTCAAGGACTAATCAAATAGCTCATAATAAACCACAAGGCAGAAAGACCACCAGCAAATGTCAAATGTTGTGTTATATCATACAGTCACAAGAGGGCATTCTTCTCTGCGATTTTAAGATGGGGGGAGAAACAGTGAGCAATACTGCAATTAAATAGGCCATATACGTACAGTACCACACTTGTAAATCTAGAGCTTGCTGTTGCCATAATCACACACACAAACCACATACCAAGAGAGCTGCAATTTTATATTTGTTGTCCTTGCTATCGCAGGGAAAATTTACAAAAGCATTCGAGGACCACAATGCTGCGACCCACTGGCCAGTTATAGCTGAGAACAGCTAATAAGATGTTATTTCAAGGGAGCACAGAGGAGGTGTGAAGGTACACTGGTATGATTCTGCTACAGAAGCTAAGCAAATCCAATCCCAGCCAAGCTGCTAGGATGGGAGAATGCCTACAAGCCAGAGATAAACTGATGTTTCATAGAACCAGCCCTATCATTTGGCAGAGTGAAACAACTGTCTCCGGGGGTGGTGGTGGGGACAGATGAATGACACCCTCCCAGATATCCTGAGCTGCCCCCTTCCATTCTCTCCTCTTGGGAGATGTATGTGAATTAAATCAATAAGCCTTGAAAGCACTATGACACACGGGACATTTGCCACTGATACTGCACTCACCGGTGGAGGTCCACATAAGTGTAACACTCAACATACAAAGAGGAAACAATTCATTCTAAGGCAAGTGCCTTAAGCAAAGGGAAGGTAGAAAAGAGTGCTAAAAGAACCTATAAGTGGCTTCTACATCTTTGAGGCAGGGTGTTTTGAAACCAGAACTGCACATTACAGGTTCGCTCCTGGATGGGGCGGAGACCTTGACAGTCAAGATCAGGGAATTAGGTGTATTTCAGAGGATACAATAGGCTGTCCCCCTGCCTTTGGGCTGCAAAATGTCCAGGTAAAGGTTCCACACACACCCTCTGTCCTGCTAAGTAACCAGTTGAATTTTCCCTCAGAGGGAGCAAATCCCATTAGGTCAGCTTCATGTGATCTGTTGAGGCCGGTTTTAGAAGGAACCTTTCCCCCCATCTCTTGCCCTGTACTGATGTTAAAAAGATAAACACAGCAGAGAAGGTATTCTATGAATTACATTCCTAAGGGTATCATGAGGACACTTCCCAAAGACAAGTTAAAAGGACTCCCAAACCTTTTGTTGTTTTGCTGTGATCTGGAATCCATCGGCAAATTGCCTAATTTGTTGATAATGTTAACTCAGACTAATAACATAAGGGTTTTAATAAAAGTAGCATTTTCAAGCTCACCTTGGATGTCATTGCACCCTCATCCAAATATCAACATTAGCTGTTTGGGAGTGTACCTGTAATGAAGCCTTATTTGAGGTGGGTCAGAAGACTCTGTGGCCCAGTTTGGGTCAGAGTCTCATCTCTACCTTTCACTAAAGAGGAGAATCTGGTCACTATCATGTAAATGGCTTAAGGTACAAAATGGCTTTAAGGACTAAAATATGCTGTTTGTTAAGTATTTGGAAACTTCTGTTAATTTAGGGCTTCGTAAAAGGTAAAAAGGTAAAGGTTCCCTCTGCGCATGCGTGCTAGTCGTGTCCGACTCTAGGGACAGTGTTCATCTCCATATTCAAGCCAAAGAGCAGTGTTGTGCAAGTCGGTGGCAATGTGGCTGGCATGGCTGCAAGGAAACACTGTTTTACCTTCCCTCTTTTTATGGCAGTACCTATTTATTTACTTGCATTTACATGCTTTTGAACTGCTAGGTTGGCAGGAGCTGGGGTTAACAGCAAGAGCTCACTCCGCTGCATGGCACCCGGGATTCGAACCACTGAGCTGCTGACTTTGTAGCCAACAGTTTTCAGTGCTCTAGCCCGCTGAGCCACCACATCCCCTGGGCCACATACTCAAATCATATCCCTTTTGCCTTGTACAGCCTTAACTAGAGCCCACTGCTTTTCTGAATGGAACCAAGCCAAACCCTGGTTTTGACCTTCAAATCAGGGGTTGGCAGAGTGCAGCCTTCCAGTTGTTGCTGGCCTACAAGTCCGAGCCTTCCTGATTGGCTATGTTAGCTAGGGCTCATGAGAAGTCAAGCAACAAAATCTGAAGGGCCACATTCTGTCCACTTCTGTTTTAAAGTTGTTGAGCCCCACCAGAACAGAATGTCTCAAGAACAGCCTTTCTCTGTCTGTACCCACTGAATCACGCAAGTCTTCAGCAGGGGGCTGTGCTTTAGCCATCTCCTACTACTGTGTGAATCACACTGATGTGTAGTTACATGGGATGAGGCCTTTATAGTGGCAATATCCATGGTTTGAAAATCTCTGCCATGGGAAATCTGTTAGTATCAAATCATAGAATCATAGAGTTGGAAGAGACCTCGAGGGCCATCCAGTCCAACCCCCTGCCATGTAGGAACCCCTATCACAGTACTCCTGTCAGATGGCCATCCAGCCTCTGCTTAGAAACCTCCGAAGAAGGAGACTCCACCACTATTGCACAGAGTAAATTTTGGAGCAGGAAGTCCTCCATTTCAATTTCATACTAGCAACAAACATATGAGGTAGTGTTAGTCAAATAATATGTCAAGTGTAGCATCCATCTAGAACAGTGGTGGTGAATCTTTGGCACTCCAGATGTTTTGGACCACAACTCCCAGAATTCCAAGCCTGTATTGCCAATTAAAAAGGACCATGGGAGTTGTGGCCCAAAACATCTGGAGTGCCAAATGTTCACCACCACTGATCTCGAATATGAGGGAGGGGTTAATACTGCCTTTGCTCCCTCTTCCCAATATCTCATAGAGCAGCTGTTTTCAACAATAATGTCAGACCTCCCACCAAGGTGGTCACGTGTCAGCTTATACAGAATACAGCTCCCGATTACAAGGACTGCCAGAAGAGAGTCCTCAGCTTGAAGGATGTCTAGTCCAAGCTTGATGAAAAACTGTTGACTGTAGGGGGAGTGTAACACTCCGCTGATGGTAAATAGACTCGATCGCCACCTGATCTCCATTGTGTGGGTGGAGATCTAGGAGGGAGCTTCTGCTTGTGCAGAGCAATGCTGGACACCTCCTTGAGACATCAGCTCTAAAAGCTTTTAAAAATACGGTTAGGTATATTTTCCTTCTGTTCTGTCCATAAGTAGATTTTCTTATATAAGACAGAGTGTCTGTTTTTGGCCACAAGCTCTGTTGTGGATCCTATGTCAGTCTTTCATGTACAAAACACCAAATAATCCTAGTGGCAGGCAGGATCGTGTCTACTTCAGGAGTATGGTGCAGAGGAAAACTCTCTCTCTCTCTCTCTCTTTGTTGCTGACACCACAACTAGAATACTAAGCAGTAGGCCAGTGGTGAGTGGGAGCTGCATGTAGACCATGTGTTGCTCTTGATTACTAGCCTACAAGCTCCCCCCCACCAAGTCTGTGAGAGTCAGACTAAATCATTTTCCACATAATCTCTTACCCTTTTGGAGTAAGGTTGGACACAAATAGACCAGCTGTGAACCCTTTGACTTTATCCATGTGTTATGAAATATTCACTGCTCTTCAAAAGTCACCAGCCAACAATTCATCCACTTCATTTCTGGAAGCATTCCTAGACAGCCACAAACTCTCCCTTTTGGTGCAGTCAGCTTCCACTCATTCCCAGCCTCTCCATCTACTCTTGTGCCCCCCCCCCCATTTCCTTTTATCACCAGGGCTGCCTCTGACCATGGTTTCTAATTCTATTATGGCAGGGCTGGGTAATCCACTTGGTCCCACATTTTCACAGTCACTGCTTTCTCTTTGGCTGAGATGTAGCCACTCAGCAATGGCAGGCATTAAAAATACCATTTTTACTCTGGAAGTGTGGTGGCAAACATTTGGCCCTCCAGATGTTTTTGAACCACAACTCCCAGAATTCCAAGCCTGCATTGCCAATGACAAAAGACTGGAAGTTGTGGTCCAAAACATCTGGAGCGCCGGAGATTTGCTACCACTGGTCTAGAACAAGGCCAATTGGGAGCACGTTTCATTTTTAAAAAGAATGGTGCTGAAAAGCTCACTTATCTCTTAAAAGAAGGGGTACCATTCCCAAATAACTTGTCCTATAGAGAGTGTTGGATTGGGTGCGGTTCTTCCTTCCTGTATGGTGTTTCTGGGGAGGGGATGTATTTCACTCCATCCTCATGGCACAGTGGTCAAACTGTTGTACCACAGCTTTAAGTGTCCTTGCAACCAGGGGTTCAGTTCCAGGTAGCAGCCTCAAGGTTCACTCAGCCTTCCATCCTCCCAAGGCTGGTAAAATAAGTAGCAATGTGTAGCCTGCATAATTACTAGTAAACCACCCAGAGAGTGATTTAAGCACTATGGCGCAGTATAAAAGCAGTACAGTTTACTTTTGCTTTGCTCTAGTTGTCAGTTTCTCAGAGAAGCATAGCCTTTTTTTTTTCAAACAAAAAAAAACCTGCAGCAGCATAGGCAAGTATTGCATTCAACATCACAACCTGTGTTTTGGAATACAAAACAAAGCTGTCTGTTTTATTTATGTTATGGTATTTAAAATACAGTGCGTTTATCACAGTTTTCTCTTTAAAAAGGACTCAAGGCAGTTTACATAATTCAAGGGCAATATTTGAAGCTGAAAACAATAAGTATACAGAAATGAAAAAAAGGATCGAACAAATTAGATGTCTGATGTGTCAGAGTCTTCAGAAGTCACCAGAGAATTTTTTTTTCAGCAGCTTTGTTGAACAGATTTTCCTGTCTTTCAAAATATGAACATAAAGAGAAGGAGAGGGAAAGGTGAAGCCAAGATGTTTTGCTGAGTTACAAAGTGGCACCCCTTTCACCCTCCACTCGCTCATGTTCAAGTTTTGTAATCCCCCAAAGCAAGCAAAAAAAATTGGCAGAAAAATCCCACAAGCATGTCATCTGATCCCTAACAGTTGACACGAACAATTAAATAAAGAGCAACCTGCCACTGTTTCATTAAAGATGAATTTTTCTATCAGGAGCAGCCCCTTCACTCTGCCCGATTTGAGGGCCAGTCCTGGGAGGGAATACCTTCCAGGTGAGACAAATTAGTTCTTTTACATCCCCCCTGCCCTCTACCATAAACTACTAGTTGTCACTGGGTTTCTTCAAAAGATGTGTGGATCCTGATACCAAACCTGGTTATATTAGGCTTATTTTAAAACAATCTTTTTTATGGTGCAGTGCAGTGGCAGATCAAAGACTTTCTGCCCCTCGAAGAACAGTGTACAGCTTAGTGTCCCATCCTGTCCACTGCCCTGCCCTGAAATTATATTTGTAAGTGACAGTTCGGAGCACCTGTTCCTCTATCTCAAATACAGAATTGGAACATGCTATTTATATGTCAAAAGAAGCCAAAAAATAAAATAAAAAAGGACGCTGACACACACTGAATGCTTTGTCTGTACAAGGAACAACATGCCCTGTTCTGCCAGGCTGCAAATGTTTCCACTCAAGATTATTGTAAATAGTTTTCATCTTTAAAAAGAAGAGGAAGAAGGCTGCTCTATAGCGCATTTGTTTCCAGACTGCAGCATCGACACCAGAAATAAGCATTGTGGTTTTTCGTTGCATCCTCAGTCACCCTGACACAGGAAATGCTGCTCTCCAGTTCGGTCACATTTTCCACAAGTCTGAGGGGGGGGGGGGGGGGAATCAAGACACGATGTAATCAGCTCAAGGGGAGAGAAAACAAAAGGGAAAGAGAGCACGTGGTTGACATACAAAACAGCTCACTTCATCATATGCCCCCTTTGCCGCTGGATTAGCAGGATCACTCTTTGCATCCTGGGTTTGATTTCTCAATCAGGTCACATGTGCTCTTTTACTGTGTAGAAATCTCCCCACCCCCACCCCCACCGGGATCACGGCAACGTTGAAATCGTCAGGAGCTAGAGAAGGCGGTTGTTTTTTTAGCAGCATCCCTGACTTGCCAGTTACACTGATTGAGATGCACTCACAAGCAGATGGCATGAAACACTACATCACATAGCTGGCACAGCTGCCAAGACTGTAGTTACTCTTCCAAAAATTATGTAATAATGTGCCTGCTGCAATCAAACTGGGGTGGAGAGAGGGGGGGTTGTGCTGCAGGTGCTGATGGTGGCCCCAGAGCTGCTCAGCAGTTGACAGGTGTGCTTTGGGCTGACAGGTGCTTGTGATTTATTTATTATTTTCTCACTTTAATTTGTAGCCCACCCTGTTCCAATAACTCAAGTTGAGAAATGACATAGCCCAAAACTGTCTGAATCCCATCTGAATGATTCAATTATTCATCTTCATTTCAATTTAGACAGTGAGTCAAAAGCATCACACACATGTCACCATCACAGGGGTATTTCAACCCAGGCCCATCTATTCTAGTTCTGTGCATCTAAGAAGCAAAGGCTTGAAGAGGTCCCTTAAAGATAATTTAGTCCAGCCTCTGACAATGCAGAAAATATGATGCTATTAGATCCCTGATGTGTGAAGCTTTTACTTAAAAACATCCAATGAAGGCAAGGCCATCGGTCTGTAAGTGATCACAAGGGAAGAGCTTGTGCCATTAGGATACCCTTCTTGATTTTTTAGCTTTCCTCCCTGGTAATTTGAATCCCTTTGTTTTAATCCTCCCTTCTGGAGAGGGAGGAGGGGAAAAATCCAAATTTGTTGTGTTCTATGTGACATTTGAAGACTGTAGTTGTAGCACATAGGATCATTTATAGACGCCTCTTCTTGAAACTAAATATACCACCCAGGTTTTTCTGTAGAAACAGTGAACATGTTTCTTACAAAATATCTTATCTGCTTTTGCTTGGAAACTTTTTAGAAAATGTAGTAATTTTCATGGAGATAGCCATGGCAGCCTGTTTCAACATGTGCAATAAAATGAAAACAACGATAAAAATGGAAGTATTGTGGCACCTGGAAAACTTAGGGTAGGTTTCAGTGGGAGCTTTGATAGACTGTAGATCATAGTCCCTTTCTTCAGTTCAGTCCTGGAAGTTGGTCAAGTAATGTTAGAATACAGATATAGCAGAAAATTGTGTCTTTGTTTGGTTGCCCAGGAAATCCACAGAACTTGTAAGAAGCAGAAATGTGAAATTTAAAAATTGGTGTGTACATTTCAGGAATTCTTCCAACGTCACTGAGAGCCAGTTATGCCTTGCTTGGTCTTGACTTGATAAAATTTAGTATGGTTATGTACTCCTTGTTTCCCACCTTAAACAACTGAATAGGCTATATTTTAATTTGTTCTGTTCACTGGGAGATACTGGGAACTGTGAAAAAACCCAGAGAAAAAATGAGTGTGGGACAACTGTTACAGAAAAACAGACACACAGACAATTGGGATGGAACCATCTTTCTAACCCAGGACGGAGACTGAAGGGTTTTTCTGAGAGAGGGGGACGAATGTGAAAGAAAGACTGAGGAGAGAAAAGAACCCTTGAGCTCCACTCTGACACTGGGGAGAAGGTTTTTAACCTGGGTAACGCCAGGCACATTTTCTAATATATGAACATTTTTCTATGTGCTTGCACATGCACACACATTCTCCCGATTAAATGGTTAGGACTCAGCATTCTGCCTGCCCTTTCTCCAGCATTTGTGAATGTTGTAAAAAATCTCCCCTGTGACCCACCAACGTAAATTTCAGATAGTCACTATAGCAACACCTTTAAGATGATTCTGGCTTGTTGCTATAGTAATGTGGTGTCCTCTTTATTAGCAGGCCCAAGCATTCCTCAAGTGATCTCTGTCGTTCTCATGACTTTTCCACATCACGTTGATGTGCTAAGCAGGTCTCCATTCCAGAGCATCATGATTCAGTACGTTTTCGTGGGTTTTACTTGTAACCGCAGGTTTTTCTGCCCCTCCCCCAAAACTGTGAGCTAAAATCTAATCTCTTCCCAACCAATTATTGAGTATAAGTACTAAATATAGGACATTTGACTGAAGCACCTGTATATGTGTACCCACAAGCCAGTAAATCTGAGGCAGTGAAGTAAATTGAGAAAGGAGGAGGATCCCTGTGAAAGGACAGTGGGAAATGGCTGGCTGTGGGGATGATGAAAACAGCCTGTCCCGTTTCTGTCAACTGATAAAGGCAGGCAAAATTAACAAAGTAGATGGAAGAAGGCTCACCAGTGGATGCTGGGATGGGGAGACCCAGAGAAGAAAAGCTCTCAGGGGAAGCTGAATGCATCACTGAGGGAGGGATTTTGAATCAGAGCCTGTTCTGGATCATTTTAACCTATAATATCTAGGAATGTCTCCACCTCCTGTGATTTTCTTGACTGGACTAGTTTAACTGTTGATTTCATTTATTTTTATTATAATTACATTGATTACGGTTATTTTTGTTATTTTGCATTTTGCTTTGCATTTGATTTGTATATATTTACTGTATGTGTTTTATGATATGTATTTTTTACTTTGTAAACTGCCCAGAGTAGCCTTTGAACTAGATGGCCATCGTTTATAAATCTAATAAATAAATAAATAAATAAATAAATAAATAAATAAATAAATAAATAAATAAATGTTCTACTTTTTACAGTATTTTTCTGTGCATAAGCCTACATTTTTGTCTAAAAACTGAGGGTTGTCTTATACATGGAAGTAAGCCAAGGAAAGAACTATGTGGCTATGAAACTCTAATTTTGAGTTAGAAAAGTGGGGGTCATCTTATACATGGGGACATCTTATAGACGGAAAATACTGTACTTCTTTATGATGTGCTTTTAACTTGTTTCAAACTGTTTCCATTTAATGGTTGTCTTTTGATATGATAATTCTGTATATTTCATCTCATCTCTCCATTCAATCATGTCCGACTCTTGGTCACCTAGTTTTAATATTGTAAACAAAGCAAGTAAAGTGTTCCCCTATAGCATGTAAAGCTGTGTGATTTACAATTTAAGTATGTAGGCTATACATTGCTCAAAAGCCCACCACCACCACCACCACCACCGTGTTAGGTACTCTACCAATCTCAGGACAGCAGGCTGAGGCAACCCTGAGCCACCTACCTAGGATTAAACCCTGGTTGTGAGAACAGTTTCGGCCCCAGTACAGCAGTTTAAACTCTGCGCCATGAGGCTCCTAACGCCTAATCGTAAGTACCAATAGTTTTTTAATTTCATGTTGTTTTATCTTTGACCATTTTGTAAGCCACTTTTGGGTCCTTGTACTAAAATAAGGCTAGGATATACAGTGGTACCTTGTATAAAGGAATTGTGTGTGTTGTGTCGTTACAGTCGTGACCGACTCTTCGTGACTCCATGTCCATGAAGTTTTCTTGGCAGGAATACTGGAGTGGTTTGCCAGTTCCTACTCCAGGCGCCTATAACACCTGGTATTCCCTGGTGGTCTCCCATCCAAGTACTAACCCGGGCTGACCCTGCTTAGCTTCCGAAATCAGGAGAGATCGGATGTGTTCAGGGCATCTTAATTCATTCCAAATGAAATTCTGTTAAGCAAATTTTCCTTTATACAAATTTCCCATTTGAATGCATTGAAAACTGAGTAATCCCTAATCACAACCATTTTTATGTTGTATGGATTTGCCCCACAGGCGATTCTGTTAAGAAAATTTCCCCTATCTCCAGAATTTTTTATGTTGTACAGATTTTATGTTATACAAACCGTTTGTTATACGAGAGTCCACTGTAATACAAACAAACACAGGCCAACTCTTTTTGTCAGCATAGTAGAGCCGCAAGCAGAATTATGTCAGTTATACAAGATGGAAGACTAGGTTCCTTTTTTATCATTTTCACCAAGTCTTTCTCATTCAAATGCTTCATGCCACCACTGCCACTCCCACATACCAATATTGCATGCCTCCCTATCACAGGCTCACAAGTTCCATTTTCTTAATGACACACTGTAGTAAGCTTAGTTATCAGTTCTGCTTTTTGGTTCCATCCAAGAGCAAGCATTGAGTTATTTCCTCAGCTTTCTAAGAGCCTCTGTCAAACACTCTGAGACTTTGGCATAAGCAAATTAATTAAGGTTTACAACATTCTGATATGGTAGGTCAGCATAGCGGCATCTCATTACTTGGTATGCTTTTTCAAACCAAATGTCTTTCTACTTGTCAAAAGTATTTGATCTTTTTAAGTTCAATAACATGTGAAGGCTGAAAAAATGACACTTTCTTATCTGGTCTTTAAAAATATCTCAGACTTAATGTTTCTTAAGTCTGCATTGATTTTATTAAGGAGAACAGTCTTGCTTTGGGAAATACAAGGGTCAGAATCTTGCTGGCAACGTGCACAGAAAGCTAGACATTACACAATCCATGTGTGCCATCTTGTTAGCTACCTGTTGTGTGCTCAGACACAGCTTGGGATGCCCAGAAGAGTGCATAACATATGGCTGGGGAACATGTAAACATGTAAAAAAAACTGCCGGTGTATGCGGTATTTCGCAATAGGAGTTTGGCAAATCCTAAGGCATTTTGGCGGTGAAACACAAGAATGTGAGCTTAGTTTTATACAGAATTTTTTTGTGGCTCAAGAATTGGCCACTGGGCAAATAAACATACAAAAAGTGTTTCCTCAGGAAATCTATAGCAACTGGTCTACATAATTTGAAAACCTCACACAGGCAAAGCTGTGATTCCTTTACCAGACGTTGTTCCTAGTTACTTGATACGGTATCAAAATATACATCTGAAACATAATCAGCATCTAGCTTGGTGTCTTAATCATGCCTACAATCATTCTGCTGAAGATGAGCTGTAGAATGGCTTTCCTCACAAGGTAATGTGGATCCTCCTTTCTGGGAGGTTTTCAATCCAAGGACAGATGGTTACATGTCAGGGATGTTACAAAATTAAATTTCCTTCATCATCAGTGGGAGGTGGGGTGTCAGACTCAATGACTGAAATCCTACTATACCTACAATAGGCCCGTAAAATGGCATCTTGATAGATTCAAGTGGCCACATGGGTTCAAACAGTTCACCATATGTGTCAACTATGCTACTGTATTTGTAGCCTGATGGCTTAGTCTTGTACTAATGAATGACTGCCAATTTGTCCGTTATCTATTGGGTCCATGTATAAATATGGGAGTTACAGTATATAGCTTCACTCTTCTATCTGAGGAAGACAAGTTGATCCACAAAAACTCTTTTGTAAGTTCATTTAATTCAAATGGACCTACTCTAGTTGTGACTTACTACAGTGAGCAACAGGATTTCAAGCCAATGATCCTTTGTAGGTTTCCCAACTGTACAATTTTATGATTCTTTGCTTTGATGAAACATTTTGTTGTGATAAGAGAAGAAGCATAAACACCCCAGTAAACTGCTACAATAAGTTATCAAGAGTGGCCCCACTCTGCCCAGCTACTTTTAGAAGTCTTTCTGAGGAACTATCTTGCTTGGAGGGAGAGGGGTGTTGGGAAGGGTGAGCATGGTACAAGGGAAGCCGACTACATTTGAACTCATGAACAGAAAACAAAAGGAGAAGAGAAACAATAGAAGAGAAGAAAAGAAAGAGGAACAAGGTAGCAAACAAGCGGTCAACCCTGAATGACAACTGATACAAGGCCAGCCTGACTACAGTCATCCAGAACATGATGGTAGAGGCAAATACTAATAGGTGATTTTTCCTCTTCCTTCCCAATCTTTTTCTTCCTGTCTCCTACGTTTCAGACTGTGACCAGAGGGCAGAAACTGTCTAACTGGCAATTTATGTGACGTGTGTTGGAAACTTTTTTGTTAGGGTGGTGTTTTTAGGGTAGATTTCTTTTAAAATTAAATATTTAAATAAAAAGCATTGGCAGTTCTAGAGAGTAATTAATTTATAAAATAAGATGCCAAAATAACACTCAGAAGATGTAACTCTTCTCTCATACACACCCCCACCCACTACTTCCATGATGTGGGCACCTAGGCTAAGTTATCCAAGAGGCTGTTTCTTGGAATTTCTGCACACTTCTCTCATTTTTCTGTCCGGTCCTCACCCTCGTAAGAAATATGAACTTACAAGGATCCCATTTCGTGATTAAGTGGATGAAGAAGGTATGCACAGACATCCAGTTCCTCATAATGGACCTGGTATGAAGCAAGTTTACGGAACCATGCTTGTGTGCTAGGGCAGCAATGGGGCAATGGGCCTTTGCGATGTCCCTCAAAGACTGCAGTGGGCATGAGCATGATGCCTCAGTGACTATGGTCTTGAGATTTGTATTGATCGGGCTTGTTGCTATGCATGGATCCTTGCCTTATTCTCTGCACGCTGCTTCTTGTGCACTGAATGTAAAGCACAAGAATAACAGGGCATGATGGTGTGGTTTTCCCTCTCAAAGTAGAGAAGTGAAATTGCAAATGAAAAGCATGGTTTCTATTTTTTTAAAAACAGTATTTTCCAAAGTCAATATATGCCCTGTGCAGCTCTTTTAGCAAATGAAATTTCTTACGATGTGCATTGCAGTCTTTCCTCTGCCCCTGAATGGAAAAGGAACGGAGAGATTCTATAAGGGGATCTTATTTACTGACAATACGCTCTCTTGAACTCAGCATGCACTGTCTCAAACTCAGTGGGACAAATAAAGGGAAGTTTTCAAGCAAGAGTACAATTCTGAGAACAGAAACCTTAATTCTAGATAGATATCTCACTGGGTTGAAGCCAAAGTTAACCAAACATAGAGTAGATCCATTGAAATGAATGTGACTTAAGTTAGTAATTCATTTCAGTGAATCTGTACTGCTAACTCTGGATTCCTGAAGAAGCAGACTAATTTTGGATGTAAAATGCAAAGCATGTTTCGAGAGGCCAAAAAACTCTGCAGAAACTTCCATGGGTGGGCCCTTCTCCATCCTTTGGCCCATAAACTCCACAGTCTTATGTTGTAACAAGAAGGTTATAATACTGTATATAAAACTAAAAATAGAACTGAGATCATAATACTGTACAACTATCTGTCCCCTGCCCAAGTTCCACTGAGTGGATGGGAGTCCTTGAGGCTAGCCTTTACCCTTCCGGTTGCAATAACCAAAGTGCCCGCTCCGACACCGGCATCGGTAGGCGGGGCCCTGTTTGCCCACCCCCGGCCGGACGCACGCGAGACGAGACTTCCGGGTCTCGCGAGGCCGGGAGGTATCGCGGGAGCTCGCGCTTTAAAGCGGGCTCCCGGGCAGCCCCCGGCCTCTTTCATCGTCGACGGCTGACCTGAGGGGTCGAAGAACGACCAGCGGCGGCGGCTGCGGCGAGGAGAGCGAGCGGCGGCGGCGGCGAGGAACGCGATCAGCGGCGGCGGGAGAGTGCGAGCAGCGGCAGCGACGACGGCGAGGAGTGCCAGCGGCGGCGGCGAAGAGCGGCGAACCGACCGCGGCGGCGAGAGGCGGCGGAGAGGAAGACCCCGGCGGCGAGAGCGGCGGCGGAGGACTGCAGCGGCGGCGAGGAGGCGGTCGGCGGCGAGAGGCCGCGGCGCGGAGGCCTCAGAATCCAGGCGCCAGCAGTGCGAGGCAGCGGCGGCGATTCGGCGGCGGCAAGAGGCGGCGAGCAAGAGGCCGGCGGCAGCGCGAGGAGGCCGGCGTAACAAGGGGAGGCCGCCAGAGGCGGGGGCGAAGAGGCCGCCAGACGTCGGAGGCCGTGACTCGCAGCGCCCGACCAGCAGGCGCAGGGCTCCTGTGCGGGGCCCTGCTGAGGTTTGGTGGACTCGGGGGGCGCGAACAGCCGGGCCCCGGAGGAGGCAGATAGAGGGGGGAGGCCTCGGGCTGCTGGGTTTCCCAGCGGGGGAGGGCGTTCGACGACCCAGCGAGTTCGGGAGGGGCGAGTGGCAACGCGGCCGTACCGCCTTGACTATAGTGGGCCCAATTTATCCCCCCCCCTATATAATTCGGCCACCGACCGGCGGCCAGCAATAACCAGGCCCCAGAACGGACATTGGGAGTCAGGGCGGACGCCATGGCCCCTCCCAATAGACAGGGCAGGTCCAAGGGCAAGCGCCCCATAGAGAGAGCACCGCCCCCACAGATCTCCCCACCCGAGTCGGATTCGGAGGACGATAACCTGGCGGAGATTGAGCTCCTCCAGGCCAGAGTTGAGGCCGTTGAAAGGGCGGGGGGCGCCGGGCCCAGCACAGCTGGAGGAGCGGCGGTGGCCGGGCCCAGCATAACGGGAGGAGCAGGGGCCGCCGGGCCCAGCGCAAGGGGAGGAGCGGGGGACGCCGGGCCCCGCGCAGCGGGGGGACCACCCAGTTTGGCCGGGACTTCCCAGGACCGGCAAGGGGGCGTTCATGCAGATCCCGCAAAAAGGCCCGGGTGAGAGAATTACTAAATGAGCTTTCTGCGCGCCTAACAGCAATCGAAGGAGGGCGGAACCAGGCCGATAGAGTGGGTCAGTTGCCCGGGCCGGCCACCACGCCAGCTGTGGTCGGGTCAGCAGAGGAAGAGGCACCAGCCCAGGGAGCTCAGGAAGACCCAGAGGGGCAGCCGCAGGAGATACAGCAGCAGCAGGAGGGCCCCCCCGCGCAGCTTAACAACGACCCGGGTGAGTTCCCTCAAATACAGCGGTCTAATGTGGGTTTGGGAGTTTGGCCATGGGACAACTTCCAGCGGCCGCAGGGAGCAGGAGACCAACCACGTGGGGGGGTCGTGGGACACCAGCAACCGGGGGGGCTTTTGGCACTAGGGGGGCCGGGCACAGCTCCCCACGCGGGGGCGACTCACCAGGTCGCTATTGGCAACGCGGTGGTCGTCCCTCCCCACCAGAGCATCGTGCAGATGCCCTCCCCACAATTTCCTATGTACCTGCCCACACCCCAATCTAACCTGGGGCAGCCAGCTTCGCCCCAGTCTTACCCGGGACAGCAGCCACCACAATTGGGGGTAGGGCAGCAGCCGGGGTGGGCGGCTTGGGTGCACCCACAGTGCCCCTCACCCACGTTCACGATCCCCCCGGTACCGCACGGCCCCTACACTTGGCCAGCTCAACAGTCCGGCTATTCGGGGCCCACTGCTATACCCGTGCATGCAATACCATATGGGGACCAGGCACTACCGCTTGGAGGGCACTTAGCGCCATCCACCAGGGACCGGATCCTCAGGGGGGAATACGTAGACATCTTTAGTTTACTTAATACAGAGGTGGAGTACAAGGACGGGGAGAAGGAGGACGAGAAGGATAAAGAGAGACGCCTTAGGAGGAAGCCGGATAGGAATTGGCAAAACTGGCTATCCGCCTATTCCATTTATATGGCGGTAATTACGCAGACACAGCCCTGGCGAGCCCCAGCGCTGATACAATATCAGGACCTGATCAATAAGGCTCACATGGACTTTCCTGGTCATACGTGGCTGATGTATGACGAGCAATTCAGGAAGAGAGCGGCCCAAGATCCCACTCTCCGCTGGGATGTGCCAGTCACGTCCCTATGGTTGCAACTCATGACACCTTCCCGGCCTGCAACGGGCGACCGCTTTGATAGTGGACACCTGATTAAGAAGCCCCTCCCCGGCAACGCACCCCGCGGCAACGCGGGGCAGGTGGTTCAACCCCGCCTGGTATGCTGGGACTTTAATGGGACCGGCGGGTGCGGTAGAAAATCGTGCAAATTCAAGCACGAATGCTCTATATGTGGGGCCACGCATGCAGCAGTTCATTGCGCCAGGTCAAGGGGGAACAAGGGAAGTAACCGGGACCAGGGAGCCAATGGCAGGGGAAATCAAGGAGGTGGTGGTCAGAAAGGGGCCCAGCCCAATTAGAGTTGAGGTCCTTAACCTATGGCTGAGGGACTACCCAAATAGGGGCGACGCCACCATTTTGTTAGAGGGATTCAGGGAGGGTTTTAGAATCCCAGCCATCGGGACACGCAGGCCTACTACAGCGCATAATCTTAAATCATTAAAGGGCATGGAGACCGTGGCTCGCCAAAAAATTAATAAGGAGGTGGAGGAGGGCAGGGTCCTGGGGCCATTTAAACATCCCCCTGTCCCCAATCTTAGAATATCACCCCTGGGCCTAGTCCCCAAGAAGACGCCTGGCGAGTTCAGGTTAATACATCATCTATCCTTCCCGGAGGGCGGTTCAGTCAATGATGCCATCCCCCATGAGCTAGCTACCGTGCGATACACATCCTTCGACACGGCTGTGCGCATGGTCCGGGCCTGCGGGGTGGGGGCCGAAATGGCTAAGTGTGACATAAAGTCCGCTTTTCGCCTTCTGCCTGTCCACCCTGAAGACGTGGAGCTACTGGGTTTCCAGTTTGAAGGGGCGTACTATATGGATAGGGCCTTGCCCTTTGGGTGCTCAGTCTCGTGCGCTGCTTTCGAGCGCTTTAGCACCTTTCTGGAGTGGAAACTTAGAAGCTACACGGGGATGTCTTCTACGGCCCACTACCTCGATGACTTTTTATTTTGTGGTGAGAAGGGGTCGGGCAAATGTCAGTCCCTATTAACATCGTTTAAGGAGCTGGCTAACCAGCTCGGAGTCCCACTGGCAGAGGAGAAAACGGAGGGCCCTGCCCCAGTCTTAACATTTCTGGGCATCGAGCTGGATACCTGGCAACAGTCTTCCAGGCTGCCGGAATCCAAAGTAGAGGACCTTAGACAGAGGCTGACTGCCTTGCTAAGCAGGAAAAAAGTCACGCTGAGGGAGCTTCAAGAGATCGTGGGGCATCTCAATTTTGCATGCAGGGTAATAGCCCCTGGGCGCGCATTTTGTAGAAGGCTGTGCACGTCTATGCGGGGGCTTACTTGGCCCCTGCATAGGACTAGGGTAACCAAGGGCATAAAGAGGGACATCGAGGTGTGGCTCCACTTCCTTAAGGGCTTTAACGGGGTGTCATTTTGGCGATCGGACATTCTGTTGCGGGGGGAGTTCCAGGTGCACACAGACGCAGCTGGGGCAGCGGGCTACGGGATTTATTTCAGGGGCAGGTGGGTGCACGGGTCGTGGCCGGAGAGCTGGCACAGGAGGGGCATCACGAGGGACCTAACCTTCTTGGAGTTTTTTCCAATCCTGGGGGCCTTGTGGCTGTGGGCCGAAAGCTGGGCCAACTCTACAGTGATCTGTTGGTGCGACAACATGTCAGTCGTTCATATCATAAACAACCTAACGGCTAAATCAGAGCGGGTCATGAGGTTGGTAAGGGCCTTTGTCCTGAAAACCCTCCAGTTCAATATTGTCATTAATGCGAGACATATTCCAGGCCTAGATAACAGCTTGGCTGACGCCCTTTCCCGCCACCAGATCGACAGGTTCAGGGAACTGGCACCGGGAGCGCACCCCCACCCCGAGGAGCTGCCGGAGGAGGTCTGGGCGATTGGCGAAGGGAGGCCGCTCGGGCCATTGGGCTTGCCCTGGCCCCGCGGACGAGGAGAGGCTACGACGCGGTAGTCAAAGAATTCGAGTCGTTCAGGTCAGGGCTGGGATTGCAGCCCTCATGGCCGGTGCCAGTGGAACATCACCAACAATTTGTCGTCCATCTTTACAGGAGGGGGTTGGCACCGAGGTCCATTCAAGGGAAGCTAGCTGCTTTGGCTTTTCACGCCAAGGCCAGGGGTTGTGGGGACACGTCAGCAGATTTTAGGGTGAGGAAGATGGTCGAAGGCTACGGCAGGGAGAGAGCCTCCCGGGGGGATGACAGGTCCCCTATCACCCCCGAGATCATGAGGCGTCTGGATTCAGAATGGCCGGCAGTTTGTAAGGACGAATTCGAGCAGGCGCTGTTTAGAACAGCGGCTTCGGTAGCATTCTTCGCGGCCTTGAGGGTAGGGGAATTAGTGGCCAGGGGTAAAGGGGACAAATCGGGCCTAGCCTTGCTGCGTTCGGATGTAGTAGTCAGCAAGGGGAGCCTGACTTTGAGGATTCGTAGGTCCAAGACTGACCAGGAAGGTAAGGGGGCGTCCCTCGTACTGGGGCCGTGCCAATTCAGGGAGATTTGCCCGGTAGCCCTTATGGATCAATATTTGCAGCTAAGGGGGCCGGCCGACGGTTACTTGTTTACTCACCAGGGTGGGGCGCCGCTTACTAGATACCAATTCTGGAAGGTTACATCATTAGCCCTCACGAGGGTGGGCATAACTGGAGCCCGCTTCGGAACACATTCTTTCCGTATAGGGGCAGCGTCAACCGCGGCACAACTGGGCTATGATACAGAACGGATTAAGACAATCGGCCGGTGGAGGTCCCAGTGCTACAAGGTTTACGTGCGCCCCCTGCCTACCCTGTAATGGGCAGCGGGACCCCACACTTTCTTCCCTCTCTCTTTTGTTTGGCTGCAGGGCGGTTCTGGAGCGGCCGGAGGAGGCGTATCTTGATCATCGGGCACAGCTACATATACTGGACCGCCCGCTTTGCGGCACAGTCACCTTTGGGAGCACAGCTCGGGCTGGGGGCCTTCGCCAGCATGGAATGGAAGGGCCAGCGAGGTTTGCGTTGGGCAGAGGTCCTACCCATGGCGAGCAGGCTGGCCAAGGGTAGACCACCGGATATCCTCCTAGTGCACGCGGGGGGTAATGACCTTGGCAGGCAAACGGGCAAGGCCCTCATTATAGAGATCACAAGGGATCTGGCATACTGGAAAGCTAGGTACCCGGGTTCCAAGGTCATATGGTCCAACATGGTACCAAGGCGTTGCTGGGGGGCGCCGGGTGACGAGGTGCCCTTGAACAGGGCGCGCAGATACTTGAACCGGGAGGTCTGTCACCACGTGCTGCGTGCAGGAGGGGCCGTGGTGGGACACCCAGGCATAAGTTTCAAGAACGCGGAGTTGTACAGACCCGATGGGGTTCACCTATCCGACGCTGGCTTGTCAATTTTCCTGGAGGACCTGGCGAGGGGGCTGCAGGCTGAGGTAAGCAGCCTGTGTGGGGGGTCACGGGACATAGCAAGCTTGCCCCGTGCGGTGGCGGGTAGTGCGGGAAAAGCAAATGGCGGGGAGTAATGCCCAGCAAGAAGCTCCAGCCCACCCCCAATCCACGGACGCTGCAGGTCAGGTGATTACGGCGCCCGGGGCATGGGGGTGATCTACATTTACCACCTCCGGGGAGGGAACAAGCCAGATGTTGGCACCCCATCTTCCGGCGGGGGTAACTGCTTCCGGTGAGGGGTTCGGGCACCATCAACGTTATGGCGCCCGAGGGGGCAATTACTTTCTGATCAACAACTTGCAGGGGGGGCTGGGATCAGGCCCCCTGGACCCGGAAATTCCCGCACTACTGCAGCCCCCTCTTGTCTTGTTGTAATCTGTGTGGTATGTGTGTATTATTTGTGCTAATAAATCTGGCCCTGAGTTCAACCCACACCAGTGTCTCGCGTGTATGTCTTGGCCGTGGGGGGGCAAGAAGGGTTTGCTGACTTCCAAGGTTTAATTCCAGTTCCAACTCTCTGCATACAGTCTGCCTTAATTGTACTAAATCCCAGGCTGCTTGGTCCCTTGCTAATCCTTAGCAAGGAACATCTATACGCCTGCAATGGAAACATGTGAGGTTTGTCTTGAGGTGAAATCCTCTTGGCTTCGTACCTCTGACCGCTCTGCCCCTGCTTTCTTCTGTTGTTTTCCTTGTGAATGTCATCTTCTCCAGCTGTTTAGGCCATCGCTCAGCTTTTTGATATTTAACTCCCTCATCTTTAGGTACCCTTAGCTGTAACAATACTGCTGTCCATGGGCCTTCTTTATATAGGCAATCCCATTCTTCAAGGGAGCTCTGGTTATTCTTTAGGGGAATCTTCTGCATAGCCAATCCCAAGCAACTCTTCCTATCTACCCACTCTACTTCCTCCGGGCCCTTGTCCCCCTGGGGTTTGCCAACTTCTCCCTCTCAGATGGGTTCTTCCTCCTTCCCATCATTGTTCTCCTCACTTCCCCTGATTTTCTCATATCTTCCTCCTAAGGCTTTTCACCCCAGGCTCCTTCTCTACCTAACATAAGAAGAACATAAGAAGAGCCATGCTGGATCAGACCAAAGGCCCATCTAGTCCAGCTTCCTGTATCTCACAGTGGCCCCACTAAATGTGTCTGGGAGTGCACGAGACTAGATATCTGTCTCCTGATATTGCTCCCCTGCATCTGGTCCTTGAAGTACCTCCTCAATGGGGATCTCTGCTCTCTTCCCTGTTTCCTCTTCCTCTTCTTCTTCTTTTTTTTTTTTTTTTGGCACCAACGATTCCCTTATGTTAGCCATTTCCCATGAGTAAACTGGCTCCACCTCTTCCCACCTCATTCTCCACTCTCCAACATGACCAGAGATGCTTCTGTTTAGGTCTTGCTTTCCTGGAACCTAGGCTTACTGGTGGCTTCCTCTTCTATGTAGTGTCCAGGGTTGCAGCTCAACAAACTGCTGACAGGTACCTCTGTGTCCCTATTCTCCTCACAAATACTTTTATTTATCCCCACTACAGGTATGCTCATTTTCTGCATTTCTTTCAGTAGGGGGCATGGAGTATCAAATATTTAATTTAAACCTTTATTGCATCCTTGAGGAAGCACTTTGCTATGATGAAGGTGTTTAGTGGTCTATACCCATATTCTTTCTGTTCCTATGCTGCTGCTTCTTTTTTTGTTCTTGTTTTTCAGGCGAGGTAGTAGCTGAGGATATGGCTTGGGAATGTAATTATTCCTAAACATCCTTGGCAGAGATTCAAGGTCAGTCCTCTGGAACAGGGAGCATTTTAGATGACCAGTTTACTTCCTGCTTTGAGGTAGTAATGTGTAAACTGCTCAACCACAGGTGTGATTAACACAAGGATCTATATAAGTCCTTGGCCAGAGAGCGTCCTCATAGACTGAGGAACATGCTGCACACTTAACAGCTGCAGGGGTTTGTCCACTGTTGTTTCCAAGGGGATCAAGACAGGTAGAAAGAATGCAAGGCTTATTATTTTTCCCTCTATAACACTTTTCTGGCCTGCTATTTCTATAATAAATTATTTATAATATACCTCACTGGCATGTCATTTGTCTCCAGATCCTCCAAACCCTGTGGCCACACCACAAATGTTACCTTATCTCTATTTTTTCCTGAGATTGTACTGGTCAGAAATCTTTTGTCGATGTACTGTAGTAGAGATGGGCACAAAGCGAAAATATAGTGTTTCGTTTCATTTGGTGTCTCCTTTTTTAAAAAAATTCAGAAAAACAAAACGAAATGAAATAGTTTGTTACTCTATACAGTGGCTCCCTTGGGTCCTAGAGGCACCAAATTTGGGGGACTAGCTTAGTTTGGACTCTTCCCTGTAAGCCCCCCAAATTTGGAGAGGTTTGGGCTTCAGGGGGCTGAGTTATTAAACTCCAAAGGAGGTCCCTCTAGGAGAAAATCATATTTTATTGAGTCAGGAAGCCTCTAATTGCCCCCCCCTTGGGGGGAGCTTCCTCAAGCGATTCCCTTAATAGCCAATGATTTTCTCCTGGGAGACCCCTTTGGAGTTTAATAACTCAGCCCCCTGAACCCCAAACCTCTTCAAAATTGGAAGAGTCCAAAGAAGCTACACTGTGATTTCCACGCTGTTACATGCATGTGATCTCTACTTTTGAGTCCATAAAATATATGTGCTTGAAAATAATGATATTTATTTATTTATTTCAAGACAAACAAATAAATAAATATTCCTATTCACAAGCCAGTTGTCTAACTTGGTGCGCAACAAGGAACGTGAGTAGCAACTTACTACTGTAAGTAGTCACCATGATTTAAGCCATTACTGTTACATTGGCGTTATGCTGCTTTTTGTGTCCAGAATGGCACCAGTGTACACTGCATCCAGTAATATATTATTATATATTCTGTTAGCTTTCACACACACGCACATGCACACGCACACGCACACACTCACACACTGAGAGAGAGAGAGAGCCATATATATCTTATTACCAACATACCGTTTTCCTGAATGATCTTTGAATTAGGTCCATTTCAGCTTCTTATCATAAAAGCTGTTATTGCTGGCTTCAGGAAACCCAGACAAGGCAACTTTGCATGAACTGTGTTTGCAGAGGATGCTGTGATACGCCACAGTTTATATTGTTATGCACAAAGGGATTTTCATGATGGAGGAGATTGGAGTTGGGCACTTTGGTGTCCTGAAGCATAGGATGCGGAAAGGGAAGTGGGGAGGTTTGGACAGAAGTGAAGAAGCTCTGTAGACTGAGGAAGCAAGAACCCAAGACTGAATAACAAGGACAAACAGAAAAGGCCAAAAATAATCCCAGGCAAGTAGTAATGAGGATTATAAACAAGATGAAGTTGTGTCTCTACAGCTTTAGTTCAAAATACAATATGTATAAGTAAACAGCAGGAGTACACTTGGCATTCTCTAAACAAGGGCATGAATTCATTAAGAAACAGTAACAGCGAAACATACCCAGCAGCCTTGAATCAAAGTCTTTCTATTTGGGTCAAAGAGGGAGAACTTTGATATTCAGATTCCTTTGGAAACAGTTTAGTTTATTATCAGTTGATTGATAGCTATGTCACACCATTCTTCCTTCTATTCAGAGCTTGAAATAACGGTGAAAATGCAATTGTACTGTGTTAAAGGGCACAAATTACCACCTCAGTTAATTTTAATCAGAATAGATTGCTCTCAAGATAAGGATTTAACTATTTTCCCCATGAGCTGACTAGCTGTGGTGGTCTAGGGTCAGTCTGCTTTGTTGCTCTCATGATTTCAGCAACTTTTGCCCCGATGATATTGTACTGTCCAATAAGCAGCATGAAAGGCCGTTTCTCTGCCTTCTGAAGAAATTAATTGACTTCTTAACCTTCTTACAAATCCCACCTACATAACCTACAGATATTAACTATCAAAGAACTAGAAAACATTTAAAATAATTGTGATCATTGCATGGGTTCTCTTAAATTCTCAGTCCCAAATAACAAAGGTTTAAGAAAACTGTAAGCAGGAGACCCAGGAGTTGAGTCTGGCAACCAACTTCTTTTTTGTGTGGGGTCAAAACATGTCACTACTCATCTAAGTAGCTTCCTCAGTCTGAGGAAAGTTGGTGGGAGGCTTCCAATGTATAGCCAACAACCCATACTTAATGGATGTTGGGAAGGGCTGCATAGGTTGGACTTTCACACACCCCGGGCCATTGTCCATCTAAGAATCCTATTCAGACCAGGGTGGTGTAAAACTAAGGTGAACTATCAATGTAAGCAGGAGAGGGCCTCCTTGTAGCAGTAGTGCATCTCTTGGGAAGGGTGCCAGAGCCTGGCAGTGGACATATGGGGAAGTTGCTGGTAAGAGGTCCGGTGTCCTACTCCAGATTGTGTGTGTGTTGTGTCGTTATAGTCGTGACCGACTCTCCATGACCCCATGTCCATGGAGTTTTCTTGGCAGGAATACTGGAGTGATTTGCCAGTTCCTACTCCAGGCGCCTACAGTACCTGGTATTCCCTGGTGGTCTCCCATCCAAGTACTAACCAGGGCCAACCTGCTTAGCTTCCGAAATAAGGCTAGATCAGATATGCTTAGGTCTCCATAAAAGTTTCTAATCCTGATTTGTTGGCAATCAAACAGAGGATACTAATTATTGCCATCATCCTTATACCTAGAAAACCCTGGAAAAGATCACTATAAGTCGGGACTGACTTGGGGGCACATTGTTGTTGCTGCTGCTGCTGTTTTTTTGCTTTTAAATTAAGAAATGTGCTGCTGTCTGAATATTTTTTGGTTTTTGCAAAATCGGTGCCTTGTTTCTTCAGCTTCAATTTTTAAAAGACCTCTATGGGTGGCCAGTTTAAACTATGGAAGAGGGCTTTGGCAGCCCCCTGGTGAGGAGGGTGGAGAAGAAAGAAGAGGAAGTGACAGAAGAGGATGACCCCCCCCCCCAAAAAAAAAGGAATGTGGCTGTCATTAATGGGAGGGAAATGTTCTCTTTTCCTGTTTTAGCAGAAAATGTGCAAACTATTTTCTCATAAACCAGAAGTAGTGAAGCTTCTTCCTGATCTCTAGAATGGGAAAAGTTATTTCTTTGGATTAAAGCTCCCAGAAGTCCTTGTCTCAGAGGCCAATGATGAATATGAGAGTCTAGGAGCTGCATTAAATGTCAAGTACAGTAACTGTTTTATTGCCAAATAATTAGAACAATACTGAGGAATACAGTACTTAAGTTAGTACAGATACTTAGAAAGTCGATAGGTTGTTCCAGCCTAAAATGCACTGGGCCGTCTTAGCAGAGGCACTAAAAGAAAAAGAAGGTGCAATCGTAGTCCTATCAAATACTGCTTAAGAACTGGACCTTTCCGAAGGGTCGTTGTTCACAGGAACAACAGCACCTGCAGGGACAAATTGCTGTATAAGAGAAATCACGGAAGCCTTTTCCCTGGGTACTATTAAAGCCAGGTTGAAACTATTGCATGATTTCAAGGAATGCTTGAAACTAAGTGCCATATACATGGCACTCCTGCATATTTAAAGGTAGTAATTGGTTAGGTGAATCTTTCTTTGGGTATGGAGATGTATTGCTAGGAAATTCTTATCTGCTGAATTTTGTAGCCGTTGAAGGGAAAACCAGCCCTGGTACAAAATGGAGCTGTGCGCTTTTTAAAGGGCTTTCCTAACTGATATACTTATTTATAGTATAGCAAGTGAAAAAAATCGTATAGAGTTATGCTTTACAGAATAAAAAGGTACTCAATGAGGTCAACTGGTCTGCACCAACAGATCCATTTTGGCCAATAAGTGTTTCCTCTTATCAAAAGCATGTACAGTGGTACCTTGTATAAAGGAATTAATTCATTCCAAATGAAATTCTGTTAAGCAAATTTTCCTTTATACAAATTTCCCATAGGATGCATTGAAAACAGAGTAATACCTAAGCATAAAATTTTTTTATGTTGTACAGATTCGACCCATAGGCAATCCTGTTAAGCAAATTTCCCCTATCTCCGGAATTTTTTATGTTGTACAGAGTTTATATTATATAAACCATTTGTTATACAAGGGTCCACTGTACATCCTTTTCAGCTAAAGGGGGACTATCTGAGAGATTCTAACCTATCACAAAAGGGGAAGATTGTAGGCAATATATATATATATATAGGATTTTTCAGATGAAATCTTTGTCACACTTAGCATTTCCTACAGAATTGTGAGATTATTCTACAATATGTTCTAACCAAAGAAACAAACAGCTCTTTTTGGCAGAGCATCTTCCTCCCAAATGTACCTGATCAGTCAGTGAGGACATCTGTATTTTTCACACCAAGCAGAGGGTGTAAAGCTTATCTTGGTTTAAGCAGTGAAAAAATCCATGGCTTCACAAGCCAGATCCCTTGCTGAAAGCATTGGGTGGAACGATCCATTTACTCCAGATTTGGATGGGGTTTTGGTATAATGACAGAAGATCAGGCTGCTTTGCCTCTTTTTGCCTCTGCTCCTGTACCCATTTCTTCCCCCATCTTTGCCCAGAGTTTGACCAGCCAGGCCCCTCAACTATAGCTCCAGTGCTGGCTAGCACTGATTCTGCTGCCACTTGACACTGCCTAAGGGCTTAAAGACCTTGTGTTTGCTTGCCGTTGGAGATCGAGCAGCAGTGGTGGTGGCCACTTCCTTGGAGGGTGTGTGCACACATGCCTCAATGCTAACCCAAGATAGTACAGACACACATATGGTCTTTGTTCATTCATGAGAAGCAGATAAAGTAGGAGAATGGATGAGGCGTTTTCCCATCTGGAAAAACTCAAATATGTGCATGCCACCTTAAATGGGCTGTTTGTAGCTATGAGTTGTCAAGTTGGATCTGACTAAAAGCGGCCCTAACGGGCCTTTCAAGGTTAGTGAGATATTGTAAGGAATGCTTTTCCTAGTTCCAAACTCAGTAGCCTTGAACCTGGAGACTTTCTAAGTGCAAAATGTCCACACTTTGCCATTGAAGACCATATGGCCCCTCTCCGGGTCACCAATAATGGTACTTTTTTTGGCAACCTCCCTCCCCAGTTTCCTGTGACGCTTCATTTTTGATGAGCCATAGAAGGAAACTGCTTGTAAGGATTCTAACTGCAGCAACGCCAACATGTATTACAGAGACCCATCAATGTTCCTCCTGGTTTAGTAGCTATAGAAACCCGAACTTCCAGATTTCTGCTAGAAATAATTAGCAGCTTATACCTTTCTGGCTCAGAGAATTCCTCCTGAAAACCATCTGCACCCACAATTGCCACACTTCTACCCAGAAGGTCTCCTGCGCTATATTCTCAATACTGGGGATTCAGTGGATAAGGAAGCATCTCCTTGCTGAGGAAATGACAAATGTCAGGAATGTTTAGACCAGATCCTGAAGTATGCAGATGACTTAGTACAGTGGTGCCTCTACTTATGATTTTAATCTGTTATACGAATGATGCATGTTCATAAGTCGAACAACTCGTAAGTAGAGCAGCAGTATCTTTAAAAAATATACATAAATAAATTGAAAAAAAAGTAAGTAGAGCAGACTGCATCTAAGAATTGTAAGGCAGCAGTTAAAATACCAACTGTTTTCCACTCTCAAGTCAAATTTCTCATAAGTAGAGCCGCTCGTAAGTAGAGGTACCACTGTACTATTATCTCTCCAATGTGTCTGGACTCAGAAAAGCTACTTAATAGGTATACATTATTTTGTGAAGAGCAAAAACATAGGACACACTGTTCTAAACCTAATATCTGGTCATCCGGTTTTAAATATAAATGTAAAAAAAATGGATATATAATATAATAGTAGGCATTTTCTTTGAAGGGGAAATCCTATCCTGGTAAACCGGTCCTTACTGAAAAAGACCCTCTGACTTAAAAGTACATATCATCAAGTTCATCAGAAAAACCAGATAAGTGAAGTTTTCTTTCTATATATAAGCTGAAAAATGATTCTGAAATCCGAATTAATTCACAGATATGATAATTAAATATGGCCTACAACACTGGATAATAACTACATTCCAATCACTGGCTTATAATAATAATTACTTTCCCTCAGGATGATTCTGACCAATGGTGATCTTCCCACAATTTTCTAGGTATAGAATACACACAAATTGTTTGCCAGTCCTTTCTTCTAAGGGTGCTCTGGGCTATACATTTTGCCCAAGGCTGTACAGGCTGGCTTTCAATCTGGGACTTGGCAGCCAGATGCCTAACATTGAACGATCCAGTCAGTTAGAGCACTGCATGCAGAACTGACCAAATTCCTAGAGGGATGATCAACCAGGACTTCCCCCAAGTACCCCAACCTTGTCTTTGAAAGAGTGGTAAGGTATCCCTTAATTAAGGCAGAGTTCTTCTACAGTAATATATAGTATTACTGAATTTTTTATACATTTATGGGCATGACACTAATTTAACTGTCAAGTGAATGGCTCTCTGGCCAAAAAATATGCTTTGACAAAGGGAGGGAAGTTTAAAATGTCTATAACTAACTCTTTGTAGGGAAATTCTGGGTGAAGAATGCATCCATTCCCTATAATGCTGTCCTGCATAGATTCTGCAGGAAAGCCGAAGTAAGATCACGGGTTTTACTACTTGCATGGTAACCATCCACGTGTTAGACAAAATAGAAATAGGTACGAAGTTATATAAGCACACTAAAAAGCACTTCAGTATGGGAGCTCCATCTGAGAAATATCTCTCATTCTTTTTTTTACCTCCCTCAGACTCTCCTTTTCCCAATCATCACAGACAAAAAAATCTGGTTGTCAACTCATCAAATGCGAAGGGACTCCTTTTGACCAACAAACACAGTTAGTCAGCAGGATCATCCTTTCTACTCTCCCCACTCCACAAATGGGCATACAAACCCTCTCTCACAACCTTAAATCTTACTGGACCCTTGGGCTACAGCTAAGGTGGCTACAGCTCCTCCCCAGCTCCCTTCTTGTCTCATCTCACCACCTGCATGCAAGCTTGCCAAGACACAACCTACCTATTGGCGCTGGTTCTTCTCAACTTTTGGAGGCACAGAGAGCGTGAAAATGTAGCGCCAAGCTCTGCTGTTCACCTCCTAGGCCTTCCCTTATATCTCACCTGCTGAGAAAAGCAGTGGGACAACTGTAGCTTTTTTCCATAACATGCAGGTGAAGAAAGGGCTAATAGATGGAATGGGGAAGAAACAAAATGGCTGCCTTTTCTCTCAATATTTTAATGCATTTTCAGGCAACAGTGCCATTTGAAGACCTGCCAAACCAAGTTGAACCCAGAACTGTACAACATTTTTACTTATTTTACTTTGTTGTCCATTTATTTTTCACTCATAAAATCGAATCTTGTGATACATTGGTTTGTGCAAAATTAGATACATTTTCTTACTTTAATTTCTTGAACTGAAGCCCCATGGAAACTGTAATTCATTAAGGAGGCTAGTGTTTATTCTGTCATCTGCAAGTCATCTGCCCGAGAACACCCTATGAATCTCTTCTCAGTAAAAAGGCCTGATAAGGCTATATTTATTGTCCTTTCCCTCTGTGAGATAGGACCATTTCATGCCTTCCCTTTCTCTTTCTTTTTCCTTTTGCTTAGGTATTGCATTCTCTGTCTTCATTTTCCACAGTACCTGGAGCTGTACTCTGAGCAGCTGGTTCTTTGGTAGTAACCATGACAACCCTGCGATGACATCTGCAAAAGATCCCACCACTACTCAGTAGAGTCAGATCTCATTAATGCTTGTGATCCTTTTAAACTCTGATTTAACATTTCTTTTACAGACCAGGGAAATTCCCCCTCTGAACAGAGGGGTCTCCCTGCTACATGTTTAACATGGGCACAAAGCTTTTTCCCACACAAGTTACTTCCAATATATCTGAATTTTTCCTAGGCTTTTTGGGAACATCTTTGATGGCTGGGTGCAGAAGCAGACAGATCTAACTGTTAAGGTGTGGGGTTTAGTGATTTCAGCAAGTGATTTCAGCTCTGTGACACAGTAGGCTGGAGACAGCTTCTATGGTAACAACTCTTTATTCAGGGAGAGAACAAGGCTAGGGACTGGGGCGAGGGAGCTACATTTATAGGAATGAGGACAAGCTAGGAAAAGATACATTTTGGAGGGAACAATTACAAGCAATCACAAAGCTGCCTTTTGGCGGGAACCAATAGGATTGAGGATCCAAATGCAGCAACTAGAAATAACAAATAGGCCTGTTCCCTTTGGAACAGGAAGGCAGTTACTTCAATATAAGCAATTACAGATATTAGGAATACAGATCAATACACAACACTAACTTCAATACAAAGATAATTTGATAGAACTTCTTTGTAAATGAACTCTGATAGGACTGCACTCTGTTTTTCATAAGTGCCTTCCAGTTCCGTTTCATTCCTTTGTACCAAAGAAACAAACAGGATGGTGACACTTTCTTCTTCTGTATATACGAGCAACTTTTCAGGGAGTTAAAGGAACTAAAGTTTCAGAAAATGTAGCCATACATAAAAATGCAGCCAGATGCATAAGGAACTGAAGCAGGATGATTGCTTTCTATCCTGCAAATTCTTTCTAGTCCCTTTCTTGTTTATCACAGCGTTCACAATCTTTAGAAATTTCTAATTCCAAAACAACAACAAAAACTAAGGATTAAAATCAACAACCACCAGGGAAGTGAAATAAGTCATGTGCCAATCTGTATTAGTCAAAGTAGTTAAGGTATGCATGCGTCTATTGGTAGTCTGTTTATATAACTTATGAAATTCTGGAATTGGGTGCAGAATTATATTATTGGTTTGGTGTTCTATTCTTTGCAGCCTCTGATAAGGTTTGCCAAATTCAGTGGAACATATTTCTAAGCAAACATGTTTAGGTTCAGAATGACTTGTGTGGCCACCTGCTCTGGTATAGTCTGAAAGGATAATGCTCTAAGAGCCTGTTCATACTGGTATATATAGTTAGGCTTTATGGTTCTCTGATAGCATAGTTTGGCATGGAGAAAAAAGACCTTGTTCTCATGTGTTTCTACCTGAAATGATCCATTATTTAAGAGCTGGCCCATATCTCTCTAGTCCAGGACAAGGGCATGCAATCTCTTTGGGATGATTTATTGAGATGAAAACTAGTAGTTTGTTCTGCTTTCACAGACAGGTGCAAAAAAGTTAAAATATGAAGATAAGGACCTTTTAAGCACCAGTCAGATTGCACCAAATTTCACAGTATGGACAGGCACTTATAAGAAGGGTTTTTAAAACATGTCTTTATCAGTCTCCTCCTCATGCAGGGTGCTGCCAGTAGCCTCCAAAAGCAAGCATCCTGGGACTGCATCTTCACAGGTTCCAGTTCCTTGCCATACCATGCAGCTTCCTGTAGCTTCAGCATGCTATGTGCAGAGACAGGCAGCTGTCACCTTCATACAGCTAAGAGGCTTTCCTCCAACGACACGTATTCCCATTCACAACTTTAGTATGACAATAAAGGCACATGCAAATAAATAAATAAATAAATTTATAAATGTCCTTGAGTTTCAAGGACACACTTCAATCCTCTTTCAGCCTCAGTACACACCCAGAGTTGCAATTTATTCCTGCCCCCATACATATTTATACCTCTTCCCAGGCAGTTCCTTACTGCTGTGTTCAATAAAGCCACGCAGAGGCTGTTATTAAAAACAGTCAGAGCCATAGAGTCTCAGAGAGCACGAATGCGTCGACTTCCCTCTGACGTCAGAGTCTGGAAATCCCTTTTTAATCAGGTTTGTTGATTCTATGTGTCCCTTCTGAAGAACAGAATGAGAGCGAAATCTTCTCTAATTGCTCAGGGGAAGCAGCTTCGTTCTAACTATGCAGTCATTGCAGATTTCTGCTTGTATTTTCAAAGCAGAGATTTGCTGCAATTTTATAGTGGGAACAGCCAATTTAGAAACCATGGCACTTGTTCGGTGAAAATCTAGACATTCAATCAAAGGCTTCTGCAAAATAAGAATATCTTTTTCTGTTCTCATTTTGGAAAAAAAAAGGCTTGGCTCCATGTCCCTTTTCCAAACGATTCTGGTATTGCTGATTTTAAGAGCCACTATGTTGTCATGTCTACCCAAAGATCAAAGTGTCGAACTGGCATATCACTCAAAATTATGGTGATCAAATAAAGAGTGGTCCCTTGTTCCCCCTGTTCAGAGCAATTTGGAAAAAGAATACACCACACAACTGCATATGCAACCAGGGTTCTATATGATGTCACAGCTTTCGGGGTCAAAATTTTGGGACATTTTGGTGAGTAGGTACAAGGACATGATCTGTCATCCCTTCTCTCCAGGTTTCCTTCTTGCTTCCTTAGTTTAGCTGGAATCCTTACAATAACCGAGGGATGAAATTTTCACAACAACAACAACAACAACAACAACAACAACAACAACAACAACAACAACAACAACAACAACAACAACAAAAGAGGTGGAGGTGGCGGAAAAATTAGTGCACTGGACATGATGCAAAATATATATCTTGCCAGTCTCCAAAAACATCAAGCAGAAAAGTATCAGAAGATGACAAAATCAAGATCTGGTAGGATTTACAGAACCAAACTGATAGACACCTTGAACGTAACACAGCAGACATAGTAGCAGGAGAATGAAGAAATTATGGATCATTGACATGTGTGCTAGTCGTGTCTGACTCTATGGGCGGTGCTCATCTCCATATTCAAGCTGAAGAGCCAGTGTTGTGCAAGTCCATGGCCACGTGGCCGGCATGGTTGCAAGGAAATACTATTTTACCTTCCTGCTTTTTATGGCGGTACCTATTTATCTACTTGCATTTACATGCTTAGCACCTAACAAACCACCACTGTTTTACCCCAGGCAGCTGCCCCCTTTATTGTATTTAGAATGTGTTGAGCTTTGTTTTTCTTCTGGGAGAAGATAGGGCGCTTTTACACGACCCCTAAGGCCGTGGTCACACCTGGGTTTTGATCCTGATCTTCTGAAGTTCCGGCTTTTCCTCTTCGGCCCTGGTCCCACGTCCCTTTAAAAGCAGTTTAAATTCCTAAATAAATCGTGCCCAAAAATGCCATCCCCACGGCCACCGGGCTTTTTGAAAAAGAAAAAAAAGAAAACCTGGTAATGCCCCTTTAAGCGAGGTTTCTTTGACTTACTGAAGAAGTAGGGAATTTTTTGCCTCTCTTAAAAATCCACCTTCTAAGGAGACAGACGTCGTGGGACCACGCAGATGATCCGGGTTTCTTTCTTTTCTTTTTCTCAGAGCACTGACCGGCTGATCGGCGCTGCTTTTTAATATTTCCTGGCAACCTCGGACCAAGAGGAAGCTCCTTCCGGTGTCCTTTGATTTAATTTCCCCCAGAAAGTGGTCCGTTTTATTCAAATGCTAGTGCCACCTGCTGGCCAAGGGGGCTGAACTGCACTTTAAAATAAAAATAACCAGCTTTGGACGTGTGAACTCCTGACCCACATAATAAATCACGTGGCAGGATGAAGAGGAAAAGCCGGACCTTCAGAATATCAGGATCAAAACCAGGTGAGACCGCAGCCTTCATCCCATCACGTGAGTTAAATGTGGGACAAGAGTTCCCACGTCAAAAGCTGTTTTTTTATTTATTTTAAAGTGCAGTTCAGCCCCCTTGGCCAGCAGGTGGTGCTAGCATTTGAAAAAAACGGACCACTTGGCTGGGGGAAATTAAAACTTGTAGGACTGGATAGAGCTTCCTGTTTCTCCGAAGGTGAAAAGCAATTAAAAAAAACATAGCCCATTGGCCCCAGGAACAGCCGGTTGGTGCTATGAAAAAAGAAAGAAAAAGAAACCTGGATCATCTGCATGGTCCCACGGCATCTGCCTCCTTAAAAGCTGGATTTTCAAAGTGAGGCAAAAATTTCCCTACCTCTTCGGTGAGTCACAGAAACCTCGCTTAAGGGATCATTACCGGGTTTTCTTTTTTCTTTTTTTTCAAAAAGCCCGGTGGCCATGGGGACAGCATTTTTAGACACAGGTTATCTGGTAATTTAAACTGCTTTTAAAGGGATGTGGGACCAGGGCGTAAGATCCGCTGGCAACTTAAATTCGGACCAGAGATCTTGGGGGTTTGTCGCTCTTCTTGTGTTCCCACCCCTCCGCACTTCCTTGCTTCTGTCTGCGTGAGGGGAGGGAGAAAAAAAGGAGAAAAGAATGCAGGCTCACCTCCGCTGTGCCGTCAAGCTGCTCCTGGAACCATTCCAGTCTCTTTCTGTCTCTTAAAGGGGCGGGGGCAAAAACAAACAAACAAACACAAGGCGAGGAGAGCCCAGCACTCACTGCTTTACATCAGAAATTTTTCATCTTCGGAGACCAGGTACTTAGAAAATGCGCTGGGACACGCTTAGGTGGGTATGGTTGTACTTTATTTTGTTTAAAGTCCGGAGCTGGTGGGAAAACATTTTTGATCTCCGGATCTGGGAGCCCTTTGCCCCGGATTTTAGGGGTCGTGTAAAAGCGCCCATAGAGGACAAGCAGGTGTTGAGCAGATCTACCTTCCCTCAATCTGTTCTTTGCACACAGCAGACCTACAACGTCCTTGCTCTTTCTCTTGTTCCAAGCACAAATGGGGGAGAAAATCACACCTTTGTGTCAGTTTCAACATCACTTGCACATCTGAGATTATCCTGCTCTTTAATCCTTCTTGCTCGCTCCCTACAAATACTGGCTATTCCTTTTTAGTCTACCCTAGTGGTTTGCTACTCCTTTAACTTTCAGTACATGCCATTTTAAAATGAACCAGTTACTTACCTGTAAAGGTGGTTCTTCGAGTGGACCTTCGTGAAGCCACACAGCTGGGTTTCCCAGGTGCCCCTGCGCCAGAGGTCGGAACTTCCCTAGCAATAGGAAAGTGTGTTAGTCTCCGCCCCCGCACCCTGTGCATGTGCGAGGGTGTTCCCGCCTAAACGCCTCAGTTCCTCTTGACCGCCAGGATGACAGGTAGTGGTAGTACCAGTCAGGGTGTGATGGTCCGAGGGGAGGCAGGCGGGTGCTGTGTGGCTTCACGAAGGTCCACTCGAAGAACCACCTTTACAGGTAAGTAACTGGTTCTTCTCCATCGTGGCCTTCGTGAAGCCACACAGATGGGTGATTGCAAGCAGTACTCACTGGCAGGAGGGTAGTCATGCCATCAGAAAGGAAAGCACTGCCCTCCCGAAGGAAGTGGCCGATCTCACGCGAGCATCCACCCTGTAGTGGGTCACGAAGGTATCAGGTGTAGACCAGGTGGCCGCCTGGCAGATGTTGTCCAGGGGTACACCCTTCAGAAAAGCCGCTGAGGGGGCCAAAGCTCTTGTGGAGTGAGCTCGGATACCCAAGGGTAAGGGCACCTTGGCTAGTTCATAAGAAAGCTTAATAGTCTGTACTACCCAGCGAGCAAAAAGTTGGGAAGAGACAGGAGAGCCCAGTACAGCAGGATCATGGCACACAAACAGTTTATTTGATTTCCTAATAGGTTTGGTCCTAGAGACATAGAAAGCTAGGGCCCATCTAACATCAAGTGTATGCATGTCCCGTTCAATCCTAGTAGTAGGATTGGGAAAGAATGCTGGCAATACAATCGGCTGAGACACATGAAAAGAGGAAACTACTTTCGGAAGGAAAGTGACATCTGGGTAAGCCACCACTCTATCATGGTGGAACCGTAAATACGGAGGGTCACACCTAAGAGCACAAAGCTCGCTAGACCTTCTAGCAGAAGTGATGGCCACCAAAAATGCAATCTTCAGGGTGAGTAGCCTGAGGTCCGTAGAAGCCATTGGTTCAAAGGGAGGGCGTTGCAATGCCTGAAGGACCAAGGACAGGGACCACTGAGGTGGAATCGGTTTTCTGTCAGGGAAGATGTTTTTCAGGCTCTTGAGAAACCGCTTCATTCTAGGATGCCTGAAGAATGCAGCCACCTCCGAAAACTGAGGTTGGTGAGCCACAATCGCTGACAGGTGAACTCGCAGGGAAGCAGAAGTAAGACCTGAACGCTTCAAGTGGAGAAGGTACTGCAAGACGCAGGTAAGGGAGGGATTGACCGGGTCGAATCCCTTATCCACCGCAAATAGAGAGAACCTCTTCCACTTATAGGTGTACTGTTTTGTAGTGGAAGGTTTGCGGCAGGAGTCAATGATAGACTCAATCAAGGTAGAATCCTCCAGGCTGTGAGCTGAAGGTGAGTCAGATCCGGGTGCAGGACCTGGCCCTCATCTAGGGAGAGCAGATCCGGAAACTGGGCAAGGTGTAGATACTCTGAGGACATTTGCAGAAGGGACGCAAACCAGGGTTGGCGAGGCCACCAAGGTGCTATCAGGATGAGGTTGGCTTTCTCCTGAAAAGCCTTTATGACTACTCTGTGCATCAGAGGCACAGGAGGGAAGGCATAAAGGAGGTCTCTCGACCATGGGAGGAGGAGAGCATCTCCTAAGGAGTGAAGTCCCTTCCCCGCCCTGGAGCAGTATTCCTGGCACTTGGTATTGGATTGGGAGGCGAAAAGGTCCACACGAGGAGAGCCCCACTTGCTGCAAAGGAGGTTGAAAGTCCTGGGATGCAGTTCCCACTCATGGGTCGCTTGAAGTCGACGGCTGAGGTCATCTGCGTCGGAGTTCTCCTCTCCAGGTAAGTGCATAGCAATCGGGTGAATGTTGTTGGAGATGGACCAGCCCCAGAAGCGGATCGTGAGCTGCAGAAGACATTGTGAGTGGGTTCCTCCCTGTTTGTTGATGTAGTACATGGCGGTTGTGTTGTCGGTCACAGCCAGTACTACATTGCCGGAGAGGTGTCGGATGAACGCCCGGAACGCTTTAAAGATTGCCAGCAGCTCCAACTCGTTGATGTGGAGTAGCTGTTCCTGCGGAGCCCAGGTATCATGGATGGAGTGGGAGAGGCAAACGGCACCCCAGCCCATGTTGCTAGCATCTGTAGTTACTTGTATAGTGGGAAATGGATTCCTGAAGGGATGGCCAGATAGGATGTTGGGCCGGCAGGACCACCAGCGAAGGTGATGCGGTAAGTCCGGGGGGATGGTAAGAAGTTTGTTGGGAGGGTCCCGGAGAGGGTCGAACTGTTGGAGGAACCAGGCCTGGAGGGGTCTGAGTCGAAGCCTCGCGTGCACCAGAACAGAGGTCATGGAGGCCATGAAACCTAACAGTCTTTGAACCTCGACTGCTGGGACGACCTGGTGTGTTTGGAATTGTTGTAGTAGGCGAAGGATTTCTGCAATCCTGTTCCTTGGTGGAAAAGCCATGGCCCTGGTAGAGTCCAAAATGGTGCCAATGAAGTTTACTACTGGAGAGGGGTCGAGATGCGACTTCTTGTGATTGACCTGCAGCCCCAATGACTCTAGGGTGTCGAGGACAGTGGCAATGTCTTGGCTGGCCTTGTCCTGAGAGTCTGCCACGATCAACCAGTCGTCGAGGTAGGGGAAGACAACTATTCCCAGCGTGCGGAGGTATGCTGCTACTGGGGTCATGCACTTGGTGAAAACCCTTGGTGCTGTCGCCAGACCAAATGGCAGGGCAGAATATTGATAGATGTCTTCCCCTACGGCCAAGTGAAGCAGGTGGCGATGAACTGGGTGGATTGAAATGTGGAAGTATGCATCTTTGAGATCCACAACCCCAAACCAGTCTCCTCTGCGCAGAAGAGGGATGACTTTCTCTAAGGTGACCATTCGAAATTTTTTTGTATACCAAGAATATATTCAAGAATCGCAGGTCCAGAATAGGCCGGAGTCCTCCATCCTTCTTCGGAACCGTGAAATAACGGGAGAAGAGGCCTAGACGAGCGAGGTGCCTTGGGACCATTTCTATAACTTGCTTTTGAAGGAGAGAAGTGATCTCTTCCAGGAGGCAAGGTGATGGAGAAGTGCGAACTAAATTTCCCAACGGGGGTAGAGAATTTAACTCTAACAGGTAACCTTTTTGAATAACAGAGAGGGCCCCCTGGTCCGAGGTGATGTGTTGCCAAGCCGCAAGAAAGGGATTAAGATGGATAGGATGGTAGTCAATAGTCGTCTCGAGATCTCCTATCCCTGGGCTTGGAGGAGACGGCCGTTGACTTGGACTTCTTGGCCTTGGAGGCAAAGCTGAACAGGGCAGAAGATCTTGTAGGACGATCTCGCTGTTGGTGCTTAGAGGAAGACTGAGCTGAGGGGGGCCAGAAGCGCCTTCTTGAGTGGAAACGAAAGGAAGGCTTCTGGCGAGAAGGAATCACGTTTAACTTCTTGGCAGTGTCCTGCTTCTTATGTCTGTCCTCCATAAGATCATCCGTTGCAGTGTTAAACAAGCCGGAACCATCAAAGGGCAGAAATTCAATCTGCGCCTTATGGTCATCTGAAAGTCCAGTGGTACATAGCCAAGTGTGTCTACAGAGGGTGATCGAAGAATTAAGCACCCTTGAGGCAGCATCGAAGGAGTGTTTGGAGGCCCTCATCTGCTGGGCTGCTAGGGCCATAGACTCCTCATAAAGGGCAGAAGCCTCGACACGCTTGTCTTCTGGGATCAGCTCCAAAAAGAGATGGAGGTGAGTGAGAAGATCCCATTGATAGGCCCCCATGGCGCCTTGATAGTTCGCAATCTTATGCTGAAGGACAGCGAAAGAATAAAGGTGCCTACCAACCGTATCCAACTTCTGTCCTTCTTTAGAAGGAAGAATGGGGGTTTGCTTTGTACGTGACTGGACCTGGGAGGATGCTACTACCACCGAGTTGGGTGTGGGGTGCTTATTAAGGTAAGGCGCCTTATCATCATGGACTCTGTAGAGAGCTTCAAGCTTGCGAGGAATGGAAGTGGTCGACAAAGCTTGGAACGAGTCCTCAATCATAGTAAGGAAGGAAGGAATCAACGTGAGATGTACTGGCGCCGTCTCATCGTTAGCGATTCGTGCAAAAATGTGGCAGACTCTCTTGGGTTGCGGTTGGTGGATCGGTAAATCAATCGTCTTGGACATCCTGACAAGAAAATTGGCGTAATTCCTCATTGAATTGGAGGTGGATGGGGGAGATTTTTCATCGACCTTGGAATCTGGGGAGGTGACCATCCGTAGAGAAGTCGAATCCGAGATTTCGGAACCGACAGATTCAACCTCTGAATCCTCATCATCCTCCCGATTCGAACCCGAAGAGGAGGGGACCAAAGCCATCTGGTCGGAATCGACCTGGTCTGCAGAATGGATCGACCACTGCTTTCCGTCGAAATGGAGCGAGAAGGCAGGAATTGGAGGGACAGACAAGGGAGCTTGAGTATGATGCTCCTTGCGCTTCTTTTTCATAGGAGGCACCATCGAATCCGAGGCCTCAGTGGTCTGCTTGGGCAGTGTTAGCGCTTGGACCACGGCCGCAGGTACGGATTCAGTCTGAAGGGCCGGAATCGCAGTGTCGAAACCGACTGTTGAAATGGTAGACTGCAGCTGGACGTGTTTTGTACGTCGGTGCTTTGCAGGCTTCGACGACAAACCCGAAGGGAGCGTCAGAGGCAGGGAAGAGGCACGCTCTTCAAGTTCAGTCTCTCGGAGTAGAACCGGAGACGAAGCCGCCTTGGAAGCCAGGGTTGGAGAGCGAAAAGGAGGCTCTCTGGACCGACTGGTCCCACCCGTTCCGGACCGACAGGTCCCAGTGTCCATTAACGGAGTCGAGCCCACCTAGGTGATATTTGGGGGTGGGGCTCCGTCATCTTCGGATGACGACTCCGATCGGTCTGAAGGAAGAAGTTGTTGATACTTCAAGGAAGGAGCCCTAGGAATTGCGGCAGCCGCCGAACCAGAATATTCGGTTTCGACAGTAACCGAGGGCGAAGCCAGAGACGATGAGAGAGTGGCCGTAATAGTCGAACCCGATGCAGTGGAAATCTTCGGAGGCGGTATGGATGGTTTCGAAGCCTTCAGAGGTTTCGAGGAGGACTTCGAGGAGATAGCGCGGGACGGGCTAGTGGATGGTTTTGACTTCAAAGAAGCCACGCCTTGTAGAACCAGGATCTTTTTTGGTTTTTCCCTTGGTTTCTCCACCCGACCCGAAGCCTCCGACTTACGGGGTAAATCAGCCGTCTTCTACTCCATTGGTTGCGGACGAAGCGAGTGTTTGAGGAGGTAATTTGCCAGGCAGTTGCTGCGATTTTTAAGGGCTTGAGAGCTGAATCCTCTGCAGATCGGACAAGTCTCGGTACGGTGGTTTTCACCGAGACAAAATAGGTAAAGATCGTGTCCGTCTGTATGAAGGATCTTGGCCCGGCAGGTCGAACAATGTTTGAAGGGAGGCGCAAAAGACATGAGCCGAAAACAGTCCGAGTCAAAAGCCGAAAATCGAAGAAAAAATCCTGAGCTGACGAAAAAAGCACGGAGACTAATGGAGAAGAACCTCTAGCTACGGCGGTTAAGAGGAACTGAGGCGTTTAGGCAGGAACACCCTCGCACATGCGCAGGGTGCGGGGGTGGAGACTAACGAACTTTCCTACTGCTAGGGAAGTTCCGATCTCTGGCGCAGGGGCGCCTGGGAAACCCATCTGTGTGGCTTCACGAAGGCCACGATGGAGAACTTCTCTTATTCCAAGGTTTCCCCTCACCCTCTAGTCGTGCATTACATAGTTTACACTTACAGCACATTGTAGGTTATCTCAGGAATCCTTACAACAAAGTAATAATAGGCCAGTCCCTTTGTTCTCTTGGAGACAGTGTGGCATAGTGTGTGAACTAAGCAGATCTGAGCTCACTTGGGCCATGGAATAAATAGAAATGTCTTTGTTTGCTTGTGAACCATACCAGTAACCATCCTTGGTCCATCCACAGTCTCTCTGCTCGACTGACCTCACAAGCTTGTTGGAAGGATAGAGTGAGCATGAGGAGATCTATGTACACTGTCATGGATTCTTTGATAGATGGGAAGGACAGGGATGGGATAAATAAATAAAAAATTCCTCATATGACATATGGTTGGGATTATTAAGATATAGGCAGAACCGGGGAAACGCTCGAGATTAATGCATGGATTGACACTGTCATGATAATATCAGTCACTGCAACATGAGATTTCCACAGGACATCTTCCTCTAGAAGCAGCCTTGAACAGACCAAGGATTTCTTAGTTTACACGCCAGGCACTTTGCAAATGGACAGCTCTAAAACACCCAAACAGCATTGCACAGCAGTTTCCTCTTCTTAATTATTTAGGATTCCCCTCCCTCCCTCCCCCCACACACTTAAATTTAACTCAACTCCTGTGTTTGACTGAAAGGGAAAAGCTTCAACACCTATCAGAGCATACTATATTAATTTGGCAGAGAAACCAGACCGATAAATCTGACACCTTAGACTAAATGTGGGAACAATCATCTCCCCAAAAGAATGTTCTAGGAAAACAGAACTGGGAGAACTGGGTGAGCCTGAAGAGGTTGTTGTTTACCTTTCTTTTTATTTGTCTGCATTCAAAATGTCTTCCGCCCATCTTTTCAAAATTTGTATTCCACGTGTGTGTGTGTGTGTGTGTGTGTGTGTGTGTGTGTGTGTGTGTGTGTGTGTGTGTGTGTGTGTGTGTGTGTGTGTGTGTGTGTGTGTGTGTGTTGCTACAGTCGTGACCGGCTCTTCGTGACTCCATGTCCATGGAGTTTTCTTGGCAGGAATACTGGAGTGGTTTGCCAGTTCCTACTCCAGGCGCCTACAGCACCTGGTATTCCCTGGTGGTCTCCCATCCAAGTACTAACCCGGGCCGACCCTGCTTAGCTTCTGAAATCAGGCGAGAACGGATGTGCTTAGGGATACCTTTATCTTGCTTTGTTGATATTCTGGGGGTTAAGCTTGCAATTAATACTTGTTTTCTTCTGAAGAATGCATGTGCACTAGAATCTAATGACTATTTTAAAAGGATGTAACTCTTCATATAACACATAACATAATCAACACAGTTAATAAACCACCCTCACAAATAACTGTTTATCATTCACCATTAAAATTAATACAGTGTAAGCACAAAACACGGTTAAAAAGCTGGGGGAAAGCCAAGGACCATTGTCAGACCCACAAAACTGGCAGAAGTGAGAAACCTCCCTAAAGACTAGCTGAATGCCAAGATTTGTTGCCAATGACAGAATTTGGTCTAATGCTAGTTCCGGGAATATGGAACAGAGTGATATTACTACTGTAGTTCAGCATTAAAACAGCCCATGTGTTTTTTCTGCACTGGGAAAACGCTGAACCACTGGTCTGATTATTCCAGCTCTTCCTGTCACTGCTTTTATTTTTAGATGGTCAGAGTTTTGTTTAGGACAATCAATAAACAGGAAACAACGTTCACAGCTTCAGCAGATTTTTTTTTAAAAAAAATGATACCAGGTCACCATAGAAATAAATGATTAGGAGCAGTGTAGTCACAAAAAAGGCAATCAACTTCCTTCTCAAAACATATATTGTAAAAGCTACTTTTTACAGTGACTTTTGCTTCAGTTGAGAACAGTACTTGGGCCACATTGAGAAGGAGACCTCCCTGTTCCCTTCTCCGTCATGCTTCTCTCTCCTCCAAAGTTTAAATTATTTCAAGTGTTTTAAAAACAAATTGGCTGGTTTTCTTCTAAATCACCTATAATTAGGCCCTTCTCTAATGGATATATACCAGCACATGGATTGCAACAGCAACTAAAAAAATCAAATTAATCTTCAACTTTTTAAAAAACACCTGTATTGACATGGCAGAACTTATCTAAAATATTTTCTCTCTACTTTTCCCCATAAATATCTTTAATATCTTGTGTGGTGTTTTATGTGTTTTGTATGGTGCCTTGTTATTTTGAGTGTGTAGTGGAACAGCACTCTAATTTCATTGTGCATGCATATGCATAATGACAATAACACTGTATTCTATTCTATTCTAAATCAACCCAAGATGGCTTACATCATAAAAAATAAGTAAAAACAATAAATCATACAAATGTTTTAAAAATAATGAAAATTGTATTAAAATGTTAAATAAAAGCAGTATAAAGCAGCATTAAAACAGGCTAGAAGCAACAAAATGGTAATCGTTGTGATTTTAAAATCCCTGACAGACAGTTAGTAATGAAGGGAAAGCCTGCCTGAAGAGAAACATCTTCGCTTGCTTATGGAAGGTCAACCTAGATGGGGCCAGCCTGGTCTCCTGTGGGAGGCAGTTCAAGAGCCTGGGAGCAGCAACAAAAAAACCCTCTCCTGTATCCCCATCAGACACATTTGTGAGGGTGGTGGTCCTATGAGAAAGGCCTTCTCTATTGATCTTAACACACAGGAAGGCTCACCAAAGGAGATCCAGTCTTTAAAACAGCTTGGACTCAAGCTGTTTAGGGCTTAATAGATTAAAACCAATACATATTAATGGATGAACCCCATGGTACCACCCTGCCTGGGTGCCCCAAGAACCAGCATACCACCTCTAATGAAAGCAAGGATGTTCTCATCCAGTGCCTCTGTTTCATGTGCTGCTGTACCCATCTTTTCTTTTATAATCTGTTTTTTTAAAAAATAAATTGTACAGTATTTTATGACTGGCTTGTTTTGGTTCTTACTTGCCCTAAATAGTACATATGTGCAGCAGAAACATCTCCAAAATGAAAAGAAAAACACAAATTGAACCATTGCCACTGCTCTTGCAGAAAGGGTGCACCAACAGAAGCCTTGAAGCTTCATGCCTTCCCTATGAATGAACACAGATATGCCAGGTCACGGGGGGGGGGGGATTTTGAAGGCAAGGTTGCTGTGTGGCAATATCTCCATAAGGTTTCAGATCCTAGTACTGTATCAATATTCAGCAGCACATTTCAACAATGGCAAAATAGTGTCAAAAAGTTTGGGGAAACGGATTTTTAACCAGTCTTTGACTGCTACAGGAAAGGCTTAATATAGATGCAGTGTGAGCTTCTCAAAGGATAACATACCACAGTTTGGGCAGGTGTAGGACAGCCCCGTCATTGCTGGAACAGTTTGGGTATGTGTTGTGGGGGTGGCATGGTGGGTGAGCATACTCCAGGGATTTTCTTTTAATCAGTGAGAGTTATACATGTTGGAGTTTTTATTTATAATCTCTCATGCTATCAGCAGTTTGAGTCACTGGGAGGGACTTTTCCTGGCTGGGATGATTTTCTATTCAGCACTCACCAATCATTCCTTGAAGTTTTGGGCTTGAAAGAGAGCCCCATCTCTCTATTGCATGTTTCTTTTCCTTGATTGGTGGCAGTTATTTTGTTTGCTGTTGATCTGTTCTGTTGGCCGCTAAGAATGTGTGCAGTAAAGCAAACAGCACACACAAGTCTGTACTTCCAATTAACTACAAGTAATGCTTTGTATTCTTTCTCTTGCAAATGTCTGAGAATGAATTACTGCCAGCTAATAAAACGGATGTTCTCTGGGGAAGCTATTAACCTCTTACCAAAATATTCATACCTTTGCCACACCTTGCTCTTGAAAGTAAGCAAGGCTCTTATATTTTACCATAGTGTCAGTGTAATCACACAAGGCTATAAATACAAGTGGTGATAAACACAAAGTCTATGTGATCCTATAGATTTATATGAGATACACATAATAGGTAGTCCATCATTCAGGGAAAGCTTGCCTGAAGAGAAAGGTCTTTGCTTGTTTCCGGAATGACATCAGAGATGGAGCATTCCTGGCCTCTAGTGGAAGAGAGTTCCAGAGTCTGGGCTCAGCAGTAAAAAAGGCCCTTTCGTGTGTTCCCATGAAACATACCATGTGAGGGGGGCGGGATGGAGAGAAAGGCCTCTCCTGATGACCTTAACACCTGAGCCGGTTCATACTGTGAGATTCGATCTTTGAGGTAGCTAGGACCCAGGTCGTACAGTGCTTTGTAGATTAAGGTCAACACTTTGAATTGTGCCCAACAGCTGATTGGCAGCTAGTGGAGGTCCTTTAATAGAGGTGTAGTGTGATCTCTGTACCTTGCCCCAGTCAGCAATTTGGCTGCTGCATTTTGGGCCCATTGAAGTTTCCTGAGACTTTTCGTTGGTAGCCCCACATAGAGTGCATTACAGTAGTCTAGCCGGGTCGTCACTAGGACATGTGTCACCATGGCCAGAGCTGGTTTCTCAAGAAACGGGTGTGACTTGCATACTAGCCTTAATTGTGTTCAGTTTTTTTAAAAATACCTTTTGTTGCTCTTACTCGCAATGATGTCTTTAAAATACAGCTCACTGGTTTTACTCATTACAGTGCTTGGGAAGTTACTTGCGGCAGTTCTTTTTAAGAGGTTTTACTGTTCTGGTCCAGTTTACAGTTCCACTGGGCTGCCAAGAACATCCCTCTTTGCAGAGTTTAAAATCATGCACAGCAAATGAGTTGCAAACAAGTAGTCCAATTCTTCATAAATCAAGCCAGGATTTATTTGAAGTCAGTTCCAAAACAAACATAGAGCTTTCTTACAAAATGCTGACACCACCCAGCAGAGAAAAGGAAGAAAAAAGGGGGGAGGAGGAGAACTAGGCTCAAACATTCCTCCTTAAATACAAAACACAACACATGGGACCTTCTACAGTGAGATAAATCTTTTCAGTTGCAGCTTGTCAGCGTCTCCATCTTCAGAAAACCTAACACTTTTCACATTGCTCATTACTTTTTTTAAATTTTCCATTAAAACCCCAAATCTTCGGATTCATAACAAAACGTTACTTGAGAAGTGCTTGCAGATATGCTTGTGAAGGCCCCCCAGAAGCCCTCCTACAGTAAATTTGAAGGGTAAGCAATAAATGTTACTTGGTCCATGACGGCATTGATGTTGTTCATGCTTGTCACTTTGCTTTTTGAAATGTAACATGGCCCCCAGCCCTGCATTACAAACTCATCATAAATGCTATGTTTGCAACATCTATGCACAAATTTTACAGGCTAGTATCTTGTTCACCGTCATCAGAGCATCAAGTTCCATCATAGAGCTTCCACGATCTCCGTTGTGCCACTAAACAACTTAGATGTCACTCCATTGTTTTCTGTGGGACTTATGTTTGCACAAGGAGATACTACTAGATAACTCCTGGCAGAAACCCCAGGAAAGTTCTACTGCTTGTGTAGTTGCTGAGTGTTGCACACACAGGAGGCAAAAGGATGCTGGCCACAGCCCTGTGTTTATTTTAAGACTAGCGTGGGGTGGGTGTGTCTCACCAAGGGGATGGTGCAGCTGTTTATTAGCCAGTTTTAAACGGTAAATCACACTTCTTTGCCCTCACTCTGCCCCTTTGAAAAAAATAGCTACCCAAACATAACTGAAATGTCCATTTCTCTTTTTCTTGTTTTTGCCACATCCAAAGTGGGCAAAATGGTGGGGCTTGGCAAGCTGATAAAAGGCTCTGGAAATAATGTGGAAGGTTGATGCTCTGCAGAAATATTCTGGGCAGCCCGCTCTGAATCACCAAATCCCAGGAGCCTAGAGGCATTCTATATAGAAATGTCACACAGACCTTCTGGCATATTAATCGGGAAGCAGGGGGGAGCACCCGTTTGTTTTTAACTAGGCAAGGCTGGCCAAAGTATCAGATTCTATCATTTGCTGAGACATTTTTTTTTTGTTTTGAGTAATGAACTTGCCATTCCTGAGTAGGACTGCATGCACCTAAACCAACCGGAAACAAAAGGGTGTCTCAAATCATGGAAAACCATGCGATCAGCTTCATGCCCACCTACATAGTCAGTAAGCAGGGTGAAAAAACCTTCACAGAGGCTGGGAGAGAACCTTTGCAAGCTTTTCAGGGGAAATCAAAGAAACAAAACAAAACAAAACAAAAGACAAAAACATGTGGCACCCTAAAAACTAACCTTCATATTTTAATGTAACATTTTGTGGACATGTCCACTTTTGTTTCCTACCCTTGCTCGGCTGTGTATGCTTGTCGGCCTGTTTGTTTATTTTCAAGGGAGTTGTTCTAAGTAATTTCTAAAAGGCCATTGATTCCTAGGTAGTTACAAGTGTCTTCTGGTGCTGAAATCAAATGGCTTTCTGGGGTGAAAACAAGAAAAGGGGCAATTCTTTCAGTTGCCCTCATCCAGCAACAAATTCCATTCAAAAGGGCAAGGATATCTGACTTTATTTATTTATTTATTTATTTATTTATTTATTTATTTATTTATTTATTTATTTATTTGTTTGTTTGTTTGTTTGTTATTTTAGAGTATTTTACCCTGCCTTTCTCCTTGGAAAAAGACCCAAGGCAGCTTACAGTAATGAGTAAACAATATACAGTACAGTACAATTAAGACACATTCAAGTTTGAGAACGGGGAATTGAGGAACATCTTATAGCATTAAAAGACAACATTAAAGCTACAAGAGAAATGTGAGAAGTCAAAGAGAGCGACTAGGCTCCCGGCAGTACCTTAACAGGTTGCCTCACCTTGCAAGGAGAGGCCCTTTTTAAAAGACATGTCCAGCCCAGCTTCCATGAATTGGTGCCTTTCAGAATAGTCAGCTAGTTCTGTTTTTTTTGCCCCATCAATACCATCTGCCTTGTTATGATAGGCATTTTGTGTTCAAATGAATTGAGACTGTATGAGCTGCCATGCAGAAGCAAGGCTCCCAGGCGATCTTTTCTGTGGTGGCAAGATCTCCATAGCAACGGGGGTGTTTGCTGCCTGCATTCCTAATAGGAGTGACGCTGCTCCTACACTTGCCTATCAGCGAAATTGATTTGAAATTGAATCTATAAATATTACAGTTACTTAGCCTGTGTGCTAAGCAACTTTCTGTGGCAACAGAGTGGAAGGGAATTAAAGAAGACCATCCACTTCTCTTTTCAACCTGTCCTGCCTTCACAAGGAATCTGCTAAAGCGGCTTTTTTCTCCAGATAAGATGGCTGCTTTCTTTCTTCGACAGAAGAATTTACAGTCAAGCATAAATTGAAGGTGAAGTAAAGCAGCAGCTGCTGGTAGACACAATCTCTCACTCTGAATTGTTCTTCCACCCCTTGTGCTATGTCCTTGCTTCACCCTGTTGGGTGTCCCCTGACTCACACCATAAAATTGGTGTGCGCTTGCGTACAGCAGCCAGAGGGGCAGGCAGGCAAGTGTGAGAACAAGCACATTACTCTCTGGCTGTCAGCTCTTTTCTATTAAGCTTTTAGATTAAAAGGGCCTGGCTCCTAGTGGGATAGAATATATCTGTTAACTTAATGCCCCCCCCCCCTCAAAATGTTGTTGGACTACAGCTCTTATCTGCCCTAGCCAACACAGCATTGGTAAACGGGAGTTTCAGTTCAACATTTGGAAGACCTTAAGTATCCCACCTGACTTATGGCAAGCCTTTCCAGGTAGAGCATGCTTAGAAGTGGTCTACCGTTCCCTTCTTCTGGGGAAGTTCTTAGAATGTGTGGCTTGCCCAAGACCACACAGGCTGGCTCTTCTGGGACACACCGCCAGGAGTGAATTTCTCAGCTCCAGTTCTTCAGCCAGATACCTAATGCTGAGCTACCCACCCACCCACCCACCCTTATGTTAGATGCAGACACAACTTTCTTTGAAAACCACCTGAAATGGGGAGCTTCCCATCATCTGGACCAACTGCAGCTCTCCAGATTGCCAGATATGCAACAGCCACCATTCTTTGCCAGAGGTGATGAAGGCTGGGCCAACAGTGCTTGTTATCAAAAACACAGAGTGCCATAATTGCCTGCTTCTAGTCTGCACTGAAATCTATGTAATAAAAAGCAGAGGCAAGGGCTGAGATGGTGGAGGAAGATAGAGTAAAAAAGTAAAAAGTGTTGTCATCCAGTAATTACCCCACATTACCCAGGAAAATGTAAAGATGGTGTGTTTGCCTGCTGTCCTTTGGGCAATATCACTCCCTATGTTGTTATTGTTGTGGTTGTTGGTGTTTTTAAATGAGAAGCAGCTTTAGGAGGGGCAATTGGTGGCAGATAAGAGTCAGAGAAAGGGGCTGGTGAACTTTGTCAGTCACCTGCATTTCCTCCTCTTTCTCAGCGGAGTTTCATTGTGAAAAAAGGCCTAGTGTGACTTTAGGACAACAAATTTTGGGTTGTTTTTCAGCTTCAGGACAACAGTTGCTCTCTCTCTCTCTCTCTCTCTCTCTCTCTCTCTCTCTCTCTCTCACACACACACACACACACACACACACACACCATCATCATCATCACCATCTTCTTCAACATCATCATCATCATCATCATCATCATCATCTAGGTTCTCCAGTTAGTTCCTCCTGAGAAATTCTATCCCTCTTTGCCCCAGCTTCTGGAAGCTTATCTACTGTGTTGTTCTCATCACTTTTCTCACCATAAAGAAAATTGCAGTATTTCAGTCACATAATATTCAATAACAAATAACATCTGCTACAGGTTATCCGTCAAGGAAAAATAGATGGGAAGCATAGCCCAGGGAACAGAAGAACATTCTGGCTTAAGAACTTAAACCGATGGCCCACCATGAGTACACCTGCTCTGTTTAGAATGTGTGTGTGTGTTGTGTCGTTACAGTCGTGACCGACTCTTCGTGCCCCCATGTCCATGGAGTTTTCTTGGCAGGAATACTGGAGTGGTTTGCCAGTTCCTACTCCAGGTGCCTACAGCACCTGGTATTCCCTGATGGTTGCCCAGTCAAGGACTAACCAGGGCCAACGCGGCTTAGCTTCTGAAATCAGGTGAGATCAGATGTGCGTAGGGCATCTAGGCAGCTCCTATTTAGAATAGTTTTGGGTAAAAAAAACAGATCATGCTACTATTCGCCAATATTCTACAAGGACATGGCACTTGAATAAGTAATTTTTCATTATACCTGTTGTGAGTTTTTTGGGCTGTTTGGCTGTATTCTGCAAGTTTTTCTTCCTGACGTTTCACCAGTCTCTGCGGCCAGCATCTTCAGAGGGCAAGGAGATCAGGGAACCACAGAGCACATAGAGAACTCCTGGTTCCCTGACCTCCTTGCCCTCTGAAGATGCCGACCACAGAATCTGGCGAAACCTCAGGAAGAAAACCTTCCAGAACACGACCAAAGAGCCCCAAAAACTCACAACAGCTATCAGGTCCTGGCTGTGAAAACTTCGAGAATACATTTACCTTTTCATTCTTATTGCTCAAACCATTTATTGCCTTCATATGTGTCAACACTAGCTGCTAATATAACCTCTGTGGATATTCTGCATTTGTTGAACCCCAGAGGAACAGGCATCTCTCTTAGAATGTGGTTACACTATGAAAACAAATTGATAGCTGGATCAGGGTTTCCGAAATCAGGTAGTCATGTGGCAGTCACATGATATTTGGGTCAGTGTATGCATCTTCTTGGGAAAATTTCTTGTGAATATTCTTGGGGGGAAAACTTTAAACCATTTTTAAGCTGTGCTGTATATCACTTAAGGGGGCTACATGGGCTTTTAAAAGTGGTTGCAGTTGAGAATTTACCCCATGCCCACACAGTAGCCACCAACCCTGCTGCTATGGTGAGCGAGAGAGAGCATCTGCTGGCAATCTTGGAAAGTTTGGCTGCCTCTTTCCCTTTAAAAAAGAATGCTCCAGCTGTTCCCCAGGAGGCAGAGAGGTGCAGTAGTTAGAAAAAGAAGCACTGAGGGAAAGAGAAATGGGAGGGACTGGAAGGAGAAAGAAGCTTATGCAAGGATTCTGAAAATATTCTGATCCTTTTTGGCTGCAAAAAACACCAAGCCAGAATAGACCGTGGATGATTGCAAAGAGGCAAGGAGGAGATCGAGTGAAGTTTGATTTGCCCACAAACCACTGTCAAATCATGGGTCCCATTTGTACCCAACTACAACACAGAAATCATGGGTCTTTGTTGCATGTCTTTGCAGTGGCACACAAACAGTGATCCAAGGCATGGATCCTCATGTATCCACGTGGTTTTTATGTAGGATCATCCCCAAATCTTTGTTCAATCTGTGGGGAGAGGTGGTGCATATAATTGGACAGTGATTTAGGGATGATCCTACATAATGCCTTGGATCCCTGCAGCGCTATACACCCAAGGACCCTTGATTTCTGAGCTGTAGTCTGTGGGTACAAATGGGACTGCTGATTTGACAGTGGTTTGGGGCAGATCCCATGTATAAATCATGTGGATCCATGTTATTGCCCCATAGCTCTTCGTTCCTTGCTTAGGATACACATGTTACCAACCTCTGACCCTGCACCTCAGTCTTTCTAATTTGCCATCCGCTTACTTTGCTAAATCACGAGGCATTCTCAAGTGTGTTAGATTAAACAACCCCCTTGTTGCCCAGTAAAATGTCTCACCTTCTGATGTAAAAACATGCCTCCTTGGGGGGTGGGGGAATCTAAGGCTCTTTTGGTATCATATGATCACCTTTTAAAAAAATTAAAACATTCTAAATTTGATTCAGCTATATCTCTCCCCTTTAATATAACCCTTCTCCTGGCTTGTTCTGGAAAAAATAAGCAGTATGTGTGTGCTCAGACGGAAAGGAGACTGCCTTCACAGTGAGCTCACTGCCTCTCAAATGAGGAGCCTCTGTCTGCACCCTAGCTTGACATCCTTCTCCTTCTCCGATAATCACTGGAGATGGAAAACAACAACAATACTGCATTCTGGTCTGAGCTACACATTTGCAGAATGGTGATAGTGGAAGTAACACTACAAGATGCCCTGGTTTACTTAGCAAATATGTTCAGAGAGGAGAAAACAGAAAATACCAACATCGCTGCCACAAAATACCAATATTTCAGCCAATAGATATGAGATAAATGCCAATTGTAGCTGAAACAGGAGGAGCATTAGTCACGGAATGTAAAGGAGAAAAAAAAGGAGAAGTACTTACCAGGCCTCTGACAATAATATGGCATCAAGCTGATTACATAATATACTTGCTCACCTACAAACATACATGCAAATATTCTATGAATATAGATATAGGTCAAAATGTTCCAATGTAGCAAATCTAGAACCTTTGGAAATTATACCTGCCTTACGGAAATGAAGGTTTTAATCATCATCATCTTCTTCTTAGAACTGTTTTGTTTGGAGGGGATTTTTTGTTTGCTTGTTTGTTATTGTCATTTAGTTTTTTATTTTCATCTAAAACCGTAAGGATCCCACTAACAAGAAGTATGTACTGAGTATCAAAGGCAGCTGTGGCGGCTCAGCAGGCTAGAGTACTGAAAACTATCAGCTGCAAAGTCAGCAGCTCGGCAGCTTGAATCCCGGGTGCCACGCAGCAGAGTGAGCTCCCATTGCTAACCCCAGCTCCTGCAAACCTAGTAGTTTGAAAGCATGTAAAATGCAAGTAGATAAATAGGTACTGCTGATAAAAGTGGGAAGGTAAAACAGTGTTTCCTTGCAGCCATGCCAGCCACATGGCCATGGACTTGCACAACATTTGCTCTTCAGCTTGAATACAGAGATGAACACTGCTCCTAGAGTCGGACATAACTAGCAGGCATATGCAGGGGAAATCTTTACTTTTTTACTGAGTATCAAAACTGAAGAAAGATCAGAGCCTTTTCACATTTTTGTTTTACTTCTTGTTGCCGCAGGTCCTCACCGGAACGCCTATGTACCTGTCCAAGGGAGTCATTAGTCAGTTCTATCAGACTCCCAGCCCCCATAGGTATCAGAAAACATGGCCTAGCTGCCTGAAAAGTACCCAGAAATTTTGCAGGAGATCTAGATTTGCCTTCTGCCTAGCTCTGCTCTAGAAAACACATGATAGCTTTATTTTACACATGGTAGTTCGAAAATTCCCATAGAGAAGGCCTAGATGCTGGCACGAAACTGGTAGAAACAGGAGAGAGACTCATTAAGTAGTGAAAATACCATTCCTTCACACCTCTGTATCCCCATTCTATGAAGGTCCACCTTGGTCACAACTTATACCCTACTCGGTGTCTTTTAGAATTCAAAAGAAGAAATTAAAATCAAAAGGAACTGTGGGGTGCAAATCAAGAACAAAAGAACATTACAAGAGATCTGTAATAAGCAAGATGCTCATGAGGTATTGTGTGGATCTGGAACAATTGTGTTTCAATATTAGAAACAGGGAAGGGAGATCATTTCCTAAAAACAAACACATCAACTCTAGTCTTTGCTGACCAAAATTCTCCAAAGAAGCAGAGTACTACTTATATACAGCCGTTTCTGACAATACAGGGAAGTATGGCAACCCAATCTAGCTCCCAGCTCTTAACTACAATTTGCAATTTCCCTTTTCTTGTTCTCAACAAATATATAGGTAAAAAAGGGAAGCTAAAACAGTGGAATTATCTCATTACAGAACTTAAGTTGGGTCCTTCATCTCTTTTTTTATGCCTCCATCTATCAAGAGATTCACAGTCTCCAGCATGTGTGTGCTACAGAAAAACAGTGAGCATGCTCTCCAAGTGGAGAAATTTCTCTTTTCTCTTTGGCCAGCATAATTGCAAGTGAACACCATGGACCAACAGGCCACTCTTCACTATCTGTCAGTCTGAACGCATCAGAAAACATGCACCCCTAAGCCGCTGCAGATCGAAGACAGAATGTTTTCTTCCAAAGCATTTCTGCACACTTAATTGGCTGTATCCTTGGCTTTTTAAAAACTGTCCTTGCATCAGATCACAAAGCTCGTGCTTAGTTACCATGGTCACCTATTCCCCTGGAAACCATTAGGTACTTCTGTATTTTTAGATTTCACAGCGGAGGGGTTTTTGTTTTGTTTTGGGTGGGTGATGGATCCGGTTAAAAGCATTGCCCTCCCACCTTAACCTGGGGGATCCCACTGGGCAGTTGGCATTTGAGATGGGTGAGCAGGAAAGAGGAGGGAACAAAGACAGACGGGTTGAAAGTACGAACAGTGTTTGTAGCAGGCTTAGAAGACAAACAAGCCCATGCATGTAGTTCCTGCCTGTAGAGATGCCATTGAAAAGGCTGCTGGGATACTGCAGGAATGAATAATACAGAATAATGGAAATGAAAAACTCTTCAAGTATGCTTAACGGGTGAGTTTTTCATTAACACCACCAATAAGCTGACTTTTGTAACCCAAGGCTAAAACTAAGTTCATTCTTACGGTCTCTTCATGACTTTCAAACCACTAATTTTACACATAATGTTAAGAGTCTTTGCATAAAAGCTATTTCAGACTCTCAGCCTGCATCATTATCAAAATCATTGGCTACCTCCTCCTGGTTGTGCACTTCAGCAAAGTTTCAGCAGGTGTGATACTTATGCCCTCTGGTGGGTGAAGAAAATAAACCATACAGTATTTGATTGGTGCACAATTAGGAATTTAAAAGTTCATTGCCACAACAAACAGCCATCAAGCTTTGCGCTCAGTAACAGTATCTGAATTGTTGCTATTGATGTAAAGAGCCACCAGTACTCTGTTGCAGCAAATCTGCCATGCCTAGGAATAGGACAAACCCATTTTAGAATCTTAGGGAATACAGCATTTTACTCAGGCTCTTGGCCTCATTCAGGCTACGGTTATTTAATTCAAAACCTTTTGTTAGTCTAAAAAGGCACCTGTGAAAAGTGATATGAGATAGAAATGATTGGAAAAATGGCTCTGTCTGGGTTGTGCTGAGTACCGCCACCACCTGAGATTAAACTGGTGGCAGGTCTTCTCCTGACTTAAGCTTTTGAGGGCCCTTTCTTTATGTGAAACGGGACCTTCTTCAAGATATCTATTTAATCCTATTGTCTGTTTCTGCACCTTAAACTTGCACAGCAAATGTTCTGATGCTGCTGTCTTGGCAACCACATTATGTAACGTCTCTATCTTGGGTGGCTCTGTTTAAGACCACACGTGTGGAGTGTTCCCAAAAAGAAATGACCAACAATCTGTGCATGATATTGTGGAGAGTTTTTTTTTAATTCTTCCAGGAGATGTATTAAGATGAGAGGTATCAGTAAAGCATTTATTAATGCCAACTGGCAAATGAATACATACTCACCCTAAGGCATCAGTATAGAAGTCCAAAGTTCCAGAATGCAATTGATAGCTGTTCTAGATGGTTACATAAGATAAAGATCCCCCCTGCACATGCATCCTAGTCATGTCCGACTCTAAGGGTGGTGTCCATCTCCGTATTTATGCCAAAGAGCCAGTGTTGTGCAAGTCCATGGCCATGTGGCCAGCATGGCTGCAGGGAAACACTGTTTTACCTTCCTGCTTTTTACGGTGGTACCTATTTATCTACTTGCATTTACATGCTTTCAAACTGCTAGGTTGGCAGGAGCTGGGGTTGTCAGCGGGAGCTCGCTCCGCTGCGTGGCACCCAAGATTCGAACCGCTGAGCTGCCAACTTTGCAGCTGACAGTTTTCGGAGCCTTAGTCCACTGAGCCACCACATCCCTAGATGGTTACATAACGCACCATAAATAATTGAAACTAGTATTCTCTTCAACTTTTCACTTTCACATAATTTTCTTTGAAGCACCCTAATCACAAGATGTTTTTCAAATTGGGCCATTTCCTTTTGCATCTGGCCTGTCCAAAATGATGGATTGCCTGTTTACTCAAAGGATAGAATGTCTCTGCTTCAATCCTTTTATGAGCTTTCTTTGCTGCTGCACAAATACCAACATGTGCTTTGTAAGGAATGGCTATTTCCCATAATACATTTAGGTAGCTATACTAAAGGTATAAGAAAGAACATGGGCTATTTAAATGCATTTATAAATTTGGTAAATTTGAACACATGGTTGTATCTCAGAGATCAGAATGAAGGGTAATCTCAGTATCTTAAAAAAACCAGTACTGTATAAATATGAAAAAAAAATCTTGAATATATCCTCTTACGGAGGGCAAGTGGTACCTAAATGCTATAAAAAGTTATTAAAGAATGAACAAGTAAAATGCATTTCTTTCTATACATGAGGAAACATGTAGCAGATCTCTCTTCTATAGATCTTCTACAAATCTAAAAACAAGTTACTGTCTTGAAATGGTATGGGGAGGTATATAAACAGAACACTTTCCTTTCCTTTATGCAAATATAATGATCTGCCTATCATGTGTCTTCTATATAAATTTACAGGATCACATAGACTTTGTATTTATAACTACTTATAACCTTATGGGTTTACATTGACACTATGTTTTCAATGTTAGTTTCCATCACTCATAACTTTAAATGGAACTTTACTCCCCTTTAACTGCTCGCATTTCTCTTGTGGCTTTAATGTAATGTTGTCTACTAATACTGTAAGATGTCCCTCAATTCCTTGTTCTCAATACTTGAACATGTCTTAATTGTACTGGACTGGACTGTATATTATCCCTCATTCTATAAGCCGCATTGGGTACTTTTTCCAAGCAGAAAGGCAGAGTAAAAATACTCTAAAATAAATAAATAAATATAATCAAATGCTCAGAAGAGCCACCCAAGATAGAGACGTTACTATACTAGCAGTTGCAAATATCACTATGGAAATGATTATGCTTGACCTCAGAGACAAAGCTAAACCTAAGAATTATAATAACCCATTCAATAGGCCACCTCTAAATCATACTAGATCTCAAAATGTTTAAAGCCAGTTCTCCAAGGTGTTATTTTATTTGCTAATAAAAGGCCCATTATCTGTTGCCAAGAAACAAATGCTTATGTCTCAAATTACAATTTTGTGTCTTAAATTTCAGAGGTTGGCCATCCTAGACTATTTACATTTATCATTTTAATAGTTGCTGCATAGGGATTTAGCATTCTATTTCTGGGAGTCTGAGAGGACTGTAGTTTTAAATATAGATCATTTCAAAATGCCATTTTAAATCTTTTAGGCTAGTGGTTCCCAACTCTTAGTAACGCAGGTGTTCCTGGACTAAACTCCAGCTCAGCTGCCAGCAAAGTTTTCTGAGAACTGTAGTCCAAAAACATGTGGGTTACCCAGGATTAGGAACCCATTGTCTTAGGCTCTTGATTGCTTCAGACTCGAGTATCTGGGAAAATGTCATTCTGTGTGCAATGTCCTTTTTAGAGTGCAACTGCCAAATCAGATGTAGTTATTCATTATGGGAGATAGCATCTTGTAGTAGAGGCGACTTAGCCGTGGAATGTCCTTATCAGAATCGCTTGCTTGGACTCAACATGGTGTTATTTTTACACCTGCTACTATTGGATTTAAGATGTTTTAAATGATATACATGTCTTAATTGCTATTGAATTTTTAAAATATGCTTGTTCCTCCCTCTGATCAACACTGAGAACTTTGTGAATGGCTGGCTTAGACATAGGAACTTGGGAACTCTCCATAGCATTTGGATCTTTCACCTCCAGAAGTAAGACTGTCTTAGATTCTGAAAAAAATGCAGGTGTTTCTCTTTCCTTTCAGATTTATTCCTCCTAGTACATAACTACATATACTGATATGCTCATGCTCTATTAGCCATTCAACTCACCTTAAACCTTTGTATATATTATTTGAGGAACACTTGTCATTGTTACACTGTGTCAGGTGTTTTACAAGTGATATTTGAAATACCAGTGTTTGGAGTATCAGAGCAGCATGGAAATCCCTTGTCGGGAACTCTGATCTTTGTATTACTATTAGTTTACATGGCATGGATTATTGCTTTAAGTAGGCACCATATCTGGGTGCATATTCCAGGGGAAATGCAGGTGCTGTGAACTTTTCACATGCAGCAGATGCATGGTTATAGCAAATCACCACCAGACGGACAATTATCCTGATGTTGATGTGAACAAGTAAAGTTTACCTGTAAAAAAAACAGTGGTGCACCATGTGACAGATCTTTCAGAATATAGGTACAACTTATACTAGCAAGCTGAATCAAAGCCTTTGCTGCATCTTGATTTGCAGCCTATTTTATGTTCCTATCTGAATTAAGTGATCACATATAGAGACTGTGTCTATACTGGTTCCCCAGTCTGATGCAGTTCAATCTGCATCACACACACCCCTCCTTTAATTCTCCTCCCTCCTACAAAGCTAGTTGGTTGTTAAATGTGCTGCACACAGCATTAGGGGAAATTGACAGTTTCCCAAAGATCTACATAATGTACAAACATATACACACATACCATAGAACCACAGTTGTCTTCTGTAGCTCAGTGGAATTGTTTGTTTCATGTTGCTTTTTACTTAACTCTTTTTGTGTTCAAGCAAAGATAATCTTGTCTTAAATGAATGTATCAGTACAGCACTAATCTCAGTAGTTTAAAAAACACTTTGGGGTTATCAGGGAGAAAGAGTTCAAGGAGGGTGTTTCTGCTGTCCAAAACATTACATCCATCTTTGTATATCACTAGAATACCAGCCACAGTCATACTCCTCCTTCTGTTGGAGAACGAAACAACTGATCACATGGAGAAAACACAGTTCAAATCAATCTGGCTTTAAAAATTAGAAGAAAAAAAGGCAGGGCTCATGTGCATTGGCCTGTTTTATGTAATACACTGTAAATTGAAAAAAGACTGACGTCATCTGCTCTACAGCAAATTTCATACTATTTATCAGTGCATTTGCAGTGTAAGCTAGACATATTGAATGTTGGTATTCCGTTGAATTGAGAAACATGTGTAGACTGTCAAGTACAGTGGAGATTATCAGTTAAAAAAATCAATGCTATAGCTCAGCTTACCCTCTTTATTAGAGTATGGTCTATAGCAGTGGTGGCAAACCTTTGGCATTCTAAATGTTTTTGGACCATTGTCATTGGCAATACAGGCTTGGAATTCTGGGAGTTCTGGTCCAAAACATCTGGAGTGCCAAAGGTTCACCACCACTGATCTATAGGACTTGGAAATTGATGTTATTCACAGGGTGATACATTGATTAAGCACTTCCCTGCATGTGACTTTAAAAGAAAGAAAAGAAGCCAAGTGTACTGCTTATATACTGTCCAATACAACTTAAAGCAGTCTTTGGGTGGTTTACCGGTAATTATGCAGGCTACGCATTGCCCCCCCCGCCCCCCGCTGGGTACTCATTTTACCGACCTCGGAAGGATGGAATGCTGAATAAACCTTGAGCTGTTAACAGGAACTGAACCTCAGGTAATGAGCACAGTTATAGCTGCAGTACAGCAGTTTAACTACTGCACCACAAAACTAGAATTAAATTGAAGGAGAAAGCCTACACAATCCCATGGGTCTCTTCCAACCACTAAGGCAACTACTGCAACACAGCATTCTCTACTCATGCAGGGTCTCCAAACAAGAGTCACATACTTTTTTAAAAAAAAGTGTTATGCTTTTATACCACCCCATAGTGCTTAAAACCCTCTGTGGGTGGTTTAGAGTTTAATTATGCAGGCTACATATTGCACCTCCCGCAGCAAGTTGGGTACTCATTTTACCGACCTTTCAAGGACAGAAGGCTGAGTCAACCATGAGCCAAATGCCTGGGATTGAACCCTGGGCCAAGAACAGAGTTTTGGCTGCAGTACAACAGCTTAGCAGAACTAGTTACTGCCATTCATCACCAAACCTCTGGACTGCTGCCCAAGATATAAGAGGAAACCATAGCGTAGGCAACATCAACCACACTTTCTCACACCTACTTTCTTTGTCTCATGAACCTCTAATGTAAGGGAATGGGGATGAGGAGTTAACCTGCATAGGGCACCTATCAACTGGCAATATTGTGTGTTAGAACGTACAATGTAAAAAAAGAACTCCATTCCATGATCAGCCTGGTTATTTGCTTTCAGCAAACTTGTCTTGGACACATTTCCACTAAGAAAGTAGAATTTAGAAAGAAAACCCAAATTCAGAAATCACAGAGTAACCAATATAATAGTTGCTAGGAGGAAGGAAAACGAACAGCTCTCCCAGGAATGGAAACAGATTTTATATATATATATTATTTTGGATTCCAATTTGTCATTGCAAACAGAACAAACAGTAGCAGCTTTGATACTGGACTTTGCTACAAACACTTGTTCAGACATTTGTCATTCTCAAACACTCAAAGTTCTGGCATCAAAGTTCATCTTTCTGGCCCAGAGTTTCCAGGAAAGGTTGATTTCACAGTTGGAGGTGGCTGCTGTAAACTTTTTCTCCTCCTTTGGAATCCCACTAGACATCTGGTCCCAATCGTTTGGTCCCAATCTGCAATCTCTCCATGGTTTGTGATACTTTGTTGAGGAAGGCGGAAGTTCAGCCACTCTTGTCCCCGAGTGACAAATACTTATTTGAAGAGAATTTAAGGCCAGTTTGGGATATGTGAACAAGAAGAGAGACAGATCCTAGTTATGGTTTCATCAGCTAGTGAGATGTAGTGTGGAAGCTGTGCTAGAGGTGAACTGAAGGACTGGTCAAGGTATATTCTGTGGCCTTCAAGCAACCTTTAACATACTTGCTGTTACTTCCTGCCATAGTCCTCCCGTGATATGACTGTAGTTAGTATATAAACTGTGAAAACACTAAACTAGCCATGTAAATCAACTGTTCCCAAACATCTTTTCTTATTGGGTTACAGTTTTATAGAGGGATCAGTTCAAAACCACACAAATACAAGTAACTTGTTCTGATGGAATAAAATCATCTAAGAGAAGGTTTCACCAAGCACTGAGAAGCTGCAGAAAGTAGACAGAATACTAGTTCAACAAATAATACTGGTGATTGCATGTGTACAGAAATCAAGGATTCCAATACATGTTTCTGATAAGTGACTACAGATTCCAGAGCTTTTGCACATGATTATGGTTTGCTTTTAAACCTTCCTCTGTCAACCATTTTACATTTTCTAAACAAGTCAGCTGTAGCATACCATACAGATTGACAACTTGAGAGAATACTACTTTCCTAAAGAGAAAAGGGAAGTTGTCCCCTGTAATGCATTGTTTTCCTATACGCAGCAAAAGAGAACTGTATGTTCTCTCCATAGGAGATCAAGGATTCTTCCTGAAAGATAACAGGACATGAGTTTTCTGAGGTCCTGAGGCATAAAACTTTTCCCCCCAGCAGTTGTCCAATGGTTATTAACTTTTTCCGGATTTGGGAGGGCACAGGGAGGAACAGAAATACATTCCAGGAAAACTTCCATTGAGGCAGAACAAAGCGAATCAATTTGGGACAAACGTTTCTGGAGAAACATGTGTGCTAGATGGAACAGCCCCAGCTACCAGTGCTGTGGGTACGGAGCACTCTGCAAGATTCAACATAAATACTAGAGATGCTTTGTTTTCTAAACAACTGGTCTAAGCAGGTAAGGTCAGCATGGTTAGTAGTGCACATCCATAATACCTTGACAGAGGAAATACTGTGGAGAAGCTTGCCAAAAGGAGCTTCTCCTTGCCTGTTCGGCTCTACGATATAAGGCTCAGTGTGCTGCAGCTGTCAACGGTGGAGAACATTTTCTCAGCAGTAGGCTATGGCTTCACTCAGACTGCCTAGTGACACATTTCTCTGTTTCTATTTGCCTATACAGCTGACTCATGCTCCAAGTCTAAACAAATCCTAATAACAACTGCCTGTTATCCCATCTCCTTGGAAATCCCCTTTCCTTTTCTCAGTTTAGTCATCAAAATCCTCCAGCAGGACACCCTCTTGCCATCCTCTTGTTCAACAAGTGACGGCTCCTTGTCCAAGCCTGCCTCGCTCCTCCGTGGTCAAGCCATTGTTCCTACTCTCATGCATAGAGGCAATTGTTGTGTACAAGTATTCCCCTGGAAGAATGCACACAGCTTCCCCATTCATGCTGCGGTGGAATCTGCCTCTATTTGGTGATGGCAGTACAAGAACAGTATAAAGTGGCGGGGGGGGGCAGGCCCAACAGAGGAGGAAAATGTTATTTCATGGAAACCTTTATCTAACTCGAAAACAGAGCAGCTTCCAATAATGCCACTCAAGTCAAGGTGTGGACTAGGTCAGATCACAAGCTTTTCATTCCTAAAAAAACAAAAACACTTTTTAAAAATTATCAACGTTCTTGAATGCTGATGTATTGCTGATAGGGAGAGGCAGCATTACATTTGCATCCTCTTTTTCTAAAACTCTACATATGTGTGTATGTACCTAATCTATAATGTGGATAAAACCCTTGCCCCATAACACTTTTTAGAAATGCTGAGCATCAGTTCAGAAACGATGCTCAGCATGACTGTGAGAATTATTTATACCAAGTCTTAACCGTGACTGGCAAATCTACTATAGCAGTTCTGCTTGTGGAAATAACATGTCTTGGTTTTTCCTTACCTTATACTGCTTAGAATGCTTCAAAATCTTTAAAAGCAGTTAGACTAGAGACCATAGCAGTATGAGGGGAATGTGGCACAGTTAATGAGTGTAATACAGTCAATGACCCCTCTAGAACACTTCCTCCAATGTTCTGAAAAATGGTTGCCTATATTCAGCCACTGTCTCTACTAAGGACGACAGAAATTAGGACCAATGAACTACTGAAGGAGCAAGCCAAGGCTGGAACAGAAACACCAGGGCAAAGGCTTAAAAGACATGTCAATATAATTATGACTACTAAGTAGGTTTTATCCAATCTTACCCACTTCTTGCTCATTTATTGATGTTTTACTGTGATGCCTAAATCATGGTGCCCCTTATCATTTATGACATTCAAAATAATGAGCCAGTGTTCTGGTGGTACTTCTGATCTGCCACACAAATTCAAACAAGTCGTTTTGAATGTTTGCGAAGGGTTGACAGTAAATACCATATCCTTTACAAAGCAGTGACCCAGGAATGCAAAAATTACAACTTGTTTCGGTTGCAGTCATTTTGGCTAAAGATACTAGAAAAAAACACAAGACTAAATCTTTTGGAGCAGAGGAACAAGTAGTAGCATTAATATCCCAGAGAATCTCTACATGTTATGTCTTGAAAGACTGACACAAGGAAATGGAAACGGAAGACAAAATTAAAGGGACTCTCCCTGTAGCGTTAAGAAAGCACACCTCACTCTGAGCCAGAGACTGTCAATCTGGCACTGTCCATGTTTTGAATCAGAACTCTCACCAGCCCTAACAACCACTGCTAGTGGTTAGGGCCAACGGGAGTGGTAGCTCAAAAGGCACTGACTAGAGGACGCTGCCTAGCCTACCTCTACTCTAAACAGTGTTAGAAGGCACTATTTTGCCTGGAATGGAGAAGACCATAGAGAGATTAGGAGGGTAGTCTTGGAGATAAATGTTCCCCCTGCAGAAATGCACTGCCACAAACCATACAGGACACTCAACCCTCCAACAAATAACTGGCAGAATCTTATAAAGCTATGGTCACCCTACATTCTTCCCCTACCTCTGTGTATTCTCCTTCTCTGATCCTTGTCACCTTGTTCTCCTCAGCCACAACACCACAGAGTAGCTATGGTAGACATACAGAAGGAATAATGTATGATTACAGCCCCTATAGAATTTGAAGTTTCCTATATTCCAGTAAAGCTGTCCAAGATTTAGTACAGTTCCTGCAATGTACTTGAAATAATGATCTGGTTTCTTCTACCATGAATTTTCCAGAACATTAGAGGTGCAAAAGAAGTTGTTAAAGTATAGTACATTTGTGTTGCCATATTTATAGGTGATTTCAATCTTCCCAGGATGGTCTAGTTGTCAGCCACCTTAATCACAAAATGATTAATAATTCTTTACTAAGAAACATTTCCTATGTATTCATTGAAGCTCACTCCAAAGTGTGCATAGGATTGTAGCCTAATTGTGACATTTTCTTGAAGAGAGCAACAGTCAAGGAATAGGAAAAGCTTATATTCCAGGTATATAATTCCCTTGCACAGACTGTTACAAAAAGTTGTAGTTTAAGTGATATTCACTAAAATACTGTTGTTTAGGGTAGAAACTCACACTAAAATAAGCCTGATGAATTGAAGGGAATTAATGAGTCCATAAATTCCATTGGTTCAAATGGGCCACCTCTTAACTGCAACTTAGGCCCTTTGTACACGACCCCTAAACTCCGCCGCAAATGGCTCCTAGCTCCGGAGCTTAAAATTGTTTCCCCACCAGCTCCGGAGTTTACAGAGAATTAAGTGCAACCACGCCCACCTAAGTGCGTCCCAGCGCACTTTTCAGGTACCTGCTCTCTGGAGGTGAAAATTCCTGATGCGGATATAATGTAGTGACTGCCCGGCTCTCCTTGCTTCTGTTTGTTCTTTTTTGCCCCCCACCCCTTTAAGAGATCTGAATGCAGTGCCAGGACGGCAGAATGGAGGTGAGAGGCATTCTTTTCTTCCTTTTTTTCTCCCTCCCCTCACGCAGCCAGCAGCCAGGAGTGTGGAGGGGGTGGGAACGCAGGAACAGCGACAAACCCCTAAGATCTCTGGTCCGAATTTAAGTGGCCAGCGGATCTTAGGGGTCGTGTGAAAATTTTTACATATTCAGTCACAGTTAGACTATGCCCATTTGAATCAATGAGACTTATGGAGGAGCTGAATCACCTATTTCCCAATGATTCAATGGGCCAAATCTAGAGCAATTCACTATGCCAAGAAACAGGATTTTGCCATTGTGTGGTAACTGTGCGGTTTGACATCTCACAGTCCATGTACACAAAAGCCACAACGGGGGGGAGAGATAAGGACCACAAAACAGTACATAGAAAGAGGATCAACACGCTCCTCCTTTGCCGTTTTTCCTGCCAAGAATATTCCCCTTAAGTGTGCATTGATTTAAATGAGAGCTTCTCTCTCAAGTAAAATAACAACTGAAAGGAGTTACTTGAATCAAAGCGGTGTGGAAGGAAAGGGTTAAATGCCCTTCCCTCATACCGTGCCCTCCTTGATGACTGTTTATATTGGGAAAACATCTTCTGAACATCCAGCCACGTACTTGGGTCTAAGTACATCATAAATTAACTGAACTTCAAACGCTGGGTTTCAACGTGGGTGATCTTATTCACTCCAAGAAACATGTAAGACTAATCTTCTAACTACGAAAAGGAAAGACCGACATGAGAAATATCCAAGATATAAACATTCCTTACAATTGTCACAGAGCAATTTTTTTTTAGATTTTGAAGATTTTAAAAACCATACTACAAAGACCAACTGGGAGTGTAGCATGGGGATGTTACACAGGCATGAGGTCAGATTTGGAAACCTTAAGCTATCAAGCAAATGCAACTCAGCACCCAAATTGTAGGGGCTGCCAAATGTTTGACCATCTCAGGTTCCATTTTTACTGCATAGGCAAGCAGAAAAAAACTGGCCTGCTCACTGGGACTGTGGTAGGTTGTCATATATGTAACAAGCAAGCTAAACACAACCTACTGATTTTTCAAAATAAGTAGAAAATATTATAAAGCAAAGTCAAGTAACTGTCTCAATCCCCAAAAGTGGGACATGTAATATAATCAAAAGCTTTTACTGAAATATCATTCAGCCCATTAACCTGATGTGATGAGAAGAAACGTAAGCAAACCTAGAGTGAGCTCATTTAAAAATATACAGGGAATATTGTCTAAACCAGGCATGTCCAAACTTCGGCCCTCCTAATGTTTTGGACCACAACTCCCAGAATTCCAAGCCTGTATTGCCAATGACAAAGAACTGTGGGAGTTGTGGTCCAAAACATCTGGAGGGCTGAAGTTTGGACATGCTTGCTCTAAACACTTAAGACTTTTTGGAGCCAATTTGATAGGGATAAAGGGTCAAGTTATCCAGCACCACACTTTCTGTGGGTCCCTCCAAGCACTGCTGAGGGCCCCTGCCAAAGTTCCCTCTAATTTTCAGCCTCACTTTGCAGGGATCTCTTCCTTGCATGCAACTTCACCCTCATGTGAACATATACATCACAAGCAGGGTCCGTCATGACCAGAGCAAAAACCATCATTGCAGGTGTGCATGGGAGGAACAGCCTTGGGGGGAACCCTGGCCACTACCAGAAACTATGGCCCTTTGTACACGACCCCTAAACTCCGCCGCAAATGGCTCCCAGCTCTGGAGCTTAAAATTGTTTCCCCACCAGCTCCGGAGTTTACAGAGAATTAAGTGCAACCATGCCCACCTAAGCGCGTCCCAGCGCACTTTTCAGGTACCTGCTCTCTGGAGGTGAAAATTCCTGATGCGGATATAACGTAGTGACTGCCCGGCTCTCCTTGCTTCTGTTTGTTCTTTTTTTGCCCCCTGCCCATTTAAGAGATCTGAATGCAGTGCCGGGACGGCAGAACGGAGGTGAGCGGCATTCTTTTCTTCCTTTTTTTCTCCCTCTCCTCACGCAGCCAGCAGCCAGGAGTGTGGAGGGGGTGGGAACGCAGGAACAGCGACAAATCCCTAAGATCTCTGATCCGAATTTAAGTGGCCAGCGGATCTTAGGGGTCGTGTGAAAAGGTCCTATGTTCTCATTTAGAAGAACATTGCTAGTCCAGATCTTGATCTACCACCTTCTATGGAAAATCACTGCCTTAACTCAAAAATTACACAAAGGATCCTGGAAAGAGTCCAATAGATGTGCTGTGAAAATGCAGGCTGATATGTACAAACAAAAAACACAGTGTGCTATTAACTACAGACAGCAATTTGATAGTGCTAATTTCCTGGCAGAGTAAACTGCTCTTCCCTTGGCAATACTTCAGAAATATAAAGGCCTCTGTTACAGTGAAGCAGGCATCTCAATGCACTTTCACCAGTCATATGCTATATATGCTTGGAACGAGTTCATATGTAATCTCTATCCACACAGAACTGCCCAAAACTAACAGCACAGAACTAGAAAAGAGTGAACTGTGTAAAATCTGTTTTTGTGTTCTCACACTCTGCAAACCCAAAGCAATCATTTAACTAGTAAAATGGCTAATCGGAAATTTAGGGTCAGCTTCTGTGACAAATTACAAATTTCTTTTATTATTTGCCAAGTCTTTGGCTTAGACAGCTGCTGCCAGGAAAAAAAACAAGCTGGCAAAAATGTTGTGAAGCACTCGCTTTGTTCTTGCAAAGGCTGAACTGCCAGGTGTCCAAAACAGAAGTGCAACACCAAAGTGCAGATGTGTAACAGAACTGTGAAAGAATGAAGACATTAGTATAGTCAACAGAAATGCATATGTAATCTTAAGGACAGGCCATCGCTGCTCTGTAACTATACATCTTAAGGGAGTCAGCTTCAAGGTACAATCCTAAAAGCATGTTTGTTAGAAGTGAAGTCCTTTTGAACTCAGGGGAGCTCAACAGCTGAGCAAACTTGTTTAAGTAGTAGAAAACGCAAGCCTGAACTGGGTAAGAAAGGAGTGATTTAATCCACATGGCTAAAGCAGCTGCAAGAACATTTTGCCCCGCACCAAAACTCAGCCCCCACTATCACCCATTCCAGAATTCTCTGAATAAATCTGAAAACACAGACACTTCTGCACTATATCCGCTCGGGCAATGATCCATTGTGTGAATGGCTGGAACTTTCTACAGCTTGCGTAAGGAGGTTCTTACTATCTCCTTTTGTGAGCATATTTAACTCGGGCAACCTATAATTCATACAACAACTTAACGGAGCTCATGGTGGGCATTGCACTCTGAAGTCTGCAAAAGGTATTCTGGCCATTGTAAATAAGTGTTATTGAACACTGGTTCCTCTAGCATCAAAATCTTGTATATTTTCTCCAGCATTTAAAAGGCTGATTGTTTGGCACATAGAAAATAAAACATTTGTCACAGGAAAACAGGTGGTTGGTTATTATGCTGTTTGCCCCAATGTCCCCACACCATAATCCTAGATGAGGATAGTCATATCCAGCTATGGTTAAACTGGCTGGTGGTTTTCCAGCCATCAATTCGACAGGATTTCAACATGAACGGTGAGCTCAGATTTTTAGAAAACACAAAGTGGCCTTAAACACCATGTGATATTGCCTCTCAAGTTAACTGGAGTTAGCAGGAAGAGACGGAAGAAAATGGTGGTATAAATGGGTAGTTCCTGAGAGCCGAGTAAGTAGCCTTTTCCTACGCCTACCCATACAATTGCTAAGAATGTCACGACCATTCTTCCCTTATTACAAGATGTCACTCAGAGAATTTCTTCATAGGGTTGTTACTTTTTGTCTCGTCACTCTGCTACCAAGCTTTTAACTTATATTCTCAGTGCAAATAAAGCAATACTAAGTAAACAGCATACGCCAGGAACCACCCAGCTGGCGGCCCTTCAACTTCTTTATATGTTGTCCAGCGGTTCTTACCGGAAAAAAACTGACCTGCAAAATATAAAATGTGAAGGCAACTTCAAAGCAAGGGCCAACAAAGTTTTGGCTGTTCGACAATGACTATTCAGGATTCAATTTCTCTGAAATACTTCTACGGGCCCAGGTGTCATCCACATTCTCTTTCAACCATGGCCCTCTTAACCATTCAGAAATGCTTCATCGTCCTACCTTCCTGCCTTCATTTTACTAGGAAAAACATGCACACGTTTTAACTCGTTCCCAACACCTACCACAAGCAAAGTTACAACACTTCCCTCCAAGCAAAAGACTATGCTTAGAAACAGGCAACCAGGTCCTAGCAAAGACGCCAGCCAACCACAATCTTTTTTTCAGCCTCCTTCGGCCCTCGCAAAAGAGCCCTTTCCCAAAGTCAGTGTCACCCCCATTCAGGTGTTGCCCATGAAACAAATCATTAGGCCAACCACTGCTTCTGTCCCTTTCTCCTGCCAAAGTAAGTGTGGATGACCCCGGTTTCAGTACCAGTCCCTTCACGTCAGGCACTTCCTACCAATTCCCACAGCAGCTCCAGCATGACATCCAGTGAAATGCTGAAATATTATGGGGGAGCTCCCCACTTCCAGTTTGAATTTTGGTGGCACAAGCCTCTTGTTCCCCAGCCTCTCTGCCAAAGATGGCTCTAACCCTAATTCAAGAGTAGTTCTGGCAAAGAGTTTCCCTATTAGGGTTCTGCACAAGGAGAGGAAATCCCAAAGCAACAGGCTATGTACAGAGTAGCATTCTCTCTCCGCCTCAAAGGTGAAGAGGAACTAATTCCTGAGGATGGCCATCCTCTGATCTGTGTGCCAAATGGCAGCCGCCCTCTTGCCTTGGAATGAACTCTACAAAGCAGTAGCTGTTATGTACATAATGTCAGCATCCTTTCCTTGGAGAGTGCCCCTCAAAGTGACAGAAGAGCCCTGGGACAGACAGGCTGGGAGGTCCTTAGGCTGACTCGCCAGCAGTACTGGAGCCTGTAGCTTTCTTCTTCGGACGGGCTTTCACAGTCTTTTGTGGAGGCTGCAAACCAAGAGAAACAAGATGGAAAATTAGTTGCAGAACAAGAAGGGAAAGAAGGGAATACTGCTACAGAAAGAAAGAAAGAAAGAAAGAAAGAAAGAAAGAAAGAAAGAAAGAAAGAAAGAAAGAAAGAAAAAGAAAGAAAGAAAGAAAGCTTTCTTCAACTTTCCACCCTGTTACTAATTCCAGAGCAGAAGATATACCATTAAAATACTGATCCATATTATTATCCTGTTATTGCAATAAATACTCAAGCTGCATTACTACTCTCAGCCTAAGTAAGTCTACTTTATGGCAGCAGTAACAGAAAACTTCCAATAAAATGTACATGTAAATATTAAATTGTATGTAAGTGGTGTCTCCTTCTTCAATAAAATTTAGGAGAAGATAATTGGGGGGGGGTGAGGGAGGACCTTGTCATCTAAGTCCATCCTGTAGGCCAAAGAAGATGTGACACTGGCCGCCATGTTCACTCATCAACTTCTTTCATGTCTCGAGGAGGAAAGTGGACCATAAGGGTAAGACTGGAGAAGAAACCACCCCTCCCTTCCTTTTCTCACTTCCCCATGCTGAAGGCATTTCTGTCATAGCTCAGCTCAAGTCCAATATCAGACATGGGCGTGGTGGATGGTTCAGATGATGAAAAGTGATGGAGAGTAAGTGAGGGAGAGAATGATTTTGGTCTAATTCTCCTGACCCTTTTCTGGTATTTAAAATTGGGCATATATATCCCATCCTCATACATGAGCAAGGCAGACATGGGGGGGGGCAGAATCAATGACTGATGCCATCACATCATGTTGTCCTTCATAGTGTTCCAAGTGTTTAAGATGAAAATACAATGGCGTCAGCAAAGCAGAAGACACAAAGATTTCTTTATCAGTTAATGGACACATGCATTGAGACTATGGACCGAGTGGAAGGCTCTGCAAACAATTGCAGTGGAAGAAAGAATGTGAAACAATAACTGTATAGCAAAAGGCAGGCTGAAGCCGATTCACATGGGGAGGCATGTGCTCTAGGCTGAACAGGCACTATTTAGAAAAAGACTTAGGGCAAGGCTGAAGAACACATGAGCTTCAGCATCACCACCACAACACTTTGACCATATTTTCTAGGGAAGTAATAACCTGACTGTGGGCCTTGCAATCAATAATCTTCATGCTTACCTCTGTTTTGGTCGCTTTTTTAGGAGCTTTAAGGCTCTGGGTCCGTTTGGGAACTTTGTCTCCTGTGTCATCATCCAATGGATCTGTTCTGGCATCAGAATGGGCTCCATTATGTCTCTGAGATACAGGCATCTCCTCTGATGAAGAATAACAGGATGCACCTGAATTTTAAAAAAAGCAATAGAAGGGCAGTCTCTTATTTTAAAACATGTTGGAGTAGCAACAGAGGAAAATGCAAGCCCAAGCTCTCAGACTTTTGGAGATAAGGAGGAGAAACGAGAGCAAGTAGAGAATGAAACTCTCGGGGTCAAGCTAGACATAACCCTAAACACCTCCTTCAATCCTGTGCTTGGGATTCTCCACTACTTTTTAAATCTCTTATTGAACTAACAACATCACTCCCTCCTTGATCTAGAGTGGTGTCACATTGTGAGATTAACAAGTTCCTTCAGTGCCGAGAATGTAGTTTAATCAGGAGATAGAGTGCTTGGGCAAAAGGTACTGTAAGTAAAAACATGTTCTTTGCCCATAACCTCCCCCTTCCAATGAGTTTTTCCCCCCAGTGAAATTCACTGTTGGCTAAAAAGAAGCACAGGGGTAAGTCTGCATGGAGAAAAGTAGGAGTTATACATGTGTTAGACCTTTTTGTGCTTCTACTTGCTACTATGTATAACTACGAGGGTCCATGTTTAAAAGAATGAGAATGCTGTCATCATATGTAGTTTGACCCAGAAGACTTTCTGTAGCTTGGAAACAGTGAATTCCTTCCTAAACAGCCTATCTATTACAAATCACATACTAAGTACAATATTTTAATCAATAATGACAAACGTATTGTGCTACACTGAAATAAAATTACAACATGTAGTCCCTCACTATGAAAGAGTAGCAACACTATATGCCACTGAAGCTAGACATTTAACATCTGCCCCAAGGCCTTCTGCTCTCTTGGAACAACAGCAGTTGATTTCTTATACCTGAATCATCAATGGTTTCAAGGAGGCCAGTAGTAGAGGCGCACATGTGTGGCTCAGGGCTCCGCAAATGCACAGCATCGTCATCTCGAATCAAAGTCAAGTCCTGCATGCTGAAACTTCGTAGTTTTTCAGACAAAACTCCTTGGCCCTTTAAAACATAACATTCTAGTTACCAGCTCTTCAAATGCACCATACTATTCCAAACATATCACATGGAACCAATTGGAAGAGCTGCCCATAGGAGAGATACAAGGCCAGGATGGCGTCATATGAGAGACACAAACTCGCCATATTAGAATCTGTTTCGTGTATAACTTGATGGAACAACATGGCAAAACCAAGCTGGAGTAAACAGGTGTGTGATGAAGAGTTATGGCACTAAATATCAGCACAGTGAGAGTAAGCAGGACAGACATTGCAAGCAATCATAAGGAGTTACCTTTGTAGCTGCTGTAACTGCTGCATTTGCTGCCAAATTTAATCCACGCTTTCCAACTCGCATCATGGTTTCATAACTCTTATCACGGGCCTGGCTGATATATTCATCAATTTCCTAGGATTTAATTGGGGGGAAAACACATAAATAAAAATTCTATAACAATTTCCCTCTTCTATGAAATGTGCTCACACAATAACTTGAAAGCTTTCCATGAAACCCACAGAGTATAAAGAACAAAATATACCCATAGAGTATGAAGAACAAAAAGATTATGTTCTCAAGCTATCCTATTCTAAAAATAAACTCATAGTGATTTCCTCAAATGCTTTAGTAAATTCTTCCTCCTCAGTAGCTGCAATCTAATTCTGGATAGTTTGCATGCCTGAATAAGTAAAAATAACCATCCAGGGAGTGTCCATATGTACTTGAAAACAAGATAAAAACCTGCACTAATTGTATACAATTTGGTATATAATTGTGCCCTAAATGATTTAGGACCTCAGTACCTGACAGAGTGCCTGCTTCCAATGAGAACTGCCCATACTGTTTGGGGCTTTAACCCCAAGAGAACCCTGCCTTCTTGGCGGTTTCCCATGCCTGTAGAACTCCCTTCCTGTTGAAATTTGCCTGGAGCCCTCTTTGCAATCTTTAAGCATTCATTGAAAACCTGGCTTTCCCTCAGACTGGAATATAATTGCAGTGCTCCACACATATTATAATCTTTACTCTTGATATACCATCACCCACCTCATTGTTTTAAATTGTTTTCATAAAAGAGTGAAGTTGGAAGGGTCCTATAAGACCATCAAGTCCCACCCCCTGCTCAATGCAGGAATACATATCAAAGGATGCCTGCCAGGTGGTAGTCCAGATTTTTCTTGAATGCCTCGTGTTGGATCACTCACTGCATCTCAACGTAATTGGTTCCGTTGCCATGCTGCTCTAACATTTAATAAGTTTTTCCTGATATTCAGCCAAAAGCTGGGTTCTCTTAACTTGAGCCCATTTTAATTTGTTTGTATGCTGTTTTAGTTGATTAGTTTAACATTACTGTCCTATTGTAATGATGTAACGTGTTGTAACTTGTTGTAAACTGCCCAAAGTGGCCATGCTGCCAGATGGGTGGTATAAAAATCAAATCAAATAAATAAATAAGCTTATCTAGCTCTATCAAAACAGAGAAGAATTTGGTGAGAAGCAGTTGTGAAGAAACCCCACACCACCTACTTCTAAACTCATGGATACAGAACTCTGTAACGTGTGCTTAGCTGTACATCAGGTAAGTGATATTTTTAAATCTATTTTAATACTGTAGATCCAACATAGAAACAGGAGTGTTATGACATGTAGCCAAGCCCTAAGATGATGCCCCTGCTCAATGTGCCCTTTGTTTCATCTAATCTGAAAAGGATTAAATCCTGATGAATTTCAGTTGCATAAACTAGGAGCTCTTCTTCATGGTCTCTATGGATCACACAAATGAATTTCACATATGCATCGATTCTCATTCTCATTCTAGAGCATTTTACCGCTAAACTATAGGGATGTTAACACCACTTACTTAGACCCTCCCACACACATATAAAGGTGCATCCAGAACAGGAGGCTTCCTTTCCTTTTTGTCTGTCTTCAGGGTTTTTGTTTTTGCTTTTGCTTTTTTGCAGGGGGGCTGCATTTTGTCCCTTATCTTATTACCTCTCTTCTTATTCAGTTATGATGCAGTAGGACCCCATATCTGTGGCATCATTATCATGGTTTTATTTATCAATAGTCTGAAAATATTAAAAAATATTAAAATTCAAAAATTCAAAAATTATTATTTTCACATGTATCACCAGAATTGGCCACTATAGGAAGCCAGAGACTATACAGCAGGGCTGTTCAACTTTGAACAGGCCAAGGTCTACTTTTTCCGGCCCAAAGTGCCCAAGGGCTACTACACTAAAACCTCTACTTGTGAATTTTATCTGTTCCAAGCACATGCTCATAAGTAAAAAAATAAAAAAAGTAAGTAGAGCAGCGGTTTTCCATAGGAATGCATTGAAAATCAATTAATCCATTCTGGAAGGAACAAATTTCAATGCACCATGGCCCTTGAACTGCCCCGCTCGGCTGAGACAGTGGGTTGGCAGACCCAGAACTTTGCTGGGCAGTGGTGGTCCTTGGGATGGGGGAGGGAGGGGTGGAGAATTTATCCCCTCACTTTTTAAATTAATGGACAGCAGGCTACTTTTGAACCCTTCGCGGGCTACCAGTACCCCACGGTCTACCTGTTGTGCAGGCCTGCTATACAGTATTATGAATTCTTATTGAAGACTGCATAACATAGTCTCTGGCACCATCAAGTGGCCAGTCCTGCTAATGCAGATGAAACAAATTTCTGGTCCACACCCCCCACCCCACCCTTTTATAATATACAGCAGTCACTATTATTTGCAGTTTTGGGGGGGGTCTTGGAACCAATCCCCCATGGATATGGGGATCTGACTGTAAGTCACATAGCAACTAATGTCTTTCTTGTGGAGAGCGCATTGTCCCAAATGACCAATGCTCTAACTGTCTCTTCTACTTGAGAGAATCTCATTTGTCTCACCCTTTTATAATCTTTTACCAAGCAGGGACAGCACCTTTGAAAATCAAAACTAAAACATTTTATCTGGGAGCAATATGTCAAAGCCACAGAACAGTTAACTCAAAATCAACCCCTCCACATAATCTCCTCTGCTTCTTACCATGAAGCCACATCATAAGGCGTCTCCTGCAGCGTCCTCAGCCCCAAGAGCAGCTAGCTCAAATAAACCGATCTCACCAACATAGCCCATTCTCAGTACAGCAGACGAGTCCCGAATAAGCTTCCATTATACAAATTAGCGGTTATTCAACATCGCTGCTGTTTTTTTTAATTTGGCTGCAATCCAGTCATTCTGTTTTTGTAAACTACTGAATTACTGTATATGAATTTTAGAACACACCATTTTCATTTTTAAGTATATTTCAGTTGCATAAAAGGCACCAAGATACCCAAGGTAGTGCAGACAGAGCAAAAGACTAGGACTCAGAAAACCTGGGTTTGGATCCCTGCTCAGCCATGGAAAGTCATGGGGTGGGGGTGGGAGGTTAGAAATAGTAAAACACTCCTTAAATATCTTACTTACCTTGAAAGACCTACAAAAGTTGCTAGAACTCGTTTCCAACTTGACAGCACATAATATACAAAGGACACAAATGGAATGCATGAAACTAACATAACCTATTGACACTTGGCAAAACTGGGGAGTAAACTAGATTAGATACAGGCGTTTGTGTGTGTTTCGGACATTACAGGTCCATTTATGGGCAAAGTGTTGTAGAAAGGGTACATAGAAGCCTAGCAGAAAAAGTGTGAACACTTCCCTTATTTGCCCGTGCTCTTTCAACCAAGGCACCTTCTCATAGCGTGCCTTTGTTTTCAGAAGTAAACCAAAGTGAAAGAAGTGTATCTGAAGACAGAAGAAGAGCGAAGAAAAGGTAAGGTAATCCGGATCTCAGCTTCCCTCTACCTGCATGACTTTCTCAGTTTAAAAATAAGACACACATATTCTACTCCACTTAATATTTGCAGAGTAGATATGTTAAGCAAACAAACGCGGCTGCCCTTGTCCTATCTATGTTGGCGCTCAAAAGTCAATGATTTATGAAACACCAGCTGACACAATTATATGTGGAATTTCACTCTAAACAACTGCCTTGAAGCCTGGTAAAACAATGCTGCCTTGAAGAGCATGCTGGGTTATCCAATAGCATAGAACAAAGCGTACAAATGAACTGACATAATCCAACAGCATAGAATTAAAGATATTACAAAGTCTGTGACACAGACTTTATATCTTTAGTTTTAGGCTATTAGATTGTTTCAGTTTTTTTGTATGCTTCATACAAAACTCTATGTACATGTATGCACGTATTAATCAATTAATTAATTAATTGGATCTAGTTACATGGAACAATCCTGCAGACAGAATAGCAGATAAGAGGTTCTACTGATCCCCCCGCAACCTTGTAGCTGTTTGTGCCTCTTAAAATTTGCTGTGATGGATTATGAGCTGCACAGGAACAGCACAAAAATGGCACCGGGCCCCACAGTGTGTAGGAATTATCAAAAATTGTAACCTAAATCCCATTCTTTTAATGTGTGACCTTTGCTGAACCCAGTTTTTCTTTCTGTTCAGAGAGAAATCAACTTTTGATCCAGTTCTGCAGTACAATGACATTGTGGTTGTTTCTTAGAAGTCCTACTGCATTTTTAATTGTTACATTTATCAATATTCATTTGCCATGTTGTGAGTCATTTGGGTAAACTTTATTTGTGGGAAAGCTGCATACAAATAAATGAGTGACGGTGATGAAATCAATCCCCAAGAGAAAAAAGGCTGGGTATGTACATTTGGATCAGAAATGAACACTGAATCCATTTTGGCTCATGTAAATTATTGCTATTAATACTTGCCGAGCAAAGGTCAATGTTTATCAATACTGTGTGAAAAGAGGAGCACATGGATGCCAAAACACTTGATTCTTGCAAATAATTTTCTTAAGCCTTATCTATTATAAGACATCTTGCATTTTAGATACAGTATATACTCGAATATAAGCCAAAATTTTTCAGCCCTTATTTTTGGCTGGAAAAAAAAACCCACCCTCAGCTTATATTCGAGTGAATATAGTTATCTATTGCACTTCCACCGCCTCCCGAGTGCTTGTCCGACTTGGGGAAGGTGGCGGAGGGCTACTCCTGCCCGTTCCTCTGCCTCCTGAGCGCTCAGCCGGCTTGGGGAGGGCGGAGGAGGGCAAGCCCTGCCTGTTGGAGAAGGCACCCTAGGCTTATACTCGAATCAAGAAGTTTTTCCCAGGTTTTGGGGGAAAATTAGGTGCCTCGGCTTATATTCGGGTCGGCTTATACTCGAGTATATACGGTATTCATACATGGTACTACACAATGAGTAACTGAATGACTTTGGACACCACAAGTGACATGATCTTCTAAGACAATAGTCACTGGTGTTCTTGAACACAGCAAGTGAAGAGGAACTGGATATCCTCACATATAAATGGCAACATATAGATGGCAATGAAAGCCCTAAAGTAAACCCTGTGTCCCAGACAAAAGAAGGGCTGTCCAGAATGTTTTCAATATTTTTAGATGCTGAAAGAAATCATTAGTATTGCATTGTTATAGTAGGCATTAAATGGAATCCTGCATGATTCATATCAAATAAAAGAACCGAGAGGTTGGTCATTTTCCTGTTGTGAGATCTGTGCATTTTGACAAGAAACGTCATGGCTTAAACATGTGTAAGCCACTTGTAACTAACTCATCATGCTTGTATCATGCACTGGACTTCAGCCAAATACCAAAAAAGTAACACAAAGGGTCTTTGGACTGATCGGAAAACGTGTGGCTGGTAGACTTGCATAGGCCTCAAGCTTTTTACTTTCCCAAGTAGTTAACAGATAAATCATTAAGTGTACTTCAGGAAATGAAAAGCTGTCTACAAAGACTATTTCATGGTACAACACATTCCTATTTTCTAGCCCTATGAATATGACAATAAGCTAACAGAGTTTTTCTGTTTTCCCAGACACTGCCTGCATACAGTCTTCATCCTTCTTCCATTAGGCTGCTGTTCACTCAAGGACTATTTACTATTTACGCAATGACACGTTAGCTGGCATGTAAGAATATATATTTCTGTCACGCTTAGGCTACGCCAATTTTAAATACAGTAAAAACCTTCAAAAATCAACACGTTAATTGCAACAAGTGCCTTTAAACAGCTGTTTCTGGAAACATGCTGAGAAGACAGCCATGTTTTCATGTGTGGCGATATGTCCCATAAAGTCTTGACATTAAAATATTGAGGTTTTGAAGTTATATCGCCATCCTAACATGTTGCTCAGTAATAATAAGCAAAAAATATTTCAGTGAAGATAAACCGACAGAAGATTCGGGTGCAACTGCAGTTTCTCCAGCACAGCAATATATCAGCCACACTTAAAAGTGTGTACTTGTATGAAGGGCCGGCGCGTCCATTAAAGCGAACTAGGCAGTTGCCTAGGGCGCCAAAATGGAGAGAGGGCGCCGGCCAGCCTGCTGCCCCCCCGCCCCTGGCCACCGCCGTCCGCCCCCCCGCTGCCAGTCACTGCCTGCCCGCCGCCCCCCGATGCCCGCCACCGTCCACCCGCCGCCCCTCCGCCACTGGCAACCACCGTCCATCCCCCCACCCACCGCCGCCGCCCTCCGCCCTCCGCCCCCTAACCCGCCCCTCACCCCACCCCTCGCCTAGAGCGCAACAAAAACTAGCGCCGGCCCTGCTTGTATGTGAACTTTCACAAAGAAATGCCAGCTATCGACAAATTCACAACAAATGGATGGATGTGCTTACCATTTATTGTGTGCTACAATTATACTACGATATTATAATGCATATACAGTGGACCCTTGTATAAAAAACAGCTTGTATAACATAAAATTTGTACAACATAAAATATTCTGGAGATAGGGGAAATTTGCTTAACAGAATTGCCTATGGGCCAAATCTGTACAACATAAAAATGGGATTACTCCATTTTCAATGCATTCCTATGGAAAATTTGTATAAAGGAAAATTTGGTTAACATAATTTCATTTGGAACGAATTAATTCCTTTATACAAGGTACCACTGTACGATGAATTTTCCTGTAGCCTGCAAGGTGCAAAAGTATCCAGCAAAAAAGTAACCAAGTATCAAAAATAAATGTTAAAAGCCAGACCAGGATACAAGCTGCCCATGGTTGGGCAGAACATGCATCTGAAACACATAGAGAAATATGCCTAGTTTCCCTGAGAGTTGCAAGCTCCTTTTGCACCACATCAATAGCTGCTTCAGAGAATTCCCCAAATTCTAAGATACAGTTTTTCCGGGGAATGCAACAAGGAAGAGGGAACTTGCAATGTGTGTGTGCAATAATATGTATGCCCCTTTGGATTACAATTAAGAACTGTCACCTCCAAATTAACATTTAAGTTAGAACCAAAATTGTCCCACACCAGGCTGTAAACTACGGATTCACCCTTATTCTGCAAAATAAGCATTTGCCCTGCATTCATTATGAGCAGGCATAGGAACGACAGCTGACGCTGTTCTTCTACTCCTTTTCAACCTAACTAAACTTAATGTCACTCCGCTTTCAGGACCAAGAAGTAGGGCAATCTAAAGGAAGTACCTTCTCCTTATTGGAGAGCGTTGGGTGAACAAATTTCCTGTAGAGGACGCTGGAACCCTTGGTGTAAGGAGAGAGCAGCCAAATCACAAACGCGATTTTCAACTCGAAATAAAAGGGAAACCTGAGAGAAATGGAAAAGCCGGAGTCAAGCTCAGGTCAGAGGCAGAAAAAAAAGGTGACAGTCCAGTAAGTAGTACAGTTGAGACAAGCAAAGAGAGAAGGAGAAAATGGTAGAGAAAACAGAATCAATATGCCAAGGCCAGCTCTGGAAGAACCTTTCTGCAGTCTCATTTTAAGCCTCCTACTTAAGCAATGATGGGTTAGTGTTCAACCCTTCAAATACACAATTGTGTGCCCAGTAGTCTTACTACTGCCTAAGAATCTACCAAAAGCCTACCATAACTTAGGGGAGTTTTATCAAGACATTCCTGCAACCGAAAATCACTGATATGGCCAAGGCAGTGCTGGCCCCAACCATGTATGTCTTCCAGAGAAGTTCACTGCTAAATGTTTTAAGCCGAATTACTGGATATGGATACTTAAGGTGTCTATCTTGGCAGGATCAGAGCATCCCATTCCTCAGTGCTTAATCAGGGTATGTCAGTCTGCATAATCTTGTCCGTAAAAAGATTAATGATTATTACAAATGTTTGCAAAGCATGACATGTATGGATGGCATGCCTCAACGCCAGAAACAACAATATTATTTTGAACTAAAATCGTAGTACTTCTATAATTATCTCTCTTGTTTCCTCTAGGTTTCAGCTTGAGTTTTGAAACAACTCCAAACTTCATTTGTCTTCTCTCTTTCCAATTCACAGGAAAAGGAGTTGAGCAACTATATATTTTGCCAACTTCAACTAATCCAACAGAAAACACAGCATCTTATAATTTATTGTAATAGGAAATAATGTCTATAGGTCTCAGGGTCACAGAATCTGAATATTTTGCTCAATTTTCTGGTTGCACAATTCCAGATGACTAAAAGGGAACAAAGGTTTCCAACAACTCTACTATTTACTTTCTAACAATTGGCAGAAAACTTACCAAGAGAGAATGATATCTGTAAGTGTCTCTGCTGTAGTGAAGAAAGCAAACACAATCCAGTACATCATCCACTTGACCTGTAAAAGAGCCAATCCCATTAGAAATAAGCTGAACTCTTGTGAAGTGTGTGTGTGTGAGAGAGAGAGTGTGTGTGCATGCACACATGCATGCGTGCACACGCTTTGCTGAACACTGAGACCTGCCTTAAAACACATTCTTGCCTGATCCCAAACCCAGTCGTTTTTGAGTAATTCAGCATATGATTATCGCTGATGGAACTTCATTTACATAGCACAAAAATATTCTGTCTCAAAGGGCACTATCACACGTCCCTTAAAATTCTGATTAAATTTCAAGATAAAGCGTTTCCAAAAATCTTGTCTCTACGGCCACCGGGCTTTTTAAAAAAACAGTTATGCCCCCTTTAGTGAGTTTTTCAAGACCTACCGGAGAAGTTGGGAATTTTTTTTGCTCTGGTAAAATATGCGAGCCAGAAGTCCATGGGAGCTCACATATTATTTGGTTTTCTGCTCCCCCCCCAGCCCCGACCAGCTTGCCGTGGGGCTCGTCGGCGCTTTTTAATTTTTAAAATTTTTAGAAAAATTTCTCCTTCCCCCAGCACTGATCAGCTGGTCTGCGGGCTGTCAGCGCTGGTTTTTTTATTATTATTTTTCTAGCGCCGACCAGCTCATCCTGGGGCTCGTCAGTGCTTTTTAATTTTTTTCTTAAATCCCCCCCCCCAGCGCTGATCAGCTGGCATTCGTGCTCTCGGCGCTGTTTTTTTATTTTTAAAAATTTTTTTTCTAGCACCACCTGCTGGCCCTGGGGCTGGTCAGCGCTTTAAAAAAATCCTTGTACAGTGGCACCTCAACTTACAAATTTAATCCATTCATCCGCTCTGAATGCATGCTCTTAAGTCGAATTACTCAAGTTGGGGTACCTATCTAAAAAATTGAAAAAATAAGTTAAAAAATAAAAAAAATGGGAAAAAAAAGTAAGTCGAGCAGACCATATCTAAAATTTGTAAGGGGGCAGTTAAAATGCCAACATTTTTCTGCTCTTAAGTCGAGCTGCTCTTAAGTCGGAGTACCACTGTATGTGGGAACAGAGATCCCACATCTTCAGTCATGTGACCAAGAAAGAAGAAAAGCCAGGCTTTCACAATATCTGGATCTTCCCCCCAGGTGAGAAAGCAGCCAGAGAGAGAGAGAGAGAGAGAGAGATGCAGGCATGTCTTCACATGCACATTGGAAGAAAGGATGTCAGGTACTGCAATATTTTTGTCTTTATTTTTCTTTTGTTTGGGCCTAATGCAGGGGTGCCCAAACTTTTTGTAAGGAGGGCCAGATTTGGTGGCTGAGAATGTGTCAGGGGCCGGTTGCTCCCTGCCCCTGCCCCACCCACTGACCTATAAGCCCCACCCACTGACCCCTTGCAACCCCACCCACAGGAAGGCAGGCAGGCGCCTAGCTTCACAAGGTTCCCGGTGATGCCGGTGGCGGCGGCCCGCCCCCGTGCGTGCACCCAGCCCCACAAGCTTCTGCTCACCGGCCGACCGGCCCGCCCAGCCCCTCAAGCTTCCCGGTGGTGTTCGTGTTGGCGGAAGATTTAAAAAAAAAACATGGGGCAAAGGAGGGGGGGGAGGGGCGGGCCAGCCAGCCGCGGGCCACTCAGAATGGCCTGAAGGGCCGGATTTGGCCCCCGGGCTGGACTTTGGGCAGGCCTGGCCTAATGGAACAGCTTCTGTACTACACACACCAACATGAATCCTGCACACTCCTTTTTAGAACTGGTGCTTCTACATCACATGTATTTCATTTCAGTGCTGCTTTTCTCCTCTATGGGAACCCAAAGTCCTATACTGTACAAATGGTTTAAAGTACTGTATGTACAATCAAATGCAATTAAAAATACAGTAAGTTAAAGTACTAAAAACCATGCCCAGTTCCACAGTCATTCCTTAACCTTTCAAGCTTTCTAGGACTCCTTTTGTTTGAAAACGTTGCTGACTGGGTAATTTTGCCTTGTGCACAGTTGTGATATTCACTAGAATCTCAGTGGTTTCATGATTGGACACAACACACAAAATGCAGAATACTTGAGAGCTGGGTATCTGGTTTCAGAGTCGGAGGTACATCCTGGGAGGAGAGCCAGCCTAAGTGCCGCCATAGGCAAGCTGCCAAGTCCCAGAACACTCCCAAAAGACAGGAATGGTAGGTCACTTCTGAGTATGCTTAGAAAAATCTTAGAAGGGTATCTGTAAATGGGAATCCATTTAACGTTGCTGTCCCAACAGCCACAGTTTTTAGCAAGATGATGCTCAGGACGCATGAGGTCAAGTAAGAACATAAGAAGAGATGTACTGGATCAGGCCAAGGACCCATCTAGTAGTCCAGCTTCCTGTATCTCACAGTAACCCCACCAAATGTGTCTGGCAATGCACGAGACTAGATATCTGTTTCCTGATACCACTCCCCTGCATCTGGCTCTTGAAGTACCCTGGTTTAAAGCCTGGAGATTACACATCTCCATCATAGTTTGTAACCTGTGATGGACTTTTCCTCCAGGAATCTGTCCAATCCCCTTTTGAAGGCATCCAGGCCAGATGCCATCACCACATCCTGTGGCAGAGAGTTCCACAGACTAACAACACGCTGGGTAAAAAATATATTTTCTTTTGTCTGTTTTCACTCTCCCAACCATCAATTTGAGTGAATGTCCCCTACTTCTGGTATTTTGTGAGAGGGAGAAGAGCATCCCTCTATCCCCTTTACTCATGCCCTACATAATTTTGTATGTCTCAAACATATGCCCCTCAGGTGTCTTTTTTCCAGACTAAAGAGACCCAAATGCTGTAGCCTTTCCTCATAAGGGAGGTCCCCCAGCCCAGTAATCATATTAGTTGTTCTCTTTTGCACCTTTTCCAGTTCCACTATGTCTTTTTTGAGATTTGAGGTGACCAGAATTGTACACAATACTCCAGGTGCAGCCTTACTATCATCTTGTACAATGGCATTATAATGTTGACTGTTTTCTTTTCAACCCCCTTTTTGATAATCCCTAGCATGGTATTAACCTTCTTCACCGCTGTCACACACTGGCTCAACACCTTCATTGAGCTGTCCACCAGCATACTAAGATCTCTTTCCTGATTTGTCACGGATAGCTCAGAACCCATAAAGAAATAAATGCTGATAAATAAAGTTTTGATTTTTTTTTGCCCCAATATGCATAACATTATATTTTCCTATACTGCAATAAAACACATTCACCATTTTGCAGCCCATTCTCCCAGTTTGGAGAAATCCTTCTGGAGCATTTCACAATCTTCTCTGGTCTTCACGACCCGGAAGTTTTGTGTCATCTGCAAACTTGGCCATCTCCCTGTCTCCAGGTCATTTATGAACAGATTGAAAAGCACCGGTCCCAACACAGATCCCTGGGGCACACCACTTTTCACTTCTCTCCGTTGTGAAAATTGCTCTTTGACACCTACTCTGTTTTCCGTTTCTCAACCAATTTTCAATCCATAAGAGGACCTGCCCTCTTATCCCCCGACTGTGAAGTGTTCACAGCAGCCTTTGGTGAGGGACTATGTCAAGCACCTTCTTAAAATCAAGATACAATAATATCCACTGGTTCACCCAAGTCCACATGCCTGGTGAATTCTAAAAAAATTGTGAGGGAAGACTTACCCTTACAGAAGCCATGCTGATTTTCCCTCGGCAAGGCTTGTTCTTCTATGTGTTTTAAGATTTTCTCTTGGATGAGGTTTTCTACCATCTTCCTTGGGACAGACGTAAGGCTAACTGGCTTTTAGTTTCCCGGGTCCCCCTCCTTCCTTTTTAAAAGATTTGTGTGACATCTGCTATCCTCCAGTCCTCTAGCACTGTGGCCGTTTTAAGATGCAAGTTGCATATTTCCATTAATAGATCAGCAATTTCATTTCTCAGTTCCTTAATAACCCTTGGATGGATGCAATCTGGCTCCGGTGACTTGTTGATCTTCAATTATCAATTAAGCCTAGAACATCTTCTCTTTTAACCTGTATTTGATTTAATTATTTAGTCAAGTGAAATCTGCCCCAGGTCTTCTGTTGTAAAGACAGATGCAAAGAAGTCATTTAATTTATCTGCATTCTCCAAGTCCCATTTTACTTCCCTCGCCATCCAGAGGGTCAAGCAGTAAGGAGCCTCATGGCACAGTGGTTAAAAGTCATACTGCAGCTAAAATTGTGCTCACAACCTGGGATTCAATCCCAGGTAACCGTCTCATGGTTGACTCAGCCTTCTATTCTTCAGAGGTCAGTAAAATGAGTACTCAGCTCGTGGAGAGGGGACAATCTGTAGCCTGCATAATTATTTAAGTACTACAGGGCGGTATATAAGCAGAACACTTGCCCCCGGCAAGTTTTCTGCTTCTAACATAAAGAAGCTTTTATTATTTCTCTTTACATTGCTAGCCATGTATTCCTCAAAGTCTTTATTTGCCTCTTGTATCATCTTCTTATATTTCTTTTGCCAGAGTTTGTGTTCCTTTTATTTTCCTCAATTAGGAAGGATTTCCATTTATAGAAAGACCTCTTCTTGCCCTTTAAAGCCTCTCTTACTCTGCTCGTTAACCATGCGGGCACCCTCTTAGAATTCTTCTTTCTTTGTGGCATGCACTTCAGCTGGGCCTCTACTACCATTGTTTTAAACGGGATCCATGCACTCTGAAGAGATTGGATTCTTTTTACCTTCCCTTTCAATTTCTTTCTAACTAGTTTCCTCATCTGAGGGGAGTTTGCCCTTTGGAAATCAAGGGTTTTTGTGTCTGAGTTGCTTGATACTCTTCCCCCGACATGCATGGCAAAGGAGATTGCAGCATGGTCACAGTTCCCCAGAGCCTCAGTGACATTCACATCCGTAACCAGGTCCTGAGTATCAAACAGTATTAGATCCAAAGTTGCCTGTTCTTGGGTGGGCTCCATGACAAATTGCTCTAAGGCACAGTAATTAAGCATGTTGAGAAACCCGGTTTTTCTTTCTTGCCCTGAGCTCACACTGGCCCAGTCAATGTGGGGATAACTGAAGTCCCCCCTGATTACTGTCCTGTCCCTCTTAGACACACTGACTGGGCCATTGGGAGCACTTCCATGATTTGTCTTCTTTATTTCAATTTCCGCCTCAGGTTTTTGATCTGGTGGACGATGGCAATCCCCCACTATCACATTGCTTCTTGGACCTGGTAGTTGAACCCACAGTGATTCTATGATGGAGTTAGACCCACTGTCAATTTCCATTCTGCTAGATTTTACTCCTTCTTTGACATAGATGGCCACTCCACCTCCAACCCACCTCTCTATATGCCTCCTGTAGAGTTTATAGCCTGGGACTGCAGTATCCCACTAGTTCTCCGTGTTCCATCAAGTTTCTCTTATGGCCACTATATCAATGTTACCCCGAGCCATCAAATGTTCAAGCTCTCCCATCCTTGTTCAGCGGCTTTGGGCATTTGCGTAAAAGCATCTGTACAGTGGCTCCCCAAAGAATGGATGCTTGCTTGTCCCCCCCCCCCAGCAGCTTCTCATTCCAGTAGACAAACTATCACATCCCATTGTTCTCCCAGTCCTAATACCTACTATGTCTTCACTTTGTGGTTCTCTACCCTCTCCAACCTCATTCCACAGGGATGAGGTGTTCCGAAACAGATGCCACTCAGCTCCTATCGGCTTTTCCCCGGGATTCAGTTTAAAAGCTGCTCTGCCAACTTTTTATACTATGTGCCAGCAGTCTGGTTCCATCTTGGTTCAAGTGAAGCCCATCCCTCTTGTACAGGTCCAGCTTGTCTCAAAACATTCCCGTGCCTAATTAATCTAAACCCCTTCCTCTGGCACCACCTTCTCATCCACACATTGAGACCCCTGAGCTCTGCTTGCCTAGCTGGTCCTGCTTGTGGAACAGGTAGCACTTCTGAGAATGCTACTTTTGAGGTCCTGGCTTTTAGCTTCCTCCCTAGTAAGCAAATTTGGCCTCCAAGACCGTGCAGCAAAATTTGCTGACATTGTTGGTGGCGACCTGCACCACCATTGTTACCTTGTCCCTAGCACTTTCTATCAGCCTATCCAGATGAGAGGTGATATCCACAACCTTTGCACCAAGCAGGCAAGTCACCGTGCAGTCCTCACATCCGTCACAATGCCCCCACCCCACTCTTTATTCCTTAAAATTGAATTGCTCACTACCAGAAGCACCTTTTCCGCCTACCCTCGAGGGGTATCCTCAGTGCGACTGGATTCACTGGCCCGTCTCCTGAAGAAGGGGTCGCCACTAGGGGATGGTTTCCCTCTTGTTCAGAAGGACATCCTCCAGCCTGGAGACTTCAAATCTGAGCAGCTGCAGAGCTGTCTGCTTGTGGGTGGGATGATGCCTGGAGGTCCCTGGAAGTTCCATTATGGTCCCTCTCTCCCTGCCTCTGCTTCTCCAGGTCTGCATCCAAGGCATCAAGGTAGGAAACCCATTCCCTCAGCTCTTGGAGTTCCTTGCAGGGAGGACACACTCATGACTTCTGCCTACGTGGCAAATAATCAAACATATGGCACTCAGTGCAAAACATTGTATAGTCCCCACCTCCTGCTGGCTGTCAGACTGCATGCTGGAGGTTATTGAGAGGTTTGTGAACCCTCTTTGTAAGGGAAGTGACAGGAAGTATCCGGGGGGCTGACTTCTAGGTGGCTTGACTTTTATGTTCTTCCTTAGCACTTACCTTTGCCCTTTTAAAAAATAAATAAATGTTAAAAATTTGCCAAAGCAAAGCAAAGTGTTCTGCTTATATGCCGCCCCATACCACTTCAAGTAGTTTCTGGGTGGTTTACAGTTTTTAATAACAGTATGCAGGCTACAATGCCGCCGCCCCCCCCCCCCCCAGCAAACTGGGTACTCATTTTACCGACCTCGGAAGGATGGAAGGCTGAGTCAACCATGAGCCTGCTACCTGGGTTTCAACCCCAGGTCATGAACACAGTTTTACCTGCAGTATAGGCATTTAAACACTGTGCCATGAGGCTCAAGGGGCCTCCTCCTTGAACTCCCCCAGAAAATTCCTGCTTGCTCTCCCTGGTTGCTCACTTCCTGGCTCTGCCTCAGCTTTAATTCCTCATCTGGGCTCTGTTTGGAATCAGGAACCAAAGGGCCCTCCCAGAGTTCACAAATGCTACTTAGAGCTCTCAGCAGTAATCAGGACCTCCCCTTTCTGTCAGGCCACACCCTTCCTGCTAAACTCAGGGTTCTTTCTGTTTAGGCCACACCCCTTCCTTTTAAGGCAAGCACATAGCTCTTAAGCACATGGTGCTGCTGTCAGGGCAATTCTTAGGGGTTCTTTTAGGTCCCTTCTAAGGCATCTCTCTCTCTCTCTCTGCCTTTGCCTCCTTGGCCCATTCTTACCTACTTTCCTTTATCTTCCCTGGGAAACTCCTGTTTGCAAGCTCTGGTCACTCACTCCCTGGCTCTGCCTCAACTTTAATTCCTCAGCTGTGCTTTGTTTTGAGTCAGAAACCAAAGGCAATGCTTCCTTGATGGTTATCCATTAAGTCTATGCTTTCTTAATGGCTATCCAGCTGTTCCAGGATAATCCAGTAGAAAGCATATACTGTACATGATGAGCTACTAATAATAACTAGAGCGCTGGCTGGATAGCTCAGTGAGTTAGGTATCTGGCTGAGGGGCCAGAGGTTTGGAGTTTGGTTCCCTCTCTGGGTATCCCAGAAGAGCTGCCCTATGCAGCCATGGGCCAGCTGCACAGTCCCAGAAGCAGTCCGGAAGAAGGTAATGGTAAACTACTTCTGAGCACTCTCTAATTAAAAAACCCTGGGAAGTGTTGCCATATGACAGAACTGACTTCACTGCAAACAATTATTATTACTACCAGTGTCAGAATATGTCACCTGATAAAAATGCACTATAAGCAATCTGGTATGGCACAATGAAATAGAACTGACAGTACTACATGGTATTTTGCTACCATAAAACTCAGTACCATCAGGAATGTTTTAAGAAAGGTTAAGCTCTCTCTTTTTTTCCTGTACAATTTACCTTAACTAGACTGTTGAGCATAAGAAAGAGAAGCTAGCTCCCCCTACTGTCCAGTAAATATCAAACATTATATTTTTAAAATCTTGCTTTCAAAATTGAGTGCTGGCTTTCATCATATGCCAAGAAATGGCTGAAAAACAGATTCTTTCTGACAGCCACTTTAAACATGCAGTTCCTAACCTTGATGGCTCACTATACAACATTTGAAAGTGTCACTTTTAACCACTTTACCCAGAGTGTACTTAAAAACGGAATTTCTGCAAAACATGGGTCTCCTGTAAATCTGCTGATTCCTCACTAAGCCCACAGGTATTTCCATTTTGGCTGCCTAAGCAACACTACACTCCCCTGAATACTGGAAATAACATATACAATTTGATGCTCTTGCTTTATTATTAATAGCTGATATTAAACAGACCTCCTCCCTATACAATGAGAAAAAAACTTATACTTTCCTACCTAATAATCCTGAAACACTTCATTTATGTATTTTCAGCCCCAAAGAGGTTACTGCCACTATCATGAAATGCAAAGTGTGCCTGTGGTTTTGGTGATTAAGAAACTCCTGTTCCAGAGAACATAAACTCATCAGGAGTTCCTCCATAAGAAGATCAGTAATGGCAGACAAACTAACCTGAAAAGCAGCTTGCTACAAATACTGGGGTACATTTTATTGTGCACATAGTTTATGAAGTGCACTGATCAAGACTTTTGGCTTTCATTGTTACCCTGCATTATCTGAATGGTGACCTTAAAATAGACAGAAAGCTGGAAGTAAATTAAGGCAGTTAATTCAGATGTAGATTTGCACTTGTCTATGCAGGCCATCTCAGTGTGTGGAACATGGTGTGTCATGTTATTATCTGTTTATCTATTCACTACCCTAGCTTTTCTCTGTTGTTTGTCTTGAATGGCAAATATGTTTTGAATAAATAATCAAGATCGAATCTTGAAGATACGAAATTACACACAGTAGTTGCTTTTTGCTGCAACAGATGCTGTGGCTACCATTTACTCCAGAAATTGTTACATGGATAAACATTTTTTTCTTTCTACAGAAAAGAAAAGGTGGTGATGTGAGAGTAATATAGCAAGTCTACAGTGAAATAAATTATACATTGGTAAGCTTTTCTTCCTGTGAATCTTCTTCTCAATTTACAAACTCAACAGAAACTGAAAACAAAAGTTACCTTGAAAACAAACAAACAAACAAGGGAAGCAAACCATTTTGCAAGAATCTCTCCAATCTGGAAGAATAAGTATTAAAATATCAACTATTTACCTTGGGTTAACAATTATGAAGGGATCACACTGGGGGAAATGTTTGTTTGAATAAATAGGTATGAGCTGGCAGTAGAAAGAGATCTTGGGGCTAGAGCAGGCATCTCCAAGAAAAAACTGGGCTAGTGAGGAACTGCTGTGAAGAGGGCCAATTGCATGGCAGTGATCATCATGCGAGGATCAAAAATAAGAACACCAATATCATGTCTCTATACTTTCAGCTCATTGCATTTCAAAGGTTATGGTCGATCGGCAGAAGAGGCAGCCAGATTGATAAAGGGACCCGAGCAACTCCTCTGTGAAGAAAGACTACCTTGAAGCCTTTCACCAATCACAAAAGGTGAGTGTGTGGAAGGATTGTAACATAGATGCATAAAATAATGCATGGTGTGGAGAAAGTGAAAGGCCGTTTCATAATAATAATCATACTGGACAATGTGAAAGGCAGGACAGATAAAACGTCATGCAAAAAGTATTTTAATGATTGCATTTGATACTACAAAATATAATGATACGGATTACTAGAACCTAGAATGGCTTTAAAAGGAGGAGATGGCTACAAAAAAGAGATGGCTGCCAACAGCTACAAGTCACAGCAGTTAGAACATTTCCACTATTAGTAATATTTCAGATTCCAGTTGCTGGGGGTATCTGAGAATTAATGTGTTATTGCACTTAACTCCTGATTACGAGTTTTTCTTTGATATCTGGGTGGCAACCCCAGGGACAGAGTGATGGAAGAGCCAGGTCTCTGGTTTGATCCAGCACAGCTCTGCTTGTATTCTTAATTCTGTCAACTAGCGAATCAATCATAATCTGCTCCAGCTACAAGGTTTGTGAGGAAACAACTATGGGCGCTTTTACATGACCCCTAAAATCCGAGGATAAGGGCTCCCAGATCCGGAGCTTTAAAATGTTTTCCCACCAGCTCCGGACTTAAAACACGCCAACCTAAGCGCGTCCCAGCGCACTTTTCAAGTACCTGGCCTCCAGGAGGTAAAAAATCTTCCGATGCAGATTAAATGCCGGGCTCCCCTCACCTTCTGCTTGTTTTTTTATCCCCGCTGCCCCTTTAAGAGTCAGGAATCACTACGGGGTGGCTTGGGGCTGCTTCAACCGGCAGACGGAGGTGAGCCTGCATTTTTTCCTCCCCTTTTTTCTCCTTCCCCTCACACAGACAGGAACAATGGAGGTCGGAAGGGTGGGAACACAGGAAGAGGGACAAACACCCATGATCTCTGGTCCGAATTTAAGTTGCAGGCGGATTTTAGAGGTCGTGTAAAAGTGCCCTATATGTGGTTTAATCACAGAGGAATGGACCAACCTGATTAAGTAGTATAGAAACCTTGTTGTATAGGACAGAGCCAGTCCTGACCAAACACTTGCAAAGAGATACGTACAAGTTGAACATTGTCTTTTGGGTTTCCATCCTTTTCAGGTTCTATATCTGGAGGCCACAATCCAAATATCTTCCGGAAAGGTTGAATAGAGAAGGAATTTAACTGTTCTTGCTGTATGGTAGCCAGGGTTTAATTTCAACTTCTTCATCTTTTATTTGTACTGGGAACAAATCCCACCAGTGCCAAGGCATGCCAAAGCCACTAGCATGCTTCAGATGGCTTCTAAACTGCCTTAAATAATTGATCCTGCCCAGCTAAGTCTGTCACAGACGTACTGTCAGATTCTAGATTTGGGAATTTACTCAGGAGGTTGCTAAGACAGTTCCTAGATGCTTCCACATACAGTACATGAGTCTACCAAGGAAACCTCGGGCCCGTGGACTTTATCATGTGGATAGGCAAACCTTGGGTGAGTCTTCGTCTTCTGTGAAGGCCCATCTCCTCAAAAGATAAAGATTCTACCCCACCCCACCCACCCCAAACACTCCCTAGTAACGCAGCTAAGCAAGATATGAAAATAATTCCCCCATTACCTAGGTTCAGGGATTTCTTTTTCACATTATTCACTGTCTAAAGGTCTTGTCTCTGGAGTAAAAAGCCTGGGACCAGCATGTTTTACAAACAGCATGTTCCCTCTTGAACCTACCAATAATATATAATCCTCATCCAAGACATTATTTTATAGGCCACCAGCAAGAATAGGTTAGGTTTGGAGAAACATGGGACACGATGCTTTTTGTAGCAACCCTCTAGCAGTGGAAGGAGATCAGATCACCCTTGGCTGCTGATACCCAAGACTAACTACAAAGAACTTTGTGTTTATCACTCTTAATTCTTATGGTTAGTGACAAACAGATGAGGATTGAATTGTGTTTATTGTGGATGGTAGTATCTGCTGACTCAATGCCTCATGGTGCAGTAGTTATACTGCTGCAAAGCATCTATAACTGTGCCCACAGCCTGGGGTTCAGTTCCAACTATCCAGCTCAAGCTTCACTTAGCTTTTCACCCCCCCCCCGCCCCGATGTCAGTAAAATGAGTATCCAGCTCATGAGGTAGGATGGGGGAGTGTGTAACCTGCATAATTACTTGTAAATGAGGCTGTATATAAGCAACACACTTTGCTTTTTTTACTTCAGCAAGGGAGCAATACTGAGACTACTGTTGGGGACTGAAGGGCTGTGTGAAGCTCCCCAATTTAGGCCAAAGTAATGGAGCAATCATAATTTGCCCAGCAGGATCAATCAAAAAGTCCATTCTCATTTATGAGCTTATTCCCCAAAGTGCCCTTCCAGATTATTTCTGGAAGTCAACAAAGAAGGCAATAATCCTCATACACTGGCTGTTCTTAGCTATTGGTATTCAAAACCAAGCTACTTCTGATCACGAAGAGCTTTTTAGCTAATAGATAGAACTATCCACTGTATATTTTTCTCTCTTTTTAGCAGCTTTTAAAAGCACTAGCACTCAGTGGCCATGACCATGACCAAGAGTTTTAGAGGCCTGAAGCACTGAAAAGATTATGGTGCCCCATGTGAATATAATGTGTAGTGGTGCAGTGGTTAAATGCCTGTACTGCAGCTAAAACTGCTCACGACCTGGGGTTCAATGGTTGACTCAGACTTCCATCCTTCCGAGGTCAGTAAAATGAGTACCCAGCTTGCTGGGGGGGGGCAATGTGCAGCCTGCATATTGTAATTGAAATTGTAAACTGCCCAGAGACTATTTGAAGTGGTATAGGGCAGTATATAAGCAGAACACTTTGCTTTTTCCCACTGTTTGAAAAAACCACATAAAATGCACCTTATACACATAAAAATATGGCAATTTAATTGTATAGCATGTGGCAAAAAAGAACCACATGTTGTATACAAGTTCATATATATTACCAGCTTCTAGCCAAATCATGTGCTTTCACACTTTGAAAAAACACAAACAAGAGCTTAAAATACCCTTTGGAACATTTTTAACAGGGACTGTTATTTCTTTGACTTGCACATATAGCATAAAGGCCACGGGTCTAAAAGATCAGCAGCCTTTTTATCCTTATCCCTACCCAACCTCCCAAAATGCAGAAATAAAAAAATAAAATAAAAACCACCAAAACGATTATGATTATAACTGATTTATTATTTCATTCAAAACATGAATTTTATCACTAGGTGAATCTTTATACTTTTTAGTTTTTACTGGTTCATACTCAATTGCTTTAAGTAGTGAGGTGGTTTTCTTGGGGCTCTTGAGGGAAGGAGGAATTTAGGGTTAGTCATGGATGGGTGTGGTTTGTTAAGGATGCCACACCAATTGCACCAATGGTTCATGGTAAATCCAGCATTCTGTTGTGCCCCCTTCTCTTGTTGATGCCCTAAACATGTGCTTATTTGGCTTAATGGTTAATGATAATACCTTTTCCAACAACCCTTTACATAGTATGTGCTATTTGTCTCACAGCCATTACATTCCTGTTGGATATTTTTGTTAAGCTATTAAACAGTCATAAAAAGTGAAGTTCTCCATGAGCATATATTTGGAATCAAGAGATTTTTTTGCCACAGTTTGCATCACTTTGCACTCAGAGCGAACACAGTCCAGTATTTTGTTGCAGATTCAATTACACAGATCCCCTTCAGTCTGTCATCTTTTGAGACTGATAAATGACACTAACGTGGCCACCCTAGAGTAAACTGCCAGAAGGAAACTTGGCATAGCATGATTCTGTTGATCCTTAAGGGTTTTTGGCAGCTTTCAGTTCCATCAAGATAATACTAATCTGTTCAGGTTGTGTATTATCACTATAAGGGTCTTGGTTTACTTTATTTTCTTTATTAGTTACATTTATGAACTGCCTTTTTCATGGTTCTCCTCCTCTTTATCTTATCCTCATAACATCCCTTTGAAGCAAGTCCAGCTGGGAAAGTAAGGCTGGTTATTATCAGCCAGTAACATTCAGGGATCACTGGAAATTGGCATCTGGATCTCACAAATTATAGTCTAACAGTCTAGCCATTATACCATGTTGCTTGCAGTGGTTCTATTCCTACCTGGTCAGGTTTTAAAAAGTAGATTTGAGGAACTAGTAACTACTGACTTTCCTCATGGGAAATTATCTTGTTAGACTCTATCCTAGATGCAGATCAATAGGAGAGGCGATTAGACGATTTGACATGCCATGAATATATTAATATCATCAGTTAATGGTTGGGGGCACTTCGATTATGAAGGAGACATGCCATTCTTATTTCATGAAGCCTTGGTTTTCTACATTGAGGGATAATGTTGCAGAACATTTTTGGCTGTCACTAACTTTATTCTGATAGCTTTAATGTAGTTTTACTGCTAACAAAATTTTGAATTGTCTTAATTTATGCCTCATTTTCTTCTTCTTCTCTCTTTCTCTTTCTTTCTGAGCCATCACAAAAAACTTCACTTCACTGGTAAATGCTTAGCTGGGGTAGAAAGCTTTTTTGTTTGTTTTTGGTTTCTTAATAGTTTTCAGTATTTGCTCATTCCATGCTAATGCAGTGTCCGCATCATAACCAGGCAGATGCTCGATGTTAGACTATTCTATTGACAATAGAAGCTAACATTTATATTTTTAAAAATGACATTAAAAAAACAACTTCTAGCTTCTCATGTTTTGTGCATAATTGAGAGGTATAGTTCTCAATGTTCCAGGCCAATCGGAGGCTGTGTAGTAAGACTATGATTTATGAGATCTATGCACATAACTGATGGTCCAGATCAGGCCACACTAGCTGTAACCTTTGTAGCATAAAAGCTAGAGGTAATGCAAATCATTTGGAGCAGCAGTGAGATGACATCATCAAAGATGCCTAGATGATAAAGAACAGCTTTTAAAATCCATTGTGAAAACAGCTAGCGGTAAGAAGCTCCTCATGAATTTTCACACAAGGAATTTGTGTTTAAATATGGCTATAGTGACCTATTAGAAAGTCACTTGATTCAAAATGAAATAATGATCTTTCCACAATACGGTATATTCATATAGAACACACCGGATGTGTGGATTAAGTTTTAGCATCCCACACAGGGAGGAACAAGATCACAGCATTGTTTTGGAATATAATCCCAATTTCTTACCAATTCTCACTACACAGTAGTTATCTTCCTAGCTAGCGGTAAAGACAAAAAAAAAAAAGCTATAATAAGGCAGAAGAGTCTTAAAAGAAAGGCCTCACACTTACATATTCCTTCACATTTTTCGTCTTCACAGCTTTGTAAGAAGAATAGGCCGGGTACAGGGTCCCAAAAACCAGCCTGGAACAACAAGAAATAGGGAGGGAGGGGGGAATGGGATGGCGAGGAGGGGGCGGGGAGGAAGACCCGTTAAGATGTTTTCCCCCCCCCCCTGGATGGGAGTCCTGCCAAGTCCTGTCCCTTTTCTCTCTCGCAGGGCCGGCCGTTTCCCTTCTGCCGCCAGAAGAACCACCACAGCAGGCCCACCGTCGGAGGGGCTCTGGGCCGTCCACCTGCAGAGCGGCCTCCCTTCTCTTCTTCCCTTCTCCCCCGCCTGGTCCCTCAGCCCACCGGCAGGCAGCCAGCCGGGAGGAGGAGGAGGAGGAGGAGGAGGAGGAGGAGGAGGGAAGGCCACCCGCAGCCCAACGGGCACCCGGGGGGGTGGGGTGGGGTGAAGAGCCCCGAAGGTGGTCCAGGCAACGGCCCCTGCCTGGGCTTGCGACGGCCATCTCGTCCGGGTTGGGAAGGAGCCCTTGGGAGAGAGAAGCTGCCCAGAGGAGGAGGAGGAGGAGGAGGAGGAGGAGGGCGGCCCACGGCGGAGGCGGCGCGCTGAGCCCTTCCCTCCGAGGCCCCTCTCACGCCCCAGCCGGTGGGGGGGGGGGAGAGGGGGCGGGAGGACGCCGTGGGCACCTGAGGGGGGGGGGCTTATTCGGGACAGCCGCCCCGGGGCCAGGGACCTCTTTCCTAACCCCCCCCCTCCCCCAAAATCGCCACACACACAAATCTCCCCATCTTCATCCCGTTGCCTAGCAACGGGAAAGAGGCCTCCTCGCCCTTTTCCCTCCCTCCCTCCCTCCCGCCGCCGCCGCCGCCGCCGCGCGCTTACACCACCAGCCGGGAGATGATCCAGGACACCATGGCGGACTAGGCTTCTCGGGGGGAGTGTGTGTGTGTGTGTGTGTGTGTGTGTGTGTGTGTGTGTGTGTGTGTGGAGGGGGAAACAGGGGCAGAGAGAGAGGGGGGGGAGGCTTCAGCAGCAGCAGCAGCAGGGAGGAAAGAGAGGGTGGCGGGGAGGGGGAAGAGGGAGAAGACGCTCTTAAAGGGCAGGTTCCTGCAGCAAGCGTGGCCCCGCCTCGGTTCCTTAAAGGGGAGGAGCCGCCGCCGGCCCGTCGGAGGGGAGGGGAGGGGAGGGGGGGGAAAGGGCTGCGGACCGCAATCACGACGCTCCCCCTCAGGGCCAGGGCGGCGGCTGAGGCGTGAGAGGGGCCTTGGCAGGGACCCGGGCTATTTTTCTCCAGGCGTCGTGTCCGCAGTGGGCCGCCTCCGCCCCTGCCAACGCGTGCGTGCGGGTGGGGGTGGGGGTGGGGGGTGTCTGTCTGTCCCGGAGCTGACTGACTCGAACCCCAGGGAGGAAGGAAGGAAGGAAAGAGGCGGCGACGCCTGAGCTTGGACAGGATTCAACGCCGGCTTATCTTCTCAGAGGAGGCTAATCCCGCAGCGGGATCCACCTCGACGACTCCCAGCGCCTCCGGGGGGGGGGGGGGGGGTGGTGGTGGTGGTGGTGGGTGGTGGTTCCCTTGAGGGTGGGGAGGCGGATGGACGGCGGGTGGTGGGAGCTTCCCCCCCCCCCTCGAAAAGCGGGGATTCCGCCCACGAAGACGTGGTTCTTGGGGAACTGCACAAAGGACGGGCCGTTTCTTTGCGACGCCCCTTGAACAGGCTATTTTGTTCTTCTGTGCAGGTCCAGTCCCTTCCCTTCCCCAAACAGGGCTTTCCAGGTACGTGAGATTCGTAAGGATGCCGGTTTGATCCCCTCCCTCCCCCGCCCCTCAGCGAGTCACGATGTCGGAGCGGGATTTGAACCCAGGTCCCCTGAGTGTATAGTCCGTCGGACTCTCCATCCGCTAGCCTCTCGTGGTTGGTTCTTCGCCACACTGGCTGCTCAGGGGGCCCGCCCAATTTGGATGGTTGAAAAAAAATGTTTCTAGTCCCTACTCTGCTTCCAAAAAATGCAGCATGCCACTCGCCCAGCTGGAATAATAAAGAAGACTCTAAAGAGGCCCGTTTTTGTTTTTGGTAAAGGTAACAATAAAATAGCTGTTGTGAGTTTTTTTGCGCTATTTTGGCCATGTTCTGGACGTTTTTCTTCCTGACATTTCGCCAAACTCTGGCCTCAGGGAACTAGGAGTTCTCTCTGTGCTCTGGAAGAGTGGTGGCGAACCTTCAGCACTCCTGATGTTTTGTACCACAACTCCCAGAATTCCAAACCTGTATTGCCAATGACAAAGGACTGTGGGAGTTGTGGTCCAGAACATCTGGAGTGCCTGAGGTTTGCCACCACTGCCTGGGGACTCCTAGTTCCCTGAGCACCTTACTTTCTGAAGACGCCGGTCACAGAGACTGGCAAAACGTCAGGAAGAAAAAACTTCCAGAACATGGCCAAAATAGCCCGAAAAACTCACAACAGCTACCGGTATCAGATCTCGGCGTGAAAGCCTTTGAGAATACATTTAACAATAAAATAGTTGAAACAACATTCATCAACAGTTCACTCAATTAAAGTAACCCAAGCAGTTAAAATCAAGCTACAAAGGCAAACTGTGAGGAAATATTAAACAGTGTGCCAGGGAAAAGCCCATTTCTCATCCAGCAGTCTCTTGATATTCCCATTGTCGTGACCCTCTCATGCCCATTACAAAAGATGAAAGGGTTTCCATAGTACAAACTCTTCACATACTTTATAGGCAGACTACACAACCTTGTTTCTTCCACATAGTGCTACACCTGTATGTCTGATGCCTCTAAGAAAACCCCTTGCGCCATTAGTGTTTGTATCCTGGTGTTTCCTTCTTTTGCCTAAGCCAAGTATCATATATGTTGCTTGCCACATTGCCTTCTAGATCTGTTTTTGCTTCCCTAGTGTTCCTTCTTACATATGACACATCATAGGTTAGCAGACTTCAGACTCATGGGGTTTATTTTATGATTATGTTGCTGCTGTTAATAAAGATTCTTCAGATCCACAAGTTGGGATCTTATACATTTAGAAATGAAAGAGGTTAGAGTTCCTGTGATTGCATGCTCAGAGTGGGGCTAGGTTTTCATCTCCAAAACTGGGCATCCAGGTCTGTTTTTCATATACTGTATATACTCGAATATAAGCCTAGTTTTTCAGCCCTAATTTTGGCTGAAAAAGGGGGCCCTCGACTTATATGCGGGTCAATACTTTTAGCCACTGAGGCAAGTGCTTTTTAAACATTGTGTGCCACTTCTCATGACCCCCCTCTGCATCACACGGGAGTGGCGCGTGATGTTTAAAATGACTTTTAGCCACTGACCCAAGCACTTGCATTTTAAACATTACACACCGCTCCCCCAGCTCACAAAGGAGGAGCTGCCAAGCCCTGCTGCATTTCCCACCCTAGACTTATACTCAAGTCAATACGTTTCCCCAGTTTTTGGGGGTTAAATTAGGGGCCTCGACTTATACTCGGGTCGACTTATACTCAAGTATATACGGGTATTAAAAATAATCCTCCTGTTCCCATTTTCCGTTTTCTCACCAGCCTAAACAAGAGATGGGGATAGTTGTGGTCAAGTCACAGCAAACATACTGCAGTGTATCTAGGTATCCAGAGGTCCTATCTATGTTTGGATGACCTCATGCCATCCACCAATGTTCTGCAGTATAATGTATTTCAATGTTTTGCAAGTTTTGGAGAGGGTAGCCCTGTTAGTCTTTTCAGGAATTCCAGGCAAAATCAAATAAAAAAAAAAAAAAGACACAAAACATGTGGCACCTTAAAGACTAACTTTCATATTTTAATGTAACAAAATGTTACATTAGTCCATGAAACATTACATTAAAATATGAAAGGTAGTCTTTAAGGTGCCACATGTTTTGTGTCTTTTGTTTTGTTTTGTTTTTCTTTGATTTTGCCAGGAATGTTTTGCAATACAATGTATTTCAGTCTAAACAGAATTAAAAAATCCAGATTAGCAAACAAGGAGAATAATCTATCTGCAAGGATTTTTGAATTGATCAGCTGGCATGTCTGCAAACATTGCCACACGTGTATCACAGCCTAAGAACTTTGCCCATCAGTCATTTCATTGTATTTATTCCTTTTTATCCAAATGAATGTTTGGCTACTTTTTGAGGTCATGCACACATAAAGTATCATCCATCATATATATTTTTAAAATTAAGACATTTTTATATTGCTTTTAAATCCAAAATCCCCAAAGTAGAATTTTGCAGTATTGTGCTATATAGTATCAGATATTAATTCACACAAAATACAATAACATCAAGTTATTGTTTGTTGTTGTTTTGCTTTGTTTTCTTTCCTCCCCCTTCCACCACCCATCTGAGAGGGGATATATTTTTATTGTGGCTTTTATTTTGTCCCCCTCCCCCCCCCAAGAAATTGAGCAGGATGAGGTGTATTAATGGCTGTTTTAAATGTGTTTTATAAGATTTTAAAATTGGATTTTAATTGTATTAACTGCATTTTAATTGGATTTTATTTGTAGCGGTATTGCTTTAGTATTGTATTTTATGACTGTTTTGTAAACCGTCCCTAGTAGTGCAATTTGCACTAGAGGGCAAAATAAATAAATAAATAAATAAATAAATAAATAAATAAATAAATAAATAAAACTGTGTTTTAAAATGATACCATTTCATTAAAATCACTAGGAATAGTTGACTAGCAAAATGTCTGGGCGTGCCATCACTTGACTACAGGAGCACCTGATTTCCATGGGGAGAATAAACCGCCCAGAGTTCCGCAGAAAGATGGGCGATATAGAAATGAAACAAACAAACAAACAAACAAACAAACAAATAATATTTCATTTGGTGACAGCCACGGCAGAAAAAGCTCTCCTAAATGCACTTCAGTCAGTTCCTAGTCTCTTTAATGCCTATACAGTAACTTTAGAATATTCTTCGAGCACAACAGATGCAAAGTGGTGCTAGATGCTTCTTGAAGTCAATCAGTATGTTGGCTCCGCTCACTCAGAAAGAACTGTAATGTGAGAGAGCATGGAAGGTCGCACTATTCCGATGAGCTCTCATCACTAAGTAATTGTGTGTTTCTGGCCTAGTTAATTCCCATGGAATGGATTAGTCAGCAAAAATTTAATTGCCAGCAGATTCACCCAGAGAATGACTGCAACTCGGTGAATCCAGGAAGAAGAACGAAAGTGGACCAAGTACTGTATGGAAAAGGTATTGAAGAAAATAGTCTTCACCTTGTTGTTGTTCTGTCTTGCTTCTGTTTTCTTATTTTAAAAAAAATTAATTCAGAAAATTTTGTTGGGTTTGTCCTTGTTTTTTTTACTTCTCTATATAAAATAGGCAAGAAAATACATTACGTCTTGATTCACCTTGTCAAGTGTTCTGTTTTCCAGGAAGAGAGAACAGCTTTTGCCTTGGTCAATTTGTAACATAAAGTAGGACTAGCAACAGACACTGTAACAAATTAAATTCAGTGATCTGCAACAGATCTGCAACAGAGACCTGAATAGAGAGCTTTTTGTGAATGATGAACTACCTATTATGTGTCTTTCATATGAATCTATAGGATCCGATAGACTTTGCATTTATAACCATTTATAACCTTGTGTGATTACATGTTTTCAATGTTGTTTTCCATCACTTATAACTTTACATAGAATTTTACTCTCCTTTTAACTGCTTGCGTTCTCTTGTAGCTTTAATATGTAATGTTGTCTTTTAATGCTGTAAGAAGTTTCTGAATTCCTTGTTCTCAATACTTGAACATGTCTTAACTGTGCAGAACTGAACCTTCATTACTGTAAGCTGCCTTGGAGAAATGCAGGATAAAAATACTCTAAAATAAATAAATAAATATGTGGCTTAGGGTTGAGTCCCAAGAGCTTTACATCTAAAGGACTTAGAATTTCATCACACAAGGAAATTTATTACTTAACCTGTACACGGTTCCAGTGCAATCAGTTTGACACTAATCCATGCCCACACTGGATCTTGTTGGTCCAGCTGCAGGGCTACCAGTTTTAGGAGACAGGCTGCAGCAGTTCCCCAACCGATTGAAGAGTTGTTTTAAGGGAGATTGCAAGCAATCCTTTCTGGTGCAATTGGATGTGTGCCTTTCCCTCTGCCTGATTACACTCTTAATTGGCAGAAGGTTGTACACTGATGGTCTGGAGCAATAGGGTCTGATTCCCTTAACAACGAGCAGGTCAAAACAGCAGAAGGAGTCAGAACATTCTTAGCACATTAATAGACACATATGGAGAAACATATACATTTTCTAAGTGGTCACCCACCCACCTTGTCTACAGTTTTGTAAGCCCAAATACTTAAAGAGTGCACTAAATCTTCAAGACTGCAATGCATTGGAACCTCCTAAAGGAAAAAGAAAATGAAGTCTGTGAGCAACTTTCTGCGAACATCTAAATGCAGTGAACATTACATAGTGAATTGCAGAAATGGAAGCTGGAGACTGGACACACTGGAAAACACTTGACGTCAGGTGCCTGTCCCCTCTATATAGAAGACTAGAGGATAAAGCTGCCAATTGTTTAATGAGAATATTAGGTCTCCGTCCTTCAGTAAAGAAGATCTGTTGGCAGATCCCTGCCCTTCCTCCTTCACCATCTTTGGAACACCTTCCATGAGGACATATAGATGCATGAGGTTGAGTTCCTCCTCAAACCCAAGATAGTTCTTGTCAGGAAAATGGAAAAATGGCAGTAAGTATGTCAAGAATTTGAGAAACGGTTTTGTGAGAAAATGGTTTGTGTAGTTGTTTCCCCCAAGTTCTTTCCTAGACCTCATAGGTGCAGCGTTATCGCCTGAGAAGGAGAGAGGAGAAGTCATAACATCCAAATTCCTGAAGTCAAACTTCATGGGAACTGAAGGAGGGGGGAAAGATGGAAAATGAACTAATGAATAGGCTGATCACTGCCCTGGGATTGGTTGACCACCAGAGTGACTGTGGAAAATGGGAGATGCTACTAATGAAATAAGAACATAAGAACAGCCTTGCTGGAACAGGCCACAGCCCATCCAGTCCAGCCTCACACAGTGGCTCACCAGTTGCTTCAGGGTATTCCCAAGCAGATGTCTTCACCTGCTTATGATTTCTTAAATTGTTCTTAAATGGCAGATTTTACATCTTGGATTTTTATGCTGGGGTGTGTGAATGACTGACTGGATGGCACTTTTAATCTCGTTGTATTTATACAATGACAATAAATTCCATTCCAATTCCAATTTCCTGCACATGGCTTTGAGAGATATCCTGCCTATCTCTCCAACCTGGATGTTGTCCTTAGGCATCCATAACGATAGCCATTGTTCTCCATGAACTTGTCCAATCCTTTCTTAAAGCTGTCAAGACTGACAGCTGTCACGACGTCTTCTGGCAGGGAGTTCCACAGACCATTGATCATCTGGGTGAAAAAGTACTTTTATTTGTTTGAGATCTAGCACCCAAAAGTTTCATGGAGTCCCCCCCCCAGTTCTAGTGTTGTGTGATAGGGAAAACAGTTTTCCCTTATCTACTTTGTCCATACTGTGTATGATTTTATAAACTTCAATCAGGTCACCTCTTAGGCGCTGTCGTTCAAGAGTGAAGAGGCCCAGCCGTTGCAGCCTCAGATGGTCAGGAAGGTGTTCCAGTCCCTTAATCATTCTGATTGCCCTCCTATGCACTTTTGTCATTTCCATAATATCTTTCGGGATGTATGGTGTCCAGGATTGTACACAATACTCCCGATGGGGCCTCGCCATGGATTTATAAAGAGGCAAAATGACATTTGCTGACTTATTTTCTATACCCTTCCTAATGATGCCTTGCATCGAGTTTGCTTTTTTCACTGTTGCAACACACTGAGTTGACACCATCATTATACCATATGGAGTAGTAATCTAAGAACTTTGGAGCAATGGCACTAATTCTATGACACCTCTCCCCCCACTTCTAACAGCTGGAAAATGGCCTTAACCAGAGCGTATGAACAAAATTGGCATTGTGAGGGTGGTGGATGTTGGCAAATTACATATTGTAACATCCTTAATTGTATGCAGTACCCACTGAACCCTACAGTTGGTGTCCCATGTACAAATTGTAGGGGGAGGGAATGGCATCATGTAGGGTGCTATTTATAATGCGGCTTTCATTGCCTAATCTGTGTTCTGAAAGAGCTATGCTTTAGCTGCCAGGGGACAAACTTTTTCTCCCCACACTTGGAAAAAGTTGATTTGGTGTTTCTGAGTCAAACCCAAATGGGTCAATAAAAGGGTCAAAAGGAAAATGTGCCTGTTTTGTGAAATCCCTTGCCCTCTTTTCGAGCTGCAGAAGGCAGAGCAGTGTTTAATCACACCTACCTTCCAAGTAACACTGCTACAAGCTTGGGCCTGGATATCAAACTGGATTACATATAGGGATGCAATAAATTCAGAAGCTTTCATCATCTCGTTAATGCTTTGTCTGATCTTATTGTCTGTGGGGCAATTATGGAAGTATTTCCCTAGCCTATGGGAAAGCAGCTTTGTTTATTTTGAAAGGAAGCTTTGTGATTCTTCTCCCGGGTGGATACTGCATACCTACCCTCTTATTGTTTAAGTATATCCTTACCATCCCTAGCATAGAGGGAGCAGGACCCCACGGCTGCCACATCAAGCAGAAGAACGTGTAGTCTATTAAGGATACATGAAGGTAGGTTATGGAAGTTTTTTAACATCAATCGGATAGTTTCTGGGCCTCAGATTTAGCCCATTTCCTTTTTATGTCATATGTTATGGCTTGGTATGTACCTGAACATCCATGTAGAGACTCACTGCAAGTGAGAAGCAAGTGCTAGGTTACACTGTTTGCTTTCTGCAATGTAACTAAGGATTTTGGCTATATAGTGGACCCTTGTATAACAAACAGTTTGTATAACATAAAATTTGTACAACATAAAAATTCTGGAGATAGGGGAAAATTGCTTAACATAATTGCCTATGGGGTGAATCCGTGCAACATAAAAATGGGATTACTCCGTTTTCAATGCATTCTTATGGGAAATGTGTATAAAGGAAAATTTGCTTAACATAATTTCATTTGGAATGTATTAATTCCTTTATACAAGGTACTACTGTATAAAGTATATTACCAAGATGCTAAATGGCACTTAATACAAGTAGTCTTGGAAAACAAACTCAGCCTTACATGCTTTATCTGTTGCTGAACATAGATGGCACATGTCTGAATACTCTCCCATGTAGGAAAAAAGTCTGCATGTTCAGTCTTAGCATTTCAGTTTAAAGTCTACTTTTGGACCACCTTGATATGTTAGATCTGTCTACAGTATGCCAGTTTGTCAAGAAAGCATAGGAAAAGTCAATCCTCCACCCCAAGTGAAGTGGTACGAGTCCTGTGAGAGTATATTGCTACTATGTGGAGCTGGGGATCTGGGAGTTATAGGCAAAAAATAATGTTTCCAAGGTCTGTGGATCTGCGGCCACTTTTTCAGTTGCTAATCAATAACAACCAAGTTCTGAATGTCTTCTGGTATCGTGTATGGCAAGCGTTTGGCTACTTAACAAAAGTTTGACTTAGAAGAAATATTTGTATATCATGACAAACATTTCATTCCTCTTGTATTCTAGTTTCTGTGCAGGGTTGGTTTAAATACACTAAAAACCTGAGACCTTCATTTGCTGACTTATGACATATGTTTCTTATGGGATTGGGATGGGGCATTTGTTAGATGCCCCTCCAGTCTCTGTGCAGGAACAGGATATATATTTAAAATGCTACCTAATTGAAAGCTTATGCTTTTCTAATTGCTCAGAACAAACCATCTGTAACACATATCTTTTTAAGGCTCATATAACATCTTACACAGCACATAGCAATCTTTTTAGCATGGAAGTGCCATAACACAGATAGCAAAAGATGAAATCCAGGGCAGCTTGAAAACACCACACTTAAAATAATGGCTTGCAATTTGAACTGCTGTGACTGCTGCGATTTCTGCTAGAATGTTTTGTCCTGAAACTTAAATGCTTGACAGTTCTTGCATAAATGGCTTGCTAGAAAAGGCAGCTCAAGAATTTGTAGAGAAAACAGCTAGTTTGAAAAGTTGAAATGGAATTCAGAAATTCCATGTGAGAAGGAAATAATGGAAAGCACAAACTGAAAATGAGGAAAATTGGAATGGAAGGGGAAGGGGAAAGTACTCCAACACATTTCTTATCGGTGAATAAAATACAGTGGACCCTCATATAACAAACAGTTTGTATAACATAAAATCTGTACAACATAAAAAATTCCGGAGATAGGGGAAATTTGCACAACATAAAAATGGTCACGATTAGGGATTACTGTTTTCAATGCATTCCTATGGGAAATTTGTATAAAGGAAAATTTGCTTAACAGAATTTCATTTGGAATGAATGAATTCCTTTATACAAGGTACCACTGTATTTGAAACACCTTCTCAACATGGCTTGAAGTTTAGAATGTCACTCCATAATATGAAGGCCAATTCTACTGTGAAATACCAAGGGAATAAGGGGAATCACATGAGTCTGAATTTTTCCCTGTTTCTATGCAACTTGACATGGGGTGTGGCGGCTCAGTGGACTAAGGCAGTGTTTTTCAACCACTGTTCCGTGGCACAGTAGTGTGCCGTGAGATGTTGCCTGGTGTGCCGTGGGAAAAATTCTTCCTACACCAGCAATGCCCCCCCCCCCCCCCGCATCCCGCTCGCGACCAAGGCAGCGGTGCGGCGCCGGCGAGTCAGAGGAAGGCGGGGCATCCAGAAAGAAGCCGGCTGCCGCAAGGCTTCCTTGGGAAAAGTAGTTCCTCCCGCAGGTCTGAGACACGGTCCTGGGGAGGAGAGCGGACTACCTTTCCCGGTGTGCTTTGCGCGCTGGCGAGGAAAGGCTGGCCATGGGCAGGGAAGGAGAAGAAATAAGGGGGGAGGAGGAGGAGGAGGAGGAGACTGGAGAGCGAGAGAGTGAGAGAGAGCCGGGAGACCCGTGCAGGTGCATTGCGGCGAAGGGCGCTCCAGAAGCTGCTCTTAAAGGTTCTTGGGGTTGGTTCCCCCTCCTCGCTCACTGAACCCCCCTCCCTCCCTCCCCCGCCTCGCGCAGTCGCTGTTTACCTCCCGAGGGTGGGCGTGCGCCCCTGCCGAGCCAGGTAGGAGCGCGCGTGCGCACCCCTCTTTTAAGGGTGGGGAGCGGGAGGCCGTTGACAATGGTCATTTTTTTGGGGGGGTAAATAAAGGGGAGGACGCGGGAGGCTGAGAAGGGGATTCCTAGGACCCAGGGAGGAGACGGGGATGGGGGGTCCCTTCCGGGCCCTGTGGCTGCCTGGCTGGAAGGAGGCGGGGGGGGGAGAGAAGGGAGGCTTATACTGGAAGGGGTAAAAGATGGGGGTTGGGGGGTTGTATATGAAGAGCCTCCCCCAGCCCCACCTTCCTGGGTTTGCAAGTTCCTCTGAAAAAAAGTGCCAGGAGGAGGGAGGGGGAAGGTGAGGGCAGGTGGACATTTTGATAGGGATGCCTTGGGAGGGCCTGGGCTGGAGGATGGATTTGTTGTTGTTGTTTTGGGGGGGTGAGAAGTGTGTTTGTGTGTGTGTGATAGGCACAGAGTTAAATTTTTTAACATTTTCTAATGGTGGTGTGCCTTGTGATTTTTTTCATGAAACAAGTGTGCCTTTGCCCAAAAAAGGTTGAAAAACACTGGACTAAGGCTTCTGCTGAAAACTGTCGGCTGCAAAGTTGGCAGCTCACCAGTTCACGTGCTGGGTGCTGCGCAGCAGAGTGAGCTCCTGCAGTTAACCCCAGCTCTTGCCAACCTAGGCATGTCCAAACTTCGGCCCTCCAGATGTTTTGGACCGCAAATCCCACAGTCCCTTTACATTGGCAATCTAAGCTTAGAATTCTGGGAGTTGTGGTCCAAAACATCAGGAGGGCCGAAGTTTGGGCATGCCTGATGTAAATGCAAGTAGATAAATAGGTATGGCTGTTAAAAGCGGGAAAGTAAAAAACTGTTTCCTTGCAGCCATGTCGGCCACGTGGCCATGGAGTTGTACAACACTGGCTCTTTGGCTTGAATACGGAGATGAGCACCACCCCTAGAGTCGGACCTGACTAGCATGCATGTGCGGAGGGAACCTTTATTTTATGCAACCTGTCATAAAACAGAGTGCACCATTTGGGCATGTCTGAGTCCACAACTGATAGCTTGCAAAATTCTACACTAGAGATGGGCACAAACTGCAATTTGGCATAACAGTCAAACAAATGTCCATCTCTGTTCTACACCATACTTACAATGATTATAGGTTTACAGTCCCAACAGGATTCTAGCCAAAACTACTGACATCTTGACAGGGGAATCTGAGTCAGTGATGAGTTGTAATAGAAGCCTAAAAAGTAAAGTTAATTTTATAAAAAAATTAATTCTTCATTGTTAATTTTGTGGCAAGAGAGTCAGGAACTATAAATGCCACATTAATATGCTGCTTCTCCTTTCACTGTGCATTGTCCATTCTTGTCTGCTGCGCTCTTTTGAGCATCTCAAGATATTTAATGAGTATGAACAGGGGAACTGGTTTTGCCTGTTAAAAGTACAATAATACGTCGGATAACAAATGCCTCTGTTGATAAATTATCTAGATAGTGAATTGAAATTTCCAGAAATAGGGTTGTTTTGGATAATGAATTTTTCCTATGGGCTGCCTCCGATAACAATTTTTTCATAATGCTTTGTGAAAAAAGTCTACCCAAGATGCATTGCCCCCCCCCATAGTTTGTGGAGGGGTGGGAGGAGCTGGAACAGTTTTTTCATCGTGTTTCGGAGCCATTCTCGACTATTTTTGCTGAAGGATTTGGACCTTTTGGATTTGGAAAGGTAAGGAGCTGAGGTTTCCTTGCTCTTTGTGTGTTTTTGCATTGGTTTCAGTTGCACTGTTGGCAGGAACGACATGGGGTTTGTTTTGGAGCTAGCTTTTATTCATCTTTGCACTGCTTTTCATTGCACTTTGGATGGGAACAGGCTGGGGGTAGTCTTCTTGTTTTCTTTTGTCCATGTTTACAATATTTCCATTGCTCTGCAGGCAGGAATGGGGTGGGTTTCTCTTGCTCCTTGTATTTGTCTATTTTTGCATTTCCCCCCCATTGCATTTTCGGCAGGAACAGGCTAGGGTAGTCTTGCTGCTTTTTTTTCTCCATGTTTGCATTGCACTGCAGTGTATGTGTGTGTGTTCTAGTACTGCATGCCTTTAAATTGTACTTTAGAAAGAGGTCTGGAAAAAAAACCATAGCATTTTTGCCATTTTCCGGACCTCCAGAATGGATTAATCGGTTTCCCATTCATTTCAATGGGAAATCGCGTTATGGATAATGAATTTTTCGGTTAGCAAATCGACTTGCAGAACGAATTAAATTCATTATCCAAGGCACTACTGTTGTCATTGGGACATTTGGCTTTGAAATATATATCACAAGAACCACTTTGCTGGGAATGTAACATACCAAATTATAGAATGTAGTTTAGCTTTTATATAAGGCAGCCTTTCTGAAGCAATCGGATATTTGGAGCCCTATACAGGGATGCCTTGAATTACAAAATTAACCCATTCCAACAGATCTTTAGTAATTCAAAATTTTTGTCATTCAAAATGCGGTTTCCCATAGGAATACAAAGAAAACCAATTAATCTGTTCCAAAGGGAATGGATTACAATAGGCTTTCAAGGCATTCATGGGGGAAGCCTGTCTGGACCCAGCAAAGCAGGGGAAGCTCAATGAGCTGTCAACCTCAGCGGCATGGTGGTAGTGAGTGGCAGACAGCAGCTTTATTCCTGTCGTCTGGTCTCACTGCAGCCATTTGACTGAACACAGACCTGAGGGCAGGAGTGAAGCACTGCTCCCCTCCCCATAGATGATTTTGACAGCCAGACAAGACCAGGTCCTTCCGTTCTCAGCCGGGTGAGGGCCCGACAGGTGGTGAAGTCACCACCAGCCTGACCCTCACCCGGCTGAGAATGGATGGACCCGATCTTGCCTTGACCTGCACAGAGCTGGGCGAAGGGGAAGCAGAGGCTTGTGGGCTTGTTCATAGCCCGTTTAACTATCCAGGTACACTGCTCTGGGCATCCCAAAAATGGCATGCATGGAGACTAAACAGGCTATGAACGAGCCCATAAGCCACTGCCTCCCCTTCGCCTGGCTCTGTGCAGGTCCGGGCGAAGGGGAGGCAGAGGTTTGAGGGCTTGTTCACAGCCCATTTATTCTCAAGCCATGTCCTGTGGGCACCCCAAAACAGCGAGCCTGGAGAATAAATGGGCTACAAACAAGCCCACAAGTTGCTGCCACCCCCTTTGCCCGGCTCTGTGCAGGTCAAGGCAAGATTGGGTCTGTCACCACTCGCCCAACCCTCGCCTGGTGACTTGGCCACCCATCAGACCCTTGCCTGGCTGAGAACGGGAGGACCCAATCTTGCCCAGCTGTCCCTCAATGAGCTGTCAAAATCAGCTGTGTGGTGGTGGTGGGGAGGGGCAATGCTTCACTCCTGCCCTCCAGTTTGGCTTCAGCCAAATGGCTGCACCGAGACAAGGTAGCAGGAGTAAAGTCTCTGGCTACTGATCACCACTGCTACATAGCTGATGCTGACAGCTCATTGAGGGGGTTTCTAGGCAACCCAGCAAAGCAGGAGCTCTTCCCCTACTTTGCTGGGTCAGGACAAGCTTCCTCTACGAATGCCTTGAAAAACTATTACCTAATTTTTTCGTGAATGAAAAAAAAAATCTGCCTGTTTTCCGTAATTTAAAATTACCCAATACAGACGTATTTCCTTTCATAATTCGTTTTTCGTTGTTGAAGGCATTGGCAATTCAAGGCATCACTTTATTGTGATACATTTAATTCTGCACTGTTTTAAATATTAGCATGAAAAAAATGTGTATATAGCTGCAACATAGCTTGAAAAGTTGCTTTAACAAGTAGTTATTATAATATTTCTAAGGTTTCAAATTGGCACTAATTACAATATTTAAGGAAGTGTAACTTCCCCACCGCCCAAAAGTAATTACGCAGGGCCCCATGGGCAGAAAGACACAGGAAAAACATCTGTTTCATCAGTTTCTTCTGTATCACTGTATGTATGTACTTTTCCCTAACTAGATCTTTCTTGTTTCATATGTTCTCTGGTTATCAATCTGGCGTGAAACCCATGATATCTCTGCATGCTGCATGGATCAAATTTAATCTGTCTGTATTTGCAGGATTATTTGTATTTGTAGGGCACAGCAGTGGTTTAACCATGACTGGCTGGGTGATCCAGTCCTAAAGAAAGTCTGGCTGGCAGATAGAGAAGCAAAATGGTGTCAAAACCACTGCAGTTGCCTCTCTAAGGAATGTGTGAATATAGCTGTCAGGAATCTGAGGTGAAAGAGGAATTCATAAGCAAAGACAATTTGGAATTGATGTGGATGCATACACCTTCCCTTCACAAACAGCGCCCATCCTTTTGCAAATATGCAGCTTGAGTTTAAGAAGACTCTACAGTAAATGACTTTTATTTTTTTAAAAATGAAATAACCGTGAACATATTAACAGGCCTGCAGGTGGCACTACAGTACAGCCGGATAGAAGGTAGATATAGTCCCAATGAACAGTCAAACAATGGAATCCATCAGTTCAATGGTGACAGTTCTGAATACAACTCTATCAAGCAGGAACATTTTACTGAAAATATTTCTGGACAAAGCCGATATTGAAAATTAGTTCTGGCAAGTAGCAATCCCAATCTAAAATTGACAACTGGTGAACTATTGCCTTGTTTAGCTTAGGGAGAGATGTACAACATCTCAATAACATAAAAGTTCATTTGCCCCTTTACTTCTATCTTCTTGGAAACTGGTATCAGCAACCAGTCTTCTATGAGCTCTCCTCTGGCCAATTGTGCTATTCTGGATTTATTTTTAAGAATGGTTTCCTGAAATATTTTATTTGAGGAAGACTAAACACAATGTGCCTTTCCTTATATAATCCAGGAATAGTTGTGGTATTTCAAATTCTAAAAATATCTACTTTCATGAAATACTGTTTCACTACAAACCTAGTTTTTCACTAAATACACAATTTTTAATCCCGGAGCCATCTGGGAAAAACAGTGGTTTCTTTCTCTTGTGGTTCTGCATTCCTACAGCATACAGAGAAGTGTAAGGGAGCATGAAGCATATTTTCTGGTTTCCTTGTCCTCGATCAAATTCAGGAGGACTTGTGGTTCATGTTTTCTGTAGCTGGCTTCCTGGTGGTCACACTGATTCAGAGCTAGCTACTTAAATCTGCAACAGAATGTCCTTCTTCACAGCATTCTTTCTAACTTCTTGGAAAGACTAACTAGGCATGAAAAAGGTTCACACTTTCTATTCATAATGTGCACGAACACCGCGTGGTTTCCGTACAGTTTCAATTTGCAAAAGGCCATAGGAAAGGGACACAGCACCTTTCATTCGTCAGGAAGTCTACATTACGGTGACCTTTCTTCAGATGTTCCGTATTGAGGCAGCATAGAAGACAGTGGCTGGAGAGTGTAATGAATTGCCATCGCGTCTCTGTACTAGAGGCCTCTGGCTCCTGCAGAGACAGGCATGGGCACTCCCCTTCTACACGGTGAGGGAAAATAAGAAGTCTCCAGAAGGGGGCCTGGAATCTCCCACTCCTAAGACCTGGCCAGTTTGGATTCGTGAGCTTTCAGTGTGCCAACAGCATCTTTGACTGCATGGTAGATAATGTTCTTCACCTGTAAGGAGAAGAAAGTGAAAACTCCAAAAACTGAAATCCCCAAACTCTGATCTCTCTTATGTTAAATATTAAATCCCTGAACTTAAACCTGAACATATAGAAGAATACAAAGAGGTGTCTGAGCCTCTATTACTCCTTGAAAACTACATACAGTACTAATAATGAACTATCCATCTTGCTATTCACATTTTGTAGCCTAAGAAAGGATCTTTCAAGAAAACTGACAAGTACATTGTTCTGTAAAAGATGCTACAAAGTAAGGCAATTTCCATTTCCATGTGCATAATAGTTTATGGCATATTCAAAGAGAAGTTGGGAGAAAATTCAACCCACTGAAATGCTTGCAAAACCTATACACAATTCAAATAGCTACTTTTTAACAATATTTATACAAGATGCTTAAAAATGCAATGCTTCTTACATACAGATTAAAATTGACATACAGTGGTCCCCCGCCCTTTCACAGTTCATATACTGCGGTCCCGCTAAAGTACGTGAGCGCAGTATATGAAAAAAGGCCCCCTGGGGTAAGGGGAGAAAGTCTCTCGGAGGCCTCAGAAATTATTTTTGGTGATTCGGAAGTCACTTTGTTTTCTGGAAGTCACTTCCAGTTTGCCGGGAGGCCCTTTTGGGGCCTCCAGAAGGCCGAGGAAGGCCCTCGCAGGCCCATTCGGGGCAGCGCCAGGCTGGGGGTAAGTACCTACTAAATGCACTATTCTAATACTAACACAAGTATGAAAGAAAGGATGTAAAATTCCTTAGGATTCATTTAGGCAAGCTGCAACCTCTGTTTACCACCATCCTTCTGTCAATTGTAGTGTAAATGTTTCTATCTCAGGGATTGTCCCATAAGACTGACAGAGGCTTACCTGTAGCTTATCCTCATGGTTTGTGTGAGTGTTAGACAGGTGCCTGAACTCCTGGGTCAGGCGGAAGCAGTGCTTTACATGCTCAGGAGATACAAAATCTTCTGCTACTTTAATGCAGCTATATAAATTATGAACCTGCAAAATGAAATAGTGGAACTTACTGCCAAGAATGCTTCACAGCTGAAGAGCCAAACAAATTCACTGTTGCTTCCCCACAGCCAAGGTACCATATTTTCCCTTCTATAAGACCCCCCCATGTATACTGATGACACCCCCCCCTTTTCCAACCCAAAATTACAGTTTCACAACTGCATGGTTCTTGCCTTGGCTTACTTACATGTATAAGACGACCCTCAATTTTTAAACAAAATATAGTCTTATACATGGAAAAATAGTGTAAGTACATGTAATTGTGAAAGGTTCTGGGTCACACATTGACAGAAATAAATCAGATGATCCAAACTGCCCCACAGGAAAACAACCTGGAGTCAAACAGTGGGAGGGACTTGATCTTGCCTTGACTTGCACAGAGCCGGGCAAAGGAGAGGCAGCGGCTTGTGGGCTTGTTCGTAGCCTGTTTACTCTTCAGGCACGCCACTCTGGGCATCCCCAAAGCGGCATGCCTGAAGAGTAAATCGGCTACAAACAAGACTACAAGCCACCGCCACCCCCACTCGTCCAGGTCTCTGCATCTAAATGGCTTGGCACAGAGAACTGGGCAAAGGAGGAGTCGTGGGGTGGCTTTGATCTCAGCCAGGTTTGAAGCCTCCGCGACCCCTGCTTCGCCCGGGTCTCTGGGTCAAGGTGTTTAGATGCAGAAACCCAGGCGAAGGAGTGGTAGTGGAGGCTTCGATCTCAGCCTGGGGAGGATCGAGTGGGTAGCGACTTCACCACCCACCCCATGCTCCCCCTGGCTGACGTCCACCCTCTGTGGCTGCCAAGCTGTCAACATCACGGCCGCCAGCCAGGTGATTTTGACAGCTCAGCTGCAATTGACTGAGGGACATTCCCATCAACGCAGCAAAAGAGGAAAGCTTTTCCCCTGCTTTGCTGGGTCGCAGCAGGCTTCCCATAGGAATGCACTGGAAGCCTATTGTAATCCATTCCCTTCAGAACTGATTAATCGGTTTTCAATGCATTCCTGTGGGAAGCAGCATTCTGAATTACAAAAATCTTGAATTATGTAAGATCTATTGAAACAGATTAACTTCGTAATTCAAGGCATTACTGTATAAAGGAATATAGGCGACATAAAGAAGAGCAAGAAAATCTAGACAAATAGGTATGTGAAACAGATTCAGGAGAAAAATACACTTACCATATATACAGTAACCCCCCGCCTATCACGGGGGTTAGGGACCCACCCGACCCGCGATACATGAAAATCTGCGATATGTGGAAGCGGGTTGGATGGGGGGCAGGGGGCGATCAGAGGGGCGGGTGGGGGCGGCGGGGAGCAATTTGATCGCTCCCCGCCACCCCCCTGTGGCTCCGAGGCCTCCTGGACGGGTCTGGGGGGGGCGGCGGGGAGCGATTTGATCGCTCCCCGCAGGTACTGTGATCCCACGATATAGTGGGACTGCAGTACCTGAACCGCGAAATGGCGGGGGTGACTGTACAAGTATAGGTTGACCCGAGTATAAGTTGAGGTCCCTAATTTAACCGGTCAAAACTGGGAAAACTTATTGACTCGAGTATAAGTCTAGAGTGGGAAATGCAGCATCATTAAAAATGCCGCACCATAGTGAATGAATTGTCAATATACTGTAATATTTTTACCCCACCCTTCTCATTGGAAAGGACCCAAAGTGGCTTAGAGTAATGAGGGACAATATACAGCCGAGAACATTTAAGACATATTCATGTTAAGAATAGGGAATTAAAAGAGTAATCAATCATCTATAATGAATATCTATTGAGTAATCAATATCTATACAACCCTGGAATGGACTGCCATATTGGTCAAAATACATCTCAGAATTCTTTTTCCAATTATTTTTCAAAGGGGAAACCTATTGGAGCAAGGTATGTTTCAGAATGCAATGGAGAGGATTAAAACCTTTGCAGACTGCGCTGCAAACCGGAAGAGTCAGAAAATAGAGGTTAAAATGAAAATAAATTAAAATATAAAAATATAAAAGGAAGACACATCTGTCTCCTCATCTCCAAACTGTGTTTTAAAGGAATCGTAGGAAGGTAAGTGGGCAAGCAGGATTCAGATGGCATTTCACACTTGGGGAAACAAACACACCGTATTTGTTGGTTTAAAAGGGAGAACCTGCAGAGAACGGGGACTAGTGTTTGTTTTGTTTCCAAAGGGCATTGCAAAACTTCTTGAGGTCTAGCCAGTGGACCAGGGGCTTCGACCGCGGAGCTGCAGCAGGTTCTGGGCAACCACGGAGCAAGAGCTAGGAGGAGGAGGAAGGAAGGGGTGGAAGAAGCGAGGCTCCTTGTCAGCCTGGCTGCCGTCTTTCTCTCGGCACCAGGCTTGCCTGCTCGGGTGTTGTGTGGGAAGCACAGGGGGAGGGGGAGAGAGAGAGAAAGGCGAGGAAGGCTTGACCAGACTCGTGCCCTCCTCGCCCACCCCACTCTTTTTCGCCTGCTCATTGTGGGTGTGAAGGGGAGAAAGGAGGAGGAGGAGGAGGAGGAGGAGGAGAAGAAGAAGAAGAGCACTGAAGCAAAACAAAGCAAAGTTGGATCACGTGTGGAGGGTGTTCCTGCCTGTACAGCGAGGGAGTGCGGTGTGGCACCAGTGTTACCTCCCCCCATCCCCCCCCCCAGCTCCTACCTGTCCTGCTTCACTGCTGCCAGGTGAAGCTGCGGGGCACTGGTGCTTCCTCCCCCTACCCTGCCTTGGCTCCGATCTCTGCTGTTTTGCCGCTGCCGGGCACCTCTGAGGTGGGCGAAGCAGGTGAAGCCATGGGGGCACCTCGGTGGTGGGCAAAGCAGGGCAAAGCCGTAGGGCACTGGCGCTGTCTCCCCCATCCTCCTGGCTCCCACCTCTCCTGCTTTGCTGTCGCTGGACACCTCGATGGTGGGCAAAGCCACTGGGCACCACCGCCACCTCCCCCCAGCCCCCCGGCTCCTGCTTCACTGCCACTGGGCACCTCGGTGGCAGGCAAAGCGGGGCAGAGCCACGGACCACCAGTGCTGCCTCCCTCATTCCCCCCACCCCCAACTTTTATTGACCTGAGTATAAGTTGAGGGCCTTTTTTTTCCAGCCCAAAATTAGGGCTGAAAAACTCGACTTCTACTTGAGTATATACAGTGATTCAAGCTATGTTAGTCTCTGACTCACATTTGTTTTCATTGGCTCTCAAATGATGGGAGAAGTAAGAGGATGGGGACATTTGACTAACAATGCACTAGCTAACTTGAGCTTCATGGCACAGCAGTCAAACTGCAGTACTGCAGTAAAGACTCTGCTCAGAACCTGAGGTCAATCCTGAGCTCAGGAAGATGGCCCAAGAGTGACTCAGCCTTCCACCCTTCTGAGGTTGTTAAACTGAGTACCCAGCATGCAGGGGAGGAGGCAATGTGTAGCCTGCATAATTAAACTTTCAAGCACCCAGAGAATGCTTTAAGTACTGTCCATGTTTTTCTTTTAGCGTAGGAAGTTGGGATATGCATGTGTTTTTTAATGCTCCAACGCAACCACACATCACAACTGCTCCATAGTCAGAGTGCACCATGACTGCATTAGCAATATGCATGTTACGCAAGCTGAAGACCACTGCACAGAAAACAAGAGGGCTCCTACACATACAGATTAATAGTAAATATGTCTTTGTACAGCTGTTGAGAAAGACTACTACAGATACAGCAGACCATTCTCCAGAGAAACAAACATGATTTTAGTGGTTTATGGTTAAGACCTGTTATTGACAGAAGATTATGCTTTCTTTTTTTAAATCCAATACATATACATCCTGGTAACCTAACTATTGCATCCTACACCTTGGATCATTTTGATACTCCATTTGAATAATTTGTTGTCTAACACTCCTGCTTAAGAGTTCTAGGACTTCACACTCACCTGGTGAGGGGCCCCTGCAGGAATAAAGACAGCATCTCCCAAGAACTGCACTATTGCCCAGCCTTGCACTCCATATTCCTCATACAGACGCTTACGCAGGGTCTGGTCCAAGTACCAGCTTTGGTCATGGATTGGGTCATGATCTGGAGGGTTTTCCTGCCCTTGTTCTTCACCAACCTAATGGAAAGATATCAAGGTTCTTCTGAATCTGTATCCAGCAAATACCCCCCAACCCAATTTATTTCACTATAGGATTCTTAGCTTTGTTTAAGGATGGTTTCTGGCAATTAAAAAATGAGAGAAAAATTAAAATATAAAAATTAGTTTCATTAAATGTAGGATCAGCTGTTCAGATCTATCCACAGGTCAGAACATCTATTATAATCATAATCATGTTGAATATGGAAAGGTAAAATCGACATTTGAAATTTATATTTTTACAAAATAATAAAAATATACTGTAGTTTAAAAAAAGCAAGTCATTTTCTTAATAATATGTGATAATTTGGAATAAATATAGAAATGTAATTATTCCACTAGGATCCCCATTATGTCCAATGACCAAGCTAGAAAAATTCAACCAACAATTTTTAATAAACAGACAAGTAATTACATCAAATGGTTGGCTAGAAAAATGTGAATAAAGAACAAATAAAAGAACTGTTTGTTAAAGATTTAAATATCTTGGTACAATGTTATTCAATCAGAATAGCAGACAAGGAATAGGAATGTGGGTGAAGAAATAAGCTGCAATGGTTGGAAAATATGAGAAATATTAGCATACTGAGATCCATGTCTATAAGGATAAAATAGAATTTTTCTGTTAGCATGAAGAAGGTACTTAACTCCAGTGAAACTTAATCAAACAGATGATGATTATCTTCCATGTTCTGGGGAGGGTGTCAGAAAACAGGCACTTATTTGCATATGTGCTGTGAGTGCAAATATTTCATTTTTGGCAGCTGGTTTTTACATAATTAAATGAAATAAGCAATTTAAATTTAGCTGTGTGTCCTAAGATAGTGCTTCTAACAATATTTGAAAAGGAGAATGACAAGTTAATGATGAGAGAACTAGTTAGCTTCTAATTTGTTTACAGCAGCAAGATTAATTATTGCCAGGAACTGTAGAACAGCTTCTAATATGCCATTTAGTGACTGGTATAGAGAAGTTTGGGATGCAGCAATAAATGCTAAACTTACAAGTAAGACTATAACCAGTAAATAGGTGTTTCAAAATTACAGTACGACCCCCTTATCTGCTGATTCACTAACCGCATATTCAGTTATCGGCAGCCGGTGATCAGTGGGGGCGGGGAGGAGGGAGGGAAATTAAAACTTACTGCTGTTGATGCCTGCTGCCCTCCTCCTCCTTCTCTAAGGAATGTGTAAGTTAGTCAAAACGTATGTTTCCAAAAGCTTGGACTCTGAATGCTAATTCAATATTTTAGGTCATGTGCATGGGACAGCAAGAAGTTATCATCATCACAGAAAGAAGATTCGCCAGTATTATCATTATTCTTCTGCCTAGCTTTTGCATTGCTTCATCATGATTCTTCGTTAGTGAGAGTTTAGAATTATTTAGATAAGCCATGGATTCCAGTAAAGTGTTAGGAAAGATTACTTAGGTAAGTATTTCTTATTTTTAGGGGAAATAAGCTTACATTTTGAATGTTTTTAGATCTTTTTAGATCTATTCTTTGTACTTTTGTTTAGAAAGACTAACAACATTATTGGCATAGACAAATTTTAAGATTGTCAGCAACTTATGAGTATGTCAAATAAGCTCCAAGGGCTCAAATATTCTACGACAGTACCTTCCGGAGAAGTTCCCTGATCTTCTCAGCATCCTTAGCAGCATAGATGTGCCACAGCGCTCCTGGCTTCTCCTTAGCTCCATGGATTCGCTGTTTTGTAACATCATCAGCATCACCCTCATCAATGGTTTTTAACACCTCTGAAAATCAATAGGTTGCATAGAAAAGGGTTTTTTGTGTGTGCGTGGGGGGGTGCATTATGTAAGAAACAAGAAGCTTTGGTCTGAGTCATCACAACACCTTACATAACATTAAGAAAAATAAACCGGATGCGTTTTCCTTGTTGACAACCAGTGCCTGTTCAGCACAGCTTATTTGTGTCTAAATGTCAGGGAGGCCAATGGTGTCAAGTCCTGTTGATGGAACTTCCTACTGCCAGGAGAACCTGGAGGGGCTGATTCTCCTTCTCCCGCAGCTCCCTTTGCACCCTCAGTATCTGCTTTAGAAGGCTGAGAATCCATCTAGATTTCTGGGGTGGGAGAAAGCTCCATGCACCAGCAGACTTCCCTTAACAACATTTAGCCCTACGCCTATATAACGTGTTTATAACAAATATATATTCTAGAAAACACCTAAAAAAGCCGCATCGTCAACTTTGACATCAGTGATCAGGACTCTAAATGGCTATCCTGGAGCACTTAGTACTGCAAATAAGTTCTCTGCTGCTCTTAACGTTCCTCATGAAATCCAGATAGGTATCGCAAGGGCCATTATTTCATGAGAAGCTGATACACCTACCCATGAGCAAATTCATTCGTGACTAGGTATTCCAGCTTGCAGCTTGAATTGGCCCACTCATTGCTCCTCTGGTGATTTTTGTTTATGTATACTACAAGCAGAAAGAGCAACACAGGTACAAAGAACAAATCAAAATGAAATGAAATGGTGCAGGCCTAATCGCCTCGCTGCCAGATGAGCAGTATAAAAATCAAACAAACAAACAAACAAATAAAAAGTTGTTTCTTGAAAAATCATCTTTTAAAACACTTACCATCATCGTGAGCACCTTCACCAATGGGGATTCCAACATAAACCATAACATTAACAGCATCCGATACATCCAAATGCAGATTGGTTGTACCAACTCTTCTGTCTTCGGCTGTTATCAACCCTGTAAAAGCAGCAAAGAGACTGCTACTCAAGATTTAGTTTATTTGTACCTCTCCTGTACTTTCATGGTTGTGTGCCTTCTAGTATGCTTTTACATCAAGCACCACTTAACCATAATCAATAGCAATCAATAGCAAAGAAACTTGGTCTCATAAAAATTTTTTTATGAATGGCATGAAAAATCAGATTCAGGAGAAAATCAAACCAAGCAGCACATTTAAATACTTTTTCTCTCAAATATAATTTCTGATTTAAAAAAATGCTTATTTCTACAGTTTTAGGCCGCTCATATGCTCATAATGACAAAATGAGGCAGAGATATTGAGCAAGTCTGGGTCTCTCCGTTAAGTGACCTACATCAAATCAGCAAAAAGCAACGAACGTTCTTGAACTTTATACGACATTCAGAACTGCGCTTCAAACTTGCAAGTGACAGGGGACACAGGAATGCATCCCAGCATGGCTGCGTGGAACATTTCCATGACTACAAATCAAGGACGGGAAGCGGAGTAGAACGTAGCACACACTAAGCTGTTAATAAACAACAACAAAACCCAGGAAAATAAAATAAAAACTATATATACACAGAAAAGAAGGTTTTAAAAAAACTTGGGCACAGCAGGTAGATGTATTATGTTCTCTAAAGCCCACATTTGTGAAAAAGCAAGTTTCAGCAGTCTGTGAGTAGGGTGGGTATTTAACTGGCGAAGAAGAATTTAATAAATAAGAAAATATTAATCTATATGCTGGAGATGTAAGAAGGGAATGGATTCATATTTTCATATGTGGTGGATGCGTGAAAGGATGCAAAAATATTAGGCAATGTAGAGAAATTAAAGAAATGATGTGCCGAAATATACAAATGTATCCAATGACTGCCTTGTTAAATATGTTTAGAAATATTGGCATAGATATGGGAGAAAAAATAACGAATGGTAACTGTTGCAATTCTGATATTTGCAAGACACTGGATCAGTAACAATCAGTTTACTATGGAGTAATGGGAGAAGAAAACATGGAAGATTCCTTATTGGGACATATGGAATGTATTTTTAGAACATGTGTTTGGGAAAGGCAAAGGGACATATTTCATGGCTCAATTCACTTTATTTTGGGAGAGAATTGGGGCATAAAGCATGTAGTAAATATAACAAAAATAAATACTGTAACTATATTCTGGAGGTGGAGGGGTGCACTTCACATTAAATGTACCACATATCCGGAGTTAAAAATATTTGTAGTTTCCCCCCCCCCTTCTTCTCTCTTTGCATTTTTTATACTTTATTCTCAATTATGATGATGTCTCAGTCCTAACACACTCATGTTGGAAGAATGATTGCCAGGAACAAAACATACATACCATAGGCATTGTACATTTTGGGACCCAGGTCAGGTCGCACAAAGTAGCTTGGCAATCTTGATGCCAGATTCAGTCTTCCATCCCTCTTTGTGTACTCTGGGAGAGGAAGGTTCTCCATCAGATCCTCAAACCTGAAAAGGACAGATTTTACATTAGGCACACTTACGTAGGGAGAAAAATATAGTACAGTGATGGCAAACCTTTTAGGGACCAAGTGCCCAAACTGCGATTCAAAACACACTATTTTTTTTTTGCAAAGTATAGCAATTTAACCTGAATACAGGTGGCTGTGAAGGGGCAATGTCGGGTGACCACAGAAAGGGCTCCGAGTGCCACCTTTGGCACCCGTGCCACAGGTTTGGCAGCATTGATGTAGTACTTATATAAATAAATAAATATTTAAGATTACAAGGCAGAACATCAGCAATTATTTCCAAGCCAAAGACCCAAAGCAACAACGGACCTTACCTTGTAGGCATCATGTCTCTAAAATCTTCACCGGGAGGCCAGTCTTTTAACTTTAGTACCATGGGCTGCCCATCGTCTGCTCTCAGGCGTTCTGTAAACAAGTAGTTTCACTTGGCTTACATGTTTTTCACCTCTCCTCAAAAGCTCACAATTTATTAGCTGGGGGAGTGGGGATGAAAACTTAAATCTATAACAGAAAGCAGGTGTGCAGAGGAAACCTGGAAGATTTGGGTTCATATTCCCCTTCTTAAATTCGGAAGATGTCCTTGGACAAGCAAAACACTTATTGTGAAGCTAAAGATGTACAAACCCTTTCTACACTGCCAAGAGACGGACCATTAGTATATGTACCAAATATGACAAACCACCAAGGCCACAGCTAACGACCCATACCTTATGGGTTTCAGCACCTTAGGCCATTGTTCACCTTAAAGCTATTGAGACAGTTGTCTACCTAAAGAGCCTATTCAGGCCATTGTTCATCTTATGACCCTACAGTATTTCAGACCAGTGACAAGAGGTCAAAGTGGACTATAAGATGGAGGACTCCTAACTAGCTTTCCTCAGACTGACCAAGCTGTTTGGATAAGCAGCAAAATATTTCTATATCTCAAGAAAAAGAAGTCCAGTTGCCATGACTTTTCCAAAGTGTTAACAGAATTCACAAAACTGTCTTTGAAGGGAAAGAAAAACCTGATGGACCTAGACTGGACTTACTAGAAATGACTTCAAAGCCATCCCAGAAGTCACGCACTTTAACGTCTGATATTATGGCACAGTTCCTACAGTTGACCAGATCGACATCTTGATCTCCAAATTCCTGGCTAAATGCTTCTGGTTTCCAGAGTTCAGGCTTCAATTTCTTATGGACACCAGAAACTAGAACAGGCTGTGGAAAGATTAATAAGGGTTTATGCCAATATGACAATTCTCGCAAGGCATCAACAAATGAACCTAAGGATTTCATCTGAATTACCGTAAGACACAGAAAAATAAAATCGAGGAAGGAATGTTAGAATAGGAATGAAAGCTGGTTATCATAACTGACAATATACTTCTGTCCATAACTCAAAAGGCCGCCCAGACCTCTGAATTTGTCCCTATGGTATCTGGCACCAAGACATTAGCAGTACAGTTGTTCCTTTAACTCCTACAAGTTGTGAGGTGGGGCCTTCGTGGATTAGATTAGTGTTCCAGCACATCCCATAGATGCTCCATTGGAGTTAGACCATTTGGAGATCCATCTATCCATCCATCATCTCCCACTCATCTAGTGCCAAAGCACTAGTCTGGGTGGCTAACAATTAAAATACCACAGTCCCATATCACCTACCAAACTTGGCAAACTGAGATGCACCGTGTCTGCTGCCACCTTTCTATAATGGCCAGCATAAAGTTTTTCTGCAGTTTGAACTACAGTAGCATTCGGACCAGAGTGTCTAGCCCTTGCTCCCCAGTTGCACCCATGAGCCTTAACCACCTTGCAACCCTGATACCACTTCACCGGTTGTCCTTCCTTCCATCACTTTTAGAAGGTACTAACCACTGTATATTGGGAACACCCCACAAGATTTGCCGTTCTGGAGATGCTCTGACTCAGCCATCGAGCCATCACTATTTGGCCCTTGTCAAAGTCATTCTGCTCCTTTTCATTTGCCTGTATTTTCTGCTTCCAACACATGAAATTCAAGAACTGACTGTTTACCTCATCCCTAATATATCCCACCCCTTGACAGGTACCATTGTGATTATGTAATCAGTGGTATTCACCTCCCCTCTCAGTGGTTTTAGTGTTGTGGCTGATCAGTGAATATACAAAGAACATGGCTTATAGCATGCTTTCTCCCACTTTTAAGACATTGCAGAGGGTAGCGCAACATATAATGCATAACACACACACAAAAATCAAAACATGCTGAGAGCAGCCACTTTTTCACTCAGTACAAATTATACTGATTTATTTATTATATGTAAGTTATAATATTATCTTGAGTAATGGGTAAAGTAAATCATCTCCTGACTGCTAGAAATCTTGTTCACCCTGCTTTGCCTTCTGCAAGTTCTCTAGGCAATGTGTAACTTCTAATTAACACTTAGAAGTCATTTAACTGAGGGGCTTCTCAGGATACTGGTTTTTGTTTGTCTGTTTGTTTTTTTGCCCCCAATGCAATTCTTATCTGCTAGTATTACAGAGTGAACAACACTCTGTCTTATATGATATCAATGACAAAGCCCAGAACAATATCAACCCTTCCATCGCGGCTCATTTACTTCCCAGGTGTGGAAGATGGCAAAGGGTGATGACTCTTGGCATTTACCTGGCCCTGTTTCCAACACTCCCTGAAGATCTTCCAGTTGTTTTTGTTGCTGGGGTCGTGAAGACACAGAAGCCTCCCATCGCAGAGCCACGAATGGGAAGTGTGTGGATCCAGCACATTCAATCCCATGACCATTTCTTTCACTTCCTTCTGCGTCTCGGCCAAGTTGTTTGTCCGCTTAGTCGTGTCAGACATCTTCTTATTTTCCACCACAGAGGCAATTATGTGGTCCAGGAAGTTGGGCAAACTGGCTTTGCTCTTTGCCCCCTAGAATATAGAGATGCACCCGGTAATCTAGGTTAAACTTGGAAAGTACACTTTTGTCACAGATTCTGATCTTTCAACCAATTAAGACACTGAATGAGTATGCTAAGGTTATTAAAAGGCAGAAAAGAAGGTGTGGTAACAAATGGATTGAGTTAATAAAGATAAATGATCATATTTATGAATGGGAGAGATTACGAGAAAATATCCCTCCTTTTTCCAGCAAACCAAACTACTTGCAGAAACACATGCAAATCACACGAGTAGAGATCAAATAAGAACACAAAGCCAGACGATGCAACATGAATGTATCCTCCCACCAGAATGATGGTATCAGTTCTTATCAGTATCTTTCATCACAATTTATAATTATGTAATTTATAAGTATGCCATAAACTTTACCTCTTGCCATTAAAATAACATTTTGTTTGTTTCATTTGAATCAAACTTTGAAATATGTAACGATAACATAAAATACTACATTACTTACTGTGGAAGCTCCAGAAAAGACAGGAGGAAATGGTATCCCTGTGTCAGGAGAAGCCTGGGGGAGCTTTCCAGGCCCAGAGTTAAGTAAATCACGAAGACTAGAACCTTCTGCCTTGTTGCTGGAGGCAACTGGACTCAGTAAGAGACTGTTTAAAAGCTTTGGTGTTAAAGGGGGGGCCTTAGCACTGGAGTTGAAGGAAGAAGGTGACTGAGATTCTTTATTGAGCACTGACCTCAGTGACCCTGCTTCTGTAAAACAAACAAGGCAATGCCCAAAGAAAGAAATGGTGTTTAAAAATATGCCAATAGAAGCACTGTAAACGTCAATACAAGAGGCCTTTAAGGCTACTGTTAAACATGCATCTTTTCTAAGTTTCATATCTAAGGACAAAATTAGTATCACAATCCTTTAATGAGTGCAGATCAAACAAGCAGAATACGTACTAGGGATCAGAAAGAGGTATCAAGTGTGAGGGGAAATCCCCACAATGAAATCAAAGGTTGGAAGAACAGTATTATAGATCCTCCAGGGTTTTTCAACTGGAGACTTGATTCTTAAACTGGAGAATACAGTACAGTGGTACCCCTACTTACGAGGGGCCCAACCTATGAAAATCCCGACTTAGAAGCGCTCTTCAGCGCTCCCCCCCCACCCGGCTGCTTATGAGCAAGATTGGAGATTCCCCACCTTGCGAGCAGCAGGCGGTGTTGGGGTGTCGGGATTTGAACTGCCTTCCAGTCACCGAGGCAAACGCTGCCTCGGTGACTGGAAGGCAATTCAATAGTGCCGTGCTGCTTCTCTCCCCAGCCCCTGGGGGGGGGAGCAGCCTGCCCTTTTTAAAATCCCTTCCAGTCACGGAGGCACCACTTGCCTCGGTGGCTCAAGACCCTTTAAACCACCCACGGCTTCTCTCCCCAACGCGCCCGGTGTGTGTGTGTGTGTGTGGGGGGGGGGAGCCGCGGGTTGTTTAAAGCGATTTCCCGTAGGAATGCACTGAAATCCATTCCTCTGGAACGGATTAATTGACTTTCAATGCATTCCTGTGGGAAATCGCTCCCTGACTTACGAGATAACTGACTTGCGAGTGTTCGCTGGGAACAGATTAATCTCGTAACTCGGGGTACCACTGTACTTTATTACAGCTCATTCTAATCAACCTGGAATGCTTGAATATCAAAAGCAAGCCCCGCATGTGACCATCAGGGCGTAGCTCTAACTAGCATCAGCTAAGTGTGGTGAGAACATAAATCTTTAAATATTTTTGGAAAATTTCTTGCAGCTGCACAAGCATCAGTAATTTAAACAACAGATCAATAAACATGAAACAAGACACCCCGCCCCCTCCACGTAGAGAATTCTTAAATATGCAGCCCAAACAATAATCCAAAAAACAAAACAAAAAATCCAAATTAATTCAAATGCAAAACCAGTGTAATACCTCTTGGTTTAGTTAGAACATAGCCCTCTACATATACAACTAGAAACATAGCCTAATGCGTCAATGTGCCTCACTTTCAGTTAAGTGCATCTAGGACTGCAACCTTGAAGAAGGGTGAGAACTGGCTCAAGAAACTGCTAAATACATATATATTAATATAAATTATATAACAATTTAGGAGGAGCAAAATGTGTTACCCAGTACAGCACTATCCCTATTCTTCTTAAGATAGATTCAATATTCCTGTTTTCATGCATGCATGCATTTGCAACCTAGAATAGAATTATGCCCTCTCCCCCCTTCTCTAGACAAATACATAACAACAGGTGAAATTACAAATAGGAAAACATTTTTTAAAAATATAACTATGTTTCAATTTAGTTTCAACACAGGTAAAAGTTCAACACTGTTAGTTTGAAATATCGCAAAAAGTTTAGGTCTTTGAAAGTAGCTCTCCAACACACCTGTAGATAATTTCATGGAACAACTAATACAAAGGCAATTTTATTATCTCTTGCATTTTGAAACCTGTGAACTTGCTTTAATTTGAGTCAAGATACACTAAAAATTCCCTCATTTTTAGACTATATCAAAATATTTTGAAAATATATTTATTTTTAGGACACAAGGCCTGAGGAAACTGGTTCAGACCCAATACAGTATATATCTTCCTCTTGAATCCCAAGGATGTTTTGACACTGATGCCATGCCAGGCTAAATAAATGGAGGAAATCTAACTAGAGCAAGGTCTCTGGATCCTTAGTCTCATTTCAAAAGGCCTCCTATAAGCGATCAAGCATTTCCAGGACCAACCTGTCCCTTGCCCAGTATCCCACTAGATTAGAAGGAAGGGAGAGGGGAAGAAAGGAATAGCAGAATGGTGCAAAATGGGTAGGAGGCTCTAGTTGTTTTCATATCTGGTTTCAGCCCTGACGCCTGCTGACACAGATTTCATCCAGGGATTGATGGCCTCCACGTTTCCCCCCCCCCCCCCCAACCCCATTTTAAAGAACTGTGACAGCATCTCTTAGTTTGTACAGGAGAATGACAATCCTGTTAATTCTCCATTTGCCATTGTGGCTACATCTGTGCATAGGCTTTTGGGGCCTACAAACATGAAGCGTACAAAATGCATGTGCCTTGACATTCAAAAAGCAGAAACTCAAAGTACTTTTGCTCTGTTTCCCAAACTTCAAGCATCAAAGACCTTCACTTCTCTCCTGGCTCTTAGAAGCAGTGGCTCCAAACCTTGGATCCCCAGAGGTTGTTGGACTAAAAACTCCCAGAAGCCTTCACTGCTAGAAATTGTAGTCTAAGGACATAAGGGGACCCAAGGTTGGGAACCAGTGTGCTAGAATAATAAGCAGACTTCTAACGAAACTCTTCAGCCCCGGACTGATTACCTTTTGTTTCTTCTTTTGCCTTTTGTGTTGCTAAATCTGCAAGCCAGTGCAATGCGGAGGAAGGACTTGTTTCTGGACACAATGGCTTGTTCATTTTTGTCTCAGTGTTGCTGGTTGCTGGGGCCTCTGTCTTTACAGATTCCTCAACTTTGCCCTCTGTCGTTTCAGGCTTAGGAACAATATTAGCGTCCAGCTGCCCACCTTCTGTGGTCCCTGTGCCACTGGAGAAGGTGCTTTCATTTCCAGAAGCTGATACGCCAGGATTCATACTGGGCAGCTGCTAAAAAAGAGAGAATTGCACCAAACAATCAAGTGGTCTCTGAAATAGGATGCTGCTGATTACCAACAAGTTGCTTTTAAAGGCACATAATAAGGCTGGGTTCAACAAATGGAAGCATTTGAGAAACACAACACTTAACCGCTGCATTAACACAAAGTTCAAATATGACCCAGAAACAAATGAAAAACGTATACCAGGATTACTAATTAACCAGATAGCTAGTTTAGTATTGTTAGTAAAAGAAAGTAGTCATGTTTAGAAAAACCTGAGAGTGAAACAGGAAGAAATGAACAGCTGAGTACGGTCGAAAAGTAAACAGAATGTCAGCAGCCAAGATTGTTTAGAAATCAGAAAAATGTAACTATCCTAATGGTAAACATATTTTCAGAAGCCTTATACTGAAAGCAAAATCAGATCTGGTTTCTATATCATGCAGTCAGTAATAGCTAGAGTGGTACCTGGAGTTATGAACGACTCCATTTAGAAAAATTTCAAGTTATGAACAGAAATCCATAGGTATAGGACAATTTCGAGTTATGGGGGGAAAGCTGATTTTTTTTTGAGTTATGAAATCCCCCCCCCTTGAAAATTCTTCTTCCGGAGCGCATTGCATCTAAAAGTTTTAAAGCACCAGCACTTTAAAGTGCACAGAAGTGTCTGAAACAAATTCAAAACTGTTATGTGTGAGGCTTAAAAATGTTACACCAGGGTCAGGCATGTTCCTTTACAGTGTGTCTGCCTTTAAAGTGCAATGAACTCTTCTATATCATGTTCAAAAATTTTAATATGTGCTGTTTGAACTGTTTATTCTGGATTAGTCATGTTCCTGTGCAGTGTGCATGTCTTTAAAGTGCACTTTATAAAGAGTTTTGTACAAAAAATGGGTGTTTCTGTCTTTTTTCTCGCCTCCGGAACAAATTAATCCATTTTCAATGCATTCCTATGGGGAACTGCATTTCAACTTATGAAAATTTCAACTTACAAAAATGCATTCAAAACAGATTAATTTCTTAACTCGAGGTGTGTACTTATTTATATTATCCTTTGCTATTAATGTTATAACCACTCTGCTCAAAGCAATTTAAAATTTAGTTCAATATATACAGTGATCATCATGGGTTTTTTTTAAAGATAGCTGCGGTAGTCAGAATATTCCAAGTAGCAAGATATCATAACCAGAGAAGTTGACATACCTGTGAAATTCCATTAGTGACAGCCGGCCGCAACACAGATTTGTTCTGCCGATTAATACATGGACAGTTAGCTTTAATGCCCCATTTGCCACGTGCTGCATGAACCATGTCTCCAATATTATATAGTGCTGTAAATTTAGAAAATTTGGAATGAAACCACATTAAAAAAATCTGAGTTTTAAATGCAACCATCAGTAGTTTGCTTGTTTTTTTTGCTTCCAGCAAAAAATGGTAAAGATTTTAATGTTTTTAACAAGTACAAAATCTTACCCTCAGAGGGCTACTGTAACACAAGGTTTATACACAGACTCTATGGAAAGGCTCTCTCTCCCTACATGTAATCCTTTCATTAGCTGTAACAATATTCCTAGGAACTGACCTTAGGACTTGTTTTAGGTAGCCTTAAAAGCATAATAAACTGCAGATTTTAAGTTTTGTAGGATCTGTGTGTGTCCCCCCCCCCGCCCCTTCAATCAGTATCTTTAGGTGCATCAGATTATAAAGTCAGTACAAACAGGAGCTCAGAAAGTTAACATACAACCGTGGAACAAGGTACCTTTGAACACATAACTCAACAATTTGTTTTCATCAGCAGAGTTCGAATTTGAACATATATTCTTCCATACAAACCTACTTCTTTTGTCCTCCTAGTTTTCTTCAGAAGTCTAATTTTGAAAAGGAACAAGATTTTCTGCTTTGGTTGTTAAGTCACTGGAAGCTAGGAATTCTTATTAAACAACTGCTAAACATTTTCATAGATTCTGATCCAACTGTCCCTGGTTTTATGTAATGTGGCTTCTGCCAATAACCGTTATGTACCTGTACAGGAATATGCTCAAATCAGAATGAGACAAGACCCAGATATATGAGGCTATCCTTATGCAGAGTGAGGTCAAATTAAATAACAAAACCTAAGAGTCGTAAGATACTAGCTTGAGGCAACACATCATGTGTGCCATAAAAGGGCAGCAAATTATTACCTAACTGATTTACTACCCCTGTATTTTACTCCTGCACAGACAGGAGCTTTGGGAATCTTTGTCCCTGGGACTTTGGACACTATGCAAGCAGAAGAGGAAGACACCCCGTTCTGCTTCAGGATTATCTTGGTCTTGGCCTTTTGATGAATGCAAAATTAGCGATTACTGAAAGAAGAGACTACTCAAGCATTACCTGTGCCAGGGATGATCTGCGTCGGCATGAGATTCTCTGGTTCATGGGACTGTCCTTTTGCACATTTCAGCCATGAAAATACCTCTTCATCCCCAATCTCCTCTGTCTCTGAAATAGAAAGATAAGTCAGATAGTTAAACATTGCAAATGTTTCCACATGTTGCAGTATTATAAGGGCTTCAGAGTAGGTCAACAAAATCAGAGTGCATTACACTCCAGTACAATGGTAAGAGGTGTGTTCACCGAAGGACTACACCTTACATTACATTCATAAACTTCAGCCTGTAGCAGGTAAGAACGTTAGAAAGCTAATATCAATATTTACAATATTGGATTATAGAATGCCCTCCCAAGCGAGATCCGCCTGGCGCCAACATTGATATCATTCCGGCACCAGGTAAAAACATTCATGTTCAAGAAGTCTTTTTAACTGATTATTGTGGGTCCTGATGGCGATTTTAGTGCAGTGTTTTAATATATTGTATTTATTGTATTTAAATGTTTTATTGTTTTAATTTTATTGCAATTTGATGTTTTAATTGTCTAAATTGTTAACTTTGATTGTGAGCCGCCCAGAGACCTTTGGGTAGTGGGCGGCATACAAGCTATATGAATAAATACATGAATATAAATAAATAAATTTCACCGAAGTACTTTGCATTCTCAAATGTCAAATGAAATTTTATATGGCTCCTTGCTAACCAAAAATAGTCATAATACAAAGTATAATGGGCTGTTATGAAACACATCTAGATAAGAAGAAGCAAGTTATTTATTCCAGTACAGTTCCTGCCCCTTTCTTTTTGAAATTCAACTTGAACATCAGGCATTTCTTGCTCAAAGTGAGGCTGTCCTAATTTGGGCCCATCACAAGGAGGCAAGATTCACTGGAAATAATGCTGAGAAAGATGCAGAGGAGTGGAATCAGGAGACAGATATTTATTCTTGTGCGCTCCCAGACACATCTGGTGGGGCCACTGTGTGATACAGGAAGCTGGACTAGATGGGCCTTTGGCCTGATCCAGCATGGCTCTTCTTATGTTCTTAAAGGTGGGAGGCACCAGGAAAAGAAGACAACCAAATATGAGATGATTCCCTATAGCCACAAGCTTGAGATTATAAGAGCCAAGCAGAGCAAGTGAGGACAGGGCATTTTGGAGATCACTTATGAGTTGTCGTAAGTCGTAAGTGACTTGACAGCACATAACAACAACACATCCAGTAAAAGTCTTTGTTGCAAAACCTTGTGCAGCAACTTGTTTGCACAATAAATTGTTAATGTATTTTTTTGACTCCAAAAATCACCTGGAGATCTCAATCTTTCTTTTGCCCACTCCTGAATTCACCATGACCTGAGACGCCACTCTAAATGGAGAATGCCTCTCTCAGCTTTACAGAGTTAGTAGCCAACTACCGAGTACTCACCACTACGCGGACGATTTTTCCGAAGACGGTAGCAGTCCAGACACACCCCAAAGCCACATTTGCGGCAAACCCAATGAATATTGAACAGTGTTGTTTCACATACATCACACATCTCTCTGACACCCCGCACAGCTCTCTTCCAGGCCACTTTTTCTACAATTAAAACAAAACAAAAATTCAAATATGCATATGATAACAGATTATGGCCAGAATCTTTTGGGTGCTGATGTTCTACAATTTGATGAAGCTAGCTGTGGCTACATGGTGTGGCATGTAAGCAGGGTCCATTGCCTTGTCAATGAACCTACCCAGCAATTAAGACCCCTAGCTAGCAAAGGGGTCCTCCTGAAAGAGGCATCCGTCAAAGAGGTAAGAGGGATGGCTTGCAAACAAAGGGCCTTTTCGGCAGCTGCCCCCAGACTATGGAATACCCTCCCGAATGAGAGTCATCTGGCGCCAACACTGATGGTGTTTCAGCGCCAGGTCAAAAACTTCCTGTTTCAGGAATTTTCTAAATTGAAATAATATAGATTTGGGGTGTTGATGGCAACTTTTAGGGTACTGAATTTTAATTGTATTTTGTTGAATTTTAAAATATTGTAAGCTGCCCAGAGACCTTTGGGTAGCATATACCATAAGATGAATGAATGAATGAATGAATGAATGAATGAATGAATGAATGAAAATAATAAATTAGTCATAGCAAGGTAAAGACATGAGATTTTGGGGTATTTTTCACTGCAGCTAACAAAATTCAGAGTTCAGAGACTGCTCAAGATTAATTTGCAAGAAACAGGCAATGTCTTACTCTAAGTCCTACTAGAGCACCATTAAGCTATTGAGCATCTGCAAAGAAATACAGTGGACCCTTGTATAACAAACGGTTTGTATAAAAAAATTTGTACAACATAAAAAATTCTGGAGATAGAGGAAATTTGCTTAACAGAATCGTCTATGGGGCGAATCTGTACAACATAAAATGGGCTCACTCTGTTTTCAATGCATTCCTATGGGAAATTTGTATAAAAGAAAATTTGCTTAAAATAATTTCATTTGGAACAAATTAATTACTTTATACAAGATACCACTGTAACAGCAACATGAACAACATTGGCTTAAGTAAGCTTTTCATTAAATGATTCAATTTCCCCTACATTGCACACACACACATACAGAATAGCAACTTACGGTGTGGTTCTACCATCATCATTGCCTCCTTTTCAGACATAACAAGTTGACAGAACTGATCCCCAACATTAGCCAGAATATATTTAGAAGTTTCCAAATCAATCCCCTCTGCAGGAGATGACGACGGGATCCACAAGCTCATAGCATCAGGATCACTTTGCTGAGGGTTCAAAAATCCCTCCACTCGTAAAATACCCTTCCGGGTAAATATCAGTCTGGAACAGAAGAGAATGAGATTGTTTAAATGTACAGCAGCTTATCTTTCAAAGAAATATAAAATATAGTCATCCTTGGTGGTTATCTTCTAACCCAGCCTACCCCCATCAGTAACACTCCTGAAATTTTGCACGTCCACTCCCAAAATTTCTCAGCCATAACTAGTTCAGATGCAGCTAACAGGATCTGTAGTCCAGAAGTTCAGGAAAGCACCAGACCAGCAAAGGCCATTATCAAACCAGCACCACTTACAAACACAGAACCTAACAGGAAATCAACATTTGTTGAAAAACATCCTAACATTCTAAAATTTGATTTTAACTCACTTATAAATATTAAAAACATTTTTAAAATCACAATATGCTACTTTTGTGTGGGCTCCTCCCATTTCTTGCCCATGGGTGTGATGGGCAGCGAGGCAGCAGCCCTGCTGTCGCCAATCCAGCACTGGGGTATCCCTTCGTTTCCCTGAGTGTGGGCAAGATGTTGGAAGCTCCAAATTTGCCTGAAGCTCTGGATCCCCGTATGCTAGTCCAGTTCTCACTCAGCTGTGTTCCCCAGGAACTAAAAATCCACAAAGGCTTAGTAAGACTGCCAGCACACACTATTTAAAGCAGAAATCTCCACATTAGTAGTTAAACACAAAGGTAGATTTAGTAGAACACAATAGCCAAGGTTTTTGTTGGTGGAGAAAATTTTCATATTGGGTTTTTTTTGGGGGGGGGCGACAAGTGAAAGAGAAGAAAGTCAAATACTTCAAAAAAGTTTCAAAAAAGTCAAAAGGCAATTTGAAAAAATCTTGAAACAATTAGATAGTCACACATGAAATAATAACACTGATTATTCTATCTGTTACCCATTATCCGAAAAGCGTATCATGGTTTCCTAGGCTATGCACAGTACATTTCCACTGGCACAGCATGACAGCATAATGAATGAGCATAACATCCCTTACGAGGAAGCCAAGCCAACTTCTGAGCCCCTCATAAACATCAGACTCCCAATCCCAGACGCTTCAGGGTCGATTTTTACCTCAAGTTTCAGAAAGACAAAGGCACTCACTCGCCTCCTCTCAATACCCAGCTGAAGCTGCGTCTATAACTGATGCTGTACCAGGCCAAGCATCCTAAACTGGCCTTGAAGGCTCTTCCTCAGAGATAAAAGATGCAGGGGCTTCCCATGCTTGTTTCCAGGCAAAATTTGGAACACAACGAGCCATTTCCTAAGGCTCACTGGAGTCTAAGATAGATCTCAAGTCTAATATATTTCCTTGCCTTTCATTTTCTTGAAATTAGGCTTAGAGATGTGAGCTGCTGTATCCCAGAACGTTACTGCTATTTCTCCTACACCACAAGCAATGTATGAACCTAGCCTTTACCAAGATTATATATTTAGTCCAGTGCTGTCCATTCTGACCAGCAGTACTTTTAAGAATTTTGCTAATTTTTCCACAGCATCCTCTGTTGGATCTTTTAATTAGAGATCCGGAGGATTTCAGAACTGGGCAAAGTCCTCATGGGTTCATCCAAAATTATTCAGGAAGGATACTTTAAAATGAACATTCAATGAACTTGCTACTTCTCTTCATTCTTCTATAGATAATTAACAGACAGCTAATGGCAACCCATGCACTTCCATGCAGGGGGAATTGCTATTTAGGACTATGAGATAGATACAAACTACCATTTTTAAAGAAATAGTAGACATATATATTTACTTTACCATTCCAAAAGTACCAAACTGATTCTAAGTTTGTTTAACAATATATTTTTTTGAAAATTCATTTACTGCTCAGCAATCTAGCCTTCAAAATTTACTAATATCTTAAAACTCACAGCATGGAAATTTACTAGCACAGACAATAAACATCAAGAAATTCAGGATTCTACAATAAGAAACGATGTTACATTTCCAAATATGTGATGTATATAACCACACTTTTATTACTTGGGTTTCCATTTTGCATTGATTTAAAATTAAGGTTGTTTAAAACCTATTTGTAATTATCAAGAAACATTAACATATAAACACAACTGATTAGTATCAGTCTTCCCAGGTGTTTCCTGGGTACCAGTTATTTGCTGTAACATCTTGTTCTACAAGTACAATAAATCTTTTTGGATAATCTAAAGCTTTTGATCACATGGCTTTCGTACCAATACAATTATGTCAGTTGAAGGAATGCAGGAATATCATTCCATTAAGGTATGAGTACTGTCTGTTTAGCTCTCTGCTCACCTGCAAGTAATTTAGGTAGTATAATTTACTTAATAAGACCATAATTCAATCAAATAGGGTGGACAACAGACACATTTTTAAGAACTTCTAAGATCAAGGATGGAGTTTACTATGAATGAAATAATTTTTTGCAATGTACCGTATTTATTGGCGTATAACACGCACTTTCCCCCCCTGAAAATAGGGGGCAAATGATGTATGCGTGTTATACCCCGATATGCAGTCTGGGACCTAGGGAGGGAGGGAGGCAGGCAGGCAGAGCCAACCCCCCCAATTCCCGGTGTGGGGCGAGGGGGCGGGGGGAAGTCCAAGCGGCAGAGGCGGCGCTGGTGCTGGAGGTGGCGCGGGTGAGGGGCGGCGGCGGCCCTTCCCTTCCTTAACTACCTCAGTCGGGGAGAGCGGAGGCGACTCCCGCTCCCCCCCCTCAGCGGCCGCTCGAGAACGGGGGGAAGGCAAGCCTCTCTCACAGGGAGCGGCCGCCGCCGCCGCGCCAGACCCAGAAGCGAGGACACCCTTTTCCCTTTCTCCCCCCCGCCCTTCCCGGTTGGGGGGGGTCTCTCTCCCTCCCTCTCTCCCCCCCTCTCTCCCTCTTGAGCCCCGCATGCCTTCCCAGCCCAGGCCGTGCTTCTACTACCTGAGGAGGAGGGGGTGGGTGGGGGGAGGCTCCCCGGCGGCTCCTTTCCCGATCCTGTGATGGGGCCCAAAACTCCGGCGGCAGGGCGGGTCTTAGAAGGAGGCGCGTCCACGCTTCCCTTTCCTCCCCCCCACCTCCGCTCCGTACAAAACGCAGCGCGCGCGCGCCCGACGACACCCCCCTCCGCGCGCCCCGCAATCTATTTGCGAACAGGGTGAAAACTTTCCCGGCAGCCGGGGTGGGAGCCTCTTGGGCGTCGGCCCAGGGCGCGGGCAGGCAGGCAGGCAGGCAGGCAGGCATGGGACCAGAGGCACGGGAGGCACCGGGGCCAGTCGCTTGCCACCTGTCGCCTAGCTGTACTTTTAGAGGCCCCTTCCTTCCGTTTTTTCCGTGGGAGAGGCACCCACCACGGGGTTGCCTTCAAAGGCACAAAGGAATCCGCGAGGAAGACTCGGCGGCGAGGTGGAGGAGGTGTTAAAAAACAAGTTTAAAAAAATCGGATGCATCGCAGGTAGATGCGGGTTGGGTTGGGTTGGGTGGGGAGGGGAAGGGAGGGGTGGGGTGGGGTGGAGAGTCAGGGGGAAAATATACAATATTTGTGCAGTATCCTCAGGAAACCTCCCGGTTAAACGATCAAAGGAAATGCAGTCTGTCCGGTGAAAAGAATGAGACATTAATAAAAAAAGTTCTGAGCTACCCTTATTTTGCTTCAAAGTTCTTTATTTGAAATTTAATTTTTTTTCCTGAAATTTCCCTCTTAAAATGAAGGTGCGTGTTATACGCCTGTGCGTGTTATACGCCGATAAATACGGTACATTTTTTTATAAATGTCCATGCTGACTGCCAGTGTTGAGTCACAAAAGCAAATGCATCACAATGTTTAAAATTCAGTTGCTTTCTCCTATGTTCAGTATTGACTACAGAAAGCTGGGCTTAAACTCTGTGATCACAATTCTTCTCATGGTTTTTGGTAATTGTAGCATTCTGCCACTAATAAGCTGCTGGGAAAATTCCTATTTATGTCCCAATCCTGTGACATGATATGCAATGAGAAGGGTGAGTAGCAATACATGCCACCATTCACAGAATTACAATTACAGCACTCTAAACCAGGCATGTCCAAACTTCGGCCCTCCAGATGTTTTGGACCACAACCCCCAGAATTCCAAGCCTGTATTTCCAACGGCAAAGGACTGTGGGAGCTGTGGTCCAAAACATCTGGAGTGCCAAAGTTTGGACAAGCCTGCTCTAAACCCACAACAAGACTCTGGCTTGTTTATGATTAATTTAGTGCAATGGGGAACTTTAAAAAACCTTTTTATTTATCTTCACATACTGCTGCATATTTATTCATGCATCACTTCCGGACAGAACAAGAACTGCAGCCGTTACTACAGAAAGTCTGCCCGACTCTTTTAAAAAGATGTCACTTGCACACGTATTCTCACAAAAAAACCCAACAAAATGTAGGACAGAGCAATTATTTTGCCATCAACCAACAGAAGTGAAGGAAAACCCAGAGCACGTTCTTACCTGCGGAAATGAAAGAAGCGACAGGCCACAGTAGAATCATCCTGTTCCTGTTCCTTGAACTTCCTGTAGCGCTCCAAGCGGCACTCTCGACACTTGTGAAGATGAGGAGCTACGTTGATGCAGGAGCCATCCTGGAGGAACGGCTCCCCTGACTGCTTCAGCTTCCTCACCTTACTCATGTCTTTCAGTATGGACTGGCCAACTATGAAACAAAGCAACGGTTAGGGTACTCAATTAAACAACTACAAGGGGAAAGGGTGCCAAATTCCAAGTTGGATGTATCGAATTATGACTCCTGCCAAAATGTAGGCTTAATCAGGGGCAAGGAACTTGTTCTCTTCCGATCTTGATGAACTTCAGTTTCCATAGTCCCTAGGCAATATGATCCATGATGAGGCATGGTGGGAATGGTAGTTCAGCAACATCTGGAGGGCCACAGATGCCTCACTCCCACTCTGCATAGAGACTGTATTTTGCAGAGTGCTCTTGTACCCACCTGACATTCGGGCACAGAACGTCTATGTAGGCCTGACCTAAGTTCTCTATGTCATATAGAGTCACAGCCTGTCATACACACACATGTAAGTCCTATAGAAACAATACATCCAACATGCAAGCATCAGGCAAAGACAATAAATGATGTAAGCAAACTGCCATGATGTCTTTAGACTCTATCTCAACTCTCCTCCTACACATATACCTTATCCATTTGTCTTAAAGAATCCTTAACTCATGATAGTTTAGCCAGTTTAAGCTTCATAACACCTAGATTCTACAATAATAAGTTAGGGAATATGAATTTTAATAATTAATTTACAAACTTCCATTTATTTCATGATTATAGCTCTATCAATGATCACGTGTCATCAATTCCCATGGTCTCAGGAAAAGGTCAGAAGTCAACAGTTTTAAAAAATATATATAAAGCATGAATTTCAATGCTAGCACCAGAACATGAACTGCTTGAGGACATAGACAAATGAAGCTGTGTTGTTGTTCTCCAAATAAACAGGCTTCATTGAACAGGAAAGTTCATAGATTAATACTGCCACAATGAATCAAAGAAATGAGAACCACTTAAAACATAAATATATATCTTACTGGAAAAAACTTACCAACGTCATCTTGCCACCAATGTTTCTGAATTATTATTTTTTAAGAGTGGTTAGGAGTGGTCTACAGGACGTCAAATGACTAACTGGAATATGTTTTGCCAATCTCCTTGTGCTTTTCATACTTTTTCCTGTCTCTAGACAGTGATCCTCTCCAAACACTTAAACATTTCCCCATTTTCTATTAAAATTTCTGCAGAACCTCCACTTCAAAACTTAGAATATTTCTATGCAACAGAAGTAAATTATAGATTAAAATCCTGTCACTTATTGCAATGATTTGGAGTAGAATATGCCCACTGAGTCAATGGAAATTGGTTACACAGGAGTTGGCCCAAGATATTCCGACTGATTCAATGGGTCTACTCTACTGTGACTTGCTACAATGACCAACAGGATTTCAGCCACAGTTTATTATTTTTGTTAAATGACACAATTCAGATCAAGAGAAGATAACCATAACTCCCTGGGTCAACTGGGGGTTTCTAGAAGGTTCCAGAGAAGTTCCATTCTCCTCCATAAGTTCTGGATGTCAGAGTACAGAGATTTGCCCACTTTCCTTTTTAACTAGGAGGATAAGCACTATCTGTTGTGAATGTGTGAGGCACTTTATCCAATTCAGAAAAGCATGGAGGAATTCTTTTGATAATTCTGATCCATGAACTAAGATGACAGTATCATTCCCTCGCCCCCAATGGGATAGCAAAATAAATACCAAGGGAAATCACTTTTTCAGTCAGCAAATGTAAATAGGGAATGGGTATCCATTTCAGAAGCTACTGAAACACAATCAGCCAATCCCTTACCTTGCTCTGTGCCCGCACGGGGCTGAGCTCCAACAAGGAAGAAGCCTCTGACATCATTGTTCCATCTCCCCGGTGCTGGCCAATCAGACAGGGAGGCGGGATGATGCATTTCCCTGCACAGCTCCTGATTGGCCAGTGCCAGAGAGAAGCAACGATGACATCGGAGGCTTCTTCCTTGTTGGTGCTCAGCCCTGTGTGGGCACAGAACAAGGTAAGGGATTGGCTGATTGCATTTCTGAGGCTTCTGAACACCACCTTGATTCGTGCAGGTCATTTTGGAACCACTAGCTTCCGAAATGAACAGTCCATCCCTAAATGTAAACAACAGTGATTTCTCTCCATCACAGCTGAAACAGGCTTACTCAGTTCCGGCCTAAGATGTCGGGAACGGGATCTGGGATTTTTTTGTCTAGAAAGACCATTTTTTACATTAAGCTACTTACTTACTGATTATCTGAGAACTTGTGATTTACTTTTCTTCCTGCTATCCACTGTATAAATTCTTATTAAAACCAATTTTCACCTGAAGATTCCCTGATTGGCTCACAGAAGCAAGGACATGGCACAATTAATCATACAGAAAACATGCAAACACAGAACCGAGTAACCCCCCCCCCCCTTTTGCCTTTCCTCAAAGTCTAGCTGTTAAAAACCTTCACCTTTCAGGGGGGCTGTGCGAGGCCTGCCCTTGGGGGCCTGTTTCCCTTTTCCCTTGCACATTAAGAGTTCAGCATTCCGGTCGCCATTGGAACCAAGCTTCCCGATCAGATGCTCTGGGATTCCCTTGAGACATGCTTTGGTGTGCAGCTGCTCCTCAGAATCGCTCATATCAGAGAGGTCGCTATTGGTGCTAGAATCAGAATCTTGCTTAGATGGCATGCTTCGCTCATCTAAAGAGAACCTTTTGACAGTTTCAAAGGGGGCTTTGTTCTCCAGTGGTAGTTCCGCCTGTGAAGAGAAAAAGCCTGCCGGATGCCTGCCAAACACATTAGAAAAAGTTTTCATAAGAGGATTGTCCTGCTGTCCAGGCCCAACAGATGGCTTTTCTTCTGTTGGACTAGAGGAGAGTGTGGGCATTTCAATAGGCTGTGTCAAGCTGCCAATAGGCGAGCTGGAACGGCCATTCCCCAGTGTAGATGAGCTCTGAGTACCAGCAAAGAGAGCTGAACTAGGTGCTCCTGACAGTATCTTAGAGGAATCCGTTGTTATAAACAAGCTTTTCTTTTTAGCTAGAGAGTCACCTGAGGTGTGCAAATCTGGCCAGCCAGAAACTGTCTTGGAACCAAGAACTGAAGAGGGACTAACAGACACTCCAGGCTGAGATGAGGATGCAAAGCTACTGAAAGGACTGAGTTCCGATTTTTCCGCAAATGCCAGAAAAGGATTGGAAGGCTCCTCTCGTGACAGTTTGGGGGGCTGGAGAAAGAGATTCTCATGATTTTCAGGAGGTCGTGAACTCACAAGACTTCGTGGAAAAGCCGGGGTAAGGGTGGGCATGGACTCTCCTGGCAGCTTCTGGTCTACAGAACTGCCCAGATGAGTCCCGGGTTTAACTTCTCCTGCAAGACTTTTGCAGACGCCCAAACTCTGGCTCTCTGGATTTTTTTTTACGGAGTCCTCACTCGAAGGTTCTTCAGTCAGATTCTCTGACAAAGCTGTGAAGTAGTTGCTGGAAGGAAGATTCTGAGACATGCACTGGAAAAACAAGTTCTTTGACAAATCAGAGTCTTTCTGAATCTCATGACCGGTGCTACCGCCAAAGGAAAATCCACCAGGCTTTTTCTCCGACCCTAGTACTCCATTGGACTGGCTTCGGCCACTGTCAAACACTGAAGGATGAGAAGCATTGGAATGTGCCACTCCAAAACCTGGAGAGGCCAACATCGAATTTTGAGAACTCTGAAATAAAATAAGACATTAGCTAGTTTTCTTCTCAAAATCCACAATTCAAAACATTCTCATCGTGCGTATTAAAACTTTTATCAGAACAACCTTTTTATTTACTTTTATTCACTTTATTTCAGTTTTGTTTTGCTCCAAAAAAGGAATACAACTCAATTCTTTTTCCAATCTACCTGTTAACACTACATCATACTAAATAAACCTAACACTGTTCAACAAAGGCAGAATCTAAAGATATGTTATCATTCATAAATAATAGTGCGATATTTTCAATCCTTTGCCAACTATTTCTCCTCTTAGGATCCCTAAAGCCTACTGACCTATTTTGGGGTTGAGATGTAATATTTCTGGAAATTTTGAAGCCATGAAAAAAACGTTGGGAGGGGGATGGAAAAAAATTGGGGGAAACTGTTCTCCCCCCCCCCCAATTTTTCCCCCAAAGTTTCTGAAATTTTTACATCACTACAGAGGGTTTTCCATACTTCTATATCAAAGTTATCCTGATAAATTGATTTACTTTATTTTATTTTGGCTAAGTAGTGGTAGTGCAGTATTAAAAGAGATGTGCTAAAAAAATTCTAATCAGGGAGAACAAACAAGTATTTATTTATTTATTTATTTATTTATTTAATACCGCTGCTAAGGTGGAAGGCGGGAAAGGGGTCATCCCCGCTCAGTTCTGGCACTGTCTTAGCAGAAGGCCACCTGCATCCTTCATTTTATCTCAGTTACTGGATTTATGTATATCAAAGTTATCCTGATAAATTGATTTACTTAAAAGTATTTTACCCCACCTTTCTCCTAAAAATAATCCAAGGTGACTTGCAGTATTAAAACATGAATAGTATTAAAGCTAAAAACAATAAATCAGAGTATTAAAAGAGAACAAACAAGTACAAACAGAACAAACAAGAACAGATCAAAACAGTAATATAAACACATTAAAAACCAAGAAGAAAACAGACCCACTTTAAAAAAAAACCTTCTTAAACATCCAGAAAACATAAGAGGAAAGACAGCCTGAATGAAATATGCCTTCTGCCTGCTTGCAAAAGGACAGGAAATATAGGGCCTCCTGCAAAAGAGAGTTCCCCAAAGTATGCAAGCAGCAACAGAGAAGGCCCCCTCTTTTGTCCGGGGAGGATAAAAATCAATGTGGTTTTTTTTAAAAATCAAACTGATTTAAACTACATATTAAATAATGATTTAAATGTTAAAATCATTTTTTTTAAATTTAGATAGTTAAAAAGAAATCTGTTTTGTTTAATATTTAAATCATGATTTAAATCCACCCTACTTGTGTCGCCACCAAACTTATCTAAGAAAGTGGTGGAATCCAGAGAAAGATCTCCCTGATGATCTCAACACCCAGGCAGACTCACCCAGGAAACAGTCCTTGAGACACCTTGGACCCAAGCCATGTAGGGGCCACGACATCAACACCACCACTCTGAATGGCCCATAGAAATGGACCAGCAAGCAGCCACGGGAGCTGCAGTAACAGGGAGTGGGGTGGGGGTGGTTATGCAAGCCTTGTCGCTGGCCCCAATTAACCATTTGACTGCAGAATTTTGGACTCACTGAGATTTCTAAGCATTTTTCAATGGCAGCTTCATCTAAAACACAAGCCTAGTCGACATACAACTAAGGCATATGCCACTGCGGCCAATTGAGACTTCTCCAGTAACAGACTCAGTTGGTGCAGCAGCTTTAATTGTGCTAGGCATTCAGACTCAAGGATGAATCCAGGAACATGTCTAAATTCCATATATGTGTTTGGAATGTGTTACACAAGTCGGTGTAACCCATTGCAGCAGAGCTGGGAGTTGAGTCATGGCTACTGGACTTCTTTTTTGAGAGATAGAAACGTTTCGCTGTTCATCCAAACAGCTTCTTCGGTCTGAATACAGCTAGTGCAAGTAGTCCTTCTTATAGTCAGCTTCTTATAGTCATAAGCCAATCAGACCAGGGGACAAGAGGTCAAGCTGACTATAAGAAGGACTACTTGCACTAGCTGTATTCAGACCGATGAAGCTGTTTGGATGAACAGCGAAACGTTTCTATCTCTCAAAAAAGAAGTCCAGTAGCCATGACTCAACTCCCAGTTAAACACACCTGGATGACTGAGAATCTTCACAGACACATTGCAGCAGAGGTTGGAGCCTATTCCCTCGCATGCATTTCAGCTGATCAGGTGCATCTCTGTCTTGTCTGGATTAAGTTGCAGTTTATTCATCCTCATCTAGTCCATTACTGATTTCAGACACTGATCTGGAAATGAAACTGCTTCCTCAATTTTGATGGAAAGGACATTGAGTTGGGAGTCTTCTACATCCTGATGATGTCAAACTTCAAAACTCCTTTCCCAGAAGTTTTATGTAGATATTAAATAATACAGTCAACAAAAACAGAACCCTCAAGGGACACCAGAGGCCAAAGATCAGGAAACCACCAGCACTGTCCTCTGGGTTGTTTCCCCAGGGAAGGACTGGAGCCACCACATCCAGGAATCTCTGAAGCTAGGAAAGCATAACCCGATCTAGCACCTTGCCCAAGAAGGGAATATCAGAGACTGGCAAGTAATTACGTAATACTGTGGGATCCAAGGAAGGCTTTTTCAGCAATGGTCCGACTACTACCCCCTTTAAGCATGCTGTGGTCCTACTCTGCTTCAGGCAGGCATTCGTCACTCCTCCTAACTAAACGGCCAGTCCTTTTCTAGCAGCTTTTGTAAGGCAGGAAGGGTAAGGGCCCAGAAGACACATGGTCACCTTCACCATTCAAAGTGCCCTGCCCACATCCTCAGGCGGTATTATTATTATCTCTAACTATAAGAGATTAAATGAAGAGCAAATGCATCTGTTCAAATCATTGTATCTTGAAAGCACTGTTATCTCAACCCTTGCACAAACCGTGAAACTTTTCACACACACACAGAAAATATTAAGTAAATTAAGGCACATTAAACAGTGGGTTGAATTTCCAGTTTTTCATGAAAGCCAGCAACTTTGTTCTAATACTGTAAAATAGAGAGAGAATCATCACTGGAGACTTAATATACCTGTAAGATCCTAACATCACAAGTTGGTGTTTTTAGTACTTTACATTTCAAAAGTGTACACTGACAGATCTCAGGGTTCCTACCTTGTCCCACTGTACTTTTGTATACATCCTCTGCAGTTATATTAAAAGGAACTAAAGAAAGATATTGCAGTACTACATAAATGCCAAATACTACTTCTATTATGCTGACTATAGACTACTAACCTCTGTAGGGGCCTGCAAGCGGCCTACTTTCTGCTTTTCTTGTCCAGTAACTGCTGACAGGACAGTATCAGAGGTCCGCACAGTAGCTGACGTTGGCCCCACAGTAGTAACCACTGCAGGGATAGCCGGTGGGCCTTGGTTGGCCTGCTCTAAGGATTTTGCCACCTCTTGACTTCCAACTCCACTCAGTAGTGCATGGGCAGCAGCTGAAGAAAAGGAAGTGAAGGGCATAGTTGTGTCGCCACCTACTGGTTCATCCTGCACCACAAGAGTTCGGCCATTCTCCTTGGTGTATGGGGCAAACCGAATATTACGATTAATTTGAGGAACCAATGGTGGGAGTGGCTTGGCCTTTGGATCCAGAGCCATGTCACCACTGACCCTTCCCTTACAATCTCCCCTGTTTGGCTCACCTCCATCGTTTCCATTACTCTCCATTTCACCCCTCTCCTTCAATTTCTTTGTGGCATGGTCACATCCAGCTTCGGAAGTGTTTCTTCTCCGTCGTCCATCTTTCCCTTCTGTACTCTCTTTCTTCTTCTTCCCTTTCGAAGTTTTAGCTCCTTTTACAGAGCCTCCCTATAACAAATAAAGAGCCTATTATGAGCCAGCCAAATGCTATTATCTTCATCAGTATGAAGATTCTACGAAACTCAGATATCCAACTGAAACCATCATTCAACACTACAACACGCTGCATAAAATCAATTCATGCTCATTCCGTCTATAGAAACATACGAGTTATAACTTATGAAGTGAATTTATTAAATGTACAAGATGCTGTAGGTATTTACAGATGAATTCCAGGCTCCGATAGAACAAATGAGATTGATCTTTTACACAAGCGAAGGAAGGAACCTTTCAATTCACAGGCTTAACCAGTTTCAAGTCCTCCATTTCATCTGCAGAAATTCTTTGCAGAACCCCATCCAGTCTCCCTTCCAGGGAGTGGATACATGGGTTCTTCTTTTTTATCCAGTCCCTCGGTGGAAGCATCTCCCTTCCAGCTAGGTCCTGCTAGCGTCAGTAGAGAGCTCTCCACTCATCCAGCACATCTGCAACCAGCAACGTTGACCTCACTCTTGCCCAGCATTTAGAGATGCCAGGATCCCCTGGAGCTCAGGACTCAGGTGGTGCCTGCTGGTGTTGGTGGAGAATGCTCCACTTCTCATCCCCTCATAATCACGATGACCTGGTAAAATAGAGTACCTCATTCAAAAGCGAAGTGTCCATCACAACATGAATCAGCCGAGGATCCACTGACTTGATTTCACCTGTCTGATTTTTGTACAGAGAATGGGTGGGCATGGGGGAAAGAAAAAGACAACATAAGCATTAAAGACTAACAACACAGTAATTGTGAAGCAGACTTTAGTTCTCCCAAGGTCTCTTTTTCTTTCATTTCTTTCCAAGTAGTAGTAGTGATCCTACTGCTTGTTCATCATCACTACTTTACCTCAAAATCTACAAGAGTTTCCTCCACATTAGTACTACATGGATACTGACATTGATGCCATTGAACCTAAACATTCAAGCAAGCTGGAGATGATCTAGAGATTTCATAAGCAGAATTTCAACCCTGGAATGTTTGTGATCATAGAAGAACCAGGAGGTCAACTTCACTGCTTCTTTCTTCCCCTTCTGAATTCACCTTACAAGCCGGAAGGATCTTGTGGAACAGTATCAAAAATTATTTAGCGGGATGGTGAAAAAATGCTTCAGTTCCCAGTTTCTAATTCAGTGAAGTAAAAGGTCCCACTGGGGGACCATACAACATAAAATGGGATTACTCCGTTTTCAATGCATTCCTATGGGAAATTTGTATAAAGGAAAATTTGCTTAACATAATTTCATGTGGAACGAATTAATTCCTTTATACAAGGCACCACTGTACTAGGAGCCTCGTGGCACAGTGGTTAAACTGCTGTACTGAAGCCAAAACGGTGCTCATGACCTGGGTTTCAATCCCAGATAGCTGGCTCATGTTTGACTCAGCCTTCCATTCTTTCGAGGTTGGTAAAATCAAATGAGTACCCAGCTTACACGGGGTGTGGTGGGGTGTGGGGAGAGATGTATAGCCCTTCATAATGAAATTGTCAACCACCCAGAGAGTGCTTTAAGCACTACGGAGCAGTATATAAGCAAAACACTTTGCTTTGGCTTAGTCTATGTCTCTCTGGCTATTCAATCCACAAGACTGCCCAACTCTGGATTTAACAAAAGGCAGAACAGGGAGAACTCTCCTCCCAAAATACCATATTCTGTGTGTGTGTGTGTGTGTGTGTGTGTGTGTGTGTGTGTGTGTGTGTTGTGTCGTTACAGTCGTGACCAACTCTTCGTGACCCCATGTCCATGGAGTTTTCTTGGCAGGAATACTGGAGTGGTTTGCCAGTTCCTACTCCAGGCGCCTACAGCACCTGGTATTCCCTGGTGGTCTCCCATCCAAGTACTAACCAGGGCCGACCCTGCTTAGCTTCCAAACTCAGGCAAGACTGGATGTAGTTAGGGCATCTAGGTACAGCTATATTCTGGATATCCAGTCGAAATTCTTGTCCATAATTCATTCAATATAATACAATTAAAATTTGTTTATCAGACAACTTTAGACTTTAAATCTCTGGTAAATTATTTATAACAAATTTATATGATACTAAAATATATTATTACTATGGTATGGGTATCCATATAGATCAATTTCAGCAAAAGCAAAATAACTGGTTTTAAAAATAGTACACTGATGGTATTTGTATCCCACAACATTGCACAAAATTACCAGAGGAATCTCAGATAAGTGTTGGCGTAATTGTGGATGTAAAGGAAATTTCGAGCATATGTGGTTGATGAGCCCAAAAACAGAAACATTTTGGGATAAGAGAATTGACTGGATAGAGAAAATAACTAAACAGAAAATGGTTCCAAATAAAATGTTATTATTCACATTATTTACTGGGGAAAATGAAGAGCTAGCTAATAATGAATTAATAGCAATTATCACGGGTGTGGCTAGAATGGAAATTACTCAGGATTAGAAATATGCCCATGATCTCTTACAAGATTCATAGACAGAATATGGGCAGTAGCAATTGTGAAAAAGCTGGCTAGTAGGTTTAAACTATACAGGGGGGAATTAAAACACAATAATTGCCAAAAATGTGGCAACCTGTACTGACCACAGGTTTTATACCAAAAACAAAAATGGATAAAATGTTGGTAAAAATTGAAGAACGTTTAATTTCTTGTGTTGTTATATATTAGATGTATAACAAGTTATATTAAGCGGTATGTGTTATTTTTAAGTTGACTGTCAAGAAAAACACTGTAAAATAAAAAATTTAAAAGAAAAAAGCCATATTTTAATAAAACTTAAAAGATACATTGTCCATCTTCAAAGAGCTGAAGGACTATCACACAGACGAGGAGGCATATCTGTCTTACACTAAAAAGCAGTTATTACAATCAATAACAGAAACTACAAGAAGCAGATTTCAGCTGAAAATGAGAAACTGTGTTACAGAACAAAGTGGAATAGGCTGTTTTAGAAGGTGGTGCTCTCCTTTTTGCTGGAGAAAATTCAGAAGATAACAGCTAACTGCCAGCAATGCTACAACTGAACTTACCTCTTTAAAGTAAAGTGTACTGCTTATATATATTCCAACAATACTTAAGGAACTCTCTGGGCAGTTTACAATTTAATTATGCAGGCTACACATTGCCTCCACATACACCTTAGCGAGCTAGATACTCATACCAACTTCAGAAGGATGGAAGGCTGAATAAACCTTGAGTTGGCTACCTCGAGCCCATCAGGATCAGATTCAGGTTATGAGCAGAGGCTTGGCTGCAGCACTGCAGTTTAACCACTGTCCTACTATGCTCTCACACTAAGCACTGTACAACTAATACCGAGGAGGTTGGTCAGGTGATTCTAAAATGTCTTGCAATTCTAAAATCTTATGATTCTACAAACTTAAATGAGGGAATTAGACGTCAGAATACTATTAAAAAGGTGACACACCTCAGTCAAAACCACCTCCATTAGACGGGTGATAGGATCTTGACAGCTCACAACAGCAGAAACCCAGCAGTTCTCCTCCTCTGGCTGGTATACTTTTACTCTTTGGCCCTGGATGGTGTAAGGACCTGGGGAGGAGGACAGTTCCACATGAGAATGTATGCCACCACACCAAGTATTTGTTAACAGATGAAACAATATAAACGGAAAGAAGTTTCTTACAAACAGTAAGCAAATCAGGTGTTCTTAGGACTTTTTGTGAGAAAGATGACATATTTCAAAATAGGGGTGGAGGAACATATGGCCTTCCAGAAGCCATGTTTCAACTTTCAAATAACTTACCAGAATCGTGGCAGCTGTAGTTCAAAACATCTGAAAGACCACAGCATCCCAAGCTCCATAGCATGTCCAAACGTCGGCCCTCCAGATGTTCTGGACCACAACTCCCACAGTTGTGGTCTGGAAATACAGGCTTGAAATTCTGGGAGTTGTGTTCCAAAACCTCAGGAGGGCCAAAGTTTGGGCATGCCTATTTAAGAAGTAGATACCACACTGTGAGACTCTGTGTCATCATATGCATGTCAGTTTCCAAACACTTGTAGTACTGTATGTGTATGCATGCACTCCATGCATACAATGCCAATTACTGGCATTGCCCCAAGACAATAAAATCTACTTATAGTCTTATGTGATTACACTGACACAGTTTTCAATGTTTAGTTTCTATCACTCATAACTTTACATGGAATTTTACTCTTCTTTTAACTGCTCGTGTTCTCTTGTAACTTCACATGGAACTTTACACTCCTTTTAACTGCTCACGTTCTCTTATAGCTTTGATGTAATGTTGTCTATTAATGCTGCAAGATGTCCCTCAATTTCCTGTTCTCAATTACTTGAACACGTCTTAATTGTACTGAACAGTATATTATCCCTCATTACTGTAAGTCACCTTGGGCCGTTCTCCAAGGAGAAAGGCAGGGTAAAAATACTCTAAAATAAATAAATAAAATAAATAGCCATATGAAACTTATCATGGATACCAAGATGACTCTGGTGAGGGTGCATCTCAGACCATCTGGCCTTCTAAATATTTTAACTAAAAGAAGTCTGTACCATCTCTCAAGTTGTTCGCTGCCAGACCAACCATAAGCTGAGGAGGTTAACCTGATCTACGTGCTGCTTTGCTTCGTGGAACCCCCCAAATCTTTGAAAAGTTCGAAGTTCAAATGACTAGTATGGTATGGGAGAGATTAAGCAAAGAGAAAGCCTGAATGAGTGTGGAGGAAGATGAAAGGGAATGGTGAAAGAACTAAGGAGTTTGTAACCCATGAGAAGGTGACACACCTGGAATAAGGAGGAGGAGGAAGAAAAACAGCAGGAAAAAAGGGCGGCACCAGCGAGGGAGAAATTCAGAAATAGATAAGCCAGGCAAACCATGCACAGGCAGAACACGTACAGCATGAAAGGAAAGGCTAGCAAGAAAGAAAGCTAGCAGGACAGAATGGGGGAAAGAAAATGGTTTCTGGTCTAGCTGAAGATGGGCTTCTGCTCATTTCCAATGAAATATTTATATTTATTTTGAGTTTAGCTATTAAAAAGATACATAACAGAGAAATTCTAGAATCCCAATTACTTCATAAACCTTATTTCATATAAAAAAATTGAAAATGATTGGAAAAAACATTCTGCTTGATATGCAGGAAATACGATACCGGGTGGGTACAAAACCACTTCAGGTCATTATCAGCATGATGATGTTCAGGATCAAAACGGGATCAAGGATGGTTCTCAAACTACAAGCTGACACTTCATTTTGCTACCTCAGATTCAAGACAGATGACACCTCATCACCTGATATGCTTGATTTCATTGCCACAAGTACTTCTGTCACAGGCTCCCACCCCACTCATCCATTCTACAATCAATAGCAGGCTATTAAAACTACATGCGTGCATGCAGCCACAATACCAGTGCTGCAGCCCATTTCTTAAATAGCAGTAATCCTCTCCCAAGTGATGTGTAATAAGATTTGATTAATCCCTGTTCTCAGTCTGAGAAACAACAACACGAGAAAACAAGCTTTACAAAAGGTAAAATGGGACTTGAGCAGCAGCTAAGGGGGGGGGGGACTGCCCTGAGAACTAACGGCAAAATGAAACAAAATTTACTTCCAGTTTTCCAGCCAGCTCATCTTACCTCTGCTAAATATCTCCTGAAGTTTCTGATCACCAATCAGTGAATTGACAGCTTCCCTCAAGAGAGGTTGTTGTTGAAGAAGCTGGTTCTGACTTTCTGTTGCCATCTGCCAGGAAAGGTTTTTTAATAATTAAAAAAAAATAACCCTGTTTAGGAAATGGACAAATATATGCTATGATTTATTTGTTTCTTATAACTTCCATCTTCCTTCTCCATGATGACAAAACCAGGAGCTCCAGAGCGGTTTCTGAAGCTGCAAGTCCCTCTGATGCTACTTCAGGTTAGCTCCCTGACTTCGGCATACCGAGCATGTACTTTCTGCAAAACTCAGGTATGGCCAAAAGAAAAGCAAAAACTCCTATGCATTTACAGTGGACCCTTGTATAACAAATGACTTGTATAACATAAAATTTGTACAACATAAAAATTCCGGAGATAGGGGAAATTTGCTTAACATAATAGCCTATGGGGCAAATCTGTACGACATAAAAATGGGATCACTCTGTTTTCAATGCATTCCTATGGGAAATTTGTATAAAGGAAAATTTGCCTAACATAATTTCATTTGGAACAAATTCTTTTATACAAGGTACCATTGTACTTTATATTTATACTGTACTGACATATTTACTAAGGAGTTAGTTTCTTAGTTAACAGAGCACACTTAGGCTCTTTTTTCACAACACATAATTCCAACATAGTGTGAAAGGTTGCAACCAAAACCAACATTCCAAAATTTGACATTTTACAACTAGCTGGCCTCCCCTCTGTTGGGTATATGATGAAGTATTTTAACTTACACAGCGAAAAGCAAGTTACTTCAAGTGATGTAATATAAAGCAAGCTTTTCCAGCACAACAGAAATGTGAGAAGCATTCTCAAATGTCTGTTATCTGATCACAATGTATGAAGCTTCCATGGAGTTAAGTCTGCTATCACTACTTGTTTTCCAGTGACTGCAGCAGCATTAGAGTGCTTTAAATTAAGAGGCCCCTGATTACAAAGAATTATCCTAGACATATCCAAATGGGGACCTGTTACTAGTTTTCTTTGCAACAGTGTCATGCCATATTACAAACTGATTCTGAAATTTTCTCCTGTTTCAAAAGCAGTTTGCCACAAGGCATGGTATCTGCTATATGAGAATCATAAACCTCAAGTCCTTGGAGGCATATGAAAATAACTCGACACTTCTTTGAATTAACACGTTACGTATCTTCCATGTTCACTGCCTTCCTCTTCCTGCTGCCAGTGAATCAAGGGAAAAGTAAGAAAGCTAAAGGGGAACCACATTCAAATGCCAGCAGCATGCCGTCCTCTGATTTTTGTTTATTGAAATAATTATAATGAAATCTTTAACCTCACATTCAAGCACCTCAAATTTACCTGGAAGAGACGCAACCCACTGGCATCCGACAGGAATCTTAAATCTCGGTCTACAAGAGACTCTACTGGAACCACGGAGCCTAACCCCAGCTTATCTACTAAAGGTGTGAACGTCTGTGAATAAGAGAACAATGAAAATGAGCATTTGAAAGCAAACTGCAGCATATTTATTTGAAATAACACTGTCAAAGATTCTGGACTTGAAATTAATCTTCGACCTGATCAAAGCATTTGGTACAGAAAGTATTTCCTCCCACATTTTATGACGCCTAGAAATGCTCAGTGAGTTAGGTATCTGACTGCAGAGCCAGAGGCTGGTTATTCAGCTCTGCACTTTGTCTCCCAGAAGAGCCAGCCTGTTTAGCTTTGGGCAAGTTGCGCATTCCCAAGGCACCCCCAGAAGGAGTGGTAAACTACTTCTGACTATTCTCTACCTAGAAAACACTGGAAAGTGTTGTCGTAAGTCAGACTGGACCACACACAATAAAATTAAGAAATGCAATGCAATATTTGACATGACACACATTTGTTTTGATTTAACAAAAGAGGGTAAGATACTCACTAGTGCTGGCCAATGTTCAACTGGTACTCTGGTCCCCTGAAGGAGAACTGGCTCATTCCGAGGTACCCAGACCAGAGACCCTTCCAGCATCAAAACTATCACTTCTTCTGCATGAACTTTTACCCAGGCATGCTGTTTCCAACTGCACCGGTCAAATTCCACAAATATCTGCAAGAGATTCCAGAATGGATTCTTTGTTACAATCAGGCAATCAAATGTGTCTTTGTAAAGGGGAGTGGAGTTTATAAGTAATAAAACAAACATCAATGACACTATTGGCATCTGGGCAAAAGAGTACAAAAGACAACAGCAGCAAATATTACCCAAAGGCAGCGGCTTAGCAAGTTTTTGGGGCGCCTGGGGCCAAAATTGTTTTTTGCGCCCCTCTGGACCTCCCCAACTCCATGCCGTTCACCCAGCAATCCTGCGGGGCGTGGGGTGTGCAGGCACGCATCTGCGCACCTTACCTTTCCCACGCGTGGCAACGAAGACGCAGCCACCGCTCTCGCACGCCTGCCTGCCTGCAGCGGACTCAGAGATGGGGGGCAGTAGGCGATTTGGCACCCCCTAACTGCTGTGCCCAGGGCACCCCGCCCCCTTGCCCTCCTCACGCCACGCCCCTGTCCAAAGGCCTCTTGAATAAAGCCAGGTCTTCAAGGCTTTCCTAAAAGTGGGTAGAGATTGCGCCGGGCGGACCTCAATGGGAATCTCTATTAATTCACATTTTTTTAAAAAAAAAATCCAATAGCTTGTGCAAATGGACAGTTTTAGTTGTTTTCGTTCTGGTGTAGAAGCATTAAAAAGGACAGAAGTGTTTCTTTTGTTTTCAGTTGACATTTCCAAAGTACTGCGAGGAAGTGTTTACAGTCAATACCATCTGTCTTCCCAAACCCTCTGAAAAATACAAAATGTTTGGGAGAGATATAGTTTTACTCGTACAGAGGTGGGAGTACGATAAGACCAGGGTGGATCACGATTTAAATCACTAGTCAGTAAGGCTTTAAATCATGTTTTTCTACATCAAGACTCATTTTTGCTGGAGATGTTTCAATCTTAATATTTATAAGCAGATGAAGGTTTCATTTTTAAAATAGTAACTTTCCAGATTAGTTTTACAGTTATATCAGAAAATTACTGATTTGGTGGTTATATACCATTAGAAATAGATAGTCAGATAATTGTAAAATTATTGCAAAGTGAACTATCTCCAGTTTAATAGGTTAATCATTCATATTTGGACAACTGTTCTGTTGTACTTTACTGAAAGGAGAAAAATAACCATTACCTTAATAATAACTATTTAAATAGTTTTATTTAACCCAAACAATAACATTATTTTTATTTAACCCAAACAATAACATTATGTATACGTGTATTTGCTTAAACATCCATGTTTGTTAACTGATGTGGTTAAAATATCTTTTAAAAAACAGACTGACAGTCTAGATATTCCCAAATATCTAGGTCTCTTTTACGGCCTGCTACCATTACAGGTTTTTCTCTTCAAGGAAGAGAATGAGAACGATAACCCTCAGGCTGCTATACACTTAAATATCTCAATATGTGGAATACTGTACTCAAAAGGTTTTACTTTCATTTTACTGCTTGCCCCTCCCTCCTCAAAATTTACTCCTTGTGCAGACTTATTTCATTCCAAACAACCTTCTATTCATGGAACTTCTTGAAACGTAGCACTTAAGAGGTAACCAGGTTGATTATGTGTACAAAGATTTACAGAGGAACAATGGGATTAATGTCTTTTCCTCAATTCTGATGTTTATTTTGTAACATTTTTTTCCTATGAAGGAGGCACGTTATCATTGCAGACCCAAATGCACAGTTTTGAAAATAGCAAAACCAAGCATCTTTGATAATATCTTTTAAATAGAAAAATTACCCCGAATAATCAGTAACCTCTGGGAGAGCATGGCATTGTGAATGGATTAATGCAGCCTTATGCTACATAATTAAAAACTAATTTCATGATGAATAACCTTTGGACTATAATGTATCTTAACTAGAACACGATCTTTAGACAGATTTTTCCTCAAAAAGCATTTAAATTTTTAAAAAACTGATTTAAATAAAAAACTGATTTAAATAAAAACTGATTTAAATGAAAAAAACTGATTTAAATCAAACAAAGCCTATTGTTTTGATTTTTTTAAAAAAAATCATTGATTTTTTTCCACCCTGGATAAGACACAGCTGGAAAAATGTCTGGTTTCCTTCTTCTCTGTGTGAAGGGGAAAAGTCTACTTCCTTTCCAAGCACCTGGTATTTCTGCAAGACAGGGAGCAGCAGCAGCCAGAGCTGATGAGGAGGCACTCCTGGAATTCAGCTGAAATGTCTCCCCCTCTGGGCAGACGGACAAGGCTCAGAGATAGCAGAGGGAAAAAAGTATATCGATGCATGCAATAATAATTGATGAACAGGACAACATAAAAGTGGTAGGAATTTAAGGACTTCAGTGAATCACTGTGTATCATTATAGAAACTTTTTTATTCCACTAGTAAATATCCTCTTGCATCATTACAGGAGCACAACACTAATAGGAGAACTCCTGGAGTCAAATAACCTCAAGTTAAAAAATCACTGCCGACATGGTCTGACCGTTATGTACCGAATCTCATGATTTGATGCTGGAACAAATACTGACAGTGCACATGGGACTGAAGAAATAATTGTCCCATACTTGTTCTTCGAGCAAAGATATTCAGGTATAATAGCATTAACTTGATACTGCCACCTTTTAATAAAGAAGCACAAAAAATAAAATGGCATACATATAGAAATATAGTGGCCAAAACTCTATTGTGGAAGGGGGGGTGATTTTCATTGGGGATTTCTTCCTTTCCTGCAGCTTGTCTGACTCATGAGTAATCCTAATTTATTTCATCACGTGAAAGTCATGGAATGCGATGGGGGAGTCTTTAATCTCCAGAAACTTTTCCCTGCCAGTAAAAGCATTCAATGGAGCATATTTCCATTGAAGACTTCCCTTCTCCATCCTACTGGTCTCACCAGATGAAGAAAAATACTTACGAATCAGACCAGTTGCAGGAAAGAAGTCTTTAATCACCAAAAGTGATAATCTGTTGGTGACACCCTCATATGTCTAAATGTGTAATTTACTTACACAATAGAGGTTCAGATCTGAAGACAACTAATACAGGTTTTTGACTTTGTTAAGGTGAATCACTAGCAATTCTGTTAGAACCTATCCTACAGTATTTTGAGGCATGTAGCATTCAGGTGTTAGCCATATGAAACATTTGTATCTGAATTCAAGATGAGGTTCAACAGATTATTTTAAAACTACGCCAGCAATGAAATTGTGAAACATAATTTTAGACCCTAGTTACTGTCAAGATAGATCACTCTGGGGAATATTAACAGATTTCAAACATTAATCAAATCAATTAGTTAAATGGAACATAATCCATCTCTAAAAATATCTTGGGCACATTAAGTCAAACAGTACTGCAATTTTATAAAAAATTGAACTTAAAACCCTTTTCAATGACTGAAAAAACCCCAGCTCATGACACATAGGCAAGTAGCCTACCATAATCCATAAATAAAACAACAAAAATCCATACCAGCCTGATACTGTTATTCTGATGGGTGGGGGAGAGCCTGATCAGGCAAAGTGCTACAAAAAGCAACAGGGAAAAGAAGGAAAAACTTCTTAAAGCCTTTTCATCTACATGGTATTAAAATGTAGTTGCCTTGGTGGCTAAAGACATTTTAAACCACCCACCGCTTCTCCCCACCCCAAATGCGCCTGGTTTATGGGGGGAAGAAGTCAGTTCAAACTTTGGGCGCTGCTTCTCCCCGTCACGGGGATTCAGAGAAGCAGCACATGAAGTCTGAACTGACTTTTAGTAACGGAGGCAAGCCCTTGTCTCATTGACTAAAAGTCAGTTCAAACTTCGTGAGCTGTTTCTCCCCATGGGGGGGGGGGGAAGCAGCAGGAGAGGTTTGAAAGGACTTTTATCCACAGATGCAAGTCCTTTCAAACCTCGCGCACCACTTCTCCCCACCCCCACATCCCGAGGGAATGTCGGGCAAGGTTTGAAATGTCTTTTATGCATGGAGGCAAGTGCCTTTCAAACATGGCACGCTGCCTGACGTTTCCCCGCAAAGCGCCATCGTTAGTCAAGGAAGACCTATCTTGCTCGTAAGGCGCAGTGGGGAGGAAGCAGGGGAAGCGCACTCATAAGTCAGGATTTTCGTATTTCGGGTGTGTCGCAACACAAGGCTGGTGTCAATATATTGGGGCTAAAGATGCTCAATAATCAGATATGATCAGCAAAATCAGACCAATATATCACTGCAATCAAATTTTAGCTACATTTCTGACTTATAGAACTTAATCTTCATTCCTTTGCTGTTGCTGTTCAGGACCAGACCTTCCCCAGACCTTCCTGTCTTCCACTGCCTCCCAGAGTTTGGTCAAATCCATATTGGCTGCATCGATGACACTGTCCAACCATCTCATTCTCTGCCATCCTCTTTTCCTTTTGCCTTCAATATTTCCCAATATCGGGGACTTTTCCAAGGATTCATCTCTACTCTTGAGGTGGCCAAAGTACTGGAGCCTCAGCTCCAAAATCTGTCCTTCTAGTGAACATTTGGGGTTGATTTCTTTCAGGATGGATAGGTTTGATCTTCTTTCAGTCCAGGGGACTCTCAAGACTCTCCTCTAGCACCACAGCTCAAAAGCATCGATTCTGCGGCGATCAACCTTCTTTATAGTCCAGCTCTCACTTCCATACATCACTACTAGAAAAACCATAGCTTTGACTATCTGGACCTTTGTCCACAAAGTGATGTCTCTGCTCTTTAAGATGCTGCCTAGGTTTGCCACCACTTTCCTCCCAAGAAGCAGGCGTCTTTTTATTTCATTGCTGCAGTCACCATCTGCAGTGATCAAGGAGCCCAAGAAAATAAACTGTCATTGCCTCTATTTCTTCCCTTTCTATTTGCCAGGAGGTAATGGGACCGGTGGCCATTATCTTAGTTTCTTTGATGTTGAGCTTCAGCCCATTTTTTCACTCTCCTCTAACATCCCCATTAAGAGGTTCTTTAATTCCTCCTCACTTTCTGCTAACAGAGTAGAATCATCTGTGTATCTGAGGTTGTTGGTACTTCTTCCCGCAATCTTAATTCCATCTTGTGATTCATCCAGACCTGCCTTTCGCATGATGTACTCTGCATACAAGTTAAATAGGCAAGGTGACAGTATACAGCCTTGTTATACTCCTTTCCCAATTTTAAACCAGTCAGTAGTTCCATATCCAGTTCTGACTGTTGCTGCTTGTCCCACATATAGATTTCTTAGGAGACAGATAAGGTGGTCAGGCACTCCCATTCCTTTGAGAACTTGCCATAGTTTGTTGTGGTCCAAACAGTCAAAGACTTTGACATAGTCAATGAAGCAGAAGTAGATATTTTTCTGGAACTCTCTAGCTTTCTCCATAATGCAGAACATGTTGGCAATTTGATCTCTAGTTCCTCTGCCCCTTTGAAATCCAGCTTGCACTTCTGGGAGTTCTCTGTTCACATACTGCTGAAGCCTCCCTTGTAAAATTTTGAGCATAACCTTGCAAGTGTGTGAAATGAGTGCAATTGTGCGATAGTTGGAGCATTCTTTGGCATTGCCCTTCTTTGGGACTGGGATGTAGACCGATCTTTTCCAGTCCTCTGGCCACTGCTGATTTTTCCTAATTTGCTGGCATATTGCATGTAGCACCTTTACAGCATCCTCTTTTAAGATTTTAAATAATTCAACTGGAATGTCATCACCTCCACTGGCCTTGTTGTTTGCAATGCTTTCTAAGGCCCACTTGAGTTCACTTTCCAGGATGTCTGGCTCCAGGTCAGCAACTACACTATCTTGGTTATGAGGGACATCCAGATCTTTCTGATATAATTCCTCTGTATATTCTTGCCATCTCTTCTTGACCTCTTCTGCTTCAGTTAGGTCCCTACTATTTTTGTCCTTTATCATATCCATCTTTGCACGAAATGCCCCTTTAATATCTCCAATTTTCTTGAACATATCTCTGGTTTTTCCTTTTCTATTCTTTTCCTCTATTTCTTTGCACTGTTTGTTCAAGAAGGCCATCCCGTATCTCCTTGCTATTTTTTGGAAGCCTGCATTCAATTTAATGTATCTTTCCCTTTCTCCCTGGCATTTTATGTCGCTTCTCTCCTCTGCTATTTGTAGGGCCTCGGTGGACAGCCATTTTGCTTTCTTGCATTTTCTTTTCTTTGGGCTGGTTTTCATTGCAGCCTCCTGTACAATGTTACAAACCTCTATCCATAGTTCTTCAGGCGCTCTGTCCACCAAATCTAGTTCCTTAAATCTATTCTTCACCCCCACTGTGTATTCATAAGGGATTTGACTTAGATTATACCTGAATGGCCCAGTGGTCTTCCCTACTTTCTTCAGTTTAAATTTCAATTTTGCTATAAGAAGCTGATGATCAGAGCCACAGTCAGCACCAGGTCTCATTTTTGCTGACTGTATAGAGCTCCTCCATCTTTGGCTGCAGAGAACATAATCAATTTGATTCCGGTATTGTCCATCTGGTGATGTCCATGTGTAGAATTGCCTTTTGTGTTGTTGTTGGAAAAGAGTGTTTGCAATGACCAGATTGTTCTCTTGACAAAACTCGATTAACCTCTGCCCTAATTTGTTTGGAACCCCAAGGTCAAACTTGCCAGTTATTCCTTTTATCACTTGACTCCCTACTTTAGCATTCCAATCCCCTGTGATGAGAAGAACATCTTTCTTTGGTGCCAGTTCTAGAAGTTCTTGTAAGTCTTCATAGAATTGTTCCATCTCAGACTCTTCAGCACCGGTAGTTGGTGGTGCATAAGCTTGGATTATTGTGATGTTGAAAGGTCTGCCTTGCAGACCTCCAATAAAGTACTAGGCTAAATAAACACTGGTCACATCACCAACAATTGTTGAAAACTATCTTCCAGAAGACTCTTTCTTCAACTGTGACCCCAGTAGCCATTCTCAAAGACTGTACCAAAAGGAGATGAAGCCGGAAGCTGGCTTTCTACAGGGTGAATATGATTTGAATCAAATCTATTTACAAATCATGATTCAAATAACAATTTATTTTAAATGAATTTTGACAATTGAAATAAAAAATAACTTATTTAAATTGTGATTGAAATTAATTTGATTTTTTTAAAAAATCATTGATTTTTATCCATCCTACTACTCCATCAGCCCTGTTAAAAGAAGATTTATTTTATATCCCACTTCCACCATTCTTTTCCCATTTTATCTTTTTAGACTATATGCACAGACTTTATTTTATTGATTTGAATGACAAGGGCAAATGTATTCAAAATAATATAAGCAAACAAATAAAACACAAATTATATGTTTCTCATAAAATAATGCCACTTCATACCAGATAATGAATCCTCTCTCTTCAAAACATACATGATCACACAGTGGAACCTTGACGTACGTCATTAATCCGTTCCACAGGTCTAGACATAAGTCAAACATGCCTTAAGTCAAATGAACTTTTCCCATAGAAAGTAATGGGAAAGTGGATTAATCCGTTCCAGGCAATGAAAAAGACCCCCGAAAACAGCAATTTAACACAAATTTGACTGGGATAGGAGATTCCTTCCGGGGATGTAAATGAAATGTCTCTTCAAAGAGAGGAGGAGGCAGTGGAATTATAGTCCACAAGTTATACGCCTCCACTTTTTAATGTTCATAGCAACAATGTCTAACATTTAAGTTTTACTGATTTTTAACTTGACGTTCCAGGTTCTGAACAACCCTATGCTTACCATTAGAGTCCCATAACTGTACAGCTCCCCAACTAAAATGTTTCCATTGTGGACCAGAATTCTGCAGCCAGATTTTTTACAAGACTGAGCCGACTGTCTAACCAGCGAGGCCAGCCCTGAGCTCCCGGCCCTTCTTCTCCTCCGGCGGCAGCGGCAGCTTCGGCAAGGCTGAGGACCAGCTCCAGGTGCTCAGAGCTGGCCTCGCCAAAGCCGCCACTGCCGGAGGAGAGGAAGAAGGCAGGAGCAGTTTGGAGGCGGCAGCCGCGATGCTGGGTCATGGCTGCTGCCCGATTCCGGGGCCTTGCGCCAGGGCTCCGAGCTGTAAGTCAAAGCCCGCGGCGCAAGTCAAATATGCTGTAAGTCAAGCGGCATTTAAGTCAAGGTTCCACTGTATTTACAAATGACATGGCTTATGACCTATGGACAAAACAGACGGTACCCCCTTATAAATAGATTCAAATCAACTGTATTTTCCCCTTTTCGATTCCTAATAGGGGTCAGTGAAAGGAAAATGAAATCAAGGGACAGGTATGCAAATGTTAGACCCTCTTCTTATTGCTTAGTGTGTGTACAGCATGGTATTAACAAGAGCTGGCATAATGAGACACCTTAATGGTTTTTCTAGTCAAAAGTACTCTCCTAAGGCAAAGGTAAAGGTTCCCCCCCACACGTGTGCTAGTCATGTCCAAATCTAGGGGTGGTGCTCATCTGCGTTTTCAAGCCAAAGAGCCAGTGTTGTGCAAGTCCATGACTACGTGGCCGTCATGGCTGCAAGGAAACACTGTTTTACCTCCCCACTTTTTACAGCGGTACCTACTTATCTACTTGCATTTACATGCTTTCAAACTGCTAGGTTGGCAGGAGCTGGGGTTAACAGCGGGAGCTTGCTCCGCTGCGTGGCCCCTGGGATTTGAACTGCCAAATTTGCAGTCAACAGTTTTTGGAGCCTTAGTCTGCTGAGCCACCATGCCCCCACAGTTAGTTGAGGCTTAAAGTTAGTGTGTGTAATGGTTAGAATACTGGACTGATATTCAGGCCATTCCCATTGAGCCATCCTATCAAAATTCACTGGCAATCTAATGGTCAGCCTGACTTACTGCATAGGGTTGAGGTTTTGAGACTAAAGTGAGGAGCAGAAGAACCACATGCAGTTCCTTGAGCTCACTGGAGGAAAGACAGAATACCTTCAACAACCATAGTGATGCTGAGGATATAACCACTGCATATTAAATCTTCTATCACAATGAATGCCAGAAGAATTCCACTAGCCTATGTTTTCCTGGTTAAAAAGGGAATGTAAGCCTTTAAAATAATCTACATTACCTGCTGTCTCCACTGCAAATCTTATGTCTATCATAGTTTCATCAGCTGTCTTTTTCCTTTGAGCTTCTCAATCTACATGGGGTTTTTAGTTACAATTTAACCCATATTATTCATCTCACCTACCTTCAAGGCTGTGCATGATGTACCTGGCATTAAAAATGCACATACTTTTATGATGGATATCAGCTGTTTCTAATTTATTTGCATTTCCCATAATTATGCCAGACTAAAGGGTACTTGGAGGCAGTTAGCATAATTCCACAGTCAAAAATCTGGCGCAGAGAGAAGAGCAATTCTCAGAACAGAAAACCTCATTTTGGACTAGCAAAAGTCAACTTACAAATCACAATCCTAACATGCTTTAAACATTTCAGACTGACATGTCTGTCCATCCACATGTGCAGCTATTATAAATTGACATTTTTAGCTAGTTTTCCACAAACTTTCTTGTGCAAATATTTTAATCTAAATCAGTTTTTAACTGGCTTGGAATTCATTATGCATTTCATAGAATTATTTTAAGCAAGTCATTTTAATTATTTTATGTTATATCCTACTTTCCTCCTGTAAGCTTAAGGTAGTGCATCTCTCCTCACTTTATCCTCATAATAATCCCTATGAGGTAGGTCAGGATTAAAAAAGTGTAACTAATCCAAAATCACCCAGAGAACTGCAAAGCCAAGCAGGGATTTGAACCCGGGTCTCCTGAGCTTTAGTCTGACACACTAATAACTATACTCCAGTGGCACTTACATACTTTTATTTGGAATAAAATACTGTACTGTATACCATTCTATCACACTATCATTCAGATAGGAAAGGCATTTTTTAAACTAACATGTTGGTATGTTTATTGCCTCAGTTACACCGCCTAAATACTCTTATCAAATTATTTATATACAAGGAAAGAAACAAAACATGTAAAATGTATTACTCTACTTCTTCCTCTCCCATCTCTCCTGAACTCTACCATGAAAACTGTAGGCTGACACTGCTATTGTTTTCCTTGTGGGTCACAATTAAGAAAGCTTAGCCTCTTGTCACAATGACACTATTTGCAACTCACTTTGAGAGAAAAATACTGTAAGTGTTCCCATAAGAGTAACCTTGTGGCACAGTTCTATCTTGCACCCATCACAAAGCACAAGTGAGTTATAAGCCCCTTAAAGTAGCAGTTATCAGGGTGGTATAATAACCCTGAATTAGGTCTTGGAAAGGCAATCTCACAAGTCCATACTGAGTTAAATAGCAGCACAGGATTCAGCATCTCCTAAATGGAACAGTAAATTTATGGCAATATGAACAAGTGAGGAGACATTTGCTTATGTAGCTATTTGCAACCCTGAGTGTTTAACTTCTATACAGCTGAGGAACCCAATAAAGCCCTCACAAGTACTGAAACCCTAAATTATTTCCTTGGCACTCTAGAGGCCACCTCTTTCCTCACCCAAGTGATATTTATATGTATTTTTTAAATCTTCTGAAAGCTAGATCACCTCACACCCTTTCCTTTCTTTCTCCAGAAGCATCCAGAATAATAGAGAGAATGAAGTAACTGAAGCTTGCATGTTGTTCTTGAGCGCACAAGCTATCTTTAAATAAAGAGGAAGAGCAAAATGAGCTTACTGTTATTTGAAGAGGCAGTGGGGACATCACAGGGGACAGTTCTATGGCTGTTAATTTTTTATGTGTATTTTGCCTTATTTTTCTGAGATATATGAATCTGGGTGTATTTGTGCTGAAGGCTGTTGCTGCCAGTGTGCTTGTGTTGGTTATCTCACATCTCACCAGTTTTCTTCGGTATTTTCATGATGTATGATTTATTACACTCTATGACTTTTAGACTTCAAATCTAACTTCTGCTTGTATTAAGTTTCCTGAGCATATCTCAGACTTGTAAATTTTATTTCTAAGACACAGGGATTCTTCTGGGTTGAACAGGGACACATGTGTGATTTTGCTCCCTTTTGGTTGCAAACTTAATTTGTCTATTATGGCCAGCCAAACCACCATTCTGTGGCAATGCCAACAACAGTTCAAATTTCATGTACAAATTCAGGGGCTCCAGACATTTGTGAACACTTAGTAAACACCTACAAGTCAGTGCAGAAAGTTAAATAATGGATTGTGAAACATACTGTATCTTGGAAATAAAGGAGTGGTGACAAGATGAGTTTCTCATACATATACATTGAGAGTATCAGGTTTTCTGCTATATAACCATCAGTGACGTTCTTACATAGCAGCAACTCTAAACCGGCATCCAAGATGCACCTCAGCTTCAATTCAATGCCAAATTAAGTGAGAAATTAGCACACAACTTCCCACCTCCTACATTGCCATTATGGTCACACCCTCTACATACAACTCCACACCCAGAGTGTTCTGGTGGTTGTGCCTCCATTAAGCAGCATACTGCGGCAAGGTACTCTGTCAAAACATTTGCAAAGTTTAATTTATACCTTCTTCATGACGCAAGAGCAAAAACACAGGCCCACAAAATTGTGTTCTTGTGACTCTACTGGACACCGATACAGAAAAGCAAAAGAGCCCCCTTGGCTCCCAATCAATAACTTAGAAACTCAGAAAGGGTCCACATAACAGATCACAAGCCAGGAGAAATAAGTTTCCGTGTCCTTGGTGAGCAAAAAAGTTAACCGAGCACCCTAAACAAGAACGACAGTAAACAAAAAATAATCTCTTCGTTTGAAGGGGGGCGATGATGACACTGAAAAAGCACAAAACCTAGAATCAAACCTTGAAAACAAGACACTAACCCCCCCCAACACCCTGCACTTAAAGGGAGGTGGAGGTGTGTGTGAGAATACAACTGTAAAAGGGGGATGCAGCTCCGAGAACCCCCCTCAGCCTGCTTTCGTGTCTCCCCTCTCCCTTCCCCACCCCCCACCGGCACACAGGCGCCCTCGTCGTCCCCCCCCGCGCGGAAAATGGGCTCCGCGGAAAGAGCGAGGATCACCCGAAAGGCAACACCTGAAATCTGAGACCGACTGCCTGCCGTGGTGGGGAGCTCCTGCCGCACCGCCCGTTGCCACCCGATAAGGAAGAAGAGAAAGAAGAGCCCAAGGCTCCCCCCGCCCCCCCCCCCCCCCGCTGAGGAAGAAAAGAGATAAACCCCCTCCCTCCCTCCTCCCCCTCCTCCTCCTCCTCCTCCTCCCCCCCCCCCACCGAGCTCCCTGCCCCCCTCCCTCCCTCCCTGCCTCCACACAAGCATAAGGGGAGCGGGGTGGGGGGTGGGGAATGGGGTGGGGGGGTTGGGGGGGTAAGGGAGAGAAAGCAAGGCTTCCAACCGCCCCCTCCCTCCCTCCGTCCCCCCCCCCCCGCCGCCAAGAAGACTCACCGCGAGCTCCTGAGGGACAGCCCCGCTCATGGCCCGCACGGTTCCGCTTCTCCAGGCCCGGGAAGGCAGCGCAGGCCCAGGCTCCGGCCCCGACACCTCCTCCCCTTCGCCCGGCCCGGCCACCAGCAACAGCAGGAGTCGCTTCCCCACCGGGGAGGCTGCCGCGTCCGCCATGCCCGAGCGCCCGCCTGCCCGCCGGGGCAGAAGCCGAAGGCGCCGCCGCCGCGAACCCAACCGCCGCCTCAGAGATCCAGCCAGCCAACAGCCCGACGCTGTGGGGGAGCCCCCAGAACGCAGCCCGCCCTGATCCCAGCGTGCCCCGCGCCAGGGCACCTCTCCCGAGACCAGCGTGCCCCGCGCCGCTCAGACCCTCCCGTGTTCTGCGTTTCCCAGCATGCACCACGCGAGCTCTTATTTATTTACTTCTTTCCTCCCGGCATGCTTTGCGGCTGCTACGCTTTTTTGCCCTATCTATGCGTCTTCCCCCCCACACACACACACATCTGGTTTTCCATATATCGTGTCCTTCGTGGGTTGATCGCCTCAGGGTCTATAAAAGGAGGACTGTGCATAGATGAGACTCCAGACGTATCTACTCCAGCTTCCTATTCCTAGAGCGCCCAACCAGTTGCTTATGGAGTGCCCATAAAGCTTGCTCAGGTGCCCTAGCAACTGGTATTTAGAGGCATATGGAAAATTGCACCCATCCCCCTCAGCTTGCAGATTCTGTACCCTTCTCATTCATAAAGTAATACTCACAGGGCAGCACCCAACTCTTCCTCAGAAAAGGCAAAACTCCACTCTGTTGTGTATACAGCACTCCCCCTCTTATAATTTATAATACACAACAGACTGGAGTAAATATGAAGACTTCCAATATTCAAACCATGTCCTTAATTATGACCTGAATTTCCCATCATCACTTGACCAGGTTTACTATATGCCTCTTATTTTAATAAAATAAACAAAGGGTATTCTATCTGCACAGAAGGACAAACGTTTATGATAGGTTACATACCCAATTCATATTAATAATAGCAAAACCACTGTGAAATAAGAACAGCAATGTGACCATAAAGGAAATATTTATTAAAATATATTCAAGAAATTGTCAAACTTCTAACAAAAGCCAGGAGAGAGTTGAAGGGAGAAACAACTGTACAGGAAACATTATTGGAAATGCTTTTACATGCTTTATTGTTTAAGTTTCACAGTTTAGTTATTGTCTACAAAAATATATTTCTGAAACTCTGAGTCCTCTATAAAAAAGCTGGTCAGCAACAGCAAACCTGACAAGTAGAATATACCTTAGGACAGAGTGAGCTCCTCCTGCAGATAAGCGTGGTATGACCCAGGACACTCTTGCCTCAACATTAGGGAAATAACTTCTTTGGGATTAAGCTCCACCTTAATTCAGAAGGGAGGCAATTTAAGCATGAGTTTTAATTTCTCTCCATCCTTTCCTCCCCCAGCATGCAAAAAAACATGGAGCTGCACATTATACATATGAGAAAGGGGTCCCTGAACCAATATTAGGTATCAGGAAAGAAACTCTTATGTTAGTATTTATACCCACAGTTCACCCCTTTCTGTGCCAACGACTGTTGATTATTGCTCTAATCAACAATACACCCATGATGTGCAACTGGAGCACTTTCATTAGCACCTGGCCAGTCCTGCTTTCTGGAACAGAAGCTTGATTAGCTCAAACCCCTGGCTGCTCAAAAAGTCCCCTAATCTGAATGCTCAAAGTAATGCCACTCTTGCTAATTCCAAAGCAATTTTAATTCTCAAATGGAGGTCTAGATAATACTGGTTGTTTTCAAGGGTTTAAGGCTTAAATCATGCTCTACCAGCATTCAGAGACTAACACAACCCTACCACTGATGGATATATATATATATATATATATATGTATATACTCCTTGTATGCCAAGCAGCATGGTTTCTAGAAAACAAGCAGCTCAGTGCTAGCCTGCGATCATCCTTATCTCTCCCCTTGTGGAGACTTTACCTGATAAATCGTTAGAGGTATTCATGTGTAAAAAATATCTTGCTTACTAATACACGGCGGCCACCTTTAATTAAGTGCATCTTACACTATCCCTGAACAGGCAAGATAACAGAGTCTGGGCTCCCCCACAGTTGGGACCTGAATCAGAAATATTATAAACAGAAGATGGGAACTGGTAAAAGCTAGTTGAAGAAAAGAAAATTCTGATATATTCTGCTTGTTATACAATGTGACACTGGGGCAATTACTGTCCTGATTCACTACAGAACGAACACTCAAATCATGAGCTGCCAGCATTGAAGAGGCAGTAAGCAAGCCAGTGGAGTTCGCTGGTATGTAATAGGCCACTAATACACAAACAACTCCAAAACGGGGTAGGAGCCCTGGGTAGTAAGGGGAGAGGCATTACACCCAGGGAAATACATATTCTGCATCACGATACTGTATATGATTACTTAGTCAAGTTCAAAAAACAAAAAGGATCTAATAGCCCTATAAAATTATTTGCTCTTCCTCCATAGCTGCCACTTCCTACGCTTTGTTGGACTACTGCAATCTCCATGCCCTTCATACTGCGCATTTCCTTGTCCCAAATATGGTATAAATAAATTGGAAGCATATATATATATATGTCATTTCTTACGAATTAGCTTTGTGGCACCTTTGTGGCAGCTTTATGGCATAAGGTCTTGTGCAGCAGGGTCACCTTTCCCATGTGTTAAATTGGCAGGTTTCACACCTAGCAATGAAAAATTGGGTTTCCTGCACATAATGAAGTAAACTCTGGTCTACAACAGCTTATACCATAATAACTGAATTTATATTTAAGATGACACAATACTCCTTCTTGCATTTATTGCAATATACTAATACAGCTATTTCTCTTGATTTTATTTAGTGGCTGGAACCCTGTTTTAAGCCAGTGTTAACTCCAACCATGTAAATTTGATCAATGAATTGCCATAAATTAAAAAGCTAGCACTTGTTTTCCTTAACACATGCTGAGTCGTGCAACTGTGTAACTAGAAAAAACTTGCATCAGTTTCTTTACTTGCAGCAATTCACTGACATTTATGCTACTGCAGTTACCCTAGCAGGTGTAAGTAACAGGATTCTGGGTGTTCTTTGTCAAAATGTGGGTGAAGTGGAATGGAATTTGAAAGAAAGTATACAAAGCCCTGAACTGCCCAAAGGAACAGCACCTGATGCTACTACTATCTAGGATGCATAAAAAGGGTGTTAAATGCCTTGTAGATGGAGGTTTCCACTGAATAAACTGATTGCTTGCGAAGGGGAACATATACACCCTATTCAAAACAGGCAGAAAGTTTACTCACTAGAAAAGACAGCTGTTATGAAGATATAACAGAATGCTGGGCTTCAGCTGCAGGCCACGGATCGGGACAACATGCTCTGTTACTTCCCTCATATTCATCTCTTCTGCCCATTTTACTTTGATCTAGAACTACATTTGACCAATGCTTCTCCAGAATGATACTGTTTGAGAGGGTCTGGACCTAATTTTGGAATAGGGGGCATAGAAGAAATTCACACACAGGAAGAATGGACAGAGCAGAGGCAATATTTTAACTCCTTCTAAGAGTCCGACATAGCAAACTCCTGCTCCAGCACAAATGACATCTCTTTATAGAGGTTAGGACAGTTGCAAAAGATTCGTATATAGATTAATCTAAAAAAACACCTGATGTTGCTTTTTTGTCAAGCTACAGCAGTTCAGAGCTGGAGGCTTCATTCCAAGGCTCCTCCCTCTTCTTTCTGCCACACTTAGCATTCACATTGGCTAGAGTGCTCCCCCCATCCACATACTCCTAAAAACCCTGAGCAACCCAAGAGGTATGTGAATTTTAAACACAGTCATAATCATCCAAGAGACCGTAAAGCTATTGTGCCTTCCCAACTACCAGAGCCTACACGACACCAAACACTTCCAACTCACATTCTAACAAAAAGCACACACTATCAGGGAAACGTATACCACCTCTAGAACAAAATTGGCTCTCAACATGTTCTCAACTGGCCTGCACACGATTTAAAGGGGTCACGTGCCTACCAGTTAGCCCTTGCCGTAGGAAAAAAAAACATTCCTGCAACATTTGAAAACAATGGGAAGCCCAGGAACAGGCTAGCCTTCTAACAAAATCAGTTGTAAATCACACTAAAGCTGGGGGTTCTACATTACCTGGTTGGAATTTTTATCTGGAAAAAAAATAAGATTCCTATTAGAAAAAAACTGTCCCATTTTTCACTCCCAAAGTTCATATCTCAAGCTGTATTTTGAAGCAACCTTGGTTCAAGACCCTAGCTGTATGATCACAAAGGTCTGTGGTGTCCAAGTGAGATGCCAAGGCTGTCTTCCAGCAAGAATAAATACTTGGTTTCACAATGAAATTTATGCTATTTGAATAATGTACTGGAGAATATTAATCCTCCAGAAAAGACCATTTATAGCACTAGTTCTCTCTCTAAACAGATATCAAGTGCCTCATTTACAATACAGTCAGAAATAGAAAAACTTGAGAAACGGCACAAAATAGGCCACCTGTATATTTCAAGAAGAATGGTCTGCAGGGTATCCAAGAGTGAGTTTTGCTGGGTTTTGTTTGTTAGAAGATAAGGACTCAATTCAGAAGAGAAAAAAAAGTTGAAGATTCAGCACACACACCTGGAATATTTCACACTAGACAACATCAGAGGGAACAATCCTAGGTTCAGCCTTAGATGTGTGTTCAAGAGACAGCTCAAAGAGACTTAGGTCATAAGTTAAATTCTAGGATTTAAGCTCAATCATCTTGCTTGTAAGCAGAGTTGCACTATTTGAATGCTAAGAGCAGACATTTATGTAACCTAGAGCCTTGAGTTCTGAAACCTCTTCTACCCCTCTATGCAGGGCTGAGTCCTCATCCCCTGAGCAGGGCCCAGATTTCAGCTGAATTTTCCTTCCCATAATTTTAGAAACATCTTGCTGTCAAGAAAGGTCAACTCATTCTTTGTACATGTTTTGAACACAAGTCAGAAACCAGGCAAAATTCAAATTCCCTGGCTTTTGTTATAACCTAATCTCAGCCTACTGGCAGCAAAGAATTCACCGACCACATCAATTAACAGCATGTAGGCAGGGAATCAAAACAGCAGGTCCCCCCAAATGAGCAAGGACAGTCCATATGCACATTCTCCATCCCATCCCAGGTACAGTGTTCTTTGTCACTTGTACTTGAGACCCGGCTCTCTTCAACCTAAGGAGCCACGTTTATAAAATCCACAGCAGATTTGGGATGACTAGTACTTTCAGTGTTCAGCCCGGTACAGTTCTTCTGCGTATCACACAGTGGAGGCACGTGCACAAGAAGAACTTGCTTGTTAAAAACTAAATGTTACCAAGGGGGTGAATATCCACGATTTCATTGCCCCAGACAAGGAAAGAGATTTACCAAGAAATTTCCACTAAATCTGTTATAAAATACCTGTTTAAAGGCAAGAGCTAGAATTTGCCAACAATGAAATGCATTCTCCTGCCTGGTGTGAACAGGAAACAGTTCATGGGGGTCACAATGTGTCCTTAAAAAAAAAACAACACAGGAGACTCCCCCTGTTTTCTTCTGAGGGATGAAAAGGACAGCAGAGATGCTACTGGTCGGTGGAGATTTCTCTGTCTGGCTCCAGCTTGCTTGACTCTCCTGGAGAAGGAGTAGGTGGTGCAGAATGAGACACAGAGGGAATGCCATGCGCTACTATCCCCTCTCCTGGTGGTTCTGGCAGCCCAGGGTTTGCTACTCCCACGACTCCTGGGGGAAATCTGTCAGAAAAAGAAAACACAGGATGATCACATGCCCCTTTGGAGAGCATCCCCCTTGACAATTTCACAGCCCCCCCCCACTTCCCAACAGGGTAGGAAATTCTTCCCAAAAACAACATGCAGCGACTGCTGATGCAAAACGACACAAGCCTTCATTAGTCTCCACCCTCCAAGTGGCCAGGTTTGTTCTCTGCGCTCGAGTTTAGATGTTACAATCAACAGAAGTGCACCTACCTAGGAACCCCTCTGAAGGCCTCTGGTTCATTTCTGTGGGTGCTCAAGAACAACTATCTACTAGCACAGTGCTATTTCATTTCTGTGCAGAGTTTGCTACTAATGCAAGATAGATGGGAAAACTAGATTAAACCTTGCAGAAAGGAACTCTGAAAACATAGGCTACAGATAAGAAATTGGTTCATGGAAAAAGCTGTTCTTAAGAAAGTACCCGTTTCGCACCTGTAAGCTGCAGCTCCATTAAGCTCTGGGTGTACAGCTGCTGGATCAATACTGGACCACTGAGCCGCTAAAAGTAAGTATTCCTTATTAACACAGTTCCTCAAAGAATCAGGTATGTGACCTATAGCGAGGGGGGAAATGCAGAAGCAGATTATGTCAGTGCTAAATCCCCAGAACAAGGGAAACCTCCTGTAACTGCCTCCCTACATTAACACAAGACTGCAGAACTCAAGCAAAAGCCACAGAGCTAAAATATATACTGTACAGTCGATTTGAATGGGACAACACAAAATATGGGTTCTTCTTTCATCTTGGAGGAAAATTCATAAGAAAAAATTCCCTAAATTGCAGCATCTGCATACCTAATATTCCTGAGAAACAGCTTAAAAACCCTGACCATACATACGTTTATGCACATAAATATACTCCAAATATTAGGACAAGAGGACAAACTATAAATTAGGGGTGGATCCCAAAACCTTCCTTCCCTAACTCCTCAGCAACCTTGACATGATTCTTTAAAGCTTACACCTATGCAGGTATTTGTAAACAAGACTTCAATTTAAAAGTGTATTTTCAAGCTTAAATTCTGTATGTGTGCCTCTATGGCCAAGTGTATGTGCACATATGAAAGCATAACAAGAAAGAGGAAGATGGAATAGAGACACGTTATTCATTTGGTCATTCATTCATTCATTCATTTCATTTACATCCCACCCATCTGGCCAATTGGCCACTCATGTTGTGTATGTAAACCCCTTGAGCCAATGACTGCTGACACGCAGCCCCTGGACACTTTTAACCCTAAAGAGAACCCAGGTCTGAAAAGGGTATCCCTCCCTTTTCCTAAGAACTGACTACTGTTCTACCTGCACTGATAAATCAGTCCCGGGGGAGCAATCTCAGAAGCAACCACAAAGCTGTCTTCTTGATTACCTGTGATGGCTCTTCGGATCTCCTTAGCCGCATCCTCTCTAGACTCAATGGAAGCCTGTTCACTATACCAGGCTGTGTGAGGAGTACAGATCACATTAGGTGCATCTTTTAAGGGCCCATTTGCAAAGCTGTGATGTAGAGAAACAGGTATGTTTTTTATTATAATCCCCAGCAGCCTTAAGACCCAGAGTAGTGTCCTATTTTAAAGTAATTCAGAAGGGCAGTGTTAGTAGGAAGACAGCGTAGTAGTTGTTACCTGAATGGCTCGGATTCGTGCACATCCAATGCTGCCCCTCTGATCCTCCCCTCTTTTAGGGCTTGAGCAAGGGCCTTCTCTTCAACAAGTCCCCCACGAGCTGTATTCACCAAAAAACAGCCTTGACGCATCTGTAGGGAAAAATACAGAAGGGGTTACTCACGAGTTGTAAATAATTCCCTTGTTTCAAAATGGCACTTTGAGGGTGGGAGACTGCCAGAGACATTAAAAGAGTGCAATCCACACAGGTATGAGACAATCTGAGTAAATAAGAGTGCTGGTTTTATTACAAATTCTCTCACATGGAGTAAAGGAAAAATTCCCAATATACCCATCTGGGGCTCCAACAATTTCATTGCCACAGAAGACTGACACAAATTATAAACAGAAGGAAAACCACCAAAAAGGAATACATCTTTTAAAAAATACTATCATTTATGCCATCCAAGTAAGATATCCCACCCTCCCAATTCTCCCGGTCACTTTTTCATAGGTGAAAAAGGCATATGGTGCATGGAAAAAACTTACAACATCTGCACTACTGGACAGCACCATGTAAGAAGCAACATGAATGGAAAGTTCACGTAAGAAAAGTCAAGTCCATACTTAAACTGACTAGATTTTAAATTACAAAATTAGGTGACCCAGCTGTGGAAACCAGAAAGAGCATGGTGTGGAACTATTCAAAAATCACAAAAAGAAGCCTTTAATCAGTGGCAATCTCCCTTTGCCAATGATGTCCATCCTGTTATAGGGACAGATTTCACCTCCAACAGAATTTTGGCCAAGGAGATTCTCCTATGCAGACAGAACCCACACATTTATTTGTTACAGGCACTCTGTAATCATAGAAACCATCTGCTCTTATATTCCACAGAAAACTACTCAGCAGAAATGCAAGAAATACACCGCGCGCCAGCTGTCAAGAAATCTTTACAAAAGCAACATGTATTCCAAGCACCATGCAATGGTTAAGCACCTGTTTAATCGTGAAGTCGTTGATGAGGTGATGATTGTGCTCATTCAGACTGCAGTGCAGCGTGATGCAGTCGCTGTGCATCAGCAGGTCTTGCAGAGTGGCCATCCGCTGCAATCCCAGGGAACGCTCCACTCCATCAGGTAGATACGGATCGTAGAAAATCACATTGAAGCCAAATGGTTTTGCACGCAAGGCAACCGCTTGCCCAACTCGACCTTAGGGGGATAAAAACAGGTTCATATGAATAGGTTCCACTGTGGATAGTCTACATTGGCAGGGGACTGGAGTTGCTGTTTCTTGGGGTTAGGTCCATCTAGGATTTATTTATTTATTTATTTATTTATTTATTTATTTATTTATTTATTTATTGTACTTATATCACGCCCATCTTCTGGAACACAGAGCAGTTTGTTGTTAGCCACTACTGATTACTAGAAGAAGACCTGGAATTATCCACTAGACACAGGAAAGGGAAAAACTACAGCTCCTTTGAAGCTTTTGTTAACCCTTTTATAAGGGTTTGCCCAGGACGCTCAGAAGCACATTAGACACTGCTTCTGCTGACAGGACATTATCCTGGTAGGCTCACTCGGTCCACTCCTAACTTAGTCATTCTGACCAAAGTAGCGACATTTCGTACAGCTGCTATTAAAATTTGTGAAGGGAAGGTCTCAGCTAGAGTTCAGTTACAGTAGTAGTAAATTGCTTTATAGGCAGGGGTCCCAGGGACCGATAGTTTTAATAGGGTTTTAAGTAAGTACAGTGCCGATTATGCTTGAGCTTGATATTGTCTTCTACTGTATTATCTTATACGGCTGTTCATAGACAACTTCCATAGATAAATTGCAGAGGTAGAGGATTTATGATTAGACGGCTTAAGTATTGTTACATACACTGTTGCTGTGATGTTTTATGTACTTTTGCCTTGCTGGTCAATGACCGTAATAAAATTTTATTATTATTACAGCTTCTTTGAAGTAAAGTGACATAGGATGAGAAGAGAAATGGTGGACTTTCAAATCTTCCAAATAGTCTTTACAGGGAGACCTGCCCTGCCACAACAATAGCTATTTCTCAGTGGCCTGGCAGAAGTTCTTTGCAAGGACTGTAGGGAAATTTAGCCAAAAGGATGTACCAAAAGTTGCTAGAAATTTCAATTTTACCTGAACATTTTAAGGACAGCAATATAGTAAGATTAGTGCAAAAAATATCTTGTCAGGTTGGCTTTTATATTATATGAAACATACAAGTATGCTCCGGTCCAACAACAGCACCCTAAGATCACCGAAAGCAAACATGCCCTGCATTGAAAAGATTTCAGACATCTTCCGCTAAAAGATTTCAGCCAGTAAGAGCCTCTGGCAAAGACCTCAAAGAAGTACTATCAATCAGAATTCACAGTACTGTACTAACTAATTGAACAATGGATGCAACAGATGCAGTGCTTCCCCCCCCCCAGTCTCTCTCAGTGGGTATTCAAAGATGAACCATACAACAAGCAGAACAGAGAAAGAGATAAAGTTACCAAATGTTTGTTCAGCATCTAAAACCCAATTCTTGCCATTTGTCCATTTAAACATCAGCCTCTTTAAAAAGAGGACATTATCTTCTCACCCTGCAAGTTATCTGGCTAGAGTCACAAAAAACATGTTTCTCTAGCCTTCACTATGTACTATTCTAGGGCCTGAGTAAAATGAATTAAGGAACAAAACTCTTCTTCAGAGGCATTTGTTCTTTCCTTTCAGTTTGATGGTAAACACCCAGACTCCAAAGATGTCCGCTGGGTATGCTGGCTGAGGGGGGTTGTGAGAGCTGTGGCCTAAAAAGGGAGCCGTGACATGCTCTGGCTCCTTTACAAACCACAAGCAATGCCTTGCTGATTGCCCCACAAAGCAATTGTCACACATGAGAGGAGGAGAGGGACTGCTAGGCTCCTAAACTGATCAATCAGATCATTCGGCCCAAAGAGTCATGCCTCCCTAAATACTACCCCCTTCTTACCAAGACCAATGATGCCCAAGGTCTCTCCACGGATACGCACAGCACCCCCAGCTACTTCTCTGATCTGTTCCATGCTTGAGGCTCTGTTTCCTTCCCGCATGGCCTGGTGCAACCAGGTAACCCGCCGATAAAGATTCAGGATGTGGCAGAGGGTAGAATCAGCCGTCTCTTCCACAGAAGATGAAGGGATGTTGCACACTGCAATGCCTGGGGAGAAAGGGTTTTTTTTTAAAAAGACAAATATTATTGTCAAATAATCCATTAACAGAGAACAAGTATAAAAAGGAAAAAAAATCCAACACTCCAGGCCAATGAAATCATGACACTTCTTTTTTTATGCCAACACAATCATAAGGAAGAAGGGTGGAAATCATTTCGTGTTGTTGCTGAGGAAAACACTCCCTTACAAGTAATCTGTGAGGGCACACACTAGTGATCATACTGTTATGCTATTTCCTTTCTGTCTTTCAGATGCCCATTCTCTGTCTGTCTCTTGCTCCCCCCCCCATGCCCAGCAGGTTGCCAGGGAGGGGAAAATTGTTCCTGACAGCTATCTGATCAGTTGCAGGAGGGTTGTGGACCTTTATGGAATGCACACACATAACTGGTCTATATGGCTCATTCTTTCCTAATCCCAGCAAGCAGAAGCTGTACAACAGCTGAATATTTAAATGGTGTAGCTATACTCATTTTTGTAATCAATTGCCTAATTACAACACAAGGGTGGAATGCAATCCAAAAATGACGCAGAATTTAGGCAACTCATTATAACAGTCTATAGTATTGAACAGGACTATAAAAACTAAGGAAATCAGGAAAAAAAACATTTAGGCCAAGCTTTCACAGCAATCTAGAAAAGCAGGTGAACTGCAGAGTGCTTCAATGAGTCCATGCATATATAGAATTACTCTTATGTTTGCTTAGTTAGCTGTGTATATTCCGTAAACTGACAAACCATTAGTTGGGTCTACTTGTTCAATGAAGCAACACTTTGAGCCGCACACTACTTGCGTGAAAGTAATTTCAACCAAGACCAAAGAAACAGGATTAAAAATACTATATAAGCTATCATTTTAAAACCAAGGCAGCAACTAATAGAAGGGGCCCAAGGAAACCAATCATGGGGTGGGGGTGAGGCATAAGTGCGGTTACATGGGCAAATGGCATGAGTTTCAAGCCCCGCTGGGCAGCCTATTTCTCATATTCACTTCTTTTTTCCTGAAATAGGAATAGTTGAATGAATCCACAGGGCAATGCAGCAAAAAGAACACGTTGGCACATTGAACTATCTTCATAATACTGAGCATTCTTCTACTGAATTTTAAGTACCTGGTTGACCTCCAATTTAACTGCCTCCAAACTTCAAGAGGCAGTGAGTAATTATATTGCACTCTATGAATACAATTTTTTTTTTCCTGAAGAACAAAACACCCACACCCGCACCCGGATTACCATACCCAATTCTGCAGCTGACTTGATATCCACATTGTCATATCCACTGCCAATGCGCACAATGACCCGAAGAGCTTTGAATTTCTCTAGGTCTTGGCGCGACAAAGTAATGGTATGGTACATCAGAGCCCCAACAGCTTCATTTAGCACCTGTAGGAAAAAGAGTACAACTGGGTAACACTTGTTCCATAGCTAAACAGCTCGTCAGATCAGGACTGTGCAAATCCATTTTCTTTCTCCTCAGCAGAAAATATTCCCTCTCATTTCTAGCGAATGGTCCAGTCATGTATGTCCCAGGAGCCTTGGGCCCTCCTGATGTTTTGGACTACAACTCCCAGAATTCCAAGCCTGTATTTCCAATGGCAAAGGACTGTGGGAGTTGTTGTCCAAAACATCTGGAGGGCTGAAGTTTGGACATGCCTGCTGTAAAAAAAATCCCTCCCTTGAACATCGATGAACTGCAGAACACTCAGGGAAGGGTATTGCAAAGAGCTTGTGGATGGCAGGGGGCCAGGGGCGATGGCAGCAGCGGGGGGGCAGGGGTGTTGGCGGCGGGAGCAATGGGGGCAGGGATGGTGATGGCGGCAGCAGGGGTGGTGGTGAGAGGTGGGAGGCAGGGCCAGTGGCAGCGGGGGTGATGGTGGCAGCGGGAGAGCAGGGTGGCAGCTGTGGCGGTGGGGTAGCGGCTGCATTGGCGGCAGTGACGGGGGTGGGCAGCAGCCACAGAGGCGGGCCCAGGCCATGTTGCTGGGCCTGTTCAGTGTATCTGACAAGCAGGCCCAGCAAGCCGACTTGGACCCACCTCTGCAGCCACTGCATGTGCTGCTGGAAAACCCAAACAAGCTTCTGCCACCACTGCTGGACAGGGCGAGTGAGTGGGGGGGGGAATTCCCCCCCAACACAGGGACCTGGCAGGCAACCCGTGAAGGCGCCGCGGGCGACTGGTCACCCGCGGTCGACGTCTTGGGCAGCCCTGCTCTAGGAGGTTCTCCTGAGTTAATGACAAATTCGGGAGAGAGGTTCCTTTCCACTGAGCTTTTGCAGAAGACAGAAACAAATAAGCACGTCCCACGCTTCATCCAAAAGCACAGCAGAGTCAAGCTTAAAAGAGCAGCCCCATGGAGTTCACAGTGGGCTTTGGTCGGATCTGCAGGAGAAAGAGGGTTGGAAGCAAGTGCAAGTAATGATCATCTACGAAAGCAAAAACTAGGAGGCTCCAGAATTAGATCTCTAGCTATTAGAATGTGAGGTTCTGCCTTTGTTTTGGTGCATTTACCTTTTCATGAATTTCCTGAGTTGACTGTGCATCACAGAAAGCCACAGTCGCTACATCCTTCAGGATAGGCATCTCTACAGTACAATCCCTGCCATCAAGAAGGGCAACCAATGGACGGGCTGGCATTGGGCCATTACCAATGGGAGGCCTGATACCTAAAGAATAAAAACACACCTTAGTTAGCTCCCAATATAAAACCAAACAAACATGTGTACTAGTCCTAATGCAGTGGTGGTCAGACTGACAGTGGAAACAAACAGCATCCTAATTGTAAGGGCTGGGAAGAGGTATAGCTCAGGAGTAAATCATATACTTTTCATCTCTAAGTGATCATGTTTCATTCCGCCAAATGCCACTTGCACCTATGAAAGAACCCCATCATTATTGTGTTTACAAGTGATACACCATGCTATCAATTTCTTACAGAATTTATATGGAATAGGTACTTCTGTAGTACTGTTTATAGAAAACCTCATATTTAACATTTTGCATGCTTGTTTTAATTCAAAATGCTATTCAATATTCTATTTTTGATGTTCAGCACTCTTACAAATATAATCAAAATATTATACTTTGATAAATTATTTGAGTTTTCATGGGTCTCCCTAATATTTTCATGGATTTCTCTGAAAGTATAACAATTCATTGTTATATTTCCAGGGATATTCCTATATTCTGTCATTGCCAGTCACCTTTGCCACCTCAAAGGTAAGTAATTATCTGAACAAGAGGTTTCATTAAAGTTGCTGTATATAGAAGAAAGAACTCCCTATGAATGTACTTTCTGATTTGTTATTATATAAACCAGTGGCAGCAAACCTTTGGCACTCCAGATGTTTTGGACCACAACTCTCATAGTCCTTTGTTATTGGAAATCTAGGCTCGGAATTCTGGGAGTTGTGGTCCAAAACATTGTCTAATGGAACAGGAGGAAAGGATTTGAGAACTACCAGAAAAAAATCCACCTGAAAATCCTCAAGAGCTGTGGCCAATCAGGGTAGATGCTACTAGACTAGAACTCAATAACCTCAGAATGTACAGTAACTTCTTGTGCTGCTTTTAAATTATAGGTTTGAGACATGAAACCGGTAAACTTCCTTTAACAGTTCTGATGTTTGGTAGTTCATATACTTTTTAAAGTCAAAGGCCTATACAGTATTCGTTATTGACAACCCATTTGCGCAAGCAGGCAGGTTGGGAGATATACATAGGAAAATAAAACTGGAAGACGTAGTATTGAAACAGAAAAAAAAGACATGGAGGCATAATGAACATATATCATTTATCACTGCAAAGTTATATAGATCAAGATTTTTTTAAAAACTGTAACAGGACAAGCCTCCCTCCAAGAAGAACCCACTTCCTTCATATTCAAAAAAAGCTGACTGGACAGCTTAGCGCTCAAGGTATTGGCCTGCAGAGGCAGAGGATGAGAGTTCAATGCCACCCTGTGCATCCCACAAGTCAGTCCGTGTGACTTTTGGGCAAGGGCCACCGTTCCAGGGCGCTCCCAGAAGAAGGGAATGGCAAACTACTTGGTTGCGCTCCACCTAGCTGGAAGTTTGAGTCATGGCAACTGAACTTCTTTTCTTGTTAGGTCAAAACGCTTTGCTATTCATCCAAGTACTGTAGCTTCTTCACTCTGAAGAAGGTTGATTGGGTACCTCCAACTTATACTCCATACTGATTTCACAGAATGATAAATAGGAGAGAGACTGTGGCTAAATCCTCCACCCCTCTCGAGAGACAGCAATGTTCTGTACACACATAAAAGACCTCCCGGACCCCTCTCTCAAACCAACTATCTTCTCCGTCCAAGAGGTGTACATCTCCATCATTGAATGAGTGTCCTTTGTTCTTCAAATAAAAGTACACTGCTCATTTCATCCCTGAGCTGTTGCCACTCCTGTCATAGTCCATCTTCCTATTTTATTTAGGAGGATTTAGGCACAATCTGTCTCCTAGTAATCATGCTACTCTTTCATTTATCCCCAGAATAATCAGGACCAGTCCACACCTCAACCCGGAAGGCCACTGTAAGCAACCCATGCTTAATGGGTGTTGAGAAGGGCTGCAGAGGTGTGAGTTTCACACATCCCTGGCCATTGTCCATCTAATGAGCCTGTTAAGACCAGGGTGAAGTGAAACCAGGTTGGAGTATAAATTGGAGGTCTCCCAGCAATCTTCCTCAGATTGAAGAAGCTACTTGGATGAGAAGCGGAACCTTTCTGTCTCTCAAGAAAAGAAGTCCAGTTGCCATGACCCAGATAATCTCACCTGGATAATCGAGAATCTTCACAGTCATACTCTGTACCAAGAAAACCCTGGAAAGAGTTGCTGCAAGTCAGAACTGACTTGATGGCACACAGTTATTACAGTCAAAAACACTAAGACACTTAACCAGGAGAAAAGATCCACAGATTTTGACTGCTTTCATTTGGCTAACCAAATATGTGTATTTCCTAGGATATTTCTACAGCATGAAAGTAGGGTTGCTAATTCCTTCAATTCTAAGCTTTGGGCTGCAGTCAGGAAACAAAACAAAAGCCCCTGCCTTCAACAGGTCAGAATGGTAAGCAAAGAAGATGAGGTAAAGACCCATGCCCGTGCCTCCCATCTCTCTAGCCATGGGAAAACAGAGGTGCTTCAGTGGCTTTGCTTCTGAACAAGCCAACGTACAGGGGCTCCACACTCCTGATCCTGCATCCAGGAAATGAAGGCACCTTGGATCACTCATGGAAAGACAGTGCCTTGGACTCATCTCATGTGGCACACACAGCCTGGCTTTCACCATGGTAAGGGAGTGAGCAAGATCATCAGCCTTTCCATGGGAATAAAAACCAGTGAATTCAGCAGAACTTACTACTTGAAAAATGAATGAAAAGAAAAGCAAGTACAGGAGCATGCCATAATACAGGATGAAGTCCATTTGTATGATAGAGCTCAGTCTTCTCCCGGCACAGGTGCATCCAAATGGAACAGAAAAGTGTCAACAGGAGGCTTTGAGAGAAAATGCCCCAGAAACAAAACACTTCTAAAATAATTACTGGTACAATACCCACCTGCCTCCCTACTTAAGAGGGAGGAGATGTGTCAGGTAGGTGTTTCTTGTCATCACAAAACCAGAATGACTACAAAGATGAGAGAATTTAAGCACTCTGCTTCTTGGATCAGTCACAACGAACTGGAAAGGAGTGAGAAGGGAAACACCTGCACCAGCAATTTCCTGAATCTCCCACAGATAGTAAGTAGTAGATCTTTGATTACTTGCTTAGCAGCACCTCAGACAACAGGACACTACACCCAGCCCACGGCATATCCTTCAAGGTTCACCTCTTACATCTAAACATCCTAATTAGAAACCACAGTCAAACAGCACAAATCAATCACTGTGTAACAAACATATCAAAGAAGAGCTCAGCTAACAAGACAGGGCTTTCTTTACCATTCTTTCCAGTTGCAGGTACTCACATATTCCCTGATGAATGTTTAATATTTCCTTTTTCCCCCTATAATTTTTCAACATGTCTGTCTAAAATAGCCTTGCAGGTTCCCCTTAATCCAGAAAAAATAATAATGAGATCCACTGTGGTGCAATGGGTACAATGATAAAATAAGTTTAAGATAATACGATGTGACTTAATAACACATAGCACACATTTCAAGTTTGCCAGATTCCAGTTCATTATCACTTCACATCATTGCACCAGGAGTCACATCAATATCCACAAAAACTACACTCAGCCAACAAACAGAGGGAACTGATGTTGTGTAGAGTTAGAAAGCCTTTGTTTGAAGAATGGGGGTGTGACTTAAAAAGCAGCTTTTACAACTGCCCTTCCTGCCTGTTGTACGATTTCTGCCCTGGCTGCAACACCATCTACAGTAGCTGTGGATTTTAAGAACATCTAAAAATTACATCCTGGTAAAGCACATCTTTTACCATGTCTGAACTTTTGGGACCTGCTTTGAAGAAGAGTTATTTAAAATCAAAAGCTTGCAATGTTCCTTGTTTTTTATTTTTAGCAGTGACCTATAAAGGTATCGTCTGTAACCTATTACAACAACTATCTGTCAGTGATATTACCGATTTCCCTTAAAAACTTAGTATATCCTACTCATTACTAAATTCATGAGGCATCTACCAGAAACATCAACTCTCTCTGGAAGTGTCCAAAATCAGGGTTCTGTACATTCAAAGTGGGAGTGTCTGAGAAGGCACAGGTCACAAACTTCGGTTCCTAACGACCCCACCCCCACCCCTTTGTTGGGGGGGGGGGGTACATATACCTACTCACTCTGCCAGGGTTCAAGCTACCAATTTCGCTTTGCTCCGGAACTGAGGCTCTCTAGAAGCGACTCTGTGATTTCAACAAGCATCCCCGAAAGGCTGGAGCTTCCCCCAGATCCTGGAATATCCTCCACTCCAAGATCTCCACGCCCTCTCTGCTGTCATTTTGATCTAGATCTACATCACGAGTAGCTACCACTCCCGGGGCTGCTCCTGGAGGGCAGGGGGAGTGGGGTGGGTGCGGAGGGGGGGGGAGAGTGGCAATGGGACCACTTGCCCCCAGTGGGCTCCATCCACGTCCCCCGGGGCCGGTGGCGGTGACCGATTTACCCAAGGAGGGCGCGCTTAATAAACCAAAACCTCTCTTGGTCATTTCAATAATTGTGCTCGACAGGAAGCAAGAGGCAAGTAACGGGCCGCTTTTGGAGAGGAAAGGGCGGGAGGCCGTGCAGTCGGCGAGAGGGTAAGTTAGGGCACCTTTTTTGGAACCGTTCTTGGGGGGGGGGTGTCTGGGTTATCCGCGCCACACCCCCCCCCCCAAAAAAAAGCCGCTCCGCGCCCCCACCTCCGCCTTGGCAGGGCGTGCGTGCGTGCAAGCGAGGGAACCCGGGACACGCGATCCCGGTCCCGCGGGCTGGGCAGCAGGAGGCCTCCTCCCCACCCACCCACCCAGCCACCCACCCACCCGGCGTCCGCTCCGCCTGAGCTTCGGGGGTGGCGCGCGTTACCTTCACAGATGCGGTCCAGTCTCTGGCGCTTCACTTTGTGCCTGTCCATGGGACACGCCGAGCAGGGGGGCCCCCCGCGCCACACTCACTCTCTCTCGGGCGGGCCTCGGCGGGGAGGGAAGGAGGAAGGGAAGGAGGGAGGCCTCGGCGAACTTGGCCCAGCCCCGCTCGGAGCAGGGAAGGGGCGAAGTGGCCGCCGAGGAGGAGGAGGAGGAGGAGGAGGAGGGCCTCGGGAGGACGCTGCGGGGTGGTGGGGAGGCCGGGCCCGGGCTCGACGGATGGGCGAGGCCTTCCTCTCCTCTCTCTCTCTCTTTTCCCTGTCGCCGCGCGGCCCTGCCTCCTTCTCTCCGCCACCGGCCTCCAGAAAGGAAGCGGAAGGGCTGGCCTCCCTCCCCCCCCCTCCCCGGTCGGCGGAGAGCCAGGCTCCCACGAAGCAGGAGAGCGGCCGCAGGCCCTGCCGCACCATAGAGTACAGGGCGGCTAGAGCGGCCCAACCAGGACCGTGTCTCTCTCTCTCTCTCTCGCTCGCTCCCTTTCCCGCTTCTCCTCCAGGAACGTCGGGTTATAAATTTCCCCGCAAACGTCATTCCTTTCCTCCCTCTCTTCCCCCCCTCCCCCCCCCGCGGAAGCTCCCGAGGCCCTCCAATCGGATCCTTCTGCGAGTCATGGAACGAACGGGTGACAGCGGGGGGGGGGTGTGTTGGCTCAGTTTAAGTAGTAGCAGTAGTAGTGGGTGAGGCTGTGTGGTGCAAAGGATGGAGAGTGACGTAGTAGGACTAAGGAAGAAGCTCGGGTTCGAATCCCCGCGGCGGCCGCAGACAAAAAAACAAAAACGTCGGGAGCAGAGGCAGGAATTAGTCGGAAACGCCCCTTCAATCTTTTCCTTTCCTTGCTTCGGAAGCCATGATAATAGGGGTCGCCGGGACTGAGACGACTTGGCGGCGCAGGACAAAAGACGCAGGTGTCGGCGACGCCTTGTTTTGTGATATGTTTTTCTCCTTCAGGAGTCCCACCAACCCCCACAACGAAAGCAATGGGGGAATCCCACCTCACCCACCACGACTCCTCTGCGGGTTTTTTTTCTATTTCTCCAATGTCTCCGGCGCAAGCAGATCGAGTAATGACATCTGAGAAGCCTACCGAATTCACCTTTCCGAGCACGTAGCTATCCCCTTTGCCTACAGTCTCACCCCCACACCATGACACGTTTCAGCTTTTGTATCAACTGGTATGGTTCAACATCGGGAGAGAAGGCTGTTGGGAGATTAGACACGTTGGGTTTCCGGCCACTTTTGCCACCTTTTAAAAGGAGCAAGCGCCTTTCCCTGTTGAAGTCCAATAGTGGCAGCAATAAATCCTCACATTTAGATGTTCTGATAGCCTCTTATCAATGTAATATTTGCATTTTCATTTGCTAGCCCAAGTGGGTATCTCTGTTTTTGTTGGGTCTTCCAGTTGCTCCCTTTCAAGAGATGCTCAAAAGTTATTTGCCATGTTTTTTTTTAAGAGTGAAATGAATGACATTCTATTAGTAGGTGGCTATCAGTTGAAATACTCAAAAAACATTTTTGAAAAATACAAGTTGGCTGATGCTCCCTTTTCCCTTCCTGCTACAATACAGAATTGTATTTTAATCAGTCACAGGAAAGCAGGCTCATCCTCTCAGCAGAAGAATTTGGTGAGTGGCATGATCATTTAACACAGCAACAGAAAGCCTCCAACCTTGACTGTTTTATTTTAAATTTTTAATAGGTACCTTTTACCTCATACCAATCTTACCATTTCTACATATTGGGACAACTGAAGTCTATGTAGAACTCTTGCATCTGTCTTGAAGGATTGTGTGTGTGTGTGTGTTTTGATGCTGGGAGGCCCATAGAGATTGTTGAGGTAGAACTGCTGCCAAAGTTCATCTTCTACACCTTTTGGCAGGATTTTTGTCACACCATCCCAGAGATATGCAACTTTCCTTTAGCATTTTTTTCTTTTTTTAATACAAAAGAAACAAGCAGACAAAACCCCGTTGGTCCCATTGCCACTCTCCCCTCTGCACCCACCCCACCCCCCTTGCCCTCACCCGGGAACACAGCCTGTTCTCGCTGCTGACCCCAGAGTCAGTTTTGCAAAAAGACACCCAAGTCCCTAGTTCTCTTCGATTAAATTTAGGTCAAGGTCACTAAAGTCTGGTTGGAAAAGTGTTCTTTTGCTTGCTAAATTCCAATTTAGTCGACTTGCTGCTGCCGCTGCTGCTGCTTCCTCCTCCTCGTCCTCCTCTTCTTCACTTTCACTAAGCACCTGGATGTAATTGTTGATGGGACTGCAGGAAGCTGAGGGTGCTTGTGGGCTGCAATCCAAGAGCCAGGATGGATAGCCACCTTCCTCAGAGTTCTCTAACTGACAGACACCTCCTGCAAATGGCTTCTGGAAAAAGAAAAACACAACAAGAGGCATTTATGTACCAACACACCTTTCCTCCTTTGCTACTGTATTGTAATAATGAGAGTTAATAGCTATACTTACAATTGGTTGCACTAATAACTATGGTTTTCTATCATGTCTGGCTCTCTTGCAGTTAAACCAACTGCAGGTTATTTAAAAAAGGGAGATCTCCCTGCTGAGTGTTGGAAAGAAAAGGGTAGCACACAGGCCTGAATTTCTAAAAACCGCTTGAATTACAAATCTAAGCTGCCAAATGTGCAGCTGGGCATTTCTTTCAAACTATTCTTCAAAAACTTCCTAAATCACTCTTGCTTCACATAACTTTCAGTATCACCTTAGTTTCCCCTTCACATTTGGATCCATGTCATCTTCAACTAGTCCTCCATCCATCATTGCTTCTCTAATAGGCAAGCCCCACTAATTTCAACACTTTTTACATTATGTTTTAAAGGAATAAGCTATTTTTGGTTTTCTACAAGGAGCCTCATGGCACAGTGGTTAAATGCCTGTATTGCAGCTATAACTGTGCTCATGGTTGACTCAGCCTTCTATCCTTCTGAGGTCAGTAAAATGAGTACCCAGCCTGCTGGGGGCGGGGAGAGAATGTGCAGCCTGCATAATTAAGTTGTAAACCGCCCAGAGAGTGCTTGAAGTGCTATGGGGCAGCATATAAGCAGAACACTTCTGCTTTAATTTTCTGTGTGGATTATCATGGTTTGAAATGGCTGCAGGTTCTTGCAGCAATCATTTGAGATGCACCTACAGTTGGTGAAACACATAGTCTACAGTAGGATGTGCACTTTAGTTTCATGTGTAAAACCAGTAAATATAAATTCTGTGCATTACCCCAGCCCAGTCCCAGTGACTCTTCAGCTTTGTGGAACCCTAAGCCCAATGCTGCCACTAAATAAATTGAAAGCAATAGGTTAGCTTGCTGCATGTTAAAAAAATCAATTATTCCTGCAGTGTACGCAAATGAACCATGCCCTAGGACAGTGTTGGCGAACCTATGGCACGGGTGCCAAAGGTGGCACTCGGAGCCCTTTCTGTGGCCCTCAACATCGCCCCTTCACAGCCATCTGTATTCTGGTTCAATTGCTGTATTGGCGCTTTGCGAATAATTAGTGGGTTGTTAATCACAGTTTGGGCACTCGGTCTCTAAAATGTTTAGAGATGGGCACGACCAGGAAAAATTACGTTTTGAGTTGTTGTGTGTCGGAGCCGGCCCGTTTTGGCTCGTTTCAGTTTTTTGCGAAATTTTCCAAAAAATTGTCGTTTCGTTTGTCGGTTTTTCGTCTGTCGTTAGTACTGGTTTTGGGGGGGGGCTCCTGGAGGCACCTCTCTGGGGTGGGTGCCTCCTCTGGCCCGCCATGAAGGGAAAGCGGACTCCTGGAGGCACCTCTCTGGGGTGGGTGCCTCCTCTGACCCGCTACAAAATGGCATGCATAACCAATTGGATATGCATACCATTAAGTTGCAGTTGCAGCAGGGAGAGCCACCTCTCTTTCGGGTGCCTCTGTGACTCACTGCCTGCAGTGCACTTGGGCTGGGGAACGAAGTGAGAGAGGACCCCTACGGGCGCCCGCTGTGACTCACTAAGAAGGGAAGTGTACTTGCTGTAGTGCAATGCGAGTACACAGATCTGGCTTGGGGTTAGGGGTTAGCGCAAGGGCTAGGCTTAGGGTTACTGGTAAGGTTAGGATGAGTTACTGGGGTGCACCTCTGGGTGCCTTTCTGACCCACTAAGAAGGACAGTGTACTGGCGTATGGGTTAGGGTTAGGGTTAGGGTTCAGGCTAGGGTTAGTGGGCTTTTTATGCCCGACTGGCACATCCCAGAAGTCTCGGTCAAAACCTGGCCAAGTGGCCATGCAATTGGTGGAATGGCTCCAAAGATTTGCATGGTCCACTCCCATGGCCAGCCCATCATTGCGCAGGTGTAAAAAAATAAAAATAAAAATAAAATAAAATAAAATCAATGGAGACGTTTTGTTGCAAGAAAAACCCACTGCTGCTACTGTAAAAATTCAGGCAGTTTTAAAATAGCTATTTTCGCATGTTTCTGTGGTGCTTTGGTGTGTTTTTGGACCACGCAATTTCAAAATAAATATTGCGGTCGCCCCATTTTGGATCCCCCGCCCGCCCCGCATGGCATGGCGAGACAACGAGGATGCGCAGCCCAGGAGAGGAGAGGGGGGGAGGGCCCCCAGAAACCACCCTTCTGGTAGGTGCCCTCACTGAGGCAGGCATATTTTTGCCTGCTTTTTTTGGCCAGGAATCGGGTTTTTTTTTTTTTAAAACTTTTTTTCTGTGCCGCTTGGCATCACGCGATTGCTGCGATGCCAGGAACGACAACGACAAATCAGACCCAATTTTTCTTTAGTCGGTTTGAGTTCGAGTTCTGGCGGAGTAATTGTTGTTACCGTTTCCGTTACGTAATGGAAACGAGAAATGGAAACGGAAACGAGAATTTTGCCAAGTCATGCCCATGTCTAAAAATGTTTGCCACCGCTGCCCTAGGATCATAATGTGGATAGTATTTAAGGACAAATGAGTTCTGCTACATAGGCAATTCCTTTGCTGCATTTCAGCAGCAGATAGGTTTTTGTTGCCTTCCGCATTCCACCATTTCCCCTTTCCTACGAACATAAAAGACAGGCTTTGATCAAATGTCCTCACTTGTCTAAAGCCCAGAGGATGGGCTTCAGAGTTTGTCCCTACCTGATTCATCTTGTAGAAATCAAGCGAGGGCCTCTGCCACCTCACATCCTCATCGTGGCGCCGCTTCAGACCACACTTCCGGGTGTCCAAATCGCAGGGTTGTGAGCGGCTCCGAGGGAGGCTGTGCTGGTGCCGAAGCAGCTCTGGCGTCGAGGTGGTAGAGCTTCGCTGGGAGGGCAAGAATCTGACAGGGGAGAGGGAGAAACGTCTTTGCAAAGGGTAGGGCTGTAAAGTCTCTCCCGGCTCCCATGGGACACTCGCTGGCGATTCTCGGGAGAGAGCCAGACTGAAAAAAGGTGGGCTTTGGCCACAACTAGCACCATCTTGAACGCCCTGATGAGAGGCACTGGGGGCAGGGTTGAAGCAAAGTCTGTTGGCTCCCTGGGCCACAGTCTGAGGCTGCGCTGCTAAAGTGTCCCCTCCAGGATGGTCCCGGCGTTTTATGTGTGTCCACACTTTGGAGCCCAGGGGCCTCCAGACTGCCTGCCAACGAGAGAGATCTTCGGGCACCGAGAGTGAACGGCAGTGCCTTTTGGTGGGGGGCACAGAAGCCTTTTCGGAGACGACGGAGCTGGTGGCCAGTGTTTGGGATGCTGGGCTGTTGTTCTGCGGGCCGGCGTCTGGGTTGCAGAGGGGCAGGGGAAGGCTCACGCTGGAGTGCTGGTAAAGACCTCGGTTGTCCTGAAGATGGATCTTTGGACAGGGAGTCAGGTCCCTCCATGAAGCTCCCTCTGCAAGAAATAGTATCAAACAGAAATTTTTATGACAAAGGCTTCAGTTGCCACAAACATCTATATCCTAAATACCCAGTTCTAGCCTACGGCCCATGAGGCATTAGCATTCCTTGCTGCCTTGTTTTTCATGAAATAGGACCATATGGGGAGCCCATTCACCAGCCCTCCCTCTGAAAGTTGCTGCTACCTGCTATAGGTTATTTTTCAGTTGTAAACATAATGCACAGCTCTGCATGCGCAACCCAAGACCTTATCAGCAGTGGCCAATCATCACTGATTGAGGGCCTCCTTTCATGATACTGAGGTGCACGCAACTTGTATACGGTGAGATCAAGTCGCATACATGTCAAAGTCACAAAAGGATGGCTTTACTCAGTGGCAGTGTGCTGCTCCTGATAGCATTATACCCTCTGTTCACACAGAGCTACAGTCTTCATTACAGTAGGACCCCCGTATCCACTGATCCATTAACCACTGATTCAGTTATCCACAGTTGGCAGAGGAAATAAATAAATAAATAAATCAGCAGCCATAAAGCAATCTACTGTAACAAAAATCAGCTGTAAAGCAGGTTACTGTCATAAAAGAGCAGCCGGAAAGCAAGCTACTGTTGCATTTAACTGTTTTTTGCATTTAACTGGTTTTGGCATTCTCTCTTATCCACGGTTTTCGTTATCCAAGAGAAGGCCTGGAACCTATCCCCAGTGGATACTGAGGTCCTACTGTACTCTAAAATAAATCACAATGACAAGAGGTAAGGGATAGTCTTCCCCAGGTGCATAATGGCACTTGATTACTTGATCATGCAGGAAAGAAGTTGTTTGTTGATCAGTGAAGGAAAATAAAACCACTGGGGACAAGCAAGTTTTAATTTTAAATACAACCTAGTTATACTTAGAGCAAGATGTCAGGGACACAGAGATTAAAACATCCTTGCTTCCCTAAGATTTTCTTCCACTGGCCACAGTGAGTAAGCACAAATGTAACTAAAGCACAGTTGGAGGCTTAACACTTTCTGCTTTTTTCAAGTGTTTCCATGTTTACTACTGCTAAAGACTACTTGCAACTTCACACATTAAGTATCTAGTGCTTTTTAAAAAGATGCATGTCTCTTTAATGAGCACATTATAAAATTTTCTAACTCCTTGCTGTCTGATATTTTCAGAAGAATAATTCAAGAAGCAGTCTCCTGTGCTTTGAACATGATTTTCTTCCACTGACGCTGTTTTAATGTAATGACTTCATTCTGAGATTCCTTTTCTCGTCACTCAGCAGAGGTACAGAAATAGCCACAGCTATCTATTAGTGACAGTCCTCAAGTGAGTTGACTGAGTCAAGATATATGTAGTGACCAGCTGTCTGTTATCTATGATATCATCTTCTAGAACCGACAAAGAGTTGATATGAACAATAAGTGAAAATATATAAAGGAATAAGAGTCAGTGTCAAACTTGTGAACAGAAATGAAGAGGACCAATGCAAAGGTTAGAAGCAAAGACAGTACTTCAGCAAGGGGAAGGAACACAAACACAAAACCAAGATTTCAGATAGGACAGAAAGGAGCACTGAAAGTCTATCTATGCTCCAAACTGGTTTTATGTAGTAACAGCCAGAAGCCCTGCAGAATGTTAAGGTAACAAATGTATTCTCCCATACTTTTTAGCTCACCCTACCACCTTGATCACAATAATCTCATCTGTTCCCACCAGCTAAATTCTGTCAGACCAGCATAGGAGACCACAGAGGAATATATCTCCATGTTGAGCTATGAAACAATTCTGGCTGAAACTCAGGACTGCCACAGCCACTAAATTTCTTAGGCTACATGGAAAAATTGTTTGTCTCAATCTAAGTGTTGAATGGGCCCAAGCCCACTGAATTAACACGTGGACAGTAAATATGTATGTATCTAAAGAAGAGTGTGTGCTGCAAACAAAAATATAAGTTCAAGCTATTCTATTCAATGCTTGAATAGAATAGAACACTCTGAATTGCTGCTTTACTTTTTTCAAGATCTACAAAAAATTCTACAAACACTGTTTGTAGGTTATGTAACTTGTAGCAGCGTTCCAGGGTTGCATTTGAGCCAATAGCAGCCAAAGTTAACCAAGAGGTAACTTATCAATAATGGCCTATCCCGAAATGTTTGTTGGTGTTGTTACGTGCCATCGAGTTGCTTCCAACTTATAATCACGAACAGGATTTTTGAGATATGTGGATTGTTCGAGGTGTGATTTAGCGTTGCGACATCCCATTGAGTTTTCACAGCTGAGCAGAGGTTCAAATCCAGATCCCCTCAATCCTATTTTGGCACTCTGTTACATTACACTGTCTCTCCTTATGTGTTCAAACAATCAGAATACCAGTGGAGGGAGTCAATCATATATGTAACATTTAAATATGATTAGTATCTATATGGATATTGCATATAGATAAAGCATTGATGTTTGCCAATAAAGAAATGGATACCGAAAAATAGAATATTGGGGGAAAATAACTTTAAAAACTATTAATGCACCACTTTCCCCATACTATCCAGGTAATCTCATTCCTCTGTTCCTCAAAAGAATAATGATATTTGTTTCATCCAAGACAGCCACTCACATATTTGGACAGTCTCCCTAACTTTAATTCTGCTTAAATGTTTGTTACTAAAGTATACCTAATACTGCTCCTATATCTTCCATCAAGCTTTCATTTAAGAACGGCAGTGGTGTCATAAAATACATCACCTCTAGAAAGGGACCCGGAGAGCAGGCCAATATTGCTAGCAGTTGGCTGCACATAGGAGAATACTGTGATTTTAAAAAGGATAGACAAGACAGAAACAGATGTAGGCACAAAAGGTGGAGGTCCAGCCAGATGCTCTTACCAGGCGCTATCTGGAAGGGGCTGCCACAGCTGGCCACATCAGCATGATCAGGCAAAGGCTAGGGAGGGAAACACAAGGAGTCACCACATCACAGCAAGGATCAGCATCTTATAAGCACCTCTGGCTCTGGAGTTACCACCACATGAGCTATCGCTACATCCCAGGATAAGCTATGGGATTCCATCAACATTCAGATATCATGCGTTATCTGAATTCCCCCAGTTCCTGTGACACTCCCCAGGGTCCCCTGCTGGCCACCACAGTCACAAAACGTGGCTGGACGTCTAAGTTTGGCTTTTAAAACTTCGATTTTGTGGGGCTGTGCTAGCGATTGTTTTCAGGAGCCAATCTGTCATTTGGTGAACGAGTCGGCAAATGAAATTCAAAACAACAAGAAGAACAACACATATACACACACACATGCACAATGACTCCCAACTCCACCCATCTTAGGACCTACTCTGTCCACAGGAAAGGTTTCTAAAACTTGCTTTAATCTGAACATTAAAACCGCAGTTGGAGAGAATCGTTAAATAGAAACTCGGACTTCCTCCAGTTTGGCTGATAGTTCTTTCTATTGTGTTACCCTTCTATTCTAGAAGCGTCATCTATGGAAACTTCAAATATCTTTAAATCTTTCTCTTAAGTGTCCTGCCTAAATATTATTTATTGACAGAAGTCCTGTTGTACAGCTCTGTGTGTACAAAGAGAATGATGTCGACCATAGTGGCAAGTCACTGCCGACTCAAGTCTTCCTATGGCAATTTCAGGGTACACGTGCCTTTGTTGCAGGCAGCCCAAATCACCAAAGATTGCCTTGAATCAGTCACATGTTCATGGCAATATCATTCCCTTTGCGCACAGAGAGCTGTGCAACAGAATTCCGGGCAATAAGAAAGGTCTCGGGATGCTCCTCGCAACATCTGACTAAGTGAAGTTAGACCAATGCATTTTAAATTATTGATCTGAATTTTTACTGTTCTCCACCACGCCATTCTTTAGTGGAGCATCTAGTTTGACCAAAAGTAAAATAAAATAAATATATATTTTTAAAATGCTACCTCTCTTAATGTACAGGAGAGGAAGCCATCAGACAAAATAAATGACACATCCCTTTTACTAATCCAGCAATGAGCTAGTATCTAATCATCCCTTCCCCCCTATCTCTTGCTTATATGCTCTTAACTAAAATCTCAAGGGCACAGAAACAGTTACAGGAAGGACTCAATTAGCCATCTTCACAACCACTGCCCCATAACAGTGTTTTGCTTCCTGTAGTACTGACACAGCAACATGTCCCCCCCCCTTTTTTTTTTGCTTTTATTTAGGAAGTTAAAGCTGACAAAGGTTCCACTCCAAAAATTAGCTTCTGCTACAGGGCTTCATTTGCTCAAATAACATTATGCTCTTTATTGTACCTTCCCTGCAAAAGCTTCATTAGGCCACATCCCATTCTTGGAAGTCTACACCTCAGTGTTCAAACTTCTGTATGGAAAAGATGAGTTCTGTTCCTGGCTGCACCTGCAGTGACTTTGTGTTGATTTAACTTGCACGTTCACCATGGACTCCAGACCTAAAAAGAATTAGGAAGTACATGCTTCATATTTCACTGAAACACTCCTTTTAAAGTTTCAAATTCAAACACGTTTCTCTTGGGGTTTTCAACTCAGGCCTCCTCTCCTGAGGTTACAGACACAATTTGTAGAGAAGATTTCCTTGCAAAGCTAATTTTGCTCCCATTAAAATAAATGGAGAAAGTACAGATCAAGAAATGCTTTAGATTTAATACACAAACAGGGTAATTGGGAAACAAACCAGATCAAGTGCGTGCACACAAAGTAAAGGTTGGTGGAAAACCTGGAAAATTGCACACCCATTCCCTTTATGAAAAAGTAAAGGTAAAGGTTCCCCCCGCACATGCATGCTAGTCATGTCCGACTCTAGGGGCAGTGCTCATCTCTGTATTCAAGCCGAAGAGCCAGTGTTGTGCAAGTCCATGGCCACGTGGCCAGCATGGCTGCAGGGAAACACTGTTTTACCTTCCCGCTTTTTAGGGTGGTACCTATTTATCTACTTGCATTTTACATGCTTTCGGACTGCTAAGAACAATGTAATACAACGAAGAAAAACGTCTAGGATTTGGAGGCAAGAGTCAAAAGATTTCTGCTTCAGTTTGCTAACTGCTGCAAAAATAGAAAGCTTGAATAATATTTTAAAAGCAAGCACCTTTAATTTGGCACCTTGATTCTTCTGCTTCATCCCCCTCACTTTAATTCTCCTTCAATCCCCTCCTTTTAGACAGAAGGCTACTAATCAGAACTCAGTCATTCAATGACCTTTCCATGCTCATAGCAACAGCTAGTGTAACATTAACCTGGGAAAATATCCATGCAGTCAAACCATAGCAATCATTTTAGACCAAAAAGCAAAGCATTTATCCCTTGCCTGTCCATACTTCTGACAGGACAACCATGGTCAAAGAGAGAAAAATGCAGATTTTCAGGTCTTGATGGCTATAGTGTAGACACTATTTGACAAATATATTTTTTTAAAGTGATGGTAAGGGTCACCACACTTCTTGGAAGTATTTAGGAGAAATATGTTTTTAGTCAAAGATTCCCATTCCTGCCTAATGCTTTAAATCTCAGTGCCCCCTAAATTATTATCCATCATTAATCTGTACACTCCCAAAATCTCTCAAATATGTCCTTTAATTAGAACAAAGCTGCAAACTAAGAAAATCCGCCACACAATGTATCATCCACTTGCAGCAGCAAGCCAAAACATCCCAATATTCAGTATTCAAGGTGCAAACTCCCAAATTCTCTTCCTTCTGTGCCGAGCCATTTTAGAGGCAGAGACTGGCTTATTTCTGATCTGCATATGCCGTTTTGGAACCATTTTGGTTGAGAAACAGAGTAAAGCCATATAAATGGATAGATGAGCTCGTTCAGTTGCAGTGATCCAGTTAGGTGCATGATTTAAAGTCACGGTGAGGAATCTCGCGCTAAGCCACACAATGGGTGGCATGTATCTTACTCTTCTAGGAGCACAGTAACTTTTCACCACTAGGAGTCCAAGAGTGCCATAGGTACAGTCTCTCTAGAGCAGTGGTTCTCAACCGGTGGGTCCCCAGATGTTCCTAGACTGCAACTCCCAGAAGCCTCCACCACTCGCTGTGCTGGAAGGGATTTCTGGGAGTTGCAGTCCAGGAACATCTGGGGACCCACAGGTTGAGAACCACTGCTCTAGAGTCTATGTAATAAACTTCATGGATATCATGCATTGATGAGCTACTGGTATCAACTCTAGAGGTACAGGTGTGCACCTAAAACAGCACAGCTCTTTGCTAAACGGATTGTCAAACTAGGGAGACTACACAAAGGACCCATCCCTTATTGTTCCATAAAAACATAACATAAAGAGAGGAGGAGCAATAGAAACACTGGTGGAAATGATAAGGAAAAGAGAAGCAGCAGGAAATAGAAACACAGCAGGAGGTGAGCAACAATCCTCAAGTAAATATTTCCATGGCTAAAATAAACATACAGTGATACCTTGTATAAAGTAATTCATTCGTTCCAAATGAAATTATGTTATACAATTTTCCTTTGTACAAATTGCAATTTCCCATAGGAATGCACTGAAAACAGACTAATCCGTTCCAATGCACAGCCAAGGCTAATGAACAGTGAAGGGGGGAGGTGACGAAGGTTCCCGGCGGTGCGGTGGCCGCAAGACAGGGCGTGGAGTGATCCTTGGGCTCCCGTTCCCGCCCCCGCTCGCCCACCCCTCCTGCACTTTCAGGCTTGGTGAGGCGCCAACGCACCCACTCTACAGCTGATCAGCGCGCTTCACGCGCTGCTGGTTGTAGGATGCGGTTGGGGTTGAAGGTAAGGGGAGAGGTGGGGGGGCAAGCTGAAAAGGCTAGTGGGGAACAGGAAGCCTGGGCATGTGGCAACTGCTGAGGAGGAGGAGGAAGTGCTTCGTGGCCTGGCAGAGTCCGCCTGCAAGATTGGTGGAGGAGGTGGCGGAGCGCCATGATGGCGCTAATTCCCTATCTCCGGGGGGGGGGGTTACGCTGTACAGATTTTACGTTATACAAACCCTACATTATACGAGGTACCACTATACACAGATTTTCCTAATTTATTTCATTTATTCCTATCACAAAGTCTAGATTTTATAGTAGAACAGGATAAGGCAAGCTGGGACCTCAGGCTAAACACCTGCTAATATCCCAGGCTACTTATGTGATCCAAGTAAACCAAGACTCAGTTTTATTTATCATCTGATGCCCATTTTCTGTATAAATGCCATCCTTTTTAAGTACTCAGTGTTGTCATCTATCAACACTCGTTTTATCCTTGCCATCCTTTACTAAATTCCAACTGCTTCTTCCATTATCGCAATGCAAGAATTGCCATACTGCATCACAGCAAAGATGCAGATTGTTTAGAGCTTTCCATTTCATTAGAGACCGGGCAGATAACTTTACAAAGAGGACACAAATTCATCATCAGTAGCCCCTTTACACTTGCAAGCCAGAGGTACCACAACACCTCTAAGCATGCAGATTCCACATTTTGCCAATCATGATCAATAATCAGCTATCAGTCAATCTGTTTACCCCCTAGTAGCATCACCCTTAATTTCATCTATTGTATAGAACAGTGATGGTGAACCTATGGCACGGGTGCCAAAGGTGGTACTCTGAGCCCTTTCTGTGGGCACCCAACATCACCCCTTCACAGCCACCTGTATACAGGTTAAATTACTGTATTGGCACTTTGCAAAAAAATTAGTGGGTTTTGAATTGCAGATTGGGCACTCAGTCTCTAAAAGGTTCACCATCACTGGTATAGAATGACATCTTAACAGTATGCAAGTACTGTAGTAATGTCAGGAGCATAAGGACCTATGTCCAACTAGCACAGCACCAGCACTTAAAAGTCAGTCTTGTAAAAATCTGGCTGCAGAAGTCTGGTCCACAATAGAAGCATTTTAGTTGTGGAGCTGTAAAGTTGTGGGACCAATGCAAGAAGGGAAAGGAAAGCTTTAATTCTTTCTGTACCAGATTCCCACTGCCTCCTCTTCTCTTTGAAGAACTTTATGAGATGGAGGACATCCCCGGAAAATCTCCTATCATAGCCCACTTGCAATCAAAATATATCAGTGGCAGGATTATGTTGACTTGAAGATTAGAAGATGCTGTTGATCTACTTATTTTTTTACGCTGGGCCTGGGGGCCATTTTTTGATGGCTGGATGTGGAAGAGGGACAGCCAGCTTAATGCTGAGCCATCAATAATAGCCTGGTGTCCTTATAACCTGACAAGAGATGTAAAATTTCCAGAAACCTGGGGGGGGGGATAGAGAAACTGTTTTTTCTCCATATTTCTTTCTCCCCCACCCCACCCCCAGAGTTTTTTCTGTGGCTTCAACATTTCCAGAAATGTTGCATCTCTAACCCTGGCTGAATTTTAAAGCATTCTCTTGCTACACAGATACTCTCACCTCTGCATATGCTGAAAAGCTTTTTAAAAAAAGCTCTAAACCTCCTCTGGCCACAGGGAGATGGGGTAAGTGGGTGATCTGAGTAAGGTCATGGGAACTGCACAGCACTTTCCCCATGATGATACCAAAATACTGTGTACAGTGTTTCTTGGCTTTTCCAGGGTGTGCAATGGAAAAATCTGAAGCGAATGATAGTTCAGTGCAACGAAACGAAACAAAAAACACATGCACTTCAGACAGCGTTGGCCCAACAGTACTTCCCTCTCTTATCACATAACCTATGGTGCCACTGGTCATTAATAAACATCAATGGTAAGTTGGAATACAAGAATTAGTTTAGCCCATGCAACAGGCTTATGCTAACCCATGAGAGTTTTCAAAAATACCCTTTTTAAAAGGTATTTTTAAAGGTTTTATAATAAACCTGTTTCTGAAGCCTCATTCAGCATCTAAAGTACTACAGCCAGCAAGCTGTTCCAAGGACAGAAAAAAAAGAAGAAGTGAATCTCTTTAAGCTCCCAGCACTACTTTCCCACTTCTTTGCACCCTGGCTATAGTTAGTTGTACTCTCTCTGTCTTTTCTTGTTCATTAACGAAATGCCTAAAGAAAATTTCAAAGGGTATTTCTAATGTTGGCTTCAGTTTTGGGGCCATGGCAAGGCAGGAGAAAGCTCACCAGACTGACGCTGGAGGATGTGCATGTCAGTTCCTCTAGGCTCTGTTTCTGCAACTGTTCAGTTATCAGGGCAATCATGGCTTCTTACAGGGACTGGGTCCCAGAACCCCTGCGAGACTCCAGCTCGTGTCACCCTTCTGCCTCCCTCAGTACATCCAGCTATGTTGAAGCATCTCCATCGGCTGCCACATCTGCCAAGCTGTTGTCTTCATCACAGACTAGCCATATTCCATGACATTGTTAGGCATCCTGCAAGAAATGGGCACGTATTAATATGCTGTATATTATTCCACACACTGGAATTGTTCTTTCCACCCCCTCCTCTTTTTAAAAAGAAGAAGAAGAAATATGCAGAGTTTCCTTATACTACCCATATCTGCAATATGGAGAAAGCAGGTAAAGTCACAGAAACAAATACAGACTGGAAGAAACCACTTTCTTTCTGTCTCTGCTAAGATCTTGTGGTATAGTGTGTGTGAGGGAGACAGATGAGACTTATAGCAAAGGGTACAACTGGTAGTGTAGATAAAAGTCCCAGCCTTCATATCCAATGCTACATTCTTTCCTCCATTAACCTGATCTCCAGATAGACCTTAAAACACTACACTATTACATCTTCTGTGCCATCAAGTGGGAAACAACTTATAGTAAACCTAATACCTTGTATAAAGATACCTTGTATAAAGGAATTAATTCGTTCCAAATGAAATTCTGCTAAGCAAAATTTCCTTTATACAAATTTCCCATAGGAATGCATTGAAAACAGAGTAATCCCTGATTGCGACCATTTTTATGTTGTACGGATTCGCCCCACAGGCGATTCTGTTAAGCAGATTTTCCCCATCTCCAGAATTTTTTATGTTGTACAGATTTTATGTTATACAAACCATTTGTTATATGAGGGCCCACTGTACGGGTTTTAAGGCAAGTAAGATATTTAAGGAGTGGTTTCTGCCAGTTCCACTTCCCCAGTGAGTTTCCATGGCTGAGTGGGGGTTCAAATGTTATCCAGAGTCCTAGCCTACACTCTATCCGCTACAGCACACTGAGAACCTCTTTACCCTGTCTTTATTCCTAGGGACAACTAGGCAGCATTCAAGATTCTTCTTCCATAATTTTCTCATAAGTATGTTATGAGGGAGACTGGGGTGGATTGTATTACCGGGTAGCCATTTCCACCAGCCATAGTTAGCACAAACAAAACTTAGAGACAAAGAGGGCTCAAGTCCATATCTATTAGATTTTGTGTTTTCTATTAATCAGTTAAACACTGCTCAACCCATACCCATCCCTTAGTGAGATTTTTGATGTGAACTCTGGTTTCCCTGAAGGAAGTCTTATAGTCCCATCTATTGTATTAGAATGCCTTCCCAGTGTTCATTTTCCACTTCTTTATTTCAACACTGCCACATTCAGCCATGGTAGGTCTCAGTTTGGTCTCCATTCTCAGATTTGTTTGAAGTCCTTACATAACTCGAGATAAGTTTGTCCTTGCAGATTCTCTATACATACATAAAGGTTGCAAACTGTGTTTTTAAATTATATTATGGCAAAGGGTACAAAGTTCCACAATAAGACATTCTAGCAAAACTGAAACCAGATCCATTTAATATATAATTATCAGCACAGCTCAGCACTCAATACATTAGCGAAGTCACAAGATCTACACTTGTTTGCCAGGCACATTTGTCTCTGCTTACCAGTCGTCTCTTGATACTGACAATCCTTTTGCTGAATTCTCTATGTCAGCATTCTGAGGGGATGCATGCCAAAGGCATATCGTTTATCAGAAATTAATTACTGAAAATGCTTTGTTTTTTTACAGGTGAGTGAGAATCCTTCCTGTACTATCTCTTAATTAAGGCTTGTCACACACCATCAATGTATGTATGTGTGTGTTTTAAAAGCCAAGGTGAGTAACCTTTAAGCTGTACCAGAACAAAAAAGGAAAAGTATGCAACCTACCTATGATGCTCGTTCTAGGAGTGGCAAAGTGGTATGCCCACTAAAGCAGTTTCAGAACACTAAGATTGCAACCTTATGTATTGCCTTCCTATGAAATCAAGTTTCATCAGATTTCTTTCCTCTGGGTACAGGTATGGTATTAAGTGTACCTTTTTCAAAAAGCAGTAGAACTGGTCCAAATTCACCAGGAAAATGAAAATAAAGGCATACCTGTGAAATCAGTTCATTCAGTGTGGCAGATGAGCAGAGTCAACTGCCAAAGCCTATGTTTCATTTTATTACAGGTGAAACAAACTGGCAGCTCACCTAACTCTTATACCACAGCTACATACCATATTTGCTACATATGGCATAAATTCTTCATTACCAAAAATACACCTATAAACCTTGACAGTGTATTTTCTGAAACTGTATGCCAAGTACTACCTGCTATCATCAAGTGGCAGTACAAAAGTTAGATCCTGTGGATCGCAACGGATCTAAAATACAAGATACTGTACTGAAACATTTCATTACTAGACAGCAACATAAGATCCCCAAGTCAGCAAATTATACAAACTAAAAAGGTGAAAATTAATTTAGTAAGAATCTAGTAAGTAACTTAGGCATATTTGCTTGCATTCATCTCCCTCTTCCCCATTATACACTTCTAAGGGACAGAGACTGACTTTTTATTGTTGCATATGCATGCGCTACACTATACACCACTGGGTCTATATAAGCAAGACAATAAATATTGAGAATGTTAACCAGCTATTTTTCTTTTAACAGACTTTTTGGTGTGTAGATGTATTCTGTGTACTGAGGCGCCATGCACTGCACATTTTTCTGGAGTTAAATCCTCCCTCCCTAGCCTCTGGTGTAGAAATCTTCTACCACCAGCAATTTACCAGTACTCTTAATCCTGGCAAATTTAGCATCTGGTTGCCCCAAGTACTAGATTTGCATCTGAAAGACTGAGGTTCAGACCCTTGTTCAATCATGGAGCCTACTGGGTGGCCTTGGATAAAGCAGCATCTCTCTAGGAGGACTTCTGTAGCATGACTATTGTGAGAATAAAATCAGATAACAGATGTACTATATACCCTATCTGAGACCTCAGCAATAGGGGGCAAACAAAATCTGCAACTAACACCCTGTCTTATGTGATATGCCAAGGATCGTGTAGGTTACTTGTCATTCTCAAGGCTTTTGGTAAAATTCTTATTTTCCAGCCCTTGCTGTTTGGCACTTATCTGTACATTTTGCGTCTTGCCCCGTTCTTACTTTCAAAACTAACTTGAGATCACAGGGCCTTTAAAAAGCCATGATGCCTCAAGCCACTTTTTTTCTGAAGTCTTGAAAACTAATTCAGAGAACGGCAACAGCTTGACCAAGTGGAATGGCTTTTGTTTCTTTTGTTTTAGCTGTAGCTACTTTCCTATCTGACTCGATTTCACTAGGACCCCAATTCCTTTCCAGCTACCCCATTCATTCATCGAACACAAACCACATGAAAGGCCTTAACACTTTAAGCGATTTCCCAACCTCTGTGATGGGGTAGCCACAGAGAGAGAGAGAGAGAGACTCCGCGAGAAGACGGTGCCACGCTGTGCGATTAAACTGTGTTTAAAGAACGGGTCCCATCCACCTAGTTTTAGAAATACATCCCCAGGAGACGCAGCAGCTAACAAAGCAAAACCATCCCACCCTCCTCCGAGGGAGCCACTTTCTCTCTCCCACCCACCCCCTCCCCACTCCCTCCGCCTCGCTTCTCCAACCAGGCCCTCCATGCAACCTCAAATTCCCATACAGATCCACTCTTTCACAAGCAGCAGCCTCCAAGCCCACATCTCCCCCCCCATCCCCACCCCAATTTAAAAAAAAACCCACATTACCCCAGCCCAGCCCCGTAGCCACAGGGAATCAGCCCCACCGAACGCAAGGCCACCAGAGCACAACAACAACAACAGCCCATCCTCACAATTTCCTTTATGACAACAGCAGATGCTGATGAACCAGGCAACTCACAAAGAGACAAACCCCCCCCCAATACCCCCACCCCACCCCACACAACTGGAATCGCCAACCTTCCCTCCTCCATCCCCACGTATTTCACCGCCCCACACCTACGTAGCCCAGCGCCGCAGCCTCTCCTTGGCCGCCGCCGCCGCGCCACCTTTCCGGGTACCCACCGCACCAGCCAGCTGGAAGAGGAGGAGGAGGAGGAGGAGGAGGCTCCAGCACCCTCCTCGCGGGGCCGCAGCCACAGCGGTTGTGCGACCCCAATCGTCTTGCGCCCCCCCCTCAACACACACACACACACACCCCTCCCCGACACAAAACAGCACCAACCATCCGCCAAGGCGGGGGGGGAGGGCTCCTGTCCTGTTCCTGGGCTCCCCCAGCGCCAGAATCCGTGGACCGACCCTCCGCCGTCCAGCTGCCGCCCCCCTCCCCGACCAACCCCGGTGGCCCGGGCTCTCAGCCCCGCCAGCCCCCCCCTCCTCACTCCTTCGGTGGGGAGTGGATCGACCTGCTTGGGCCATACCATTCCCACAAAACAAGGGGAGGGGATCGAATCCCCTCAAGAACCCCTTAGAGGAGAAAAGCCAGGAAGGGGCTCGCGTACCTGCAACCCGCCCTTTAAAAAAAAAAACATAAACCCACCGGGGGGCAACCCAGGTCTTCGCTTCCTGCTGCTACCCCTCTCTTGCCCCAGGATTCGTCTTTTGCTGCTGCTTCCCCTCCCTTGGACCGTACCAACCAGCAAAGCACGACGGGGAATGTAGTCGATGGGACCCTCTGGGAGAATGGCATGTTATCCTCCCCCCCCCCCCCCGAAGCCTCTGGCCCATTCCTTCCACTCCGTTGCCGAGAGGCAATTTCCACCTCCGCGGAGCGCTTAATTTAAGCTAAACTCGGGGAGAGCAAGACTCATCTTTCAGCCAGAATGCTCGGCCGCGGTATATGTGAAAACATACTCCAGGCATGCTCCATGCCTGTCAGCACGTTAAAAGTGGGGCTTTTGTTTTTCCTCTTCTGTATGACCATCTATTGCCAAGCCTTCTTAATCTAAAATTTAGTCCAGGTCTAAACTTTGGCTAGCTGTATTTGTGGACCTACCAAGAGAGGTATGAATGAGCATGTGCTTTGGCAGCAATGCTGCTCTACAGCTTGATGAACTGTGCCTTGCATGAAGAATGTAAATGGACATCACTTTCCTCCTTTCCAGTTCCAGTACACACACACACACACACACACACACACAGAGAGAGAGAGAGAGAGAGAGAGAGAGAGAGAGAGAGAGAGAGAGAGAGGTATGGAGCTTATGAAGAGTCAGAAGAGGGTGTCATTGCATTATTAAGGCCAGGCTTCAGGAACCCAGCCCTATTATGAGAACACGGTCGTACAGTCACACAAGTCCTCTTCTGCCTCCCAAGAAACCTTCCCATGATCCAGGGAAGTTCCTGACCAGGATACTCATACAGCACACAAGACACCTTTATGGTTTAACTTTTAAAAGACAGGGACCCCAATGTACTCGTCTTTCACCAGCTTTGTTCCCTTCAACCCCAACAGAACCTGAAGCTTATGAATTCCGTACTTCCTACCCAACTTTGGGGATGACAGTCTCAGCCAAGCAACTAAAGCAGTGGTTCTCACCCTGTGGGTCCCCAGATGTTCCCGGACTGCAACTCCCAGAAGTCCTCATCACTAGCTGTGCTGGCCAGGATTTCTGGGAATTGCAGTCCAGGAACATCTGGGGCCTCACAGGGTGAGAACCACTGAACTAAAGGATCTCCACTTTCTGAACACTTTCGGGAAAGGCTGTTATTGTAACAGAACATTTGCATCAAGCAGATCCGTACTAGCTGAGAGTGGGAGGGGGGGCTAATGATAAGGTAAGCAAGGCTGCTCAGTTTCCAAAGCAATTTAGGTGCAAAAAAATTGGTGAAGCTTTAATTTTTAACCGGGTACTCTTGCCCAGATCATACAATGGATGAAACTGCGGGCAAGAGCTCCATTTTCATATTTGCCGTTGACTTTATGTCCTCTGCATGCTCTTCATCGACAGAAATATGACAACTCTGAGTTAAGTGCACGACATAGTGGCAACTGTAATTCCTTTGTGCGAATGAAGACTGCATCAAGCAAACCTTGGCTGAAGTGCAGAAATGGGACGCATCCGCTCACAATGTTATAAGTAGCAAGCCCAGTGACATAAATGGATTACAGGGATCATAGCCTTAAGAATATCTCAGATTTCCTCTTTAAGGCACTGGCTGTGTACGGTTCTAAGAGAGGAAACTGGTAACCAAGAATGGAATGGACAATCCTGTGTCTTCCAGGAAAATTTCCGAGTTGGAGGGAGCATTCTGAGGCAGCCACATAGAATATGGTCCAGAAGGTGACAGTCCAGCAAACTAAAAGACAGAAGAAAGAATGAGAAACAGTCTTATGGGACCATGACTTGTAAATACCCACAGGGGCAGAGGGGAGTGGGTGGGAGTATTTTTCCTTCTTTCACACTGTAGCAGTAATGGTACAGTGATGCACAGTAATAGTTCTAGGACTCCACACAACGTCACATATCAAGAGAATTCTGTTAAGTTTGCTCATCAAGTCAAGACTTCCCTGTGATATAACATATTTCAAACTGAAGCCAGGGGATGCATAGCTGAAATTAATCCTGATACCTGTCCTCGCAGGGCTTCTCTGTACTTCTTTTCCAGACTCCCTTGGACACCAAGCCACTGTTGCGAGAGTTCAGACGCAGGAGCCACACTGGTCACCAACCCCTGCCTTGCAAAGAAAGAGCAGCTTCACTCATATTGAACCAAGCGGCCACAATGAACTAGGGGCTATGCTGAGCAACCTGGAAATAATCCGGCTGATTTTTACAAAGCCCCTCTGTGAGGATTCAGTTGCAGAGAAAGAGGGCAGACTATGTGTTTTTCAACCTGGTCCTACCCACAGCTGCCCTACGACTAGATTAAATAATACTCTTGAGGGAATTTGGCCCTCAAGAGGAAACTGCTCTCCCAGTTTGCCCTAGAATGGAACCTAGGAAACTTATTACCCTCCACCATACCTTTGACTAGGAAAGAGGCTGATACCTTTGACTAGGAAAGAAACTTTTATCACTGATAAGAGCTAAACACCAATGCTGTCCTCCGAGAGGCCTTACTAGGTCTCAAAACAGAAACAACAATTCTAAGTAACTGAAACTATCAAAATAGTTCTATTTATCTCACTTCTATGGTATATTTACATGCCTTCTTCCTATCTATGCACTTTCAAACACTACATTTCCTACTGTCTGTGTGCACGTGACTACCTTGGGTATTCTCAAATAAAGTGTAAAAAATTTCTAGGCTCTGGCAGGCACACAAAAATCCTTACTCTCATGGAGCAGCACCACTATTCTGTTGACAATGAACACTGTCTCCATGGTAATAAGGAATACAGGAGAGAGGAGGTGCATTTATGTACGTGTATACACACAGAGCGACTGCCATTCCTAAATAGTGTATGTGGATAACTTTATAGATGGGTCACCAGGCTGGTGCTGCCTAGATGCCCTAAGCACATCCGATCTCTCCTGATTTCGGAAGCTAAGCAGGGTCAGCCTGGGTTAGTACTTGGATGGGAGACCACCAGGGAATACCAGGTGCTGTAGGCGCCTGGAGTAGGAACTGGCAAACCACTCCAGTATTCCTGCCAAGAAAACTCCATAGACATGGAGTCACGAAGAGTCAGTCATGACTGTAACGACACACACACACACACACACACACACACACACACACACACACACACACACACACACACACACACACACACACGAGGCCGGTAGCAAAGAATGTTGCACAATATAGTATTTTCCCAAGATGGAACCAAAAGTACAAGTCGACCAATTAACCAATGTCCTTGGTATTGGTAAGTTCCCCACTGTAAAATAGTTCAGTGAGAAAGCCTGAGCATCTGGACCTACTTTTCAAATTGTTATTCCTCCCCCTCCCCCCAGTGGCCCCCAAGGAACCAATGAAAACTAGCAAATGCTTCCCTCTCAGCACCATGGTTGATCAGTTCAGGTGGATCCCAGTTGTGCAATGCTCGTCGCCATATCTTGATCTGCATGTCCCAGGAGCGGCGACTATACTTCTTATATTTATTTGGAGTACGTGGATGGACCCCCGACTGCCGAGCAGCCCTAGAACGAGTTATGAACATTAAGGAGGCCACAGACAGGCCTTTCAGAACAGAAACACAAGTACAGACAGAGAGCCTTCCTCTAGAGAGGATACAAAGATTAATATGCCAAATTCTGTGCTTTGGGCCAGGGTTATTGAATAAACGTTGCCAGCCATCGTCGTTGTTTGGAAAAGCTGCAAGCTTCAACATTCTGCTAGGAGGGGATAAATACGTTCATAAAAGTAACAGTCATTGCTCACTTTGGAACCTGCTGAACAAAACACTGATAACCAATTGTGTTTTTCCCGTAGTCTATTTGCTTCTGTCTCCTTTGCAAGACACCCTCGTCTGTCTCTGCGTCAGACCTGCAAAAGATAAAGAGGCAATACTAGAGACAACAGAAGCTCTTCAGGGTCCTGGTGTGCTGCAGCAGTGCCCCTAATAAAACTCACCTGGATTGTCCTGGCCTGGATTCTCTTGCCCAGTATGGCCTTGTACCTACACCTACGCTCACCATCTTTACTCCAAGAGAGGATGGCTCAGCTCGACGCCTGTCCCAAGAAAAGCAAGCTTTGGATGCAGATCATTTTAAAAAATGAATTTCAAACAATCTACAGACATGATAAGATGTTACAGACCTCAGGTGAGCAATCACAGTTCTTACAGTATTCATCAGGAAATCAACATGACTTTTTATTCAACAAAGTACTTTCTGCAAACTAGAACGCATTTTGTGAAAGTCACTTTTTGTTTTATACATTCTAGAATCCCTGGGGGACATACTAGCTGATATCCAGCAGCAAGAGAAGTGTTCTAATTTGAGACCCAATTAAAGATTAGAACTTCCTGCTTTAGACACTTTCAAGACTGTCCAGCAGCTATGATATAAAATTTAATTTTCTACCATTATATTATACTGAATTCTAATGCAGTACATCCCGAGTTGAGAAGAAAAATCCAGGTTTGTAGTATTGTGTTCTACATCCTCTTCCAAATGCAACTCACTAGGCTGTATTAATCACAAGAGGATCCCCTTGCCCCTTTCATGCAGACGTAGAGCCTCCAAACCAAAAGGTCTCTTTAAATTCTGGCAATCCTTTTTCCGGCTTCCCACAGTACATCAACTAATTTTAGCAATAACTGCATCTATGAGGAATCTTCTGGCCCCTACTACTTTTGGCTTCTTTCCCCAAAAGAGGCATGGATAAGCCTTAAGTCACGTGCATGACTGCCTGATTTACATAGTGTTATGCCTGTACAGTGTACTATCTGCCGTGCAAAGCATGCAAATTCTGGCAGAAAAGATTGCTTTAATAATCTTTCCTAACCTATACCTTATACAACACTTTGTCTATTAAGATAACCTCTGATTTAGCCCTAATCTGTTCTATTGCTGAATTACTGCCAAGGTTCTCACAGCCTCATGGGGACATGAAAACTTCCCAGACTTGCCTGCAAGGGGGCGGGGCAGCTATTACAGCAAGTTTGGTATAAATATCCTTTTTAATTTAATAAATATATTGTACATTATTAAACATTGTCTGCTTCCAGTGACATTTTCTGATCATTCATGACACCTCCTGCAAAGCATATTTCTCTTGCATAGATAGTATGTATTATTGTGAAGAAACGAAGACGGATAGCTGTGTCAGTCTGATGCTGCTGAAAGGTTTGTGGCACTTCTAACCATTAGTGCATTTTATTTGGCATAAGCATTTATAGAATGGCTCTGATTACATTGGTTACATTCTATATGCCAAATAAAATATAGCAGTTTCCAAATATGTAGCCTTGTTCGTCTTCCTCAGATTGCTACCATAAGAAAATGTGTAGAAAAGCAAAATATTATAGTACTTAAGAGACTGTTTTATTTTAAAAGTAAAGACAGGTGATATTTTTATTGGACTTGATCCTGGTCTCTGTTCTGAGAGTCTGATGCCTGAACATTTTCCCTAAGACACCCCCCACAAACTGTATAGATCTCTAGGGAAAATCACAAGGTTGTATTCATTGCAGCTGGCATTTATCCCAGTTCAGGGTTAATGGCAGAATGAAATCAGACACCATTTCCAAGAGTATTAAAATTCATCTGAATATCAAAGTATACATCTTTTCATTGTTGAAGTAAGTCCAGGCAACATCAGCTTGTTTAATTCCACAAGCTTTATACATCTACATTGGTTCTATGCTCCATAAGCGCATTAAAAGTTCAAAGTTGTTGTAACACTGAGAGGTTCTACAGTACAGCTATGGAAAACTGTAGGTTAAAATGCTTGAACAGAAATCCGTCCTTGCTACCTGTGAAAATCTGAAGGTGGGACTTTTATCCAAAATACTTGTAATTATGAGAAGTTGTAAACAAAACTACATTTAGGAACGAAATTTAAGTTGTATGCAGAACCTAAATCATGTTATAATCATGTTCCAAAATTGCAGGAATGTACTTAAAATGCAGCTTATTGCCTAAAAGGCACACTGAAAACAAAAGGCAGAGAGTACATCACTTAAAATATCAAAGTTTCTAAAACTAGGAATATATTAAAGAAAAGGAGTTTCTTAGCCTTTAAATAAAATGCATGCAGAAGATAACTGGCAGTTTGTAGCTCTGAAGGAAAATATATGTTGCCTTTATCTACTACCATTGTTTCTGCTACTGCAATACGATTATGGGTGACATCCTGTGTGCACAATATCATATTGTGTAGCCCTGCACCCATGTGTCTCTTGGATTCCTATATTATAAACATTTCTCTTCTACTATAAGCATTGTTTTGCAGGGCCTGTAGTACAGGATCCTGGTGCAGCAGCAGACATTTTTAGAATAGCAATATCTATCTATCTATCTATTGGACTTATATATCGCACCATCAAGCAACGAGGCCACTCTGGACTTTTGCCTTTGCTACTTCCATCTTACATTTCCCATAAATTAGAATCTGGCAAACTGCCACTATGATGATTTCAATTGGATATTTTAAAAGTACAGTAAATCACAAGACCTAACACACCTTGAGTCTGCTAACACATGCAACATTCTACTTATTTCAACACATTTTCAGTTCAAATGTGTTTATGTTATCATTTATAAGCACATTCACTTGTTAGGAAATGTTATTATATAGTGACCTAGCTTCCAGATGTGGCTGGGCAGATGTTTGTTTTGCAGTAACTTTCACTAAACTGCTATTCAAACCTCATTTTTAAAAATACTTTTCAGTTTAGGGTTTCTTTTTCTACATCCCTTTAATTATTTTAACATCATGTGCACCCAAAGCTTCACAGCTTGACAATGGGGATACCTAAAAATGTAGAGGACATAGTACTGTATTTGCACTTGCATCTGAGGAAGTGGATTTTGATTCATGAACTTTCACACCAAAACAAAAATGCTAGTGCTTGAAGTACAATATTTTGCATTTATTTAATTGATTTTGCTAACAAGTAAGATGTGTCAGCCTTTAAGATGCCATGAGATTATTTATTTTGAACTTTACAGAAAATTTCTCTTCCATAGAAGATAGTGGGTCTGCTTAATACCTACTGGAAAAATTAGTTAAGTTGCATTCTAGAATTTCTACAGAAGAAGAAACCAGCATTTAAGCAAGATATGTTTTTTTTCTTTGCTCCCACTACATCCACAACTCTGATTATAACCTTGTTCCTTTATCCTTTTAGGAGTCTGTGAAGGTCATAAGTGACACATTAAACACATGTTTTTCACTTGTCTTGATATCTTACACATGTTTGCACATACCTAAGAAAGATCTCCATGAAAACCTTCCTAAAACAGATTGCTCCCAGAGAACAATTGAAAAGGCACAAGTTACTCTCAGCTTCATATCCCAACTCACGTTCTGTATCAAGGTGGTCTCCTTTTTTTACCTCTTGGTCACTACAAATTATACTGAGAAACAATCTCTTCGGAACGGGAACTGTTGTGACACAAACCTGCCCACCTATAGTTGTAACCATGATTAGAAATGACAGGGGCGGGCGTGGAAGGTGCCAGACTTAGGGGCGGGGGTCCTTGAATAATTTGCAGGAATTTAGACACCACACGTGCTGCTCCCCATCGTGTGCCTTATTAGTCCATGGCAAGTGGTCCTGAACATGTGGCTTCCAGTGGCCCTCCTTAGGGCAGCCCTTCTCGGGTGGAAGGAAGAAGAACACCCCGCCGTCGCGGCAGCCTCCTCCTGCCGCCTCGAAATGGAAGAGGAGGAGGAGGAGGTGGGGGTGATACCTGTTGTTGGCCGCAACCGCCCAGCCATCCGGGGCAGGACCCACTCCTTGCATCGCCTCCACCGAGCCAACCACGCGCCGAACTGGACTGTCATCCTCCGCGGGTTCCCACCGTTTAAATCGGCCTCCAGGAGGCGGGAAAGGGCGGAGCTGGCCACGTCGGCTCCTCCAGCCTATCAGCGTGGAGAGGATTTCCCCCCCCCCGCGAAGCGATTGGCTGGAGCTCCGAGCACAAAGAAGGTCGGAGCATTCCGCGGCCGTCGGACCATAACAAGCGTGACAGCGAAGCCCCGCCCCGTCGCCGCCTTCCCCAATATATACAGGGAGCTCAGCGGCCCCAGTGACGTAAATGCTGGTGTTGGCCAATGAAAATGCCGCTAAGCGAGTCGCCGGTTTTTTTTTTCCCTCCGCCCCCTCCTCTTCAATGGTTGGCTAGCGATGCGGTAGTTGCGGGTGATTGGCTGACGACAGAGCGGTTGGTTTAGAATTCGGTTTATTTTCAGGTCGGCCTCGCCTTGGCAGGAGGAGGGTTTACTCAGGTTTTGACAGGGGTGGGCCAGTTGGCCGCCTCAGCCTCCGCCTCGGCCTCGTTAGGCTTCAGGTGGTACCCAGGTGGGCCAATGTTCTTGCTGGGATACAGGTGAGGGTCTATGCGTCTTCTTGCTTGGTTGCCGTTATAGCCAATCTGGAGCTACTTAACTAGGTATCTGATCGCTAAGCTTTTAGGCACCTGGGCTTCTTTTTTCTTGTCTTATATTTCCTTTTGTTTTGATTTTTGCTTGGGCTTCTTGTGTTCTTTATAAAAATTATATATATTAAATTTTAATATGCTTAAATAATATTATAACAATATAATGATATATATATATATGTGTGTGTGAACATTTTCCAGTTGTTGCTGAAACGTTTTTTTTTTGTCATGCTTAATAGCCATATTGCTGTCAGAACAGTTGTCTTAATGTGGAATGTGTTTTTACCTTGCTGATTTTCATCATTATATTGTTTTCATTATGTGGTGTGATTGTGTATTGCCAGTTTCTCTCCTTTTATAGTAATTTTAGAAGAAGATATTTTAAAAATTGTTTTGTTTACAGGTAGCTGCTCATCATGTCGGAAAAATTCCCCCCAACAGAGTCTGATTATTCTAGTTCATGCCATGGTCCGTGCCAGATCTCACTACCTTTCACTCCAGAACAACATCTTAATCCAGTCATGAACTTAACCCGAGATTTTGGGAACCTCAGCACATTAGCAGGGTAAATTGTTCAGTATAGTGTTATGCAATGGGAATTATTCTTCTCACCACACACTGATTTCTAAGATTAAGTGAGTAATATAATAATAATACAGCATACTGTAATGCACACATACTCATAATGTGCCACTCACACTTGGTAGTTCTTAGAGGTTAAATTAAGTTTTCTGATGAGTATATCTGGAAAGTGTGTGTGTGAAAATTTGTTATGTGAGTTTGGGGCCAATGGACAAAGATTTTTTAAAATGTAAATAAATAAATAAATAAATAAATAAATAAATAAATAAATAAATAAAAGTGCCACAGAAATGGACACACAGAACAGATTTTTTTTCTTGCAAACAGTATATTGGTATAGTATGCTGGTTGTTCTTTAGATCCTATAATGAGAGCAGTAGACTTTATCCTGTTGACCTCGTCCACCTATGATCAATCTATACTAGTGTAAACAAATGTCAATATTACACAATGGCTAAATGTTTCCAGTCACCCCATTCTGAAGGGAATTAAGTGTGCATAGGGACTGTGGCCCTTGCATGTCTCACTGCTGATAGAAGTGGACTATGCACAACAATAATACTCGCCATGTTCATGCTAATACAGTATATTAGAAGCTTTTACTGGCATTTTCTCCCTTTAAATAGAAACAATATAAGAAATACGAAATAACGAAGGGTACTGAGATTCTAATGCAATTACAGTACCAAAAAATCTTCATTTTGATATCTATGTGATATCAGTACATTCAGAATGTACATACCTGCTACCTTCTATGCAGAAAACTAAGGGTTGAGGAAACCCAGATATTCTCAGAAATACAAAAAAAAAAAGACTTCAAAACTTGTATTTTACATTTTGTCTTGCATTTATGTCCCATCTTTCCTTTAGTGAGCTTAGGTTTTCCAGCTTCCTGTTCTATCCTCATAGCAAGAAAGTACCCCAAGATGGCTTGATGAATATCATGGCTACATGAACCCAGATCTAGCCACTACATCACAAGATCCCATTTGTATGATTTAAACCACATTGCTGGGTTTATTTTTACAACTAAATAGTTCCTTTCTAATAAATGTTATTGTTGGGGGGGGGCTTGTGAGGTAATTATTTTTTCTACCCTGGCTGTGGCAAATTATACTGTCTTGTGATTTTCCTGTGTGCCTCAGGTCTGTGTTACTCTTGCAGTGAGGGGATCAGTCTCAGTGCTACACCTCCTCCAAGACACTCAGATAGTGTGAGCCAAAAGTCATTTTCTTTGAGATATAAATGCTAGAAGAATAGATTACTTAAGAAACATTAGTTTCTCAACAGGATTAAAGGCAAATTTGTTATCTGTAGGTCCGATTAAACTTTACTATGCCTGTTTAAGCAGCACTTCTTGTAGCCATTATGAAAACACTTTTAAAATGTAACACAGGTTAAATGCAATATACATTTTGAATAAAGAGATAACTGTCTTTGGCGTTATGAATGCCTAGAGTTATTTATTTAGCTTATATGCCGCCCACCGGGCGGCTTACAATTACTAATAAATTGTAATAAATCAGCTGAATAGTTCATAAGAGGTTTATTTTCTAGAATGGGGCAAGATGGCCAGAAATATAAATGGTTCTGAGGAACAGTGGTTGGAAAAATGAGATTAGATGGTAGTATCTCTTTCCAGTTGACGTGAGGTTGGCTGCAGCTAAATTTGATACCATCCATAGTTATTACTTCACTTGTGCGGCATTTTAGCCATTTCCACCAATGATGTCTCACAGAAGCTGGTAAAATGGCTGCCAAATATAATCAAGCCATAGGTTAAAATGTTCACTTTGCCTAAAAGTGCATAGAGTAGAAAACTTCTAGAAAATAGTTGCCAAGCTGATACAACTGATACAGCCCAAAGTTTTATTTTAAAAACTTGTATTGTTATTTATTTATTATTTATTTATAAATTTATTTAGATTTATATACTGCTCCATGTGGCATCAATGCCACTCGGAACAGTTTACAAACATTTCAGCCTAAGTCACACCATATCCAATATACAATATGTTAAAAATAACACGACATAAAACATTTTTAAATCAAAACAACCAGAATCGTAAAAGTCAGAGATAGGCTAAGGACAGAACAGAGACAGGTTGAAATGTCAAATGGATCAGCAAAAAGAATAATTAATCACCAGGGAAAGCTATTCTGAAAAGTCAGATCTTCAGCTGTTGTTGTTTTTTTAAAAGACCTGTAGAGGGGAGGCTGGCAGATCTCTGTAGGGACCTGGTTCTGTAAATGAGGTGCCGCCACTGAGAAAGCCCGATTCCTTGTGGCTGTTTTATGGGCTTCCGTCAGCATCAACAACACCCTCAGGTGACCTGCTTGTGAGGAACAAGTGTTCTGGGATCGAAACCATTCTGACAGATAGATCTTTTAATTTATTAGTTGCTTTTATATCTTGCCTTTCCTTCATCCAGTTGTAGGTGGCCATCCTGCCTCTTCCATCTGATCTTTGCAATGACCCCCCCTTGCTTTTTAGAGAGAGAGAGAGAGAGAGAATGACCCAAGATCATTCTGTGAGTTTCATGGCTTAGTGGGAATTTGGGACTTGACACTATTGACACTATTTGAGCCTACATCCAATGGTCTAGCTCAGTGGTTCTCAACCTGTGGGTCTCCAGATGTTCCTGGACTGCAACTCCCAGAAGCCTCCACCATTCACTGTGCTGGAAGGGATTTCTGGGAGTTGCAGTTCAGGAACATCTGAGGATGCACAGGTTGAGAACCACTGGTCTAGCTGCTATAGCACACAGGGTTTGTATCAGCTGTCCGTGTGTTCTCTGTGCCAGCATTATAGTTTTATTCTTGCAGGGCTACGCCAAGACGTTGCCTAGATCTGTCCAATCTCAGTAATGAGGAAGAAGAAATGGCCTTTAGCTTCAGCCAGTCCCCAGGGACCTTTGGAACAGGTAAAGGCCACCGCCAGAACCTTGTCTCCTTTTTTAAAAAATCATTTGCTCTATGAGAGTGAACTTTTTGGGCGTTTATACACGACCCCTAAACTCCGGGGCAAATGGCTCCCAGCTCCGGAGCTTAAAAATGTTTACCCACCAGCTCCAGAGTTTACAGGAAATTAGGTGCGACCACGCCCACTTTAGCGCGTCCCAGCGCACCTTTCAAGTACCTGCTCTTCCGTCCTGAAAATTCCTTGATGCGGTGTAAAGATAGTGAGTGTGGGGCTCTCCTCGCTTCTGTTTGTTGTTTTTTTGGCTCCCGCCCCTTTAAGAGCTACTTTACAGACACAGGAATCTTGCCAGCGAGAGCCAGAACGGAGGTGAGGCACAATCTTTTCTTCCTTTTTTTTCTCCCTCCCCTCACGCATCCAGCAGCCAGAAAGTGCGGAGGGGTGGGGAAGCAGGAAGAGCGACAAGCCCCTAAGATCTCTGGTCCGAATTTAAGTGGCCAGCGGATCTTAGGGGTCGTGTAAAAGCGCCCTCTGTCACTGTCAGCCTACTTGCCTGTTTCATCCTTTATGTTAGCTGGGATACTTGGACTGAAGCCATTTTGGTCAGGTTTTCTTTAATGGGCCTTAATGCACCTTCAAACCTAGTGAACCATCCTCTCTGCTCTGTAGAAGTATCTTTTCGTTGTGTTGCATCTAAGAGTTTGAGTGAGGGGCCCTGATGCTATGTACCATTAGGAAACAGGCGTTTCACACTCTTGGTCCTTTCATAACTCCTGTTTTGGGGTTTTGAGGCAGAACAAATAAGGAATGGAGAAGGGCATGCAGCCCCTGGGCCATTTCATGCCTGTCTCTGATGTGCAAATGTTTGGCTTTTGTTCCATCAGTTCTATTTTACCCTTGAATCCTTTCTTCTTCCCACTCCTTCCCTTGTCCCGCTGCAGATCAGAAGGGTTCGGGAGGACCTGAGGATCCCCAGTAAGTTCTGCCGGCACATTTCTATGGGTTAGCAGTATTTGGGTTGTGGTTAAGGTTGTTGTTGTTTAACATTGCTGTCCTTTGAAACCTCAGAAGAAGGGATCAGGAAGAGAAGTTGTTTCCTCTTTCCTGTCTGGGTTATTAGCTGGCGGGAGAATCTATGAATTTGGAGCACACTGTGGGAGAGACCTGGTCTGTTTAGCAAAGCTTGCCAGGAGATAGATAGATAGATAGATAGATACAATGGACCCTGGTATAACAAACAGCTTGTATAACATAAAATGTGTACACTACATTACAACATACAAAATTCCAGAGATAGGGGAAATTTGCTTAACATAATTGCCTATGGGGAGAATTCGTACAACATAAAAATGGGATTACTCTCTTTTCAATGCATTCTTATGGGAATTTGTATAAAGGAAAATTTGCTTAACATAATTTCATTTGGAACGAATTAATTCCTTTATACAAGGTACCACTGTAGATAGAAAAGGACTCTTTTGCTAGATATTTGCATGCTGCCATACGGAGAAAGATTCTCAGTTCACCCAGCCCGCTATTGCCAACTCTGTTGGGCAGTAACAGGCTTTTCAGGCAGTCCTTCCCCACCGCACCCCCGTCCTTAACCATCCCTGTAAGATCCCAGTATTCCTTGGGGGTCCCCAATCCCGGTACCATGCAATTGACTCAGTTTAGCTGCTGGAATCGGACAAGGTTAGATGATATGGTAGTGCAAATGTAGTTACATACAGTAGGTGTTGCATGCACAGTGGGGCACCTGAGCACAGGTAGGTGCACATTTTTCTCTGCACAGCTCTTCCAGTCAAATTGGGTGACCCAAACCAATTATCCCCCCGCCTCATGTCATAGGTCAGGGCTGTTCAACTTTGAACAGGCCAAGGTCTACTTTTCCCCGCCCAAAGTGCCTGAGGGCTACTACACTAAAACCTCTACTTGCGAAATTTATCTGTTCCTGGCACATGCTCATAAGTAAAAACTTTTGTAAGAAGAGCAGCAGTTTCCCATAGGAATGCATTGAAATCCAATTACTGTATATACTCGAATATAAGCCTAGTTTTTCAGCCCTAATTTTGGGCTGAAAAAAGGGGCCCTCGACTTATATGCGGGTCAATACTTTTAGCCACTGAGGCAAGTGCTTGGGTCGGTGGCTAAAAGTCATTTTAAACATTGTGTGCCACTTCTCATGACCCCCCCTCTGCACCACAGGGGAGTGGGACACGGTGGTTAAAATGACTTTTAGCCACTGACCCAAGCACTTGCGTCAGCGGCTAAAAGTCATTTTAAACATCACACACCTGTCCCCCAGCTCACAAAGGAGGAGCTGCCAGGCCCTGCTGCATTTCCCACCCTAGACTTATACTCAAGTCAATACGTTTCCCCAGTTTTTGGGGGGTTAAATTAGGGGCCTCGACTTATACTCGGGTCGACTTATACTCGAGTATATATGGTAATCTGTTCTGGAGGGAACAGGTTTCAATGTGCCATGGCCCTTGAACTGCCCCGCTTGGCTGAGACAGTGGGCTGACAGATCCAGAACTTTGCTGGGGCAGTGGTGGCCCTTGGGGTGGGGGAGGGAGGGGGTGGAGAACTTATCTCCTCAATCTTTTATTGATGGCCGGCGAGCCACTTTTGAACCCTTCATGGGCTACCAGTAGCCCGTGGTCTACCTGTTGGGCAGGCCTGTCATAGGTTAATGTTCATGATGTGATGCCCAGTCTTTGGTTAACACAGGTCAAGCTGTTTGGTCCTAGCATTGATTGGTTCATTCATGTGTTAAGGTGGTGAGAGAGTAGAGTGATATAGTAAGAAGGTGCCTAAGTCTCTGTCTCTCTTGCTCTTTGTGCATGTCTCCTCCTGAAAATAGCAACTCAAGTGCTGTGGGGGGTGGCTCATAATAGATCCACATTGTTGAGTTTCTGGTCCTGAGTGAGAATGCTGTTTCCATAAAAGGCACACTGACAAAAAGACAGCAAAAAGCACTTGCATGATACAGGCGAAATGGGTGAAGCAGGGAACCTCTCAATCTGCGGAGTGTCATCATCCCACTGCACCTTTCTGGGGTTGTTAACTAATTAACCCACATTAAGGTGCTCCAACAGCCTTTTTTTTCTCCCAGCAGAAGCTCAAGGAAGCAACATGTACAGCAGCTTCAGGTGAGCATACATCCTATCTGCTGGAAAGTATTCATTTTCTTGCTCTATATTTGTCCTTCTTTACACTCAGGTCTTCTCTCCCAATCCAGCTCATATAAATTGAGAGAGACAGAGAGAGAGAGCTGGGGCTGTGCCATTTAAGAGACCGACCAGGAAGAGAAGAGGGGTGGGTGGAAAACCAAGAGGAGGTCAGTTTCTGAAAGCCAGAATAAGGGAGCATTTTAGGGGCGTTTAGACCAGACCAATCTTCCTTTGGCAGGGGTCTAGGCTGATTACCAGTTAGTGGCCTCTGAGGGAGGGGGAGTCAGAGCTCTTCTTCCACTTCCCCCACCCACCCCCGGAGGCCCGGAAAGTTGTAACAAGGAGTAGGGCCTTCTCGGTGGTTGCTCCCCAGTTATGGAACCATCTACCCCCTGGAATTCGGCTGGCACCCACGCTTCAAATTTTTAAAAAACTATTGGAGATCTGGTTGTATAGAAGGGCCTTTCCTGATTTCTCAAACATCCAGTAAAACACTATTCTTTTTACTGCTTATCTTCTCTCCCCCCCCCAGTTTTATCGATCTCTTGCTAGTTTTGTCTTTGTTTTAGCCTAATTTTAGTTTATCGCTGTTGATTTATGTATATTTTGTTGTATTTTGCTCCTTGTATTTTGGGTTTTTTTATATGTATTCCTTTGTTAGCTTGTTATGTGATCCCATGTTGTAAACCACCCAGAGTAGCCCTAGGGTTAGATGGGCGGTATAAAAGTCAAATTAATAATAATTATAATTATCATCATCATCATCATCATCATCATCATCATCATAATCGCAGGGCTACAGATGGCTCTGGAATGGAGTGTGCCAGGCGACAAAGGGAGGGAACAGCTCTGGTCCATCTGTGCAGCCGGGTGGGTCTTTGTACAGAGTGCCTTGCTGAACCCAAAGCCCTACTATCACAGGAAGTGACGGTGGCTTCAAAAGAGGGGGTTGAACCCGTCCTTGGAGGGAGGGGGGCTGCCATTCATTACGGGTCCTTATGATCATCTTTAGGCACCAGTTGCTGCTGCTTTGAGATTCACAGTCCGTCCTCGCAGCCAACGCTGATCTTTTCTGCCTTTGCCCTTGACATTCCAGGTTCTGTGCAGCACCCCCGGCACCCCTGGCGGCATCGGCCGAGTCAGCAGGGAGCTCCGGAGCCCTTCCTTAAACAAGGAGAATGTGAGTACCTGGTGCAGCAGGTAGGTGTTTATAAGAAGCATTTGCAAGCCACAGGCTAGTGTGCCAGGCAAGCAGAACAGAGTCTCTGCTGTTTCCTAGGCATAAGGATTTCCGTTTTATGGCCGTGGTGCTCACTTGGCTGAGGAACGTGTGGCTGGGTGGCAGCTCCCAGCAGGCTGAAGTAGCTTGCGGTACAACCACATATGCATGTCTTCAAGCTTTCCTAGCGCTAGCTTATGTCTCCTGAAATGTTCTTGCTTTTTGATCCTAAAATTATGGCCTGTTCTCAGGGCTAAAGACTATTTCCTTCTCTTCCCTTCGTCCCAGGAAGGAAGACTCTTTAAGCACTCGAGATGGCACATGACAAAGTCCTTATTGTTCCAGAAAAGAACATCCAATTCACAGCAGGCCTGCTCTAATGCATTGGAGGTGACTTCCTATTCCTACTAGCTGATCTAATCTAGTTAAGGCTGGAAATAGCAGCAAATCCTAGGTATTTATTCTCTCCTTAATTTAGGTATGTAACCATGGATCAGTGCTGGTTTGGCATCTGTGGTTCATGCAGGGGAAACGTCAAAAGAAATGTGGAAAGGAAAAAAACTTTTTTTAAAGTGAAAACTTTTCTGGGAGAAAGTGACCACATTCTACATGAGTTCTTTATTTCAAAGGAAACAAAAGCAGAGTGTAGGAAAACCAGTTCTAATAAACTCAGGACGGTGATGGGTAAGGTCCCATGGCAGGAGATCCTAATAGGAAAAGGAATCCAAGATGGGTGGGAGCTTCTTAAAAAAAAGAAATTCTAAAGGCACAACTGCAAACAGCTCTCACAAGAAAAACAGATGAAAGGCAGCAAAAAAAAAAAAAACACCCACTCAATGGGCCTTTTCACACGACCCCTAAGATCTGCTGGCCACTTGAATTCGGACCAGGGATCTTGGGGGTTCGTTGCTCTTCCTGCGTCCCCACCCCTGTGATCCTGTCTGCGTGAGGGGAGGGAGGAAGAAAGAGAGGAAAAAATGCAGGCTCACCTCCGAAGCCGGTCGAAGCCCCTTCGTCCTGATTCCTTCTCTTCTGTTTTTTTTTTTTTTGCCTCCCACCCCTTCTCTTAAAGGGGCGGGAGGCAAAAAAAAAAAACAGAAGCGAGGAGAGCCCCGCACTCACCAGATTAAATCCTGACCTGGGGATTTTCACCCTTCTAAAGCAGGTACAAGAAACGTGCGCTGGGACGCGCTTAGGTGGGCGTGGTCGCACTTAATTTCCTGCAAACTCTGAAGCTGGTGGGGAAACAATTGTAAGCCCCGGAGCTGGCAGCCATTTGCTGCGGAGTTTAGGGGTCGTGTACAAAGGGCCAATGTGGCTTCACAGAAAGCTCAGAAAGGAGTTGAAAATGAAAAGGACACACATAAGGAGAGCAGCAAGGACGATCATGGGACTGGAAACCAAAACCCTCTGAGGAAAGACTGAAAGAACTGGGGATGTGTAGTTTTAAGAACAGAAGACTGAGCGGAGAGATGGTGGTACTTTTCAAATACTACTTGAAAGGCTGTGATACAGAGGAGGGGCAGGATCTGTTCTTGATTGTCCCTGAGTGCAGGACACATAATAATGAGCTACAGCAGTGGTTCTCAACCTGTGGGTCCCCAGATGTTCCTGGACGGCAACTCCCAGAAATCCCTTCCAGCACAGCGAGTGGTGGAGGCTTCTGGGAGTTGCAGTCCAGGAACACCTGGGGAAACCCACAGGTTGAGAATCACTGGGCTACAGGAACCCCGATTTAGGTTGAACATCGGGAAAAATATTCTGTTAGAGCAGTACAACACTGAAATCAGTTATTTGAGGAGGTGGTGACTGAATTCTGGGGGCAATCATGGAAAACATTAGACAAGCATCTGTCAGGGATCCTTTAATGTTGTTTCCTATACTGAACAGGGGGTCGGATTCAATTCCCTTTTTTTCTGTGATGGTATGACGTAGCGATGCCTCATTGTACAGGTTCTTCTCCATAGGCATTCATGGAGCAGAAGCCTTATTGGTGGGGAAGAAACGTGATGAGGGAATGCAGTGATGGTGGATGTATGCCATCATGTGGTCTGTTCACGAGTGGGACCCCTGCACATTGTCAGATTTTAGGTGCCAACAGTTGTGTGTGTGTGGGGGGGGGGGCGTATCACAAGTGATGTTCTTTATTATTGAAGATGTGTATATAAATTAATGAGCGATTGCATATGGATGCATTTTGAATGACTCAACCAGGAAAGAAGGAAAGGAAAAAAGAAAAGAACAGTCGCACTTGTAGGGCTGTTGGGGGGATCAGCAGAATTACTGATTCTGTGAGCTATAGAATTGAGAGGAAAAGCACTTCAAGGAGACATCCATATATTCTAGGAAATTGAAATAGTTGCTGCTAGTGTCAGTATTCCTGTGCCCTGGAATAAATGTTGCCATTGCACGGAGACAGAGGAGGTGTCACTAGTGAGCCTTTTCTCCTGGCAGGAAGCAGGAAGGCTGGAAATGAAGGATCTTGGCAGCCCAATCACTCCAGTGGCACCACCGAGAATTCCAGGGGGCTTTTCAGAATTTTGTCCTGCTGAACAAGATGAGGCAGAGGTGAGGAGGGGGCGGGAGGGTTCCCACGCCATCACTTGGGTTGGTCGGATGCAGTTTTATTGTCAGCCATTGCCCTCCCCCACCAAAGGGTCTAAAACAGGGTTCCTCAAATTTTTAAACGGGGGAAGTTCACTGTCCCTCAGACACTGTTGGGGTCCAGACCATGCCAAAAAACCCAGCAGGCGCCTGTTGCTGCTTTTTGATCCCCCCCCCTCACGCAAATTGCCTGGATCCGCCCCTACCTCACCCCCTCACATTTCTTTTACTTGTGCCAGGTCGGGTAGGGTGGTAGTTGCTTGCGGAGGGGGCACCCAATTGCCACTGGCACAGTGCTCTTCTGGCTGCCCATGGGGAGACCCACGCGGCCTAGCCAGAGGCCCAGCCTGGACTCCATCATTTCCCTGGCAGTGCATGCCCATCCCGCGGCTTCCCTTTATCCATCCTGCCTGCCTATTGGGGGAAAGGGAGGGCCTACTGGATACCCTCCATACCATGCCATGCAGCCTGCCCATCCCAATGGGCCCTGTAGCTCCCAGGTGTGGCTCCGAGGGGGGGGGAGGGAAGGCCCAACCCGCTTCCCCCCCAACCAATGCTGCTCTCCTCGCCTGCTGGCCCGCTCGACAACCCCGCTTCTCCCTCAGCTCCAAGGACGCTTGGGGAGGGCCCTTCCTGCTCACCCCCAGGACACTACAGGCAATGGTGACTTTGGCCTCACAGAAAAAAAACCCATTGAAATTGGGAAACAAACACACAAAACGCTTTCCTCCCCCCACTATGAACTGGCGACCAAGGAGCCCCATCAGCTCCCCAACGCCACTAGACACTTGGAGGGTCCTGCCTCTCCTTCCCACTGGCTGCCCCAGCCCCTGGGAGCCGCGCTCTGATTACCAAGCCCGTCTCTAACCTGACGACTCACTATTGGCGGCCATTACACAAGCTCAGCAATGGAAGGTGGGGTGGGGTAACTGTGCAGAAGGATACGCGCTGCTCATTAGGAGGGTAGAAGGACGGAGGCCCAGGGAAGTTGAGGGGTATGACTGTGGTAGCGTGGGTCAAGACGCTACAAAATGGTACTTCCCTTCCTCCCACGCACCATTAAAGCTGTGTTGGTGGTTGAGGCGGCGGCAGCTGCGGTGCGGCGAGTTTTCAGCTCAAGGGGGGCAAGTGGGGGTTCTGCAATGGCCGTTAGGCCTAAAATGCAGTAAAGGATGCAGGTTTGCAAATTTAACAAACAGGGGGGAGCCTTGTGGAATCTGAGCAGGGGTTTGTTTTATTTATTTTATTTATTCATTTACCTATTTCTATACCGCCCATCTTCCCGAAGGAACTTCCGTGCTCAGTAGTACCGACTGGTGAATTCATGGGCGGGACTGAAGAATTATGAAACCCTTGTGTTGTTTTGCCTTTTGTTATATGAAGAATTTCCTCCCCTCTGTTCTGATGTGGGCATCACTCCTCCAGGACAGATTTTTCAACCCATTGGGTGGGCATCTTGGAAGAGCAAGGGGCTTTCCTCCAGTCTGTCCCAGAGTTCTCCCAACGCTGGTCTGCAGAACACGGCTAGCAGTACATCTCCCTGTGGGGATTTCAGCTAGCGTACCGAGAGCATAGGTAGTACTTCTGCACTGCCCTACAGCTTGTTGGGGACTAGCTGACCAGCTGCAAGATTACTGTCTAAGGGCGTTTATACACGACCCCTAAGCTCCGCCGCAAATGGCTGCAAGGTCCGGACCTTAAAAATGTTTACCCACCAGCTCCGGACTTTGCAGACAATTAAGTGCGACCCTGCCCACTTTAGCAAGACCAAACAGCAGTTTTCTTGTACCTGCTTTTTGCAAGTGACAAATGTTTGATCCGGTGTAAGGATAGTGAGTGCGGGGCTCTCCTGGCTTCCGTTTGTTCTTTTTCTGCGCCCCACCCCTTTAAGAGATCTGAATGCTGCCCGGAACAAAACGGAGGTAAGACGGCATTCTTTTCTTTCTTTTTTCTCCCTCCCTCAGGCAGCCAGCAACCAGGAAGTGCGGAGGGGGGTGGGGACAGAGGAAGAGCAGGAACCCCTAAGACCTCTGGTGCGAATTTAAGTGGCCAGCGGATCTTAGGGGTCGTGTAAAAAGGCCCTAAATGGAGTGCAAATAGTGGAATTGAAGGGAGGTTTGCATTGCGTTTGTGCCAACCTCAGGGTTTAGTTGTTTCCTAGCCTTCATCTACACAGGATGATGAAACATTCCTTGGGCTTTAGGGTGGCCAAATACAAAAGAGGGCAGGGCAAGCAATGTCTGCCCAAATCCCCTCTTCCCTGCTTCTCATAAAGAGGAAAGTGAGCTCTGAACTGCGTGTGCCTCTGACTCCCTGATTTTCTTTGTTCATCTCACAGAAGCCACTTGCTGGTCACCTCTCCAGCATGGCTGTTCTGCTCTCTGGACCCCTCCTTACCCAGGACATCAACGTCAGTGAGGCAAGTACAACGTCAGAGCCCTGCCTCTCGAACGGTTACCTGTAGTAACTAAAATTCTTTTCCTCCCCCAGCTGGCAAAAAAAAAAAATCTTTTAAGTAAAGCAGGCCTTTGGTAGCTAGTAGACTCAAACTCCTGAATGTGCTGGTTTTCTCCCTCCATCAAGAAAAGGAGTGTATGCATTTTCATTAAGAATTTTTAAGGTGTTGTAATTATATTTATGTAACGTAGTGATTTTTATTTTAGTATATTTAGCCTTATTATTTCAAGTCTTTTTTTTAAACTTTATAACCTGCTTTGGGTCCCAGTTCTGGGAGAAAGGTGGCATGTAAAATAAATACATTTTGGTACAGTATACTTTGAGTTCTGTACGAAGAATAGCATTCACACTTTAAAACAAGAACCAAAATGGTGTGCAGGGCCTGTGTGTTCCCAACCCTGAACTAAACAATAATGACTAATGGGGCAAATGGGGCAAATGGCTCCCAGCTCCGGAGCTTAAAAATGTTTACCCACCAGCTCCAGAGTTAACAGGAAATTAAGTGTGACCCCGCCCACTTTAGCGCGACCCAGCGCAGCTTTCAGGTACCTGCTCTTTGGAGGTGAAAATTATTTGATCCGGTGTAATGATAGTGAGTGCGGGGCTCTCCTTGCTTCTGTTTGATGTTTTTTGGCTCCCGCCCCTTTAAGAGCTACGTTTACAGAGACGAGAGGCAGAACGAGGTGAGCTAAGGGGTTCACTAAGGCAGTTACTTGTCTCTGTTAGTGTTGCGTTTAGGAGCACTACAAATAGAATGTTACTTCGTGCCTGTTGTGTAACTACTGAAATTTGTCTCGACCACGCCCCTGGAACGGGTGCTAAGCGCGACAATCCTGTACCTGGTGCTGGGGTAGGGTTTTCCCTTGTCACTCTTTGGTCCCGCTTTCTGTTCCGAGACAAGACACCATGTAGTAGTGACTGTCATGCAACAAAACATTCATTTCTCTCAGAAAACTGTATCCGGTTTGTTATTTCTTTTTGACTTTTCAGAAGCGAAATATCAAAAAAGAATTTTTTAAGCCCCCCCCCCCCCCCAAGGAAAAAGGAAGCTAGACAAATTCAGTGTTTGTCTTGTCATGGTACAAGACCGTGAGGTAACACTTGTCACTAGACAAGTTATCATGACCATGGGAACACTGAAACAGGGACAAAACCAATGTGATCGTGACCAATGCTGTCACGGTACAAAACTAATCGTGGAACAAAGAAGGATGTAAAGTAACCACCTTAGATCAACAAATGGAACCTTTACCACCAAGCGTAGAACCCTATGACTGGCTTGGGCTGTGGGCGGTTTCAGGTACAATTCAAAATGCTGGTTTTTAGTTTCTGAAACCCTCTATAGTTTGGGTTGCAGTACCTCAGATTCGGCAGCTTCTATAGAAACTGAGGTGCTCCTTTTCAGGATCAGGCATCTAAGGGCGTTTATACACGACCCCTAAACTCTGGGGCAAATGGCTCCCAGCTCCAGAGCTTTAAAATGTTCACCCACCAGCTCCGGAGTTAACAGGAAATTAAGTGTGACCCCGCCCACTTTAGCGCATCCCAGTGCAGCTTTCAAGTACCTGTTCTTTGGAGGTGAAAATTATTTGATCCGGTGTAAGGATAGTGAGTGCGGGGCTCTCCTGGCTTCTGTTTGTTGTTTTTTGGCTCCTGCCCCTTTAAGAGCTACTTTTACAGAGACGAGAGGCAGAACGAGGTGAGCGGCATGCTTTTCTTTCTCTTTTTCTCCCTCCCCTCACGCAGCCAGCAGCCAGGAAGTGCGGAGGGGGGTGGGGACACAGGAAGAGCGACAAACCCCTAAGATCTCTGGTCCGAATTTAAGTGGCCAGCGGATTTTAGGGGTCGTGTAAAAAGGCCCTAAGATCTTAATGAGGCTCCCTCGGCTTGCATTCAAAACGGGTGAGCCCTGATGCCACCTCAGTGGTTGGGAGGGTATTCCCAGCTTTCTCCTGCCCGTCTCCCTTGTCCCTGTTTGTGTGTGTGGTCTTGAGCAGGTCTCCCTGAATAAGAGCCGCCTGTTCCGCTCCCCATCGCTGCCAGAAAAACTGAACAGGCCCTTGCAGAAGAAGCCAGCCAAGGCCCACAGGGACGAAATCACCCTCAAGGTGAAACGGAAGAGCAGCCTCGTCCCAGAACAGCCAGATGGGGTAAGATCCTGCTCGGTTCAAGTCCAAGCTCCAGCACCTTTATCCTGAAGGTAGAAGGACAGTCCTGCTAAGGGGGTGGGGGTGGGGGTTTCGCTGGCGGACAGTAGGTCTTGGCGTCAGTCCGTCCTGATGTTGCGCATGTTAGTCTCTTTGTAGCCACGGAAGGTAGAGGACCAGTGGTGGCTTCCGTCATACGGAAGAAGACTGCCACCTTCTTTCTAGATGTTGCTGTTGAAGAAGACGGTCTCCCTTTCTGACATGGAAATCATCAGAGCGCTTGACCAAGACTACGGCCTCAGGCGACTGATTGGAGATTTCTCTACCGTAGGTTTCTTTTGGCTTCTGTATCCCTTGGGGTGGTGGGAAGGGAGGGCTGACGTTGGGTACCAGAGCAGAACGTCTCCAGTCTATTAGAGCCTGAATGCACACGAGGTCTCCTCGGAGGAAGTAGCGTATGCTGGGAAAAGCACACTGTCCATGGGCTTAGCAGCTCACACTTGTAATCCATGCTGCTCTGAGTGGGCACCAAGCAGTGGCAAAGCTTTGGACGCATGTGAATAGGCAATACTGGAGTCTTATTCGGTCACTCCCCTGACTGCATCAAGAGAGCTGAGCATACAAAGGAGACTTGGGAACCCATCTGAATACCCACCTCCAACACACCTCGTAATAAACAAACCATCTTGCGCATGTTCCGATGCAGACAATGCCCTTCGCTTGTACGGAGGAAGATTTTATGTTGGCAAGAGGGAATGCTGTTGATGTGGCGCAGTATCGGGCGGGTGTCATCTAGGTTTTTCTTTTGAATCTTATGCATTTAATATACCTTTGTATACATAATGATTTTATAACTTATTTGTGTTCTGCTGAGTAGTATACGTGTATCTGTCAATATAATTTGCTGGTGCTTCTGACATGAATAAAGAAAAAGATGTCCCATGGAAGTGACTACCACCTTCAATGCAGAATCTGTCTACCTGGGAAGTGCCAAGGGGGCTTCAAAGCTTCTGCAAAGCCAAAAAAACAAATGTGGTTATGTCTTTTTAGGTGTATGCGCTGCCCACAGTAACAGGAAGGCATCAGGATCTGAAATACATCACTGCTGAGACTGTGAGCCATGACTATTTCCTTCTCCTCCTCCTCCTCCTCCTCTCTCTCTCTCTCTCTCTCTCTCTCTCTCTCTCTCTCTCTCTCTCTCTCTCTTTTCATGTGTGTGTTGTTGTTCCTACATACTTGCCGTTTCTCCTCTGTTTTGACTGAACACTGGATTCCCCACCCACTCCCTTTGCTGTCCCTTTGTTCTGTGAAAATCCTCTAGAGGTCTTGCGGTTGTTTTTCCAAAAGTCTGTTTTCCTACCACATCTAAATATTCTCATGCATACAATAGTCTAAATTAGTGCCACTTAGATCTGTCCTCTGACCCTAAGAGTTTAAGATATTTATTTATAAATATTTAAAATATAAATATTTATAAAACATTTAAATATAAGTATTATTAAAATATATTTTATAATATATATACATTTTATCAAAATATAAATATTATTAAAATATGAATATTTATAAATAAGATATTTATTTATGAGAGTTTAAGGTATTTATTTATTTAGGGTAGGTAAGAAGGGGAAGGGATCTGGCCTTAAAATTAAAGATACAGTGACACCCCCCCACACCTACCGCGGGGGTTAGGGACTGACCTAACCCGTGATAATTGAAAATCCGCGATATGCAGATGCAGGTTGGGTCGGGCCTGGGGGGGCCTAACTGGGGGCTCGGAGGCCTCAGAAATGATTTTTGGCAACCCAGAAGTGACTTCCAGTTCGCAGGGAGGCCCTTTTGCGGCCTCCAGAAGGCCTGGGAAGGCCCTCGCAGTATATGGGACTGCCAGTATATGGACCGCGAAAGGGCAGGGGACCACTGTAATATATTGAGAGGGAGAGAAAGAACCTGCAGCTCTGTTTATGTCCTATACGGTATATCGTCCCTCTCTTCGTCCAGGGAGCTCTGGGTAACACATATGGTTCTCTCCCCATCTCATGACAGCCTTGCAAAGTAGGCAAAAGTTGGATGCTGGCTGCTGGTGACATGGGGGTGCTCTTCTCCTGTTCCTGTAGATGGCTGCCCTGCTCCAAGATCAATTTCAAAGCCTTGTGGAGAAGTTCTTCATCATTGATTGTCGTTACCCCTATGAGTATCGTGCAGGGCACATTAAGGTGAGGGGTTCATCGAGAGAGAAATCCTGACCAAGAAAACAGTTGGTTTGGGAGCTGCAGGAGGGTGGTTTTTGTGGAATATTGATGAACTGTTTAACATCTATGAAAAGGATGCTGTTTAACATCTATGTAAGGCCGCTGGCTGGGGTCATCAGGAGATTTGGGCTGCGTTGTCATCAGTACGCTGATGACACGCAGCTCTATCTCTGTTTTTCCACCTCTGCAGTGGAAGCTGTCCGGTCCCTTGACCAGTGTCTGGAGGCGGTTATGGCTTGGACCAGGGCCAACAGGCTCAAACTCAACCCTGAGAAGACCGAGGTGATGTTCTTCGGGAGTTCCCCGTCTGGGTATGGGGGCCCCCTCCCCAGTTTGGAGGGTGTTTCCCTCCAGCTGGCGGAGAGGGTTCGCAATCTGGGCGTGATCCTGGACCCGGCCTTGTCCCTGGACGCCCAGGTGGCGGCCGTGGCCAGGACCGCATTTTTCCATCTTCGCCAGATCGCCCAGATTCGCCCCTATCTAGACGGGGACTCCCTGAGGACAGTGGTCCAGGCGCTGGTGATCTCGAGGCTGGACTACTGTAATGCTCTCTACATGGGGTTGCCCTTGACTCTCCTCCGGCGATTGCAGCGGGTGCAAAATGCAGCGGCCAGACTGGTGGCGGGTGCGCGTCGCTACGACCGCATCACCCCGGTTCTGGCCCAGCTGCATTGGCTACCCGTTGCCTCCCGGATCAGATTCAAGGTCTTGGTTTTAGTTTATAAAGCCCTTCATGGCCTGGGCCCGGACTACCTGGCGGAGCGGATCGCCCAGCGGTCAACTTCGGCCCGACCGGTTCGGCAGTCGCGGGCGCACTCGCTTCAAGTTCCATCCCTCCGAGAAGCCAGGCGGTCCCGTACTCGGAACCGGGCTTTCTCGGTGGCTGCTCCTTCTATATGGAACAGCCTCCCTAGCGAAGTGCGCTCTGCAGAGTCCCTGCTGGCCTTCCGTAAAGCGGTGAAGACCATCCTATTCCGCGAGGCCTTCGGTGACCTAGCTTAGCCCTCTCTTAGCTCTTTTTTTTTTTTTCCGCCATCAATAATTAATAATCAGGTTGTATCTCACATAGCAGCGGTGAGGTCTAAATTAAAGGGTGCGCCCCTGCTGCAGTTGTTTATTCGTTTTATTAATTTATGCTGATTTTGTGATTATGTTTTCCTATTGTGTTTTATTTTACCCAATTGTGTGTATCTCCTGATTTACTCTGTCATGTTCGCCGCCCAGAGTTCCCGTAGGGAAGATGGGCGGGATACAAATTCAATAATAAATAAATAAATAAATAAATAAACCCTTCTTGCTGTCTCCCACTGCAGGGGGCTCTGAACATCCACCGGCAAGAAGATCTCTTTGACTTTTTCCTGAGGAAGCCTCTCTTCCCTTCAGTGCCACACAAACGCCTCCTCCTCGTCTTCCATTGTGAATATTCTTCTGAGAGGGGCCCCAAGATGTGAGTGAAGGCCCTGGAAAAGTGGCAGTGGAGTAGGAGGGGAGCAGGAGAACAGATGGGGTTTGGCCAGGTGGTGTGCTAGGTCAGGCAACTCCCTCTTACCCTTCTGTTTTTAACCTTGTAACTGCTTGAAGGTGTCACTACCTGAGGGGAGAAGACCGAACCATGAATGAGTATCCTGCATTGCACTATCCTGAACTTTATGTCCTTCGGGGTGGCTACAAGGACTTCTTCTCCGCTTACAAGGTAACTACAAAATGGTTGCCTCGATGGCTGGTATGTCTGTGATGATTCTCAGTCATCCAGGTGAGGTTATCTAGGGCTTGAGTCATGACATCTAGACTTATTTTCTTGTGGGATCAAAATGTTTCACTGCTCATTCAGGTAGCTTCTTCAGTCTGAGAAAAGTTGGTGGGAGGTTTCCAGTTTATAGTTCACCTTGGTTTCACCCCACCCTAGGCTGAATAGGCTCCTTAGATGGATAGTGGCCTGAATAGGCTCATTAGGTGGGCAATGGCCTGGGGTGTGTGAAAGACATACCTATGCAGCCCTTCCCAATGTCCATTAAGTATGGGTTGTTAGCAGTGGCCTTCATGGTGGAAGTGTGAAGTGGTCCGGATTTGTCTCGGGATTGATGAAAGTGCAGCATGATGATTGGGAGACGGATTGTGCCTAAGTCCCCTGCCCCTGTCAAGAGAGGGATTTTCTATATGCTGTTAGGGCTGGCAGTGGTGTGATCGAAGTATCTGTCATACCATTCAACGATTGGTTGCTTCTATCATCCTTGAAAGGTTGGTGTTTAATAGTCAGTTGGAAAATCCTATTGCATAACTCTATGCCACCCTAACCTGGATCACACATGCCAGAAGCATTTGATTCAAACTCATGGAATACTTCTTATTCTCCCTCCTCCCCCTTTTAGATTCCAAGACTCTATTGGTCTCCCTTTCATTACAGGAAAGCCTTTCCAAGTCTCAGGATGTGGGGGTGGGGTGGGATAGAGCTTTTAAAATTTTATATACAGTGGTACCTTGTATAAAGGAATTAATTCGTTCCAAATGAAATTATGTTAAGCAAATTTTCCTTTATACAAATTTCCATAGGAATGCATTGAAAACGGAGTGATCCCATTTTTATGTTGTACGGATTCTCCCCATAGGCGATTGTTAATATATATACATATATACATATAAACAGTATATATATATATATATATACACACACACACACACACATAAGAACATAAGAACATAAGAAGAAACATAAGAACATAAGAAGAGCCATGCTGGATCAGGCCAAAGGCCCATCTAGTCCAGCTTCCTGTATCTCACAGCGGCTCCACCAGATGCGTTTGGGAGCGCATGAGACTAGATATCTGTCTCCTGATACCACTCCCCTGCATCTGGCCCTTGAAGTACCCTGGTTTAAAGCCTGGAGATTACACGTCTCCATCATGGTTTGTAACCTGTGATGGACTTTTCCTCCAGGAATCTGTCCAATCCCCTTTTGAAGGCATCCAGGCCAGATGCCATCATCACATCCTGTGGCAGGGAGTTCCATAGACTTACAACGCGCTGGGTGAAAAAATATTTTCTTTTGTCTGTTCTTACTCTCCCAGCCCTCAATTTGAGTGTATGTCCCCTAGTTCTGGTATTTTGGGAGAGAGAGAAGAGCTTCCCTCTATCCACTTTACTCATACCCTGCATTATTTTGTATGTCTCAATCATATCCCCCCTCAAGCACCTTTTTTCCAGACTAAAGAGGCCCAAATGTTTTAGCCTTTCTTCATAAGGGAGGTGCCCCAGGCCAGTTATCATTTTAGTTGCTCTCTTCTGCACCTTTTCCAGTTCCACTATGTCTTTCTTGAGATGCGGTGACCAGAATTGTACACAATACTCCAGGTGCGGCCTTACTATTGTTTTGTATAAAGGCATTATAATGTTCGCTGTTTTATTTTCAATCCCCTTTTTGATAATCCCTAGCATGGAATTGGCCTTCTTCACTGCTGCCACACATTGGGGAGACACCTTCATGGAGCTGTCCACCAACACACCAAGATCTTTTTCCTGATCCGTCACGGATAACTCAGAGCCCATGAGTTGATAGATGAAGTTTGGATTTTTTGCCCCAATATGCATTACTTTACATTTAGTTACATTAAAACGCATTTGCCATTTCTCAGCCCATTCCCCCAGTTTGGAGAGATCCTTCTGGAGCTCTTCACAATCTTCTCTGGTTTTTACCACACGGAAAAGTTTTGTGTCATCTGCAAACTTGGCCACCTCACTGTTTATCCCTGTCTCCAGGTCATTTATGAACAGATTGAAAAGCACCGGTCCCAGGACAGAGCCCTGGGGCACACCGCTTTTCACCTCTCTCCATTGTGAAAATTTCCCATTGACACCTACTCTTTGTTTCCGGGATCTCAACCAGTTCTCAATCCATAAGAGGACCTGCCCTCTTATCCCCTGACTGTGCAATTTTCTCAGCAGCCTTTGGTGAGGGACTGTGTCAAAAGCCTTTTGAAAATCCAGATAGACTATATCCACCGGTTCACCCAAATCCATGTGCCTGTTGACCTTTTCAAAAAATTCTAAAAGGTTTGTCAGACAAGATTTACCCTTACAGAAGCCATGCTGATTTTCTCTCAGCAAGGTTTGTTCTTTTATGTGTTTTAAGATTTTCTCTTGGATGAGGTTTTCCACCATCTTCCCTGGGACAGATGTAAGGCTAACTGGCCTGTAGTTTCCTGGGTCCCCCCTCCTTCCTTTTTTAAAAATTGGTGTGACATCTGCTATCCTCCAGTCCTCCGGCACTGTGGCCGTTTTAAGAGACAAGTTGCATATAACCGTTAAGAGATCTGCAATTTCGTTTCTCAGTTCCCTAATAACCCTTGAGTGGATGCCATCTGGGCCTGGTGACTTGTTAATTCTCAATTTATCAATTAGTCCTAAAACCTCCTCTCTTTTAACCTGTATTTGATTTAATTCTTTAGTCAAGAGGGGCGGCTCAGGCAGCGGAATCCGCTCAAGGTCCTCTGTCGTGAAGACAGACGCAAAGAACTCATTCAATTTCTCTGCAATGTTCAAGTCCTCCTTAACCTCCCCTTTTCCTCCCTCACCATCCAGAGGGCCAACTGGTTCTCTGGCAGGTTTTCTACTTCTAACATATTTAAAGAAGCTTTTATTATTACCCTTTATATTGCTAGCCATGCGTTCCTCAAAATCTTTCTTTGCCTCCCTTATCATCTTCTTACATTTCTTTTGCCAGAGTTTGTGTTCCTTTTTATTTTCCTCATTTGGGGAGGATTTCCATTTACAGAAGGACCTCTCCTTGTGCTTTAGAGCCTCTCTAACTCGTTAACCATGCCGGTGTCCTCTTGGACTTAAATGAGCTCTTCTTTCTTTGTGGTATGCACTTGTGCTGGGCCTCTATTATTGTTGTTTTAAAGAGGCTCCATGCACTCTGAAGAGATTGGATTCTTCTAACCTTCCCCTTCAATTTCTCTCTAACTAGTTTCCTCATCTGAGGGAAGTTTGCCCTTCGAAAATCAAGGGTTTTTATGTCTGATTTGGTTGACACGCTTCCTCCGACATGCATGGCAAAGGAAATTGCAGCATGGTCACTGTTCCCCAGAGGCTCAGTGACATTCACATCCCTGACCAGGTCCTGAGTATCGCACAGTATTAGATCCAGAGTTGCCTGTTCTCGGGTGGGCTCCATGACAAGTTGCTCTAAGGCACAGTCATTCAGCAAGTCGAGAAACCCAGTTTCTCTTTCTTGCCCGGAGCTCGCATTGACCCAGTCAATGTGGGGATAATTGAAGTCCCCCATGATTACTATCCTATCCCTCTTAGCCACCTCCATGATTTCTCTCCTCATTTCAAGGTCCCCCTCAAGTTTTTGATCTGGTGGACGATAGAATACTCCAACTATCACATCACTCCTTTGGACCTGGTAGTTTAACCCAAAGTGATTCTATGGTGGAGTCAGACCCTCTGTCCATCTCCATTCTGCTGGATTTTACCCCTTCTTTGACATAGATGGCCACTCCTCCTCCAACCCGCCCCTCTCTATCCCTTCTATAGAGTTTATAGCCTGGGATTGCTGTATCCCACTGGTTCTCCTCATTTCACCAGGTTTCTGTTATGGCTATTATATCTATGTTATCCCTAGCTGCCAAATGTTCAAGTTCTCCCATCTTTGCTCGGAGGCTTCGAGCATTGGCGTAGAAGCACCTGTACAGTGGGTCCCGCAACAACAGCTGCTGCCTTGTTCTTTTCCCCCGACAGCTTTTATTTTCAGTAGACAAACTGTCACATTCCGTTATTCTCCCAGTACTAATACCTGCTATGTCTTCTCTATGTGATTCTCTACCCTCTCCAACCTCATTCCCCGAGGATGAGGTGTTCCGAACCGGATGCCACTCAGCTCCTGTCGGCTTTCTTCCAGTTATCAGTTTAAAAGCTGCTCTGCTGCCTTTTTGAGGTTGAGTGCCAGCAATCTGGTCCCATCATGATTCAAGTGCAACCCATCCCTTCTGAACAGGTTTGGCTTGTCCCAAAATGTTCTCCAGTTCCTGACAAATCTAAAGCCCTCCTCTCGACACCATCGCCTCATCCACGTATTGAGGCTTCTGAGTTCTGCCTGCCTTGCAGGTCCTGCACGAGGAACAGGTAGCACTTCTGAAAATGCTACCTTGGAAGCCCGGGACTTCAATCTTCTACCTAACAACCTGAATTTGGCTTCCAAGACTGACCGCTTGGCCTTCCCGACATCATTGGTACCAACATGTACCATGACCACTGGCTCCTTTCCGGTTCTCTCTAACAAGCTGTCTAGATTTCTCGTGATGTCTGCAACCTTTGCACCTGGCAGGCAAGTGACCATACGGTTATCATGCTCCTCACAAATCCATCCCTCCGTATTTCTAATTATAGAATCCCCTAGTACAATGAGCTTCTCTCCTGCAGCCTGCTCATCTACATGTACCTGATCTTGTATCTCATCAATAGTGATGAGGGAGAGATCCTCCGGTGGAACCAATTCTTCCTCTATGTGTGCCTCATGAGGTGTGCTGAGGAAAGGAGCCTCAAACTGATTGTGCAATATGAGACTCTCTGAGCGATCCCTTGGCCTTCTACTCCTTTGAGTCACATTCCTCCACCCATCTACCTCCTGAGTTGAGGAAGTGACTTCATCCTCAGAAGTGTGCCCTGTCTCTTCTTGGACCTGGATAGTCCGTTCCGCTCTGTCCAAGAACCGCTCAAGCTCCTTAATATGTTGCTGGTCTGATATGCGAGCCTCTAGCTGCTGGACCTTCTCTTCCAATAGCGCAACCAGCTTGCACTTGCAGCAGATGTAGTTCTGCACACGCTCTGTCAAGATGACAAACATGGCACAAGTACTGCAGGTAACTACAGCTGCTCCCTCCAACTCCATTTTAACGAGTGCAATAAAATGTATTCAAGGTCTCAAAAATGTAAGCTTACACTAATTTTTTTAATCTAGTAAGACTCTTTACTTCTTTTGTTGTTTATTCAAAATCTAACAGTGTAGGGGCCGCTAAAGCACCTCTACACCAAGTGCAAGCACGTCAGGAAGTTTCCAGTGCTAACTTGCTAATGTGTGTAGGATCTCCTCAGGAGTAGCTTGGCTTGGGAACTCGAATATACTCAGTTGTTGTTGTTGTTGTTGTTGTTGTTTTTTTTAGTTTGCACGCGCCATTAGGCGCGTGCTGCTGGGAGCAGCTATTTAAAGATAAAACTCCGCCCCTTACCTCCTGCAAAAACAGGAAGCAATCTCTATGCCCTCTGGCCGTGTGCTTCCTCTATAGCCGCGTGCTTCTCCACACCACCTCCTTCCTCTTTGCTGCTCTGCAAGAAAAGGACTGAGAGTCTGCTGGGAGCAGCTATTTAAAGATAAAACTCCGCCCCTTACCTCCTGCAAAAACAGGAAGCAATCTCTATGCCCTCTGGCCGTGTGCTTCTCCACACCACCTCCTTCCTCTTTGCACACACACACACACACACACACATATATACAGTATATATATATCAGGACTACTGGCAGTGATCCAGCAGGATTTCCCCCCCACTATTAAAGTCTTCCTCCCTGCTCCCCCACCCCATCCTGACAGTTTCACAGGCTTCCTTGTGGCAGAAGGGAGCTTTAAAACTTGAGACATGCATAGGGAGAGGAACTTTCCATCTGTTTGTATTAAATGTTTCTGACCCCCGACCTGGTTAAAGCAGTGGGAAGTTAGACCACCAGCATTTTTTTGCCCTTGTTCTTTTTTGCCGTCAAACCATTGACCTGGCAGTTCAACTACGGTCGCTGAAGACAAAAACAAAAAACTACCCAAGACATCACTATAAAGTACAGTATATTGCTAAACCCCCCAAGAAGCAATTGGGACTCATTCATTTAAAACGTGGCACTTAAAACGCATTAACTTAGACTCCAGACAAGTATTTCGGGGGGGGGGGAGTGTATTTTTCTGAAGGAGCTCCACCACAGGGAAGACCTCACTTCCAGTTCTTTGAACCTTGGAAAGCGGCCATCAAAAGAGAGCCCGTATCTCGAGACATTTTTGCCAAAGAACCCTTCTTTGGGTATGTATAGCCTCTTGAAATATTCTGCAGAAATCCTTACACAGAAATAACTCAAATTCAGATGGAAGGCAATCTCGATTGCCTAGTCTGTGAAAGAGGAGTATCATAGGCTGCCTAAGGGCCTTTTTACACGACCCCTAAGATCCGCTGGCCACTTAAATTCGGACCAGAGATCTTAGGGGTTCGTCGCTCTTTGGGCGTTCCCACCCCCCTCCGCACTTCCTGGCTGCTGGCTGCGTGAGGGGAGGGAGAAAAAGAGAAAGAAAAGCATGCCGCTCACCTCGTTCTGCCTCTCGTCTCTGTAAAAGTAGCTCTTAAAGGGGCAGGAGCCAAAAAACAACAAACAGAAGCAAGGAGAGCCCCGCACTCACTATCGTTACACCGGATCAAATAATTTTCACCTCCAAAGAGCAGGTACCTGAAAGCTGCGCTGGGACACGCTAAAGTGGGCGGGGTCGCACTTAATTTCCTGTTAACTCCGGAGCTGGTGGGTAAACATTTTTAAGCTCCGGAGCTGGGAGCCATTTGCCCCGGAGTTTAGGGGTCGTGTATAAACGCCCTTAGATGCCTGATCTTGAAAAGGAGCACTTCAGTTTCTATAGAAGCTGCCGAATCTGAGGTACTGCAACCCAAACTATAGAGGGTTTCAGAAACTAAAAAGCAGCATTTTGAATTGTACCTGAAACCGCCCACAGCCCAAGCCAGTCATAGGGTTCTAAGCTTGGTGGTAAAGGTTCCATTTGTTGATCTAAGGTGGTTACTTTACATCCTTTGTTCCACGATTAGTTTTGTACCGTGACAGCATTGGTCACGATCACATTGGTTTTGTCTCTGTTTCAGTGTTCCCATGGTCATGATAACTTGTCTAGTGACAAGTGTTACCTCACGGTCTTGTACCATGACAAACACTGAATTAGTCTAGCTTCCTTTTTCCTTTTTTTGGGGGGGGGGGCTTAAAAATTCGTTTTTGATATTTCGCTTCTGAAAAGTCAAAAATAAACAACAAACCGGACACAGTTTTCTGAGAGGAATGAATGTTTTGTTGCATGACAGTCATTACTACATGGTGTCTTGTCTCAGAACAGAAAGCGGGACCAAAGAGTGACAAGGGAAAACCCTACCCCAGAACCAGGTACAGGATTGTCGCGCTTAGCACCCGTTCCAGGGGCGTGGTCGAGACAAATTTCAGTAGTTACACAACAGGCACGAAGTAACATTCTATTTGTACTGCTCCTAAGCGCAACACTAACAGAGACAAAACGGATGTGAAGTAACTGCCTTAGTGAACCCCTTAGCTGTGCTAAACCATTTGAAGTTCCTGCGTTTGTCCTCAAAGTCGGTCCTAGAGTCTTAGGTTCCTATCGTCTTAACTTGAACATCTGAAGATCCAGCTCCCGTTATCTGCTGCAGATGGGAGTTGTGGGCAGTTTTGCTTCTCTCTGTAGTTCATAGGCACCAGCTAGCTATTCCAGATTTCAAACCAACACTCGTGGCTCTCGGGACTTATTCCAGGAGCCTTAGAACCTTGTGCTGAAATCGTGACTCTTTGACAAAAACTGGCTCATGAGAATTCATCCCGTGGGCCTGCACACAGACATCTCAAAATTTACTGGCCATGTTATATTTCTGTGTCAGAATTTACTGGAGCCTTCAAATTTGCAAGAAAAAAAAGATACATATATATTCCGATGCCTTTCCGTCTCTGTCAGGAGCTGTGTGAGCCCCAGGGCTACTGTCCCATGCACCACCAGGATTTCAAGGCAGAGCTGCTCAAGTGCCGTGTCAAAAGCAAGACGTGGGCAGGAGAACGGAAATGGAAGGGCCCAGTTGCTCGGCTCATGAAGCTGTGAGGAGGCCAGACGGGTTGCTCTGCTCTCACTGGACTCTCCCCTGGCCGTCGGGAAGGCTGAGGTGGCGGCTGAGAGGCAATGAAAAGCGAATGGGGTTGGGACCACATCACGCCTGGAGGAGGCACAGGCATGGAGATGGCCGCCTCCTTTCCACAGGCTTCACTTGGGTGAGGTGGTGTTTGTGGTGCGCAAAGCCTCGTAGTTGGAGGGAGGCAGGTGGGTTTTTGCGGGACAGCTGGGCACGGTTCTTAAGGGCTGCCCGGCCTGCTTGTGGCTCCCCTAGGGTTTTGCCTGAAGGGAGGAGGCGGGACTGCCGTGTCGTCCGACTACTGACTCGTTGCTAGCAAGGAGGCCTTCCTGCTTTTAAGACACTCCTTATATAGAAGAATAAACTGTTCTGGAAGAAAGAGACTGCGGCTCATTTGTGAACACCTTTGTGCTTGTATAAGTAGTAGCAGCCGCCAGGTTTCAATTTTATAAAATGACCACTGAGAGTCTTTCTTGACTGAAATGTGTGGAGAAACAAAACAGAATGATTATACAGGAGAGCCTCTTCCAGAGAGAATTGGAGCAAGGGTGAAGTCATTCCATAACTATTCCCTAGTAATCCTGTATTTCCCCCCCTCCAAATCTCCCAGAAATATCCAGTCTCTGTGTGTGACTTGGCTAGAGTATCCTACCCAAAAGGCAAGTGAAACCCATGTTTTCATACCCTCCTTAAAAGTCTAAGCCACTTCCGCCCAGAGCAATTGTGAGAAAGAGCTTGTGCTTTCTAGGGTCATGGGACCGGCGTGAGAAGAATCTTCTTAGAGCTCAAGAATGTCCTAAAGTTCTGAGCCACTTTTAAATAGGCAATTGAAGGTTTAAGAATATTTGAGGAAGAAACAGGTGCTGTCAAGTTAACAAAAGCTGGCAAAGCAACAGATTTGCCACCAGATGGCACCACTGCAATACTCAAGCTCAAGTCGGTGGCAAGGAAACCCTTGACTGTTGTTTCTTCAGTGTGGATAGCGATGACAGCAGGAACACATGGGCCAAGGAACAGTGTGCAAATTCTTTTACACCTCTGATAGGCCATCTTAGGGCAAAATAAGGGGGGGTATGTAACCAGGCTGTGTCATCCATGTTATTTCTGCCAGGAGATGGCTTTTCCCCTTCTCTCCTTGTTATCGTAGGTCCCTTCTTGGCTCTCAAATAAGTTGCTGAGGCCACTTCTTAGCAGCAGAAAAGTAATGGTGTCCCATGCAGTTCTTTAAAAGGCTAACAGAATTATTAAGGCATAAGCTCTTTCAGTCGGGAGTCCATCCTGTCAAGATCTGATGAATGCTAGTCAGGGAACGCTTTGTGCAACCGTAAATTTACTGGTGTTCCTAGCTTACTGCAAGAGTCTTTCTTCTTGGTCCAAAACAAGGAACTTCTTTCTCACCTTCTCCTTAATTGCTCTGGGCAAGTTGTTGATGATTATAAGGATCCACAATGTGTCAGTCTGTTACCTGCTTAGTAATTGAAACATAAATTTCTACATTCTCTTTTTGCTTTAAGTCACAGTCTGATGGCACTATGGATCTTTTTCTTTTAACTGTTGCCCAGTTTTTGCTCATTTAGCATAAAGAGCATATGGATGTGCTCTTTAAGTGGAGCTGTTGGGCTGATGTAATCAGTGATGCGTTCTTGCAAGAGGGAAAATGCTTCCAACATCTGGGACCAGCACCTGCTTGCAAAACTGCAAATGGCATAAGCAAGTGCTTGAGGGCCTTTTGAAGCAACAGTGCAGAACCCTTTCTCCCCCCCCCTCCCGCCCCCTACACCACCCCCAAGAAACTAAATCAGCATCTCTCAGAGATGGCATGGTTACATAAAGATTTGTGTGAGTTTGGAAACACTTGGTGGAAGAACTGATAAACGACAGGTTGGGAACAGCTATTATACCAGCTTCAACTGTTCTTGGAGAGATCTGATTGGGCCCTAGTGGCACATGTACTGTACTGTAGCTAAAACTGCTCATGACCTGGTGGGGTTCAATCCCAGGTAGTAGGCTCATGGTTGACTCAGCCTTCCATCCTTCCGAGGTCAGTAAAATGAGTACCCAGCTTGGGTGGGTGTGCAATGTGTAGCCTGCATACTGTAATTAAACTGTAAACCACCCAGAGACCACTCAAAGTGGTATGGGGTGATAAGCAGAATGAACACGCGCGCGCACACACACACACACACACACACACACACACACCTTGGTTGCATGCTGGCTGGGTCACTGTAATGTGGGACTGCCTCTAGTTAGCGTTTGAAAATGTCATTGGGTCCAAAACGCAGCTGCCAGATTGCAGGTATCACATCACCCACCCAGCCTGTTACAGAAGCTCCACTGACTGCCAATCTGTTTCTGGGCACAATTCAAAGGACTGGTTCTAATCTTTAAAAGCTCTAAGGGTTTATCTTAAGGATAGAGTCTCCATTTCAGGGGAAGCCTTCTTCTTGGTCCCACCACCTTCACAGGTATGCTTGATGGGGATATGGGAGAGGGCCTTCTCTGTTGCTGCTCCCATTTTGTGGAACTCCCTCCTACAGGCAGCCAGGCTCTGCCCTATGTTTGCTCTCCTGTAAGCAGATAAAGGCCTTTCTCTTCAGGCAAGCTTCCCATTAATAACTACTGCCTGAGTGGTTTTTTTTAATGGATGGTTATGCCTTACTGCTTTGAAGGTGTTTTTGTGTTGCTTTTGTTTAATGTCTTTTACTGGTGGTTGTTTTTTTGTTTGATTGTTTTCTGGGGGGTATTGCTTTTGTTTTTTGTTTTTTTAATTTGTAAACTGTTTTTAGTTTTGAAGGTTGTAGTTTAATTTTGTGAGCCACCTTAGGTCCTTTTAAGGTGAAAGGTGGGGTAAAATAAAATACCAAGCCGCTGGTGTTTAACTGTTAAACGGCAAATTGCCAAGGGATGTCAGGCAAAGAAGGATTGGACATAGTTGTCCTATCATCTAAGTGCTGTAGCTGGTCACCTCTAGCAGTGCTGCTACCTTTAGAATACAGACTACAGTTTCGTTTTCCCCATCTCAGAAAGTTCATAATTGGAGAAGATGCAGACTGAAGGTTTGAGGGTGGGTAATTCACAAAAGTAACATCTTCATGCCACAACTAAAAGTTTGTGATGGAGCGATCTAAGGCAAATCCCCTGAAATTTCCAATGCGTAGCCTGCATAATTACATTGTAAACCGCCCAGAGAGTGCTTGAAGTGCGATGGCACAGTATATAAGCAGAACACTTTTGCTTTGCTTTTTTTTAGGGCCTTTCGGTGGTTTATATAGTAGCCTAGCTTCCTATAAGGGCTGTGTCTTTTCTCTTGTTTCTCTTCTTTCTCTGCGCGTTCTTAAGGCAGTTCTTCATGCTGGTGCTCCCACACCCCTTTGGTATTAAGTTCTCTCCTCCTTCTGTCTAGAGCACCGGGTCAAGCTTTGTCTTACAGACAGCCTGTCAGGAGAAGTTGCCTCCCAAGCCTTCCCCTCTGAGTCATCCTCCTCGAACAACACAGAGCCCATCTTTGTCTCCTTATTAACCACAAAACAAAAAAAAAAACTTGTTAATTTTGGAAACCCAAGGAGATGCAAAAGGCTATGGTTGTCATCAGACATCTTTCAGCACTTGAAGAATTCATCCTTTCTAATAGCACGCTGTCTATGGTATAGAGTTCGTTCCTCCTCCAATAACATAAAGCCTTCAACTAAAGGTGTTCTCCCTGCAGGGGTTTCCTGAGGTCACAGGCTGCTTTGCTTCGAGCACCATGAAGCAGATGCCTCAGGCTGTCCACAAAAAAGAGCGGCAAATGGGATCATATTTATTTATTTATTGCATTGTTATATCGCACCGATTTCCCAGAAGGAAACACTAGGCGGTTTACATAAATGCAAATAAATAACCTACAACTAAATACAACAAATGAAAACAATAAGACAAATTAGACAATCACACAATAACATACAAAGATCCGGCAAGAGGCAAAAAAAAAGAATCCTAAAGGATGGGGGGGGGCAGCAAACAGGAAAAACACAGCATAACAGGTTACCCGATCGCCAAATGCCTCCTTAAAATGCAAGGTCTTCAATGCTTTTTTAAAGGCAGGGAGGGACTCAATTTGATGGATTTTGTATGGATGTTTATTCCAGGCAGTGGGGCCGGCCACCGAGAAGGTCCGATTATGGGTAGAAAACCTACAGGCCTCCCGGGGGATGGCTACATGGAGTGAAAATGCCAAAGATGCTCTGATGGGCCGGGTTGATGCTGACCTTTGGGAGATCTGCTCTGCCAGATACTCAGGCCCCAAGAAGCCATGGAGGGTTTTATAACTCAAAACCAGTACCTTGAACCTTATCCGGGAGGCAATGGGTAACCAGTGCAAGCAGGCCAGAATTGGGGAGATGTGGTCAAAACGACCTGCACCAACCATCAATCTGGCCACTACATTCTGAACCCACTACAATTGCCAGATTGGATTCAAGGGAAGCCCAATGTAGAGGGCGTTGCAGTAATCAGTCCTCAAGATGACCAGCGCTTGCACAACTGTCCTCAGGGAGTCACCATCAAAGTAAGGGCGAATCTGGGCGATAAGCCTAAACTGGTAAGAGGCAGACTTGGACACGGCAGCCACCTGGGACTCCAGGGACAGATCCGGATCCAAGAAAATATCCAGACTCTTCACACTTTCAACCAGCTGGAGGGCAGACCCACCCAGACTGGGAAGAGGGCCACTGTACCCATCGAGTCCCCACCCCAAAGAACAGAACCTTGGTCTTCTCAGGGTTGAGTTTGAGCCTGTTAGTCCTGGTCCATTCCATAACCGCAGCCAGGCAGCAATCAAGGGTCTGGACCGCTTCCATTGCAATGGTGGAAAAGGAGATATAGAGCTGTGTGTCATCAGTGTACTGATGACAGCAAACTCCATATCTCCAGATGACCTCAGCCAGCAGCCTCACATAGATGCTAAAGAGCATGGGGGAGATTGCTAACCCCTGAGGCACCCAACATGAGAGTGACCAAGGAGCTGACAAATCCCCACCCAGGCTTACTCGCTAGACTCAGCCCCCGAGGAAGTAACGGAGCCAGTTCAAAGCTGAACCCCCCAATCCCCACCTCCGAACAGTATCAAAGGCCGCTGACAAGTCAAGGAGGACCAACAAGGTAGCACAGCTCCAGTCAGCCCCCCTCAAGAGGTCATTGTGCAATGCGACCAGGGCAGTCTCAATCCCATGACGCGGCCTAAACCCAGATTGGAAGGGATCCAGGACATGATCTTCCTCCGGGTACGACTGGAGCCGCTCGGCAGCAACCCACTCCACCACCTTACCCATGTAGGAAACATTGGCAATCCGGCGATAATTGGATATATTGTCCGTTGCCATCATATTTGTACTGCTAGGAAGAAGCACTTGTAGGATTTTTTTAAAAAAATATTTCAGGTGCCAAAATAACCTGATTGGTCCTAGGGTATGATGCGCCTTGAATTGGGGAAATGAGGGGAACCCTTTGCTATTCTTCCCACAGCAACATTTCTGGAGCTCAACTTCCTGAATGGCCAGATGGGCGGGGTATCAATATAATAAATACTAAATACTGAGTTCCAAGCTGGATCTGTTCCTCTCTTATCTTTGGCTACCAGCTCTGTTGACCCATCTGTCTTGGCTTAGCGTGTGCAGTAACAAACAGGCATTAGAAATGGCAAACACCTGCCCACCCTTGCTGCTTTTCCAGGTGTCACACAACCGAGGGATTCTGGGAACTGAAAGTCTTAAAATGTTTTTCGCACTGTACAGTATAAATCTTTTCTGTGTCAGAGGGAGGGGTTTGCTCACTGTTGCCTGCCCCCGCCATTTTGTCCCTTTCTTGGGCGGGAATGGAAAGGCTTTCATTTGCCAGCAGGTGCAACATTCTTTCTAAACAAGGGTAGAGGACATGTTTGCAGACACTCCTACAGTACTTCTAAACCTCCACTGGTTCTCAAGCCTTGCTTTCTCTTTGGAAATATTCATTACCACAGGCACTCCAAAACAATAGTCCTCATTGTAACTGCTGTCAGGAGGCACTGGTCCGTCTTCTCTTTCTCTGCCAGTACACACTTATCTAGCATTGTTTTGAACAACGTGAGGTAAACTGCTGTTATAGCCCATGTGGCAAACCGAGAGGTACAGAGAATAAAAAGAAAGCAAGGGGACCAATGGCGCCTAAGAGGTTACCTGATTGAAGTTTATAAAATCATACACGGTGTGGACAAAGTAGATAAGGAAAAGCTGTTATCTCTATTGCACACTAGAACTAGGGGGCACTCCGTGAAACCTTTGGGTGCTGGGTCTCAAACAAATAAGAGAATGTACTTTTTCACCCAGAGGATCACTGGTCTGTAGAACTCCCTGCCAGAAGAAGTGGTGACAGCTGTCAGCCTTGACAGCTTTAAGAAAGGATTGGACAAGTTCATGGAGAACAAGGATATCAATGGCTATCATTATGGATGCCTAAGGACCACCTCTGGGCTGGAGAGATAGGCAGGATATTTCTCAATGCCATTTGCAGGGAATCATCTGCTTGGGAATACCCTGAAGCAAATGGTGAGCCGCTGTGTGAGACAGTATACTGGACTGGATGGGCTGTGGCCTGTTCCAGCAAGGCTGTGCTTATGTTCTTATGGACAGAACATTTTGAAACGGGAAGACTCATGGGGTTTTGCTGTTGTTTTGCTTCATCTGGTGTTCCCATTTAAATGTCCCTTGCCTGTGATTCTTAAGTGTGTTTGCATCAGTTAGAAACCATGGAGGAATCAAAACTATTTTTATTTTAATGCAAACGTGCCTCGTATCCGGGGCCGGCACTTCCATTAAGGCGAACTAGGCAGTTGCCTAGGGCGCCAAAATGGAGAGGGGGCGCTGGACAGCCTGCCGCCCCCCTCGCCGCTGGCCACCGCCGTCTGTATCCCCCCGCGCCCATCGCCGCCCACCCCCGTGCCCGTCGCCATCCCCCGCCCCTCACCCCGCCCCCGCCCCCCCGCCGCTGGCCACCACCGTCTGTCCCCTCACCGCCCACCAGCCACCCATCGCCGTCCGCCCCCCCCCCGTGCCTGTTGCCGGCCCCCGCCCCGCCCACCCCCTAGTTGGTATTTGTAAATGAGGATTTTTGAGTAGTGTGAGTTTAAAATGCCTTCCTTTGAGAAATTTAAGCAAATTTCTACTAAAAAAATTTAAACATGCTTCCTGGGATTTGGTGTTGATCTTTTACTCTAGGATGCAAACGAAGCATTGTTTCCTTTAAATGTGCATTGCTTGGCCTGTCTGCTTGGTCTAGTTTATCTGTATTATCATTATTTATTTATTTTATTTATTTATTTTCATACTTATATACTGCCCCATTTCCCCATTATCTAAAAGTTACCCATGAATTAATTGCTAGTATGTTTCAATCCTTTGTTAACTGCAGTTATGTTTCAACAAAAAGAAAATGCTTGAACAGTTATTAATTTTTACTGTTGCTCAACTATTGCATAATCCCAAATCCAGCTGGAAGAGCTCTCTGTGATTGAATTTGGTAATTATTATACTACAGTATTTGAGAATAGTCTAAAGTTGGTCCAAGATATTTTGCTGCCTGGGACAAAAGGCAAGACACTGTGTTCCTCAACCGCATGTATGGAAGCCAAAACTGCCAGAATTAGCAGCAGAAGGATATCATAAACCAAATGTCGGAGGTTAATTGGCTAGGGTTTTTTTGCGTGTGCTGGACAGGCCAAGCATCACACAAAAATCTGTAATCTGAAAATGGAGAATGGCCAGGGAGCTGCCCTAGCTGACACTCAACATCTGCTTCCTGAGGGGACTGCCCCAGTTTACCTCATGTAGAACTGGCCCTGCTGCCTACAGTGTATCTGGACTTTACACAGACATGAAGACAGTGTACTTTAGCCAGTATTATCACCATTGTGTATATCTGGTGAAAGGACACCGCTTGGTAAGTCAGTTTTCTAATTAAATTTTCCTCATTAATCACTGGCAGTGTTTAAAATACTGTACACTCATAGTTCAGTCCAGTGTTTTTGTCTATTAGATCGGTATGTTCCTTGCTACTTTTTATTATTTTTCTGTAACATGGGGGGTGGCTCTTAAAAATGAACATTTTTATTCAAAATGTCTTTCAGAAGGAAATAGGAAAAATAAATAGTGATGCCTTGAATTACACATGACTTGAATTATGAAGGGAAATCCCAAGCTGTCAAAGTCACCTGGCTGTGACAGCCACATGATTTTGACAGCTCCGCAGCCACTGTGCTTTTTCCTTTCTAATTAAAGTTTTTTTGTAATTCACAGTGATTCCCCCCCCCCAATGCGCTCAGAAAGCAGGTAGGCAGCGGGGATCCAAAGGCATGTACTCCCATCCCTGCCTGCTCTCCAGGTGCACTGAAGGGGAAAGCACCACTTCCCCCAACACCCCTATAGACAGAAAAAGCTCTTTCCTGTCTTTGGGAAAGGACTTTTGCTGGCTGCCCCAATCCAGCAGGGGGGTCACCCATCACCTGCTAACCCCCCCCCGCTGGGTTGGGAAATCTGGGAGCCAGCAGCCTTGACCCAGCAAGGTTTTTTGAAAGACCCATGCACCATGCAAAGAGGGTGCTACAGGCACGGGCCTTTCAAAATACCTTGCTGGGTCAAGGCTGCTGGCTCCCAGATGCCCCTATCCAGCAGGGGCCCGAGCAGGTGAGGGGTCACCCCTTGCCTGTTCAGCCCCCAAACACTAGTGCCCCCTGGGGTCAGAGCAGCAAGCTTCTGATGTTAAAACACCAAGACATACCCTGCAAAAGGCAGGGTGTGCACGCAGGTGATGCCTTTTGCAGGTTGCATGCCAGTGTTTTAAAATCAGATCCTTTCCATTCCTGCCCCCCCTGGGGTCGTAGCAACAAGATCATTTTTTAAAATAAATGAGCGCACAGCCTTCAGGCAACGGGCTGTAGCGAGATCTGGTGGCAGGAATAAAGCCACTGCCTCCACCCCCACCTGCCACCAGATCTCACTTTAGCCCGTTGGTCTCAGCCAGGCGCCCACCTGCCCAACACTCGCCTGGCTGAGAAAGAGCTGTCAAAATCAGCTGTATGGTGGTGGTGGGGAGGGGGGAAATGTTTCACTCCTGCCCTCCAGTCAGAAATAAAGCCACTAGCCAACACACACTACTCCCTCACAGCTGATGTTGACAGCTTGTTGAGGGGGGTTCCCGGAAACCCAGTAAAGCCCCTGCTTTGCTGGTTTGGGACAGGCTTCCCATAGGAACGTACTGAAGGCCTATTGTAATTCGTTCCCTTTGGAACAGATTAATCAGTTTTCAATGCATTCCTATGGGAAACCATGTTTTAAACGATGAACATTTTGAATTATGAAATATCCATTGGAACAGGTTAATTTTGTAATTCAAGGCATCACTGTATAAATTGTGCTATTTATATTAAAATCCCAGGAAAAATCATCACTACTTGTTACATTACTTTTAAAATATTACTTGATACAAATACTGTAACTTCTTTTATTTGTGATGTGTTACTTTTCAGCTCCATGAAAATGTGCATAGAGAAAGTGCTTGTTTCTATGACTGTATTCCATTTCTTTAGTATTAACATTATGTTTCTGCTTTATCGATATATCACATTTGTAATTTCAAAAAAACAAAAACAAAACACAACTTTACCTCAAATTGCCTGAATAACACAAGAAACAGTAGAGAAAATGAACTAATACAAAATTAAAGAGCAGTGTAGCCTGCTATAACGGTTCAAATAGAAATAAATTTAACAATACAGTTCAAAACAATGTAAACATTCCTGCCGATATATAAAAATAAAAGAAGTGTCAGTACAGAGAGAGATGGGAAAAAATCGATATAATTGGGGTTCTTTTCACATGTGTGATTGAGTCCTGAGTGAGTGCCTTGCAACCTGGAATTAGTTTTTAGCTCTGTGCAACTTAAGAGAGCAAACACCATAATTTAAATCAGAAGCACAGTGTGTCTATGAAGATTCTCAGTCATCCAGATGAGTTTATCTGGAAGTTGAGTCACGGCTACTGGACTTCTTTCTTTTTTGTTTTCAATATCGATAAAGCAAAAACATAATGTTAATACTAAAAAAAAAAGTCCAGTAGCCGTGACTCAACTTCCAGACAGAAGCACAGTGATATTCAGATTGCTGGTGATGCAGTTGCCTTGCTCAGTTCTGTTTAAGAGCAATCGGTTTTAAGAAAAGGGAGCAACTTGCTCTTAAAACCTGACCCCTAAATGCTTTCTTTATTAGCCCTAAAGAGACACAGTTCCTGTACACTGGAATATCTTGAAATCAGGTAAATCCAGTTTTCTTTCTGAAGGCAAAAGCAAAGAGGTTTCAGGTCCCAGATGCAGGCTAACATCTTGTAATAAATTGTAGAATGTGCTTTATGAGATACATAATGAACAGAAAAATAAAAAAACAGTGCTTGTCCTTGTGTCCTTCAAATGTTGACATTTGCTTTTGCTGGGCTGTTTGCTGGAGGTTAATAATTCTGTGTGGCACAGGTGCTACTAATACATGCTTTGGCTTCACTGTGTGTGTGTATCTGTCACTATCCCAGTAATGAGCCAACTGCATTGTTCTAAATATTCAGTATGTAAAGTCGTGTTTACATAGCTTCCTGCGGCCAGGACACTGATGTCCGCGCCCTAAATAAAGAGTTGAAGCACTGAATTCTCAAGCAGAATCTTGGCTAAAATCCTGTTGCGTAGCTAGATGGGCATAACTTGATGCTATGCCTACAGTAGCTACCATAGCACCAAAGTGGAAATGCTAACCATTAGTTGTGACAGGAACTGCGCAACCAACTGCATAATCAAATCGTGCAGTTTGCGTTGGCTGAGTGTAATACCTGGCAAAGTTACTCCTGCATAACTTTATGTTATATGCCAATAAACTGGCTTCTAGCTTCTTTTCCGTTAGGTAGCAGCTGAGTAATTGTTGCTTGTTTAAAATTGAGGAAATCTTTATGGATCCCTCCAGAAAAGAAGCCCACAAATGCAAAGAAAGAAAATTTAATTCAAGATGTAATAGCTTGTAACATGGGGAGTGGAGGTGGATAAGACCTTGCATGTTCTTCAATAGTTTTCCCAAACTTCATCTCTCATATAGCCTTACTTCCTGAATACTGTATATCTATCTTTACAACACAGGTATAGCAATTCTGTATCCTAACTGCCATCTTATAGAATCTTGGAAGTCCTCTAGCAAATGATTTTAGGTACCACACCAAATTATAAATCCAACAGTTCTGTGAGATGAAGCCATAGGGTATGGTCAAATGGCAGGTGAACTCTTGACTTTTAGATGCTAACAGCACTGAGATAATTACTTTCATTGATTGTAATGATGTTTCTCCCCCACCAACCAAATAAAATAAGATCTTAGAACCATTTAGGAAGATACTTGGAATTACTAAATAAAATGTTAAGTTAAATGTTAGTTGCTGGACAGAGCTGCTATGTGTGTGTGTGTTGCGTCATTACAGTTGTGGCTGACTCTTCGTGATCGTGACCCATGTCCATGGAATTTTCTTGGCAGGAATACTGGAGTGGTTTGCCTATTCTTACTCCAGGTGCCTACAGCACCGGGTATTCCCTGGTGGTCTCCCATCCAAGTACAAACCAGGGCTGACCTTGCTTAGCTTTTGAAATCAGGCAAGATCGGATGTGCTCAGGGAACCCTGTAAAACCTGTAATATTTCAGCTTGTCCTGGAATCTTCTTCAGTACCTATGTCCGTATAGAGTTGACCTCACACTCAGTTCTAGAAGGTTGCATGAATTCTGTGGTTGAATTTCAGCAGTAAGTAACAACTAGAGGAAGCTGACTGATCACTTGGAATGTACACAGGTGTTGGATTATTTCTCAACTGATTCAATGGGCTGCTTTAGTTGTGGCCTACTACTGGATTATAAACAACACTGTACATTCTTGGTATGTTTCTTCCAATCTGACTGTAAGGAGCTGCGGACAAATGTTTGACCCCAAGTGCCGTTCACTTGAGAACGTGGTGAAAAACACAGAGACAATAATTTCTGAAGGGGAACAGAAGGTTACATGCAAACTACAAACACTTTTAAAGGCTGGTTACTCCTCCAGCCAACGTCTATTGTTCTCTCCCAACTACTGTATTATAGTATTTAAAGGTCATGTGGAATTTTTTTACAGTCTCAAGGAGCTACCCAGATCTAGTTCCGGAAGTGTCTTCATTAATTCTCTCAGTTGATCCAACAAAGGACTTGTGCCAAAAAGGGTTGATCAACTTTACTGCAAGCTGCTGGCAAACACGGGTGGAAGAGGATGAGACTATAGTGTTATTTCCAGTCCCTGCAGGCAAAGCATATGAAACTGATTCAGCAAATTGCGCATGACTAAGTTACACTGTTGTCTTATTTTTCATGAACTCCCAATATATATAGATACCCAGATTAATTAATAAAACTAACTGGATACAGAGAAATAGCTGAGCACAGAGCTCTACATTTTCCTCAGCAACTATTATATCACCTCACAGGACTTAGAGTGGCCTGGAGGCATCATCTCTCAAGAACACTAACTTTTCTTTGGATGTTAAGAGGAACCAAGTTAGCACACTTTCCTTTAGGGCTGAATTTGTGCCAATGTTGAGCCCCAGAATCTATTTCAGTGGTTAAATACCTGCACTGCAGCTAAAACTGTGCTCAAGACCTGAGGTACAATCCCAGGTAGTGGGCTCATGGTTGACACACCCTTCCAAGGTTGTAAAGTGCTACGGAGTGCTATGGGGTGGTATATAAGCAGAACATTTTGCTTTTGAGGCCAGATGGAGGAGTATATAAATCAGATAAATAAAATACGAATTCTAGAAAAAGAACAGAACCTGCAATCAAAAAAATATAGAAAATGCCATTGTCCCATTGTTAAAATAATTTGAAGATCCAGAACCATATTAGTTTGTGTTGCAGCAAAAATACGAAAATGATGGGTGCCCTTGCTGCTGCTGTGATATGCAGCCAACTCACTTTCACCTTTTGTCAAACCCATCAGGTACTATCATCCTCCGTCCTACTCTGGTTTTGCACACTGAAAGCTGTGGCTTCCTTACTGAGTCAGGCCTTGTCAGTTTTAGCCCCTGCTGTTGCTGTTGCTGTTGCTGCCTTCAACTTTTACCAGCATAATGGCCTTTTCAAATGAATCTTTGCTTTTAATGAGATGCCCAAAGTACAATAGCCTCCATTAAGTTATTTTTGCCTTTGAAGAATGTTCTGGCTTAATTTGATGTAAAACACATTTATTTATCTTTCTGCAATCCACAGTACATAATGCAGTTCTTTTCCAGCACCAATCTCAAAAGTGTCAATTAACTGTCAAGCTTAACTGTCAGGCTTGGAATAGTGCAAAATAGATTATCTTGACCTTGGTTTCCAGCAAAAATCCGTAAAGTTAAGGGTCTTTTCTAGCTCCTTCATAACTTCTCTTCTAAGTCTTACTCTTCTTCCAATTTCTTGATGATTGAGCTACACTTTAAATATCTTTAAATAGCTTTGAAAGCTTCCTTGTCAGATTACAGCTATGCAATTCTTCTCTAATGATAATTTGGCTTTGATCTTCAGCTGTGAACCTAGAATTGCACTTTCTTTTAAATCTCCCATAAGAATCATTTAAAGTAACTGCTTATTCCTTCCAGTATGTTATCAACAGGATATGCTAAACTGCTGGGGGTGGGGAAGAGTTTTACCAGTTTTCACTTATTTGTGATCTGAATCAAATCCAGGTTGATATTTCAGCATCCCTGGTTTAATTTTTCCTTTTTAAAATTTTATTTTACAGAATAGATGCCTTGTTTTTTCCTTTTGTTGTTCTTATCTATTTTTTTCTTTTGTTTATTATAATATAGTAGTTCGCTTGGTATCTGACAGTTGCTGAAAAGTTGCATTTATGATTTCAACCCAACTTCTGTCACCTTTTTTTCCTTCTCATCTGTCATTAGCAATTTTTAATTTTTTATCAATCATCCACCAAGGCTTCTTTTGATTACAAGAATATTGTTTTTCCTTATTTCCTCATATCTCTGGTTTCAGTCAATTATTCTGTTTCACAATCAGTTGAGTAGCATAAGTAAGTTATTTGTAAGCATTTTAAATCCATCAGAAATGTTATTTAAATTATATTTGGATACAATAGTTTTAGTTTGCTTCTTCGGCTTTACTGTAATTTTCTGTAGTAATAGTTTGTCTTTATTGCAATCTACTCTTGGTTTAGTTTTTGCTGACAGAATCCAGGCTTTTCAGTTTCTTCTTTCAAATGTGCATTTTTAAATTGATTTCTTCATTGGCCAGCTGGAAACAACCATGTGCAGTCTTCTTTTTGGTTGTGTTACACATGCACTGTACAGTATCTGCAATTTTAAAAACTGGTGGTTTCACAAAAATACCCTGCTTCCTTTCTGACCCGGATGACAAAGATTTTTTTTGTTTTTTTCGATAAGGTTTAGCTTGATTTCCTACTCCTCCATTCTGGTTCATGTGATTATCAGCACATCTTGTTTGTGCATGTAATTAATTTCCTCCTGGACATTAAAAAGTTTGTATTTCTTTTTCTTCAGTATCTACAATAGATATGCTTTCCAAGAAGTCGTATTGCTATTACTTGATCAGACCTTGTATTATTGCTCATAATGGCTTTTGCTATATCTTGCCTCAGTATTAGAGCTTGCTTCACTATTAGAGTTTCTTCTGAGCTCGTCATTCCCAACATAAAACACATCATAATTGTTTGGTTGAAAATTTCCTGTTCCAGTCCACTTCACTTCACTCACATTAGGATACTGTAATGTTTACCCATTCCATTTCTTACATTATAATTTTACATTTCCCTGCTATCCAGTTACTTGTCCTTTGCTCTTATCTAATAACTAACTGAGTGCCTTCTGACCTGGTTGGGGGGGGTCTCATCCTCTGGTACTACCACATGTTCTATTTGGGATCATCTCATTACAGGCTTTTCAAGATATAAAATAATAAGTAATTTGGCATTGCCTTTTTCTGCATAGTACTAACAAGTGTTACTTCGAGTGCCATGGAGATGTCTAGGAAAGATATTCCACCAATGCTGCTGCCCAGTAACTATCTTTCAGTAGTTTTGTTTGTTTACTCCATTGTGACTGGAACTATTAATTCTCTTCTGCTGATGTGACCCTCATTTCCTCAAGAACATGTATGTATTTGTCTCAGTTGTGACCATCCCTCCTTGAGCAATCTTGCATAGATTCTAGGGCAGGGTGGATTTGATTTAAAACACTAGTCATTAAGGCTCAATTTAAATCATGATTTTCTACATAAAGACTCATTTTGCTGGAGCTGTTTTAATCTTAATATTTACAACCAGATGAAGGTTTCACTTTTAAAATAATAACTTTTCAGATTAGTGGTCATGAGGTCAGAGTGAACAATAAAATGGAGAACTCGGGACTAGCTTTCCTCAGACTGATGAAGCTGTTTGGATGAGCAGCAAAACATTTCAATCTCTCAAGAAAAGGAGTCCAGTTGCCATGACTCAACATCCAGATAGTAAATTAGCATTATTACTCTTTGTGTTCACTGTCACAGTGCCACTCAATACTGCCCAAACTTGTTTGTTTCAATTCAACTCTTTATTTCTTCATAACAACTATATCTGACAGTAACATGCAGTTACAGTAACATATATTTTTGCTCAAACATGAGACAGCCAGTGTGGTATAAAGTGTGTTCTGCTTATATACCGCCCCATACCACTTCAAGTAGTCTCTGGGTGGTTTACAGTTTTTAATTACAGTAATGCAGGCTACACATTGCCCACCTCCCCCCCCCCAGCAAAGCTGGGTCCTCATTTTACCGACCTCGGAAGGATGGAAGGCTGAGTCAGCCATGAGCCGGCTACCTGGGATTGAACCCCAGGTCATGAGCACAGTTTTACCTGCAGTACAGGCATTTAACCACTGCGCCACGAGGCTCAGTTGGACTCGTTTGAGTGTTGGATTAGGAAATAGGAGACCTGTGTTCAAATCCCCACTCAGCCAAAAAGCTCACTGAGTGACCTTGGGCCAATCATTTTCTCTCAACCTAATCTTCCTCACAAGGTTGTTGTGAGGATAAAGGGGGAAGGAGATTGTCATTGTAAACCACTTTGAACTGGGCTTTGGCCCTGGAGAAGGCAGCATAGAAATCCAATAAATAAATTCCTCAAGGCAGTCTTTAAGAAATATGAAATCAGTAAGTTCACAAACCAGAAGATCCTGCCTGTTCAGAAGTGTTCTTTTTGTCATCTTCATCACTGCATTTCTCATGATGATGTTTCATTTGAGCCAAAAGACCTTGCATTTCTTTGTTGCAGTGTTTGCATTTTGCACGCATGCCTGCCTTACCCATAGGAAGAGGAACTTCATTAAAATATTTCCTAACTGGATCCCTTTTCTGGCCTGCTGCCATTACAGGTTTTTCTCCTCAAGGGAGAGAGTGAGAATACTGTAATATGATAACCCTCAGGCCGCTATACTGTACACATAAAGATCTCAAGATGTGGAGTACTGTGCTCAAAAGGTTTCACTTTCATTTTACTAAAAACTGGGATTAAATTAATCCCCATCTAATAAACCTATTCAGACCAGGATGAAGTGAAACCAAAGTGAACTATGAACTAGAAGCCTCCCATCAACTTTTCTCAGACCGAAAAAGCTGCTTGGATGAGTAGTGAAATGTTTTGATCCCACAAGAAGTCCAGTTGCCATGACTCAGTTTCCGGATAATCTCAGCTGGATGAGTGAGAATATTCTCTTTATAATGGCATTTTATTTATTTATTTATTTATTTACTGATTTAAACTCTGGGCGGTTTACAAAGAGAACACATATGCTATTAAAACCAACACAAATACAAATCAAACCAATAAAGCAATAAAAAAAACAAAGGACCTGGGAAAAGGCACAAATAAATAATGGTAAAACATCAAAATCACAGGGGAGCACAGGACAGACATTAGCAATTACGGAATGCTGCTTTGAAAAGCCAAGTTTTCACTGCTTTCTTAAAAGCTATTAGGGATTGAACCTGGGGAATCTCGCTGGGCAATTTGCTCTAAATGGGGAAGCAAGAGTCATGAGCTTTACAAAAGACCTGCCCTTTAGCTGCAGGTAAGAGAGGCACTCCCTCCACGTTTTTTCTTATTGGGACTGTCACGATGAATCCCCCCCTCCCCCTTGCAAATTCACCTCCGTGCCTCGGGCGCCAAATGAGCTACTTGTGGTTCTGCAATGGAGGTTCTGGCCACACAGGCCACACCACACTCGGGTCCCTTCCGGAAGGAGGCTCGCCAGCTCACCATTCGGGAGGATCGGCTGGCACAGAAAAGCAAGAGAGCCACGGCCCCCTCCCCTCCCGCGGGCAAAGAGGCAATTGCTGCCCCACTCCGCCAGGGTGCCGTGTGCCGCCTCCTCCTCCCCTCACGCGCGCGGGTTGTGCGAGTGCCCGCCTCCCGCTCGGCCTCCACGCGCGGACGGGCGCGCGCTCATTACCCGCCTGCCCACACCCACCTACCCACCCCTGGCCATTCCGCGCGAGGAGACGCGTCCCTGCGCAGGCAAGCCGAGGGAAGGAGGGGCGGGCAGGCAGGCAGGCAGGCAGGCAGGCGGCCGCCGAGCGGAGGCGCCCGGTCCCTGCTCATCCGCGCCAAACTTAGGAGCGGAGCATGTGAGGCTCCTGCCCGCAGGAGGACCCACTCGGCGCGCAGGGACCGCGCGACGCCGCCTTCCCTCCGACAGACATGGGGCTCCCTCTGCTGCTCGGGCTGCTGCTGCTCTCCCGGACGGGTAAGGGGGCGCGGGGGGGGATGCGGAGTGGGCAAGCGGAGGAGGAGGAGGAGAAGCGAGCAGGGCATCACCGCCCCTGCCCTCCCCCCCTCCCCCGCACCTGAGCACGGCGGCTCGCCCCTCCGGATCGGGCGCTGCTCTCATCCCGGTGCGCGTGCCTCCCCGGGGGGCTCGTGGGAGCGGGTTCGAGGGGGAGGACTGGGCTCTCGGCGGCGGCCGCCCCCCTGGCAGAGGGGGCCTTTGGGTGGCCGCCGGCGACGGCTTTCCAGCTCAGGACCTGCCGGGCGGCTCCGTCAGTGGGGCGTCCAAGAGGATCGCGTGTGGCTTGGGGATTTTTTTAAGGGCCGAGCGGTCTGCCCTTGCTTTTCCAAACGGGGCTGGGGCTGGGGCTGGTCCTGGTCCTCTGTTCGCCCGGGCAAAAGGTGATCTTTGGTTGCAGGCTCCGGCACGCCTTTTTGGGAGCCGATTCCCCGCGGGAGACTAATTTCCGCGTAAGCGCCCCGACGACCGGGCAGAGCTCGAGTCTCCCTCGTCCAGCGGCGGGCGCATCGCCGCTGACTTTTTCCACTGCCCTGATTTTTTAAAAAGCCCCCCTGCGCGCCTGTTATGCCTCGATGAGCAGCGGCGAAACCGAGGGGCTACCTCATGTTTCTCTCATTTGCCAATGGCTTTGGGTCAGCTCCGGACAGGTGCCCCTGGCGGTGCTACTGGCGAGGGAAGCGCAAGAGAGAGATTTCGCCTTGCGCGGGAAGAACAGCCTGGCCCCGAGTTCCTCTGCTTTCTGGTGGGTTGTTGCTACCTCCCCTTTGAATTAACCGTGGTTTCCCGATTAACGATCCCCAGAAGGTCCGATCAGGAACAAGTTCTGATCAGGCCGTGTTTTGCAAAATGCTTTGCTGGACTGAACTACTGCGGGGTGGTTTCCAGCGGAAAGGAGCCGGGACAAGCTTGGGCTTTCGGATAAACTTTCAGCAGGTGCCGGAGGAACGATTTCCAGGCCAGAGGAAGAGAACGATTTTCCTTTCTCCCCATCGGAGTTATTAGAACAATTCATCTGTATGGTGTAGAAACAGCTTGCAATGTCCAAAGCCCCCTGCCCCGTGAAAAGAAAGGCTGTTTCTACAAGCGATGCTGAATTACATTTATTAGAGTTACCCAGAGTATGGAATTTGAATGGGGGAGCTTCCACAAATGGCTTATTTATTTGTTTATGTATCTCATGGTCGCTTGCAATGACATAACATGTCGCAACTCAATTGCCAACAGCATAGTCAAATTCAGACTGCAACATAATTTTGATTTTGATTATATGTACAAAAGGATACGTAAAGCATGCACGTGAACTGGTCTGCATAAAATAATTTTGGCAGTGTTTTAGAAGTGTGTCTTTTTTCCTGGTTGTGATTGTGCAAATATCGAAGCACATTAAAAGTGCTTCCCTTTCCTGCTTTTCATGGCAAGCAAAAAAAGAGAGCTATCTCCATCTTGCTCTTTTCCCTGGCTTTCCTAGATACCTGTCAGATACAGTTTGTCAAATAACACAGTGCTTTATTAGATAGAGTCTGCCTAATCTATCTAATAGACCCTTGGTCCGATCCAACCTAGGCTGTTAATCCAGGATAGACAGCAGAAAAGGACCACTGTAAAATTAAATGCACATTATGTTTAACTGGGATTTTAGCATAGCAAAATAAACAATTTGGTTTATTGAAATAATACACAGCTACTAGTATTGTGCATGAAAAGATTCGAAATACGTATTTTGTCATCCTCCTCTCTGTTCTGCAAATCTAAAGCATCCATTGATTGGAACAGCTCTCTTGCTGCATTAGGAACATTGGCACATGCATGGATTGTATGAGAGAAGGTCAAAGGCTTAATCAAGTGTGAAAATATAATTATCCTTTCTACTTTGCACTATGTACACGTGCAAGTGACTTGTTCAGATAGAAAAATGAGAATACAACAAATTATACTTAGGAAAACGTGCAATGTATTTTTGTTGACAGAATGTGTTGGGCTCCTAACATTTGAGGAAAGGCAAGAGACAAAGCAGTTCTGAATGGCTTTGACAGTAAGCCCCAAAGAACAGGATGGGATTTATTGCTGACGTAACATGCATGGGTGGGGGGTGTCAGTCTTCCATAACAAAATAAAAGGTCTCTTCAGTCAATTATTCTCATGCATTTCTTGCGCACAGAGTTCATTTGCATAGTAGCCAGGTATCTTGTCTCAGCCCCAGGATTGGTTGAGAATGTCTGAATCTTAAAACGAAAGGTAGAACTCAGTGGGACTGAACAAAGTAGATCTACCCCAGGCTTCCATATTGTACACATTGTGTGTGTGTGTGTGTGTGTGTGTGTGTGTGTGTGTGTGAGAGAGAGAGAGAGAGAGAGCATTTACACCAAGAGAAGTGGTAATTAACCTAAACTACAAGTGAAATGATAAGAGGGGTGTTGACTGTTGATGGATCAGGCAAAAGCCCTCCCTACCTGGTCTATCATTCTGTTCCCTGCAGTGGCAAACCAGATCCATATACATGGAGATAACACAAGAGCAACATGAGAACAAGAGCGCTTCTCCCACTGTTCATGCCCAAAAATGATGTCCACAGGCATCCTAGAACTAGTGTACAGACACTGTGTTTAGTAATCGTTCATAAGAATACCGTAATGTGTTCCACCATCCCTTTGCTATACCATCAACACTCAGTATTTATAGAAGATGCAATATTAAGTAGTATTAGAACTCCAAGCATTATTTATTTATTTATTTATTTATTTATTTATTTATTTATTTATTTATTTATTTTATTATACTGGTTAAAATCACTTTACTAAAAAAACCCACTTTATTATTTAGTCAGCTGGCTTAGAGTACCAAGCACACAGCAGGCATTCCCTCTTTGGACAGCGATTGAGAGCTGTTGCCTCAGGAACATTGGTGCTCGGACACCTTGAGACATAATGGCTATCCTGCGACCTATTTCCTGGACTAGGCTCAAGGCTGATTCTCCCCAGACTCCAGATGTTTCGATGGCTACAGGGACAAAGTCAATTCCTGTTGCCATATCTTCTATTATTTATTTATTTATTTATTTATTTATTTATTTATTTATTTATTTATTGGTATTTTACCCTGCTTTTCTCCTTGGGAAAGGACCCAAGGTGGCTTATAATAATGAGGGACAAGATGCAGTCCTCCAGTACAATTAAGGCATATTCAAGTTTAAGAACAGGGAATTGAGGGGTATCTTACAGCATTAGAAGACAACACTAAAGCTAAAAGAAAACACAAGCATTGACTTCTACACTGACGTTATGCCAGATGTCATTGTTTCAACCCTGTATATTTTTTCTCCCTTTTTCCTGCCTCTCACAGTGTGCTGGTATAATTGTTTGTAGTCGGATTATTGAACTTTTTTGTGCTTTAAATGGGTTGTGGTGGTGATTTTCTTTACTATTTTTCAGTGTAGCATTTGTTTGATCCTTTTAAAATATTTCTACAACTGCAGTTTTTAGCTTCAAACATTGTATTTTAATGATTGTAAGCCATCTTGGGACCTCTTTAAGGAGAAAGCTGGGGTAAAAAAATATTTTGAATAAATAAATAAATAAATAAATAAATAGAGATAACAAAAAATCCAAGATAGGATGGGAGATGATGGTTATCTCCAAAGAAACCTTTCATGTTTCTCTGAAGTTTTCACATGCTACCTTAATGGTTTCAATCCCCTGGTTCTGAAGCTATGTATCTTGTTGGTCCACTATAGGACCACTGACAGGGCATGTGGTGTGTTATAAATAAATATGGTGCAATAGAATTGTCTGTGGTTAGTGGTTGTGGAGAGTTTGACATGAGTAACTATAGATCAGTCATTTTTAATCATAAAATATCAAGTGCAATGCGTGAATGAACTTTCTTTTATGCATATGTTGGCAAACGTTGAGCAATTTATTATGCTGAGAGTCTTCTAAATTATTAATTCAGACCAAAAACTACCTGCAGAGGAAGCCATCACAATCTTCTCAATGCCATATAAAACTGGTTAAACTAAAACTCCTATACTGTAAAGCAGTTACAGTATATCACAGAAGTGAGTACACCCCCACATAGAATCATAGAATCATAGAGCTGGAAGAGACCTCAAAGGCTATCTAGTCCAACCCCCTGCCATGCAGGAACCCCCATCACAGGACTCCCGACAGATGGCCATCCAGCCTCTGCTTAAAAACCTCCAAAGAAGGAGACCCCACCACCCTCCGTGGCAGCATATTCCACTGCCGTACAGCTCTAACCATCAGGAAGTTCTCCCTAATGTTCAAATGGAATATATTTTCCTGTAGTTTGAAACTATTGCCATAAATGTTTTAGTATGTTTTTTCATGTGACAACACTGACTGAAGAAATGACACTTGGCTGCAATGTAAAGCAGTGAATATAGCTTGTATAACAGTGTAAATGTGCTGTCCCCTCAGAATAATACAACACATGGCCTGTAATGTCTAAACCGCTGGCAACAAAAGTGAGTATACCCCTAAGTCACAATGTCCAAACTGGGCACAAAGTGTCAATGTTTTGTGTGGCCACCATTATTTTCCTGCATTGCCTTAACCCTCTTGGGCATAGAGTTCACCAGAGCTTCACGGGTTGCCACGGGAGTCCTCTTCCACTCTTCCATGACAACATCACAGATGTTAGAGAGCTTGTGCACCTCCACCTTCCAATTCAGGATGCCCCACAAATGCTCAATAGGGTTTATTTCTGGAGACATGCTTGGCCAGTCCATCACATTTACCCTCAGCTTCTTTAGCAAGGCAGTGGTCGTTCTGGAGGTGTGTTTGGGGTTGTTATCATGTTGGAATACTGCCCTGTGGCCTAGTCTCCGAAGGGAGGGGATAATGCTGTGCTGATTCCTTCAATGAATTGTAGCTCCCCAGTGCCGGCAGCACTCATGCAGCCCCAGACCATGACACTCCCACCCCCATGCTTGACTGTAGGCACAACGCACTTGTCTTTGTACTCCTCACCTGGTTGCCACCACACACACTTCACAACATCTGAACCAAGTAAGTTTATCTTGGTCTCATTGGACCACAGGACATGGTTCCAGAAATCAATGTCCTTAGTCTGCTTGTCTGCAGAAAACCATGTGTGGGCTTTCTTGTGCATCACCTTTAGAAGAGGCTTCCTTCTGCGATGGCAGCCCTGCAGACCAATTTGATATATGTGAGGCATATGGTCTGAGCACTGACAGGCTGACACCCCCACCCCCACCCCCACCCCTTCAACCTCTGCAGCAATGCTTGCATCATTCATACGTCTGTTTCCCAAAGCCAACCTATGGATATTATGCTGAACACTGGCACTCAACTTCTTTGATCGACCAGGGCAAGGCCTGTTCTGAGTGGAACCTGCCCTGTTAAACCGCAGTATGGTCTTGGCCACCATGCTCAGTTTCAGGGTCTTGGCAATCTTCTTATAGCCTAGACCAGTGGTGGCGAACCTTTGGCACTCCAGATGTTTTGGACTACAACTCCCAGAATTCCAAGCCTAGATTGCCAGTGACAAAGGACTATGGGAGTTGTGGTCCAAAACATCTGGAGTGCTGAAGGTTTGTCACCACTGGTCTAGGCCATCTTTGTAGAGCAACAATTTGTTTTTTCAGATCTTCATATAGTAATTCATTATCATAAGGTGCCATGTGGAACTTAAAGTGACTAGTATGAGAGAATGAGAGCAGTAACACCAAACGTGAGAGTGAGTGTGATAACACCTGCTCTTCCTTCACACCTGAGACCTTGTGACAGTAATGGGTCTCCAAGGAGAAAGATGGGGTAAAAAAAACCTCTTAAATAAATAAATAAATAAATAAATAAATAAATAAATAAATAAATAAATGACATCAGGGAGAGAAAATGGCTTCTTGGGCCCAATTTGGACATTGTCACTTAGGGTTGTACTAACTTTTGTTGCCAGCGGTTTAGACATTAATGGCTGTGTGTTGTGTTATTTTGAGGGGACAGCAGATTTGCACCACTGTACAAGCTGTATACTCACTGCTTTACATTGTACCCAAGTGGCATTTCTTCAGTGTTATCAGATGAAAAGATATTCTGTACTAAAATATTTACAAAATATGAGGGGATGTATTCACATATGTGACATACCATACACGAGAGGGAGAGAGTTACCCTTCTTCTTTGTCAGTACAATGTCCATCCAATCCTCTATTTCCTCAGCCTAGAATAGACCAAGTGTCGGGAGGGAGTCAGCTCTGAAAAATACATATCTGAGTAAAAATGACAGGCATACCCTCCAAGTGCATGCCCCCCCCTGCTCTCCAATCACAGGCTGGGGCAGGAGCCACATCTCTGTGCCACTGTCAGACAACAAAGAACAAATCCACACAGACTAATGCAGAGGTATTTTGGCCTGATCCACAACACAGAGGGGAGGGTGGCAGCCAGCATGGTAACCATAGCCAACAGAGCTTTCAGACACCATTCACAAAGGGACACAGAAGTAGAGAAAGACATACCCAAGCTGGATTCCCCTCAGGAGGCAATTCCTACCCTCTGCACCTGTAGAGAAAGAAACCAAAAATGGACTTGGTTCAAACTACAGGAGAACCCATTTGCTCATCTACTCATTGGCCAAGGAGAGGCAGTTACCTTGTCAGCCCATCCTGCTGTGCTGCTGCTGCTGTTGCCTGGGTCATTGCACTCCAAATACCCTTTCAGTGGCTCCCTTGGCTCAACCCAGCACCCAAAATAATGACAGAGCCATGCAGTTGTCCTGTTGCAAAGATGTCAAGCTGTGCTCACGACCTGGGGTTCAATTCCCGGTAGCCGGCTCATGGTTGACTCAGCCTTCCATCCTTCCAAGGCCGGTAAAATGAGTACTCAGCTTGCTGGGGGGGGGGGGGGCAATGTGTAGCCTGCATAATTAAAAAAAACCTGTAAACCGCACAGAGACTACTTAAAGTGGTATGGGGCGGTATATAAGCAGAACACTTTGCTTTTGCTTCTTTTGCATCAGAGGCAGAGGGTTCTGATCAGTGATGACGGGTCCAGAGCAGGATACCAATGGAGAACATACTGACCAGGAGCCATCCTCTCAGCATGGACAAGACATGCACAGCTTGCTATCTAATAGGCCCCTTATTTTTAATTACCATGCAGAGTTGAATTGCTTTTAAATGTATAATTAATTGTATTTTAATCTTACTTATTTTAACCATCTTAGGTGCCCTTGTCAGGAGAAAGGTGGTCTGTATATGAGACAAATAAATACTAAATAAATACAGTAAATGGCTAAACTTTAAAAAAAAAAAGATGGGTGTTGTAAGGTGCCTAAGAGGACACGTGGAAATCTGTCCTCTGTTGTCATCTCAGGTGAAGCCTAATGATATAGTTTTAGCAGCAAAGCATCAGAATATGAATTAATTGGAAGTTCAGAGCGCCAACATCCTGCTACTAGCCTTCCCTGCAAATGATTGGTTGTACCGGAATTCAGTATCAAAGAACAATTCAACTGCAGTTAGATGTTGCTGTAAAAAAGACATTTGTTTATGATATCAAAGTGCTTCAAAGTGGGGGGGGGATTTTCTTCCACTTAAAAAGCATTTAATGCAAGGAGTGGTGTACCCTGCTGATGATATCAAGATGTGGATACATTCACAATCATTAGAACAGTTCTGTAAACAGATTTTGCAGCAGCAAAATAAAATTCACATTGCAACATAATTCTGATTATATGTGCAAAAGGATAAGTAAAACATGCACGTGAACTGGTCTGCATGAAATGATTTTGGCCGTGTCTTTGAAGTGAATGAATCATATGTCATTTTACTGTTTGTGATTGTGACAATATTGGGGCACTGTAAATATTCCAGATGCATTCTGAGAATAAAGAAAGCACGAGTTTGTCAACACTGCCCTGGAAACCTAAATTATCAGATAGGAAAGCAATTGCTGTTTTGTTTTTATAAATGAGATAGTGATGCCCTCTCTTATTCTCCATAAACAGGGGGCTTACTCATTCTAGCTTTTGAGCAACCAAACAACTGCCTAACTGCTGAGACCCTTTGTGTGGATGACCCTGCCTGCAATGCCACCTATCAGACCCTGCAAACCTGTTCCCAGTCCTTTGCCAAGAGGAATATCCACCTTCTCCACCATGAAGCCAGGAACAGGTGCCTAGAGGCAGAAACCTTTGTTCAGAACAGTTATTTTAAGGACTGCAAGTGTCACCGGCGTACACGAAAACAGGAAGAGCAATGCTTGCGCATCTACTGGATTGTTCATTCCACTTTAACACAAGGTGAGATGAGAAGGTTTGGTCACTCCTGGTTTTGTGGTTCCATTTGTCAAAGTTTGAACTGTTGTGTCTATGCAGCTGCCATTCTCCTTTTTTTGAACATCACCAAAGGCTTTGTTTGTTTGAAAGAGGGGCCTCAACACTTTGTTGGGCAGAGCGGGGACCAATGGAACTTCGGTCAGCTCGAGCGCCTTGCAAGGGAAGCTTCCCTTGCAAAAGGCGCCCGGGCTGGCTGAGGATCAGTCCATCCCTGCTCTGCTCACCAAATTGATGGGCAGAGCAGGGACCCCATTGATCCTCACCCAGCCTGGGCTGTTCTCTTGCAAACTGCCCAGGCTGGGCGAGGCAATGGTACGTCGTAAGATGAATGGAACCCATAGGGAAAAATTCATCTGACAAGTTTTTCCTATCCCCGGAAATTCCATTAGTCTTACGATTTTTTTGTCTTAAGGGGCATTTGTCTTATCAGATACCACTGTATCTTGAATTCTGATGTAAGCATTTGTCTGAAATTTGAGTTTAGTATTCATATAATGTGCATATACTGTACTTTTTACATAGCTGTACAAAGATTTAATTTTGCAACACTGAATTTATTTTTGTGCTTATGGGCCATAGAAGCAATATAGGTGGATAAAGTTTGTAGAAATAGACAAGTTGATGTTCCCTGGAATCCTTGAAGCCATGAAAATATGTGTACCTTGATACTCTACAGAATTCTGATCTGAATGTCAATTCTTGTTTGGTTTCATTCTAGAATTAACTTTTTTGGAATAAATGTTAGAAGTGGTGAATACAGGCTTCTGATTTTCCCTACATATCTATAAACTTCTGTAGGGCTCTTAGGGACCTGTTCAGGTGTCAGATTCTCTGACCCTGATGCATTAGTAGAGGGACAAGTATTCCAGAACAGTACCTGAAATCCTGACAGCAGAAAATCCTTGGAGCTGGTAGCAAGCTCCAAAAGTGTTGTCTGCTTCAGGGTTCTATCTCAATATTTGGTCCTCCAGATGTTTTATACTCTTCAACTTCCTAGGATTATCAACCGTTTCCCATACTAGCTAATCTAAAGGAAATTACTGTTCTTGGATAGTTTGCTCAGGAAGCTACCTATCTTTTGAAATATTCAAATATTTAATTCCAATGCAGAAAATTTAGCTTCTGGATTGTTGCCTTTGACAATCTTGCCTTTGACAGTGATATTGCATAGGATTAATATGACACAGAGCTTAACATACGTAGAGTAAAAGTGTTCTGCTTATATAACCGCCCCATACCACTTCAGGTAGTCTCTGGGTGATTAATTACACTATGCAGGCTACACATTGCCCCCCCCCAAAAGCAAGCTGGGTACTCATTTTACCAACCTCGGAAGGATGGAAGGCTGAGTCAACCATGAGCCTGCTGCCTGGGATTGAACCCCAGGATGTGAGCACAGTTTTACCTGCAGTACAGGCATTTAACCACTGTGCCACGGGGCTCCTGAGTACAGAGTAGAGAGATAAAACTGGAGATCAGGTAAAGGAAGGAAGAAAGAAAATAGTGTACTAACAGGAATTTTCCTGTAAGGTTTTACTGACTGCAGGCCACTTCATCAGATGCATCTCTATTGCTTGTACAGCAGACCAACATAATTACCCTCTCAGAAGAAGGAAGTACTGTAATCCTTACACTCAAAATGAAGTAATTAGTATTAACACATATCAGAAGTGGTCAGAGGCTAACTCCAGGCAAGGTAATGCACTGAAAGAAAAACAAAGAAAGTTAAATAATGGCAGGGGGGGATGGGCTACACTTAAAATATCACCTCACTGACTCCTGGTGAGGGTGTTTATTAGAGGGATAGCAAACAAATTGTTCTTTCAAAGCTGCCCTCTTTTTTTGAGTAGTGAGGAAATATTAGATGCTAAGAGCAGAGGAGAAATCATAGGCATTTGTGTATTTGTTTTTATACAGCTGACTTTCATTTGGAGGTGTCTCCGTATGAGGACACAGCAGATGAAGTATCTGGTTCCAAGACCAGATACAAACACCTGGAAACCCAGCTCTCAGGTACAGCCAGCGCATGGCATAGTTTGGCTTCTCTTCTTTTCTTTTCTTTTGAATGAGTGCATTTTTTTGGAGGGAGAAAAAAAAGATTTTGCAGGCAATGGAACTTTTAAAGGAATGAGGTTTGTGATGCCTAGAGGAATAGAGAAAGGTCTTTGATCCGTGTGGCCCACGGAGAAAGATAATGGCCTTAAAAAGAAATAGGACAACAAAATTAAACAGGCAGGGTTAGAATATGAGAACTGGGGTGGTGTTACAGACAGTCATTGACCAAGCTGATCAGCTTACAATTAAAAAATATAAATATGAAATCAATTTAAAAGATAATTAATTATAACATTAAAAACAAACACATTGATTATAACATATTAGATAAGACTCCAGTAAAACCATTTAGATATGCTGTACATTTAAAACACGAACTGTTCCTTCATTAAAACCTCTTTATTTGCAGCAATTGACGTATTAAAAGGCTACCCTCAGAAGGACAAAGGACAGGGTGCAAACTAGCCTCTCAATGGAGGCTGGGAGCAGCCACTGAAAAGGCCCTCTCTTGTCTCTGCAGTCAGTGTGCCCCTGAGGGCAGTGGGAGGGAGAAAAAAAGCTTCTCCCAAAGATGTTTAAACCCTAGATCAGCTGTGATGAACCTTGGGCACTCCAGATGTTTTGGACCACGACTCCTACAATCCTTTGTCATTGACAATACAGGCTTGGGATTCTGGGAGTTGTAGTCCAAAACATCTGGAGTGCCCAAGGTTCGTCACCACTGCCCTAGATTATATCCGCTATTCTACGGAAGCTGTCTCTTGTGTAATCTAGATGGTTTTTTTTTAATTAGCTTACAGGCAAAGCTGCAAAAGGCAACAGAAACTTTACTGATTTTCTTTCTTCCAGATGTTGCAAGAAATATTACACGGGGGATAGCATTTCAAATATTTTTCTTGATTTCATTGTTTGTTTGTTTATTTACCCAGCACAAACAGTGTGCAAGGTTCTTTACTGACAGAACACATTGATGAGCTAAGGAGCTTGCAATGTAAACATTGACTCAATTTTGGGGGGTGGGGGGGAGGGAGGAAGGGAGCCAGAGGATAAATGCTGGAGAATGACTCCCTAAACTGGAGAGTGATGCTAGAGATTGCTTGAACGTACTGAGAGTTCAGCCCCCATCCCCAACCCTAGGAAACTGTTTCTGAAATTCACTGTATTCTTTTTGCATTTCCACGGCGTCGTAGGTTCACGTGTCTTTGTGGACAGCACCAATCCTTGCCTACAAGCTGTCAACGTTTGCCAGCTGAACCACAAGTGCATGCGCCTCCGCTCGAATTACGCCCAGATCTGCAGCGCCGGGCACCCCTGCGACCAGCGCAAGTGCCACCGTAATCTGAGGAACTTCTTTGAGAGGGTCAGTGTGGATTTCATCCGGCCACTCCTCTTCTGCCCTTGCCAAGACGAGGCTTGTGGGGAGCGGCGCTGGAACACCATCGTCCCCGAGTGCTCTTTCCTGAGCAGCAGCAAACCCAACTGCCTTGACCTGATGGACTCCTGCCTGAAGGACAATATATGCAGGTAAGTCAGCCTGGGACCAACAGCACCTTGGGATGGTTACTACCACAGTATGCTTTATGGTCATGGCACCTATTGACCTCAACCTCAGGGGTGCTGCATGGTTTGGATTTTAACCTGAACTTTGCTGTAGCTTTCTAAGGTGCTGCATTGTATTCCCAGGATCAGTTCGGCATCTTGGATTCCCATTAAAGAGCAGGCTGTAAACCTGAGCTGGTTCACAGCCTCTCCCAGCCACCCCTGTCGTAGAGTACATGGGATCCTCACAGATGCCATGCGTTTGAGGAAGAAAGGACAGCCAATGCAGAATATGGTTGTGTAGAGAAGTTCTGAACCGTTTATATAGTGCTGGGCTACATAAAAGCTGGAATCTCGAAATGTACTCTGCGGAGTTTTAAACCAGCAAATCGGCTAGCTTAAAAATAGACAGCTTCTGCAAAACTGGAAGCTATTTTATCTCTCAGCCTTTGGTCAGTTCCACCATAAGGAAGGGTACCCTCTGGCAGTCTGGAGCACATGTGCCCAATACATATGTTTACATATCACATAACACACATTGAAGAGATGCAGCAACCGAGTGCAGGATCACTGTTCATCAAGCACATTTTTAGCAGGACCGCCAGCAGTGAAAACCATGCCTTAATGGGTCACACCCAGGCCATGGGTCTCCAGGTTGCCCACTGACTGACAGAGATTACTTTTGGGTAATGTGCTGCTGTTTTGCTTGACTCTGTATAGGAAGTCACTTTGGTTTATGGTTTTAAATATAGGACATGTTTCCATTAAAGACAGGACAAGGTGCTCTGGATAATGAAGGGGACTCTCATCCTGATCGTTGTTGTCTTTCACCAGATCCCGCCTGGCTGACTTCCAAGAACAGTGCAAACCTTCAAGCACATCCTCAGATGGCTGCTCTCAGAAGCACGGCCACACTGCGTGTCTGGACGCTTACGTGGGGATGATTGGTATGTGCGTCGGGTGCACAGAAGTGCACGTAGACTGGATGTAGACTATGCCTGGATATAGACTATGCCTGGATGTAGACTATGCCACCAGTAGAGGGTTGAGCAAAGTCAAGCTGCCGTAGACTTGGTCGCAGGGAGTCTTTTGAGGTCTAGCTCTGCCTAAGCTTCCTGCTCTTGCTTCAGTGCTATCTGGGAGCTTTCCGAAGAAGAAGCTAGACAGAATTAGGCTTAGTTCAGGCCTTTCTCTGAGGTGAGCAACATTTAGGTTTTTGTAAATAACTGTCAGATGGAACTGAGAATGGAGAATTATGGGATTTGTAATTCAAAAAAATCCCCAAATCCCATCCCTAGTGATGGGGAGTGAAGAAAAGAGAAACAATTTCAGGGTATTTTTTTCTTCTTCCATGAGATAGAATACACACGATTCAGTAAACCTAAACGAAGGCTGAGATTCTCAGGACGCTATAGTCTGTGCCAGAGGGCAGACCTGAGTTTATGAGAATTACACCTAATTTGATGGTCCTGTCTCTAATCTCCTTGTATTTGGGATTCCATGTGAACACATTCTGACACTAGCTTTTTGAAATTTGAACTAGGTACCGCCATGACCCCAAATTACATCAGCAATTCCAGTGCTGAAGTCACCCTCTGGTGTTCCTGCACAAACAGTGGCAATCAGAAGGAGAACTGTGACCAAATCCTTGGGTCATTTGCTAGCAACAGATGCCTCAGTGAGTACACCTGGACATAGGATGCTGCTTTGTCTTAACTGATAACAGTTTAGATCCATCAAGCCTGGACTTTTCCCTCCTTCCTATAAGATCATGTCTACGTTAATTAAGTAAACAGTTTTCCTGCCTTTCCACTAAATTTTTGCTTTCTGCTCTAAACGTCCTTAAGTCATCTAGAGGATCTCCTTTGGAAGCAAACGAACTCGGTTGAGAAGAGGAGGATTTGTACCCACCCAGACATAATCCAGGGCATGGAAGGTCCAGGGAAGCTCCTCCCAAGCTCTGCTTTGTGTCTAGGCCAAGCCCTGGAGAAGGTCTTTTCTGGGCACTGTTGGTCTTCCAGACTGGATCTCTCTGGGGACTGAAAATAAGCATGCTGTAGTCAAAGGAGACGTGTGGAGAATGGTTGTTGCACTGGGTTGCTCAAGCCAGCTACGCTTGCCAATTTAGTTGTGGAGCTCATGTTACGTGAACAGGGTACACATGCCTGGGGATGTGCTTGTTTTGCAAATCAGGGTCAATCACATGGTCTTAATACTACCGGACCTGTTCTCGTGGCCCTACAGAGCACCAGCTCCTCATTCCTGCTGATAAATAGAACATCAAATTGGCAGTCGGTTACAGCTGTGTCCAAGATCTCTGGGGTTTTTGTTTGTTTGTCATTGTCTGCATCTCATACGATGTGCTCTAATATTAAGATTTAAATATTTTATACCCTTAAAAGCTTCCAGAAGACATACAATAGAGAGCAAAATCTATTAATTTGAATATTAAATAGTTCACCTTTTCCCATTCATTTGGCTTCATTTATTGGAGATATTTACAGTGGTACCTCGACTTTCGAATTTAACGCGTTCCAAATTTATGCTCTTAAGTCGAACTACTCTTAAGTCGGGGCACCTATCTAAAACATTGAAAAAATAAGTTTAAAAAAATGAAAATTAGTATTTGTTAAGTCGTGCAGACCATATCTAAAATTTCTAAGGTGGCAGTTAAAATGCCAACAGTCAGATTGCTCTTAAGTCAAGCTGCTCTTAAGTCTGGGTACCACTGTATAATGTACTGACTGCTAAGAGGTGGCCACTGCTTTGATAACCCATGGAGAGCCCTGTAAACACTAGCTGCTCTGTGTTCCAAGCGCATTGCATCAAGAGAAAGCTCTCTTCCCACCCCTGCCACCCCACCTGCCCCAGGTAAATTCTGAAGTTCAAGCATAGTAACAGATAGCATTGGAACAGAGTACAGTAACCCCCCACCTATCATGGGAGGTAGGGCTCCAACCCGACCCGTGATAATTTAAAATGTGCAATATGTGGATGCAGGTTGGGTTGGGCCCGGGGTGCTTAGCTGGGGGCTGTTGTACTTACCCCCAGCCTGGCGCTGCCCCAAAATGGGCCTGCAAGGTCATTCCTGGTCCTTCTGGAGCCCCCAAAAGGGCCTCCCTGGAAAAAAGAAGTGACTTCCGGTAAACCAGAAGTCACTTTTGGGCTGCCGAAAATCATTTCTGAGGCCTCGGACAGGCCTAGAAAGGTCAATTCCCCGTTCGCAGGGAGGCCCTTTTGGGGCCTCTAGAAGGCCCGGGAAGGCCCTCGCAGGCCTGTTCGGACCAGCCCCAGTCCTGGAGTAAGTAAGGGAGGCCTGGAACAGGCCTTTCCACCCTCACCCCAGGGGGCTTTTTTTTCATATACTGCGGTCCCGCAATATAGTGGGACCGCAGTATATGAACCGTGAATGGGCGGGGGACTACTGTATTACTTCATTCATCTGAAGTAAATTGAAATGAATGAACTGCTGAAATGCTTTGGCAGCAGATAGAGGGATCAGCGGTGAAAGAGAACAAAGCTCCTGCATCTCTAATATAACAGCTGCATACAGGTTGGTGTTTCACCACCTGTAGCTCATCAGTGAAACAATAACGGCTGAAATATCATCTTCATTGCAACTTTATTCACTTATTCATTCATTCAGTTTATATGCCGCCCACTACCCAAAGGTCTCTGGGTGGCTTCCAATTCCAAATTAAAATGAACAATCCAAAGCAATTAAAACATTAAAATACAATACAATTAAAATATGTTAAAATACAAAACACTAAAATTGCCACCAGGACCCACAATCTATGTTGTATCAGTTAAAGAAATTCTGGAACAGGAACGTTTTTACCTGGCACCAAAATATCCTCAATGTTGGTGCCAGGTGGATCTCACTCGGGTGGGTGTTCCATAGCCTGGAGGCAGCTGCCGAAAAGGCCCTATTACCTGCAGTCCATGAGGGATGTCTCTTTCAAAAGCCCCCCCCCCCCGCTAGATCTTTGCAGGTAGATACAGAAAGCCTGCCCTCTTGTGTATCTGGCCACCCTATCTGTAGAAGACTCCATAAATGTCATGTATGTTGTGGGTATCTACACAGCTAAGGGATGGCTTGTAGACAAAGGGCCTTCTCGGCAGCTGCTCCCAAGTTATGGAATGCCCTCCCTATTGAGATCCGCCTGGCGCCAACACTGATTACATTTCGGCGCCAGGTAAAAATCTTCCTGTTCCAGAAGGTTTTTAATTGATACAATATAGATTGTGGGTCTGCTGATGACAATTTTAGGATAATGATTTTAAAGAAGGTTTTTTATTACTGTTTGATGATTTACTGATATTTTATTTATAACTATTTTAAATTGTTTTAATTCTTTGATTGTAAGCCGCCCAGAGACCTTTGGGTAGTGGGCGGCATATAAGTTGAATGAATGAATAAATAAATAAATAAATAAAATAAAATAAAATAAAATAAAATAAAATAAAATAAAATGCACCAGAAAATGCCCGGTTCTCTTTACTTACAGTTTGTACAGTTAAGCATATTTTATAATTTCATATAATTATGCTATTGTTTCTTTATTCCTTTTCTTCCCTAAGTTTCTAGTTAGGCAGTGGTTCAACATTGGGTAAACCAGGCGTTTTTGGAGTGCCACTTCCAGAGTTGCATTCCTAGAACACCTGGTCTGATCAAAGTTGGGGACTACTTCCTCTAAGGAACTACAGTTGTTAAGGCAGCAAACATCGATCTCTCATAGGTAAATCCTTAAAAGTACTTCGGAAAAACTGAGCAAGACCATTTACATGTCATCCGAATCAACTGATTAAAACGCCACACTCAGTCAATCATTTTTAAAAGCCAGTGTGAAGAGTTGTGTCTTTATATCATACCTGAATGTAATGAGAGTTGAAATCGATCACAACCTCATAAGCAGAGCATTGTCCAACCTGGGAGGAACCGCAGAGAAAGCACTCTCCCCCCCCCCCAACACACACATGCATATTCAGCCAGCCTCTGAAAGTGTCACTATTCTCACAAGGGCCTCGCAAGAAAACAATTTGCAATCCAAAGGCCCAGAACAGGCCTCCACGTGGACCAGGAACTGAACCCTGATGGCATGTATATATATTGCCCTATAGCCAATGTTCCTTTCATGGGCAAGGTGATTGAGCGGGTTGCCGCCCTGCGTCTCCAGACGTTCCTGGAGGAGAACCATATCCTGGATCCTTTCCAATCTGGGTTTAGGCCGCGTCATGGGACTGAGATGGCACTGGTCGCTCTGCATGATGATCTGTTGAGGAGGGCTGACAGGGGTTGCTCTATCCTGCTGGTCCTTCTCGACCTGTCAGCGGCTTTTGATACCGTTGACCACAATATCCTCCTGGGGCGGCTTTCTGAGGTGGGGATCGGAGGTCTGGCTCTCTGTTGGCTCCGCTCCTTCCTTGAGGGTCGCTCCCAGCGTGTGAGCTTGGGGGGTGATTTGTCGTCTCCCTGGACACTCTCTTGTGGGGTGCCCCAGGGGTCGGCTCTCTCCCCCATGCTCTTTAACATCTATATGAAGCCGCTGGCTGAGATCATCCGGAGTTGTGGAGTTTGCTGTCATCAGTATGCTGATGACACGCAGCTCTACTTCTCCTTCTCTACCGATGCAGTGGAGGCCGTCCAGACTCTTGATCGCTGCCTGACCGCAGTTTTGGATTGGACCAGGACTCACAGACTCGGGCTCAACCCTGGAAAGACCGAGGTTCTGTTCTTTGGGGGTGGTCCGGAGGGGTACTGTGGCCCTCTTCCCAGTCTGGGTGGGTCCGTCCTCCAGCTGGCGCAAAGAGTGAGGAGTCTGGGCGTTGTCCTTGATCCGGATTTGTCCCTGGATTCCCAGGTGGCTGCCGTGACCAGATCGGCCTACTACCATTTTAGGCTTATTGCCCAGATTCGCCCGTACCTCGATGGGGACTCCCTGAGGACAGTGGTTCAGGCGCTGGTCATATCGAGGTTGGATTACTGTAACACTCTCTACATGGGGCTCCCCTTGAACCTTGTTCGGCGATTGCAGCGGGTCCAGAATGCGGCGGCCAGGTTGGTGGTTGGTGCACGTAAGTTCGATCACATCACCCCCATCCTGGTTCACCTGCACTGGTTGCCCGTTGCCTCCCGAATAAGGTTCAAGGTGTTGGTTTTGGTTTACAAAACCCTCCATGGCTTGGCCCCTGTCTATCTGGCAGAGCGTATCTCCCGACGCTCAGATCTGGCCCGACCCACCCGTTCTTCCCAGGCCCTCTCGCTCCGGATTGCCATGCTGAGGGAAGCCCGTAAGACAACCACTCGTAACCAGGCTTTCTCGGTGGTTGGCCCGTCTGTTTGGAATGCCTTGCCGGTCGAGTTGCAGCAAGCTCCATCGCTGGCATCCTTCAAGAGAGCCTTAAAAACATGGCTATTTAAGGACGCCTTTGGTAACTTCCAGGGGTAACCTCCCCCCCCCCCTTCGCTGCCCTTCCTGCATTGGCTTGCCGTCCTGGACACCGCTGTTGATTGTTTTATTGTTTTTATCTGTTTTATTTGCTATGGTATTGTGTAAACCGCCCTGAGTCCCCTTTGGGGAAATAGGTGCGGTATATAAGTTTGAAAATAAATAAATAAATAAATGTATACAGTACATCCAGATCTTCACTATAATCTCCCATATATTCTCTGCTTTACAGAAAGTGTAATCCAGTCTCAGATGAGCCTGAACCAGATGAATGGAGAAGTGACAAAAGTACTACAGCTCACACCTTCCTTAGACATCCAGGCCGATGGTACCAGCACAAGCACCATTTTCAGTGCAAAAATGTATCTGGTATGGACACCTTGGGCCCTTCTGATATAAAACTTGCCTCTTCAACCCTTAACATAAATGGAGATGAAGGTCTTGTATGTATATGAAAAACATTGGTTTGCCTTGCCAGGTTATTAGTTGAGTGCATTCTGTTTTGAGAGAAGATTGAGCATAAGGATAGAAAAGAAATTTGTCTTAAAGAGTACAGTATTTACAAATGGATCCAATTCCCAGTTTGTGAAAGTATCCATGAAAATGAACAAATCTTTAAGGTTCCTGTCCTGAGGGGAAAATTGATCTACTCTTTCCTTTCCCCCACCCATTGAATGATATGGCTGGAAACATGCATAACTAAATGTGTATAACTGAAAAACGTCCACAGGCATGTTTTAGTCAGGAGGGTGGGGGGATGCATAATAAATTGCATGTGTTAAGAAATACATGTGAACCAAAATGCATTTCTGGGGGGATTTTTTTTGCCACCCAGTGCAGAATTTGGATTGGTGGAAAAACAGTGGTGGGATTCTGAGAAAGGCAGCAAAGCTGAAATGGATAGATTTTCAGATAACTAGTTTAGCAAGGAAGTGATCACCTAAGGGAAGTCTCCAAGTTCTTGCATTAAAAAAATACTCTGACGAAGGAAATGCCTTATAACTGGGGGGAAAGCATATTACATGCTTTCAGCAATTAATTGAACTCTCTCTTTCTTCCTCTCCTTCTCATTGTGTCTGTATACGTGTGCCTTTCAAGCAACCTGGAGAGAAGAAAAAATTGGTGGACCATCAAAGATCATTTTCTCGTTCTGTATACTCCGGAACGTGGCTTTCTGCACCCATGTTGACTGTGATGCTTCCCCTTCTGTTACTTGGCTAACAGAACGTAATCCGTGGTGCTTCTTTCATGAACGTCCGTGAAGAGGAATATCTCTTACATGTCAGAGAAGAAACACAGTCCACTGCCAGCGTCTTCGTGATGTGCTCCCTTCGGCCAGAACTTGCTTGACATTTCCAGTCTGTCGTCTGTGCAATGTCGACTTGTGGACTGATTCCCAGCATCCACAATGGGAAGAAAATGGCAGGCAAATTTGGGGGATTGCTTTTGAAAACTGAAATGTTTCCAAGTGTGTTCCAGGATGTCTTGGCATCATTGTAAGATGAAGGACAGGAATTTGGTGCATCTCATTTACTCAGTGGTATCTAGAACCGTGATATATACTTGTCAATTCCTTTAATCCGACAAAAACAAAGCTGTCTTGAAATTAGTTATGCTGAATGGTAGCCTCAGCATCTCATACCTTTCCACCTGGCCAACCTTAGCTTATGAGAAATATAACACATCTGGCCTGTGTGGGTTTTTGTGTTTATCTTTGTAACATAAATCTTCCTCATCCAATATTGTGTGAGCCCTCCAGACTGTCATCAGGTGGGGTATACGGACTGACTGAGAGTTTATCTGTCACAGGTCCCTGGAGGGACACCAGACTTTCTATGTTGTGAACCATAGAGGCAAGACGTTAGCTGTGGGATAACCTGGAATCACTTTCCAGGCTTCTCTGTACTTTCTCTAGTATTAAATTTTTATCTGTGCTCTAAAAAAAATAATTGGATGTAAAGATTTGTGTGTTCGCTGATGTTCTTCTGTTCCGCAGTTAGTACAGTAGTATGTTAAATGCTGGAGACACAAGTCAGTACTCTGTGTCCATTCCATGAAACCGTGTCCTTATTGCCTTGGTTTAGATTTGACTACTTTTTGGAAGAGGGAGCACGCTTCAGCACACACACCTCTGTTCAGTGGCTATGGAATGTGTGGCCAATGTTGCATTCCATTCATTTCCTCTCCTTACAGACAACGTAATGTTTTGGTGGGCAGAGTTCACCTGACAGCCATATTGGGAATGACCAGATGTCTTTCAGGGACCTAAGAGATCTGAGTCCCTGTTTGTAAACTAACACCCATCAGGCATAGCCAGCAGAGCTAATGGTCAGGCAGAATGGGAATTGTAGTTGGCAACTACAACAAGGAACAGCACAGGCCAAGATGTGGGCAAGAATGTTTCCAGCCAAAGCTGCGTTGTGATGGATTAGTATAAGTTATGTATGTACATGGCATGCATCTCTACATCACAGTGGACCTGCTCAGTTAAAATAATACATTAATTTAGGGGCTTTGTTTTATTTGGTTTCAGCAGGGAGCAGTTCTCTGTCTCCTTTGCAGATGCCTATAGCCATATTTTTCCTGTCTGTACTCTGCCATGTTTAGTTATGGGCACTGGTTCCTTGTTACTACTCACTGGTACAGATGAAACCTTACCTTATTTCTGTACCGTTCACTGCAGATTCAATTTCAAATCACAATACCTGGTTTGCATACGCCTGCCAACGCATTTTGCAGTCTTTATAGTTTATTATTATCCCAGGTCCTTAATGATGACAATGATTAGAGGGTTCCTTGGAGCCTTTAAATATCTGTACCTGTCGTGACTGTACAAATAATTATGGAAGCAAGCCTTTTTAAAAAAATAATATGGATGGAAGGAATATTGGAACTGTTAAAGGACATGGATATTTCTCTAATAATTGGAGATGGCAGTACAGTTTTGACAAACCAAACGTCGATTGCCTTGGTCCCTGGCATTTTTGAAGTGCTGTGCGAATCCAGGCTTGGAAATGGGCTGGAATCCATGTAACAGAAAAAAAAGGGCTGAGGACTTTCTTGGCAGTTGAAATGGGCTGCAGCTCCTCCCAGGGCATGACCGAAAAACCAGCAAAAGACCTTCATTTGCAGGTAAGAATATTGCCAAATTCTATATTTGCCACATAGTTTTCTATATTGGCTTCCTTGTTAGATCAGGTTTAATTTTTGGCAGAACACCAGCAGTTGCTGTGCCCCAAAGTGAATTCACAAGTGATACATCAACATAGCCATTTAGCTCAATTGCAAAAATAAACCTAAGAAATTGCCATGAATTAAGAATCATAACCACTGTATGATTTTTTTTAATTTTTATTTTTTGCTTAATTTATATCCTGCCTTTCCATTAGAAAAAAAAGTATTAAAGGCGGGTCATGATTTTAAGGGAACATTAATGGTAGGTTCATCACTGGTATGCAGAGCATAGGATCCCAACCAGGGCTCTGCCTTCCTCTCCTTCCCCTGTTTAGATTGCCTTCCCCCCTCCCCCTTTCTTTCTTGCCCCATTGCAAATTTATTCTCCAGATCACACATCCTTTGTGCCATGGAGAAGAAAGGATGGGGAAGCCCACAGGGGGCTTCACCACCTTTATTTCAACCATCCCTAGCACTTGTTTATCCACACGTGTGCAGGCATGACAGGGGGAAACTGTGTAATGCGCCTGTATTTACATATTTATTATATTTTTATACTGCCCATCTGGAGGCAGGCCACTCTGGGCGGTTTACAGCATGTGTTGCACAACAAACAAACAAATACGAAAATAAAAATAACAGACTAACAATTTACATTAAAATACAATTTAAATATAATAATCATTACAAAAATCCATAAAATTGTTATCAGTAAGCACTAAGGTCATGTATTGGCCTGTGGAAATGCCTGCCTGTATAACAAAGTTTTTAGTGATTGTTTGAAGGATCTCAGCAAGGGCAGCAGGTCGATATCTGGTGGGAGATCATTTCAAAGGCAGGGGGCAATTGCTGAAAAGGCCTGATCTCTTAGCATAAAGGTCCCCCCCCCCGCATATGCATGCCAGTCGTGTCCGACTAGGGGCGGTGCTCATCTCCATATTCAAGCCGGAAGAGCCAGTGTTGTGCAAGTCCATGGTCATGTGGCCGGCATGGCTGTAAGGAAACAGTGTTTTACCTTCCCGCTTTTTACGGCGGTACCTATTTATCTACTTGCATTTACATGCTTTCGAACTGCTAGGTTGGCAGGAGCTGGGGTTATCAGCGGGAGCTCGCTCTGCTGCATGGCATCTGGGATTCGAACCGTAGTCTACATTTTTGGTGCCTTAGTCCACTGAGCCACCACGCCCCGATCTCTTAGCATAAGTTCCCTCAAACGCCTTGCCTGGGAAGACTGAGTATTGCGCTCAGTTCTCATGGGGAGAAGGTGGCCTGTCAAGATATTGAGGTCCAAAACCAATTTAGGGCTTTTTTTAGATCCTGGAACATATCCCAACCCCAAATGTCTTTATTTTTAGTATATTCCACTAGAATTGCACTTCCACTGTCATCTAAGGGCGTTTATACACGACCCCTAAACTCCGGGGCAAATGGCTCCCAGCTCCAGAGCTTAAAAATGTTTACCCACCAGCTCCGGAGTTAACAGGAAATTAAGTGCGACCACGCCCACTTTAGCGCGTCCCAGCGCACCTTTCAAGTACCTGCTCTTTGGAGGTGAAAATTATTTGATCCGGTGTAACGATAGTGAGTGCGGGGCTCTCCTTGCTTCTGTTTGTTGTTTTTTGGCTCCCGCCCCTTTAAGAGATACTTTTACAGAGACGAGAGGCAGAACGGAGGTGAGCGGCATGCTTTTCTTTCTCTTTTTCTCCCTCCCCTCACACAGCCAGCAGCCAGGAAGTGCGGAGGGGGTGGGAACGCAGGAAGAGCGACGAACCCCTAAGATCTCTGGTCCGAATTTAAGTGGCCAGCGGATCTTAGGGGTCGTGTAAAAAGGCCCTAAGTCAGGCATATCCAAACTTCAGCCCTCCGGATATTTTGGGCCACAAGTCCTACAGTCCTTTGCCATTGGCAATCTAAGCTTAGAATTCTGGCAGTTGTGGTACAAAATATCAGGAGGGCCAAATTTTGGACATGTCTGATCTAAGTGTTTTGCTCTGCTCAGTTGTGCCACAATTTTGTACTTCCCACATGGTTATGATAGTTGTCTTTCATCTTCCTTGGTAGGCCATTCCTCTTCTGCCTCTGTTGAAAGGGGAAAACTGAGGGAATAGAAATCCTTAAAATATTATCAAGTCTCTTCAGTATACCATTTAGGTCTCTTAGCAAACATAGCAGCACTGGGAACATTTGGAGCTGCTGTAATGTAAATTCCAATATCTTCAAAATGTGATTCAGTCCATAATGCCTGAAATAAAGTTTACCTTCACAACACGTGGAGTCGTCTTCCTTTGCATTCAGCAAGAGAAGCATTGAATGTCAAAGTGTAGGCACCCTCACAAAAATTATGAACATGAATTTAAGCCAGACGGCTCTGTCTGTTCTTTCTTGGCAGTCTGTATTGTTAGGATTCAGTTGTGTTTATGTTACCAGATGCAGGAAACATCCCTCAGCTGCTCTTTATAGGTCAGGAGAGCAGAACCTCCAAACCAGTCTTTCTGCCATCCTGTTCCTTGGGCCATGCCCTCTTGGAATAAAAGGAGAGGGGTTGCCAGTGTTTTTCTCTACTCTCTGACTTCTCTCAGGACCTAAGTGTAATTTGCAGATATTTGATTACTGAAATTCCTAAAATACTGTGTTATAAATATTTCACCTATCACAGTAGAAGTTATTTCTGTTGTTATCCAATCAGCTTCATTTTGTTTTAGGTCACTGGCAGGCAAGCACAGGCTTTCTCTACATATATGCTTTCTTGTTCTTGAGAACCCACCCAATTCTATCTCGCTCAAATTTTAACAGTTGTCTGCTTCTGTAAGCTATCTGTAATATGTAGTTTGACCCCCAATTAGAGAAGGCATCAGGACAAATAGCTTCTCCCAATAGAACTAAATGGCATCAAGGGATGTTCCTTGATCTGTGTTTGGCCCTTTGTACACGACCCCTAAACTCCGCCGCAAATGTCTCCCAGCTCCGGAGCTTAAAATTGTTTCCCCACCAGCTCCGGAGTTTACAGATAATTAAGTGCGACCACGCCCACCTAAGCGCGTCCCAGCGCACTTTTCAGGTACCTGCTCTCTGGAGGTGAAAATTCCTGATGCAGATATAACCCGTAGTGACTGCCTGGCTCTCCTTGCTTCTGTTTGTTCTTTTTTTGCCCCCCGCCCCTTTAAGAGATCTGAATACAGTGCCCGAACGGCAGAATGGAGGTGAGCGGCATTCTTTTCTTCCTTTTTTTCTCCCTCCCCTCACGCAGCCAGCAGTCAGGGGTGCGGAGGGGGTAGGAACGCAGGAACAGCGACAAACCCCTAAGATCTCTGGTCCGAATTTAAGTGGCCAGCGGATCTTAGGGGTCGTGTGAAAAGGCCCCTAGTTGCACTCAAGGCTTTGTAGTCAAACCTCATATTTTCCTTAGCTGAGTAAGGTACAGTGTGGGTGACATTGTTTGGACCAGGCCAGTTGAGGAGCAATAATATCAGGGGCCATGTGTCTATATCCCCCAATTTCTGGAGAAAATGGAGGGGGTATTAATGTACAGCAGAAGGAATATAACAATCCAGCCACAACTTGTTCATCTTTTATAGCTAAAATTCTGATCACTCTGCATTCACAATGGACCTATAAGATTTTCATCTGTGTGCCACCTATGATCTGTAGATATTTGCTATTGATAGTTTTTTCTAACCCTTCTACAGGTCATGGTGAACAATTATATTGGTAGATGAATCTTCATGGTTGTCTGAGACTCTTGGTTCCAGGGCAATTTCCCATTAATAGTTTTTTTTAAAAACCTAAATTTTTAGTCTACTGACACTGATCATAATAGTTGGTACATTTTGGGAACTGTAGCCCCAAATAAAGTTTCCCAGGATTGGATGAAACCTTAGTCAACCTATGGAAAATGGAGATAATGCAAGGGGCCCTTGATAATAATCTCTGTTTGTCACATAGAGACTAACAAAGGAATTTCTGAACATATACCAAGAGTCAGTAATGGAACAAAGGAGAGTTAACACAAATTGAAGCTAAATCAAGATAAGGTCGAAGCATTGCTGGTCAGCAATTCATATGAAAAAATGGTGCTCATCTTGTTCTGGATGAAGTCCTCTTTGAGGGCCAGCTTCATAGCTTGGGGCATGCTATCCAGTCCTCCCTTGGATTTGGACTCTATATATGGCATCTTGGACACTGATGCATTTCCTCTTGGAGAGAAGGTTCATGCAACAATCTGTACTTGCATAACATCCAAGCTGAAATATTGTGGTACTGTATATAGATTTGCCTGTGAAACGTGAGCTGGTTTGAATCAAGTGGTTCAAGAAAATTTAAGAAAATTAGCGTGTTCTGCTGATGCTAAAAGACCTGTCTGGTTGGGAGAACTGAAAGTGCATGTTTTAATATATGATGTCAGAAGTTGGGAGGACTATGGTTGCTAAAAGACCATGACTCCTCCCTTGTGAACTTGCTTGTTTTCAAAAATCCTTTCTGAAAGCCCTGCTTCTTTCTAATGGCTATAGGTGTTTGCCTGGCACTAATTCTGTGATCCTTCAGGCGCCAGGTTAAAACCACCAAGCAGTTAATTGATGAGCACTTATTACTCTTTCACTGCTGTCTTCTGTTGTTTGCCTACTGTCACTTGCTTTTTCTTTTTTCCATTTAAAGTGTGTGATAAATTACTGTTAATTATTGGTTATTTGAAAAAATGGAAAGACAAAATAGAAATGCTTAAATAAACAAACAAATAAGTGCTGTGAATATTGTTATTCCTTTTTCCATAAAAGCCAAGGGGAAGAATCAGGTTTCCTTTAACAGAATAATCCTATCCGGCCAGTTTTTGTTAAATTTGAGCAGTGGAAGTGACAGTCAACAGTGCTGCAGATCCATGAGCCTTGGTAGCGTGATAGTAGTGTTAAGTATAATGGCACTGACATCTCTCAGTCTTCAAGAAATTACTGACACATTAGAGGTATGACACAGCTATGGAGACAGGAAAGACCCTGCTACAAATCCAGGTGCCAGTTGTGTCCCCAAGTCTACCCTGGCCCCAGTAATATCATCACAACATTGGGGGAATCCATTGTGTGTTCTCCTGCTGATGTCATCTTGACAACCTTGCCCAAGAGTGGCCCCTTTTTCACTCTGCACAGGGGAGATGAGACAATGTCTGCTCAACGGAAAAAGACGGACACAAGTATGATGTCAGAAATGACAGCACACCAAAGCCAGTTTCAAAACTCTTCAACTTCCCAGGGCAATTTCGGAGCTAAACGTGACTGTTGCAGAAAATAGAATGGCACAGGACAATGGGACAGACAGACAACAGAAACATATTTCTTCCTTAAGTGTGGACAAAAAGCTTGTTGAAAGTTCAAGGATTCTCAGCCATATAAATTATTCTATATTTTTATGAAGTTATGCATAGACAAAATTATTGATTCTGGCCACAGAATCAAAAATTGATTTGGAAAACTATGAAGCACTTCCCTGGCTGCACATTTTTACACCTCAAAGAGAGCCAAAGCCAGCCAGTTAATTCTTCTATTTACATTAGGATGTTTATGCCATTTATACTCTCATACTTCCTTACTGGTATGAATAATGCTATTGTTGCCTTGGAATTGAGTTTTGTGAAGCTACAGCTATTCTACCGGGTCCCCATCTCCATAGCATATAGTTGTATACAAACCTGTGGCTTGGTATTTCACTTCATGTGCCTGAGGAAGTGGATTGTAATCTACCAACTTCACTTTGAAGTAAATTTGTTAATCTTTAAAATGCCACAATGTTTCTGTTTTATTTTTGGTTCTGTTTTACACGCTTTGTCTTTGAAACCTGGATGTATAGAGGTTATTCCTCACAGGCAATGATGGTGCCTACATGCAGTATTTTCCCATGTATAAGTCTACATTTTGGCCTTATAATCTTGGACTAAAAATTGAGGGTCATTTTTATACATGAAAGTAAACTGAGGAGATAACCATGTGGTTGCCAAACTATAATTTTGGGTTGAAAAAGTGGAGGTCATCTTGTACATGGGTGTGTCTTGTGTGTGTTGTGTTGTGTCATTACAGTCGTGACCGACTCTTCGTGACCCCATGTCCATGGAGTTTTCTTGGCAGGAATACTGGAGTGGCTTGCCAGTTCCATTGGGAAAAATATGGTAATTCACATTGACATCTCTCACATGTGCATTGCTGTGCTGTTGTGTTGTTCATGTTGGTAATGAAGCCAAGCTTTCTTAAATGTGAAGGTTTTATCGGGTTTGAAGCACAACCAAAACCTTATGAAACCAATTTGTCCAGAAACTTTAATAGGGCATTCAAAAATAAATATGTGGAGGGAGGGCCAAACAGCATCTTAAACTCAACCTAAGTATCTGAAAAGCTGCCTTTACAAGCCAAAGCTGAATTTTTGAGTGTGTCCCTAATGCTTAATGTGCATAGTTTCTTATTTCTAAATGCAATTTATAATTGCTTCTAGATAGAGTTTCTGCCCCAAAGGTGGCATGTAATAGAATCTGCGCATTATATAGATCTGTATATCCATTAGGTGTATTCATACTGCTAAACGGACTTGTTATAATAGAATGCAACACTGGCTTCATTCAAAAACTTGTGAGTATAGAGTAGCACATGATGGTTTATTATACTAGGGTATGAAAACTTGATAAAGTATGGTAATACTTTTAGGTCAGAAACAAAACTTTATGTTTAAGTAAGTCAGACAGCATGTCAACAGAAGCTGAAATCAGATTAGTAAGCATAATCTAGCCAGATCTTGGTGTTTGTAGAATCATACTTGCAAAATTAATTCCATCATGTTTAACTCCTGATGACCCAGTATTTGCCAACTTGAAAACATAGGAGGCATAAAAATCCCATTTTTTGATAACCAAGCTGTTTTCAACACTTAAGGATTTCCCTTTTCTAATGATATGCTATCTGTAGTGTGTTATTTAACCCTGATTCCAATACAGGCGTGCTGCAACCTTAAGGAAGTAAAGTTGGCATTTGGGCCACATGCCACCACACAGTTTTGTGCCAATGATTTCAGCATAACTTGCCCAAGTGAACATAAATCAAGCCGTGATAGAAATAAAAAGTTATCTGGAGTTGTGCTTTCATATCTCTTTCGTGTCTCTAACTGGGTCCTGAAGCAGAAGAAAAATACCAGTATATGGTAGTAAGAATAACTTTTCAGATTGGCATAGAAGAAGAAGAGGAGGAGGAGGAGGAGCAAAACCTCTGTGGTCCTTGTACAAAATCTGAAGCTAAGGGTAGATGATATATTCATTAGACCATCAAATATCCAAGATATAAGCTAGCTTTTATCTTTGTGCAGGTCTTCATCAGGCGGGACACTACAGAGCAGTGGATATGAAGAAAGAAATCACAACCAGATGTGCGCGCCAGGTTCCTTTGTTGAATGTAGCTTTCAAAATAGGGACTGTAGAGTCATGTCAGAGGTACATCTTTCACATCCCCCCCTCTGGAGGTTTTCATCGAAGTATCTCTCCCAATCTTATTAGGCAAAAGGTTGCTACAGTCAATACTACCTGTGGTGGGCTCGGAAACTTGCATTTTTAAATTGAGTCTGCAGGAATCCATTTTGAAACTTTCTTTTTTTACAAAAGGAGTAATCTGCAGTCATCCACACCTTATTTACATCATATCTTGAGCACTGCAATGCATTTTACACAAGGCTACCCTTGATATACTGTATCAAGAGATACAATATACATCAGCTAGGTTGTCAGCTTGTGCGTAGTACAGTATTGTGATCATATGGCCCCAATAATGAAAGACTTGCACTAGTTGGCAATTGCTTGGGTCCAATGCAAGGTGCTGGTTTTAACATTTGAAATCCAAAACAGCTTGGGTCTGTCTATCTAAGAGGTCTATCTACTATGAGTCTAGAAATCCTTGCAGTTGCAGAGATCTGCCTGACAACCATACAGGAAAGGACCTTCTCCTGTGTGATTTCCAGACTATGCATTCCCTTCATACCTGTGATCTGTTTCCACTCTGACTGATTTTATGAAGGGAATAAAAGCACATTTTTTAAAAAGACTGGCATATGATATTTAGCTTGCCTGCTGTATTGCCTTTAAAAGCATCTTTTGTTGATTTCAAATATTTTAATACGGGATTCTAATGGTTTTATGGTGGGACTAATTTGCTTGATGTTATTTTTTTCACTTAAATTTGTTTTTACCTGTTTTAATTCTTTTAAAAATTTTGTAAGCCATCTTCTATTACAGCATATATTTTTAACAGAAAGTTGAGATATAAGTTTTAAAAAAACAGATGTTTACATCTGGCCATAATTTTTGGAACGTTTGTATTTTGTGCACCATCTACAGCTCTGTGGAGCCCTGCCTGATGAAGACTTGTGTAGATTCAAAAGTTAGCCTATCGTGGTAATTTTTACTGATCTAATACAAGTATCACTCACCCTTGATTTTCAGATGTGTAGTGCTGCTACCAAAGAGGGGTTTGGCAGGCCTTTGATTGCCTCCATGCTCCCCGTGTCTTCTGCACAATTTTACTTGGTGCACATGTATGGCGTCACAAGCTAGCTGCATGGAGTTATTGAAAAATAACTAGGCTCCTGGCAGGGGGAGGGGGGTCAGTCAAGGTAACGTGCAGTCACTCTTGTCCTGCAGTTGTTTCTGGTGAAATAGCTCCACAAATAAAGAGCAGTGGCAACTAATTACATCTGCCGCTGGGACAATTTGGCTGAACCTCTGCTCTGGTGATGATGAGTTGCCCAAGAGCTGGTTTGATGTCTAGCAGAGATGCTCCTTCAGAATGCCTTCCCCCCGTTTTTTTTTAAGTCCCTCTCTCTCTCCCTTTAAACGAAGCTTGGGGTCAAGAGAGGTTACTTTGAGCTTGGCCTTTCTTTCCAGTGCCCACAAGCAAACAGCCCCTCATCTTTTCCATTTGCAGCTGATCACTTCCATTATCCACAGACCAGGAGGAGATGATCAGTAATTGTTAAGTGCTTGAATCAGACTAATAGCGGCCTGCTAATTTGCCCTGTAATGTGAGTCTGAATTCCTGGTAAACAAACTGGCGGCTTTTTCACACACAGGGATGGTTGCCAAGAACCTAATATTAGAGCTCTGGAGTGAAGGCTTTTAGAGCAATTCCATCCACTTAAAAGATGTTTAATGACATTAAATTGTGTACTAAATAATTAGAAGATGAAGGCTAACATGGAGCCATTGAGTTATTGTCTAATTAAGGGTGGGGGAGAGACTCTGCCTTACTTTTAAACAGTTGTGCTACATTGGTGTACCTGATAAATGACAGAGATAACAAGGCCTTTACCTATGGGCAGGAAAAAATTCATCTCTCTTTGCATCTCCCTTTGCAGGATCATTCTTGACTTCAGCTTTCTTCCAGCTTCATTCCCCCCAAAAAGCTTGCCACAAGGAAAGCTAAGCTAAATTCACAGTAACTGCTCTGTTGGCTTAGCAAAATAGGTATTCCGTGGGAAATGCTTAATCCACATCTGCCTTGCCTTGTGCTGCTGGCACAATGGCAAGCGCAGAGAGCCCTGTGCAAGGAGGGTATGAGCAAACTGGGCAAGTATATAAATGCAGGACCGAGGGATGTCATATTGATTGTATGACTGAATCAAAGTTAATTAGTAGTAAGTTAACCTTCAGTGGAGTCATATGCTGGCTGCCTCACATCGATAGAAACATTGCAGCGGGTGGGGAAATACAACCTAAGCTTACATAATCTATGGAAAGTGAACTGGATTTGCCTTCCAATTATTTATTACAGTGCAGGATTCTACAAACTTGTCTGATGACACTTAATCTCTTTTTATAAAAAAAAGCCCTGAAAGGATGCCATGTAGTCATTTCATAATACAGATGTGGTATCAACTAAATTCCTGTTTTAGAAGAGTTTTTTTGATTCTGTCTTTCAACCTCAGCAGCCTCTAAGCTGGTTTACAATATAGATGACAAGGACACCCAGTAAAACTTCCCCACATCCAATCTCCCAATTGATTTGAACACATGTGAAGATTTTTCAAACTAATATTATATTATGTAAAAAATGTACACAAAACATTCATATGCATACTGTATGCACAGTATATACCTCATATGCAGAAACGCCAGTAAATTCTCCATAGGTTGCCCTCCCGTGGCTCCCATGATAGACTTGTAAGGGACAAAGAAACATATCGAAGGTGTATATACAAAAGCGTGAATATTGCTTGAGCTTCCCTGCTAACCATTCCCTTGGAGAGGGGTTTCATCATGAGTGACTTTTCAGTGTTCCTGACAAGAGTATCAGCAGTGCTGCCAGGAAAACTTTTCGCGCCCTTTTTCTTCTCTCAAAGGGCTTATAGGCACAAAATGATTTGTGGCGTCTCATGGTGAGGGACGCATTTGAACAAAGAAATACCCCTTAATTCACTAGGGGACTCTCTATAGTGAAATGTTAAGTTACCAGATAAAGTTTAGCAATGTCTGGGAGTTAAAAAGACCCTCTGGCCAGACCCGCAGACTGCAATGGATGGATGCGTTTCACAGACCATAGCATTTAAATGTCCCCTGTTGGAGAAATGCAACATGATCACAACCTCCCACGGCCTGCTGCTCACTGCTCAAAGATTCCAAATTCCCAACCTCTGAAGGGGCTGGCATAATATTGTGATAGACTTGGATATCAAGATCCCTGTCCCAAAGTGATAACTAAACAGCAGATTTGTTCAGTACCTTATATCAGGACAATCATGAAACCCAAATAGATTTTCTTGCAGCAGCAGTGCAAATGTGAGATATCTTGCTTGTGTGTTTGGTAATCAGGCTGAAAACCCCTGAATTCCATTTAGGGTCAGTTTGCAAATCAAACACTTATAAAAATATGGGCAAGGCTCCTTTGCCAGCCTGCTCCCTTTTGCTGTCAAATGGCTTTAGACCTTGAAATGTGATTTTTCATACTGTCATTTTTCATAAAGATACACAAACATTAGTACCTGATTTCATAGACCAAAGATCATGACATGATTTTCAACCTTATTCAGGTGTGTGGTGTGCTTTGAAACTCAAATGATAGCAGGTTGTGCAGAATTACCCAGTTGTTCATGCATACAGGGCAACCCAGATGATAGACATTAATCTTAGAAAAACCAATTTTTAGCCATAAACCATACTCAATAGTTATAGTCCCATGGTAGAGTCACGGATGCGCTATTGAAATCAAAGCAGAGATGTCTCTGTAGCTGTCAGTTCACACACAGAATCAGCCCCACAAATATGGGACAAAAAGTAATTCATCATTGTCTTTGGTGAAGTAAATAATGTAGACAGCTATTCTAGAAAACCATTGTTTTGTGGTATAACGTCTCGGAGCACCCACGGGTGCCAAAAATTTCTCTCTTTCAATGTAAATTGCATAGAAAGGCAAGTAATAGAAAAATATGAGTTATGAAAGGCACATTCAGCAAACAAAAATTTTACAATGACTATCAATAATAGGCAGTAATATAATAAACGGCGATTAATAATTAACGTCCCTATGCAAGGCTTCAAAATAAGCGCTCACTTGCTAGAAGGCTGGTGTGTGTGTGTGACGACACAAGTTCAAAAGTTCTTGGTGGTCCAGCGCATGGTGAAGGCATGTGAAGGTCTGAATTTGAACCCCACCAAGTTTCTGTCCCGACGAAAAGGGGTGAAATTGCGGGCGTGAAGTCTGTTGGCCGCAATCCAAAACAAGAGTCTGTGGCCGCTAAACTCCTTCCGTCTCCCCCCTCAGAGACAGACAGAGAAAAGAAAAGGAAAAGGAAAGGAAATCAGGCAGACAGGAGGTCAGCCCGTCAACCGGAAGCTTAGGGGGAAATCAGCAGACGACAGTGGGGCTCCCCGAAGTGGCAAATGCAAGGCTCCCCCAGGAACAGGGGTGATGACCACAGGTCAGGTACTATACGGCGTCCTCCATCGGGGGGGGGGTCATCTAAGGCTTGAGGCATCATACTGCAGTGGGCAGGAGGCGTCACCGGTCAGGCCTCTCTCCCGCTCGGTCGCGGGGTGCGATTCACGCTGGGTGAATAGGCTGGCATCACCGGATCCAGGGGCCCACAGCGATCGAACTGCCGGAGCGCAGTCATCTCGAAGATGGCATCAAAGGCATCAAAGGCTCCAGGAGGGATAGCGGAAGGGATGGCAGGACGGTCCCCATCTCAGCATCCACGAACGGCGGCGTCAGGTTTCCAAACCCAACCGACTCCATGATCCAGAAATAAAGAACGGGTGGGCGTTTTTCCCAGAGCAAAAGCCTGTCCTCCAGGATGTCCCTGGGTAAGAGAAGAACACACACACACAACCACAAACAGAAAAACACAGAGGACAAACCCCCACAAAAGGACCCCTCAGCTGTCCTTGTGCTGTCAAGCAGGGTGGTACAGTCTATCTGACAGTCATGAAAAGGAAAAAAATGTTGAAAAAGGCAGACTGGGGCTTTCCTCTTCGTAAAACCAGTACGTGAAGTAAGGGGGGCCAAAGTCTATGACGAGGACACCTCTATACAGCAGTAGATATGCACAAGTTCAGCTGGCCCAGATGAGTGCTTGCAAGGTGTAGGTGTTCAGGTGTCCCCAATCAACCACAGATCCCATCCCCAAGTCAAATTGCTCTCCTACACGGGGACAGCAAAAAATGTAGCTGGCAGAATATCCAGGAGATGCAAAGTAGGCTCTTAGCATGAACCAAATTGTTCCGGAGGGGAGTTTGGACTGGCAAGCGGAATGATAAAGTCACGGCCGGCCATACTTCAAAACAAAAGTCAGTGGCTGTTTTAAACCCACTCTCTCCCCCCATAAACAAACAGAGAGGAAAAAAGAAAAGAAAAAGGAACAGGAAGACAGGATTGTAATCTGTCACCCTGAGTTGAAAGTGAATCAGCCGGCTGCTTCGGGACCTTCCGAAGTGTCAAACGCACGCTGTCATCTGGGGAAGGATGCCTCAGGACGGAAAGTGTTTCCTCCAGCGTCTTTCCGAGTGGGAAGAGACAGACAGACCGAAACAGACGAACAATAAACACACACACAAAATGGCCACGCAATCTGCAGAACATGGCCTGGTTCTCCAGGTATGATAGTGCTACATGCAGTACACTGTGTGCAGATTTCAATGGCACAGTGTAGCGCAGTCTATCTGAAAGGCTGAAGAAGGGGAAAGAAAAAAAAATGTCGCAAAAAGCAAATGTCCTGCAGAATGGGACATACCTCTTTGTGAACCAAGCATATGAATGGGGGGGGTGTCCAAATGTTCGGAAAAATCGTTTGGCCATAGTACACAACTGCACTTTAGTAGTTGTTCACAAATTCAGGTCGGCCATGGTCACGCTACTAGGCTCCCTATGAAATTTGTAACAAATTAATAATGTGCACTATAGAGCCATTCTTAAAAATAGGGAAGCTTGCCCGTTACATGCACAAAACAGGAAAAGAAAAATCGTTAAGTCCATTTTGGTTTCTAAAAAAAAAAAAAAATAAGCCTCAATTTCCTCAAGGGGGGGGGGCTTCTGAGACCAGGCGTGGGTTAAAAGCTGCAACCTAGGCGAGCCTTTTACCGCCTAGGGCAAAAGGAAAGAAAAATCTTTTATTCTCCTGTGTTGACTTAGTTATAAAGAGTCACTGAAATCGCAAGGCAATTCACTATCCCAGTAGCGTTTGAACATATCTTCTAAAAGTCTAATTAAGAAATGTGTGCACTGTGTTGGACAAGCAAGGCTCCTCTTAAGGTCTAGTGTTTAAGCCTGCTTTAAATGTAACGCCGTGGAATTGACTTGGACGTTACTCCAAAGGCAAAAAAATGTTTGCAGGAAAGCTTACAAAGGGAGGGGCTTTAGGTTGCTGGCACATCCTAAAAAAAAAAAATGTCAGGGTTCTCTTCTGAAGCCTAAAAGAGAAAGTTTTCGACAACAAGTTTTTTCCTCTTATTCTTTAGCAAAAATACCTGAGAGTTGTGTTTGATTCCAAGGGTTTAATTAAATTAAAACGTTCCGTTTTGGGACCGAATCCCTGGATTCTTCTAAACAATAGACCCCCTTTCTTTCTTTCCCTATCCAAAGAAAAAAAAAAATGCTGCAAGTTGGCCAGAAGCCTCCTCTCTACGCTTTTAAGGCGGCACGGAAAATTGTGGTAGTTCCCGTAAGTGGAGAAGGGAGACCTTCTGGCCCTTGCCTACAAAATTTACTGGCTCGTGGCTTTAGGGGTCAGTTTATTTTCCTTCGCTATGCATTAATTTGGTTGGTGTGTTCAATATAAGTTTTGCGTCCAAGCTGTGTCAAGGAGCTTGGGAGAGAAAGGAGGGGTTGGGAGATGTTATCCTGCCTTGCCCTGCAAGGGGGGGGCAAGGGCAGAAAAAGAAAGGAGGGGCTGTAGACTTTTAAAATTCCCCCGCGGCTGCCTTTTGCAGCCTGAGGCTAGCAGATAATCTCCTGTAATTACTCCGTAATGGATTAGGTGTGAAATGCTTCTGAAACAAAGGGGGGCAATCCACCATTCTTGTGGCTTGTTGTCTGCTTAAGCCTAATTTGAGAAGCGTGGCCCTTGTAAGGAATACACAAAAGCCACTTAAATTAAGAGGGGAAGAGAATCTTAGGTGGACATGTAGAATGTCTCTCTCTTCCTTCACTCTGATATCTATGGGGAGGCAAATAATGCCTAGCTGGTACTTAAGTCCTTATGAAGACCATGAAAGCACAGTTAAAAAAAAATTCCTGCTTATTCTCCAAGGATGGAAGGAAGAGAGAGAGAGAGAGAGACCAAGACGCCTTTTGGAACAGTCCAAATGTGGATATTTATTGGCAGTTTGGTCCTGAGAATCTCCCTGTGTTTTAAATTAAATTGCCTTGTTTGTTCTCAAATGTTCTTAACTACTTTTGGAGAAGGAACAAGGCATTGATTCTAATTCCTGTCGTGGCTAGTTGCCAGAAAGGGGGTCATCCCCTGTTTCGATGTCCCTGCTGTTGAGTATTAATAGTTCAGAAATAACGTCCCTACCTATCTCCTCATGCGGTGCATAGCAATTCTTAGTTCTGTTTAAAGCTTCCATATTCAAGGAGTTGGGCATTGGCGTAACGGGATGGAAGTACCTCCTGAATGCTTGAATAAGGCAATTCAGAAGTGCGCATCTCCCGCCTAGCACTTCCTGTCCCCTCAATGCTTCATGCTCTCTTCCAGTTCTCTCAACTTCATACGTATCCATCCCCACTTCTGTCTTGCCGCCTTCCTTCTATTACACTTCCGCTTCCCATCTGTCCCTTTCCATACTTCCTCAGTCCACTGTCCTGCCTTCCTGCTACCACACTTCCTCTATTCAACTGTCTTTCTCTACACCTTTTTCAGTTTACCATCCTGCCTTTCCTTCCATCATCTTTCAGGTTTATGAGACCAGTTTAAAAGAATGGGGTGGACGTTTTTATCTTATGAGTCCTACCCAGCTTTACTGAAACTGCATTACTCAGATACCCTATGATGTTTTCCCTGTAAAATGTCCCTTCAGCTGGTAAATCTTTTGTGTGACCAACCAGTCACAAAAATACGTAGGAATTGTTGTTTATCCATGAGTACTCAAAAGTACCCTTCTCACTGCCCATTTTTCCCCTGGTGTTATTAAAATTGCTGGCGGGGTCTTCTAGCTGGCAGAGTATTTAGTCTCTATATTATTCAACTAAGCACGTCCTTATGAATTCACACGCCTCTTGCTAGCAAGTCATAATTGGTCTGCCCTCCTTGAGGGCTAGAATCTTAATTTGAGATGGTAAAGTCCTGCCTAATCCTAGAGGGGCTCTTCTTAAAACTTACTTTTGTTCCATGTAATACTAAAATCATTACTTCTGGTGGCAGAATTCCAATGTTACCACATCACACATAAAAAGGGGGTGCATAAACTGCACTAATTTATCCCCATAGGTTTGTTTTAAAGGTCTGTGTTCCTATGATTTTTCCCACACAAGCATCAAACGGACTCGCACCTCAACAATCAAATGCACATCATACACGCCAACATGTGATTCAGCAACCATACACAACTCTCCCACATTTCTGTTTCCCCAGTTAACTGCGATCCCTTGCCTAAGAATAAATCTTTTTAACTTCTCTAAAATCAAACAGAGTTGATGTCGACACTCCGTTGGTAGTAATGTGGGGCAAAGACTGCCACTCTTTGCCACCGCTTTAAGCACAGGGGATGGCCACTCCCCTGCTGTTACGTAGGGTATAGAGGCATAGCCCCTTACCCTGAAAAACACACATACATGAAGCTTCTTTTACACAAAATTCAAAAGTGGAATCATCATCCCACATACCCATGCATTAATATATCTCTTAAACTTACCCCAGGACGGCGGAGCCACACTCCCCTCCTGTTTCAATACTGGGGGCGAACGCTAGGGTTACTGGCTTCTTTGCAAAAGAACCGTTCCACCCTTAGAAGATTTTGGGGTTCCGTAACCCCTAATCTCTTCTGGTTCTCGGGATGCTAATGACGCATTCGTCATTTCTCGTCTCCTACCCCCGGGGCCGACAATAAGAATTCGCAATCTTCTCCACTCCACAGAGCTGCTAGATTCGAACTCAAGCCACCCCACAGCTGGTTTTCTACCTTACCAGAATTCTTCTGCGCAGTCCTTCTCAGTCCTTCCCCTTTTTGGCCGGCTTCTGTTTTCCCTCAAGCATGGCAGCCCATTCAGTGCTGACAGAGTGATCTTCCTCATAAATTTGAGGGTCCGGACTAAGACCAATCAATCAGCACGAACTTCTCACCATGCATTGAGTCAGACTCTGCAGCCTTCCAGCAGCAGCGTTTTCCCCGGCATCTCCACCAAATGAAAGCAATGAATTTAATTTATGGGGTTCATCGCTGGCGTGCCGTTGGCTTCACAGAACGCAATAAGCCGTCTGAGTCCTTTGTTGTAGACAGAAAAGAGATTTATTGGTTGCAACCAGGGAATTCTCACTCTACACAGATCGAATGACAATTCCAATGGACCCAGAGAAAACATCAGGTCTTATAGAATTACATTTCTGCTCCTCCCCCTCCCATCTGCATCTTACGTCATATGCATGGTTACACAGATCAAACATTAATTGGTACTCATTATTTTGCACCTCTTGGCAACAACTAAATATTTTAATTGGAGCGTTTGTTTGAACTGACCAGCACAGAGATACACAGGAGCTCCTGGGGTTTGACAATTGATGGATAGCAGCTGCTTTCTCAGCCGAGAGATAAGACTCTTCCTAGCTATGCCCAATTAATTGTACAAAGCTCCAACTAGCACAGAAAAATAATTCCTATCTCTGTTTGCTTAGCCAATTTTTACACAGGGGCCCCTTTCTCAAAGTTTGCAGGAATAAAGAATACATGTGTGAATAATAGAGGAAATATATATGTAAATATATATAATTTGTATGGCTTATAACTTGTTCGTGCCCACACTATGCAGGGTACAGCCTGGGATATATACATATTGCTATGAGGCCTGTCAATATGCCTGTGGGCCACTAATACAGCTATAGGCTTTGATCCATACCCTTCAGTTTAAGATCACTGTATGTGTGCATGCACAATTTTAATGTATGGTGATAAGTAGAGTACATTGTAAATCTCAGTGACCACTTATGTGACCTAAGCCAAGTGCGACACCCTTGGCCTTCCAGGTGTTTTGCACATCGACTGCAAAAAGCTTCTAGCCAATGCAAGGGATTTTTGGAACCTGTGTTTCAAATCTGGAGAGCCAAAAGTTTCTGGTCCCTAACCTGTCTAGGCCGAACAGGACCAAGTGTCAGAGTGGGCCAGACTAGTTCAGAGATTACAAGTGACAGATTAAAACATGCTTAATTATGTATGAAACCAAAAGTGCAAAGCTTCTGGCCCAGTTTCCTCCCTGCTGCATGCCCAGTTTTCATCCATCCTCTATGGAGAAGAGCAGCTGTGACATGTCCAGAAGACAACAAGGAGGATGGTTGAAGGTCTGGAAGCCAAGCCCTGTGAGAAATAGTTGAGGGAGCAAGGTATGTTCAGCCCAGAGGAGAGAAGCCGGAGGTGACCTGACAGGAATATTTGAAAGGCTATCATGTGAATATTGAAGCTAGTTTGTTTTCTGTACCTCTAGAGCACTGGTTCCCAACCTTGGGTCCCCTGATGTATTTTTGGACTACAACTCCCAGAAATCCTGGCCAGCATAGCTAGTGGTGAAGGCTTCTGGGAGTTTGAGTCCAGGAATATCTGGGGACCCAAAGTAGGAAGCCAGGGTGAGACCCGGAGGAGCAAGATTGGAATTATGAGAAAGGAGATTTCACCTCAGCCTTATGTTGACAGCAAGAGCTCTTTGACAGTGGCATGGGCTGCCTCAGAGGAAATGGGTGGATGTTCCTTCATTGGGGGGAGGCTTTTAAAGCTAGGCTAGATGGCCACTTGGTCAGAGAGGCTGTGCTTCAGCAGGAGTTGGAGCTTGAAGCCCAAAGGGAGCCCCTCCAGCTCAACAGTTCTATGATTGTATGAGTCAAACTTCATGCACCTCACTCATATAATCTAAACTAACGCCACCTATGGCACAACATAGGTCCATTATAAGCGGCAAGCCCAGGAGACCTCAGTGCTAGCAACTCTCATGGGAAGAAAGGAAAGGAAGGACTTCCGGTTGAGTTGGAGGTGTGCTTTGCCATTGCAGAGACCAGGATGTTTAATTAAGCCATGATGTTTCTCGACAATGAGGAATGGCTCTGCTCCGATAAACAATGAGGTATGACGCCATCCGTGTTTGCTGCTGTTTGTCTTATTCAGAACATTGGGCTACCTGAGAATCATAACATCCCATGTGCACAGGGCTCCCGCCTTAAGCTTCACTTTCCTTTTTTAATACTGGAAGTGGCACTTCAGAAAGTTAAATCCATGCATTCTTTGTTCCAAGACAACCTATTCATAAGCTGGTTTCATCAAATAGGTTCTGGCATAGCAAGGCAGAGCTGTAGTCTTTTTACCTTGGCATGTACTAAGGATGCAATCGGATCAAGAGTTACCTAGGAGCTAGCCCAAAAGACATAAGAGCCATGCCAGAGGAATCAGACCCAAGGTCTTTCTAGGCCCATTTTCTGGTCTCGCTGTGACCAGCAAGATGCTCCCATGGATAACTGAAAGACAGGATATGAATACTGCAGCGTGCTCTCATGTTGTGTTTCCCAGTGACTAATCTTCAGAGGCAGACTTCCTCTGGTACTAAAGATAATACTGTTACTATCAGCACTAGCAGCTGGTGCTGATGCTATATTGGGCAACAAGGTGACGCTGTTGACACTTTAATACGTCTTCATAACTTGGGCATAAACATGCTTAATTTTGCTGCATGGCTGCCACTCAGGATGCTTACCTATAGAAGTGGAATGCTCCAAACATGTGTTTAGTTATATGTATCTTCAAGAGGATCTGCCTAGATGCTCTAATCACATCCGATCTCACCCGATTTCGGAAGCTAAGCAGGGTAAGCCCTGCTTAGTACTTGGATGGGAGACCACCAGGGAATACCAGGTGCTGTAGGCGCCTGGAGTAGGAACTGGCAAACCACTCCAGTATTCCTTCCAAGAAAACTCCATGGACATGGGGTCACGAAGAGTTGGCCACGACTGTAATGACATAGCACACACACATCTTCAAGAGGAAAAATAAAGAATTAATTCAAGACTTCAAAATAAAATGCCCCAGTTTATGAATGCGAGGCATCACTTTTCTATCCATGGTTCAAAACACAAGGAAAGGGCAAGATACTGCTGCACTGTATTATTGTCCCAGTTGCCAGCAAGAAAAAATAAAGCAAGCTGTACATAGCAAGGAGCAACTTGAATGTTGACAACAGCAATGAATGGGAGCAGCCAAGATGGTCTACAGCAGGCAAGTCCAAAGTCAGGCCCAGGGGCCAAATGCGGCCCGTTTTTCAAATTTCAAGTGGCCCACGTCCTCTCAGCCTGTCACGCATCCCTGCCAGCTGGCCTCTCCCCATACCGGATGGAGGCGTCAACTTGCAGTATTACGGTTTGCCTGCCCTCCCTGCCTCTGTTCACCCCACCAGCCACCTGCTCAACTTACCTGCCCCCAGTTCCATCACTGCAGCATCCCTCCCTGCCTCCTTGCATGTTATAGATACTTGTCCAAAGTCTAGCCCAGGAGCCAAATGCTGCTGAATGGCCAGCCCCCACACATTTTCACCTCAACAAATCTGGCCCTCCTTGCAAAAAGTTTGGACACCCCTGGTCTACAGGATACTCTCTTGTGATCTCTGTCACAAAGTGACACCAAGCAAGGGGAAATCCCACAAGATGACTCCTTTTTTCATCAGTTAACTAGTTCTCACAATACAAAGCAGTTCTCAAAACAAGGTCAAATCATCCATACTCTTCTTCTTCTTTTTCTTAGCATCTGTCCCATTTGGTGGTGGGGCCTGCTATTCTGGTTTTTGTCCTCCACTTTGCACAGTCATGTACTTGATCTGGATGAACCCGGGACAACTTCAGGTCATTGTGAAGGGTGTTCATCCAGCACTGTTTCACAGGCGTTGCTAGGGCTTCCAGAGTGGAATGTTCCTTCTGTCTGGGGACATCTAGGGTCACTATTTTCTGCAGAGGAGTAAAACAGCTTTAGTTTAAAAATCACCCCAAAACCCTAACTTTTCTAAAATCAAATTTCAAAGTTAGAATTTTTGTTTGAGCTACTCCCATGTGAGAAGTCAGAACACCCTGGAGACGGACAAGGGAGTGTGCCGTCTGGACCTCCCAAGACTGACCATGAAGAAGATAAGGAGTTGGAAAGGCGTATTAAAAGATTGCATGTGATTGAGCTAGAGGAGGATGTAAAGGAGGATTGGGAAGCAGAAGAATACAAAGGGGCAAGGGATGCCTATTGGGTGGTGGAGGAGTCAGGCAACCAATGGGATGAACGCGCGCGAACGGAGACAGAGGTGTGTGAGGGGAGAGGGGAAAAAAGTGACAGTTGGGATCAACGGTCGAGAGAGACAGGTACCCAGACAGAAAGGAGTTTAACTTGTGGCTGCGCGGGTTGGACTAAGGTCCAAAGAGGCAATGAATGGGCATGGGCGGTCCACGTAAGGCCTCTGCAGTGGCCTGAGAACTCTAAGCGATTCCAAAAATGGAAGATCGAGAAGTCTGTCACGCCTGTGGCACAGTGGGCAAAACACCCCTGTTGCGGAACACAGTGCTGGGGTTGGGGATCACCTATTCTCCCTCCTCATTAAAGAATTCAAGTTCACGTTTAGCATCTGTTGACGTTGTTTGTGAGGATCCTCATGTTGAGGAAAATGTTATACTTGAAATGCCTAAGTTAACTCCAGAAGTTACCGAACGCACTTATAAAGACTTTTATCCTGAATACAATAAAAATCCATTTGATGTTTTGCTGAAAACTGACTCGCCTCCGATTTTTGGCTCGGATCCGCCGAGAGAGAGAATCGAACCCTCACACCCCATTTTAGAATTGCCTTGTAGACTGTTGATTTGGTCTGCTACACAACAACACAGTTGCACTCTTATACAGCTATAATGAGGGTGTATTAGTTGTTGAAAAATGCTGGGGGGGGGGTTCTCTAATAATATAATACCCAACTCCAGATGCTATAGATATTTTCCTGCCAAGTGTACTCATTTGACACCCCTGCTGCATTCCAGTATATGCCAAACAGATGTGAAGGTGGGGGCAGGCATTCTCTCAATTCAAAATAGCTGAGGTAAGAGTTTATTTTGCAACCCTCCCAGACTAGCAGCCAACAAAAGTCTGAGACCAAGGGATTTTGAAATAATCTTTTGATTAACTGAAGTCAATTTGGCTAAGTGCTAGTGGCTCTGAGAAACTGGTTCTGTCAGAGATCCCTAGAGATCCATTACGACATATTCAAGGCAATAAAGCAAGAATTGCTTGAGGTTTGGGGGTTTTTTTCCTGTTTTTCCCCCTCCCTTTATTTTTCAGATATGGGAAATCATTGAGGCTATTTTCCCCAAACTACAGCTCTTTGGAGTTAGACATTTGTGTGTTTGCAGAAAGATTTTATTCAGAATAAGAGCAGGAATCACCTTTGTTTCCTATCACAAGATCAAACACCTAGGAAAATTAGCTGTACCTTTCAGCCTTCAAGCTTTTCTATCTTATTTTTCAGTCAATGGTTTTATTGCGTGAATGACTTTCCTTAACATTTTGATTTCGTTTGCACAGTATTTCCCGTCCATTTCCCGTCCATTATTGTTCCGATACCAAAAAAACCAAATCCAGAAAACTTGAATGACTTTCGTACAGTAGCACTTACACCTGTAATCATGAAGTGCTTTGAAAAGTTGGTACGGAACTATGTTATTGCCTGTTTACCAGAGGGACTGGACACATGCCAATTCGCCTATAAAAAGAAGAGATCAACAGAGGATGCTGTGGCGTGTGTTCATGCTGTTTTTGAACATCTGGAGCGGGGGGGCTATGCTAGATTGCTCTTTGTGGATTTTAGCTCGGCTTTTAACACCATTCTTCCACGACGTTTGATCTCTAAACTGGAAGGTCTAGGGCTTCCACCATCACTTTGTGGATGGATCTTGGATTTTCTGTCAGAACGTTCTCAGAGGGTCCGGTTGGGCCCTTACACCTCTAATACTCTTAGTACCAACATTGGAACACCACAGGGATGTGTGCGTAACCTATTCCTCTATATTCTTTACACATTTGATTGTGTCTCTGCCTATCCTAGCAATAGGATCATTAAGTTTGCAGATGAGACAACTGTGATTGGGCTCATCTCTGGCAAGGAGAGTGAGATGGCTTACAGAGATGAAGTGGAGAGGTTGACCAGAATAAATAACTTGCACCTAAATATAAAGAAAACAAAGGAGCTTGTGGTAGATTTTAGGAGGCAGAAAAGTGATATTCAACCACTAGTGATTGACGGGACTGGTGTGGAAAGGGTTACAGGTTTTAGATTTTTGGGCATTGAGTTACAGGAGGATCTGTCCTGGAGTGTCAACACAAGGGGGCTTGCAAAGAAGGCTCAGCAGAGACTATTTTTCTTGAGAACTTTAAGGAAAAACCATCCTCCACAAAAGCTGCTGCTGGCCTTCTATCACCGTGCAATTGAGAGTGTACTTACTTACGAGTTATGTGTGTGGTATGGAAGTTGTACCCACCAGGATAAGACAGTGTTGCACAGAATCATAAGAATTGCAGAGTATTGTGGGCTGTTCACTCCCCACCCTAGAACAAATTTATACTACCAGGTGCCACTGTAAAGCATTAGATATATTAAGAGATCCATCACATCCTGGTCATCGCCTCTTCGAGTTGCTGCCATCGGGATGGAGATATAGAGTACTGAGGGCAAGAACAAACCGTCTCAAAAATAGCTTCTTTTTTAGAGCAATATTGGCCTTAAACGGAAATCCTGGACTTTGAAGTCAGCTTATTTTATATGTCATGTTTTAGTCATTTTATATGTCATATTATGTGTTGTTGCTGTTTTTAAATCTATGTGAAATGTTTTAAATGAATTGAATATAGCAACCACAAAATTTCGTTGTTCCTGCAAGGGGGCAATAACAATAAAGATTCCTATTCCTATTCCTATTCCTATTTCTCAGCACCCCATTTCCAAGCAGGTGTTAATTTACTGTATGAGTCTTCCCGTCTTCTGTCCTGCCCTTCATAGGTCCCTCCAACCACCTCTCAGTCATCCAGCACCCCCATTAATACATTGCCCCTCTTTTGGCCCCTCCAGGATTTTTCTTCACTCACAGGCAACATCTTCAAGCAGCAACACTTGTCTCCTGGCATCTACAAAGCATGCTTCACTCTCACAAGGAGTAACTTTCATAGTGGGCAACCCACGGAGCCCTGCCAGATCTGGCGAACAGCACCCTCAGCAGCAAACCGGGACAGATACACCCAGCGGTACACACCTGACTCAAAGAGAATGGACCACAAGTTCTTGAGCTAGACTTCCAACCGGAACAACATGGCAGAGTTAAAGGATCAGCGGGCTGGAATGCTCTGCATGATTAAAGAGAAGAGTCAGTCTACATAGCCTTGGGTAAGCTGAGCATTTTGAGAGGTGGCCCCAGAAGAAGGAAATAGTACTTCGAAATACTTTCTACCTAGAAAACTCTTAAAATAAATGGACATCATAAGTCAGAAGTGACTTGAGATTATGTGATGATGATGATGATGATGATGATGATGATGATGATGATGATGATGATGATGATGATGATGATGATGATGATTGGCCATTTTGAATGAATAGGCAGACCCCCATCTTTTTCTTCATCCCACTGCTTTGGCTCTCTGGCCCTTTCCATGTATCAATGCACACTGGTAGGCCTCGTGGCGCAGTGGTTAAATGCCTGTACAGCAGGTAAAACTGTGCTCACGACCTGAGTTCAATCCCTGGTAGCAGGCTCAAGGTTCCCTCAGCCTTCCATCCTTCCGAGGTCGGTAAAATGAGTACCCAGCTTGCTGGGGGGGGGGCAATGTGTAGCCTGCGCACTGTAATTAAAAAATTGTAAACTGCCCAGAGACTACTTGTAGTGGTATGGGGCGGTATATAAGCAGAACACTGCTATAAGCAGAACACTTTTGCATCCTTCTGGTCTCCTGCCCTCTAGAGTCCTCTATCCATGACCTCCACCACTATTCATCCATTTCCTTCCCCTTACAGCAGTGAAGCCAGGTGGACCTGGTAATGAGGAAATGCCTCGTGGGGTGAACTAGGGGGCGGAGCTATGGGTATTTATGGAATGTGAGTGTTTGCCATGCAGCTCGTGTGTGGAATAAAGGAATCTTTCGTAGCATGCTGTGTGTCTGGACCCAATACATAATACTGGCGACGAGGGGGATTTTTTTTCTCGCCTGCAAACTGCCGTGGGAGAAGAAGAGCGTTTAGGAATGGCTGCAAAAGGACAATTAGAGCCTTTCGACCCGGCTCTGACAGACTGGGAAACCTATTTATCAAGGTTTGAGTTTTATCTTGTTGCTAATGAGATAACAGAAGCGGAGGCAGTCAAGGCCACGTTCCTTAGTTCGGCGGGACTGCATGCCTTTGAAATAGTGAGGGCACTGTGTGCACCGACGCCATTGAAAAATGTAACATTTGAAATCATTAAAGACAAGCTACGAGAGCATTTTGCGCCTCGGCCATCAGAGATTGCTTGTCGGCATGCATTCTATAAGAGGAATCAACAGCCGGAGGAGTCAGTAACCATAGCCCTCCGACAAGCTGCAAGGCATTGTAACTTTACAGACCTCTTTGCGAGATAGACTGGTTTGTGGTCTGAAATGTGAAAGAACACAACGGAGTTTGCTGGCAAGGAGAGCATTGGATTTTAAAACTGCATATGAAGAAGTCTGGGCCTTGGAAGAGTCACAGAAATTTACCCGACAGAGAGAGACTGTAAGTGCCGCACCTCCCTGGGAATTGGAGAGTGATAACCAGCAGCACCTGCGCATGAAAGAAGAGGGAGAAGGAGTAATGCAAAGTCATTCATCAGAGGACTCAAAGAGTAAGGCCCCCACCAGGGAACGCTTGTGCCGGGTGTGGGGGGTCTCATCAGAGAAAAGCCTGCCCTTTTCAGAAGGCCAGATGCCATAGAATACACCAAAGTCCCTCTGCTATCCATCCTTCATCCTTTTCCAGTTTATCTGCTGAGCTTCTTTCTGTCACTGCCCCTGCCATCTGAGCTAGGTACCTGTTAGCTGACAGCTTTTCTGACTTTCTTCCCATTTCCTTCCACTGCCTTCCATGCGTCCCTGCCCCTTCCACCCTTCCTACCTCTCTGTCCTCCTCTGTCACCATGAGCACCGAGTTTTTCTCTCCTCGGGTGCCCTTTCTGTGTCTCTCGTGTAAGTTGTGTCTTGTCGTCATCCTACGGCCATACATTTCTCCGTGTCTGTTAAAATATTAGTGAGTGGGCAGGCTGTAACACCACCAACAAAGCTGCTTGTTATGATAACTAAAAAAATGTCCTGACATTTACCTTGAAACCTCAAAGCCAAGGAAATGTCTTTGGTAAATGAATAAATATCATCTCTATTTATTTTTCCATTACCAGATAACATTTGGCACCTGTGTGTGCATGTGGGCGTGCACTCACACATATTAAAGTAATATGAAGTGTTAACCCAACAATTTAAGACATTCATTGGAACATTTGTAGAACCACTAAAGGTCATCAATAAATGACCTATATTGATTCCTTTACTATGATGGGAAATGTTGGCATTTAGCAGAGCAGGCTATGAACTGCGACAAAAATTACCATCTATTCAGACATTTTCTCGCTTTGATTCTTTTGTTTTTCCACTCGATTAAAATAAGGCACTTTTGTCCTTAAGTATATCAAATGCAGATAGAATATTTCTTTTGGCTTTCCAATTCTTTCTCCATCCCTTTTAGCAAAACCTCAAATAAATGAGCTTTTCCTCCCATAGTTGAGCCTTTTCTCTCCTATCAAGCTATTCCAATAAATCTGAATCCCTCCTTTCTCATAATTCTGTACCTTCCACTGCATTGGTATTAACCTAGCTAGCAGGGTGGCCACTCACTGATAATTAGGTTGCTCTGAATGTTCCTCATTCTTCTGTGGTCTTGGTTGATTCAAGCAATTTTCTTTAAAACAAACAAACAAACAAACTATTTATTTATTTATTTATTTATTTATTTATTTATTTATTTATTTATTTATACTGCACCAGTTAGCTACAAGGCTATTCTGGGCGATTAACAGTAGTAAAGTATAAATAAAATAAAATAAAAAATAAAATTATTAAATAAATAAATAAAATGAAGTACAATAAAATAAAGTATAAATAAAATAAAATACTGTAAAATAAAAACCCCATTTTGTGAGGAAGTTCACTGGTGAAACAACTAAACTTGAGAATCAGGTTCCCCGTTAGAAAAAACGCATATAACCCTTTGTTATTTTGTTAGACCTTGCCCTTAGTATATCTGGCTTACGATGCCTTCCCCACAACATCCCCTGCCGATCCAGCTCTTCTTGCCATTTTCTATTTCTCGGGCCTGGGGTTTAGAAAGAGACCAGCTTCTAGGAGCGCTGTGCCGTGCCCTAATGGAGTATGTCATTATTGCCAGTGAGGCATGCAGCTAGACTCTGGGTCACTATTAACTCCAAGTGACAGGGTTCATTATGCACATGCATCTCTTCAAAGAGCAGGGAGCGATGGATCAGAAATTAAATCAAGCCTAGTCGCTCCGCTTCAAGTGCTGTTAGTTGGTGTGTTCCAAGGATTATAACTAGGAAATAATGAGATGAAATTAAGCAAAGAGAGGTGGAAGATGAGTGTGTTGTTGTTTTTTAAAAATCTTTTCAAAGCCAATTAGCTTGTAGTGTAAGAACACGCCGTGCTAGACAGTATTTATGTTCTCTTGGGTCCAGATCACTGCTGGAATTACAACATTGCAAATATAACTCCCTGCACATTCTTCCTATTCAGCTGTTGACAGATAGGCCCCGGGTGGTATATTTACTGTATGCTTATATAAGTAAAAATATAATGAAATAAAAATTATATACAAAGGCAATCCAGATTTTTTAATAAAAATAACAGGGGGGGAAACAAAAATATGTGTCTTGGTTACAAGATGTAAATTAGTACAATGGGGCAGATCCTGACTTGACCAGTCACCTTGAATTTAACTAGGAGGTGTTAACTTGGGCATTTCGCCTGCATCTTGATCTATTGCAGGAACAAGCTGATTTGTCTTAGACCTGGCAATCAAATAATGTCTTTGCTGAACTGAACCACTCTCACCCACCTACCCACCCTCCATACCACCCTCCATACCCATACTAGTCCCTGTTAGAGGATTCTATTTTTGGTGAGGGTGGATACAGTAGTTTAGTTTCCATTGGTTCCAGTTTGTGTGATCAGTGTGTGTGATCCAAAGCAAGTCTTCTGGTTTGAGTTTGCCAATATTGCAAAGTAACTTAATAAGGGAGCCACTTCAGGGTATAGGCAATTTCTTCCTCTGCTCATCAGCAAAGGGGCAGGGGGAGTGAATTTTTTATTTATTTATTTATTTATTTATTATTTATTTATTTGTTTATTTGTTTGTTTGTTTGTTTGTTTGTTTGTTTGTTTGTTTGTTTGTTTAAAATGTCTGTGAAGATCCTCAGCCATCCAGGCGCGGTTATCTGGAAGATGAGTCATGGCAACTGGATTTCTTTTCTTATGAGATTAAAAATATATATGAATGCTTCATGAATTTGAGTGTCACCCTTGCGCCAGGGCCATGCTAATAATCTCTGCATAGTTCGAATTTTAGTATACATGCTGCCAAAGCCAGCACCCTGTGCAAGGATGACCAATTCATGGACTGTTCCATATTTTTTCAATCTCAAAAGAAAAGAAATCCAGTTGCCATGACTCAACTTCTGGATTTAAAACATTTAAAAAGGAAGATTTCCTTCACACACAAAAAGAGTTTTGTATTACTTGCATATGATAATTTAAGGCAACACATACTATTTTAAACTAACAAATATTATCGCAATTGGATATTACAATGAGGCTTTACCCCAGCCCCCTTAAAGGCATCCCTCAAGTGGGAGCTGGAGGTTGGGAGTGGCAGGAGCAGCCATGTGCTGAGAGCTTTGGTTGAGGGTGGTGTTTGGAGGCACTGGGCTGGCACTCAGATCTCCCATTATTTGGATCCATTCCCAGCACGGTACCTGGGATAATGGAAAGCAATAATATAAAGTAAAGCAAAGTAAAGCAGTATGGTACTTATGTACAATCCCACGGGGGGGGGATGTGTTTCATATGTGTTTCTGATCAAAACTTGAAAGAAGTACAGTGGACCCTCGTATAGCAAATGGTTTGTAAACATAAAATTTGTACAACATAAAAAAAATTCCAGAGATAGCGGACATTTGCTTAACAGAATCACCTATGGGATGAATCGAATCTGTACAACATAAAAATGGTCATGAGTAGGGATTATTCCATTTTCAATGCATTCCTCTGGGAAATTTGTATAAAGGAAAATTTGCTTAACAGAATTTCATTTGGAACAAATTAGTTCCTTTATACAAAGTACCACTTTTAATTGCATTTTAAAGCTCTGGAACAGTTCAGTTGCTTATTTAGTTTGCTAAATTTGTCTGAAGAAGGACAGGCAGACATTCATTCAAGTGATTAAGTATATGATTAAATCCATCTGCAGTCTTCCTCTGCTAAGAATATCTTCCTGCCAAATATCTCATTTGCTATTCCCAAAGAACAACGTATTAGCGGAACTCTAGCAGTAAACTACAATGACAGTGGGCCCAACAAATCAATGAAACTCTTGGAGAAGCTGACTTTCTAAATCCCCACTGTTACAATAGGCCTACTCTAACTGCAACTGGTTATTGCATTTCAACTGTTGTTGTGTGGGGAAACTGGTTGATTTGGGGAATTTCCCCTCTCCCCACCAAATTAAGAATATAAAAACAAAAATCCAGTGTTTCATTTCTTGATCTAGTTTCTGCTTGCCTATGCCACATCTGTCCATGGAATGTATCTGTCTCCTAAGAAATCTATATATGGGACAAGCAGCAACCGTCAGAACTGGATATGGAACAACTGACTGGTTTAAAATTGGGAAAGGAGTATGACAAGGCTGTATACTGTCACCTTGCCTATTTAACTTATATGCAGAGTACATAATGCGAAAGGCAGGTCTGGATGAATCACAAGCCGGAATTAAGATTGCCGGAAGAAATATCAATAACCTCAGATACGCAGATGATACTACTCTGATAACAGAAAGTGAGGAGGAATTAAAGAACCTCTTAATGAGGGTGAAAGAGGAGAGTGAAAACAATGGGCTGAAGCTCAACATCAAAAAAACTAAGATCATGGCCACCGGTCCCATCACCTCCTGGCAAATAGAAGGGGAAGAAATGGAGGCAATGACAGAGTTTATTTTCTTGGGCTCCTTGATCACTTCAGATGGCGACTGCAGCAACGAAATAAAAAGACGCCTGCTTCTTGGGAGGAAAGCAATGGCAAACCTAGATAGCATCCTAAAGAGCAGAGACATCACTTTGCCAACCAAGGTCAGGATAGTCAAAGCTATGGTTTTTCCAGTAGTGATGTATGGAAGTGAAAGCTGGACTATAAAGAAAGCTGATCGCCGCAGAATTGATGCTTTTGAGCTGTGGTGCTAGAGGAGAGTCTTGAGAGTCCCCTGGACTGCAAGGAGCTCAAACCTATCCATTCTGAAAGAAATCAACCCCGAATGTTCACTGGAAGGACAGATTTTGAAGCTGAGGCTCCAGTACTTTGGCCACCTCATGAGGAGAGAGGACTCCTTGGAAAAGTCCCTGATGTTAGGAAAGATTGAAGGCAAAAGGAAAAGAGGACGGCAGAGAATGAGATGGTTGGACGGTGTCATCGATGAAACCAATATGGATTTGACCAAACTCCGGGAGGCAGTGGAAGATAGGAAGGCCTGGCGAGTTCTGGTCCATGGGGTCACGAAGAGTCGGACACGACTGAACGACTGAACAACATGCCACATCGTTTCCTTTCCTCTTTTTAAGTGTCTCTGTCTTCTCCTGAGTTCTTCTGCTCCAGCATTCTCACCTGCCAGTCTTCCCAAGAAGATTGTTCCCTGCAGACAACATAAGGTACAAAAGCACCACAGACAACTGTTGGAGTTATTTCAACCTTGTGTGCTGCTTTTAGTAGGTCTGGCTGGGAGGGAACTTTCTGCGCTGGGTGACTGTCTCTCTATCCAGACGTTAGTAACTGTTCCTTCCCTTCCTCTGATTTCTAAGAGACATCGCCTCTCTGCTCTCCCCCTGCCTCTCTAAAGTCTGTTAGCAGTTAGTTTGCAGTTTATAGAGTCTGTTGGAAGGAGTCAGTTACTCCACTGAGGGCAGTTGGAAGCAGTTATTTTTGTTCAGCATGCTGTTTGATCTACTCAATTGTAAGTAAATGAAATCTTTTATTCTTTCTCTTACCAGTATATCAGAGTAAATTATTGAGACTGTACGTGCCAGTTGAGAGAAAAGGGGTGATCTACTCTGGGAAAAAGCGGACTTTATTTTATTTTATTTTATTTTATTTTTATTTATTTATATTTGTACTTATTAACTGCCCAACTTCCCTCAGGATCTCTGGGCGGTGTACAACAAATTATAAAACAAAACAAGTAGACTTTATTCTGAGGTATAGATTCCGGCACTTCTGCTGTGCAACTACAAGCATTTCAATCAAATTTTAAAATTTATTTATTTATTTATTTATTTTAGTGTTTATATACCGCCCGTCTTACAGGAGGAACTCCGGGCGGTTTACAACAAAATAAAAATAAAAACAGTTACAAGTTAGTCAATAAATATACATCACAATATCATGACAATAAAACTAAAGGAGGGGCCAATGAAAGGATGGCGGGACAAGAAAAAAAAAACAATCGCCAAACGCCTCACAGAAAAGTCAGGTTTTTAAGGCCCCTTTGAAGGCTGGCAGGGACTGTGCTAGGCGTAGCTCACTTGGGAGATGATTCCACAACACAGGACCAACCACAGAGAAGGCTCAGTTGCAGGTCACCGTTTTCCAAGTCTACCTGGGCATGGCCACCCAAAGTGAGTACGCCCGCGAAATTCTAGTTGGTCGGGCCTCAGTTGATCTTGAGAGATTCGCTCTGCCAGGTATTCTGGTCCCAGGCCGTGGAGGGTTTTATAAATTAAAACTAGGACCTTGAATCTTATTTGGGATGCAACGGGTAACCAATGCAAGCGAGCCAGTAATGGGGTGATGTGGTCATATCGACGCACACGCGCCACCAGTCTGGCCGCTGCATTTTGTACCTGCTGAAGTCGCCGAATAAGAGTCAAGGGCAGCCCCATGGAAAAAGCGTTGCAATAGTCTATTCTCGAGATCACAAGCGCTTGCACTACCGTTCTCAGGGAGTCCTTGTCTAGATACAGACGGATCTGGGCAATTTGTCGAAGATGGAAAAGAGCGGTCCTGGAAACGGCAGCCACCTGGGCCTCCATGGAGAGAGCCGAGTCCAGGACCACACCCAGATTCCGGACACTGTCCGCCAGCTGGAGGGAAACACCCTCCAAACTAGGGAGAGGGCCTTCGTATCAAGACGAGGGAGCCCCAAAGAACATCACCTCGGTCTTCTCTGGGTTGAGTTTGAGTCTGTTGGTCTCAAAATTCTGCATCAACAACCTGGATCCTTTCTTCTCTGTGTGCTGCCACATCTTGTTTCCTTTTCCTGCAGCATGCCATGATTCTGAGTCCACCCTTCTTCATTTGGATGGCAACAAGTAATGGCAATGGCAAAGACCTTGGAGATCCAATGTGTCAAATGGTAGCACAAAATTGCTAAGGTGGATGGGTCCTTTTGGGAAAACAGCCATGATGAACAGAAATTTATTCAGTTTCAGTAGTTTCTAAATATAAACATGGCATTTAAATTTAAATATAACTCTAATCGAGTTAGCTCTGTTCCCCCACCCCATCCCAAATAACTTACTTGGCTGACTCCATTAAAGGCCAATTTTACTCTGTATAAGGACATTTCTACCTTGAAAAATAATTAACAAAATAGAGTGCCATTATATTTGCTCAAAATAAAGTCAGACAAAAACACAGACAGATAGACACAAATATCTGGGAGGGGGAAAACATGTTGGTAGGTCACCTACCAATGACAGAATGTGCTGAAATTTAATCCAGCACCATTTCGGCTGAGGAACTGGCCCGTTGCCCATCTGACACAGGACTGAGAAAAGATTCTTGCTGGCCTTAGGGGAGAACAAAGACCTAAACCTGAACTTTGAGACGAATGTCTCATGTTTTTGTCTTAATTAAACAATTTCACCAGAGAGTCACTTGGAGCCTTGTGGCGCAGTGGTTAAACTGCTGTGCTGCAGCTAAAACTGTGCTCATGACCTGGGGTTCAATCCCAGGTTGGTAAAATGAGTACCCAGCCTGCAGGGGGAGGGGGGCAGTGTGTAGTCTGCATAATGACATTGTAAACCGCCCAGAGATTGCTTTAAACACTATGTGGCGGCATATGAGCAGAACATTTGGCTTTTGCTTTGGATTTCCTTCATTAGAAGCATATCCGCTGTGTCTAGTGGCAGTCTTTAGTTGTTCTGGAGCTACTGATCTGCCTACAAATGGGGTGTGTGGTGCTTCTCTTAATCTCATGCTAACAGATCATTTCTTCTTCTTCTTCTTCTTCTTCTTCTTCTTCTTCTTCTTCTTCTTCTTCTTCTTCTTCTTCTTCTTCTTCTTCTTCTTCTTCTTCTTCTTGTTTCTGTAAGAGTTAAACTATTGTGAAACCATTTATGCATCAGCAGAAATTTGTGAACAATTCCCTACTTTTAAATAAGCATTTTGGCCTCTATTGTATATCTGTTTGGGGGGGTCCCCCCCCCCAATCCACAGGTTCTATTAATGTCTTCTAGCAATTGCGTGACAGGGGTTGGGGGAAAGTCTGCAAACTTTAGCTAACTACTCAAGCTTTTAAAAAAAGCAGACACAATTAATAATAATTTGATTAGAGAGGTCAAAAAGTGATGGTGATAGTGAGGAGGATACTGTAAAATAATATCCCTGCCACCCTTTAAAATTGCAGCTTTTAAGATTTTCACTTAAAGACAGCACTATAGTTTCGTCCTCTGGTGTGCATTGGTGAGCTATGGCATGCAGGTTGGGTCTACCTCTATGCCCCATTGGCCATAAGTCTCTGCCAAAGCCATGTTGGGTGGAAGGTGAGATAAGGACAAGAAAATGAGGAGGTGACATTAAGCCCTCTGAGGTAGAGGTATGTATTTTTTACCACCAAGATAAAGGGGAAAGGGATGGAGCCAGATGGCATGAAGAAGGAGGAAGAGAGTGAGGTGGAAGGCTAAGCAGATGCCCCAGAGAGGAGCAGGAAAGAGCAAGGTCCTCCCACTGGTTTCACAGCATTCAAGGGTAATTCTCCTTGGGTCCATCCCCCACCCACCCCTGCTTCTGGCTGAAGGGACTCGCTATGGAAGACCTTTAGAAGCTGAACAAGGCAGGGAATGCTCCTGGATTCATTCCAGAAACTAAGAAGAAAGGTCCAACATAATAGGAAGACTAGAACACCCCCCCCAACTCCAGCAATCTCAATCTGTGCAGGAAAAAGCCACTCGAGTCTGTGAAGATTCTGTCATCCAGGTAGACCAATGAAGCTGTTTGGATGAACAGTGAAACGTTTCTATCTCTCAAAAAAGAAGTCCAGTAGCCATGACTCAGCTACCAGAAGCCACTCGAGTGTTTACACAACTTGGGAAAGGAGATCAGAGAAGGTAGGCTGAAGGCATGGAGGCCTGAACTGGCTGGTCAGTTTAGATAGTTTAGACCAGTGATGGTGAACCTTTTAGAGACCGATTCAAATGTGAAAGCGTGGGGTTTAGTGATTTCAGCAAGTGATTTCAGCTCTGTGACATAGTATGCTGGAGACAGCTTCTATGGTAACATAACAACTCTTTATTCAGGGAGAGAACAAGGCTGGGGACTGGGACGAGGGAGCTACATTTATAGAAACGAGGACAGGCTAGGAAAAGATACATTTTGGAGGGAACAATTACAAGCAATCACAAAGCTGCCTTTTGGCGGAAACCTATAGGATTGAGGATCCAAATGCAGCAACTAGAAATAACCAATAGGCCTGTTTCCTTTGGAACAGGAAGGCAGTTACTTCAACATAAGCAATTACAGATAATAGGAATACAGATCAATACACAACATCAAAACCCACTGATTTTTCGCAAAGAACCAATACAGTAATTTAACCTGTATACAGGTGGCTATGAAGGGGCGATGTCGGGTGCCCACAGAAAGGGCTTCGAGGGCCAACTTTGGCACCCATGCCATAGGTTCACGCCAACACTGGTTTAGACTAAACTGTCAGTTTAGACTAACAGGATGGGAAGTGTGATGAAGGTAACCCTCTTCTACTTCCTGAGACCAGACTCTATGGCAGGCATGTCCAAAGTCAGGCCCAGGGGCCAAATGCGGCCCGTTTTCAAAATCTGGCTTAGCCTGTCATGCATCCCCACCAGCTTGCCTCTCCCCATACTGGATGGAGTTTTATGGTTTGCCTGCCCTTCCTGCCTCTGTCCGTCCTCCCAGCCACCTGCCCAGCTTACCCGCCCCCGGCTCCATTGCTGCAGCATCCTCCCCGCCTCCTTGCATGTCCTAGAGGCCTGTTTGAAACAGTTTGCAACACATGTTTGTTAGTCGATTGAATACAGATTCCAAGTCTGGTTCAGCCTGAGGAGTGACACAGGGGCATCCTTTTTATTCCCCATCCCTCCCAAGGAAGCATACACTTGTATATATATTCACCAGTAATAGGATGAGGCTTTTCTTTAGAAATACTACAATGGAGGTCCTGTTCAGAAAACTCATTTCCTCTGCACACTGAGCAGCTTGCTATATAGAACTGCAAGCTTACACAACAATACCAGTCCGCACAGCCTCCAAAGAAGACAATTCTCTTTTGTCGTCACATTTGGGGAACATTTCTATGCATTCTGGGAACATTTCTCCGTTCTTGAATGACCCGTTTTTGTGCTCACATAGACAAACGCACAGCCCTTCAAGGTTACACAAATATCACAGGAGGAGAATACGCTCTCTGTTTGTGAACTGGCCCGGTGCCATCATCTTATTACTTGTTGTTATTGCTCTGTGTATGTCTGCCTTTCTCGATAATGGAGTTCTCGACACACTTGTGTCCCCACCCTCCCCGCCACCCCCAATTCACAATCAGGCAGTGCCTAGTGTGCCATGCATGCTGCATCTATGGCCTCTTTCATTTTTTGACTCTTCCTTTAGAACAGAAACAATTTCCAGACAAGGACACATTGCAGACAGGAGACAGCCACAGCACAGCACAGGTAGTGGATGCAAAGGATATACGGTAGGTGGATTTGTGTCTGGAGCGGCGGGGGGGGGACGGGACTCCTCACTGGCCATTGCCCCTTGTCCTTGATGGAAAGTAACTTAATGAAAAGGATGAGACACCTCAGCTTTCTCCCTCTCTCTGTCATCCCAGCTCCCTTTGATGGATTAGAAGAATGATTTCATCATGATGACTTTAGTCATGTTGCTTTTACCCATGAGGCTGTCATAAATGCAAAAAGCTATTAAGCACAACACTAATCAGAGGCATGACCTAAACAGCCATCAGTCATCTTGGGCAGGTGTCTAAACCTACGTCTAGGTAAGTATGCCATTTTAAAAGGATCCTAGCAACCCATTAGTGCTCTATTAGCATAACATGCCTCTGAGCAGCTTCAGGCAGATTCCTGTCAGTGGAAAATGTGTTCTTTTTCTGTGGGAATCTATTGTGGAGTGACACAGCAAATCCAGTGCCAGATTTTTCCCCCCACATATGGTAATGGATATACCATGAGTAGGCTACTTTCTCTTCCTTTCAGTCCCAGCCAGATTTGCATAGTGGTGAAGATGATGGTAGATGAGAAACATCTGAAGAATTAGAGCCTGCGGTATATATATATAATATAAACAAGCCATCAATCTGGTAGGCGTTGATAGGCCATATTATACTCCGTGGCTGCAACTTGGATACTCGCCTCCCTTTTTATTTAAATGTGAGAATGGCATCCTCATTCTTCTGTGCTTCCCCTCTCTTCTGCTAGTCAGAGGCCTGGCCTAAGCAGGCAAGCTTTCGTCTCTGCCAGACTCCGGAAGTAAACCACTGTTCAAGTTAGCATACCGTTTTAAGTTTAAGTGTAGCGGGTTCATTTTTTTGATGCCTTCACACAATTGTTCCCAAAATAAGCCTACACATTGTGTTCCGGTCCTTAGAAGAATGTCTGGATATAAATGTAACAAACACACAAAGAAATGGCTAAAATCTACTTTAGTAGTGGAAGGTAAATGGGCAGTTAACAAACCTTTGCTTGGAGTTTTCGGCATGGGACAGTCAGTCGTTGGGTACACCCAAAAAGCCAATGAAGGGTTTTGTCAACTTGTCTGTGAGACACAACAACAAATTATGCCATTCACCTTCCATTGGTGTAACTACATAATAGGATTTTGATAAATAAGCCCTCGGTTGCATCTCCAGGACTTCTATGAACCCATCCTATGTCTCATTGAAGTCAATCTGGAAACAAGCATACTAACAGTGGGGAACACAACCAGCAGCAGTAAACAATGTAACAATACTGCTTCTTTCCTTCAAGGAGAAAATTGATCTAGGGATTGTCTAAATGGAGTATTTCTTGCCCTGTTTCTTAGTTGTCTCCAGACTATAGTGCTGCTGTCCACATGATGTTGCCCCTGACCCAATGCGTGCAGTGGCATTTCCCTGCAACCCATCCATTTTCTTTAATTTATTAGTGTTTTATTTTTACACCCTCATCCTGTCCCCACCCCACCCCCATGCACTGTAGGTTTTATCTGAATTTGTCCAGCATGGTGGAATTTTGTGCTATGATGGTTTCAATTACATACTGTATCTATAAACAGAGCAATCCCAGCCACTACACCAAGGAATCATGAATTCTGTCATTCCGGAGTACAAAATACGTGGAGCAAGGTCTTACAAAAAGTGAAGGAGGTAGTTCAGAAAATGAATAAATTACAGAACACTAAGCATTCCTCTTCTCTAGCTGTATTCAAGGCGTTTAAGCACTCCTTACACAACAACCAACTGAAGCCTGGGGCACTAACGTAGAGCATCTAAGCTACACAAAAACATTTTTTCTTGTCTTCTCCCCAACCCTACTCTGGGTTGTGAAACATCTGTGTGCATCTGACCCCCCACCCTGGCCTAGTGGAACATTCCACATTCTGGAGCATTCCTCTCTTCAGAAACAAAGGAGAACACACAAAAGGACATGTTTTTGAAGAGTAGGACAATAATACAGACTACAGATGTCCATGGCCTGATGAAAATTCTTGGAAGAATGTGGCTAATTGGGAGATATGGTCATGGCAGCCTGGAGCAGCCCTCGATCTCTAAGGCTGATACTTCACGTCCATCTCATGTATGTTCGCGGTCCCGCTAGGGACTGGTACAAAGAAATCTAACCGCACGTCCATTGCAGGACGAGGGGAGTTCGTCCCAACCGTGTCCCCTGAACTGCGATTTAAGCAGGATGAAATATTCCCCTCCCTGGCCCCGGGAATCTACTTGTCATGCTTCTCGTTCCGAGACGAATGGCCGTGAGGTAAGACTCGTCATGCAATGTGCCATTCTCCATCTGGTGGCAGGAGTGCAAAGTGCCATTCGCCGGTACATTCCCTGTGAAGTCAGCAACTCAATGCAGAGAGATTAAAAGACAAATGCCTCAAACGTAGCTCTGTAATGCATTGAAGGCAAGGCTTCGGAGAATCGAAACATCAAAAAACGGAAGGTCAAGGCCAGAAAAAAAACGAAGAACAAAGGCATGGAGTTTCACATCACGGAACGAGGATGTGCGGTAACAGTCATGCCGGTATCATCCATCACGCCCGTGCGTACATGGGAACAGGGACAGAACCGGAAGAAGACCACGTGGCCGTGACCGACATCAACACGCAACAAACTTCCTCCCGGGATGAAAATGGACGTGAAGTAACCGTCTAACTCAAGAAGATTTCAGGAAAAAGCAGCAGCATCTTTCTTGGATAACAGACAGCTCCAAGGGAAAAACCAGAGTGCTTGTTTTGCATACATAAGAAATCAGCTTGAATCCTCAGCATCTCCAGGGAGGCCTGCTAATCTTCTTACATTGCTGTGTTTGTACAAACTATTGACTACAGGTGGGTGGAAGCATTTTAGCACTGTGAAGTATGCAACAATAAATTGCAGGTCGAGAAGTACTGTAGACACACTGATTGCTGAATGAATATGATTACTGTGAACCTCAGCTAAAACTGTGGAAATCTCATATGTTATTGCAGTAAAATACATTGATATTCCACATTTCCTCTACAGAGTTTAAGGCTGTATACATTGTTCCCCCATTTTTTAATCCTTGCAACAACTTTTGAGGCACCCTAAAGTGGAAGACAGTGCCTGGGCCAAGAACATACATGAAATTGGACAAAACAGTTGGTACATAATTAGAAGCCGAACTCCCTTGGGATATAAACAATTTTTTTTCTTCTATCATGAAATTTTCTCACCTTGCATGCTGCAAATTTACATGCTTTTGTTTTACAGTTGGAGGCACATAAAGAGTTCAATTGCAAGTCTGATTGCTCATACACTGAGTCTTGAAGGAAGTGAGGCCTGGAGGGAAAACATAGGGCCTTTTCACACGACCCCTAAAATCCGCAGCAAATGGCTCCCAGATCCGGAGCTTTAAATTGTTTCCCCACCAGCTCCGGAGTTTACAAAAAAGTAAGTGCGACCACGCCCTCCTAAGCGCGTCCCAGCGCACTTTTCAAGTACAGTACCTGGTCTCCGGAGCTGAAAAATTTCTGATGCGGATGTAAAGTAGTGAGTGCCGGGCTCTCCTCACCTTGTGTTTGTTTTTCCCCCCGCCGCCCCTTTAAGAGATAGGAATCATGACAACGACGGGGCTCAGGGTGGCTTCCACCAGCAGGCAGACGGAGGTGAGCCTGCATTTTTTCTCCCTTTTTTCTCCCTCCCCTCACGCAGACAGGAGCAAGGAAGTGCGGAGGTGATGGGAACACAGGAAGAGCGACGAACCCCCAAGATCTCTGGTCCGAATTTAAACGCCCATAGTTATAACAGGAAATATGCAGTATGTCTCTTTTAGTGATGATGGGTGATGATAAGTGAATTAAAAACGTGGAAATTAATGAACATGCTTCACATACTGCATCCAAAAAAGTGTGGACATATTATATCTGATATAGAAAATGGAAGCTTGTGAATAACTACAAACACAACAGGTAGAAGAAGAAGGAAAAAGAAGCCTAAATGATCATATTAGCAGAAGCAGAGAAAAATTACTTACAGTGGTAAAAATAGAAAGCATCTTGAAAATAACAGAAATGAAGGTGAATATAAGAAACAACAATCTGAAGATAAATTAACAACTGGAAAAATAACCACTGCATTGACAATACCTGCAAAATATTATAGAATCATAGAATCATAGAATCATAGAATAATAGAGTTGGAAGAGACCTCAAGGGCCATCTAGTCCAACCCCCTGCCATGCAGGAACCCCTTCACAATATTTCCGACATATGGTCATCCAGCCTCTGCTTAAAAACCACCAAAGAAGGAGACTCCACCACCCTCCATGGCAGCATATTCCACTGCCGAACAGCTCTAACTGTCATGAAGTTCTTCATAATGTTCAAATGGAATCTCTTCTCCTGTAGTTTGAAACCATTGCCCCGAGTCCTAGTCTCTGAAGCCATGGAAAACAAACCTGTTCCCTCTTCAATATGACATCCTTTCAAATATTTAAACATAGCTATCATATCCCCTCTCAGTCTTCTTTTTGAAAGGCTAAACATTCCCAGTTCCCTAAGCCGTTCCTCATAAGACATTTCCTCCAGACCCTCAACCATCCTGGTAGCCCTCCTCTGCACCCGCTCGAGGTTGTCAACATTCTTTTTAAACTGAGGCGCACAGAACTGGACACAGTACTCCAGGTGGGGTCTGACCAGAGCAGAATACAGTGGCACTATCACTTCCCTTGATCTAGACACTATGGTTCTGTTGATGCAAGCAAGAATCACATTGGCTTTTCTGGCTGCCGCATCACACTGCTGACTCATGTTCAATTTGTGGTCCACCAAAACTCCAGATCCCTTTCACAGGTACTATTCTCTAGCCGAGTGTCCCCCATCCTATATCTGTGCAATTCATTCTTTTTTCCTAGATGTAGCACCCTACATTTCCCTCTGTTGAAATCCATTCCATTAGCTTTGGCCCAGCATTCTAATCTGTCAAGGTCTTTTTGGATTTTCATCCGATCCTTTGGGGAATTAGCAACCCCTCCCAATTTGGTATCATCTGCAAATTTAATTAGCATACTCTCTATTCCTTCCTCCAAGTCATTAATAAAGATATTGAACAGCACTGGACCCAGAACAGAACCCTGGGGCACCCCACTGGTCACGTCTCTCCAAGCTGATGAGAGGCCATTTATGATCACCCTTTCGGTGCGATCAGTCAACCAATTACAAATCCACCTAACAGTAGCACTATCTATCCCACTTCCTACTAACTTCTTAGCAAGAATACCATGGGGAACCTTATCGAAGGCCTTGCTAAAGTCCAGATAAGCAATATCCACAGCATTCCCCTCATCCACCAGGCCTGTAATTCTATCAAAGAAAGCGATCAAATTAGTCTGGCATGACTTGTTTTTAAGAAACCCGTGTTGACTTCTTGTAATGACAGCATTGTTTGTTAGATAATTGCAGACTGACTGCTTAATAATCTACTCTAGGATCTTTCCGGGAATTGAAGTCAAGCTGACTGGGCGGTAATTATTTGGGTCCTTTCCCCCCCCCCTTTTTGAAGATGGGGACATTAGCCCTCCTCCAATCGATGGGGACTTCTCCTGTCCTCCAGGACTTCTCAAATATTATTGCCAATGGTTCTGAAATTACTTCTGCCAGTTCTTTTAATATCCTTGGGTGTAATTCATCTGGCACAGGAGACTTAAATTCATTTAATGTTTCCAGATGTTCCTGTACTACCTCCCTACCTATTCTATATTGCAATTCCCATCCTACCTCATCTACTATTTGTCCCAGCGGATCTCTTTCTTCCTTTTTGGAGAAAACTGAGGCAAAAAATGTGTTGAGTAGTTCTGCCTTTTCCTTGTCTCCTGTTAGTAACTGGTTATCATTGCCACGCAGAGAGCCTATCATTTCCTTATTTTTCCTTTTGCTGCGGACATAACTAAAGAAACCCTTTTTACTATCTTTAATCTCTCTTGCAAGTCTAAGTTCGTTTTGAGCTTTAGCTTTTTTTACCATCCCCCTGCATATATTAGCTGTTTGTTTATATTCCTCTTTGGTGCATTTCCCATTTTTCCATTCCTTGTACTTGTTTTTCTTTATAATTAGCTGAGTTGAAAGTTCTTTAGTAAACCACTGTGGTTTCTTTAGACCTCTCCCATTTTTCTTCTTGTTGGAACAGTTTTAAATTGTGCCTTTAATATCTCGCTTTTCAGGAACTCCCATCCATCTTGGACTTCCTTCTCTTTCAGTTTTTCAGTCCATGGAATCACAGCCAATAATTCCCTAAGTTTACAAAAAATGGCTTTCTTAAAGTCCAGGATTCTTGTCTGACTATGCTTAGCTTCACCTTCCAACTGTATAACAAATTCCAAGAGGGCATGGTCACTTTTACCTAATGATCCCACCACTTCGACCCTATTTACAAGGTCCTCCTTATTGGTTAAGACCAGATCTAAAATGGTTTTGCCTCTGGTTGCCTCCTCTACCTTCTGGACCATGAAATTGTCTGCAAGGGCAGTAAGGAATTTGTTAGACCTTGCATTCCTAGCTGAGTAGGACTGCCAGCATATATCAGGATAGTTAAAATCCCCCATTACTACTACATCTCTCCCTTTTGACTGTGTGGCCATCTGCTCACAGAAGGCATCATCCAACTCCTCCGGCTGGCTTGGGGGTCTATAATATACTCCTACACTGACATCCCTCCTGGTTTTTTCACCCCTGATTTTAACCCAAATACTCTCAACATGCTTCCCCTGTTGTTTATCTTGTATTACTTCAGCAGTGTAAATGTCCTTAATATAGAAAGCTACACCTCCTCCTTTCTTACTCGGCCTGTTCCTTTGAAACAAGTTATACCCACCAATGACTACATTCCAATCATACGTGTTTCAGTGATGCCAATTAGGTCATATTTATTTTGCTGTATTAGGAGTTCCAGTTCTTCTTGTTTGTTCCCCATGCTCTGTGCATTGGTGTAGAGACATTTGAGGCTGCGTGCGCTTCTTACATGTCCTTTGCTTAACCTGTTTTTCGTCACACTGATGGTCTGCACTACTTTTTGTCCTGCTCCTATTTCAACAGAGAAATTTCAAGAGATCTTGGTGTGTTGGTGGACAGCTCCATGAAGGTGTGTCTCCCCAATGTGTGGCAGCGGTGAAGAAGGCCAATTCCATGCTAGGGATTATCAAAAAGGGGATTGAAAATAAAACAGCCAACATTATAATGCCATTATACAAAACAATAGTAAGGCCCCACCTGGAGTATTGTGTACAATTCTGGTCACCGCATCTCAAGAAAGACATAGTGGAACTGGAAAAGGTGCAGAAGAGAGCGACTAAAATGATTACTGGCCTGGGGCACCTCCCTTATGAAGAAAGGCTAAAACATTTGGGCCTCTTTAGTCTGGGAAAAAGGCGATTGAGGGGGGATATGATTGAGACATACAAAATAATGCAGGGCATGAGTAAAGTGGATAGAGGGAAGCTCTTCTCCCTCTCCCAAAATACCAGAACTAGGGGATACACTCAAATTGAGGGCTGGGAGAGTAAGAACTGACAAAAGAAAATATTTTTTCACCCAGCGCGTTGTAAGTCTATGGAACTCCCTGCCACACAATGTGGTAATGGCATCTGACCTGGATTTCAAAAGGGGATTGGACATTCCTGGGGAAAAGTCCATCACAGGTTACAAACCATGATGGAGATGTGTAACCTCCAGGGTTTAAACCAGGGTACTTCAAGGGCCAGATGCAGGAGAGTGGTATCAGGATATCTAGTCTCATGCACTCCCAAACACATCTGGTTGTGAGATACAGAAACTAGATGGGCCTTTGGCCTGATCCCTCCCTTATGTTCTTATGTTCAAACATTTGGGCTAGTCTCCACAACCCCTTCTGGATCTCTACCGTTAAGAGAATTTTCTCCCTCCCCCTGCAAACTCAATTTAAAGCTCTCCTTATTAGATCTGCAATCCTCTTGGCAAAAAGATTCCTACCAGCAGTGGTGAGGTGCACCCCATCCTGGCCCAATATCCTGTCTGAATGAAAAAGCAAACCATGGTCCAAGAATCCGAATCGTTCCTGACGGCACCATCTCCGAAGCCAATTGTTGACCTCCACTATTGTTCTTTCCCTTTGTGGACCATGTCCTTCTACAGGGAGGAGAGATGAGATTACCACCTGTCCACCCAGGTCCTTCAGCTTCCTATCCATCTCTTCATAGGCCTTTGTGATATCTTGAAATCTGCACTTTGAAGTATCGTTAGTTCCTACATGGACCAAAAGAAATGGGTTAGAATCAGTGGGCTTGATGAGTCTCGTTAGACTCTCTGTTACATCCCGAATCTTGGCTCCAGGGAGACAGCAGACCTCTCGATTAATTTTGTCAGGCCTGCAGATGACCGCTTCTGTTCCTCTAAGCAAGGAGTCTCCAATCACCACCACTCTCCTCCTTCGAGGCTTGGTGGGTGCCCTTTGTTGTACTTTTGGATTTCTCTGTGCAGGGTCTTTAAGCTGCCCTTGCTGTTCTAGGTGCAGTTCCTGTTCCTGGCTGATAAAGGAGAGAGATTGGAATCTATTGTGCAGTTGCAAGCTGTCTGTCTGTTTCCTAGTTCTTCCTTTTCTGACTGTGACATTCCTCCAAGTATCTGTCTCTTGTATTTGTGAAATGCCCTCACCCTGATTTAGATTCTCCCTGTTACTACTTTTGACAAAGTTTTTATCTGCTTCCTGCCACATTAGTGGAAAGTATGACTATAATTTAATTTGGGCATGACTAAAACCTGGGACCATCAAGAAAGAAATGTGTTATAAAACCAAGCACCCCAAACAAATGTCCTACAAAAGCTCACTTCAAGGAATGAATGTAAACATGACATATCGGTACTGTGAAGAAAACTGTGAAAAAAACTGTGTCACACCTCCTCTGTGAATGACGAAAGATTGCACAGACAGACTACAAAGCAAGACACAATATAGTACCGACACTGTGAATACACTGGTCATAGTGTAAAAAATTAAAATTTGTCAGCATACAAGAATCCATGGGAACAGGGGCGACTTTCCCATAGGCCTTCGTGGTTCAATGAACCAGGGCGCCTGAACCCCAAGGGCGCCTGAACCCCCAAACCCCAAAACTCTTAGATATTCAGGAATGTAGTAGGCTCCTACCGGGCTGGTCCCGGATTGGGGCCGCTTTGTCGCCCCGGGTGCCGTTTTCGGCACGAAAGGAGGAGGACAAGTGACTCCTGAGGTGTGCGGGGATCGGAGCCTTTAAAAGGGCTGCCCGCACACCAGTCCTCCTCTTTCGCGCCGGGCAGCACATGTCGGAGGCTTAGGGCTCGCGCTTCAGCCGAGCCCTTGGTGATCGTGTTGGGCAGGGCGGTTGGGTAGAAGCCCCGGTCGGCTTGTGGCACTCATCCCCGTCGGTTACGTACGTTTAGCTCCCGTCCCCTGCCCATCTGTCGAATCATAGCTTTGGGTACCGGGAGGTTTTGATTGCCGCCGACCTCAGCAATTCTGACAGCTGACGGTCAGCTGTCTTGCGCCCAGAGCCCGTCTGCGGCGTGGCCCACCTTGTTGCGCCCCCCCCCTTTTAATACTTTAGTCCTTACTTTATTTTTCCGTTGAGAGTGCCGACTTGTTCCCCCTCCTTCCTCTCTTTAATACTTATCTTACCGGCGGGGGAGGCTTCGGGTGGTGGGGATGTCGGCGGCGGCCGCACGATTCGTCCGTTTCGCCCTTTCGGCTGACAGGCGGTTGTCCTGTCAGCGTGCAGCTGCCCTCCCGGTTCGGTGTGCCTTCCGGCTTCCCAATTGCGAGCCCCGGATTGCGGCTCCAGCAGCCTCGGTAGCCGCCTTGCAAGCCCCTTCGGGGCAACTGTCAAGCGGCTTGTTGGTTGCGGGTCTCGCCTTGCCTGGCGGTGCCCGTTTGATCTACGGCCCCGTTTGGGTGCCTTGCTTCTTTTCCCCTCAAAATAATAATAATAATAATAATAATAATAATAATAATAATAATAATAATAATAATAATAATAATAAATAATAATAAAATAATAAAAAATTAAAAAATTAAAAAATTAAAAAATTAAATAATAAACTAATACACATATAAATAAAAACGTCTTTGCGCCCTGCCTGTTAGCTGGTGCGAGCAGGCGGGGGATTGGTGGCGTGCGTTGCTTTCTTGTGGCTGGCGGTGGCCATTTTATAGCATACTAGACCTTTGCCAGTTTAGGCCTTCCTAGGGCCTTGGTGCCTTTGGGTGCCTTTGGGCCCTGCTAGTTAGCAGGGCTGGTGTTTCTGTGTTATTATAAAAAATACAATATATTAAAAAAAACAGCTGACCATTAATTGGAATACTAATTAAATTGATATCACATAATTAATTAGTGACGAGCCATTGAGTACTTATATCAAATGATACCTTCTTAATTAACAGTTGATTATTATTAATTAGCAATTCATTGTATTAGATTCCCTTTATTAATTGTTTATTAGATCAATTATAACCAATTAATTAGCAATTCATTCTAATTGTCCCTGCTTTTTGAATTTTGAATTTTGATTCATAGCTGTTTTTAGGAGCATCCTTCTGATGTGCTCACTCATTGCTTTATAGTCCTGTGATATTTCCACAATCACAGCAGTACACTGCAGTTTTATTGAAATAAATAAAATATAAATACATATTTTAAAAAACCTGATTCTCCAGAGCGCACTGCCCAATCAACAAGGTGTTCTGTCTTGCTAAGCCGCTGACACAGGCCAAGTGCAGCCAAGTCCGGGACCAAAAGTTGACAGTGTGAACAGGGAAGAGCCCAGCAAAGCAGAGTCTGTCTGAACGTGGAGGTAAGCGAGGCACAAACCTTGGCCAGCCAATATTTATTTATGTACATGTGGCTTTCATGTTTATCTATTTATTTATTTCTGTTTTAATTTCCTACAGATGGCTGATGGTAGAAAAAAGCTTTCCGGTTCTGAAAACAGGAAGAGGAAATTCCAGAAGGAAGAAAATATAAAGAAGTTGACAACTCCAATTGGCACTTATTTTCAATCTAGTAAGTGAACTACTACTCACTTTATCCATGTCTCTAATTTGCGTACATTTATTACTAAATGTTTTTATATTTCAACAAACCAATAGAATTTGTGCAAATCTGAAAAATAGGTGTAAGTATTAAATAGCAAGTTTCAATACTGCTTTTATGCGTGGATTTTGGGAGGTACTGTCATAGCAGCCCATTCAGAGCAATTTTTGTGTGATGTACATCATGGCACAACAGCCAACCTTAAATTATTGTTTTTTCACAAGTTTGGATTTGAACCTACAAAGTGGTTCATGAGGTCCACTGTTCCCAGAGTCACTATCATAAATCATGTGTTGTTTCTGTTTTAACAGGTACTTCTTCTGCAACTGAGGATGTAGAAGAAATACCATCAAAAGATTCAGAAGTTACCACGTGTATTGAAGAAGCCTCTACTTCTGCCCTTGGAGCTGAATCAACCTCAACCTCTGATATTTACCCGGAAGCGACATTTCATGAAGATTCAATGGATGATCCTTCTTTGTGGCCTCAAACAGTCCCGGATAAGTTAAGATTGTTTTTGATAGAGCAAGGGCTGGTTCAAGTCAGAAGATCTACTTATCCCACAGATGGTAAAAAAAGGGCATTTTCAAATGCCCATTACACCAAAAAGTTAAAGAACAATGAAACTGTTAACAGAGACTGGCTTTTGTACTCCACATCTAGTGATTCGTTATTCTGCTTCTATTGTAAACTTTTCAATGATAGCATCACTGCTTTTAATGCAAAGACAGGTTTCAAAGACTGGAGCCATTTATCTAGAAGTATAGAAATACATGAAAAGAGTGCAGGTCATGTATCGTCCATTAAAAAATGCCTAGATCTAAAAAAGAACATATCGAAAGGGAGAACTGTGGATTCTGCACACCAAGCCAAAATAGAACATGAGAAGAAAAGGTGGATGGCTGTTTTAGAAAGAATAATTGTGTTTATTAAATTTTTGGCGGTTCAAAACTTGGCATTGAGAGGAAAAACAGATAGTTTGTTTCAACCAGATAATGGAAATTTTTTGCAGCTGGTTGAAAATATTGCTACTTTTGATAATATATTAGCAGAACATATTACTCATATTCAAAATGCTCAACAGCGCATGCCTCATTATCTGGGTCATAATATTCAAAATGAATTGATCAATGTAATAGGTGAAAGAATAAGAATGACCATTATTAATCTTTTGAAGCAATCTAAATACTATTCTATTATTTTGGATTGCACTCCTGATGTCTCACATGAGGAACAACTTACTGTTGTTGTTAGGTTCGTACACCTTAACACAGTAACAAAAAAGGCTGAGGTGAGAGAGCATTTTTTAGGCTTTCTCCAAGTTGCTGACACTTCTGGACAAGCACTGGTGACGATTCTCTTGGATTTTTTAAAATCTGCAAATATTGAATTAGATGACATGCGAGGTCAAGGATATGATAATGGTGCAAATATGAAAGGGAAAAATATAGGTCTCCAAAGAAAAATATTGGATATAAATCCATGTCCTTTCTATGTTCCTTGTGCAGCTCATAGCCTCAATTTAGTAGTGAATGATGCTGCTAAAAGCTCCCTGGAAGTGACCAACTTTTTTTCTGTTGTTCAAGAAATATATGTATTCTTTTCTGGATCAACAACACGTTGGCAAATGCTCTTGGACCAGGTGCCAAATTTAACCTTAAAACCATTATCAAACACACGTTGGGAAAGTAGAGTAGAGGCACTGAAGGCACTTCGTTTTAATTTGGAAAAGGTTTATGATGCCCTATATTCAATTTATTCAGATAACAAGAGAGATGGTGACACAAGAAACATTGCAAGTTCATTGATGCTGAAATTGAAGTCTTTCCAATTCATATGTTCTTTGGTGACATGGCTTAAGATATTAACAAAAATTAATGTTGTTAGTAAAATCTTACAGAACCCTGATGTTCTCCCAGAAGCAGTCAAAATGATTGAGCAGGCCAAGAATAACTTAGCAACAATGCGTACAGACTCTGCATTTGACAGTATGTTGTTAGAAGCTACATCAATTGCTGAAGAAATAGAATGCGAAACTGTATTTACAAGCATTGGACGACCACGGCCCAGAAAAAGATTTTTCAGTTATGAGCATGCCGATGAGAAAATTACAGATCCACAGAACAACTTTAAAGTAAATTTTTATTTTCATTTGTTTGACGTGGCAATTACAAAACTAAATGAACGGTTTGAACTGTTAAGTGCACACAATGACAGCTTTGCATTTTTACAAAATATAGACAAATGGAAAAAATTAGAGGCAGGCCAGAAAAGAGCAGTGTGTCTGAAATTGCAACAGAAACTGACTTCTGAAAGTGGAGCTGCTGATATAGATGGAGAAGATCTATTTCATGAGCTAGAACTCTTACCAATTGTTTTCAATAGTGACACAACTCCACTGGATGTTTTCAATTATATATACTCAAATAATTTGACATCACTATTTCCGAACTTGTCCATATCACTACGTATATATTTAACAGTACCAGTGACTGTTGCAGAAGGTGAAAGATCATTTTCAAAATTAAAATTAATAAAAAATTATTTAAGATCAACTATGTCTCAAGAAAGATTGTCAAACCTTGCCATGATCAGCATTGAAAAAGAAGTAGCAATAACCAGTGACCTTATAAAGGATTTTGCTCATAGAAAGGCTCGAAAAGTAGATTTTTTGGGACATTAGCAAACAAGCAAAAACAAAACAATGTCGTGGTGTTGTATACTTAATAAGTGCATTGTTAATAAATGAGCAACCTGAAAAGTTTCCTGTTTTCTTTATAATATTTAAGTGTCGTGTTAGCTCCCTTAAAAAAGGAAGGTAGACAGCTCTGTGAAACGGGGGGGGGGGGCAGAGGGATCTTCGAACCACGGCTCCACATATCCTTAAGACGGCCCTGCATGGGAATATCAGGTAGAGAATGTGTTAGAAAATGACTGTGGAGATTCTCAGTCATCCAGGTAAGGTTATCTGGGAGTTGAGTCATGACAATTGGACTTCTTGTGGGATCAAAATATTTTGCTACTTATCCAAGTGCCTCCTTCAGTCAGTAGAAAATGACCAAACTAAGATCTTGTGGGACTTTTGGATTCAAACGGATAGACACCTCGAACATACGTATATCCACCAGACATAACAGTAATAGAATGGAGAAATATCTGGATAATTGACATTGCAATTCCAAGGGATGCCAGGGTCCTTTTCCAAGGAGAAAGGCAGGGTAAAAATACTCAAAAATGAAATAAATAAATAAATAAATAAATAATAGCAAATTAGCAAAAAACAGAGACCTGGCAATATAAATAATTTGCTTGTGAATGAAAAACATGCCAGTGGTCCCCCAAACCATTATAATCAGCAGATCTCTGAAATAATACCACCAGAGCTGCAAAGACAGAGAGCAATACTGGGAAGAGCATATATATTACACTGACATTTAATTGATACTTAGGTTTTGGTTAAAATTTGTATCTGCTGTATAATACCAGTAAAGGACTGTGTCTTGTGTTTTTGAATGATCATCATTATCTGAGCATCGCAGTGCTGGAATGTGTAATTCAACAGAAGTCTCCCCCCCCCCAATCCCCCAATCCAAATCCAGCACTTGGGTAACAAACACACCCAACACGGTATGAAATACTGATGCCACAGAGATATTAGGAGATCAAAAATAGTTAATAGTGGAAAGTATGAAAAAGAGATATAATAAAAGGTTTCAATACCTATTGGGAAATGAAGATAAACAATGGGAAGTAATGTATAAGATATATACAGAGAAAAAGGAAGGAGCAGGAACTATTTATAAATACTTGGTTACTCTGGGAAATCAGTCAGAAAATATAATTAAAAATATTTGGGAAGATGAGTTGGAATTAAATAAAGAAAAAATTGAAGCCATGATAAAGGGGGTAAGAGAGGTTAAAATGGAAAAAAAATAAGGAAATGCAATTGAAAATATTGTATAAATGGTATTATACCCCGCAGAAAATAAGTAGAGTAGATAAAAAGATTTCTTCCCAATGTTGGCATTGTAAGAAAGTAAAGGGTACTTTCGAGCATATGATTTGGAAGTGTGAGAAAGGAAGGAGTTTTTGGAATAAAGTTGAAAATTGGTTAATAGAAATAACAAAAAAGGATTCAGTTAAAAACAGACCATGTATTTTTAGGATTAGTGGAGAGAGAAAGCAATTGGAGAGAAATAAAACAGATTATGTATTATGGAATAGCAGCTGCTATAATGGTGCTAATAACTGGATGGAAGGATGAAGGAAAATGGAAATACGACAAGTGGAAAGATTATCTATATCAATTTTTTCAAAATGAATGGATGCAAATAATGCAAGAAGGAAAAATTGTAGGGAAAAATAGTAGGGAAGGAAAGAAGGAAAAATTGTAGGGAAAAATAGAATTTTAAAAGAGTGGCAGAAGTTTATAGAATGGTTGGAAGGAAAACATGAGAATGAGAAATGGGCTAGACTTTTCCATCAAGCTTTGACAATGTATAATATGAGAGGGAACTGCAATTAGCTGCTTGCTGGAGGTTGGGGAGGAAAAAAGAAGAAGGGCGAACAACCTTTGGAAATTGTATAAGGATTGATATGTTGGAAAATGAATTGTATTCTGTTGGTCCTAAAATAAAAGAAAAGAAAAAAGAAAAAAGAAAAGAAACACTGATGTATTTCCTGTTGCCTACAATGAAGCATCTCTCTGGAAGCACTGCGTTGAACTTCACCTCGAGAGCTGCTCCTCTGCTGAATATTTCCTGGGCAAAAGAAAAGCACATATTAGTGGTGGGGGGGACTGTGAGTGGGTTGGTTCTGACTGACCGCCAGTCCCTCCCCCAAGGACAACTCCGGTGGCATCTAAGGAGTAGAAAACATATTAAAATAGCCTTATTCCATACACTCTCAGATTGGTGAATGACAACCTCCTCAGGATAGAATGAACCAAACTGTCCTCAACATAAACTGGCCAAGTCCAATAGGACAAACTAGAGTCCAACATGTTCAGGGGCTGGGGAATCTCTGAAACCGTTCCCGTCAAGGAATGTAGTTTTGACAAAATGTCTGTAATATATATTTAACAGATTACAAAATGCATTCTATAAATTGTGTCATGTCGTGAGCTAGATAAGAACGTGTATTAGGTTTAGGGCACAGGTGTAAGGAATAATCAATCAGGACTGGAAGGTCAGAATGCTTAAGCACAGGTGGTATAGCTTAATCACCTCATCCCATGTAGTGTGTGATTGGCTTACATTGCTTTTTGTATAAATGTATCAAGCAAACAAATGTAAAATTGGGAATAACTAAAGTGAGAGGCAGCTTTCCCCATGCTCTCTTGTATCTTCTCTATATGCTGTGCTTTGTATACTGTTATTGAATATTACTATTTGTCATGTGTACACATGTAATACTGTATAAGTTTTGTACTAAGCTCTATTACCTTGTTCATTTGTCTCCTAGCTCCATAATCGCTAAATGCATTTATTCTTCCACAACGCTGCTAATTTCTGCTAGTAGTTTATTATTTCCTTGAACATAACTAATCCCTCTGTCATAATAGGATTATATACTTTAACAGTTCCTGGTTGTGCGGTGGCCTCAGGTGGGACCTCTCCTGGTGCACAGTGTCCCGCAGCATGAGTGATGAGCGCAATCGGGCGTCATCTCTAAAGAGCCTGCTTGCCCACGCCCTTCTGTAGGGGTCTTCTTCCAGGGACCCACTGGACTCCTGAAAACGCATACCCTCCCCTCCTGCCATTTCTTCCAGGACTCCCTCTCTCCGGCGCTCCCTCTCTCATTTATATTCCCTTCCCCCCTCCCCCGTGCATGAGGCTCCGCCCCTTCAACTTCTACCTCTTCCCCTACCTGTCAAAAGGAACCCTTCCACCGTCTCTCCCTCTTTCACCACACAGGAAGTCTCAGGTCTCATGGCTCAGTCCTCTCCCCCTTCTGGCTTTGCCTCCATCTCCTTGAAGCCCTGCACCAATACATCAACTCCTTGGTCATCAGGTGTGTGGTGATGGGCAGACGGCACACCTTCCGGGACTCGTCTGTCTGGCTTGTGGTCCTCACAGGGAACAACAACATGTGAAGAAAAGGGACCTGGGATGAGGAAGGAAAAACCAACCCTTATTGTATGGAAGAAAGTTTGGACTGAGTTATCATCATTGGAAGGAAATGTTTCTCAACATGCGAACTTGGGGAGGGCGAAGAAGTGGGGAAACTCTGGTTAGAGGGGAGCTCTTGTCCTGCCTAATGCAGATGTCAGTTAATTAAAGGAGAAGTTATATCATTAGTGGTCAAATCAATACAAAAAAGATTAAGAGCTTCGGACGGCAAGCTCCTACACTTTCCAGTACAGCACCCAGGGCTGTATTTAGCTAAAGCTCAATATACATTAGCAAGGCAATCAATGTGAAGTTGTATTGGGATGTCTTCTTGAAATATTTTAATTGGACTTCTTACTAGAATTATCAATGCTACACAAGACGTCAGCCTTAAGAAGAACATATGACAGACACCCAGAGCCTGTGAGGCCACAATCTCTTTAATTATAATTTTTCTGCTTTCCTGAGGTGTATTAAGAGCAGTCATTTTATTTATTTACTTAAGTACATGGTTTTGAGCAATTTGAGAAACATGTTTGGTAAGAAAGGGGAGGCTCTTTGGACAATTGTAGTGGTGGTTCTTGCTACCTTTCCTGCTAAACTCATTCTTATCCCTCCTTGAGCTAGATTTCTTCTGTAGAGAAAAAACATCAGTAATCAGGCCAGATTGACAAATTTGCTGAATTTATGTTTTGAAAAGAACACAAATCAAACTGTAGAACCTGCTTGAAATCATCAGGTCAATAAGCAGAAAATGCCAAATCAATAACATACAGGTATCTGACATTGCAATATTACATGAAGCTGCACAAATGATGCTTGTAATGCAATGTTTCCTCCAAAATGTTTCCGCCATGTTTATTCAATACAGAAGTGCATCATAAAAACTTATCTAAAGATTACCTCCTGTACTGTACCCAGAAATAACTACTCCCATATTAGTAGTGCTGTATTCAGGCTGATGGGCAGCAGTAACAGTGACTCCAAATACGGAATTTGTAGCTGGGGTGTTTCAAACATGGCTCTAGGCAAGGAAAATACAGTGGGCCCTCGTGTAACAAACAGTTTGTATAACATAAAATTTGTACAACATAAAAAATTCCGGACGTACGGGAAATTTGCTTAATGGAATCACCTACGGGGTGAATCTGTACAACATAAAAATGGTTGTGATTAGGGATTACTCCATTTTCAATGCATTCCTATGATAAATTAGTATAAAGGAGAATTTGCTTAACAGAATTTCATTTGGAACGAATTAATTCCTTTATACAAAGTACCACTGTATTCTGAGGCATAAACACCAGTAGCCATCTAAAGGGGCAGCTGCTCTATTTTGTTATCATAGGAGTTGCAGTTCACTAATTCCACAATCCTATTTTCAGCTTCTATTATTTATCAAGGATAAAAAAGAGCATGAGAAAAAATGAATTTAACTAATTTTCTTGGATTCTGTTTGACTTCTGTACTTTTGTCCCTGAAATTCTGTTCTATTTGGTAGATGATAAGTTGGGAGGAAAAAAATACATTGCACCACTTTTCTTTTGCATCCCCAGCATGTAAAACATTGTTTTTTCTTTTCTTTTTCTTTTTGCAGCACACAATGTGACTGTAGCATCTTATCAGGGTACCCGCTGGGCCTGGAGCTGTTGAAAGCATCTAACTTTGTAGCCTGTCTATATTGTTCCATTGCCTTCCAGTTCAGTCAGAGCCTTGTTGCTACAACAATCCTATACAGTACTGTATCTATCTTTCTGCTAATTCTTTCATGTAAATGTCCAGGCTATGGAAGTTGCCCGGTCCTTTTTGCCAACAGGAAATAGCTAAGTTCTTTATGAAAGAAATCCAATATTTTCTCAATGCCATTCCATAGGCAGGCCATTTCATTGGTCAGTAATCCATTCCACAGACCACATAATTCTAGTCCACTCCAATCTGCATTCCTAGACCCTTTGCCCAGTTTATCCTTATAACTTAAAAGTAAGCCCCGGTTAGCATTGACCCCAGAGGCAATAGAAGCTATAAAACAGAAGAGTCCTGTGCAAAATATGCTGGAGTGGGTTTGTCTGGTCAGCATCTCTCTCTCTCTCTCTCTCTCTCTCTCTCTCTCTCTCTCTCTCTCTCTCTGTGTGTGTGTGTGTGTGTGCATGTATGCATGTGCAGCTCCTTCCTCTTGAAGCAAGAGTTGAGGAGGAAGGTGTTTGAAGCCCCTTCCTCTACTCCTTGTACACGCATGATTGTACCCCACTGTATAACTCCAACACAATCATCAAATTTGCAGATGATACAACAGTGGTGGGGCTCATTAGTAAGAACGATGAGTCTGCTTATAGGAAAGAAGTACAAGGGTTGACTCAGTGGTGTAAAGAAAACAATCTTATACTTAACACCAAAAAAACTAAAGAACTTATAATTGATTTCAGGAGGAAGAAAGAGGTACATTTACCATTGTACATAAATGGTGAGGAGGTGGAGAGGGTTGGTAGCTTTAAATATCTGGGCACTTACATCTCAGAGGACCTCTCATGGACTGCAAACACCAATATGGTTGTGAAGAAGGCACAGAAGAGGCTGTATTTCCTGAGAATGCTCAGGAAGATGAATTTATCTCAGCATCTACTTCTGTCTTACTATCACAGCACCATTGAGAGTGTCCTAACTTATGGCATGCTATCATGGTATGGGAGCAGCTCTGTAGCGGACAAAAAAGCTCTACAGAGAATAATTAAAATTGCCCAGAATGTTACCGGGCTCCAGCTACCAACCCTGGATGACATCTTCACATCTCGCTGTTTGAGGAAGTCACACAACATTCTGAGGGACTCTACTCATCCTGCTCACAATTTCTTTGAACTGTTGCCTTCTGGCAGAAGATACAGAACAATTAAAACTCGGACCACACGTCTTCTGAACAGTTTTTATCCCAGAGCTATAATTGCACTTAATAATGAACTCAAGAACCACCAGTAGTGAGCACTTGGACAGGATTACCTAGCCTGTTGTGTAGATGCTTGTGTTTTTAAGGGGGGGGGGGTTGGTGGGTGGGGGAGTGTTCAGGGATTTTTATGTGTGTGTGTTGAAGGTTTTTTTTTTTTTAAATGTGTGTGAGAGTGTTTGGAGATTTGTGTGTGTGCGTGTTGAATCTGGTCTCTGGGTGTCTGAATTTCGTTGTATGTGTATACTGTGTATATACACACAATGACAATAATAAAATTTAAAAAAAACACCACCTTGTGTATGGGTATGCGTATAATGCCCTCCCTTTTCTGCATCAGTTCAATTGATCACCTGTCTGAACCAATGGAAGCAGCTGTTCTTTTGAAAGCAGAAGCCCCAGCAGTGGAGGGGAAGAACTCTGGGCTGATCCACATTTCCCTTTGTATTACATGGACAACAGGGGAAAATGCCCTAACTCACACCCATAGTACCCCCTGCATTTTGTGTCATTGACCCCTTACTTGTCCTGGTTCTAGGCCTGTAGCTAGAATGGGAGTTGCAGAGCAGGACTGAGTTGATAGCAACTTTCCTCAGCCATTCCTGACAAAGCAAGCAAAGATGGGAGCTGTAATCAAAACATGTCTGAAGGAACAGATGTTATCTATACTGCTTTGGTTTCCGCAGTTTTATACGACTCCCTTCTTTACACGTTGATATGCCGTTGTGGATATCCGATCTCACCTGATTTCGGAAGTTAAGCAGGGTCGGTCCTGGTTAGTACTTGGATGGGAGACCACCAGGGAATACCAGGTGCTGTAGGTGCCTGGAGTAGGAACTGGCAAACCACTCCAGTATTCCTGCCAAGAAAACTCCATGGACATGGGGTCACGAAGAGTCGGTCATGACTATAATGACACAACACACACACACACATATGCCGTTGCTATGTGCTGTCAAGTTGGTTCCAGTTTATAGCAGTCTTAACCAGTCAGTGTCTTCCCAAATGTTCTGCCATTAGCAGCCCTGCCCAAGTCTTGCAAATTCAAGACAATTGTTAATATGGATATTACTTGAATTATTTTTGAACTTCAGTTAGCCAGGGCTAGTGTGCCATGTCTCCTGCTTGGAATCATTTTATTGAGTGACATCCTGCCATGGAAACCCTGTGAAAAATTTCAATGGTGGTGTAAAAATCAGCACTGCCACACCTCTGCTTGAGGGACAAAAGCAAGCTTTATTATAAAATACAAAGAGAACACAACATATAACCAGACAACAAAAACAAGAACTAAATGCATTTAGGGACCAGAATCACAGCAACACTAGTAGTGGTTACAGGGATTTTGGACATCAAATAATGCATGGTGATTCCTTAGAAAGTATATAAGAGCCACACCCAGCTTTCCAGATCCTTCTGTCTGAGGTTCCTCTTTTCTTAGTACAAGTCAAATAAACACTTTTGTCCAGTACTATATTTCATGAACTTCCTCGTTGATGTACCTTATATGAACTTAGAACCCCTGGACATCTCCGTAACTGTACATCTTTGTATAAGTCAAGTAAGTAGTTTGTGGATGTCTACTTCCTCTTTTATGTGCCTAACATGACTCATAGCCTCTGGACATCTTTGTAACTTGTACATATTTGTGGTTAAGCTTTCTGCAGGATGTTACCCAACACATGCTCTGTGGCTATATAACAGGAAACCCCCTGTGTAAATCTGTTATTCAGTGTGCTTTTGAAAATGCAAAAGTTAGATGCCCTTTTGATTATAGGCTGTCTGATTGAGATAATGATCCCTGATTACTATAATGATTAATATATTCTTTTATTACTTAAAATTCAAACCTATCACCTGTCTTGAGAACACCACACAGCTTCCTCCTGTGCCTTTAACCCAGAGGGAAAGATACCAAGCCAACCATTTCCTCTTCAAGTCTGCATGCCAGGCCCCTGTTAAAGGAAGAGGGGCATTTCACTGGATTTGTTTGATCATTCTAAACAATGTTGTCCTAAAGTTACAATATGGGAAGGATTCATATTTTAACAATGAGTGGACCCAAATAAAGGATATGCTTTTATGTGATGTTCTGTACAGTGTTTGTTCTCTGAGCCCACAGTGTTAGCTTGCAACTTCACAACACCATCAGAGGAATGGAAAGATAAAAATAACAGTGATGAAATCACTTTATTCTTCTGAGAATACAAGCAATATGGACTTTCAAGGGGCATGGCTCTGTGGTTTGGAAAAATATCAGCTTTGTCTAAACAATTAAGCAAACAAGATCTTTCAACAGAATATACCAGCACTTTTCCTGGCCATTATCATGTGGCAGTTTCCAGTAGGCACTGTGGTGAAGGTGTGCCTTCAGAACAATATTGTCAAGGAGACAGACTCACCCAGGAACACAGTGATTTGCTCACATAATGAACATACAGAGAAAGGTGCAATCAAAGCAAAGCTTACTATGAAATAAGGCGAGGACGCCGTATTTAGAAATCTTAGGAATGGCAAGCACTGCAAAGAAAGAAAGAAAGAAAGAAAGAAAGAAAGAAAGAAAGAAAAAAGAAAGAAAGAAAGAAAGAAAGAAAGAAAGAAAAGTGTTCTGCTTATAGTAGTCTCTGGGTGGTTTACAGTTTTTTTTTAATAACAATATGCAGGCTACACATTAACACCCCCCCAGCAAGCTGGGTACTCATTTTACCGACCTCGGAAGAATGGAAGGCTGAGTCAACCCAAGCAAAGTGTTCTGCTTATATAACGCTCCATACCATTTCAAGTAGTCTCTGGGCGGTTTTCTACAATTTTAATTCCATTGTGCAGGCTATACATTGCCCCCCCAGCAAGTTCTTTTTTCTCAAAAAGATTAATTAGCTAAGGCCGTTACTTCACAAAGTACTTCACTTCGCAGCGGGATTGCCTTCGCTTTGAATGCGAAGGCGGTCACGTGGTCTCCATTCGCTCCCACCCCTCTTTCTCTGTCCTCAAGAGGCGAAGTTTTAGGATCGAATCCAGTACTACCTCACATGCTCCCTTTGCATTGGGAAGCTTACTTGCAACGTCCGGTTTCTGCTTTCTTTAATATTTAAAAAAAAACTACCACGGCGTATCGATGCATCAATACCCGGCTGTCATTTGCGGCAGAGCTGAATAACTGTATGTTCCTTTGTTTTCTACTCCCGATTTGTATTGCTTCGTCCATTGGCGACGTGAAAAAATTGCTGTTCTCCGTCAGGGTCACTAGGTGGACCAGCACACAACATTTGTTGTGTATACCATCGCTCCTCCAAGGAATATTGTAAGCACAGAAAGCAAGATCAAAAGAACGGGTTAACCAAAATATCGATGCATCGGCATTTCGGAGAAAAAGTAACTAAAAAAAAATTAAATATATATAATCACTGGCCACACGTGACTTTGGATGCGAAGCGGGATGCGAAGCGAAAAAGATTCCCGGCCTCCGGCAGGGGAATCACTCGCCCCGCTTGGAGCACAGTTTAGGGGGCGTGGTCGGGGTGGCACCGCATCCAAAAAGGAGGAGCGTGAGGACAGAAACGATCGATTCGCACAGAAATGACGGCTCACCGCGCAGCGAGACGTTCGTGAAGTAATAGCCTAAGTTGTGTGTATGTGTTTGGGTGTGTGTGAGGGTCTTGTAAGAGGCATGTGGATCAATTAGAAGATTAGCAACTATACAGGTCCAAAACTAAAAGCAAGTGTGGAGTTAAGCAGAAATCATGTATTCAAAATCTACTACAATATATCACTTTATTTTTGGAAATGCAAATTTCACAGTTCTTATGAGCTCAAATACCTGAAGGGGGGGAGCTATGTTCTTACTGCTGAGAGGTGGTGTCCAGCATGCCATCTATGTACTGATGACTGGCTGTGGAGTATTATTGCCAAGGAGAAATATAATTGCATGGCTAACACATTACAGCACAGTCCAGAAATAAGCTGGCATTTACTGAACACACAAAGGCACTTTATTACAGAGAATGAGGAACCAGATTAAATCCTGGTTCCTTTGTTCCTGCCTCTATATAGGACCTTGGAAACTGAAAAGGTAAAGATCCACCCCTCCAAATGTACTTTTGATGGACAAGGACAATCAAATTAAAATGGTGCTTGTGTTTGAATTATACAGTAATATTTATTCAGAACCCTAAGTTACAATACTGTGCCTCCATGCAAAGGCCAAAACTCTGTACTGTACTTTGAGTAGTTGGGGAGGGACTTGGTTTTTTATTGCTATGCAAAATTGTAAGTGCGGGATCCATGTTCTTGTCACTCTGTTTCTCTTATATAAATTAACAAATGGAGGCTGTTTACCTTATTTCAGGTAATTCTCTTATACTGTTTTTTGAATCGCTGAATCATCAGGTGATCACCACCCACTCCAGCAAAGTTTGCACAGTCTGCTTTCCTATACCCACAAGCTAAAGTTTTTCTCACTGTGGGACTCACGCCATACCTGTTAGTCATTCAGCCATTAAAGGCCAAGCAGCATTGCTCCCTCCTGAGAGGGGCTCACCCATACAGGGGAAAAGAAGGACGCTGTTTCACTCTTTCTATATAGTACCTGACATTAAGATCCTTTAAGGAAATGACTGTTTTCTGAATCTGCACCTATGATGTCTAAAATGCCAGGAGGTTACAATGCCCTTGTCCCCCATAGCAACATTTCCTTGGGACACCATTACAACCCCCATTTCTGTGTTGTATTACTCCGGGCGGTTTACTGTAATACAATCTGTGCTGAATCAGACCAAATACTTTTCTAGTTCAGCATTTAGTTCATGTGCTGGTCAGTCAGTTACCTTAAGGAACCTCACAAACGAGATGATTGATACCACATCTTCTTCCTTTTTGGACAGCTTCCCTCAAGAAGCTCACCTGGTTATATATGCGGTACCAGACTGATATTCCTCACCCAGGTCCATTAAAATTACTTACGTTTACCTTTTAAGCCTAACCCTCTCAGTTTAAAATTCTGTATTTTTAAATTCTTTGATTTCAACAGATTTTGTCATTTTGATGTAACATTTTAATGTTATATTTGTTTGTGTGAAATACTCAGAGAATGTCTGTTATGCATAGACCATAAAACATAATAATCCAATAAAGGATAAAAATGTTATAAAGTATTTTTAAACATTCATCATTTCACCAGTTGCTAAGATATTCCCTGGACCAATCTAATCAGTTTAGTACAGAATAACAAATATATTCCAGAAGCCATTTGTCCTACCACTTTAAACTCATCTTAAACACTCTCTATGTTAAGTGAGAATCAGGAGTTTCTTTTTTTCTTCATGATAACTCATTCATCGATGTACCACTCTTGAACTGGAAGAGCTACACAGCACAGACCGATGAAGCTGTTTGGATGAACAGCGAAACGTTTCTATCTCTCAAAAAAGAAGTCCAGTAGCCATGACTCAACTCCCAGTTAAACGAACCTGGATGACTGAGAATCTTCACAGACATACACAGCACATCTTGCATTATCTCTCTGGCTTAATTAAATGTTCATGGGATAGATCTGGTGTTTACATTCTTGGAGTGTGCTCCTACTACTGACTGCTCCATTTATAAACTGACTGGACACAGTCCAATCATCTCCAGTTAATGTACCTGCCACTCATTGAAAGCAAACACTCCTGGGAGGTTTACTGTATGAGTCCTGCTGTTTGCTGCAGTTATTAACTTCTATGTCTCTGAAACTGAATTATTTATATTCATTAGACATCTGCATACACCTTTTTGGGCCATTATCTTTCAGCAGAATGTAAGAAGTCATGCCTTTTCACAAGTATCTTCGCTGCAAATGCCAAGAGAAGTTGCAGTTATGTAGAAATATACAACCCAGTCCCTGAACAACTGATTTAAGGTCACATTGTAGGCAGGGAGCTGCATTGTCCCTCATTTTCAGCTTCTTTGATAAATTATAAACCAACGCCTGAATGGGGTTCCCACTCAGAGCTTGAAAATGTTGATTTTGGGGAGTATGAAAGAAAGAAATAAAATAGCCCATGTGGTCCTTCTGCTCAAGCCCAAGGCATAGGTGGGTGATACTTTTATTAAATCAGTAAACTCTTACAAATAGAAGCTAGTTTCCGAGTCCTATATTACCCTTAATAACAAGAAACATAAACCTTTGTTTCTTTAAATCATGGCCAAATGTGTACTCTTTTATTTAAAGATTTGTAACACCAAGTCATATGAAATGTCTTGCAGTAGTCAAACACTGGGCTTCTGTCTGGATTTTTCTTTGCTTTTGCTTTTTTGCTTTCTTTGTTTTCCAAGCTACAATGTCCAGGATACCAAGCATAGAACACATCAGAGCTTTTGGAAGTCTGGCATTTACTTATACACTATATCAAAACAGAAAATTGAATTTTAGAAATGAAGAGACTGTTTTCCTTGGCTGTGTTTTACCTGGCAGCAAAGGGTATAAAAGTGATGAATACAAAGACAGGTGGAGGTAGTGTAAGACATGAGGCTTTGTTTGTCTGTTGATAAACAAAAGGAAGTTGGCAAAAGACAAACAGCATACCAATATGCTGGGCCTCTTCTAGATCAGTGGTTCTCTATCTTGAGGTCCCAAGGTGTTCTTGGACTAAACCTCCCAGAAGCCTTCACCATTAGCTGTGCTGTCCAGGATTTGAGTAGTGCAAGAACATCTGGAGAGCCACATTTGAGAGCCACTGCCCTTCATGAAGATGTGTCATCTCCTCCACAACCTGAATGAATTAATTCTTTTAGACAAGGCACCACTGTACTTTATTTTATTCATGCAGTTAATAGGATAGCAAAACAAAAGATAATTTGGTAAATGCCAAGCCATAACTGGACATGAATTGAGGAATAAATTCTGGGCAGGCCCCAAACCTGTCCTCAATTTACATTTGGACTAATGTTCTGTCAAGTTTTTTGAAATAATGCTTTGGTGTAAAAGTTGCCATTTGTATGTATGTATGCAGAGATTATAGGAGAAATCTTCCAGCTGCCCTCTCCACACACTTTTTCATTTGGTCACAAATAATTTGAGTTGATCTGTGGTAAGGTGTGAATCGAGTGACTAATTTATTGCATGGCATACTTTGGATGAAATATTAATTGGCTGGGCTTGCATGTGTGAAATTTAAATAAACCCAAGTACAGTAATCATTTCAAAATGTATCTAGATAAAAATTAAATTAGTACATACATATTTTAGCAAAACTTGCATCCTTTTGGCCTGTGTGCAGAATCTTTTAAGGGACCTTCCAATATGCCTGTCTTCTGTAAATTATTCCTTATTTGCCTTCTCTCGGCAAATTTAGTTTTGAGAACACACATTTGATGTGATAATGTGGTATTTTCTGCCCTGAGCCTTTCAACTTGGAGTAAGGAAACCTCTTTATAAACATGCCCTCAGAATCTATTTAGCAAGTTAAACTTATATTATTAAGTTGGAGGTGGGGAAAAATCATGATGGATACCATGAAAACAGCCGTAGGTTAATTGCCATAGGACTTTGTACAGTAATATAATTACAATAAACTTTAGTTAATGTTGTCACTTCCAATTGCTCCTTTGTCCTAGATTGTATGGAAGAGTCCAGATTCTCGAGTAAAAAATATACAGCTGACAGACTCAGTTTTACCAGGCTACGTCACTGAAGGTCATAAAATGTACACGTTGATGCTACAGCCTGTAGTGCTTACAACTTAATTTTCTTCTGATTGCCTAATACTCCATCTTATACAACATCCAGGAAATAAGTTTTTAATTTGCAGGTAATGTATTGAGAGCATATAAACTTCATTGGCTGATTTACCGCTTCATGAGGAGAATGGACATGGTTCCATCTCATCTTTTATCTGAGTCAATGTGGCCAATAAAAACAGAAATTCCAATATGGCCAGTTAGCGTAGCTTGAAAGCATCTCATCTCATCATTAGTGCCATCATGTCATCCAACTTGAGTTTTCTGGGAATTTCATGATGTGCGGCCAGGTTGAAGGAGGCTCTGGTATAATTTTGGGACACTACTAACGTGCAACATGAGCCCCATTCAGAAAATGTTTGGCAAGATAAATCCTTAGCTGGGCTTGATATTTTTTTATTGCTGCTGTTGTGACATTTTGGCTCACAAATCCTGTTATTCCATCAGAAGCAACATGGTCCCTTCAGAACCATGCATTTAAAAATAATTCTTTGTTATTAATCCCAATGTGATTAGTAATATGCTCCTTTTTGCAACTCGTGTTTGTTGGTTTGAGGTCCCCTTGTCTTATTCCTCACCAGGTTCTGAAATATCGGGTTCATTCTTTCTGGAAGACTTTTCCAATAGGAACAGGACACCAAGGGTTAAAGATATGCAACTAGAATACTAGATATTGCTTATAAAGAGCACATCTCGGATGAGCTCAAATAGCAGAAACATCACACCCAATAAATGGGTAGAGTAAATAGCTTGCATAAATAGCCCTAGAATAATCCTAAAATCCTGAATTTCTGTAAAAAAAAAAAAGTAACAATATAGTAGGGGTAGTAACATCATTTAATCAAGAGGTTTTCTTTCAGCCGGAGATCTAATCTTGCCTGGTGGTACCTTAAAAGCAATAGGAGTGCCAATCTCTATTCACACCCTTTTTTCAAACCATTACCACTTCAAGGAAGATATTCCACAAGATTAAATGCCTACTATTTTTTTTAAATTAAAGGGCAGGTATGTGGTAAAACAATGGCAATGAGCTCTTATTATATGGGGGTAGGAGAGGCCAGCTGAACTTTTTGGCAAATATATTGGACAAAGCAATAGTCTTTGAGATAGAGGGAAATCATGAGCACCAACACAAACGATGTATGTAGAGCAGTTTATGTCCATCTCTTGATGTATGTGATTGTCCCTTACAATGTAGCTACTGCATGGTTATACATCCTCTCAGGCCTTGCTCTTACATGCTACCACACTGAGAGGAAAAATACCTCTTCTAGAGACTGATTCTTCTTGGTCATTCCCTGTGGAATTGACTCCCGTTAGATATCCGCCAGGCCCCCCCCCCATTTTCAAGAGAATATTAAAGGCCTATCTGTTTAAAGAAGCATTTCAATACATCACCCCCCTGGATAAGTTATAAATGTGAATCTGCTTGTTCTGCCATCATTTAAGTTTTATTTAGGTTTCAGGTCTTGGATTTAATTCTTATTGGTGTCGGTAAAGTGTGTTGATTGTGTGGTGTTACGTCTGAGATGGCTGATTTTTTAAAAAAAATACTGTTAACTGCCCAAAGAAGTGCTTGTCACTAAGTCAGGCCATGTATAAGTATTCAAAAATAAAATTATAGCAATAAATAAAATTATAGCAATTTGACACCAGTTTAACTGCCATGGTTCCATCTGGGATGCATAGTTTGGTGAGGTCATTTTTGGTTAGACACCTTTAGTGCCCTGTCCTGCACTGTAGCACTAGAGCTCAACTACTAAATCTCAGGACTCCATAGTTAAAGTGATGTCTAACTGTGCAATACAGATGTATTTTTAGACACAATTTTCCTATCCTGTCTAATTCTTTAATGCCTTGGGGAAACTGATTAGAGATAATGATTTAATAGGAGCAAGGAGAGACATGAACCCAAAATCCAAGGAGTTATTTTTCATCTGGGTTTAAAACATTCTCATATGGATCAAATTATAACCCCAGTATCTATAGGAGGTCAAAATAATTTCATTAATAGATATTTTGCTGCCTCAAATAGTGCAAAGTGTACATTTGAATAATACTTTAATTACAATTGAAAGGGCTCTTCCTTTGCTTTTGCATACATCTCAGCAGAAACCAGGTTAGACGTATGTCAGGAACCAGAGATTGTGGCCCTAGTTGCTAACAAGAATGGAGACACTGTAGGTCAGGGTCAAAGAAAAATTATCAACACCAAAATTCACAAGATCAAGGGCTGAAAATGTATGGTCATGCAGATGTTGTGGGATGGCAAGTCCTCTCTTTCATCATCTTTTGCTATCTTCTTCAACTGCCATGTCCTTGTAGAACACTGACAATTAGTAGGATGCTATGGTTTTTATCCAAAGGTATTCTAAATAGAGAAGCTGTGCTCACTGCGGCCCACTGGCTTAAATTCTTAAACCAGAATATTCTTCTACGCCCCAGGTCAGACTTCCCATCTATTTTTCCTTGAAGGATATTGTGCAGCATATGGTATTTGCTATTGCACATTATGTGACCAAAATATTGTAATTTTCTTCTCTTTATGGTATTGAGGATTTCTAGCTTTTTTATTAATACACTGGTATATGGCCACATTAATGTCTCTGGCTGTCCAAGCTATCTTCAGAATTTATCTGTACTTCCACATCTCAAATGCTTCCAGACTCCTACATAATGCTTCCAGACTCCTACATAAATTTCGACACTATAAAGAAGTATACTAAAATACATAAGATCAAAGTATTTGGGTATGAAGTCTGATAGGTAAGTCTCACCTTGTCAAGACTTTCCTCATTTTCTGGAATGAATTTCTAGTTTGTTCAATTCTGCAATGAATTTCACATGAAATACTGTATCTCAGTTATCCTTGATATAGCATCCCAAGTATTTAAAATATGATATTCTCTCAGTTATATCACTGCCAATCTTGACAAGGTTCTGTGTACCATTTTGTTATATTTACTGATAACCGTCCATTTTTGTCTTCTTCACATTAAGTTGCAATCGCAACCCAATGGCATTGCTTTCTGCAGCAACAGGATCCAATCATCCTTGCAAATCTGCCAGACTAGTTGTAAGCAGGACAGTGTCATCAGCATATCTAATGTTATTAACAAGAAGTCCATTCACCTTCACACCTTGGTTCTTTCCTTCAAGAGCATCCTGAAAAACTCTTTCTGAATAGATATTAAAAAGTAGAGGTGAGAGAATACAACCTTGACAAACACCTTTTGTAATTGACACCTCTTCTGATATTTGATCATCTAGCACACTGATCCCAATACAAATTCCCAATCAATCTGATATCACGATTGTCCAGACCCAGTTCTTTAAGAATATTAATAAATATATCATATTGAGAGTCAAATGCTTTTTATTAATAAATGAATCAAACAAAAACAAAAACATAACAAATCGGCTATGCTAGGGTTAAAAAGATTTGTCACTACCCACTGATGGTTTCTAAGGTCCCATTGCTCAGCTGGAAAAGGAAACTACATTCTTTTCTGCCTTAGAAGATAAAGTGATCAGCATGAGTTGGCAAAATTAATCCAGGATCTATAGGTACTTTTCTGAAAATCCTCTCCCCACACAGTTCGGTGTCCCATTATGTGAGGCAGCTGTACAGAGATTCCAGCAGAGCCAATACTTTACCAAAGAGGTCCCTTGGGTCTCCAGATTTTATTGCATTACAATTCCCAGAAATCCTGGCCAGCACAGCTGGTGGTGGAGGCTTCTGGGAGCTTTGGTCCAAGAACATTTGGGGAGCCTCTTCCAGCTTCTCTATCAGTCCATCTGTTCTAGGCATAGGATAGGCATCGAACTGGGACACCTGGTTTAATTTATGGAAATCAATGCAGAATCGGGAGCTCCCATCAGGTTTAGGCATTACCGTAACACTGAGTGGGCTCTCAGTTCTCACCGAGTCTCTTGGCAACAGACTTGCCACTTGAAGTATTCACAAGCCTGTCTCAGTTGCTCGCACCATGCCATCTGCCCCCAAAAGGGCGCCTCCACCATCTTTTTCTTCCTCCACTCCTGCTCTGCCACCTCTTGTGGGAGTCTGAATGTGACCCATTCGCCAGGCCAGGAGTCTTCCTTCACCACATCTACCAATTCCTCCTCTCCCCCTCTTTCCCCGATGCCAACCCAGCCTTCCAGAATCAATTCACCTCTTTTAGTTCTCCTTTCCCTCTCTCCCTCATTTTTACCTTCTAATCCCCCCCCTCATTCCCCTGTTCTCCCAGGTTACCCCCTGGCATTGGAATAATGGACTTTCCCAATGAGTCCTGGTTGTGGCTGCTTGGAGGTTCTTGGGAAGAAGGGGGAGCACTCTCCTCATAGATACCTGTAGATGTTTGTAATAAAAAAAATCCAAGTGCATATATTAAAAATAATGGTCTAAAACTAACCTGATGTCCCGTTTCAGATTGCAATATTTCAGTAAATAAAAGTGATCCATGTCTAGAACACTGTAGATCCAATCACCATTCTTTTTCATTGAAGGATAGGTGACAATTAAAGAAAATCAATAAAGGGAATACATTTAGGATGAGGCAGTTTCTCCCATGCAGAGTGCATGGCGCATCTGCGAATCCCTATAAAGGTGGGCTGCCTCCCTGATAAAAATGAAAGCAGACAGAGGAGCCTTTACACTTCACATGTCACTTTGCATTGCCTAATGAGTGCTTGGAACGTTTGGAGGCAAGGTGCGCTGTTCATGCAGAGCACTGCTCCAGGAAAACTGCCATGGTGGCCTCTCATAAATGTAGGCCATGCTTAGATAATGCAGGTGGGCAGGGCAGACCCAGGGCTCAGCCTTCCTGTGGGGCTTGCTTATTTCTTTTTGTTTAATACAGGTCTCTCTTGCTCTCAACCTCCCTCTCTTTCTAGGAGAGTCATCCCTACTTACAGTCAGATTCTTCACACGAAAGGATTTTCTGTCAGGAAATCATCTGAGAGAAGCTGAATTCTCAGATTCATGCTGAGAGAGCCAGCGTGGCATAGTGGCAACAGTGCACTGAGGTGGGACTGAACAAATCTAGGTTGAAGTCCATCCGAGCCATCACAAAGTCATTAGCTAACCTTGGAAGAGTTACTGTCTCTAAGGGATCTATCACACATCCTTTAAAATGCTGATTAAAATTCAAGATAAAGCGTTTTCAAAAATCTTGTCCCCACGGCCACTGGGCTTTAAAAATAAAACCCAGGTTATACCCCCTTTAGCGAGAAATTGAGAATTTTTTGCTCCAGTAAAAAATGCGAGCCAGAAACCCGTGGGAGCTTGTATATGATCTGGTTTTCTGCTCCCCCCACTAGTGCTGACCAGCTCCTTCTGGGGCTGGTCGGTGCATTTTTTTAAAAAAAATTCCCCTCCCCCAGTGCTGAGCAGCTGGCCTTGGGTTGTCAGCACTGGTTTATTTTTATTTTTTTAATTTTATTTTTAAAAATTCCCTAGCGCCGACCGGCTCCTCCTGGGGCTTGTCAGCTTTTTAAAAAACAAATAAATAAATAAATTTCCCCCTCCCCGCCTCAGCACTGAGCAGCTGGGCTTCAGGCTGTCAGCACTGTTTTATTTATTTATTTATTTATTTACTTACTTACTTACTTACTTACTTACTTACTTACTTACTTACTTACTTACTTACTTACTTACTTACTTACTTACTAGCACTGACCAGCTCGTCCTGGGGCTGGTTAGCGCTTTTCTAATTTAATTTTTTTTTAAAAATATATTCCCCCCTAGCGTTGACCAGCTGGCCTTCCTGGTGTGAGCACTTTAAAAAATAAATAAAAAATTCCTAGCGCCACCTGCTGGCCCTGGGGCTGGTTGGCGCTTAAAAAAAAATCCTTGTATTTGGGATGGGAGATCTCACATCTTCCAGTTATGTGACCAAGAAAGAAGAAAAGCCAAACTTTCACAATACTGTATCGGGATCCTCCCCCAGGTGAGATAGCGGCCATTAGTCTGATTTACTACACAGGATTAAGTAAGTGGGAGGAGGACTAGGTATGTTGCTTTGGGTTTACTAGAAGTAAGATGGGATACAAGTATAATTAACAAATGTATACAAACATGTTGTGCAAGGCTCTCCTGATTCAGTTTCAAACTGGGTTTAGCAAGCCAGGTGTAGACCTGATATAGTTTTAGCTTTTTAAAACCAGATCTGAACTTATTCCAACTGGATCCAAATCAAATTTCAGAAATCTGAAACTTCAAACCATTGATTTGGACCAGGAAATTAAAATGTCCATAACTGTTTATCTTCTCATGGCTAGGTCCCACATTTTGAGGCAGTAGCCCCCTCAAGCAGGATTATTTTTGCCAAATTCCAGGCAAATATATCCTAAGTTTTGTGTCCTTTATATTTTCAACATTTTCCCTATAAGAGGCTATAACTTTTCATTTTTTCACACAGGAACATATAATGTGAGACATTGTAAACCATTCTGAGTTTATAATTATTGTCTAGTTGCATACAAACAATTCACAGTGGTTTCGTGCTATCCATCTTTAACATTGCTTTAACGGGCTTAGAGATTGCTGACGTGTACTGATTTCTGCATAATATTTTTATGTGTAGAACTTCTGCACTCAGACATAATCTGTAAAGGCAAAATAAATACACTAATCACCACTGAATGAAATAAAAAACCAAGCATAATTTTGCAAAGGATCATGGGCCACAGATACCTCCCATGGCTGTTGGGATCTCAGTAGATACTCTGAAAATCAAATTCCTTCCATAGTAAGTGCAAGCTGAAAAGGGAGTTGTTTTTAAGTCTCTGTTTTCTTGTGTGTCAATTTACTTTTCTGCTCACCCATTTCTTGGTTTTCCTTAACTGTGGCTAAATACATCAACCTCCATCCTAGGAAGGAGCTCACTGACAGAACAGTGAGTAAACCTACCAGGTAGTCTGAAGTTCTGTGGTAATGAGTCAGAGTCAATATGTACCTGAGGTTTATTGAAATCTCATCTGGAAGATTTTAAGAACAGAAGTGGGTTGGTGGAAGTTATCCCCCCCCCCGGTGGGTCTGTTTGGTTGGTTACTAGTATTTGTGCAGTATAGAAAGCAGTTTACAAAAGTCTGTAATTTCAACCAATTTCTTTCTCAGAATTAGTTATTTGGTTTAAATGCCAGTTAATGGGAAAGAGATGGAATCCAAAGAACTTAAAGATCTTCTCCTCTGTGAATCTCTGTAGTTTTACCTGAAATTCAAAAGTATACTCAAAAACTATGCCTTCTACCAATTTTGGTGCATCATACAGTGGCATCCCTACCTAGATGATTGGTCCTTAGGAACATTAATTTACACACTTGTAGTTTCAAAGAGTGACTACTGCAACGCACTCTATGTGGGTCTCCCCTTGAAGCTAACACGGAAGGTTCAGGGGGTCCATAATGCAACAGCCATTAGACATGGGCACGACTTGGCAAAATCCTCATTTCCGTTTCCGTTCGTCATTTCCGTTACCTAACGAGGAACGGTAACGACAATTACTCCGCTCCAGCTCGAACCCGACCCGATAAAGATAAATTGGGTCTGATTTGTTGTTGTCGTTCATGGCATCGCGGCGATCGCGCGATGCCAGCAAGCAGCACAGAAAATTAAAAAAAAAAACGATTCCTGGCCATAAAAGCAGGCGAAAATATGCCTGCCTCAGTGAGGGCACCTACCAGAGAGGGGTAGTTTCTGGGGGGGGGTCCCCGGCCTTCCCCCCCTCCTGTCCTGGGCTGCTGGTACCAGGCTGGGGGGGTCATCCTCGTCGTCTCCATTTGCCATGCGGTGGGGGGGATCCAAAATGGCGACCACAATATTTATTTTTAAATCGTGGTCCAAAAACCCACCAAAGCACCACAGAAACATTTGAAAATTAGGTATTTTAACTGCCAGAATTTTTATAGTAGCAGCAGTGGGTTTTTCTTGCAATAAAACGTCTCCATTGATTTTATTTTATTTTATTTTTATTTTTATTTTTATTTTTTTACACCTGCGCATGCGCAATGATGGGCTGGCCATGGGATGGGACCATGCAAATTTTTGGACCCATTCCACCAATCGCATGGCCAGGTTTTGACTGAGACTTCTGGGTGTGCCAGAGAGGGCATTAAAAGCCCACAAACCCTAACCCTAACCCTAACCCAACCCTAACCCATACGCCAGTACGCTGTCCTTCTTAGTGGGTCAGAGGCACCCAGAGGTGCAGCCCACTAACCCACCCTATCCTTAACCGTAACCCTAAGCCTAGCCCTTACCCTAACCCCAACCCTAACCCAGATCCGTATGCAAGTACACTTTCCTTCTTAGTGGGTCCCAGGCACCCAGAGAGGTGCCTCCCACAGCCCACTATCCCCTACCCCTAACCCATTCCCTAACCTGTACGTCAGTACGCTAGTACGCTCCCCTTCTTAGTGAGTCAAAGTGAGGCCCCCAGAGAGGTGCCTCGCAGAGCCCACTATCCCCTATCCCATTCCCTAACCTGTACGGCAGTACGCTACTATGCTTCCCTTCTTACTGAGTCAGAGGCACCCAGAGAGGTGCCTCTGCCACCCCACCCTAACATAATGTAATCTATGTTATGCGGCGGCTCCGCGAAACGCTTCCCTTCCCTTCCCTTCTTAGTGGGTCAGACGTCAGAGAGGCACCCAGAGAGGTGCCTCCCAGAGCCCACTTACCCCAACCCCAACCCCAACCCCAACCCCAACACAAACGACAAACGACAAATGGAAACGACAAGATTTTGAAAATTTCCTCGACAAACGGAAACGAGCCGAAACGGACCCGTCCCGACAAACAACAACTCGAAACGTCATTTTTCCTGGTCGTGCCCATCTCTAACACGTCATTTTTCCTGGTTGTGCCCATCTCTAACAGCCATATTCGTGGCTGGTATGTTGAAGTTTGATTGTATTGCCCCAATTCTGGCTCATCTGCACCCATTACCAATCCACTTCCGGGTCAGGTTCAAGATCCTGCTTCTAACATGTAAAGCCCTAAACATTTTCAGACATTGCTACATGTCTCAGCATCTGCCAGGTTTGCCTGCACATCTGACCTGGTCCTCACAGCCTTCACGCCTATGAGTGTCAACTCACAGGGAAGACCAGAAAATGGCAAACAGAAATTGGGTTGTCTCTGTAGCAGCACCATCTCTATGGAGTGCTTTTCCATAGAAATATGGCAGGCACCCTCCTTCTACATATTCAGAAAGCCCCTTAAAGAAGAACTGTTCAGATAAGCCTTTGGGGTAAATCTCCCCAAACAGCTGGGAAAATGGAGAAAACAGGAGAGGACTAATGCAGTGTTGCAGTATGTTCTGGACCCACCTGTTTTGGGTCATGATTTATGTCTGGGATAGTCATATATAATGTACAGTATGTTTAATTTGTTGTACACCATCCAATGTAGCAGTTTGCCAGATGGGCTGTATCTAAATTGAATGAATGAATGAATGAATGAATGAATGAATGTGTCTCTGCAACAGATAAAAGACTGTTGGAAGAAGAACAATGTACTTAATTTGAATTATTCTTTAGTTGTTTGGATATTACTGTATATCTTTCCCATACAGCCAGACTTTTTAGAAATAATGGAAGATTATTTTGCAGTGTGGGGATGTTAGATGTCAAAACTTGCAGTGCAGTTCCTGAAAAGCAAGCCCAGATCTTGGAAACAACAAGTTACAAATAATGGCTACCCATAATAGGTTGTAGATTTTTTTTTCAAATATAAGAGCTTAATGAACCTACATTTCAATATTAGCAAGTGGAAATGAAGATACTTGGGGTGTATAATTGAGTAGTGTTTTCTGATAATTTTAAAAGTGCACTTTAGAGTTTTCGAGTGCTTTTACCAATTCTTAAATGTGCTTTTTAAAAGCAACATTAAAAGAACAGTTTAAAAATGGGGTAATATTATGATGTAGATTATGCAATTTCTTGTCAGTGCAATAAATATCAAGAAATTATTTAACCACTGTAAAAAGTATGCATCTCTTTGAAAACTAATGCTCCATGATCTGATTTCAGGCCTGAAACCTGAGTTCAGTGTGTCCAGTGCAGCCTCACCTGAAGTCTGGTACTGGATGTGGTACTATTGAGGTATGAGGAAGCAGTGGTCTAGCTGTAAACTTGGAGTGGCAGGTACTCATCATGACAGTCCTCAGAGTCACCTCTCTCCAAGAAAATCCAAAAATGCTGGCAGCTGAATCAGTCCATATCAGCAAATGAAGAGTAGGTCTTTTGTAAATTTATCAGCTTTGAATTGCCATTCAATACTCCACCCACCCCCATCCTCAAATATTTTGGCTTAAAACATTAATAGCTTGCAACAATACTATACTCTTCCTGGGAAAATCCAATTAACTATTTCTTTCTAAAGTCTACATGGAGCGATACAGATGGAGTCCAATCAATCAGTCAATCAGTCTTTTGAGTATGTATTCTTGAAGGCTTTCACAGCCGGGATCTGATAGTTGGTTTGAGTTTTTTGGGCTATTGGCTGTGTTCTGGAAGTTTTTCTTCCTGACTCTGTGGCCGGCATCTTCAGAGGGCAAGGAGCTCAGGGAACAAGGAGTTTACCTCTGTGCTCTGGGGTATAGAGTGAGTGAGACTGGGGTTCTTAAAGTTGTGGGAAAGAGGAAGCTTGTCCTATGCAGGACAATAGGTGTTAGTCACTGTATTGTGATGGCCGGATTAAGAAATTTCAATGTAATGGGGTAGCAATGAATGAATATATAGTTGATGGGTGTCATTAGTTGTTCTATTGTGTGAACTGATCACCTTTGCTTGTAGCTGGATAGGAATCATTGAGCTTTGACTTTTTTGCACTCTGCTTGCAGCCTTTTGTACAAGCCAGGCTTTGTACTTTTATGTGAATATTGATGCCACATACTTGATGTAAAATATTATTTTAAACAGTTTTTATTCTCAAGAAACAGCTGATAAGTGGCAATGGATGAATCTATCATACATAATTACATAGACTTTGTGTTTATAACCACTTATAACTTGTTTTTATATCTCTCCTTGTGTAATTGCATTGACACTATGTTTTTAATGTTAATTTCCATCCCTCATAACTTTTGGATGGTTTATTGTGCATGATTACATGGAATTTTTACTCTCTCTTTAACTGCTCGCATTCTCCTGTAGCTTCAATGTTGTCTTTTAATATTGTCCCTCATTACTTTAAGCCACCTTGGGTCCTTTTCCAAGGAGAAAGGTGGGGTAAAAAAATACTCAAATTAAATACAGTCGAGGTAATAGGAAAACAGTTGTGGGTGGCAGATGATCTCCTAGTCCCTGCTAATCAGAAAATCCCAGGGTTTTGATACTGCAGAGCCCTCGTTCCATTACAGCATTGTGAAGGATCCACTAGTTGACACTTGAGAGGGGGGTCAGAATGCTTTGAACCTGACAGTAAAATGTCAAGGTTGCTGCGCCATATCATCTATCAACTTTACACAGACCAGAGCTAAATGTTAGGAAAGCAAATGCCATGTCAAAGCTAATTAAGAGAAATCTGACTTGGCACTTGGCAGTATATTCCTACATATACTAATTCTCAGGAATTAGTATATGTAGGAATATATGGTGAAAAACAGAACCCCAGATGGCTGTGGAGGAGGAGGGGAAGGGATCCCCACAGTGGCCATTTTGATCCAGCAGAATGTTGGGTTGTGTGAAACAGGAGAGACGATGGGGTGAAGAAGGATTAAAAAGGATGTGTAGATCCAGACCGCATTTCCACTGGGCAAAGTGCAAGAGAAACAGAGCTATTGCTGCCAAATTCCACTATTCAGTGTACACAAAAAGGAGGTATTTGGGAAATGCTGCATTTCCATTCAATGCAAATAAATTCTTCTTCCACAATATTGTTTCTCAAGCTTTTTATCATAATGACTCTCCAGTGAGAGAGACCAGATATAGGTACATACGGATTCTCTAGATCCTGATAAAATTTGTTTTCCTATTTCAAGTTCGATGATGGCAATGAGTATTGTTTTCTGTCTGACTTGTAATACCATGCATTTGCTAATGGATTCTCAGGATATTTAAAAGAAGCTGCTTAAGACAAGGTGCTTGTCCTGATGCTGCATGAATCAGGGTGCCCCAGAGACAACTATAGTTATTCAGTCCTCAATTTATTAAACAGACCACTCATTTCAAGCAGAGATTACATGAGCTCAAGCAGGGAAAGATTTACAGCATTCTTGACACACCAAACGTCCACTATGAAGTCATCATGCTATAACGCTGAAGTCAGAGGCAGAATACTAGATGCCTGGAATTAAGGGCTGGAAAGGAATGGAAGAGATGTAGAAAACAGAGATTAAACTAGAAAGGAAGACAGAAGCACTCAAGTGGCAATCTGATCTGGGCAGAGAAGCAGAATAATCAGACCTCGAGGAAATTGTATTTCTATTGCATACTAAGCAAGTGATTCAAACTGGCATTGGATCCTAGCTAATTCAGCCAGGTTAATGTATCTGCTGGGCCATTTAGTTGCAAATATTACCATTACAATCAATAACATGATTCCAAGTAAGTGGTTTAACAATGGTCTCTTCTGTGACCAGATCATCTTTGGAGCACTCCTGTGATTTAATGGGCTGACTCTTTTAAATTGTTCCACGGATGAATTTCATCAGAAAGTAGTTACTATCAGTTGGAGTTGTCTGAAACCCAGCTCTAGAGGGTTTCCCCACCCTTCTGGAGCAGTTTTTTATTTTGGTGTGTGCACGAGGGTGCAGTGGAAACTGATTGGCTGCTGCTCCCCATTCTTTTGGATTCTGCCTTCTTGCCAGCGCAAGCACTGACCCATAACTGGACAGGTTCTGATATGACAGGTTCTAAGCAAACCAGAATATGGGCGGCCAGAACCTAAATTGTGGAAAGCAAACCCAATTGTCTACTCAATACAGCTGTCTGCATGGTCACACCTGGGTTTCGATCCTGATCTTTTGAAGGTCCAGCTTTTCCTCTTCGTCCCATCACGTGATTGAATAAGTGGGACAGGAGTCCATATGTCAAAAGCTTTTATTTTATTTTAAAGTGCAGTTCAGCCCCCTTGGCCAGCAGGTGGTGCTAGCATTTGAAAAAACACGGACCACTTGCCTGGAGGAAAGGAAAACTTGTAGGACCGGATAGAACTTCCTGTTTCTCGGAAGGTGAAAAGCAATTAAAAAAACATAGCCCATCGGCCCCAGGAACAGCCGGTCGGTGCTATGAAAAAAGAAAGAAAAAGAAACCCGGATCATCTGCGTGGTCCCACAGCGTCTGCCTCCTTAAAAGCTGGGTTTTCAAAGCAAGGCAAAAATTTCCCTACCTCTTCGGTGAGTCACAGAAACCTCACTTCAAGGGGCATTACCGGGTTTTCTTTTTTCTTTTTTTCCAAAAAGCCCGGTGGCTGTGGGGACCGCATTTTTAGACACAGGTTATCTGGTAATTTAAACTGCTTTTAAAGGGACGTGGGACCGGGGCCCATATGCCCTTCCCTATCCAAATCATGTTAGCAATAGCCATAGATAACGGCAGAATGCCATACTAAGTGGAGACGGCTCCCCTGAGGCTCTTCTGGACATCAGATTTTTCCTTTAGGACATAGGTGACAATATGTGCATATGGGAAGACAATTAAATTTACTAGTAACAAGCTGCATATCAGTGAATAAGCATTATTGCATAGAGGCAAAAGCCTCACAAACCTTACTTTCATCCATTCATGCCACTGATCTGTACTGTACGTAAAAAACAGTCACAATTAAAAATCCATAAAATTCAATACAAAGCATTAACAAAAATCACTTTAAAATGTCCATATAATTTCCTGGCTGCTGAGACAAGTAATCGTGCCATGGAAGTATGATCACATTGGGTATCTCTGAGTAAGTCTGCCATGATGCCTTCAGATATTTTATTTAAGCAGCAGTTGATAACTCTAAAACAGCAGTTGATAAATATTTTTATTGTATAGTGGGTAGGGCAATAAATATACAGTTATATCTGCATAATTAACATGTGCAATGTATAGTACAGTAATTGCATTTTACCAACTTAGGCTAATTGCCCAGATCCGCCCCTAGGGCTCCCTGAGGATGGTCGTGCAAGCGCTGGTCATCTCAAGGATAGACTGTTGTAACACTCTCTACATGGGGCTTCCCTTGACCCTTGTTCAGCAATTGCAGCGGGTGCAGAATGCTGCAGCCAGATTTGTGGTTGGTGCAGGCCAATATGACCACATCACCCCCATTCTGGCTCGCTTGCATTGGTTACCCGTTGCTTCCCAGATAAGGTTTCAAGGTATTGGTTTTGATTTATAAAACTCTCCATGGCTTGAGACCAGAATATCTGACAGAACGTATCATCCTAAGGTCAATGTCAGCCCGGCCCACCAGAGCATCACAGTCCCTTGAGCTCTGGGTTGCCACCCCCCCTCCCGGAGGCATGTAAAATGTCTACCCGGAATCACGCTTTCTCTGTGGTAGGTCCCACACTGTGGAATGACCTTCTGAGTGAAATCAGGACTGCAGAGTCCCTCCTGACTTTTAATTACAAAAATAGGTTGCAGGCGATACCTTCATAGGCCACTATTAAAAATAAAAAAGGAACATTGCAATAAAGCTGTTAAAAACCTGGCTCTTTATGGCTGCGTTTGGCAATGAAGGAGTTTGACTTATTTTATCTGTAGGTGTCATGAGTTTGTTTGTCCACTTGTTTTTCACCATCTTGCCTTATTATTGCCTGTCTTTTTAGTATTTTAAATCTTGGTTCGACTGATTTTTTTTTTGTATTGTTGTATGTTATATTTTGTTAACTGCCCTGAGTTCCCATTTGGGAAAATCGGTCGATAAACAAACAAACAAACAAACAGCCCAATACCATGCAATTTTATGCTTGTTGCTGTGAATAGATGAGCTGACATTATGTGCAGAAATTATAGTGAGTCTGTTCTGCCCAGCATTTATTTTGTTTTTCCCAAGAAAACAATGACAATGGAATCCCCAGAATTCTGGCAAGATTTATTGGGGAAGGGGTGGGGTGGGCTGTTTGGAATTATCTATAGATAATTCTCACTGTGAGGAGAAAAGATTATTCCTGTCCTCAGCTTCTGGACCAGACCAAATAATTTTAGAAGAATATCATTCTGTGCTTTACACACTAGAGCAAAACCTTTGACCTTGTGGATCACAAGAAACCATGGGTTGCCTTCAGCACTTGGTTGTCCCAATGCATCATTTGTCTAGTGGACAAAAAGCAACTATTGGGACAGAATGGTTTCCTCCAGGTCATGGTGTCAGACAAAGTTCTATTCTATTTCCTTATCTGTTCAATCTGTATGCAAAAGACAACAATTCCCTGTTCTTAAAGCCGAATATGTCTGGATTGTATATTGTCTCTCATTAATCCACCTTGGGTCCTTTTCCAAGGAGAAAGGCAGGGTAAAAATAATCATAAAAATAATAAATAAATAAATAAATAAATAAATAAATAAATAAATAAATAAATAAATAAATAAATAAAATAAGAATGCTGGGAAAGGAAAAGAGGAATGCCTAATACTAGATGAATGACTCTGTAAAAGAAGCCATGGGCTTGAGTTTGCAAGAGCTGAGCAGGGCTATTGAAGACAGACCATGTTGGAGATCGCTCATTCTCAGGGTCACCATAAGTTGGACGTGACCTGATGGCATGTAACAACAACAACAAAGTCCAGTGGTACCTCTTAAAACAAATGTAATTTATTCTACGGGTCAATTTGTATTAAGAAAATTTTGTCTTATGAAACACGGTTTCCCATAGGTATGCATTGGGAACAGATTAATACGTTCAAGAGGCTATGGGTCGCTTTGTTTTACAAAAAAAAATTTCTTACGAGAAATTATTTCCCATAGGAATGCATTGGGAACAGATTAATCAATTCCAAAGGCTCGAATAAAGACAAAAATAACTGGGTTTTTTTTTTCCTGGATACATGCGGAATGGTTTTTTTGTCTTATGAAGCATCCCATAAGGATTTTTTCTGTCATGCAAAGTATGCCTATTCCTGGAATTTTTTTCTTCCTACAAGATTTTTGTCCTATGGGCTGGCTGCGGCAGGCAAGGAGGAGGAGGGGGCTCGCCCCCTTCATCCTCTGGTTCCTCTGCCTTGCCTCCCTTGCCTGCCGCAGCCAGCCTGGGCTCCCTTTGGCAAGCCCCATGACTTGCCCTGTGCAGGAGACATGAGCCGGAGCTCAGTGCCATCAGTCTCCACAGCCACTGCTTACTCCTCACTGCTGGGTCAGGACTGCTGGCTTCCCACCACAACCTCCCTCCCTCCCTCCTTGCTGCTCCATGAGAGCTCTGTTCCCCACTGTCTGCTGTCCAAGAAGCCGGCCCTCAAGCTGGGGAGTTATTTTTGCCCCTCCTGTTATTGCTTTTTATTGCCTGATGGGGATTGGGCACAGACACACACACACACACACACACACACACACACACACAGAGAGAGAAAGAGAGAGAGAGAGAGAGAGAGAGAGAGAGAGAGAGAGAGAGAGAGAGACCACTGTGCAGCTTTTCCCAACATACAGCTCCAGGAACTCCCCCTCCTCAAGGTTTGCTTTCCATTTGTGACATATTTAGCACAGTGTGTGTTGCTTTTACGTCCAACAGATGGCACAGGTGTGGCATCTATATAATAGTACTGTACATCCATATATAAAAACACGCACATATGTGAATGCAATGTTGTTTCAAAATTTCGTACCAACCAGTGAAGTACTTTTGGAGTTTTAAGGTTTTGAACAAATGAACATTTACATTTTTATTTATATATATAGATTATGAAGCAATTGTATCTCCTCAGGCTTTAGATCGTCTATGTTTACAGTACAAACTAGGCTTCCTCCTTTCAGTCTCTGTAGAGTGGCCACAGACTGGGAGTAACCATGAAGACAAGGTTTTGTTATCACACACAGAAGGAATCCTTGTTTTTGAAAGAAGAATGAGATATGGCTTCTAGTGTACAATTGATAGGTCTGCAGACGGAAGGACTGTCTCTAGGGTGAATAACAGCCTTGCACCTTTTGCCAGCAAGTCGGGAATAAACAAATTCTTCCAATGAATGGTTTGCTCCTGCCATTTCTGTAATGAGGTAGGGTCTGTTTTCCATCAGGGCTGTTCCCTACTTTCCCTTAAGTGTGTTCTATCATTGATTGTCCCCTAAGGGCTGGAGACTAGATAGCAGCGCTGCATCAAATAATTGGAAAGTCAAACTCTGTGTCCTATTACTCATGTTAACAGGCTCTCTAGATAGCAGATCTTTCAGATTGCAGGCTAATCATCACCGCCAACAAGGACTGCGTGCACTTCAGACACAGGAGACATCATTCTGGCAACCGCCTTTTGAAATGGTATGGCTGGTTTTGGCAGGGCAAAGACCTCAATTTAAGAAGCACCAATGAGGAGAGAGGAGAAGGATCAGATACTAATGATACAACCCCAGAGCCTGATTGTCCACTTCAGCAAGCTGCAAGCGCTCGGCTCTTGCAGTCCCCTTGGCATATCATGACTACTAGTACGCCCATCCCATTGCTTCACTTCAGATTGATTTTGCTCATATCCATAATTCAGTTTATACTTTTAATTCATGAACAGGTGCATGATGGTCCCATCTCTTCTAATTTTTTCAACTTACCTTTAAACTTTTGAAAATTATAAATCATTTCATTGTGACTGAATTCTTTTTTCCATTTCTTAGTTTTAAGGGTTTTTTCACAGTTTCTAGGCAAATATGGAATGTGTATTTTCTTCAGCATATTTATGCCTCTAGAAACCAATCAGTTGACAAAAAACTGGTTTTACTGGACCATTCCCTGCTTAAAATGCTAAAAATGTATTTTTAGATCACACAAAACCCATTAATTGGTGTAGATGCTAAAACATTCTCTTTTTAAGGTTACGATGTATTCATTGGATGATGTTTACTGAGCTGAGTAGCATATTTGTTTTTGTGAAACAAATCTTTCACTAGGCCACAGTGGAGTATGCCTGCCTTACAAAGTAGATGCACTATTACATGAATAACAAAGAGAAACAAAATATTATCTGCAAAATTTACCAGCATAAACATCTGTTCCTCTCTATAAAGAGCCTCATGACATAGCGGTTAAATGCCTGTACTGCAGCTAAAATTGTGCTCATGACCTGGGGTTCAATTCCAGGTAGTAGGCTCATGGTTGACTCAGCCTTCCATCCTTCTGAGGTCAGTAAAATGAGTACCCAGCTTGCTGGGGGGGGGCAATTGAATTGTAAAATGCCCAGAGAGTGCTTGAAGCACTATGGGGCAGTATATACAGTAAGCAGAACACTTTGCTATATTACCTATATAATGGCATAATATAAGCTGTGAGGTACAGGTATTCATCATGACAGTCCCCATAGCTACACAATCTCACCCAAAGATGGGTATGTTTTAAAAAAATAAAAAGGAAGTAAGTTAATCTGTATAAACTAATGATTGCTGGCAGGTTTCTTCTCCATCAGGAGCAGGTGTTGGGCAAAGCGAATGGGTTTTCCTTGCCCTAAACTAAATAACCTGCAAACACTTAAAATTATAACACAGAGAACTCACTTGTTCCTGGATAAATCAGCCCCGCCTTTTTTTTACCATCAGGGTTGTAGCTAAACTCAGTGGGAACAGAGAAAATTGGCTTGAGTGCCCTGTCCTTTAAGTCAACAAATGGCATTTCACAACATCACTGACAGAAGGCATCTACTATATGGCTGTCCATGTATGTTGGGGGAAAGCATTGAGTGGGCCTTTATATACCTTGAGCTCCCAAGACTAGGCCTTGAAATGTGTTGTTATGTCTTTCGTGGTTGCATGGCAGGAATAAATTTGGCAGTATTTCCCTCATTCCTGCAGCCATAGGCTAGGAAGAGATGCACCTGACAAAGTTCTTACATATGGACAACTCATAAAAAGCCAAATTGTATGACGGACTTTGTCAGTGTTATCCAGCTGGAAATAAAGAGTGGACGACAATAAAATAATTTTACTGCTCAAAATACCTCATCGAAAGCACTCAGGTTTGGGACAAACACAACTCTTCTATGCTTTTGTAATGCAGAAATACTGTACTTGGGATATGCTTAACCTTATGCTAATTTCCTGAAGATGCTTGGTGAAATGATACAGTCACTTCATTACTCTCTTTAAAAAGCAAGCCTGCCTGTTTCTCCTTCTTCTTTTTTGTCTCTTTAAAGCAGTGATTCCCAATCTTGGATAACCCAGATGTTCTTGGACTGCAGCGCCAAGAATCCCCCAGCCAGCACAGCTGGTGATGAGGGCTTCTGGGAATTGCCGTCCAAGAACACTTCAGTTTGGGAACCACTGCTTTAAAGAAATCTTGTCTTTTGACTCCGCCTCCAGGACGTTTCATTGCCCTGCAATCTTCCCAGAACAAAGCTGCAACAATGTACAGTGGCACCTCAACTTACGAATTTAATCCATTCTGAATGTATGCTCTTATGTCGAACTACTCTTAAGTCGGGGTACCTATCTACAAAATTGAAAAAAAAGTGGGGGAAAAGGAAGAAAAAATATTTGTTAGTTGGTGGCAGTTAAAACGCCAACAGTTTTCCAAGTTGAATTGCTCTTAAATCAAGCTGCTCTTAAGTCGGGGTACCACTGTATCTACTTTTCCAAGCTGTTGCTGATGAGCTGGGTCCATAACACTCAGTTTATAACAAGGTGGTTGTTGTTTTTCCCTCCCCCCCCACCCTTTTTTGAGGATTATTATTTAATCCCCTGCAGTCTGGATTCTTTCCAGATTAAAAAGTGTGTGTGACTAACCATTCTCAAGAGAAGCAAAATTGCCGCCCCCCCCTCCAATTTATTGCATCTGTTTTAAATCTGGGAAATTTAAAAGATTTTTTAAAAATGCAGAAGGAGCGGACAGTTTTACTTGTAAAAAATCATAATGTGTAAACCCTTTGCCCAAACTCCCCCAGATTAGGCACAGAACAAGAGCAGACGGTCTGCTAAATCTGTGCCAGATTTGATGCTCATCTGAACTCAGTTTCAAAGTTATAATTTTTTGTTTGGGTGGTCTTCATTGCCTTGTACAATGTTCCTTTGCTCTGCCAGCACAATAACATCAGATACTAAAAAATTAGGGTTTCTGTCCTCTTTCAACAGCTCTTTTATCCAAGTCTGAATTCTGTGCATACTTTTTACAAGGCTTTTCCTAGAAATGCAAAGGTCACAACACTCTCAGAGTCTGCAGGAAATCTCTGAATGAAGAGTTCTCTTCAGCTTCTGTCCACTATTCCACTGTTTTGTACACCCTCTTCTCTCTGTATAGGACATTCCACACTAGTTATTATTGAAACTGTTGGGGGTGGTTGTGCCCCTATAGCTGTTAATTTGGCTAGCAATGGTAAAATGACTGTGTTAACCCTAATTACGATTGCTGAGAAGGACTATCCTTTGCTGCATGTATTTGAGGTCTAACTCTTGTCTTTGTGTTCGTTTCGTTTCTCCCAAATGTGTTATGTGTGTCTGATTATTAAACAATTGAAAAACAGAAACATCATGCAGTTGGTGAAGTGGCTACTAGTGCACAAGACTGGATGCCACATCAAAATAAATTAAAGTTCTTAAATGTAACAAGACTTTTTGTAGTCTTATTTTCTGATTGATTTTCTACACAAAGCAATTTTCAGCAAGTATTTTTATTTCTTTATTTTAAAAATAACACAATAGTCAGCCATTCTTTTTGCCCTTTGGCTAGAATCCTGTTCAATTAGGCAGTCACTTAAGAGCATCGCCTCTTTCATACAATGCTCTTAATGTCATCAAGCAGAGATGGCAAAAGCATATGTGTGAACAGAGAGAAAAATGCAGTGTACTTTCCCTTTTGCGAGAGTAAAACATGAGTAGGATGCTGACTTTTTTTGCTTTGTATTTTTTTATTTTTAAGGCATATCTATATAGTAGAGATTGATGACACATGCCCAATATTTCCCATTCCTGTTTGCTGCTGACACTCCCCAGCATAAGGCTACATCATTGAAGTCTTTAAAAAATAAAAATAAAAAACAACAACAAACAAAAGAAAAACAAAATCCTAGAATTTCCAATGAAGCCAAAGGCCATAGGGCGAGTATGCATCGTTTTAAGGCCAAATTCCATCCTCAGCCTCCTTCAGGACGCATGGTTCTGGCTTAAAACAAGGCAAATGTTCCTCACATGTCTTGTTTCGTATGACATTCTGAAGTGTGCCCCCATTTCTATCCAAACCCAATGGCAGAGTCATAAGGGCAGTCCCCAGGAAGTTTATGGGAAACCCATTATGAACCTCTGCGTGTGTTCAAATGTACTGTATCGGTGTCTGTTGCGCTGGCAACCTTATTATGCATTTGTCCCTCCTTCTCTTGTCTCTCCTTGCTTTTCTGTGTTGCAATTGGATGCTATTGGCAGAGTCCACGCAGCTGTGTCCACGAGAGAGATTCTGAGCTTGCAAAAGGGACACTTCCCCCAACTGCCCTGCGCCTCTCACATTTTACATTTAGTACACACAAATCACATTGAGAAAGATTTATCTGCGGCTGATAAAGAAAAGCTAAGGTGGGGGGGAAAAGCAAAACCTTGAGGTTAAAAAAGGCTGCAGAGAAAAGATACTGTTTTCAGATGTTGTTTAAATCTTTGCAAGGGGGGAAAGTTAGAGATGTGGGGACTAGGGGCACGAATTGAGAAAGGATGGAAATGTGAAATAGGAGTGACCTGAAGTCTTAAGGAAAGTAGGAAGCAATTAGTGAGAGAAGGAAGGGTGAGAGAAGTCATGGGAAGAAAAGCAACAGCAGAAAGTAGAAAACATATTATCAGCAGCTAAACCAATTAAGACTAACAGTTCTCAAAGTATACCGGCACCTCTTTGCTGTAATACTTTCTCTAAATCCATGGGGGTTTTAGTAGCACTTGGCCCATTAGCATGGTGGTGGGGGGGCGGGAAGCTGCCAGGAAGAGACATAAAACAAGAGCCAGCAGGGACAAGTCAAGGTCACGGCGGGCCCTGGGGCTAGCAGCCTGCAGTGGAGCCCCAGCATTGCTCTCATGCAGGACATGTGTACAAGCACGGACACAAAAAAGGAGTAAAAGCAGGAAATGAAAACCCAGGTACATTATTGGAAATCGCACCTACCTTATAGCAAAAAATGGAGGACATGAAGAAATCTCAAGGGAAGGAGAGAATATGAGGTTTTCATTGTGATTTTATTTAAAAAAAAACTTAAAATTATTTTCAAATTTCATACCACTAAATTCACTCAAGTATTTTACTACATTGTTGCATTTAAAACCAATTATAAATTTATTTATTTTTAAAGAAGAGGGGACTAGATGAGAACAAAGGAGAGGTGGGGAGAAGTGACGGTTTCTCATAAATATAAAAATGGAAAATAACACTGAACACTGTGAAAAGCAGTACTCTACTACTTTTTCAAACACAAGCTCCCATATCCATTTCTTCTTTTACAGCAAGGAAGACCACAAAGGACATAAAAGACACATGTGACCCCCAGAAACTCTCTCTCTCTCTCTCTCTCTCTCTCTCTCTCTCTCACTCACTCACTCACTTCTCCCACACACACACACACAAAATATTCAGTATCTTATTGTTTGTATATCTTTAAAGAGCAAAAGTATAAACTGCAGCAGCAAACTGCCACCGTTACAAGATTACCACTTGTACGGTGTTCCTCAACTCATCCCAACAAATATTAGAACCATATTTTCCATGTATAAGACTATATTTTGTCTAGAATTGTTAGACTAAAAATTAAGGGTTAAGTTATACATGGAAGTAAGCTGGGGACAGAATCATCCAGTTGTGAAACTGTAACTTTGGGTTGGGGAATGGGTTGTCTTATACACGGGAAAATATGGCAAGAGGATTCTGGCCTCAGACAGTCTCTGACATCATAGCCAAGGAGTTTGGAAGAGAGCCAGATGCAGGTAGGTTTAGCCAAAGATGGATCAGAAAACATCCTCCCCACCATACCTTATAGGATGATGTAGGGCTAGTCACCATGTAGTCTACCCTGTATCAAAGGATTATTATAAAAACTGGGGGACTTCCCATGCCTGATCTGACAAAATAATGGTGGCTAGATGACTGGGTCAAAATGTTTCCAAAATGATACAGTAAGTCTTGTGGGATGTTCCCTGGCATGCCCTGGTTAGTGGCAAATGTGGTGCAAGGAAGAGAAACCAGTGAACAAGTGCAAGATTACGGGCACTCAAAACTCATTGATACATATGGTAAGTGAAGCATAACCCATCTGTTCTGATCACACAGAAGAGCTACTCAAATTGCTGAAAAACCTAATGCTGGCCATGATAGAAAGGTGTCAGAACACACAGCACACCACAGTTTGCTGTGTATAGCATTACATAGCTGCAAACTGGCCAGAGTGTCTGTGGTGACCCCTTTCTACTGCCCAAAGTGTCGGCAGTAGGGATGTTAGCACTAGAACTAGACCATGGAGCAATGGAAGAAGGTTGCCTGGTGTGATGAATTGCATTTGCTTTGAGATCAGATGGATGACTAGGTGCACATGTATCATTTTCCTGGGGAAAAGATGGCAGCAGGAGGCACTATGGGAAAAAGGCTGGTCGGCAGAGGCAGTGTTATGCTCTGGACAATGTTCTGCTGGGAAACCTGGGGTCCTGGCATTCATGTAATGTTACTTTGATATCTACCAAGAGATTGTTGGAGGCCACATATGCCTCTTCATGGCAATGGATTTTCCAGTTGGCAATGGCCTTTTTCAGCAGGATCGTGCACCCTGCTACGCTGCATAAACTGTTCTGGAATTGTTTGAGGACCATGACAAAGAGTTTAAGGTGTTGCATTGGCCTTAATCAAATGGAACATCTATGAGATGTGGTGGAACATCAGATCCAACCCATGGAGGCCCAGCTGGCCACTTGCAGGACCTCAAGGAGCTACTGCTAGTGTCTTGGTGACAGGTACCACAGGACACATTCAAAGGTCTGGTGGAGCCCATGCCTTGACATATCAGAGCTGTTTTGTCAGCATGAGGGGGGGTCTACATGATATTAGGCAAGTGGTCTGAATGTTGTGGCTGATCAGTATATACAGAACTACAGGCTACATGAGTTCTCTCTTCCAATTAAGTTGCTATATGACCCTTAAATTTATCACCCCTGATGTTTTTCTTAAACCAAACCAAAATGACCATCAGTAGCCTGGATAACAACCCTGCAGGGTCACACAATTTCTCTCTCTCTCTTCTTCCTGCCCATATGGAGATAACAACATCAGAAGGCTATAACGCCCCCCCCCCCCAATAACTAGAGAGAAGAGTGCAACCTTTTGCCTAATATATTTGGTTCTTAAAAAAACAAGCTAGACTTCCTTTTTTATTTTAAAAGCTGGCAAACCAACTGACCCAGTGGGCACCCTGGGATAAGGAGCTGGGAGTTGCAGGTCTATTGGTCTCTTATTAATCTGACCATGAAAGCCAGCACTGGGTTCACACTCACGGGTTGCCGAAGTAATCAGAGGTTAAGCGTAATCAAGTTATCTTTGGACACAAGAGGGTTTTAGAAACAAGGGTTTCTGCAAAAACCCATTAAAACAAAGACATCAAGCTCACAAGAATATGGGCATAAATGTGCATTACTGGCTGCTCTAAAACGATAATGCTTTCTCCACCCCATTCCTGTTAGGATTTCAACATTTATTCGTAATTCTATGTACGCAGCCTTGCCCATTTCTGCCAAATGCACTTTGCCATTCTCAAAGATTATTTGGGGCAAATTTCTTTTCGCAGACACTCTAGGCTGAAGATCTTTAACCCTACATATAAACTGTTACAGCCCAATCACGGTTGTATTTTAGCAATTTATTCATGTAATGGGCACATTAGCCATCAGCTTTTTATTGATTCTCGGTCACTGTCTTTCTAGCAGGCTGTTCCAGTGTGGGGGGGGGCAGCAGACTTTATTATCCTAGAATTGGGCTGCGGTGCAATGATGTGATGAACTAACTTCTGCTTTTCCAACAGCTCCTGTCAGCTAAGTTAATCTGCTGCTCACTCAGATGTTATCAGCTTCATGCTCAGCGTATTTAATTAGCCTCCTGCTTTAAAAGCCAGCCCTGGGTGTCACTTAAAAGATGCATCTATTACATACTGGAGTGACAGAATGAATTATGAGCTCTCATTATGAAGCCAGTCTGAAGAAATTGGATTATGGCACTCTTAGCAATCGGGACCCTTTTGCCCCTTTCACTCCAGCTTTCAAGGAAAAGCCCAAAGCGCCATCTTCTGTTCACTAACTGGAACCAGAAATAATGTGAGCACTCAGTTCTGTCCAAGGGGAGTAGCTAAGGGGGCGGGGGGAGGGGCTAATAAACTGAGATCCAGTTTCCTGTTCTTGTGCCTCTTCCACGTTCGCAGGCAGATCACAAGTCAGCCAGAAGTGCATAGACCTGGAAGAAGGTAAAGCTGCCAATACCATAACAAACAGCAAGACTAGTATTATTTGGGTGTCTAATATGATCGCATCGAGCTTGCCTGAAGAGAAAAGCAAAGAACCAAAGACCTTTCTCTTCAGGCAAGCTTTCCCTGAATGATGGACTACCATGTGTATTTCAGATGAATCTATAGGTTCACATAGACTTTGTGTTTATAACTACTTATAAACTTGTAGCTTTAATGGAATGTTGTCTATTAATGCTGTAAGATGTCCCTCAATTCCTTGTTCTCAAATATTTGAACATGTCTTAATTGTACTGGACTGTATATTATCAATTACTGTAAGCCAACTTGGTTCCTTTTCCAAGGAGAAAGGCAGGGTAAAAATACTCTAAAATAAAATAAATAAATAAAATATACGTTTTTCTTTGTGTACAAATGGCTATGTAGTGGAAGTCAACTGTCCTGCTTTCCAGTCAATCTAAAACTGGCAATAGGACCAGAAAATAAGGAGCTATCCAGTCTTGCTGTGTGCAGTTGGATCACTGTATCCTTCTGTTCTCATTGCCCTGCCCATGGATGCTTGAAATGGCATATTACTGTATATACTCGAGTATGTCGACCTGAGTATAAGTCGGGGCCCCTAATTTAAACCCAAAAAACTGGGAAAATTTATTGACTCAAGTATAAGCCTAGTGTGGTAAATGCAGCAGGGCCTGGCAATTCCTCCTTTGTGAGCTGGGTGTGTGTGTGATGTTTAAAATGACTTTTAGCCACCGTGGCAAGTGCTTGAGTTGGTGGCTAAAAGTCATTTTAAACATTGTTTTAAATTGGCTTTTTAAAAAGTCATTTTAAACATGGGGGGGGGTCATGAGAAGTGGCACACAATGTTTAAAATGACTTTTAGCCACCGACCCAAACTTGCCTCAGTTGCTAAAAGTATTGACTTGAATATAAGCTGAGGACCCCTTTTTTCAGCCCAAAATTAGAGCTGAAAAACTAGGCTTATATTTGAGTATATACAGTAATTTAGGAAAAACATTAAAAAAAGATGATCCACTGTTACTCTTTGTGCTGAAAATTCAGTTCAGGACAAATGCTCATTTAACCAGGAAAAATGGTGGAGAGTAGAGATGGGCACGACTTGAAAAAATTTTTTTTCGAGTTGTCGTTAGTCGGGCCGGTTCCGTTTCGGCTCGTTTCCGTTTTTCGTGAAAATTTGCAAAAATTAGTCGGTTCGTTTTTTCGTTTTTTCGTTGTCGTTAGTACTGGTTTGGGGAGGGGGTAGCGGGCTCCTGGAGGGAGCTGCAGGAGTCAGCCAGAGCCACAAGTGACGGACTGGCAGACTCTTTGCACCCGCTGTGTCTCACGTACTTGCATGTAGTGCAATGCAAGTAGATCTGGCTTAGGGTTAAGACGGCTTAGCGCAACGGCTAGGGTTAGGCTAGTTACGGGTGAGGTTACGGTGAGTATTGGGGTGCATCTGGGTGCCTCTCTGACCCACTTAGAAGGACAGTGTACTGGTGTATGGGTTAGGCTTAGGGTTCGGGTTTGGGCTACGATTAGTGGGCTGTTTATGCCCGATTGGCACATCCCAGAAGTCTCTGTGGTCAACCTGGCCAAGTGGCCATGCGATTGGTGGAAAATTTGCATGGTCTACTCCCATGGGCGAGCCCATCATTGCAAATGTGCAGGTGTAAAAAAATAAAATAAAATAAAATAAAATAAAATAAAATAAAATAAAATAAAATCAACGGAGACTTTTTTTTGCAAGAAAACCCCACTGCTGCTACTGTAAAAATTCAAGCATTTAAAATAGCTAATTTCCGCATGTTTCTGTGGTGCTTTGGTGGGGTTTTGGGCAACAATTTCAAAAAAAATATTGCGGTCGCCATTTTGGATCCCCCCCCCACCGCATGGCAAATGGATGCGCCCTCCCAGCCTGGTACAGTCAGCAAAACCTGGCCATGCGATTGGTGGAATGGCTCCAAAACTTTGCATGGTCTACTCCCATGGGCGAGCCCATCATTGCAAATGTGCAGGTGTAATAAAATAAAATAAAATAAAATAAAATAAAATCAACGGAGACTTTTTTTTGCAAGAAAACCCCACTGCTGCTACTGTAAAAATTCAAGCATTTAAAATAGCTAATTTCCGCATGTTTCTGTGGTGCTTTGGTGGGGTTTTGGGCAACAATTTCAAAAAAAATATTGCGGTCGCCATTTTGGATCCCCCCCCCACCGCATGGCAAATGGATGCGCCCTCCCAGCCTGGTACAGTCAGCAAAACCTGGCCATGCGGTTGGTGGAATGGCTCCAAAACTTTGCATGGTCCACTCCCATGGGCGAGCCCATCATTGCAAATGTGCAGGTGTAAAAAAATAAAATAAAATAAAATAAAATAAAATCAACGGAGACTTTTTTTTTGCAAGAAAAACCCACTGCTGCTACTGTAAAAATTCAAGCATTTAAAAATAGCTAATTTTCGCATGTTTCTGTGGTGCTTTGGTGGGGTTTTGGGCAACGATTTCAAAAAAAATATTGCGGTCGCCATTTTGGATCCCCCGCACTGCATGGCAAATGGATGCGCCCTCCCAGCCTGGTACCAGCAGCGCAGCAGTAGCAATAGCCAAGGAGAGGGGGGCGGGGAACCCCCCCCCCAAATAAAACACCCTTCTGGCCTGGTAGGTGCCCTCAGACAGTTTTCGCCTTCTTTTAGGGCCGGGAATCGGGTTTTTTTTTTAACTTTTAAAAACTTTTTTTCTGTGCCGCTTGGCATTGCGCGATGCAAGTAACGAGCACGACAAATCAGACCAAATTGTTCATTCGTCGGTTCGAGCTCGAAGTCTGGGGCAGTGATTCCCGTTACCGTTTCCGTAGAGTAACGGAAACGAGTAACGGAAACGGAAACGGGAATACCGCTAAGTCGTGCCCATCTCTAGTGGAGAGATAGCAAGTGTGGTATCCATGGAGACTTCAAATAACTGCAAACTGAACTTCCAGCACAAAGAGTAACAGGCAGAGCTACAGGGCTTCGTGACAATGGGTGATGCTAACCAAATACTTGTGGGGAAAAACAGGTAGAGCTACAGGGCTTTAAAGTGTCTGCTCTGGCTCTTTGAAGCTTTACAAAGAAACAAAAGCAGGTTCTTCTAAATTCTAGTTTTATCCGCTGACTGATACGAATGGAATGTTTATGTGCAAACATGAACATCTGAACCACCAAACAGATGTCCTGAGAAAATTATGACATTAACATCTAATAGGGTTAGGATGGGGATCCTGTGAAAAATGGAAACCACGCCTGGCCTGTAGGGATTAGCTGATATTCAGTAATGCATCACAACTAGAATAGGCCCGTTGAATCAGTGGAACCTATGGAGAACCTGCCTCACAGATTCAATGGACCTACTCTATTTGCAATTTACAACTGAATGTCAACCATTAACATTTGGATACAGATCAAGCAATTTTCCAGTAGGGATAGATAAGCTATTTTCTGCAAGAAGCCCAAGAAAGTTCTGATATTTCATGTCTTGATTGAACACACTCATTCAACATTCAGAATGCAAGTGGGAAAAGTAAGTGAACCCTTGGAATCAATAACTGGTTGACACCCCCCCCCGACAGCAATAATCTCAACCTGTGGTTTCCTATGGCTATGGATCAGACCTGCACATCATTCAGGAGACTTTTTGCCCATTAATCCTGGCAGAAATGCTTTAGCTCTGTCTTTGGACGTTGCATGTGTGTGGCTCTCTTCAAGTCATTCCATAGCAGCTCTATTGGGTTCAGGTCTGGGGTGACTTGGCCACTCCAAAAAGCAAGTTTTGTTTTTCTGAAGCCATTCTGTGGTGGACTTGCTCTGGTGTTCTGGGTCATGGTCCTGTTGCGTCACCCAACTTCTACAGAATTTCAGCTGGCGTACAGACTTTCTCACATTATCCTGAAGAATGTTTGATACACCTTGGAATCCACCTTCCCCACAATGACTGCAACCTGGCCAGGCCCTGATGCAGCAAAGCAGTTCCAAATCATGATGCTTCCCCCACCATACTTTAAAGTTGGGATGATGTTTTCATGATGCTATGCAGTGGCATGTTATTTCTAAAGAGTTAAATCTTTGTTTTATCAGTCCACAAAACATTTTGCCAATACCACTGTGGAGTGTCAGTGTGTTCTTTCACAAACCAAGCATGCAGCAATGTTTGTTTTCATAGAATCATAGAGTTGGAAGAGACCTCAAGGGCCATCTAGTCCAACCCCCTGCCATGCAGGAACCCCCATCACAATATTTCTGACAGATGGCCATCCAGCCTCTGTTTAAAAACCTCCAAAGAAGGAGACCCAACCACTCTCCGTGGCAGCATATTCCACTGCCGAATAGCTCTAACTGTCCTGAAGTTCTTCCTAATGTTCAAATGGAATCTCTTTTCCTGTAGTTTGAAACCATTGCCCCGAGTCCTAGTCTCTGAAGCCATGGTAAGCAGTGGCTTCCTTCGTGGTGTCCTGCCATATAGACTCCCTGCTTGTTCAATGTTTTACATACTATCAACTCATGAGCACAGATTTTAGCCACTTCCAATGATGCCTTCAAATATATGGCTGTCACTCTGGGTTGTTTACTTCATTGATGGCTCTTCATTGTGCTCTTGGAGTCATTTTAATTGGGCGCACACTTTTTGGTAGGGTAGCCACAGTCCCAAAGTGTCTCCATTTGTAAACTGTTTGCCTAACTGGTGAATTTCTAAGGTCTTTGAAATCACTTTTGTAACCCTTTCCAGTTTTATGTAAATTACAATTCTTGATCGTAGATCCTCTGAAAGCTCTTTTTGGTGAGGCATGGCTCACATAAACATATTCTTTATGAAGGTTCATATATTTTTCTTGCACCTGTACACCGGACAGTACAGTAAGTTTTCGAAGCTACAGTCTGAAGTGGAATGTCAGAACTTTTTAACGCCTCAGAACTCTGCTGCCTTTATTCAGTGTATTGTACTTGTAAATCAATTATTTCCCTCCCTGACTCTAAACATTTCTTTATGGAAGCTGTTCTTTCAAAAAAGGAGGTCTGATGTGAAGTTTACTGCATTAACAGTTGATCTGTGGGGGGAAAATCCAATCATGAAGACAAAGGTCTAGGCACCAACTTGGTACGGTGGCAGCAAGCACTAAAAAGGCAACAGAATTACAACACTAAACCTCTCCTTCCACCTAAAAGTCAAATACAGTATCCCCTTCTCTACTATATTCATCCTCAAGGAGTGCTGAAACTCAAAAGATGATAATATATCAGAACAATCAAATGTCATGGCACCCAGTTTTTTTTTAAAATAGTGTATACTGTATATACTTTGAGACCTTTGAGGAGAAAGATAGGATATAATTATTTCAGGTAAATAAATAATAGGATAATAATAAATGAAATCATTCATAGGTCAAAGGCAGCAGAAGTGGATCTTTTTCAGAAAAGCTCACTTTGAAATACAACTGTTCAAATGCAGCAGTGTTTTGCCTTTTCCCTTCCTTTTCTTTTGGCCAACAAGGCATGCAACTACTTCCAGACACTAAAATGTGCAAAGAAAACTCGGAACTTCACTGCTCAGGCAGTGCCTTCTCTGTCTGGGCTACGTTGCAGGCGTTGTTCTGGGAGCAACACAATACTCGATCGCCATACATTATATACTATACTATAATATTATATATATAATGGAGCGTTCCGGACAAGGTGTTGTTCTGCTCAACGAATGTATGGCGATCGAGTATTGTGGTTACCTTCTGTTGCTCCACTGCCTGAGCATTGGAGTTCCGAGTTTTCTTTCCACATTATATATATATTCCCAACCACCTTCGTTGATTCAAGTTAATCCTTTACAATGTAAACGAGATTTAAAGAAAAAGCCCACCATTAGCGCATCTATACTTCGCAAAGGCAAACTGTTAGCTCCCAATGAGAAATACACATTCCACCCGCATTATGTCTGTGAAGATTCTCAGTCATCCAGGTGAGTTTATCTGGAAGTTGAGTCATGGCTACTGGACTTCTTTTTTGAGAGATAGAAACGTTTCTATCTCTCAAAAATGAAGTCCAGTAGCCATGACTCAACTTCCAGATTCCACCCGCACTGTTCAAACACGGCACGAGCCACGCGCCTCGACATCAGCTGCAGAGGAAACAATGCCGAGGACGCCCGGGTTCACGCGCCCCGCCTCTTTCCTCAACACTGTCATTTCTCAGCCAATCACCGTTCGGGGGTTGTGTCCTTCGTTTCCATTCGTCCCAGAGCGCCGGAGGAGGCCCGAGGTCTTCCTCCAATAGGAGCTTAGCTCTGCGTCTCGCGCGCGCGCTCCGAGGGTCGGGAAGAGGCTGCCTCTGGGAAGATGGCGGCGGCGGCGGCGGCGGCGGCCGGGGCTGGCTTTGCGAGCGCGGATTTCTCGGACCTGCGAGCGATCAAGAAGCAGTTGCTGGATGTGGCGGAGCGGAGCCGGGAACGCGGCCTGCAGCATAGCGGGAAATGGTAAAAAGCCGGTGCGGGACGGGCAGGTTCTCGTATTACTCCTTGGGGCACCTGGAGGCCCCGCATCCCATATATAGGAAAAGGGGGGAAAGGGGGTGGTGGGGAGATAAATGCTATGACCCAAGTGCAAGGGGATAAGTACGCATGGGGTGATGCACGCATGCTGTTAACATCGTCGGTCCTCCAAAGGTTTCCTAACTGCAGCTTCCATCTTCCCTTGCCATGGACTAGATTGGTTGTGGCAGATGGGAGCTGGAGTCTGGCAACATCTGGAGACCCATCAAAGCCCCGTGGCGCAGTGGTTCAATGCCTGCACTGCAGGTAAAACTGTGCTCACGACCTGGGGTTCAGTCCCAGGTAGCAGGCTCAAGGTTGACTCAGCCTTCCATCCTACCGAGATCGGTAGAATGAGTACCCAGCTTGCTAGTGTGGGGGGGGGGCAATGTGTAGCCTGCATAGTGTAACTAAAAACTGTAAACCGCCCAGAGACTACTTGAAGTGGTATGTGGCGGTATATAAGCAGAACACTTTGCTTTCCCCAGCTCTGCTTTGAAATAAACGCATTTGCCTTTCTTATGCCTTTGCGCTGTTGTGCAACCTTGAACTTATAGTGGCGCTGGAGGGGTTGAATACCTAAGCATTTTAGGGAAATCCGGAGGGATGTGGCATAGCAAAGGCTCTGGCATTTTAGTAGGCGATAGGATGGATTTGTGCATAGTCTTTACTTTGAACCGTGAATAATGTCAAAACCCTACTTCATGGGATGTGCACAGTATGGGGGGAAACTGCATGTATTTGTGTGTGCCTGGAATGAATTACTGTGATCCAAGTTTCTTTAGTACAGTGGACTTTCTCATTGCAGGGCCTCGGAGTTGGCATTTGCCCTGGACCCTTTACCTTTGAATGAGTTGCCTCCTGCACCTGCACTTACAGAGGTATGGTGTGAACATAGGGAGGGGCTGTTGCTGTAACCATCTGAAATCATTGGAGGCTGCCAGAAAGCACAGCAGCAGCATTGACGATATCTGAAAGCAGTAATGCCAATAACATCCACACAGCTGCCACCTCTTATGCATTTTTAGCTATCTTCGTAGTTAAGAAGCTATACTTGAAGCCACTTTGCATATGGATCAGACACAGATACCTACTTTGAGAGGATCTTTTCAGTGTTAGCTTCCAGATTGCCAATTGACCTTTTCAGATAGGTCTGTGCAGGATACCTACTTTGGTGCCAAGCAAATAGCTCTTTTAATTTACTTTGCAGTTTTTGTTCAATTGTTAATATTGTTTCTTAGAGCATTTTTCAGCTTCCTGTGGATTTTTAAAAAATAATAATTACTGTATTCCAGAAGTTTAAAATGAACAGGTTTTCCACTCACTATTTTGAGAAAGGTTGAAATCTTGTTTTATAAAGGCAATGGGAACGTGGTCTGATATAATTTGAAAAGCCCCATTCTCAACCCAATACAGTACTTCTGTTTTTGAGAAATTGATACGTTGTGATCCAGAAATTCCCAAAGAGCATTTATCACCTTCCCCTGAAGTATTCTGTGCCAGGAGAGTCTTAGAAATTCAGTATATAACAGTGAGCATTTTTCTGTCTCTCTCACTCTCTTTCTTAGGAAGATGCTCGTGACTTGGATGCTTACACCCTTGCCAAATCTTACTTTGATCTGAAAGAATATGATAGGGCTGCTTATTTCCTTCGGGGTTGCAAGAGCCAGAAGGCCTATTTTCTGTATATGTATTCTAGATACTTGGTGAGTTAATAAGATGAAACCTTGCTTTTTCCTGGGTTTTCTTGATGGAATTACAGCACTGTGTGTGTATGTAAGGAAAAACGAAGTTGCCTTCCTCCTCCCTGTTTATAATAACGGTTGTCATGAATATGTGAATATAGCATAATATGACATTGTTCTTTTTTTAAATGGACTTTGTTTTTGCAGTCAGGTGAGAAGAAAAAGGATGACGAGACAGTTGATAGCCTGGGTAAGGAACCCCAAACAAATCTTTCATCAAGTTTGGTTCTTTTCACTTAATGTGCTGTTTCTTCGGTTACAATTATTTTTTCTAGCCATTCACTTAAACATTTTAACAAGGTGAAGCTAATAGAAAACATATTACTTCCCACTTTCTTCCCTATCATTTATTCCTCTGTGCTGAAACTGGTTGAATTCCTCTCTGTGGTGCTCATAAGATATGGATTCGGATTGCTGCTGGCTATCCAGCAGTGGTTTTGGATGTGAAAGCCTCCTGTACAGAGGCTCCCAAAATTTTATTTATTTATTTATTTATTTGATTTGATTTATATACCATAACCATCTAGCAAAAAAAGCTTCTTGAGATCAAAAGTGAGCCTGAGGAAAACCTTGGAACGTTCGAGGCAGGGAGGAATAGGACACTTTGAATTGAGCAGAATGAAATGTTACCATAATGAGAGGTCAATACCACACATAAAGTTGTGCAAGAGGATTTCAGCCCATAACTGCACTGTGTTTAATACGTGTACTTCTTTGTGTTTCTCTCTTCCTTGGGGCACCCACTCAGAGGCAGACAAGCAGGCACACACCATGTACACATGTATTTATTATGTTGGCTTGATGAGTCTCTGAATCCAGTGCTGCAGTTCTAAGCATATCTCTGCAATATATCATTACTCAATGTGGCATATACATATGTCACAATATATCATTCCTCAGTGTGGCATTGCACAGAGTTGTTGTGCGGCACCTAAGGTAGTTCAAATCTAGAAACATTATAGCTGTACTTCCTATTAATACTTGGAACTATAGTAGATCCAAGTAGTACGGATTGCAGTGTATTATTTTTGCTTCTTTTGTGGGAGATTCTGAATGTCTAAATAAAGAGAATGCTATCTATAAGTTGTAAAACGCCTTGGAGCTGGATACTGTTGAGGCAGATAGGCTTCTTGCCTAAAATTCTGGTGCTCTTCATACAGACTGGATTCAGAAACTACTGAGCTTACATCTTCTGTCTGGATGTATAGAGAATAATTGCCTTGGGTTTCTCTAGCTCTTTGTTCAAGGAGCCCCGTGCCGCAGTGGTTAAATGCCTGTACTGTAGGTAAAACTGTGCTCACGACCTGGGGTTCAATCCCAGGTAGCAGGGTCAGGGTTGACTCAGCCTTCCATCCTTCCAAGGTTGGTAAAATGAGTACCCAGCTTGCTGGGGGGGGGGGGCAATTTGTAGCCTCCATACTGTAATTAAAATTGTAAAGCGCCCAGAGACTACTTGAAGTGGTATGGGGCAGTATATAAGCAGACCACTTTGGTCTCAGTCTAGAAATGCAGTTAAGGCTGCAGGTGTTTTGGTTTTTATGCCAGTTGAATGAATGTAGCAAAGGCTAAAACTTGAAATCCATTTTCCCCCTACAGGCCCCTTAGAGAAGGGGCAGGTGAAGAATGAAGTTCTGAGAGAGTTACGAGTAGAACTCAGCAAGAAACACAAAGCCCGAGAGCTTGATGGATTTGGCCTTTATCTGTAAGCATCTAAGGGGGACATTACTATGTAGTGTAGGGGTGGCTGGGCGTGGAAAAGAAATGCATAGCATTCGTGGAAAAGAAATGCATAGCATTCGTTTTCTCTGCGAAAATAAGGGAACATGAGCGCCTCCTGAACTCATGATGGATCACGTGAAAGAAAGTGCAAATGCAGGTTTCGGAGGCTTGTGATGGTATTAGGTGTAAGGAAATATGCACAAAAGTATGTGTATGTTTTTAAAAATGTGCAGAAGCATACCTTGGTCAATGGGAACAATACATATACAGTGGTAGCTTGCATAAAGAAATTAATTCGTTCCAAATGAAATCATGTTAAGCAAATTTTCCTTTATTCAAATTTCCCATAGGAATGCATTGAAAACAGAGTGATCCCATTTTATGTTGTACAGATTCGCCCCATAGGCAATTATGTTAAGCAGATTTCCCTATCTCCAGAATTTTTATGTTGTACAAATTTTATGTTATACAAACTGTTTGTTATACAAGGGTCCACTGTACTAGAACAAGGCAAAATGTGTAAATTTTGAAAAAATGTGCAGACAGTTCTATATGGGGTTCTAGATCAGGAATGGGGTAAGTTTTGCCAGTATGATGCTGGGAAAACAATGGAACAAAACTGAGGCTTGTAGAAGGTTCGCTTCTGTAGGTTATAGGCATAAATGTGCATCTCTATGTAAAGACGGGATTGTCACAGAGAAGGTATTAAAAATAATAATAAACAGGAATGCTGTTTACTGCATAGAGGGACCTAGGATATTTTTGACAATGAGGGAAAATTACTGTGGATTCTAGCTCACTGATGAACAGCAGTGTGCTGGGGCACGTTGTCTGATCACTCCAACTTAGTTTTTTTTTCTGCCAAGAGGAGAAGTTAAACAAGCCAGGATATGTTCAGCAACATTAACAACAGAATGAGAGATATTGGCTTGTTGTTTTCCTACAAAGACAGAATTTGGAATCCATGTTTTGTTCTAGCTTTTGATTGTTTTGGAGTTTTGGGGAGGCCGGGAGTAACTCTAAAAGTAATGCCAACACTAAACAGAAGAGTGCTAGTGGTTTCCTGTCCTTTTTACCAGCGCCTGTTGAGAGAAAAAGCTAAGCAGCAGCAATCAGACAGCTTTCATGAGTATGCTACTTATAAAACAATAAGCCATCATCCCAGTGTGTGAGATGGTAGCGTGATGATCGGCTGTTGCCTTATTATCGCTTGGTTTTTCTCCCTGTCTTGTCAGGTACGGAGTTGTCCTGCGAAAGCTGGACCTGGTGAAGGAAGCCATTGATGTCTTCGTAGAAGCCACCCATGTTTTGCCTCTGCACTGGGGGGCTTGGCTGGAGCTTTGTAACTTGATCACAGACAAGGAAATGGTGAGCTTTGGTATTCCCTAGTGGGATGTGTGTGGTCATGTTAGGCCTAGCCCATGCATTCTTGTGTATTTCGATCCATTCTCGGTCGAAGGCTCTAGAATGGATATCTGTTCATGCCTGTTCTTGTGATTCAGATTTATGGTGGTTTAGTTTAATAGCTGAGGTATTTAACATTAATCTTTCCCAAAGATCCAGTCACATGAGTGGTTGGATAGAGCTTGCCCCCCCCCCCAATATTGTAGCTCTTGGCAACCTCCTTCTCTGAGTGTGTTCTTCTGTTTGGTCGTGTCTGCCAGCTGAAGTTCCTGTCCTTGCCTGACACCTGGATGAAGGAGTTCTTCCTGGCACACATCTACACGGAGCTGCAGCTGATAGAAGAGGCCTTGCAGAAGTATCAGGGTCTTATTGATGCGGGATTTTCCAAGAGCACTTACATTATTTCCCAAATTGCGGTGGCTTATCACAATATTCGAGGTCAGTGGATCCTTTGGGGCCTGAGTCATCTCTCTTCAACTTTCTGATGGGCTTACTGTAGTGTCTGCCTTTTTCTTCAGATATTGATAAAGCTTTGTCCATCTTCAATGAACTAAGAAAACAGGACCCCTATAGGATAGAAAATATGGATACCTTCTCTAATCTGCTCTACGTCAGGGTAAGTATCCTTTTCTCGCCACCAACACACTTGGCATCACACCTCTGCTAGAAATCTGCAGTGTGCCTATTAAGCAAGTTTTCTCAAAAACTGTAACCACAGAATTAAGTGGGACTTGAATTCCCCCGAGTGGCATCTGGATGGAACACCCTCGGGCCTGAATTAGGCAGGTCTGCGTGGCAGAGCTTGCATGGAGCAAGGGCTGGACTGGATGATATACAAGAAGTTTTCACATCTGTGGTTCTGTCTAGGTTGGGGGAATGGACTTTCTTTTACAGTAGGGAGTTTGGGTCCATAGTGAGAAAAGATATCAGGCAAAGAGGCTACATGAGTGCAAGCAGCTCCAGATTATGTGAAGACATATACTGAGTGCCTGGGACCAATTTAAATTATTTTTAAGATGTTGAATGAAATTCAAAGAAGTCTTTCCTCTGACTTGTCATGAATCCCAAGCATCCCAAATCACTAATGTTCAGTTTCGCTGAGGACTGCATTGTAAAAGTGGGTGGTGTGTCACTTGTTTCTACCAGTACATTTCAAGAGACAACAAATAGTGGTTCATGCTATAATTTCTGTTTGATTTCTAGCCTGATCATCTGACTACAAAGAGATGGCAATTTAGATTACATTCTGATGCGTCTGAAGGGCTTCTGAGCCACCTAAGCCTTGATGTGTGCTTTTTTACTGGTGTATCCTAGCTAGACAACCCAGTATTTGAATGGACAATTCTCCTCCTGCTGCAAGTTTTGGACAGTATATTTCTGATCATGGTGGCCTTTGTCTCCTATTGATAGAGCTAATGCCCTTATTTAATCATCCATTGGCTCATTTAGCATCCTCCTCTTAACCGCTCATTGATAAAGCTTATGACCTTCTTTTATCATCTTAGGGTATGAAGCCGGAGTTGAGCTATTTGGCCCATAATCTATGTGAGATTGACAAGTACCGTGTGGAAACATGCTGTGTGATTGGTGAGACAGACTTTTCTTCCCCCTTGCTTGAAGAGGGCCTGGTGTGGGTGTGGGTGGGTGTTGTGGATCCTGTTGCTTGTGAGACCATGTTAGCTGAGTTGTTGTTCCCAGTCTTGGGTTACCTTTTGCTCACTCATCATTCTGTCTTTGCCTTAGGGAATTACTACAGCTTGCGCTCTCAGCATGAGAAAGCTGCCCTCTATTTCCAGAGAGCCTTGAAGCTGAACCCTCGGTATCTTGGAGCATGGACTCTTATGGGACATGAATATATGGAGATGAAAAACACATCGGCAGCTATCCAGGCGTATAGGTGTGTGTGAACAGGTGGCTTCCAAAATGAAAGCTTCACCGAGGTGTCTGCCTATAATGGAAAGTGCTTTAATACAATCCTTATTCAATTGTTCACCTCCCCGCACCCACTTCTATGATTTTCTTCCTAGACATGCCATAGAAGTGAATAAAAGAGACTACAGAGCATGGTACGGACTGGGGCAAACGTATGAAATCCTCAAAATGCCATTTTACTGCCTCTATTATTACCGGAGAGCCCATCAGCTCAGGTAAAGATACTGGTATCACTAACCTTCTTATTGCATATGACTGCTCAGAGTGGCCCCTAGCTAGATGGCTTATACAATAACACACACATACCGTATATAGCAAATTAACAACAATAATAATTAACAACAAATAAACAATATTTTAAAATGCATTGTGCATTATTATGATTCTTTTGTGAATAAAGAAATGTGGATTTCAGAGTAGCTATTTTGGATCTACCTGAGATGGAGGATTACAGATGTCGTCTTTTTAAAAATCTGATCAACATAATTCCTACATTTAATGAGACTTTAGATATCATACAGACCTACGAATCTCTCATTATTTCCAGACTCTGCATATTGTCAATTTCAAGGGGGTAGGTGGTCGACAATCAAAATTTAAAATAACAGTCTCAAAGATTTAGAAACAGCAGAACTCAGAATCCCAGTTCCATTTTCTCTAGACCAGTGGTGGTGATGGACCACAACTCTCAGAATTCCAGGCTTAGATTGCTAGTGACAAAGGACTATGGGAGTTGTGATCCAAAACATCTGGAGTGCCGAAGGTTTACCACCACTGCTCTAGACTCTTTACTTGGTATACAGTTATTATTATTTATTAGACTTGTATGCCGCCATCTAGCAACAAAGCCACTCTGGGTGGTTTACAGAAAATTCAGCAGACATAAACTAAGACAATGTACAATATGGGTATCCATTTTCATGCATCCATTTGGTGTGTTCAAGATGCTCTTGAATTCTGAATCATTTGGGATTTTTTTGTCAGCTAGCTGGGTGTTTTGTGTTTTTTTCACAGACCCAATGATTCCCGTATGCTGGTGGCTCTTGGAGAATGTTATGAGAAACTAAATCAGCTGGTGGAAGCCAAAAAGGTACGAGAGGGCTCAAATGTAAAACCAGAAGGGCACTTGGGCGAAATGGATGGAGCTGTTAGGCATTGCAAATATTTCAGCCAGACTGTCATGGGAGAAAATTGCCTCAGATCGATGCAACATCTTGAGAAAAGGAGGAGTAGACAGTGTAGGTACATGGCTGGGTTCAGAGGTGTCAGGGAAAGGTGCCAAGAAACCAATTTCTATAAATTGATCCACCACACACCCCTTATCAGTTTCTGTGGGTGGAATATTGTGATCGGCCTTACTCCTTCAATTGGCATTCTGCTTCATTTCTGTCCAAATGGAGGGGTGCTGAGTGTGTCTAAACTCTGGAGCTATTTTCTCAAGGCTAATTTTATTGGAATTAGGACTTCTAAATCAAATGTGCATTATTCCATTCCACATGCTGTGGCTTATTTAGTTGCCTAGACCAGAAAGGGGTTTTGCAAATAGGTAGCCATTTTGCCTTGGAGACTAAGACATTGCTTTTCTGTTTGACTGTTATTCCCTTGCAGTGCTATTGGAGGGCGTATGCTGTAGGAGATGTGGAGAAAATGGCACTAGTGAAGCTAGCAAAGTGAGTAATTATGTTTCTGCTTCATCAAATTGGGCTTTCACTGTAGGCTAGTGGTAATATCAACATGGAATATTTCCTTAATACTGTACTGTGAAAGCTGGACATGTAGGTGTGTGGGCAATGCAGACATTAAGGCATTGTCTTAAAGCTGTTTTGCACTTCCAGTGTGTGTCTGTTTTGCACTGTTTTGCACTTTGTGTGTGTCTGTTTTGCACTTTCAGTGTGTGTCTCGATTGTTCTATTGATTTTATATTGTTTGTTTAGCCTCCTTTGTAAACTGCCCAGAATTCCCCTGGGAAGATGGGCGGTATATAAATAAATAAATAAATAAATAATAAATAAATAAATAAATAAATAAATAAAGTGGCGTTGAATAGATTCTGTAACTTCTGTCTAATCACAATATAAATGGCTTGGAGAGTACTTTCCATTCTGTCCTCCACGTTTACAGTAGGTCTGTAATTCCTGCTGTTGTAGGTGGTTTTTTTCACCAGCGAAACAAGGACATTGTCTTCCGTTTTCTTCCCCCCACCCCCAGGCTTCATGAGCAGTTGAATGAATCAGAACAAGCCGCTCAGTGCTATATCAAGTACATCCAAGACATCTACTCATGTGGGGTAAGTGAGTTCCCTATGATTCCTTTCTCCCTAAGAGAAGAGGAAAAGTCGGATCCTGAATGCCTCTGTCCTCTTCTAGGAGATAGTGGAGCACCTGGAGGTGAGCACTGCCTTCCGCTACCTTGCCCAGTACTACTTCAAGTATAAACTCTGGGATGAAGCCTCGGCCTGTGCCCAGAAATGCTGTGCCTTCAACGATGTAAGTACCCAACCTGCTGTCAGGGTGGACTCTCTGCTGTGGAAGCCCTAATGCATCTTTGGTCCTTCCGTCCACCGTCTCTCTCCTCGGCATCCAGGTCGTCTTTTAAGCGATCGTGTGATGCCATTCCCATGTGTGGTTATTTAGAGAGGCAACAGATACATCCTGGGATAGCACCCTCCTTTTTAATTCTGGCAATTATAAGAGCAAGCTGCTCCCTCTCGTTTAATGCAGTAATACCACATAAAGCTGCTTTAAGAGATCTTTTGTAGAGTTTACCGTGACTAGTCACAGAAAAAAAAATATAAAACACAAAGTAACAATAAAGCACACTAGTTTACTAATTGTTTCAAACAACTTTTGGAGATTTTTTTTTTAAACAGGCTAATGGATCAAGGTGGCATTATCTTAACTGCTAGGGCAAGTCAAAATCAGTACATCATGTGTGTGTGTGTGTGTGTGTGTGTTGTTACAGTCATGACCGACTCTTTGTGACTCCATGTCGATGGAGTTTTCTTGGCAGGAATACTGGAGTGGTTTGCCAGTTCCTACTCCAGGCGCCTACAGCACCTGGTATTCCCTGGTGGTCTCCCATCCAAGTACTAACCGGGGCTGACCCTGCTTAGCTTCCGAAATCAAGCGAGATCGGATGTGGTTAGGGCATCTAGGCAGCTCAGTACATCATATCCATAAACAAATATGTTTTCCCTGTTCTCAGAGGTGTCATTTTTAATATTTGTAAATTGTGTCTATTGATGTAGTGACAAGCAAATGTAAGACTGGTGCTGCTTCTCCTATATTTTCTTAGAAGGAAAATAGAGCCTTCTTGAAATCCTAGTGTGCTCTCAAAACCCCTACAGTAATACCTTGGTTTACGAGTGCCTGGTTTATGTGTGATTTACAAGCTGAGCAACCATTTCTGATGAGTTTTGCCTTGATCAATGAGCAATGTCTTGCAATACAAGCACTGGAGCAAGTCACGTGATCACAAGTAAGCCAATTGTAGTACTCTCTCTCTCACTCCCTGCAGGGGAGGATTGTAGGGGATTATCTGGAGCGTTCCATTTTAGCCAAGCCTCCAAAGCAGGGGGAGGAGAGAGGAACGCAGGTTTCCCTTGCACCATTCAGGAACGTTTTCAAAGGAGAGTGCAGGTTAGGGTTTTGTTTATATTTATATTCAATTTGTTTTCAACCTCCTTATTTTTCTTCCCACCTCCAGGATGTATAAAAATAGAAAAAAACTTTATTCCATGTCAAACCATTCCAAAAAAATTTTGGTTCGACGCGCCCCGGCAGGGCTTTCCTCAGGAGCGAGCCCCCTCCCTCCCCAGTCTGCAGCAGCTCCAGACCAACCAAGAATGTAGGCACCAGTTAACGGAGCATTCCCTTACCAGTGCCTGCATTCTCAATCACTCCAAAGTCACCACAGACTAAAGAAAAAAAGAAGTTTGCTCCACTGAAGAAGGCCCTGCTGAAATGCGTCGAGCCAGAGCCCTTCCAAAATGATTCAACATAACCTTATTTTTCAAACCATTTCTAGTCATGGGGCAGCTGGTCAAGTGTGTATAGGGCTACAGAGTACACTTTATTCTTGTCACATTAAAAACACAGAGTAAAATCCAGTTGTTACTTCCAAGCAGAGCAGATTCTGCAGCCAGGTACCTAAATCATGTTGTGGATGCAGACTTCTAGCCAACTTTTGTAAGTTTTGGGATTTTGTGTGCATAGTATGTGGTCTATGGGGACCCCAGAATGTATCATCTGAATTTCCATGATTTCTTATCGGGAAATTTGCTTTGATATAAGAGTGTTTTGGTTTACAAGCATGTTTCTGGAACAGATTATGCTCGTAAACCCAGGCATTACTATATATTGTATCAGCGTTTGCAAATGTTATATGCTGGGTTTTCATTTGCTAATAAAGTCATTTTACTGAAATCCTGGTGTACTGTTGTGCAAACATTTGTGTTATATGTAACTTTTTGGAAATGAAGTGCTGTGAGTTAAAATAATCTGTAGGCATTGTCTCTTGCGTGCTGGGTTTTGTGACTCAAAATGTGACAGATAACGTCTACTGCGCAACAGGGTTTTAGCCGCCAAGTAGTACGGTGGCACCTTGTCTAAAGGAATTAATTTGTTCCAAATGAAATTCTGTTAAGCAACTTTTCCTTTATACAAATTTCCCAGAGGAATGCATTGAGAACGGAGTAATCCCTAATCACAACCATGTTTATGTTGTACGGATTCGCCCCATAGGCGATTTTGTTAAGCAGATTTCCCCTATCTCTGGAATTTATGTTGTACAGATTTTATGTTATACAAACCATTTGTTATACGAGGGTCCACTGTATGTGGATTGTGTACAGGCAATATATATGTAAGGGGTTGCTGGAGGCCTTTTCTGTGGTATTGAAGCCCCCAGATGCCTCCTACTTAGTATGGCTAGGACCCCCCCACACACACACACACATGAAGGCCTTTATCATTTCTTTTTAGCTATTTGTCTTCCTTTTGTTGACACAGTTTTCTCTCTTCTCCAGACCAGAGAAGAAGGGAAGGCCCTCTTTGCGTCAAATCTTGCAGTTGCGGAACCAAGGAGAGGCATCGTCGACCGAGATTGCCACCCCTTTTTTACTCCCTTCTTCGCTTTCTGCCAACAATACCCCCACACGCCGGGTGTCACCCCTGAACCTGTCTAACATTACACCTTAACGCGTGCCTGCCCTCCCTGAGCCGGCTTGAGCAGAAAGAACGGTCCGAGGTGCAACCTGGATGTTTCCTTCTGGTGCTACCTTCACGAGAAGGCTGGATGCTGATGGCCAGTGGCTGGAGATGGGATGCCTTGGTGACTGTGAACCATCCAAAGTTAACTGGCTTAGATGATACCCTAAGCGAGCTGTAGCCACCCTGGTTTTCCTTGACATTCTAACTGGTCTGACTTCTCAGTGCAAAAAGAGGAAGGCTGTTTCCCTATATTACAGTTTGATGGAAGTATTTTTCTACTGTTCTTCCTCACTACAGTCTTTTCCAAGAGCATCCTAACTTGGTCATTACTTGGCTGTCAAGAAAGCCAGCAGGTTTAGGAGGGAAAGTATGCATTTCAATCACATTTGGAGAGGCCAAGGGGAATGGTCAGACTGGGGTGCCTTCACAACCTTCGCCTTTGCTACTTTCAAACTCTTGAGAGAGTGGGCTGTTTGGGGTTAGGAGAATGGGGAAAGAAGATGGCGCAAATAGCCCAGTATTTTTTTTTTTACCTTTGTATGTACAGATGTGGAAATGTGCAGACGAAAAAACTGGTAACCAGGTCAAACCTAATGCCAAGATGGTGCAATAGTTGATGTCGTTGGGCAACTTGGTAACACAATGAAGTGATGGAGGCGCTGTCTGCTTTTAAGGTGCCGAACAAGTGTTGTCATTGCATCCCTGTAAATAACAGGCTCTGGAAACGACACTTATTTCCTGGCAGAAAGCAAAACAACCCCCATTTTTTTATAAAAAGGTCAAATTCTTCATTGGGCATTCTTCACTTAAGCAAGGACTTGAGTGTTTGTGACAAACCAGTGCTTTTTGGGAATGCAGTCATTAAATCAGAGCTCCTAATTTAATGGTTGTGATCCGTGTAATACAGTAGGATGGTAACAGAATAGCTTACTTAAAACACCAACATAATATGAGGGATGCAGAACAAGGGCTTGTTTTCTGCAGTTCAGCAGGAGGTTGTATCAAGTAACCTTAAATTTTACTTTCATCATTACACTGTTTTTGCCATTACATCCGGTTGTCAATTTAGTCAAAACAGATCTGTCTTTTTCCTTGTACTACATTTTTGCTAATTCATTGCTAAGGTTCTTTTATGCTTCTACTAAGGATCTCACAACAGCCTACTCCAGCTCGCTGGAGCTCCCGGGCTCTCTGCATCCAAATCTGTTCGCACCCACTCAAACTCTCTTTTGTAGCTTTCTTTAAACCCCTACCAGTCAAAGGTCATGGCGGCTAAAACATAAAGGAGAAAGAAACCTGACCCAAAGGAAACAAAGAACACAGGCTAATTGTCTTGTATTTTCAGAACAAACCCTTTTTTGGTGTATGACCAGACAAAAAGTCACAGTTGTGTTACCATACTTGTGGAACCAGGGTGTTAATTGAAACAAAAATAACAGAAAAGGGAGGGGTGTTTTGGAGTATAATAGAAAAACCTTGCTATATTGTAGACAATGTAATTTCAATATTAAAAGAGCAATGTTGAGACTACAGATAAATGTCAGACTGGTGTGACAAGTTTGTACTTAATCCCTCCTCCTGTGTTACTGGCATTTTTGCATAGACTACATTCAGTTGTTATTCAGATGAATCACAAACTGGAATTAAGATTGCCGGAAGAAATATCAACAATTTGAGATATGCAGATGATACTAATCTGATAGCAGAAAGTGAGGAGGAATTAAAGAACCTCTTAATGAGGGTGTAAGAGGAGATTGAAAAAATGGGCTAAAGCTCAACATCAAAAAACTAAGATCATGGCCACTGTTCCCATTACCTCCTGGCAAATAGAAGAGGAAGAAATGGAGGCAATGACACAGTTTGTTTTCTTGGGCTCCTTGATCACTGCAGATAGTGACTGCAGCAATGAAATTAAAAGACACCTGCTTCTTGGGAGGAAAGCAATGGCAAACCTATGCAGTATCTTAAAGAGCAGAGACATCACTTTGCCGACTAAGGTCCGGATAGTCAAAGCTATGGTTTTTTCAGTAGTGATATCTGGAAGTGACAGCTGGACTATAAAGAAGGCTAATCGCCACAGAATCGATGCTTTTGAGCTGTGGTGCTGGAGGAGAGTTTCAAGAGTCCCCTGGACTGCAAGGAAATCATACCTATCCATCCTGAAAGAAATCAACCCCGAATGTTCACTAGAAGGACAGATTTTGAAGCTGAGGCTCCAGTACTTGGCTACCTCATGAGAGAGGAGTCCTTGGAAATGTCCCTGATGTTGGGAAAGATTGAAGGCAAAAGGAAAAGAGGACGGCAGAGAATGAGATGGTTGGACAGTGTCATCAATGAAACCAACATGGATTTGACCAAACTCCGGGAGGCAGTGGAAGAGTCAGACACAACTGAATGACTAGACAACAACATTCAGTTTTCAAACTTACACGATGGCTTACTTTTGTTTATTTTACTTACATGTACAGTGGAACCTTGACTTGCGTCATTAATCCATTCCGGAGGTCTAGACTTAAGTCAAACATGCCTTAAGTCAAATGAACTTTTCCCATAGAAAGTAATGGGAAAGTGGATTAATCCATTCCAGATTATGAAAAAGACCCCCGAAAACAGCAATTTAAATTTGTCTGGGATAGGAAATTCCTTCCGGGGATGTAAATGAAATGTCTCTTCAAAGAGAGGAGGCAGTGGAATTATAGTCTACAAGTGATACGCCTCCACTTTTTAATGATCATAGCAACAATGTCTAACATTTAAGTTTTACTGATTTTTAACCTGACGTTCCAAATTCTGAACAACCTTATGCTTACCATTAGAGTCCCACAACTGTACAGCTCCCCAACTAAAATGCTTCCATTGTGGACCAGACTTCTGTAGCCAGATTTTTTTACAAGACTGAGCCAACTGTCTAACCAGCGAGGCCAGCCTTGAGCTCCTGGCCCTTCTTCTCCTCCGGCAGCAGCAGCGGCTTCGGTGAGGCCAAGGACCAGCTCCAGGTGTTCGGAGCTGGCCTCGGCGAAACCGCCGCTGCCGGAAGAAGGCAGGAGCAGTTTGGAGGCGGCAGCTGCGATGCTAGGTTGTCGCTGCCGCCCGATTCCGGCTCCCAGCTGTAAGTCAAAGCCTGCGACTCAAGTCAAAGAGGCCCCTTCTTGCTGCAAGTCAAATATGCTTCAAGTCAAGCAGCATGTAAGTCAAGGTTCCACTGTATAATTTATAGGTGATTACAGCATCTTTGTATACATCAAAGTTATTTAACCATCCAGGGGACTTCTGTATTTTAAAAATAAGAGTGACTGTGGCTCAGTTTAAGAAACTAAAGCAAACACCAAGCTTAAAAATTTGTTCACAGATCTCAAATTTTCAGAATCACAAAAACACAGAATCCTGCAGAAAATTCCCCTCAATAACATGTTCCATATTGCTTGAGCCCATGTTATTCACAAGCAATTGATATTCCAGTCAAAGAAATCAGATTCTGGAATGGGTCATGCATACAATTAGTTTCAAAGCAAAAGCTGATGTCCCCATTTTATTTTTCTTCTGATTAACTTCCTGTCCCAATTGGCAGGTCACATTCTTTGCTTGAACACTACAGATCTCAGATTTAAGAGAAAATAATTGGTAAAATAAGCCACATTGTTTCTGCTAACGTTCTTGGCAGCAAAAAAATGGGGGGAAACTATGTGATGCATGAAGTCTGCTCATCAGCTGAGCCAATCTTTTCAAAACAATAATCTGGAAACAAATATGGTAACAAAGTACCAGGCACTAAGGTAGCGTACTGTACTGACGAAAGAACCAGTTACTTACCTGTAAAGGTGGTTCTTCGAGTGGACCTTCGTGAAGCCACACAGATGGGTTTCCCAGGCGCCCCTGCGCCAGAGGTCGGAAATTCCCTAGCAATAGGAAAGTGTGTTAGTCTCCGCCCCCGCACCCTGTGCATGTGCGAGGGTGTTCCCGCCTAAACGCCTCAGTTCCTCTTGACCGCCAGGATGACAGGTAGTGGTTGTACCAGTCAGGGCGTGACGGTCCGAGGGGAGGCAGGCGGGTGCTGTGTGGCTTCACGAAGGTCCACTCGAAGAACCACCTTTACAGGTAAGTAACTGGTTCTTCTCCATCGTGGCCTTCGTGAAGCCACACAGATGGGAGATTGCAAGCAGTACTCAGAGGCAGGAGGGTAGTCACGCTGTCACGAAAGAAAGCACTGTCCTCCCAAAGGAAGTGGGCGACCTCACGCGGGCATCCACTCTGTGGTGGGTTACGAAGGTGTCCGGTGTAGACCAAGTGACCGCCTGGCAGATGTCATCTAGGGGGACACCCTTCAGGAAAGCCGCGGAGGAGGCCATAGCTCTGGCGGAGTGAGCCCGAATATCCAAGGGTAAGGGTACCTTGGCCAGCTCATAGGAGAGCTTAATAGTCAGCACTATCCAGCGGGCAAACCGTTGGGAAGAGACAGGATTACCCAGAACTGCAGGATCATGGCACACAAACAGTTTATTAGTCTTTCTGATGGATTTGGTCCTAGAGACATAGAAAGCTAGGGCCCTCCTGACATCGTGTGTGCATGACCTTTTCAATCCTGGTGGTAGGATTGGGAAAGAAGTTTGGCAACACAACAGGTTGGGAGACATGAAAGGAGGAAACAACTTTCGGAAGGAAAGTAACATCAGGATAAGGCACCACCCTATCAGGGTGGAAGCGTAAATACGGAGGGTCACATCGAAGGGCACAAAGTTCGCTGGACCTCCTACCCGAAGTGATTGCCACCAAAAAAAGGCAGTTTTTAAAGTGAGCAGCCTAAAGTCTGCAGAGGCCAGTGAGCAGCCTAAAGTCTGGAGAGGCCATAGGTTCAAAGGGTGGGTGTTGCAAAGCCCGGAGGACCAAGGATAGGGACCACTGAGGTGGAATTGGCTTCCTGTCAGGGAAGATGTTTTGAGGCCCTTGAGGCAGCACTTCATTCTAGGGTGCCTGAAGAATGCAGCTGCCTCTGAGAATTGTGGCTGGTGGGCCACAATCGCTGACAGGTGGACTCGAAGAGACGCAGAAGTCAGCCCTGAACGTTTCAAGTGCAGGAGGTATTGCAAGACCCAGGTGAGTGAGGGATTGACAGGGTCAAACCCTTTGTCAGCCACAAATACGGAAAATCTCTTCCACTTAAGAGTATTGTTTCTTAATGGAAGGCTTGCGGCAAGAGACAATGATAGTTTGAATCAAGGCAGAATCCTCCAGGCTGTTAGATGAAGGCGATTCAGGTCCGGGTGAAGGACCTGGCCGTTGTCCAGAGAGAGAAGCTCCGGAAACTGGGCCAGGCGTAGGTGTTCTGAGGACATCTGCAGAAGGGACACAAACCAGGGTAGTCGAGGTCACCAAGGTGCGATCAGGATGAGGTTGGCCCTCTCCTGAAGAGTCTTTATGACCACCCTGTGTAGCAGAGGAATGGGAGGGAAGGCATAGAGGAGGTCCCCCGACTATGGGAGGAGGAGAGCATCTCCCAAGGAATGTAGACCCTTCCTCGCTCTGGAGCAGTACTCCTGACACTTGGTGTTGGTTGGGGAGGCAAACAGGTCCACCCGAGAACCTCACTTGACGCAAAGGAGGCTGAAGGTCCTTGGATGCAGTTCCCATTCGTGGGTCGCTTGAAGTTGACAGCTGAGGTCGTCGGTGTCAAGATTCTCCTCTCCTGGTAAGTGCATCGCGATCGGATGGATGTTGTTGGAAATACACCAGTCCCAGAAGCGGACCGTGAGCTGCAGAAGACGCTGTGAGTGGGTCCGCCCTGTTTGTTGATGTAGTACATGGCGGTTGTGTTGTCGATCACCGCCAGTACTACATTGCCGGATAGATGCCGGATGAAGGCCCGGAATGCCTTGAAGATCGCCAGCAGCTCTAGCTCGTTGATATGGAGCATCCGCTCCTGAGGGGTCCAGGTGTCCTGGAGAGGATCGAATTGTTGCAGGAACCAGGCCTGGAGAGGTCTGAGTCGCAGCCTCGCATGAACCAGAACAGAGGTCATGGAGGCCATGAAGCCTAGAAGTCTATGGACCTCTACTGCAGGGATGGTTTGATGAGTTTGGAAGAGTTGAAGAAGATGCAACATGTCTGCAAGCCTGGTCCTTGGAGGGGACGCCATGGCCCTGGTGGAGACCACAATGGCACCTATGAAATTCACCACAGGAGAGGGGTCGAGATGAGATTTTTTGTGAGTGATTTGGAAGCCTAACTATGTTAAGACGTCGAGGACGGTGGCAATGTCCCGACAGGCCTTTTACTGGGAGTCTGCGACTACAAGCCAGGGGAAGACAACTATTCCAAGAGTGCGGAGGTAGGCTGCCACTGGGGCCATACACTTGGAGAAAACTCTTGGTGCTGTAGCCAAACCAAATGGCAGGGCGGAAAATTGATAGATGTCTTGCCCTACGGCGAAACGAAGCAGGTGACGATGAGCGGGGTGGATCGATATGTGGAAGTATGCATCTTTGAGATCCACAACTCCAAACCAATCTCCTCTGCGAAGCAAGGGGATGATTTTTTCTAAGGTGACCATTCGGAATTTTTTGTAGACCAGGAACTTGTTAGGCATCGGAGAATCAGAATGGGTCGAAGGCCTCCATCCTTCTTCGGGACCATGAAATAACAGGAGAAGAAGCCGTGACGGGCTTGGCAAAATGGTACTGGTTCAATGGCTTGCTTCTGAAGTAGGGAAGCGACCTCTTCTAGAAGGCAGGGCGAGGGTGAGGTATGAACTATAGTCCCCAACGGGGGAAACGAAGTTAACTCCAAAAGGTAACCTTGCTGAACAAGAGAAAGGACCCACTGGTCCGTGGTGATGGCTTGCCAACTTGGCAGAAAAGAACCAAGACGAATGGGAAGAGAGTCAGTGGTCATCTCTCGGCCTACGCTCTCCGGGCTTGGAGGAGAGTGTAGCAGATTTAGCCTTCTTAGATTTGGAGGCGAAGGAGGACAAGGCAGATGGTCTGGTAGGCCTGTCCCACTGCTGGTGTTTGGTGGAGGACTGGGCGGAGGGGGCCCAGAAGTGCCTTCTTGGTTGGTATCGAAAGGACGACTTTGGGCGAGTTGGGATGACATTCAGTTTTTTAGCAGTGTCCTGCTTTTTGTGCCTGTCCTCCATCAGGTCATCTGTGGTAGTATTGAATAGGCCCGAGCTGCCGCAGGGGAGGAATTCGATTTGGGCCTTATGATAGTCGGAAAGGCCAGTTGTGCGGAGCCATGCGTGCCTGCGTAGGGTGATAGCCGAAGTAAGTACTTTGGAGGCAGCATCAAATGAGTGTTTTGAGGCTCTCATCTGCTGGGCTGCTAGAGCCATTGATTCTTCATAAAGTGCAGATGCCTCAGCACGCTTCTCCTCAAGAATAAGCTCCAAAAAGGGGTGCAGATGAGTGAGAAAGTCTCTCTGGTAGGCCCCCAAGGCACCTTGGTAATTGGCTATCTTATGTTATAAGATAGCAAAAGAATAAAAATTGCGTCCTAAGGTGTCCAACTTGCGACCTTCATTAGAAGGTGGAATGAGAGTTTGTTTGGTACGAGATTGTACCTGTGAAGAGGCTACCACCACAGAATTTGGAGGTGGATGCTTATTGAAATAGGGTGCCTTGTCATCATGCACCCTATAGAGAGCCTCTCACTTGCGTGGGATCGACGTGGATGAAAGAGCTTGGAAGGATTCCTCGACATAGCGAGGAAAGAGGGAATCAGAGTCAAGTGAACAGGCAATGTCTTGTCACTTGAAATCCTTCCAAAGATATGGCATACTTGTTTTGGTTGAGGTCGATGTACAGGCAAGTCGATGGTCCATCAATCCCAAAACCATACACTTGAACAGAGGGATGTGTATGTCACTGATTACTAGACGGACATTGTTTCCTCCTATTCTTCTGAACTGTGAGAGATGGGGACAACCTGGATAGCCTCCAGCTGTAAAAGCACACACATCCCCATCCTGAACATAATTTGTTTGAACCACATGGTGCCCAAATTTCAGGGTTGCCTGTTCTGGCACCTTCATGGGGGTAGCACAAATATTTATGTTCAGATTTATATGTGTTTACCCATGCTTTAGATCCACAACGAATTCCCATACCTTTTCCTAGGGCATCACAGGCATTGAACCATATTACTGCCCGTCTGCCACTATGCTTTAACACAGTAGTGGAGTTCACATAATACAGAAGTTCACCACCTTCTGGGTTGTCCCTTCTGGGCTCCTTAGTTCTGGCCATTCCAGCCCACACTGTATAATTAAATTTAGCTGGGACTTCAGGCCTATAACAAAGATAGTCTCCAGATGTACTTTCACATATATGATACATCATATCTTGATTCAAACATGTAGTTCCAGCTTGTTTGCACTCTGCTGGCTTTTGAGTGTAATATACCAGGGTATTCACTACTCTATTGCCTTGACTAGCAGCAATAATGCATGGGGTACACTCTTCTATACCCTCAGGCTTGACAGCTAAACAAACTGGTACCAGAAATAAAAGAACAATCATTTCCACTGATTTAGACATCCCACAAAACCTTCGCTTCCAGCTACAACAAATTAATAACGCTCCCAATGCATATATTGGCGAAATAATGAACCAAACCCAGTTCGGGATGTCAACCCACAGGAATATTCTGGCCCCTTTAAGAGTTTTGACAGCTGCGGAGCTTTTGACAGCTCATGGAACGTTCGTTGACAGCTCATAGAACGCTCCTTGACAGCTGCTGCGCTACCGGCGCGCTGTCTCGTTCGCTGCAGTACTTCAAGGAGATTAAAGGGAAAACACTGTTCAGCTTCAAAGAAGGAAGAAACAGGGCACTTTTTAAAACACAGTCTCGCACAAAACAAATGTTGCCCTGGCTAATCAGCTAAACCAAAATCACTCACCTTCTTGTTGAAAACTTCTCCTTCCTCTTCTTGTAGAGGGGCGGATTTGGAAGGCGGGAAATTCAAAAGCTGAAAGGAAAGAGTCAAGTTTTCTTGTTGAAGAAACCTCTCACCACGCACATAGGAAGGCAATATTTTACTTTGACTTCTCTATGTCTGAAGTAGCTTTCTTAAAGGTCAGCTTCAAGCTGTCATCGGGGTTAGCTCGAACCATCCACTCTTCTCCCTCGCTCGCTGGGGCTGCTCGCTTCACGCAGGTATGGTGGATCCAGGCACTCACTTCAGGGACTTTGACAGCCGGTGGCGTTGACAATAACACCGTAAAGGACCCTTCCACCTCGGGCGCTGGGACTGTTGGTTCCAATCCTTGATCCACACCGAATCTCCCGGTTCAAAACGATGAAGGTGCTCCTGTAGAATCACGGGCAGTCGTCCAAGGGTCCACCTGTGTAAGAAGAAAGAGATCGGCCAAGCAATCGATTATGAGTCACAGAGACTATATTCATTTTTCCTTCATGCGTGTAGAATTCTGGAATCTGCACGCTGTGTGCAGATCTCAATTGAGCTGTAGGGCTTTTGGCAAGGCCCTGAAGCAACAAATAGTGATACAGTCTACATTTGAAGCAATTCAGCACAGTCTATCTGAAAGTCCCGGAATGATTTTTGCCCATGATATTAAATTCCAGAAGGGGGGGCAAAATATCCTGAAAGGCAAATGTCCTGCACAAGGGTTATTCCTTTTGCAAAACACACACGTGAAGGGGGCAAATGTTCGGAAATGGTGCTTGGTCACACTGCTTGAAGTATTCTGTGGGCCAAATATTTTGGGACCCACAACCGTCCGTCTGGCATAATGTACCACTCTTCCTCAGTTTGTGACAAGTCCTGTTCCTTTGCAAATTGCTCTTCCAAAAGGGAATAAATCGGCTGTGTGGGTAGTGGCACATCAATGGAAATTAAACTGAGTTCAAATTCAGGATTGCTTTTAGGCTGCCTGCTTTGCGATCTTATATATCAGACCATGTCCTCTAAAAGCCTAAGGCAAAAGAAAATTCTTTTGTTCCCCTTCGGCAAATTAGTTTTAAAGAGTCATAGGTTGAATTGATCCTTCAATTACTCTTGGAGTTTTTGAACTCAGGGCAGCTGCCTGATTAAGAAGTGTGTGTGTTTTGCTGGAGGCTTCTAAAGCTAGGCTCCATTGTTACCTTTTGCCTTGGAGCTAACGCTTCTGCTTTGAAGTGTAAAAAGCTTAACAGCTGCCGGCCGCATGCAGAAGAGTTTGAAGGCTGTTAATTCTTTTGACAATTTGGCTCCTCTCTCTCTCTCTCTCTGGTCACTAAGATCCTGCCCGGCTTGGCGCCTTGCCATTTCTTTTAAAGAGGCACGGAAAATTGTGTTTGATTTTGACTGGACAAAAAGGGAAACTTTCTGCCATGGATCTCCTATTTGTTAGCGAGTGCACAGACAGTCTCTGATTTTGTTGTCCCTTTATTTCCTTGATGTTATGGAGAAGATTTCCTATTGCACTCGTTGCTAGCACAGGCCAGATTAGTTGTTCCTAAAGGTCCCACGCCAGTCTAAGGGCATAGAAGCCATGGAAATTCAGGGACTAGCTTTTGGGGGCTATTTTATTCCTTCGCTATGCACCCATTTTCCTGGTTGATGTGTCCACCTTACAACAAAACGGGGGCTATGTGCCCAAGCTTTTTCTAAAGGCTTGGAAAAACTTTCTAAAGAGTAGAAAGACATTATCACATTGCTTTTCATCTCGGACTTTACCGAGAGGCTTAATTTGCTTGTTTTTGACACTTCAATTTACTCTCTTTCCCTTTTCCTCCTACCTATGGGGAGGCAGATTATTTCTGAATGTTTTCAGATATTTTATGCTCATGGTATTACATTTCTTCTCATTGCTCTTGCACACTGGGAGGTTTGCTTGATTCAGGAAAACAACATTCACGTGAATGGTATTCCGGGAAATTCAGCTTATTTTAAAGTAACAACTTGCTTCAGGGTAAAAATATTTATTGGAATCTTCTCTCCACTTTCCCTTCGCCCTTAATATGGTACACTCGCGCAGTTTAGCGCCTTTTCTGTTAACGTTTTAGAAGTTCTGATTTGGGTAATTAGTAGCAGGGAACAGCATTTTTCGTTTGCTCTTAAAATCTCCCTGTTTTAAATTGAACTGCCTTGTTGTTACAAATTTCCCATCTTCTTTTTGGTGAGGAAAAGAGCATCGGTAGGCAGGCAGATAAAAAATGCCCTTTCTTCATGTCATGTGCCTTTATTTAGATGTCATCTGGACAAGGCACAGGCTGTTCTTAAATTTCATTGCTTCTTATAAGAAGGCACATATTACATAATGGGACTTCTAGGTCCTTTCTGTGTTGATTCTACAAGATCATTGACCCTGCTTTTAATTATCTGGATTTCAGAAACAGTGTCTCTACCAATCTCCTCGTGTTCCACACAACAGACATTGTCCCCTAAAGCTATGCGGGATTTCCTAACCTCCTCGAAAATCTTCTGAGTTTCTTCTGAATTAAATAAACCTCTCACAAGGTGTTGCACGTCCTCATAAGTGGACATATACACATTGAAAATACTGGACATAGTCTCAAAATTCTTATCAGGGTCATCTTCTAAACTTGGCAGGGTGTTTTTCTAGTTTATAATGTCACTTGATGTAAACGGGACGTGCTGTATCGAATATGTGCGGGGACCCTGCTGATTTTGGGGCAAGGGATCATACACTCGCCTTAAAGGCATGACTTTTGCCTGCTCCTCAATTCTCTTCTTCTCAAGAAATTCCTCATGTCTCCTTGCTACATCGTATGCCCTTAAGAGATATCGCTGTCTTTTTGCCCAGTTTCGTTCTCCTGCCGCTTTTAATGCATGATTTCCTACTTCCATCACTGATTCCCGGTATTTCTTAATTAAATCAGCCACTCTTTGATGGTCCGCTTCACCCCATTCAATATTTCCTTTTATTCTGTGACGGAATTCCTCCTCACTCTCCTCATCTTCCTCATTATTTTCATCTATTTTAGGGGCTCTTTTCCCTGCTTCAGGCTCATCTTTAGGAAATTTGCCAAAAAGTCCTGACTGTGGGAGATCTTTAGATGTGGGAAGATTACCATCTACATGGGTGCCTTTGGAGGAGAAGCGGGCGCTGGACCTGGAGGAGGTGGTACTGCAGGGGGGGGGGACCACTGGATTCCCTGGAGGGATGGCTGTGGCATAAGGAGGCGGTGGGGTAAAAACATCATGATCTTCAGGGCGACTTTCTAAAGCTGCCTCCTTTTTCTTTAAGGCTAACACCTTAGCCTGTGGTGGCAATTCTCTACAGAATTGGATCCATGAGGGATTTTTCTTCACATTTCCTTTCCCAAAACCTCAATGTAGGGATTGTGTTCAGGGCAGTTCTTAAAATTTTTTAACCACAGTTGCCTAATAATGCTCTCATTAAAAGTCCCTTGAGCTGGCCAAACCACCTGCATTACTGGCCACTCTATTTGACATAAAGCCTCCATTCTTTCCTTCTTCATTTTGATGCCAAAGTCATAATTCTTGGTGGCCGTGTGCCAGTTCAAAAGGAAGCAGTCTAATGGAGTTGTAGGTTTGCTGGAGGTTTGCCCCATGATTTTTAATGATTTTATTTAAACTATATTGCTATATTCTCCCACACAATGCCACTGAACCCGCTCCTAAACTCTTTAAACAATTTTCATGCACACAACACTCGATACTGGCTGTGATCTGTACAGTCGCTCGTAACAGAAATTGCACAACCCAGATGTCGCTCGGCCAAAGGGAATTCTACACCCCAGCCATTCCACGCACTCACATTCATTGGGTCAGTGGCCACACAAATCACCCACATTTCAAAACCGCCTCCCAACCTAGTCTGGATCCCCCTACCTATTAAAAACCTTTTTTCCACTAGTCTACTTTGACAGCTGAGAGCTCCTTCCTGCTGTCCACACCAAATAAATTCCCTTATTTCACACGGGATGTTAGAGCACGCACTGCTCTTCTCCTCCCCAAAAACCTCAGAACCGTCGTTCTGTTACCCTTTTACACACCAGGGGCTCAACCCCAAAATTAGAAACTAGAGACAAATTCTCTTCCCACTCTGGACCGGTCCCATATCTTACCAAATCTCTTAAGAGGTTTCTCTCCGGCCGGCCAGCGTTTTCTCCCCGAGCGGTACCGTCGCCGCCACCACGTTGAACGAAAAAGTTCCCCTTTTCAAGTGGAAAGGTGTGCACTGGAGCTCTTCGTCCACCGCTGGCTGTTCGGAACCGCTTGGCTTGGCCCCTCGCTCCAAAAGGGAGGGCAATCCCGGACAAGCCCCCAGATGAAAGCTACACCCCCGGGTTACCTTTGCCGCTATTATGGGAGCCGAGAGTTGAAAGATCATGCCAAGGTTCAAAAGTACGGAGAAAAAGCTTTTAATTCACTGCAGTGAGGCACCCAGCCGAATTTTGGAAAACTGGGGCATTGGGCAAAGAAACTTTACAATCTTTATAGGAAAAACATTCCCCTAGCACCCCTCCTTTATCAGAAAAAAACAAGGATACATCTGGGTGCTATAAATCACCCGCGAACAACAAAGAAACTTCAAAGGACACATAGTTATCACATCGTTACAATCAATTATCAAGGGAAAACACACCGGACACTATTAATCTTGCTCTTCATCGCCACCTGTCATCCAGTTCCCGGAACTCTCCGCTTTTCCCCAGAAAGCGTTTGACAGCTCTTATGATATATTGATATTTCAACGGATGTCTGGCTTATCTCTCGCGGGGGCCTCTTTTACTGGTGGCCTTCCCACAAAGATAAGTATTTGTCCAGTACTTTTATGACCTGGTATCTCATGACACATGCTTGGGGGAGAGTGTAGTGCTTTGAGTCACAATTTCGTGAAGGGAGAGAGGTGAATTAAGGAACACAGAGCTGAATTAAAGATAGAACCAAAGTACTGCCATTTTATCTACAATGACAGCTTATTTATAGACAGTATTAAAAATCACCTCTATCATGTGGAGAGATATACTTTACTCTTAAAAATGAGTAAGAATAAATACAAGTGAAATGGAAAATATAGAGTATATTTAATGTGGGTTTGATACAGTGAATATATATTTAGCGTGCAGAAACATATATATATATGTCTGAAAAATAAGACAAAGGTTATGAATCCAGATTCTACAAGTATACACTGGGGTAGCAGCTGGCCTGAAACAAAGTAAGGGCATGCATAGTAACCATCTTTGGGAACCCAAATATTTGTTAGGAATGAGATTTTCTGAATTTTTTTTTTGGATGACAAACATCATTCTCCATTCTGAGGGACCTGACAGACACCTAAACATGGCTTACCCGGGGGGGGGGGGAGAATCACACAGCTGAAAGGCTTCGAGGTTTAGTTAGGCTTCCCCCTACCCCCAAACAGGGATCTAGGCCTAGCTAAACCTCATAGCCTTCAAGGAAGGTGTGGCTTTTTTCCATGGTGAGCCACATTTAATCTGTCTGACCTATGGGGCTCCCAGAATGGAAGTTTCTGAGACTGGTAGTCCAAGAAATTAAAAAAAAAATCCCAGTCCTAAATTTACAGTAAAGGACAGGCCTCAACACACTAAAATACACAAAACACTCATATACATGGGGCTAGATCCAGACTAAATCACACTCCTGAGTAAACCGCTGGAATGAAGTCAGATTTTAAAGCTGGTCATGATTCCAGTGGGCTTATCCTGAGCATGACTCTCTGCAGCTTACGTGTCATTAAATGCAGCCACCATTAAATGCTAATGCCCGGCTACACCTCTGCAGGCCCGAGCCTTCAGTGTTTTTTGCCAAAGAGCATGGGTTTGAATGGCGGAGACCCTCGAGAACGCAAGATGCGGCTGTAGGGGCTCTCTGTGAGTCCCGACCGGGCTGCCGAGCGAGTGAGGAAGTTGTGCAAGAAAGGCCTCTTCACAGGCGGTTGACTTTTGGGCTGCGCATTTTCATTATTGACACAGAGACGTTTTTTGGCGGAAGAGGGTGGGGGCAGGGGCGCCGCCGCTGCTGCCTGGAGCTTCTGAACCGTTTGGTATTGCTCAGCAATGCAAGCGGCTTTCTTCCGCATATCTATCTTCACCAGCATCATATTGTTCTGAAGCTCCGCCAAGGTCTGGTCCTGGAAAGAGGAGCAAATGGAGAGATCACATTTTATGGAAAGAGAGCTAGCTCCTCTCACTCTCAGTCTCTCTTGCACATTTTGTACAGGGGCTTGTCTCTTGAAGACGATACAGCTGTGGAGTGGTTGGTTCAAGCGACACATTAATTAGAGAAAAACATTTCTAGGCTGGAGTCATTGTATTAGATAATAGACTTTTTTAAAAAATTCAGGCGCTTTGGAGTAAGATTGATTATCCAAGTTCATTTCAACCTGGTTTTCTTGACAAGGAAAATGTCCCAATTTATTCACCAGGATGGTTGTTCCATTTTTTTCCATATTATCTGCCATGATATTTATTCCTCCAGTCAGCCTTTCTGCAATAGTGTTCCTCCTGTGCAAAAACTGATCTGAGAGACTATCATGGGTGGTGGTGGGGTGGTAATAAGATAGGAAAATGCTTAATTACAATATGGGCTTCTGCAGAACTTTTTGTCCCAAATGCCTACTGAACATGTACAAAACGTTGAGTGAGGTGCCATAAGTATGCTGATAATACCCAGTTCTGTTCCCACTCTCCCAGCCTAGTTCTTTATTTATTATTTATTATTATTAAAAATATTTGACTCCTCCTTTCCCCTTGAAAAGAACCCAAAGGGAAGCAGTAAAAATATTTGAATGAATTAGATGAGTGCTAGAAAAGATACATCCTGACATGAGATAAAGACTCTGGGCAGATAATCTGTCAAAGCACTGCTGTCTGTTCGAGATCAAATTATGTTTTCCCCCTTAAAGGTTGTCCTGGATGTACTCACAGGCCAAACTCATGTGGCTTGGTGTAATAAACCACACTAGAGCAGGCTTCCAGTATCAGCAGGGATTGTATAAGCTCCCTCTTCCAGACATTCCATTGATTTAAATAGGCCTACTGAAGCCTTACTTTGGCATATTAAGTTGCAATTACAGTTAAAACCATTTATATCAATGTAAGATTTGACTCACCAAATCCACATAGAGTCAATGGGCCTATTCTAGTGCAATACCTCTAATTACAAAAATACATTTTCGTAACTCAAAACAGTTTCTCATAGAATGCATTGGAAATTGATTAATATGTTCCAAGTGGAAAATCACCCCCCCCCCACACACACACAGCTAAAAGCACAGTAACCGGAAAGCAAACAGAATATGAGCAAACCACTTGAGAACTCCACCAAAGCAGTCCCAAGAAGTCCACAAAACGGTGCCAAATATTTCAAAATATTATGGGATGTTCGTAACTTGAGGCACCACTGTACAGTACTAGCTTAAACAACAAAAGTCTGATTGCAGGCTCATACTTGTCTCTGGAGGTTCAAGTCGTAATATGTGCTCCCTGCTATTTAAATTGTGCAAGAAACCACAGACCTATGCTATCAGAATGATAAAAATGTGTGTAGTTAACATGTGAGGTTGCCTCAAACAAAATAAAAACAAGCCCTTGTGGAGGCTTTTGTAGCCAGGCAGGGCTAACTTCCGCACCGCCACTGCTAGGTCAGTGTTGATAAGATTGGGTTGGAGAAGTGGTGACAGCTGTCAGCCTTGATAGCTTTAAGAAAGGTTTAGACAAGTTCATGGAGAACAAGGGTATTAATGGCTATCATTGTGGATGCCTAAGGACAAGCTCCGAGTTTGAGAGCTAGGCAGGATATCTCTCAATGTCATTTGCAGGGAATCATAAGCAGGTGAAGACATCTGCTTAGGACGGGGGTCGGCAACCCGCGACTCCGGAGCCACATGCGGCTCTTTGGAACCTTTGCCACGGCTCCGGGAGGTGGCGGGCTGGCGGGCTGGCCGGCATGCAAATAGCGGCCCCGGGGCAGCCAACGGGGAGGCGCGGGGCCTGGGAGCGGTGCGGCGATTGGGCGGGGAGCCGGCAAAGCGAGCGGGTTCGGGTGCCCCCTCGCGGCTGAGGCGTTGGCCTGAGAGAACGGAGGCTGGCGGGCGGGCGGGATGTGCCTCAGGAGCGGCGGTGGCGGCGGGGCAGGAGTGCGGCCGAACTGAGGCACCGGGAAGGAACCCCCGGCGCCCACCCCACCCCCACCCACCCGTGGGCTGTGGCCGGCGGAGCGGCCGCGATGGGCTCCACCGAGGAGCTGCTGCTGCCACCCGCCGAGTGCGTCTGCCCGCCGAGGGCGTGGGAGCGGGAGAAGCCGGCGCCATCGCCGTCCCTCTTGGAAGGGAGGACGGGAGCGCGGCAGCACCGGCGGCAGCAGCAGCAGCAGCAGCAGCCGCAGACGGCGCCCCCGGAGGTCCCGGGCGAGCGAGAAGAGCAGCCGCCGCACCAGCAGCAGCAAGAGGAGCGGCAGCGGCGGCGGCGGCGGCGGGGCGGGACTGCAGCGAGGCTTCAAGGAACCCCCGAGATGGCGGCGGCGGCTTCGGGAAACTGCTGCCCTGCTGCTGCATCCAGTTGCTAAGGCTTACGCCTGCTGGCGCTGCTGCTGCACTGGCTAGTGTGGGCTGCCACACTCTTTCTAGGTGCCGCGGTTGAGCCATAAATATCCCAAGTGCTGTTGGCCCTTCTGATGCTTTAGAAGGCATCAGTCCAAAGAGGCCCCCATTCACTCTTTCCTGCTCAGGGGGGGGGCCTCTCAAAAAAAAGCCCACGAGCCTTCCACCCCAGGGCAGTACTTTTTGCTGCTACCCCCCAAGATCATCCAGCTGAGGATCACTGGGGAATCTGGATGGAACTCTCTGCCTGAAGAAGTGGTGACAGCTGACAGCCCTGACAGCTTTAAGAAAGGATTAGACAAGTTCATTGAGAACAAGGGTATCAATGACCATCATTATGGATTCCTAAGGACAACCTCCTTAGGAAGGTTAGCTCTCAATGTCATTTGCGGGGAATCATAAGCAGGTGAAGACATCTGCTTAGGAATACCCTGAAGCAAATGGCGAGCCATTGTGTGAGACAGGATGCTGGACTGGATGGGCTGTGGCCTGTTCCAGCAAGGCTGTTCTTATGTTTGGCAGTGCTGAGTGGTACTTTTGGCAATGCAACAAAAACAGCAGGGGTGGCATAAGAAAAAACAAAGCTATTCATTCCTGCTACAAAAGTCTGGAGCCCACATATGTAAAGGCTGCTTCTGCTCCTTACAAATTGTCCCCCTACTCTAAAAGGGTAGATTTTTAGAGACTCTTCTCCAGGGATTTTCAAGTTCGGGATATCAGATAGGCAGCAGTGACTAACAAGATCTCCTTTTGACAGTCGCAGTCCACATTTTATCTGAGAGGAGTCTTGGCTGGCAACCTTCTGTCTTTCCAGCCCCAGCCAAAACTCAACCCAAGATTTTATTGGGCAAATCTGTTGTTAAATCTGCCATTGTTTCATTATGATCAGATACTGCAAAATTCATGTCCAAACGTTTAGCCATCCTGGGAGCATTTGTTTCCGAGACTGGCATCAAACCCGGTTAAGATCTGAATAAGTAATGGTCTCCGGTACCCTTTGGAATTGGCTATTGCCCTTACCTGCTTAGCCAAGATGTTGTCACACTTAAAGAGGGCATCCCGGAGTTTCCCAGCGCTGGTGCTGTGACAGCAGGCTCTTTCGGCTGATTGGAGAGACTCCCCCAGCTTCTGTAGCTCTGAACGCAGCAGCCTCACATTCTGTGGCGGGAAAGAACTGTCAGTGCCGGGCACAAAAAACTTGGTCAAGGAAAGACAGCAGGAAGGGCGCCCTCTTCTGGCAGATAAAAGGTGAACAACATGGGGGGAAAAAAACCGGTGGTAAAGGGGGACGGGCAGCTGCCAGAAAAGGATTCATCGACTCCGTACCTTTTGGCCTTCCTCAAGTTTGCGGTCTACATCTGCAGCGAGGGGTTTTGCAGAAGGGGGCGGCTCCAACATCTTCCTGTACTTGCGCAATTCTAGAGGCAAGCCAGGCAGAATACCATCACACGTTGCACTCACTCAGCAGGTCATACATTGGACCATTTACAAAAACCAAGGCTGGACCCCCAAATGTGAAAGGATAACATGCTATCAAGGTTTTGACTTGGTCAGTCTCATTCTTAGATAGGAAAGTGTGAGGATTTAGAAATAACCATGCAAAACATCACATAACAGGAAGGAATGGTTTTGTATCATCTGCTATGCAGCGTAGCATATATTTTAATCAGAAAATAATTTCTGCTTAATTCAGTTTTTCAGGGGGTTTTTTGGAGAAAAATATTTGAACTTATTACATGCAGGTGCTATGAAAGCAAAGCAGTCTGCTTATATACCGCTCCATACCACTTCAAGTAGTCTCTGGGCAGTTTACAGTTTAATTATGCAGGCTACACATTGACCCACCCACCCACACCCCCGGCAAGCTGGGTACTCAATTTACCGACCTCGGAAGGATGGAAGGCTGAGTCAACCTTGAGCCTGCTACCTGGGATTGAACCCTAGGTTGTGAGCATAGTTATAGCTGCAGTATAGGCATTTAACCACTGTGCTACGAGACTCTTACAAGGTGACTGGGTGAGAATTTTAACGATCAAATGGATCTTCCTATGCGTCCTATATTTTCCTTCCACCACCTCAGATGAAGCACACGGCAGGTACTGCGGCCATCCAGAAGTTGCTGACTCACAGTTCTTACCAACCCTGGGCAGTACTGCCAGGGAGAATTGCCGTCTCATCGTATGGCGGGCCAGCTGCCTATTCCTAGGCTAGGCTAACCGGGGTTGTTCAAGGGCTACAGACATCAATTACTGAAATCATTTTATAAGCATGTTTAGGATAATCAGGTGGCTGGGGAGATCTAGGGACGGGAAGTATCCAGTAGGAACCTGGCATTCCTTATTCTTATTTTCAGAATGAAAATATGGCAAAAGGATTGCAGCCAAAAAAGAAGAGCATGCTTTGCAAGCAGAAGGTTCTTACTTTTCACCCTGGCATCACTTGTTCAGATTAGGCCGCAGATGGTACTGTTTCAAATCCTAGAGAACGTTGGCCCATCTATAGCGATCAGACCCAACCTTGGTGGTTCCCCAGATTTTTTTTTTTGGGGGGGGGGAGCAAAAATCCGAGAAGCCAGGATTTCTGTGAGTTGTAATCCAAGGACATTTGGGGACCTAAGATTGGGAACCGCTGGCGGAGATGGTCAAGAATTCTGATCAAGTACAAGACGACTTTCGATGTTCCACAGCTTTGGAGTAGGCTGAATACGCCAGCCATCATAACCACTGGCCATGCTTGCTCTAGGCCAGTGGTGGCGAACCTTTGGTACTCCAGATGTTTTGGACCGCAACTCCCAGAATTCCAAGCTTGTATTGCCAATGACAAAGGACTGTGGGAGTTGCGGTCCAAAACATCTGGAGTGCCAAAGATTCACCACCACTGTTCTAGGCTGTTCCAGAGATCTATTATACAAAAAAAGTTATTTCCCCCCCCCCCAAGCTCTGCCATTCCCCAAGGAGTACCACCCATGCCTAAGGAAAGCCACTCCCCAAAATGGGGCTTCTGTACTTTGGTGGTTGGGAAGATGCTGTATGTCCTCTGGAGTTTCGTATAGCGCCAAGAACTACATTTCCAAGGTGTTAGGGTGCAGTGGCCTTTTGCGACGCAGCCCGGACCATGATCAATGAACTGCTCAGAGCCCTCGCAGTTGCCTGCGTCCCTCACCTTCGTTGGCTGTGCTGAGCTCCGCCTGGCACTGCCCCAACTTGTCTTTCACTTGTTGCAACTCCTGCTGGTGGCTCGAGGTCGCCCGCTTGGACCTGCGCAGGGAGTCCTCTGCTACGGGGGGCTTCCTCTCTTGGGATTCTTGCTGCCGTTTCGACTCTTCCAAGGTAGCTTCTAACTCTTTGATCTTTTCATCCCGAGTCTGAAGAGGAAAGCTGGGTTTAGAGGTCATATTCTATTATTTTGAATGGCAACTTCTTCAAGTCAGGATATCTAGTCAAGATATCGAGCATAGTGTATTGTAGTGGGCAGAATGATGAACTAGGACTCCAGAAGCCCTGGGTTCACCCCCCCCCCCCCGCTCAGCCATGGAAACTCCCTGAGGGGGCGGAACTGGTGAAACCAATTGTGAGGAAGCTGGCAATGCAGCCGTTAATCATTCCTTTGGATCTCCAAAAATACTGCCACGAGTCAGATGGAAGAATGCATGTTCAAATGAGTGAGCCAGTCTCTGCCAGTGCAAGGAATTTTATCTCTGCCCTTAGAGAGCTGGGGAGAATGATGAGTGGACGGGATGCTAGGCCTGCTTGAATTCCCACAGTATGCAAATTTGCCAGATAGATTTATCCTTGCAGAAATTATTGTTTTCCATGGGTTAAAGTCTTAACTATCTAAGCCTCTGAATGTTTTTTGATCTGTTCTCATCTGCCCCTAGCTTCCTCAGCTTATTTCTGATTATTATTATTATTATTATTATTATTATTATTATTATTATTATTATTATTATTATTATTATTATTAGGTTTGTTTTATGCTATAAACCACCCAGAGTGGCTCTGTGTCACATCGCTGGCAGGGCCCCGCACGCCAGCTGATTGGTGCTTGTTAAAAAAAAGTGCCAGGAGGGCCCCAAATAGTTGTCAAAAAAAGAACAATAAATAAAAATGAAAAACAAAATGAAACAAAAAACAAAACATTTAAAAAAAATTCATTTCAAACAAAACAGAAACAAAACAAAAGAAAATGCCGTTTTTGCATTTCATGCCCATCTCTAATTAATTCACACACATACACCACTGTTACTGAGGTGCTCCTGAGGTGACCCAGACAGCCTATTCTGTCCTCACTACAAAACTTAGTTAAGGCAGGCCCTGCCTAATCACAATAGATTGGCAGCAAGTCTCTTCAGCTTATGCTGGTTTTAGACATGTGTTCATGCTACGGAAAAGTATCCTTGTAGCCATTTCAGCAAACAAGAAGGCCTAGAATAGAGGTGGGCATAAATGAACTATGAACAAAAATAAAATAAAATTGATGAACTGGTGCCTGGTTTGTTTCACAACCTATTTGGAGGATCATGTTTTGCTGAAGCTGAGCCCCCCCCCCCAACTTGGTATTGTTTGGTTCAACAAACCATGATCACCTGCCTGTCCCCTTCCCACTGGCTCCCTTGTCTCAAGTGTACCTGCTGTCACCGTTGCCACCACCACATGAGATGCCCTGATCCCTGGGTACCATTCTCAGGGCAGTGACCCTGGTAGGGAAGCCAGGCTGCTGCCTCTGATCATCCACCAGCTGCACAGCTGGATCACTGCCATGGTAACAGAGATGGGCCCGAATCACCACAAACCACCTTTTTTTAAAACTGGTTTGTGCCCACCTCTGCCACCATTGTTCATCATCTAGAACAGTGGTGGCAAACCTTCGGCACTCCAGATGTTCTGGACCACAACTCCCAGAATCCCAAGCCTCCCAGAATTCCGAGCCTAGATTGCCAATGACAAAGGACTGTGGGAGTTGTGGTCCAAAACAGCTGGAATGTTGAAGGTTCACCACCACTGGTCTAGAATGTTTCATCTACAATTGTGCAAGAGTGCTTCTGCAGTGTTACTTTGTTTTCTTTGGGGCAGTGCAAGGCACTGTGTTTCCTAGGATGGCTTCAGCTACCAACTCCTGTCCTCAGGATACTAGAATGCCTCTCATCTGATAATGGCTCTGACCTTTTATCCCACCCCGGACGCACCTCAATTTGATCCAGGTAATAATCAGTCAGTGACTCCTTCAAATTTTTCAGCTTGTCCTCATACAACTCCTCCAGCATGTCCTTTTGAGCATCCACATAATCGCTACAGGAGAGAAGGTGAGAAAGGTGGGTCGAGGAGCAAGGGGTGGCCAGAGGAGAACATGAACCACTGGGCAGAACAGCTGGGAAAAGCAGCCTTCCAGATGCGGTCAGACTGCAAGGCCCAGCATTCCTTACACCTGATTATGCTGGCCAGGGAGCTACAGACAAGGGTAGAACGACAAGGACACTGTGATACCTGAGGCAAGGACGAAATTGCACAACTAGCCACTCCCATACCGATGACATAGCTGTACATTCTTCATTGACAAGGCAATTGTGCCTCCCTCCCCTTGAGGAGATTGAAGTAGCTTAGGAGCTGGAGGCAGATAGTGCAGCATTCATGAGGGCTCTCTCCTGAGGTGTCTACTTCATCTTAACACAGGGGGCTGACCTTGCTGAGGACTCATGATGGAGGCCTGCTGTAAAACAGGAGCTAGGCCCCTCACCCTCTGGCAGCAACTGTACCTGCTCCACTGTTCCCTCTGTTGCAGGTGCTCCATCATCTCATTGCAGATCTCCTCGCGGAGACGCATTTCCAACTGAAGCTTCTCCTGGCGCTCCTTCAGCAGAAGTTCTTGCACAGCCTCCACCACTCGCAAGAGGTCCTGAGGTAGGGTTGGAAACCGGGATAAAAGGTGCACCCACCATGACTTACCACAATGGCTGCAAGAGCCACCCAGAAACAACTGTTTGGCTTATTATGGCTAAGGAATACCTAATCAGTTGATCAGCTACAAAGTGCCTCTTAAAAGAAGCTGGTTTATGACCCTCAGTCAGCTCTGAATTGTTTCCTGGACACAGCAAGCACTTTTAAAAGGCTACTGTTCAAGATTACCGGAACTGCCCAGTCAGAATGAGAGTGTTTTCATGCTTCAGCCTAGATACACAGCAAGTGTCAAAGCTCTGCATATACTTCACAGCCCCTCTTTGGATCACACGTTGGCACCTACAGACACAGCGTGTTCCTCCCTTGGGTTTTGGAAACCAGAAGCTGCCTTGAGGGAGCCCGGGGAAAGTGACCACTTGCCTCTTTATCATATGCGGTCACATCAGTTTCATCCTCGCTGTCCTCATTAGGTTCTGCTACTTCATCCAAAGTCGCCACAGGGACCTTACTGGTTCGAATGCCGTGTTCCTTGATAAGAGACTGGATGGATAGGATTCCCACCTTTGACGGCACTTGTATGAGCTGGAAGATACACCGTGCAGGGATTGGCATGCTCAGAGAACATCTACAAACCCCTTTTTTCCCTCCACCATTTTAACAGCAACAGTTAATATCATTCTCCATCCTCAAATGGTGGGATCTCTGCCTGATTTGCCTCAGGACAAACAGGGCCTCCATATTTTCAGTGTTGCTTTTACCTCAAAAACTAAGACATTCTTCCAAATGAAATAAGGCATTACACCGTTTGCCTTGTGCAAGGTGATCTCGTTCAGACAGAGAATGTCTTTTTGAGAAAAAGAGGGCAAAGTTATTTCTGCAGGTCAGGTCAGGAAATAAGCTCTCCCCACCCACAAGACATTTTTACCTACCCTGCTCTAGCAAATGACCAGGGAAAAGCAATAGTGGCTAAACTGATGGCCAGGTGACTATCCCAAGTAGTTTCCTCAGCACAACCCTTCTCCTGAGTTTTCTCTCAAAGAATATCTAAAGATTACATCAGGAAAGGATCCACCAATTTCGCTCCACCTGAAAGCTAATGTTCAGCTCAAAGGTAGAAAAAATATTCTATTTTGGCTTGCCTCCTCACAGTATCCTCCACGTCCCTGAACATGGACGCTTCATTTAGGAGGCGTTTCCATAGTTTTTTTCTAGGCAGCCTAGCACCTAACTTAAGATGCAAATACTTTTTATTCTGAGTGTTCTTCTGTTGAATGAACCTGGGAAGGGGCCACATGGATTTGAGTTATGAATGGGCAATTTGTTATGACGATTCAGTGTGTTGGATTACAAATCCGAGCATGTTCAATATGCTATGCCAGTACAGTTATTTTTGCAGGTGAGGGTAATGGTAACAACCTGGTACTGACTCAAAACACTGAGCAATGAACAGAGCTCCTTTTCAAAGTGACATGTTCCGAGCACAGGCCTAGCTCTTGCTGTAGATTTGCCTGGGTCTAGACCTTCCCTCAGTAGGAAACAGGTCTGTCTTTCACCTGGTGAGGCAAGAAGTGTGTGTGTGTGTGTGTGTGTTGTGTCGTTACAGTCGTGACCAACTCTTTGTGACTCCATGTCTATGGAGTTTTCTTGGCAGGAATACTGGAGTGGCTTGCCGGTTCCTACTCCAGGCGCCTACAGAACTTGGTATTCCATGACAGTCTCCCATCCAAGTACTAACCAGGGCCGACCCTGCTTAGCTTCCGAAATCAGGCAAGATCGGATGTGCTTAGGGCATCTAGGCAGCTTTGAGGCAAGAAGTACTTGTTGCCTTATGCGCTGGGGCTGCTGCGTTTGGCATGGAAGGCAAAAAGGGAACCAAGGTGAACTGCGGGTGAACATGTTTGTGGCTAGCTGCTGTCACCTCACTACTTTTCATCTCACCTGGCTGGCAATGGCAGAGAACTTAGCCACGTGGAGAGTCTCATCAAAACAAGAAGCACATGGGTTGATATTAACCATCATACAGGATTGTCCGCGCCCAGTGAAAAAACCTTGGAACACACGGGTGAGTCTACTCTCCCGGAAGGGCACAACATTCTGTTTGAGCCTGTTTTGAGAGAAAGATGAGATTGGAACTATGCACATTCAAGTAGGAGGCAACAAATTCACCCGCTTCCACGACACAAAATTCAGCAAGCTCCAAAAGATGTGAATGCAACAAGAAACATCTCAAAGCAGCCTGGACTTCATACTGGAAAGACCCTCTTCTGAGCGTCAGGCCAGACTATACTCAGTCACCATGTGATAAGGAAGCAGGATATATTCAGACTTACTTCGACTGCTGGTTCTGCCGCAGTGTTGCAAGACAACGCCCCAGCACATGCAGAGATGTGTTGATGTTATTGGCCTCTTTCATGCGATCCCCGTCCCTCTGCTCTTTGCAGCGCTCTGAGCCAGCGAGGTCACATAATGAAAGTCTGGAGAGGAGACCGGTGGTGTCAGTCATGGGATTCTAGACTGAAATGCATTCTTTCACAGTTTCTTTTCATTCTTATGCTAGTCTGTGAAGATTCTCAGTCATCCAGGTGAGTTTATCTGGAAGTTGAGTCATGGCAACTGGATTTATTTTCTCGAGGGATTGAAACATTTCGCTGCTCACGAAGCTGTTTGGATGAGCAGCAAAACATTTCAATCTTATGCTAGGTTATATAGCCTGTACTCCATGCACAACATTGCCAGACACATCCAAATTAGATCCAATAATAAATACGCTTTCCATAAGGGCCCTGGGATTTAGGTTGTTACATTTCTAAGAAGTCCAGAAGGCTAGGTATCATCCACTCTCATTCCAGATCTGACATGCTGCACCTCTTTGAAATGTCACACCTAGTTTCACATAGACACCACATTGTCAATATTACTCATGAGGGTTCCCAATGCCACCAATAAAATTTCGGGGCTGTAACTTATTTATCTATTTATTGAATTTTTATACCACCCATCTAGCAGACAGTTACTCTGGGCAGTTTGCAAAGCTTGACCTTCCTGCTTCCCTCAACAAGACCATCGTTCAAGAAACTAACAGAGGGTCCTACAGCTCTCCACGTTTTAAATTGTTCACTTACTCGCTGATCTTTGGGACGATTTCACCACTCCTTCCCTGAAGGTGTAGAATTCGGATGGAGAAGATGCTGTGACTTCAGAGAACAAGGGAAAACCAAGGAGGAGACAGTCAGCTTGGCTCCAAGTGCTTTGATCTTTCACTCTCATGCTCTCTCCCAACTCCCAAAACTCCCCAGAATACAGTTTCTGGCCCCCAGCTGACACCCCCCAAAGTGTGATCAGCCTCACTGCCACTCCTTTAAGAAAAGGAAAGGAAAGGAAACAAAGAAGATAGCAGACCTGCGGCTAGAGTTCTGGTTCATGTGTGTGCTGGCGAAGCTTTGGTTTCTTCGACCCACTTTCAACAGCTTCCAGGCCTCTTCGGCATCTTGAATGTTGATCCAGTTCAGGTCTAGGAAGAGGGAGAGGAAAGGGGTTAAAGCAGGCATGTCCAAACTTCAGCCCTCCTGATGTTTTGGACCACAACTCCCAGAATTCCAAGCCTGTATTGCCAATGACAAAGGACTGTGGGACTTGTGGTCCAAAACATCTGGAGGGCCAAAGTTTGGACCTGTCTGGGTTACAGAGCTGAAATACCAACATTTAAGGTTAAGGTCTCACCTGGAATTTTACATTCCAGCAGAAACTGCTGGTCCTCTCCCCATCGCTGGTCCCCATCCAACACTACGGCTTAGGTGAGTGAGAAGCTGCATCATTCCTGCTGTTGGATCTGACCTTAAGCGCAGAGAAGAAGGATTCCTACCTTTCACGTAAGGGTTGCCAGTCTGGTCCTCGCACAGTCGCAGAGTGGGTCTCTTGCGGTTTGGGCCGAGCACGGATGAATCCAGCAAGTCGTAAATCAGCTCGTTATAGATCTCAAAGAAGGAGACCCAGACTGAATACTGCACATCCTCTCCAGCCACAGTTGAAACATGATCCAAGTCAGCCCAGTGTAGAGTTGCGTCTGCCAAAGGAAACCACATCGGTCTATTATCAGCGCTTGCAAACATCCCTAGAACGCCTCGACTACGATCCTTTCTGAAGAGTCACCCCCAAGGCAAGGCACCCTTTCCTCATGCTTAACAGGAACACTTTTAAGTTTGACTTTTCCCTCCTATTAAAAGGTAACCAATGACCTTCTTGAGCTGGTTAAAAAGCTCAGTGAGTTGAAGACAAAGGTTGATTCCCTGCTGTGCCTACCCAAGAGAAAAGCCAATCTGGGTGAGAATGAGCTGCAGAGTCCAGGGATAGCCCCAGAAAAAAAGGAGAGGAAATCCACTCCTCAAGTGATCTATACCTAGGAGATTCTGACAAGGTTTGCCATGAGTTGGAACCAACATGAGCACATATCACCATTACCATCACCATCATGGGCCTCTCCCCTTGAAAGGTTCACACACACACACACACACACACACACACACACAAACTGCCTGAGAAAGGGAGTTGGGGGGAACTAAAATCACGAACAAAATGTAGGATAAGATAGCTTGTGGTTTTTTTTGGGGGGGGGGGAATGTAAAGATGTGAACACCACAATTGGAAAGGCCCTCTTTGCCTTGCCTGGTGGAGGCACTGGGAGAAAGGGAATCAGAGGTCTGGGCAGATGGATCTAGCTTTGCTGTCACTTGTAGAAGCACTGCACAAGGCACTTTAAGCAGAAGTCCAGAAGCTACACATTCTTTGCCTTTTCCCAGTCATTTTGTTATGAGCACATGGATCCGACTGAGTTATATACACAACTGAGTGGTTAATATATGATTCAACATTTAAGTTTTCAATCTTCTGGGGCAGCTCTTTCAACTCTGATTATACAAAATCAGACGACTGTGACCCAGAAATGCAAGGTCGGTGTCAGTAGCTACCTTCTAGCTGGCTGGTGGTTGTCTGATTGGCCACGTGGGAGACAGACGAGAGCCCACCAATGCCACTGTCGATGCTGCCACTTGTGGCTCCTTGGGGCTGGGACACGGTGCTGTGACTCTTGTTCAGAGAGGTAAAGAGCTCCTCCTACAAAGCAAAATGAATGGAAGGATTGGATTCTTTCACTGTGTATCCTTTACTTACTTACTTACTTACTTACTTACTTACTTACTTTTATTTATTTATTTATTTATTCATTTATTTCTATACTGCCCATCTTCCCAAAGGAACTCCAGGCAGTTAACAGCATAAGGGATAAAAACAAAATCAAACGCATAAAAACAAAGACCAAATAGAGTAATAGAGGTCCAGTACAGACTTGAGGCACTCACCTCCTTCATCCCTCCATAGACCAGAGCCTGTTTCTTGGTCTCTTCCTGACGGACCTGCCTGCTGTTCAACCAGGTTACCTCGCTTGAGAGGAAGGGCTTCAGGTCTGTGGCCCGGTAGAGCCGTGTCCCAATGCTGTTGAAGATGGTGGCCAGGGAACGAGGGAGGATGCCCCCGTCAGCACCACTACCTGCAAGCCAAGGTGTGTGTGTGTGTGGGGGGGGGGGGAGAGATAAGTAGCCGTTTCAAGACAAGGATTTCGAAACCAGGCAAAGGTTGTCACCTAAGCCAACAAAGATGGCAAAATTCCTCACCTTGGATAGTGTAAGTCTTCCCCGAATTAGTGACTCCGTAGGTGTAAACGAGCCAGTTCTGCCCATTGAGCACATCCTTTACCACGTCTTTCATCGTCGCTTCGAAGAAAGACTTCTGGCTCACTTCTGGCCCAAAGATCTGCACCCCAAATACTAGAGGTCAACATTTTTATTGTACTAACAGGCTGGTTTATGGTTAGACCAAATAAACAAACAGGTGGTGGAAGGCAATTCAGCTTCTCCACCTTTCCTTGTTAGAACCCTTATAAACCCAGTTGTCTGTTTACTGATTCAATATGCACCCAAGAAACAGGAGCCCAAGACCAGCAAATCAAGATACAGACCTGGGTGAAGGTAAATTTGTGCACTGCTTGGCCGATCCCTCGTTCATTGTTCCTCATGGTGAAGGAATCTTTGGGCGCTTTGAGGAGAAGGGTTTCTGCATTCTCAATACAGACACACCCCTGGGAAATGAAGTCAACATTCAGCACCTGGGATTTTCCTGCCATAACAGCCTTACTGAAATATGCTTGATTTATTGGTGACAGTGGCCAGAATGACACACTGGGAAAATCATGGCTTCTCATTCAAGGTACCGACTGTAAAACCATTTTCCATTGCCAACCCCCAGCGGGATATGAAGTGTAAAACATTATATATACCAAAGGGGTTAAAATAATTAAGATGGCTATACAAGACACAACCTGAAAATGATAGCCCTTTTGGAAACGATGCTTGAATAATAGTTTACTGCAGTATTTGCAAAACAATTAAACCAGCTCTCCAGTTTGGCATGGTCACCGCACCATAAATAAAACCTGTAGAATTTAACAAGCTGTTGTTGCCTGGAATTATCCCAGAATGAATCGAAAAACCTTTGCCTTGATACCCAAGTGAATTTTGATATGACTGGAAATGATTGTCTGTTTTCCTTCTAGAATTAATTTTTGGAAGAAAAAAATTCCAGCTGTGACAAACACACACAGATTTTTCCTTAAAGGTCTACAAAGTTCTGTAGAATTCTTAGGGAGAGGGTCAGGCATCACTTCCTAACCATACAGGGAAAACACTCAATTCATGAAGTGTCACTATGATCACCCCACCAGGAGCCAAAATAATATTATTGGGACTTTAACGCTAGTTTCAATTAGACTTAACCAACATGACAAATAGTGAGGAATAATGAGAGCTGCTATCCAGCATCTAGAGAGACCTCCTATTCCCAAGCCGCATGAGAAATCTCTCAGCAAGCGTTCACCTCCAGCCACGGTTCATATGTGCACACAGAATTGTCTACATACCAGAGACAAGAGTGCTCAGTATTGGATATTGATTTTTAAAGACATTCAAGAATTAGGGGAAAGGATTCAAATGTCTCTGCAAATGGTACTGTTAGATATGGTTGCGAACACACAATTGACGAAAGAGGAGGTGGAGGTGGTAATTATGATAACGATGGCAAGGTTAATTGTTTGCTAAATACTAGAAATCCAGCAATCAAATAACATTGGAGGAGTGGTATGGGGACGTATGGAATATGGCTATTAATGATAAATTGACTTGTGAAATTAAAATTAGGAAGGGATTGAAGATGTCTAATGATTTTAATGGAATATGGGATAAACTGTTGGCATATGTATTTCAAAAAGGTAAAGGGTACACACGGGGAGAAGACTCAGTGTATTTTGGGAGAGAAATGGGATGGCCAATATCTTAAGTTGTGTATGCCTGTGCCAAATCTTGAATGGGTGGTGGGTTGCACGGGGCTTGTCTTGTTTTGTATTAACTCCCCCCCTTTTGTATAAGTGTTGCTTTATGTTTTGTATTGTAGTTTTTTACTAATAAAAAAAGTTAAAAAAATAGTGGTCAGTGTTCTTTAGATTCCCTTTGGTCCCCCAGGCAAAAGGCCTCCTGTAGTGCTTGCTTCGCCTTAAGCACTCACTTGATCCTCTCGTTTCTCCACCTCTGATGGCTTCAAGGACCGCACTCTGGCATACACCTTCACCTTCCCATTATCATCTGAAGCAGCCTAAAATGTTAAGAGGTATTTTTTTTTAACTCACAGGTAGGCAATCCTGGTCCACCATCAGCAGCAACAGCTCACAATAATTTACTATAAAACATGACAACAAACCGCACCAAAAGCAAATTCTGAACGTACGCCTATCTGAAAATGAGCTTACCTATAAAGACAAAAGACCGGCTGTGCGTTACTGAAAAAGGAATATTTGAGCAGGCAAGGGAAGAAGCAGAGGAACATTTAGGAAGGACGGTTCAGGATTTAGACCAGTGCAGACATTAAAGATATTGTGGTTTCCTATGAGCGCTTTTCAATAAAACATATTCAACAAATATATCAAGAGGGAAGCTGGAAGACTTACAATATTGCTTAACATGGTGTGTTGCAGCTACCGTAGACCCATGGGGATCTGGCAAGCCAAGTTCTCTGTTAGTTTCCCTGATCCAAAGGACCTACCCGGGGTGCAGTTTACTAAGCTAAGCAACAGGATTTCAGTCAGTATGAAGAGAGTGGTGGAACACCTAACTTATACATACAGGCCAAAATCCTGTTGCTTAGTTCAATAAACCGTACTAGAGTTAGCTCACTGAATCAGTGAGGATTTGGTGAGCCAACTCCTCTAGAAGTTCATCTGATTTAATTGGACCAACTGTGGCTTCTTTTAGTGCACCAAGTCACAGTTAGAACAGGCCCATTTTAATCAACAGAACTTATGGAGTTGACCCACAAACACCCCATTGATTCAATGGGCCTAATCTAATGCAGTGGTTCTCAACCTGTGGGTCCCTAGATGTTCCTGAACTGCAACTCCCAGAAATCTCTTCCAGCACAGCGAGTGGTGGAGACTTCTGGGACTTGCAGTCCAGTAACATCTGGGGACCCACAGGTTGAGAACCACTGCCCTAATGTAACACTGTACTAAACAACTGAATTTAGCCACTGCTCGGAAGCATAGTAGAAAAAAATTACATAGGTAATTATATCAGAGTCTCAGCGGAGAGCTCCTTACAAATAAGACAAGGCAGAAATCAAGCAAATGTATTACGCAGCGCAGGGGAGGATGCCTTCTGTTTCCAAATGGTCAGAAAGACCAGTAACAATAACATTTGATAGATAAAATGCAAGATTGTAATACTTTTTGAAGCATATTAGGTCCCTTACTGCGCATGGGCTCAGGATTGCAGTTGCAGCATCCTCCTGGATGACTCTATATGTTTCAGGAATTTGCATGACAATGATAGATCTAGAGCAGCACCTTCAGCACTCCGAATGTTTTGGACCACAACTCCCAGGATTCCGAGCCTAGATTGCCAGTGGCAAAGGACTATGGGAGTTCGCCTCCACTGATCTAGGGGGAAATGTTCCTCAACCATTCTGACGGAGACTGCAGTCCTATGCCTGCTTATTCAGGAGTCTTGCGTCAAAGAATAATTGGCACTTACTTCTGAGTAACCGTGTGTAGAATTGCTAAAGCATGTGCTTTTGCTCAGGTACAACGTCCTCCGTTCTCCAGACCTCCAAGCCCCACAAATAACAGGAAACACAACTGTGGCACAGTTTGCTTGCTGTTTTAAGCAAAGTGTGGAAAGACTCTGTTTTGAGGACTACAAAACGCAAGCATCCCTGCGGATCATGCTGGCTGAGGGGGATTCTGGATGTTTTAGTATATAATGCCATTTTCAAGATACGGCAGTAAAGAATCAATTATGCTAAAAATCCAGAGTGCTATTCATTTCAGCCTACCCTTTCCACTCATCTTTGGTACAGTGAGAGCTCCTAAATTCAGTGGAGGCTAAATCAGAGGAAACATGCACATAGAAAGCCAGGGTAGCATACCTTGTTACATAAAGACATTTTAATATGAGCTTTGTGCAGATTATCTGACATTCACTTCTTACGAAAATTGACAATTGGCAATTCCTGTCACTGGGGACAAAGAGCGCCTTCCCTAGTTTGAGAAAGCCACACAAACACCTTTGAGATGAGGTTTTTGTTCCTCATCTCACAGGTCTTACTTGGTCCTGGTTTGCAGAGATGGCTGAGAAGTCTGGCAGGAGAGCCCTGCGCAAACTGGCTCCACTTTCTGCCAGAGTGGATTCCAGTACAGGAGATGCCGCTGCTTCTTCATCCGATAACTGCCCTACTGGGGACTCAAGTCTGTGGACTGAGGTAGCCATGTGATCTTACTGCAAGAGGAACCCAAAAGAACAACGTCAAAAGGAGAAAGGTGGGATAAAAACACTCTAATACAATAAATAAATAAATAAATAAATAAATAAATAAATAAATAAATAAATAAATAAATAAATAAATAAAACACAGGGGATACTTCAGGCCATACCCTGTGGTCTCTATGCATATCCCCTCCTTTAGAATAAGCTGTCCATTACTTGATTTTGCCTACATGAGACCAGTGTGTGTGTCCCCAAATGTACATGCAAGGGTGCTGAAAGTTACTTGGATGCTGCTGCTGCTGCTGCTATGGCCAATACCTGCCATCCAGATCCCAGGAAGCTACTTTGGCTTTACATCAGTGTTTGATATCAGGGGGTCATCGACTAGATGAGGGTGAATAAATGGAAACTTGATCCAGACAAGGCAGAGGTGCTCCTGGCAAATCAAAAGTGAGGTCAAGGAATAGGGATGTAGCCTGTACTGGATGGGATTACCTTCCCACTGAAAAAAGAGGTGAGAAGGTTAGAAATGCTCCAGGACTCATCCTTGAGCCTAGATGCTTTTGTACAATTTAAACTAGTGCACCAGCTACATCCATTGCTTGAGATCTCTGGCCACTGACACAAGCCCTTGTCATTTCCTGGCTGGATTACTGTAATGCGCTTTATGTGGGTCTACCAATGGAAACTCTCAGAAAACTTCAGCAGGACCAGCTAGACTGCTGACTGGGGCAGGTTACAGGGATCATAGAACACCTTTGTTACAGCAGCTCCACTGGTTGCCATTCAGTTTGTGGGCACAATTCAAAATGCTGGTTTTAACCTACAAAGCCCTAAATGGACTGGGCCCAAACTATCTCAAAGACTCTCTCCCAGTATGGGCCAGCCCAAGTGCTAATGTCCTCAGGAGAGACCTTTCTCTCTGTTCTACCACCTTCACAGCTGCGACTCATGGGCACTTAGGAGAGAGCCTTTTTCTGTTGCTGCTCCCAGATTTTGGAACTCGCTCCCACAGGAGGCCTGACTTGCACCATCTTTGCTATCTCTCCACAAGCAGGCAAATACCTTTCTCTTCAGGCAAGCTTTCCCTCAGTGACTGACTACCTGTTATGTGACTTTTAGATGCAATGTTATGTACTGAATTTGTAACACTACTTGTGTTACTTCACTGTCTCTCAAAGAAGCATTTTCTCTTTCTTATTTATTTTATTTTTTGAACTTTTATCCTGGCCATCAAGGAAATAGCTACTTTGGGCAAACCAAATAAATAATTTCCAAAATGAATAAACAATTTTAGAAACATAAGAATAACAAGAAACATTAAACAAATCATATTATAACATATATTGAGGCAAAGAAAGATATTGTTGGCTTATTGTTGTTAGCTTTAATATTGCCTTCTCAATTATATGTGTCCTCAAAATATTTGTTCTTAGCATTGAATGTCTATGACGATTCTCAGTCATCCAGGTGAGTTTATGTGGAAGTTGAGTCATGACAACTGGACTTCTTTTCTTGAGAGACTGAAATGTTTTGCTGCTCATGCAGTGATAAAGCTGTTTGGATGACCAGCGAAATATTTCAATCTCTCAAGAGAAGAAGTTCATTTGCTATGACAACTTCCAGATTAGCATTGAAATTTGTCTTTAATGTTCTTGATTGACTGTTCTACACTCATTGTCCCAATGACTCAGTTGAACAGTAACCACGATGTGCACAGCCTACTCTGGAATTTATTTATTTATTGAGTGAGTGACTGTCATTCGCAGGCAGCTTTTCTCCTGATCAGGGGACTCAAGCTGGCTCATGTTAAAACAAGCAAAACTAAAAACAACCAATTAGACCTTTTAAAAGCAATTGAACTGCAATAGTAGTTTATATCTATCTATATCTATATCTATATCTATATCTATCTATCTAAAATCTGATTGAAAATCATTAAAACTTTTAAAACAAACTTACTTAGCCAAAAAAAAACCAGCACATAGGACAACTATCAAAAGTCTGTCTGAAGAAGTGTAGTCAGCTGTCAAGGATGAAAGGGAGGACCCAACCTAATTTCTAGAGCAGTGTTTTTCAACCGGTGTTCCGCGGCACAGTACTGTGCCGCGAGATGTTGGCTGGTGTGCCGCGGCGCCGGCGAGCCGGAGGAAGGCGGGGCGTCCAGAAAGAAGCCGGCTGCTGCACACACACACACACACACACTGACTTTTTTTTTGCTCATCTGCGTCTATTCCCCCCCCCCATCGGCGTCTTGGCCCAAAGAGAGCGGCACAGAGGCGGATCCACACGTGCTTACGCCCCGCACCCCAGGCACACACGCAAACGCATGCACAGGGCCGCCGAAGAAGAGGGATCCAATCGCCGCCGCCACTGCCACCGCCTCCCAGGCCGCTCCCGCCGCCGCCGCCGAAGCCGCTCACCCTGCCGGAGCCCTTATCAGGGCTCCAATCGGAGAGCCCAGCTGGTAGGCGGCCTGTCAAAGAGAGACCGGCCAGAGCGCGGCAAGGCCGCAAGCCTCGCCGCTGCTGCTACCGGTCACGGGCGGTCCGCCGCCGCCACAGCCGCCGCTCGCCTCGCTGGGCAAGGCCCCGATCCTCGGCTGCGCGGACGGAGCCGGGAGCCCTCCCCCGGTAAGGCAAAGGAGCCTCAAAAGGGGTGGGGGGGGCGCCGGCTGGAGCGGACAAACCGCACGTCCGGAGCAGCTAAAAATCTCGCCGCCGACCACCCAGAGACTACTTGAAGTGGTATGGGGCGGTATATAAGCAGAACACACACACACACACATGCACCCCCTTGGCGCGGGTGAAGTGAAGGGGACCCAGGCGGTGGGAAACGATGGATTGGGGGTGGGGAGGGGGGGAGAAGATGCTTGGACAGCCGGATGTGCCATGAATGGTTGGAGGAGGGGCGGGCGACTGGGGTGGGGGTGGGGTGGGGAAAGGCGCGCCAGCATTCCGAACGACGGAATGAATGAATGAATGATGGGAAGCCCACGGAGGAGGAAGAGGAGGAAGAGGAAGGGCGGGAAGGCGCGCTAGCAGGAGGAACAACCCCCCCCCCCGGCGGAGGAAGCGAATTACTGTTTATATATAGTCAATATAGGCACAGAGTTAAATTTTTTAACATTTTCTAATGGTGGTGTGCCTCGTGATTTTTTTCATGAAACAAGTGTGCCTTGGCCCAAAAAAGGTTGAAAAACACTGTTCTAGAGGGAAGCATTTTACATTGGGATCTGCCTGCACTGGCAATGGGGCAGAGACGGCCTCCTCTGATCAAATTAATCCCAGAGAAGCCTCATACAGTGAAATACCTTCCTTCAGAAAGCCTAGACCAGTGTTGGTGAAGCTATGGCACAGTTGCCAAAGGTGGCACTTGGAGCCCTTTCTGTGGGCACCCAACATCGCCCCTTCACAGCCACCTGCGTTCAGGTTAAATTGCTGTATTGGCACTTTGCGAAAAATTAGCGGGTTTTGAATTGCAGTTTGGGCACTCGGTCTCTAAAAGGTTCACTATCACTGGCCTAGACCCAAGCTGTATATAAAGTGGTAGCCAGTGCAGTTGTTGTGCCAAGGATATTACATGGTCCTTATAACTGCCCTCAGTCTGCACTTTTAAATCAGCTTGAGAATCCAAAGTGTCTTGAAGACAAGGATATAACTCTATAACTTCAGCAGGCCAAGACGGGAGGCGTTTGTAGGAAGCTGCCTTATCAAAAGCTAGACTTTTGGTCCACCCAGTCCAGTCTTACTGAGACTGACTGGGGGATGGTCTGTAAGATCTCAGGCAGGCATCTTCCCAGCCCTACCTGGAAAAATGCAGGACATGGCACCCAACATGTGCTCTGTCAGTGAAGCTGATCCTACCACAAGGTGTAGCTGTTAGTCCCTTGCATTAAAACACCAGTCTTGCAACCCCTTTAAAGACTAACAGATGTTAACAAAACAATAGACTGCCTGTGCCACAGTTAAGAACTAAATGGCTGAAACTAGGTAATAACTCACAACTGGAGGAGGCCCGCTGAATGAATGGGAATTTGGCGAGTTTTCCCAAAATTCCAGTATTGCCCAAAATTTTGCAAAAAACCCCCACACCATAATAAAAATATCGGCTAAATTTAATAATCAGATCACAATTCACTAATGGATTTTAACCACTGTTATACTAGGGTGTTTTTTCTGTGGACGTGTTAGTCGATATTTAGCAGCCCGAACAACATCGTCCTTGGGTTGGTTTTTTTTAATTATTTTTCACAAACACAACACTAGTCACAGTATTCCTACGTTGTATTTCGTTACTACATAGAGAGAGAGAGAGAGAGAGAGAGAGAGAGAGAGAGAGAGAGAGAGAGAGAGAGAGAGAGATCTGTTTGCTTTATCTTCTTGGTTTATTTGTCCTCATTTGGTTTGTTGTGATTTCAATTATTGACTATTTGGCTTTCATAGTAAACCGCCCAGATTCCCTTGGGGGAAATCGGAGCGGTCTAGAAATGCAAAAATAAATAAATAAGTAGCACACGTGCCGCGTGCCACTAATGCGGGGCTCGTGGGAGCGCCTCCGGGGGGGGGAATTGTACGTACACGCGCACACTCTCGTCCTGAACGAACCCGTCTATGGATCGACCTCATCCCTCCTTTAAGAAAACCAGAACAGCTCCATTCTCAGAACTGAACTTCCGACGGCAGATAACAAGCCTCCTTGCCGAGATTCCCCACCCCACCCCTCCACTGGGGATACAATTACACCCCGGGATGGTAATTAAATTCGGAAGCCCCCGCTTTCTGCAACCGTTGCAAAGATCAAGAAGAGCCGAACGCTGGCCATTCACCCGCCAGCCACGCCGGGACCTTCAGCGCCCGGGCCCGCCTTCCCTTTGCCAGGCGGCCGCTCTTTTTGTCTCACCCGGCCCCGCTCCGCTCCGGGCATCCGTCCTGCTCGAGCTCCGTGGTAGCGGCCACGACCGACCCTGGTGATCCTCCGGCAGCTTTTTCCTTCGGCTTGTTTCAAACCTCGCGGCTGAGTCGACCAGCCAATCGGAACGCGGAAAATCCACGGCCAGGAGGCGTGGCCAACCCGCGAGGCGACGACGCGAGCGGAGCGAGGCCATTTTCTTCCCTTTCGGGTAACTTCCGGATTCTTGGCTGCGCGCGCGCAGCGGTGGGCGGGGCTTGCCTTGTTCCTCTTTTATCGCCGCCACCATCCTTAAGGCAAGGTGGCTGTCTCTTTCCAGGCAGCCCAGGGTTTTTAATGGTGGTCGCTGTACTCGAGCAGCTTTCGAAATGGCGTGCCCCGGCTCACTAGTGTTGAACTGACGAGCACCCACCTCCATATTCGACGCCAAATAAATAAAAATAAATAAAAGATGACATTCTTAATCCTGCAAAACATCGCTTGCAAACATCGTGCAGCGTGGTCATTTCAGATCTTGGACCCAAAGGAGCTTTCCTTGAGGCAGCCATGTTGCCGTTGGTCAGTTGCCAAGCGCTAATAAAAAAAAATTAACCCCCCCCTTTAGACGCCCCTCCGTATAATTGCTTCTGTGTTCCGGAGATAGCGAAGCAGATGCACATGCACATCAATTCCCTGCTATAAAAATACTCTTGGCATGTAAATTAAGTACCTTAACCACTACAGGAGCATGGACTTGTTTCTGCTGCTGCTACAGTCAAAAGTCCACCTGGAGAGACCCTCACCCAGCATTGGTTGATTAATTCCCTAGTTTAATACTTGCCCAGAGAACTGATAGATGCTTATGTGTGCTGTATATACAGTAATGGACTCACTGTTAAATGTATTCTTGAAAGCTTTCAGGGCTGGGATCTGATTGTTGTGAGTTTTTTGGGCTGTTTGGTCGTGTGCTGGAAGTTTCTCTTCCTGACCTTTTGCCAGAGTCTGTGGTTGGTGTCTTCAGAGGGCAAGGAGCTCAAGAAAGAACCAGTTACTTACCTGTAAAGGTGGTTCTTTGAGTGGACCTTTGTGAAGCCACACAGATGGGTTTCCCAGGTGCATCTGCGCCAGAGGTCAGACTTCCCTAGCAATAGGAAAGTTCGTTAGTCTCCGCACCCTGCACCTGTGCGTGGGTGTTCCTGCCTAAACGCCTCAGTTCCTCTTGACCTCCAGGATGACAGGTAATGGTAGTACCAGTCAGGGTGTGATGGTCCGAGGGGAGGCAGGCGGGTGCTGTGTGGCTTCACGAAGGTCCACTCGAAGAACCACGTTTACAGGTAAGTAACTGGTTCTTCTCCATCGTGGCCTTCATGAAGCCACACAGATGGGTGATTGAAAGCAGTACTCACTGGCAGGAGGGTAGTCACGCCGTCACGAAGGAAAGCACTGCCCTCCCGAAGGAAGTGGCCGACCTCATGCGGGCATCCAATCTGTAGTGGATCACAACGGTCTCTGGCCTGGACCAGGTGGCCGCCTGGCAGATGTCATCCAGGGGAACACCTCTAAGGAATGCCGCTGAGGAGGCCATAGCTCTGGTGGAATGAGCCCTAATAGGCAGAGGAAGCGGCCTCTTAGCCAAGTCATATGCCAGTTTAATAGTTTGTACAACCCATCGAGCAAAACGCTGTGGGGTGATAGGGCGACCCTGAGCAGTAGGATCATGGCAGACAAATGGTTTTTGTGAGCTCCTAAGAGCTTCAGTTCTAGAAATTTAGAAGGCCAGGGCTCTTCTAACGCCCAAGGCATGCATGTCTTTCTCAATCCGAGTTGTTAGATTCGGAAAGAAGGCTGGAAGGACGATAGGCTGAGATATATGGAATGAAGACACTACCTTAGGAAGAAAGGTAATGTCCGGGTAGGCCACCACCCTGTCAGGGTAAAATTGCAAGTACGGTGGATCACACCGAAGTGCACAGAGCTCACTCGCCCTGCGGGCAGAGGCGATAGCCACGAGGAAGGCAGTTTTTAAAGTGAGCAGTCTAAGGTCTATGATGGCCAAGGGCTCAAAGGGCAGCCGCTGTAGAGCTCTGAGTACCAGAGAGAGGGACCACTGAGGAGGGATAGGTTTCCTGTCCGGGAAAGTGTTCTTAAGTCCTCTCAGGAAAAGCTTTAAACAAGGATGTCTGAAGAAAGATGGTGCTGCAGACGCCGGTGGTTGGTGAGCGACGATTGCGGAGAGATGAACCCGTATCGAAGACAAGGCCAGACCTTTTGAGATGCAGAAGGTACTGGAGGATCCAAGTAAGAGGGGGGTTGACAGGGTCAAACCCCTTGTCTGCCACATAAAGGGAGAACCTCCTCCACTTGTAATGGTACAGTTTGGTGGTAGAGAATTTACGGCAGGACGAAATGATGGAGTCTATCAGTTCACGATCCTCCACACGGTCAGTTGTAGGCGTGAAAGGTCCGGGTGGAGTATCTGGCCTTGGTTCTGAGAGAGAAGGTCCGGAAATGGAGTCAGACGCAGGTAAGAGCAGGACATCCAAAGGAGAGACGCAAACCAAGGCTGTCTGGGCCACCAAGGTGCTATCAGGATCAGGTCGGGGTTCTCCTGAATTTTTTTTACTACAACCTTGTGTAACAAGGGGATCAGGGGAAATGCATAGAGGAGGCTGTCCTGCCAGGGAAGCAGAAGGGCATCTCCCCGAGAGCCCCAACCCTTGCCTGCTCTGGAACAGTATGACACTTCCTGTTGTTGTAGGAGGCAAACAATGTGTAGCCTGCACACTGTAATTAAAAAATTGTAAACCGCCCAGAGACTACTTGTAGTGGTATGGGGCAGTATATAAGCAGAACATTTTGTTTTTTGCTTTGTCTATTTGAGGGTGACCCCACTTGTTGCAGAGGAGACGGAAGGTTGATGGGTGCAGCTCCCACTCGTGATTGGACTGCTGGCGGCGGCTGAGCTCGTCCGCGTCGATGTTGTCTTGTCCCGGCAGGTACATGGCAATCAGATGTATGTTGTGAGACATGCACCAGTCCCAGAATCGAATGGTGAGATTCAGCAGGCATGTTGAATGAGTACCGCCCTGTTTGTTGATGTAGTACATGGCGGTTGTGTTGTCGGTCACTGCCAGTACTACATTGCTGGAGAGCTGTCGGAGAAACGCCCGGAACACCTTCAAGATGGCCAGGAGCTCCAACTCGTTGATGTGGAGCTGTTGCTCCTGTGGGGTCCACGTGTCGCTGATCTGGAAAGAGAGGCAAACAGCACCCCAGCCCGTGGTGCTGGCATCCATTGTCACCTGCACTGTTGGGAATGGGTCCCTGAAGGGACGGCCAGCGAGGATGCTGCGACGGTTAGACCACCAGTCGAGATGGCGAGGTAAGTCCGGAGGAATTAGAAGCAACTTGGATGGAGGATCCACTAAGGGATCGAAATGTCAAAGGAACCAGGCCTGAAGAGGTCTGAGTCGCAACCTCGCGTGTATTAAGACGGAGGCCATGGATGCCATGAAACCCAACAGTCTTTGTACCTCTAAGGCCTGGATGTAATGGTGGGTGTGGAAGCGTTGCAACAGCAGAAGAGTCTCTGAGATTCTCTCTCGAGGCAGAAACGCCATGCCTCAGGTAGAGTCCAGGATTGCTCCTATAAAGAGCACCACTGGGGAGGGTTCGAGATGCGACTTCTTGTAATTGACGTGGAGTCCCAATGTTTCCAGCATGGCAAGGACGGTGGCAATGTCCTGTCGAGCTTTTTCTTGCGACTCTGCAATGACCAGCCAGTCGTCGAGATAGGGGAAGACAACTACGCCCAAAGTTTGAAGATGGGCCTCTACCGGGGCCATGCATTTGGTGAAGGCCCTGGGGGCCGTAGCCAAACCAAATGGCAGGGCGGAATATTGATAGATGTCTACCCCTACGGCGAAGCGGATGGATTGAGATGTGGAAGTACGCATCTCATAGATCCACAACCCCGAACCAATCCCCTCTGCGAAGAAGAGGGATGATATTTTCTAAGGTCACCATCCGGAATTTTTTGTAGATCAAGAACTTGTTCAGAAATCGAAAGTCCAGAATGGGTCTGAGTCCGTCATCCTTTTTTGGGACAGTAAAATAACATGAATAGAGTCCCCTTTGAGAGAGGGCTCTTGGAACTTTTTGGATGGCCCCTTTTAGGAGAAGAGAAGAAATCTCCTCTAACAGGCAAGGAGATGAAGGGGTGTAAACCAAGTTCCCCAACGGGGGATGGGTGTGTAACTCCAACAAGTAACCATCTTGAACTATGGAGAGGACCCAGCGATCTGATGTTATGTCCCGCCAGGCCTCTAGAAAGGGACTGAGACGAATCCCTGGGTAGTCAATATTCGTCTCTGGATCTCCTCTCTCTAGGTTTGATTGCAGAGGAGGTAGACTTGGACTTCTTGGACTTGGTGGAGAATGCAGCAAAAGAGGAGGGACGAGATGGGCAATCTCGTTGGTGCTGCTTGGAGGAGGACTGTGAAGTCGGAGGCCAGAATCGACGCCGTGGCTGAAAGCGAAAGGGCTGCTTTGGCCGTTGAGGAATAACATTAAGTTTTTTTGGCAGTGTCCTGCTTTTTGTGACGATCTTCCATTATATCGTCTGTAGTGGTGTTAAACAGGCCAGACCCATCAAACGGCCAGGCCTCTATCTGAGCCTTATGATCGTCCAAAAGGCCCGTAGTGCGCAGCCAGGCGTGTCGTCTCAAAGTGATAGAGGTATTTAGGACCTTTGAGGCGCAGTCAAAGAAATGTTTAGAAAAGCGCATTTGTTGCGCTGCCAAGGCCATAGACTCCTCATACAGAGCCGAGGCTTCAGGCCTTTTCTCCTCAGGAATCATCTCCAAAAACGGGTGTAGATGAGCAAGCAAGTCCCGTTGATAGGCTCCCATAGCCCCCTGGTAGTTCGCAATCTTGTGCTGTAAGATGGCGTAGGAGTAGAGATTCCTGCCAATTGAGTCCATCTTTCTTCCTTCTTTAGACGGAGGAATGGGGGTCTGCTTGGTACGAGACTGTACCTGAGAGGAGGCCACCACAACAGAGTTGGGTACTGGATGTTTATTCAGGTAAGGAGCCTTGTCATCATGGACACGATACAAGGATTCCATCTTCTGAGAGACACCTGTAGAGCCAACTGCTTGAAAGGAGTCCTCAACCATAGTGAGAAAAGAGGGTATGAGTGTAAGGTGCACAGGAGCCGTCTCCTCACTGGCAATTTTGCCAAAGATGTGACAAACCCTCTTAGGTTGAGGCTGATGAATGGGTAGTTCAATTGTTTTGGACATGTGCACAAGGAAGTTGGCATAGTTGTGCATGGTAGAAGAAGAAGAAGTTGGAGATTTTTCCTCAATCTCTGAATCTGGAGACATCATCAATTGAAGCAATTCCGAATCCGAAATGTCGGATTCAACGTCAGAAGGCTCATATTCCACTGCCGAACCCGAGGAGGAGGCAGCTTGATGGTCGGATTCGACTTGGTCCGATTTATGGATCGACCACTGGCGTCCATCAAATCGGAGGGAAAAAGCCAGGATGGGAGGCATCGAAACCGAAGGAGGTTGAAGATGATGCTCCTTTCAGCGGCGTTTTCGGGGTGGTGCCTTCGAATCCGATGCCTCCTGAGTCTTTTCAGGCGGCGTAAGAGCTTGTGATACTGCGGCAGCCACCGATGTCTTCGGATTCGAAATAGTTTGAGTTTCGAATCCGGTGGCCGAATCCTGGGTGGAAGCCTCTAGGCGGGTCCGTTTGTGTCGAATCTTCTTTTCTGGTTTTGACGAGGACGAACCCGACAGCAGTATTGGAGGCAGGGACAAAGCTCGCTCCTCGAATTCGACCTCCACCGACGGCAAGGGAGAGGAAGCCGCTTTCGAAGCCATCAAAAGAGAAGGAGATTGCTGTGGGAGTGCTTTGGACCGACGGGTCCCCGACTCTGAAGTGGACCGACCAGTCCCCGACTCCACCGCTGGAGTGGATTCGACGAGCGTGATGTTCGGTGGTAGCATCGCGTCATCATCGGATGACGACTCTGCCGAGTCGGACGGCAGGAGATGCTGGTATTCCGGGCGGGAGGCCATAGAAGAAGTCATCGTTGCGGCCGAACCCGAGAATTTGGTTTTGAGGAAGACACTAGGCGGAGTCTTAGAAAGTGTCGAGGATTTCGAAGCCACTGAAGCTGTCGAAGGAGGAACAGTAGGCTTCAGAGGCTTTGCCGATTTGGAGGGCTTTGGGAGGGACGGGACCGAGGTCGATTTTGATTTCGAAGAAGAGAGCCCTTGAAGAACTCGGATCTTCTTTGATTTTTCCTCCCTCCCTGTAGATTCTGACTTACGGTTCGCGTCGGAAGACTTCTGCTCCATTGGCTGCGGCCTGAGGGAACGCTCCAAAAGGAAGGTTGCCAAGCGGTTGCGGCGGTTTTTCAGAGCCTGCGAGCTGAATCCCTTGCAAATAGTGCAGGCCTCGGGGTGATGGTGTTCCCCAAGGCAAAAAAGGCACTGATCGTGGCCGTCGGTATGAGGGATTTTAGCTCGGCAACCGGAACAGCGTTTAAAGGGCTGGGCGAAATACATTAGTCGGAAACAAGCCAAAGATAAAAAAACCGAAGAAATCCAGACGAAAAAATAGAAGATCAAAAGATCCCATGGAGACTGATGAGAAAGGAACCTCTAGCCATGGCGGTTAAGAGGAACTGAGGCGTTTAGGCGGGAACACCCACGCACATGCGCAGGGTGCGGAGACTAACGAACTTTCCTATTGCTAGGGAAGTCCGACCTCTGGCGCAGGGGCGCCTGGGGCTTCACGAAACCCTAGGAGTTCTCTCTGTGCTCTGGGATATAGAGTGAGTGAGTTGTGGGAAAGAGGAAAGTTGTCCTATACTGGAGAATAGGTGTTAGTCATTGTACAGTATTGTGATGAAGGGATTAAGAAGTTTCATTGCAATTAGGGGTGGCAGCAATCTTTGTCTGTGGTTGATGGGTGTTAGCTGTTATTGCGTGAACTGATCACTGTTGCCTCTGGCTGGGTAGAAATCATTGAGCGTTGACCTTTTGCAGACTGTAGTTTTCAGTACTGGAAGCCAGGCTTTGTTGCTGTTTAGACTTTCTTCTTTTTTGTTGAAACTGTGCTTATGTTTGTGGATTTCAATGGCTTCCCTGTGTAGTCTGACATAGTGATTGGTAGTGTTATCCAATACCTCTGTGTCCTGGAAGTGGACATCATGTCCAGTTTGTTTCAGGGTGTGTTCAGCTATTGCTGATTTTTCAGGTTGTTTTAGGCTGCAGTGTCTTTCATGTTCTTTGATTATAGTCTGGATGCTGCGCTTTGTGGTCCCAATATATACCTTGCCACAACTATGAGGTTTCCGATATACCCCTGCAGTGGCAAGTTGGTTCCTTTTGTCCTTTGCCATAGCATCTGCTGTATTTTTGTGGCGGGTCTAAATACTGTTTGTAGGGTGTATTTTTTCAACACTTTGTCCATTATTAATATTCAACAGTTAAGAACTGCATTGAACCCAGACATATTAATAGGGATGAATGCAAAAGGCCAATTTTTGTAGTAAAAAGAAAACCCTAGATGGATGGTTGAAGAAATATTTGCAACTAAAAGGCAAGAAGCAAAAGAAAAAGAACCCTGAATGCAGTTTCTCAGCGACTTTCACGTAAAGACAAATATAACTTTTATAATAATCACTGCAAAGAAATAGAGAACAACCAAATGGGGAAAACAAGATTCCTCTTCTAGAAGAACCAAGAAATCAAATGTAAATGTAAACCTAGATTAGGAATGCTGAATGACTCACAGAAAAGTACCCTAGAAATTCTGGAAAAAATAAACATGGGAATAGTATACTAAATATCTCTCAAGAAGCCTGTGAAGATTATCAGTCACCCAGGTGAGTTTATCTGGAAATTGAGTCATGGCAACTGGACTTATTTTCTTGAGAGAATGAAACATTTCACTGCTCATCCAAACATCTTCATCAGTCTGAAGAAAGCTAGTTGCGAGTCCTCCATTTTATAGTTCACTTGGCCTCTTGTCACCCTGGTCTGAAATAGGCTCATAAGATGAACAATGGCCTGAATAGGCTTGTTAAGTAGACAACAATCTTAATGGCCTTAGTTGAACCATGGCCTAAGGTGGTAAAACCCATAAAGTATGGGTCCTTTGCTATGGCCTTGGTGAAGGCTAGAAGTATTTTATTTGTCTGAGTATTGATGAAATCACAGCCTGATAAGTGGCAGATAGACTGTGCCTGAGCCCCCCACCTCTGTTGAGAGAGGGGTTTTCAATGCTCACATGAATGGCTTCCCTGACCCCTCTCTCAAACCACCTATCTTCTCTGTCTATTATGTGTATATCCTCATATTTGAATGAGTGCCCTTTGTCCTTCAAGTGGGGGTATACTGCTGATTCTGGTCCTGAGCTGTTGCCCCTCCTATATTGGGCCATCCTTCTGTTTAATGGATGTTTAGTTTCTCCAATGCAGAGGTCTGCACACTCTTCACTGCATTGGACTGCATATACTATATTACTCCTTTTGTGTTTTGGTATCGTGTCCTTTGGGTGGACGAGTCTCTGCCTAGTGTGTTTGTGGGTTTGAAATAAACAGGGATGTGGTGTTTGCCAAAAATCCTTTTAAGTTTCTCAGGCACTCCATCCATGTAGGGAAATGACCAAGTTCTTCTGTTGGATCTGGGTCTCAGGCTGATCCATTGTTCTTCTGGGTCAGCACACTGCTTAAACTCCATTTTAAGCAGTGTGCCGACTTGAAAAAAAGTCATGATTTTGCACAACTTCTAATTTTCATTTGTGGATAAATGATTCTTTCGAAGTCACAGAGGAACTTGCTGCACTGAAAAGCATCAAAGGGACAACAACCTGAGAGGGTATCTATGAAGACGTTTGCCAAGCTTTGAATGATTTGGAGCTGGACTGGGCTAAACTAGCCAGTGTGACAACTGATGGTGCTCCTAACATGGTGGGGTCTATGAAAGGAGTGGTTGCACGCATTAACAAGATGGACAAATGCAACCATTCACATCCAATAGCCATACACTGCCTCCCTCACCAACAAGCACTGTGTTGTAAATCACTGAAGTTGAACTTAAAAAGTTTGAGGACCCCTGCTCTATCATATTAAAAGGCTAGCAGAATTCCTGTTCTATAGTCATTATTTCATTCCCTTCCCTACCACATGTTTCTGGATGTCAGAAAAAATAATCAAATTTCCCATTATGGAAAAAAAGATAAAAACATCATGGGGCATGAATGGGACAATGATGTCATGTGAAAATGGCTGTCAAATACCGATGGCAAACCCAATCCCAGTCTGCTTCTGCAGATAAATCATTGTTTCCTAAGCTGTTTGCCAACTCAGATTTAGAAATAATAGCCAACATCCCTTAGGTTTATAAAACAGAAAAGTTCTTATACAATCATAAAGTAAACATAACATTTATTTTATGAACATGTGCATTCTTCTTATGGACATACTAAATCCTCAGTAGAAAGCTAAGGATTTTATGTTAATAGATGCCATGTTAATAGACAATCTTCACCTGAATGCTACGATCCATTCTTTCTCTTCATTTCTTCACCACTAAGCATTATCTAAGAAAAGTTTTTTTCTTTTTGGAATAAACAATACAGGTATCGTATCCATATTTAGGAAACCAGTCACATTGATACCTGTACCAAAAATGGGGTGCATTTTAAATCATTGGCAACTTATGGAAGGGAAGAAGTAAGATGTTAAATAACTGTGGTAAACAAGCAACTTTTTCTGTAGATGTAAGTTAATACAAGTTCCAGCATCTGTGCTCTGAATTGGCCTTATTTATCACGCTCCTCAATACCTGTAAAGAAGAGAAAAGCAGTAAATCTCCTTAATCTCTAAGGAGGTGCCTTATTCCTGAGCCGTTTCCATCCATGCTTGTTGAAACCTCAGGATGGGCCAGATGAGGATGAAAATTGACACATCGTTTCCACCAGGAATAACAGACTTCTTTTGGGGTTGGGAAAGAAGCTATGGAAGAAAGAGACCTTCATCTTACCTTCCATCAAATGTGGACTTTTCACATGTTGGAGGAACAAACAGGATGCCTAAGGAGCTCCTGTGAGAAAATGGCTGGAGCCCAGCCCTGCTGCTTTGATCTTAAGGCTATGAGAATGTGGCTTTACCCGGAATAGCTAAGGTTCTTCTCTCCTTCCACCATGTAATCCTCTCACCTTCTCACAAAGCCTTGCATTTCTTCTGTGCACAGGAGTGCCTCGCCCAGGATCTGGAGCTGCTCTAAGACCTCTTGCTCCATCTCCATGGCAATGCGGTGAATGTGGTGGTTGGAATTATTGTACATGATGGCATTCTGGAACATCAACATGAGATCCCTCTGGAAGTGAATCATATTTTGAATCTGGCCCCTGGAGACTCCCCTCTTGATGGAAGAAAGATCCACGGGCCTTCAGAAAGCAAAAAGGAAGTGAGACTCAGTGGTTTGTGGGAGTTGGCTGCACCCGATACCGTCCAGCTGTGTTCGACTATGACTTCCACCACTTTCTTAGCCATGCTGTTGAAGTTGAGAGTGGTAGACCAACACTTATGGAGGGTGCCAGGCTAGACAGAAACAGTAGGGAGTGGAACAGTCAACTTACAGAAGTTGAGTATGTATTGTGTGGTTTTGTGATGCTAATGGGTGATAGGACTTGAAAAACAGATCCTATGGCAGCCCACAATAGGCTGATTGTGTTCTCTTGTGGCATAGGATCTGTCTTTCAGCAGACATTGCAAAGAGCAGGGAAACAAATACTCCTGAACACATTTTGAAAACCAAATCAGGCATGTGATGGGTTGCCACAAGCATGGTACTCTGAAGTGGCTCAACGACTTGACCTTAAGCATATTGGAGGTATTTTGCTGTCAACCATAGAGGCAGAGAGGTAAATTTCCAGCTTGGGATACAAAATGGCTAAGGACAAGTCTGTTCGGGTTCCTCAAAGGGAAAATCTAGAACAAGTATTATAAAATGGAGACCAATTACTGTACTTTAAAACAAAACAAAATAAAAACTGAGATGAGATATATTGTAAATTCTACTCCACACCAGTTCTCCTACTTGCTTCCCAACTGACCTTTTCACCACATCGTTGTAACCCGGAGCCTGCTTCTCTGAAACCGCCTTCAGGAAAGGGCCACTGTACCTAGAGGGAAAACGTCAGAGGTTGAAGGATACTAACCAGGCTTTCCCGTACCCTTGATCCAGTTGGTGCATCACAGGACTTCCACGCCACATCCGTGCCCTCTCACAGAATGACTGAGAGCAAGAGTAGCTGCCAAGGATGAAAGTCAGCTTTCCCAATCAGAATCATGATTCAGGATGTAGCAAATAAGAAAGAAACGGCTTAGATGTTCAGTACAGAACCATCCACACTTCTGTGTCTTTTCAATGCACAGCTTCAAGTGCTATACAATCAGGGGATAGTCTGGATCTTGTGGGCGTACTAATTGGCAGCTGTTCTGTCTTTCCTCCTCTTAAATCTGAAAGCTTAGCTCCCCCTCCCCTCTCAAATCATTAGGACCATATCACCACCACCACCATCATCTTCTTATAAATACTGGGTTTTTTTAACTGGATCTCTCTACCCAAATATACTCTGGTGGTGATTTTAATGCCATTGGTCCAAATGCAGGGCGGCGGGGGGGGGGGGGGGAGAGGTAATCTCAAAAGAGTAGGGTGAAGAACTAGAGACTCAGGATCATGAAGCAATTCCAAAATTAATTCTGGTAAATGAAATAAGCAGATCTAGGTGAACGGGTGCATAAGAGCAGGGGTATATGCACAAGTTCACTAATAAAAATGAACAAAACATTCCAATAATGAAGGAGGTTGGAGGGGCAGCAAATGGAACAGCTGTTGTCCAAATCAAGTGTATAAACGCTTGTGGCCCTTCAGAGCGATTTGATGGGTTAGTGAAGAGACTGCTTTTACAGGGACTGGAATCACAAGATGTAGCATGAACAGTATCAGCTCTTTGCACGATTGTACCCAGCAAACTGTCACAAAGATCTGCTCTGTTGGACACATTACTGGTTCTCTTCCCCCACCCCACAAAATTGTCAGTAACACACCTGTGACCAGCCACCATCTTCCAGATGGACAGCAGAGTTTTTTTGAAGAGCAAACACTGCTGGAGTGAATCATCTTGGTTCATCTGCATCCTAGGGAGATAAAATACACACACACACACACACACACACACACACACACAAGCAGATTTGCACCCTCGTTCAATAGGAAAGGGTGTGAATGACATGGAAGTTTACTGGTCAAATTCCTAATAATTACAAGAGAAGTTCTTATGTTGGTCCCAAAAAAGACAGACAGACAGAATCCCAACACCAGAACTGTGAAATGCATTAATTGGAGTAGCAGAGAGGTTAGGGCTAGGCTATTCCTCAGTGAAGAATATATTTGTCTCACTCAAATATCTACCATGTAACCTAAACAATCAATCAGATTCAAAGCCCTCCCTCTACATATGAATATATCTCTGTGGAAATTATGAGGCAAAAATGGCCCCACTGAAGTTTGGAGGTGCCCTGTCCCTTGCCATTCTTTCAAAAGAGCTTGATATAGGACACAGATCTTTTATTTCTAAATGACTATTTTTAAGGTAAGATGTTACTCTATTTCCAGCCAGAACCAACAGGCTTGTCTACTTGTTGTTCTAGGAGAAGACACTAGGTTTATGCCAGAGCTGGAAGGAGTTACTTTTACAGATTAAATCAATAAAGTTTACTGGTAGAATTCATACTAGATGCTTCTGTTTAGTATTCTGCAAGGCTTTCATAGTGCCTGATCTTCATTGCCTCTCTTTTTTTCCTGGTAAGCCTGGTTTACAACCACTGGGCTTGTATTTGATCACTGGACTACTTGGCTCAGTACTTCTACACGGATGGGCAGCAGCATTCCTGATTTCCAGGCAGAATCTCTCCCAGGCTTATCCGGCGATGCCAAGGACTGAACCTACAACCTTCTGCATCATCAGGGCTCCACTACTGAGAACACCTTCCTCCTGGGAGGGTGGATTTAAATATTGTTTATTTATTAATTAAATGATGTGAGAGGAACAACTAGTGACTGCACCGCAGTTCTCTTCACACATCTGTAACATCCACAATAGAACTTCTACAACTCCATGGGAAGATGTGTGGTACATCCGTAGAGCTGGAGCACAAGTGGAAACAACCTACTTGGAACATTAGAAAGGACTGCAGAGAATGGGATACACAAGTGACCTGTGTTTCCTCTTCCCCTTTGCACTATATATTACATATGCCTTTTCAGTACCTGCTCAGTCTCAGAAAGCCCAAGCTATTTCTGGACATCATAATTCTCAATTCTAGACTCACTTCCCAGGGCTCTACAGAACCCCATGGGTACTCCTGAGTGGGTACCTATGGGGGACATCTACCCGTAACATGTGTGTGTTGCATCATTACAGCTGTGACCAAATCTTCATGACTCCATGTCCATGGAGTTTTCTTGGCAGGAATACTGGAGTGGTTTACAAGTTCCTACTCCAGGCACCTACAGCACCTATCATTCCCTGGTGGTCTCCCATCCAAGTACTCACCAGGGCTGACCCTGCTTAGCTTTTGAAATTAGGTGAGCTCGGATGTGCTTAGGGCATCTAGGCAGCTTAGCCATAACATAGGAGACCCAAAGTTAACTTCAGGCTTCCATGCTGACAATACTCACAAAGGCTTTGTTTTCCAGTATTTTGCCAACATAATCCTAGCTATAGTTAACATATACATTAATAAATGTTTCTTATTATAATCTTTAATTTCCGGCATAATATTTAACAAAAATATTTCTGGCTTGAATGGTATCATACAACACAATATTTTCTGTAACATCTCATGTACTCTTTTTCAATAGTTTTTAATCACTGTGCATGTCCACCACATGTGATATTTCTTTCTCCTTACACTTCCAACATTTATCAGATCCGTTTCCAAACATTTTCACTAATTTTTGTGGTGTTATATACCACCTGTAAAACATTTTATATACGTTTTCTTTCAAGCTAGTCGCTCTGATATACCTAATATTAACTTCCCATAGTTGTTTCCAGTTATCTATCTCAATATTATGTCCTATATTCTGAGCCCACTTAATCATACAATCTTTAACTATCTCATCCTCAGTTTTACGCTCCAATAGGTGTTTATACATTTTCCTAATAAATTTCTCTTCACTCCCCAAAAACAATATATCAAATTCAGTTTTCTGCATATAAAAACCTTCTTTTTATCTTTACTGAACCTTGATTGCAACTGCGATTTTGCCCACCAGTCTAATATAAAACAAAGAACTTACCGGAACAACATGAGCTTTTGGACAGATACTTGGAAACAGCAGAAATGGACATTTTGTCAGAAATACTCAAGGAGAAAGACCTACAGAAGGCAAGAGAACGCTGGAGACCTCTATATGTTTTCTATGAGAAAAAAGGCGCTAATAGACTCTGACCCATAGTAGACTGAATTTATATTTAGATTTGAGATCAAGATTGGTAATGAGGTGTATTTTTATGTAAGGTTTCCTTTTTATTTATAATAATAATAAAATTATTAAAAAATAAATAAATAAAAAATACTCACAAAGGCAAGGAGGCTGTGCTCATGCATGGAGAGCTCACAGGGGGTGTTCCCCAGGCACTGGAGTCATCATTGCTGTAAGTCAGATGGAAATCACTGTTCTTCCAGTCCTCGGCTTGTTCTTCAGTGTGTTCTGTCACCGCCTCCTCCTAGTGATCAGAGAACATGGAGGGACCATATGGCAAATGAGACATGTTCATGACAAAAGACGGAACAAGGACTTGGACTAGGGAAATGTGTTATTCCTGCACTCTCGGAAGCTCTGGCCTCATTCCATCTGAATCTCCGGGTAGCTTGCCCCTTTCTCTCTTCACACTGCCATTTCCTGTTGCTAACCCACAGCTTTCTTACTCCCTTCGGGTCACTCGCTGTATTTAATTCTCCAACAGATCACAGAAACAGAACTTGCCCGATCATGCAAGCCACTTAAGAAAAAACAAAAACAAAACCAGCCCTCCAAAGAATGTTACATCTCACCTTTACACTCAGTAGAACCTCTCTGCTAAGTGTTCTCCAGTTATGGGGGATTTGAACCATAAACTCTGGAGAACAGTCCCCATCTTCCTCCATTTGTCCTACACTTTCTTCCAGGAGGTTCAGCACCTTCTGCCCCTCAAGCTTGCTATCATGAGTCTGATCAATTCCTTTCTCTTTGCTGAGATCCTGAAGTTCTTCTGAGACCTGAAGTGCCCACTTTTCACTTCTTTGTGGAATGGAATTTCCCCTGGCTTCCTTTTTCAAGATCTGCAGGTGACTTTCTTCTCCCACCACCGCCTCCTCTTTATAGACTGCTGATCCCTTGATGTCTTCTTTCTGAGTGGAGGCTCCTCTTTCATTCTTCTCCACTGAACTAGAGGATGTGAGGAGGTGGCTCCATGTTCGTATTGCCAATGCTGAGTGGCTCCATCAATTTTGTCACCTGCAACAGAGGATGACATGATTAACAGTGAGGGCTGTTCCAGAACCAGTGATTGCTTAGAGATCAGAACACACGTGAGGATCTTTTAGCGTGTGCTCCTACTAGGGTCTACTCTTGCCTCAAGATTAATCTGCCTGGGACAGCCGAGTAACAGACACAGCTGCAGCATGGTACTTATTCCCACTTGTGTCAGATCTATCTATTTCAGTTGGGAGAACAGAAAAGATACCTGCCCTTCTTCTATGCCTCACTCTCTAAATAGAAGCCACTGGCTTCTGTCAAAGCATCTATGGCATTTATCCTGATCATAGAGCTCTGCTGTGTTAGACCGGTGACTTACCAGGTGCCGCTTCCCATTCCACAAAGGTCGAGCACATCCTAATGAGATGCCCAGCTAGAACATTATATAGTTCCCTTCTGCCTATGATCCCTGGCAACTAGTGCTTATGCTGCTCGAGGTCATACAGAATCGTTGTGAGAAATGGCCTCTGATGGCCTTCAGCTTTGCCTCCATGTTACTGCGCAGACAGGAAGGGCCCTTGTGGGCAGGCTGTCCTACTGATGGAGAGTGTTCTTTTTTTGTGTTGCTTTTGGCAGATCCCCTTCAGTTGATCAGGTGAAACACCTCAGATCACTTCCCACTTCATCAGGCACACCTGCCAGCACCCGTACCTCTGACAAGAACCTCAGGAGAGGTTTGTACCTTCTTGACTCTTTTGAGCCCCCGCTTGGCTGCCTTTTTCCCATGCTGCACAGTCGCCATTGTCTCTAGCTGGTTATCCTCCTCCCAGTTGCTGCTTTCCTCTAACTCTACCTCGGTCATTTCTTCACTTTCTCTCCAGCTGCTCAGTTCAAAATCCAAGCTAGAAGAGCCCTCGGGAGACCGGGAGACGCTGCTTCTCTCAGACTCGGTGAAGAATTCCTCTTTGGATTCTAGCCAGGTCCATACGTGACCCATCTACAAAGGTACATAAGACGGGAAGAGGGTTTGTCACTTAGGGGCATTCTAGCATCTCCAAGCTTCCTCTCGCACCGCCTTTCTATGCTTCTGTTCACACCGGGAAAGAAAAGGCACCGCAGGAACCCAAGTGATCCCTGAGATTCAAGTCCAGGAGGTGCTCTGGTGGCCTTCGGGCAGCACGAAAAGGTGACTTGACAGGGCTGTCAAGACTCCTCCAGCCAACATTGCCTTCCGTCAGTGGCAGGCTGTCAGACTGGAGGAGCTGTGGTTTGAAAAGCCTCATTTTGAGGTCCTGCTCACAGCATCGTATTTGGAAAGAGAGTATTTTCAAAGATATAGTCACCTGTTCTAATTGCCTATGGTGACACCCCATCCAAAGCACGGAAGACTATATTTTGGAAATCCTAGATGGGGAGCCTGAATAATTCCATGTGGGGCCAGAACCTGGAAGGCAGGGCCTCAGATCTATTAGTAGCAGGCAGTGCAGACAATGCCACCCACAATGGTTAAAGAGGAAGGGCTTCGCTTGTAGGTAGACAGGGGCCTGAAACAAAAGAGGGGACTTTTCTAGGAAGGATGATGACCAAGCAATGACTACATTGGAAGGCCACCATCCTACCATATGCAGTTGTGCCTAGAATAAAAAGGTCTCATTTTTTAAAGTACATAGGAGGATGGGTAAACATAACAGACAAGGGTATACTACGGAAAGAATTTTTCAGTGAGATACTATTGCTCTTCTTATTTGAAGTTTTAAACCATTATTATTTAAGAACCTTTCCAAAAACATGTTTGTTTGTTTTGCTAATAAAGTTCAAGGTAGACTAATATTGTTACAAGGATTCCCTGCTAATCCTAATATTAATTTCAGTAGAACTACGTTCAGAATGACTGAACTGGTGAGTTGGTGTAAATGTGCTAGTCCAGATACATGTTCTTACTACACAATGAAGTCTAGTGGTGCAATTTTCCCTGGCAGTGACATGATAAGACACTGCAGGTGTCTGTTGCAACATCAAACAGATAATCTATGTTGGGGTGGACAATTCAACAATTCTGAGAATCAATCCTACTTCTGGGACCGGTTGCCATCCAACCATAGAAACAAACCAGAATGCTTCTATTTTCCTAGATTTTCTCTCTCCTCCTCCCTGCACATCGTGTTTTAAAAGCTTGCAGGAGCATTTTGATTCCTCAACTGCTTTTGATACTACTAACCACAATATCCTTCTGGACAGACTCTGTAGGTTGAAAGGCAAAGACATGGTGACAAAGCAGTTCTGCTTTTATCCACAGTCATGTCTAGAGAAAAGTACTGGGTGATCGTATCTCAGCTTCTGGTAATAGCTATTTGGCAGCAAACACTGAATAGTAAAAGCTCCTCTTCCACTAATTTAAGTAGTTTTATCAGCACAGGGTGATGACATCATCTTGCCTCTGCCAGTATAAATTTATGCAAGAAGATTTTGCCCACGGAAAACTAACTTCTGTTGCTTCTCAAAATGTGATGAAAAAATCATGTGTGGACATGCATAGTTTCTCTGCGAAGAAAGCCTCCCAAAGGCTCTAACAAGCTTGTAATCAAAATGTACAGGTTATTTTTCTCTGCCCCATGGATTTAGCAGTGGGGACGGGGCGATGGCTTTTAAGAGAGGACAGAACAGTAAACGGAATGCTTAAAAACCATGTTATCAATGTGTTATATTACTGTACTTATTACTTGCAAGACGTGGGCAACAAGAATGCGTCATTTGATTTTCATCAGATTCAAATAATAAAACATACATTCCTCCTTTTACTAACATCTCTAGTTTGTAGACTCCTCTACAACAGAAAAGGCTGTGTGGATCTTGAAACAATGTTGGGATGCAACCATTGTCTGGAATAAAGCCAACAAGCTAAAGTTTGGCAGGACAGAAGCCTTGTGAATTGGCAGCTCCCATGTGAAGAATTAGGGAAGTTGCCTTATCTGGATGGGGGTTTCCCTTCCTTCTTTGAAGCAGCAACTGTTGGTAGTCACAGACAGGTCACTGTTAATGGATGCTTAGGTGACCTTTATGGTATAAAGCACTTCTTTCCAGCTCTGGCTAGTACACCGGGTATAAGTGTACCTGGGCAAGGACAGCCTAGAGGTACAGGGATCCATCCCGTTCATCATCAAGCAGAAAACGACAAGGTGGACAAATCAATGCAGCCAGCACACACTGCGATACAGAATTCTCTACTATAGTTTATTATACACATTTACACTTCACAGATACAAAAAACAAAAAAACTGTACACTTCACATTACAGTATGTACTAGCCACCAGTTTGCTAGGTAATATAAGGATACTAATAGGACCCCAGGAGAGCTGCCCTATAACAGGCAGTGGAGCTGCTCTTTTCATCCCACGAGGTCCCCAAATATATGCTCCAGGATGAGACTCCCTTAAATGGACAAGGCAGCTCTTCCTTGTCCACTGCTATCCCCCCGCTTCCTCCCCCCCCCAGTATTCGGAAATGTCTTCTATCCTCTTCCTTCATCGAGATGCCCAAAGACGGGGCTGTCTTCTGCCTTCAGCATCATTTTTTCATCTTCATGTCTGCTTCAATGGCACAACGGCGTCCTCTGGTTCCCCCATCCTAAACAACAAGGCCAAGAGAAAAGGGATAAAATTTGTTATTGGGAAGCTTTTGGGCAAAAGGGCAAAGAGGGCTGGCTCCCATCTGTGTCACCAGAAGAGACTCAGTACACAGACGGACAAAGCTCCCGTCCTCCTGACCACACAGAGGTCTTCTTTATGGAACCGATGGTAGGACTGGCGGGTCAGCTCAAGACAAGCCAAGGGGATAGACAGTGCACCTGGCAACTTGCTGAGGGACTTTGGGGCCAGAATGGGAATGTGGCTTGTGCCCTATGTGGAGAGGTCCAAGGTATTTCTTCCAGGAGGGGCAGAAGGGATGCTGGCTAACCTACCTGCTCAGCGGCTGCTCTTTAGAGGAGTTTCTCTTCCAGAAGCGTGGCCCTGGCACTACCTCCCTAGCATCTCCTCACAGCAGCTGTCCATGAATGGAGGTAAATGAGACAGTGTGCTTCCATCTGTTGCCCTTTCCAGCTGGCTGCCTTTTCCCATGCGCTTCTCTCTCTTTAACTGGTAAGTATTAGCAAAACAACCCCCCCCCAAATCCATTCATTTGGGGGGGAGTGCGAATGTTCAAAATCAAAATGCATTTTCGGGCAGATCCATATAAATGCTGGATTGCTGCTGCTCAGACATCTGTGGAGGAAGAAACGAACCACTACACTGCCGTCTTCTTCTGTGCACCGTCTAGACTTATCCTACAGTCAGAAGGTGGAAGGGTACAGAAGAGGTGGTCAGGCCTTTGAGACAAACTGTTGCAAAATGTGTGTAAGAAACAGCAGTCACCTGGTCTCTCTTTGCAGGAGATGAAGCTTAAACTACTCATCACCGAGTGTTCATGTGTTAAGTATCGTTTCTGTGTATTTAGACATCTACATTTACTCGCTCTTCCGTTGTGATGGTGGAAACCTTTTACTGTTGTTACATTGTGTTGTTCCCTCTTTCTGAATCCTATTTTGGTAATCCTATGGACTAGTAAAAACAACATTGTGTGTGATCAATCTGGTTGTATCTTCTGGCAATGTTTCCCTGGATCTTCTACATACAAATTAATCAGAAGAGATTTGCCAGTCCCTCCTTCTCATGGTGCTCTAGGACTATGCTAGCTGTTGAGACCACAAACATGGCAGGGAATGTTAACAGCATCACCTAAATGGGCTACATGTAATCTGTACCAGCTTCTCCCCTGGGAAAACATTGGGATTTGAACTCTCAGCCCCAGACTCTGCAGCAAGGCATCTCAGCCTGCTGATCTATGCTAGTTCACGGTATTAATAAAACATGGCATTTGATTTAGAAGTAAATATATGTCCCTAAACAGGATTCTGGAGAAAAGCACTAACTGGTTGCAAACAAGGATATTATGGAGTAAGGATTTAATATTTGTTTGAGTAAATAACTTCACCGAGGTTGATTGTTATTCACTCTGTGAGGACACGGGGCAGCTGGGGATAGACTTGTTATTTGGTTAATTTACCAATTATTAACAGTGCATTTATCCTGTTAACGATGTATATTTTTCATGGGGTTTGGCCGAAACCGTCTGAGTGTGTGTCAGACAGCGGGTGGACCGTGTGTCTGTGCCAGTGTGCGACTGAGCTATGCACATGATGGTTGCTGTTGGTTTGACATCGTTTGAAGTGTTTGTCTCTTGTTACTGTGCTGTCAATCGTTTCGGTGAGTGGGCCTCCCTACATGCAAGGCAGCCAGTGCCGAGCTGGCTGGCTGCTTCCTTGCCTGTTTTCTATTGTACTTCACAAGCTCAAGAAGGTGTATGTTGTACTGTGGGTATAGCATTAAGAATTGATCATAGATGATGATGAAGATGAATGGGACAATCTAAACTTGCAATAACATTGGTGTGATGGCTACTTTCTTTCTCATGTACTGTGGTCTGCTTCTGGAGTAGATTCATTCTCTGTGCCTTGCCTCTATCCCCCCCTTTTTTTTTCTTTTGAAGGGTTACTCAGGGCTTCCTGAGTGCCAGGAAAAAAATTATGGGGGAAGGGTGAAATTAATGACCCAGAAGTAGCTTTCCTTTTCATGTAAAATCAAGGAACCAATACATGGAAAAAATACAAAAATGACAAAGACGCCCACTGAAAGAATCTGCAAAGAAAGAAGAACATTCACCATGTGCATCCCCAATGGTGAACCTTTGTAATTTTTGTGCCCATGCTGTACATGAAGCCAGAAAGCTAAGACACAGATTATGAAAATGAAATCAATAGACCTGCAGCAAGAAATGAATTTCCCAGTAGCAGAATTATGAATAAATACATTGGAGAATTGGGGGTGGGACGAGAGAGGGAAGAGACATTCTCATCTTGTTTATACCTTGACACAACTACAGTCTAACTGCCCTGATTAAAACCTGGCTGTTTATTTCCACACTAAGCAAATAGAGATTATGGCTTGGTATTTCATCTGTTGTTCTATATTAATCATAAGCCTCGTGGCGCAGTGGTTAAACGCCTGTACTGTAGGTAAAACTGTGCTCACGACCTGGGTTCAATCCCAGGTAGCAGGCTCAAGGTTCACTCAGCCTTCCATCCTTCCGAGGTCGGTAAAATGAGAACCCAGCCTGCTGGGGGGGCAATGTGTAGCCTGCACACTGTAATTAAAATTGTAAACCGCCCAGAGACGACTTGTAGTGGTATGGGGCGGTATATAAGCAGAACACTTTGCTTTGCTTTATATTTTAATTTGACACATGAACTGGATATATTTCTTTTAATATGTTTTCCTTGATTCTAGCTCACCCTGAGATCTGTTAACACCGGGATAGCAGTATTTTAATAAAATGAAAGAATAAACAAACAAATGAATAAATGATTTCATCATACAGATATGATGTATACTTTCATCATGTTCCCACCTTCTTATGTTGTACAAAACTACAATTATTAAGTACTTACAAACAGAGAAAGAAGGAATGCCGGGGAGCCCATAGGGACACTGTCCTGTTGAACCAAAAAAGAGAAATAACGAATGGATTTGACAGGAACACACATAAATTACCTAAGCACCTTGTATCCATCATAGCCCCCACCTAGAACTCATCTACTCTAAGGAGCTCTCAATAGAGAAAATCTGCTGAAGTACTTCTAATGATACTAGATTATTAATTAGATCCCAGAAGAAACTAACTAGAATACTGGAAGAGTTTTTGACGAGAGCCTACATTCCTGTGCACACTTACAGTGGTACCTTGTATAAAGGAATTAATTCGTTCCAAATGAAATTATGTTAAGCAAATTTTCCTTTATACAAATTCCCATAGGAACGCATTGAAAATGGAGTAATCCTATTTTTATGTTGTACGGATTCTCCCCATAGGCGATTATGTTAAGCAAATTTCCCCTATCTCTGGAACTTTTTATGTTGTACAGATTTTATGTTATACAAGCTGTATGTTATACAAGGGTCCACTGTATTTTACAACACAATAGACATGATTTTAGGTGAGCATCCTTAGAACTGCACTTTGAACACGTGATGGATGCTTAGGCATCTGGAAATTCCTACTCCATATGATACTATCAGGTGTCAGATACTAACCAGCAAATCCCACCCCCCACCCCCAGTAGTATAAGAACATGACTCGCTGGGGCTCGGGCTTGCTCAGTTAAATCTGGTTTAAGATTCTCCAAAAAAATGAAATTCTTTTATTCTATCTGTCGCTAAAAACCCCACACAGATTCTGGCTCAAATTACTTTTCATTTAGAATGAAACCCTAACCCTAACCCTTTCCTTATCCAGGAATCAATACTTGTCTTTAAGAATGAAGTTAATCCTACAGCTTACTGGATACTGAAAACTGCTGAGAGGGAGGAGACTGACAGCCGTCATCATTTCCAATGCAACCCAAAGGTGAACACAGATCTAATTTAAAATGAGCATTCAAAATACTACTACACACTGCCTTGGGGGGATGAATACACCCAATGCCTTAAACCAGCACCCCCAAGCAAAATACATGATCCACAAGCTCTCATTAAGCCCCCACCTTCTCCGATGCATCTTGCTTCCGGGTGGAATCTCGCCCACGCAAACTTTTTGCACTGATCCCGGATTCAGACGTTTGCATGATTAGCTGCGTGGCTAGAAATTGCTGAAAGGAAACACAGAAGGGCTATTAGCAGTCTCAACATGAATGCAAATTTAATGTATTGCTACCACCACACTGGAGGCAACTTCAGGTATTGGCCCAATGCTAAGCTGGGCTTCTTTTTTGAGAAAAGATATCATGATTGGAATCCCGAGACGTAAGATCCAATAGAGTGTGACTGATTTTCCCCCCTGGATAGTTTACACACCCATGAGATACGCAAGACCTCCCAACCGGCAGACTATTTCCTTAGTATAGTCAGCACCTCTTATACCAAATTAGGAGAGAATTCAGGCCATGCCTTTACCTGGATCTGCTCCAAGACATCTCGCTGCATCTCCACAGCCATGTGGTAGACGTCATGGTCAGAACTGTTGTACATCACCGCATTTTGGAACATCAGCATGATGTCCCGTTGGAACTCTGCTGTGGTCCTGATCAGTCCGTTTTCAATGTTCTTTTTAATGGTTGATAAATCCATGGGTCTGCCAAAAGAACCGTCAAGGAATTTGTTTGAGTATCTTAAGTGTTGTCCATCCATCAGTATAGCCTTAAAAAAAAGGTAGGAAAACCAGTGCTTAACACCGATTCCTATGCCCTTATGGCTATGACCATAGTCTAATTCTTCAACGCAGCCCTCATCCTGCCCCATGCACTGATCAGTAATACCTTTAACCTACCCTAAATTAAAGACGCTGACTGATGATCTGTGCCAGTCTTAATACCAAGACAAGGCTACTAACCTCTGTACAATACTGTGGTAACCTGGAGCGATATCATCGGTCACTGGCTGCAAGAAGACATTGGCATACCTGCAGAAAGAAAAATACATCAGAAAGTCCTGGCAAATAACGAAGGATTGGGTACTGAAAGCTGGACGACATAATCAGACCGAAGGCAGTTGGCGCTATTTCCGCTTTTAAAAGCAGGGCACATTTTCTCAAGATTGTAGCCACTCTCATTTCCTCAGTATGCTACGCCGCCAGTAAGATTCTGCCATGGGAGGTGATTTAAGAATTCTGCTTCGTTTATACATTTACATTAGGCCAAGATAGCAAAGCACAGTTGGAATATGGAAAATATTGGACAGCAAAAGGTACAGTGCTGCACATGGTCAGGTGTGTGAACTGAGAGTCAGGGAGTGTATTCCACCCGCACACTGCCACTACCTGTTCAGAATCTTCTACTGTGGGCAGGTCTACCAAGTCAAGTCTTTTTAATGTTCTGTATTTTAAAGCGATACTTGGGATATGGAACCTCCCCAGATTCCAAGCTCAATGACTCTCATAAAAAAATTCTAGAGCAGAGCTTGGAAAAGTTACTTTTGTGGGTGGAGGGGACCATCACAATCACCCAGCCAGCACAACCAGTGCCCTTGCTGGCTGATTCAGGGAGCTGCAGTCCGGAAATTAACTTTCTGAAGTGGTCACTGGGGATGACAACGTTTAATCAGTTAAAAACAAATGCCCACAAGTGAAGCAACAACAAACAAACAAACAAACAAATAAATAAATAAAACACAAGCGCTTGTAAGAACTGTAATTTTATGCTACAGAGAAAGGATGCCTCTTCCCAAATGAGATTGGCTACTACCCACATCTTATAGCAAAAGCAAAGCAAAGCAAAGTGTTCTGCTTATATACCGCCCCATACTACTACAAGTAGTCTCTGGGCGGTTTACAATTTTTTAATTACAGAGTGCAGGCTACACATTGCCCCCCCAGCAAGCTGGGTACTCATTTTACCGACCTCGGAAGGATGGAAGGCTGAGTGAACCTTGAGCCTGCTACCGGGGATTGAACCCAGGTTGTGAGCACAGTTTTACTTGCAGTACAGGCATTTAACCACTGCGCCACGAGGCTCCTATGGGCCTCCTTAGCAGGGCCCCCTTTCATCTTCTTATCTACAGGCATGCTGAAGAGAAGTCCTAAAGCTTCTTGGCTTACCTATGATTGGCTGCCGCTCTCCAGACCAGCATAATTGCCTTCTTCCAGATCTTCTGTGCCTGAATGGCCTCCTGATCCTCACTGCAAACAGAGCTGGAAAGCAAAGAGATGGAGCTGTGTGAGAACATGATACGCTGAGACTTTTTTTTTTATAAAAAGCCAACCGCATTTGGCCAAGCACCTCGCCATGACCGCCAACGTCTATCCCCCACCGGCTTCACGTTCCTCCAAGTCAGCAAGTAAGGATGGCTGGTCTCCATGCAGCTAGGAACCTCCAAGGGCGACACACGTCCCAGCTCACTCACACTACCAAGCCGCAAGGGCCAACAAAGTGCATCTTCACCCTCGGCCAGCTGGCAGCCTGCGTCAGGCTTTCTCCCAAGAAGCTGGAGGTTCACGGATACTCACAACTGTGAGGAGGCAGGGCTGCTGGGGATGGAATCAGCCAGCGTGTGCGACTGCAAAGCAGCATTATGGATGCTGAAGCCATCATCGCTCTCGCTCACAGGGGGCTCATTGTCCATCTCCGAGAGATACCCCTCGCCCTGATCTTCCTCTTTGGGCTCCTCCAAACTGGCAGCCTCGCTGGCACCATCCTCATCATCCTCTTCACCCTGAGCATCCCGAGAGACAGGATTAAAAGCCCAGCAAATCATCAGCAGAGCCAAGAGGCAGCTGCTAGTAACGGCATAGGCAGGCACCTCCCGCGGGGGGGGGGGGGGGAAGCGCACGCTACATGCAAAAAACATTCCCCCCAAGAATGCTAGAGCTTGCTCAGGGAGAGACCATTTTCCACCCGACTTCCCCCACCCAATTTAGTCCGGCTGGCGGTGAGACTGCTGGGAGCCACAGGGAAGGGTCTTCTCAGCACCGACACCACCGTCTACAACTAGTCAGGCTCTCTGGCCTGCTTCCGTCCCCTCGCGTTCTGTCCTAACGTGGTGGCTGCTACAATATATACAAGATGTGATTCTTTCTGGGGTTTGATTCTGTCGGTTTTAATCCTTTGAGTTCCATGCCCTTTCTATGCTGCTTTTCTGGTCCAAGGCCCTTCCGAGGATTGGACATTCACATAACACAAGACCCCACCCCACCCCACCCCACCCCCACTGCCCTCCAGCAACAATGGAGGATGGGCTCACAGCTTCCAGGCAGGGTAACAGAGCTTTCCTCCTCCTGTCTGTGATTTGTGGGCAACCTGGTATACACTGGGGTGGCATTCTGCACTAATTCTGTCTCCCTCCGCATACCAACCCCAATGCAAAAACCCTAAGAATTGGTTTTACCATCCATGAATGTCAGGACATTTGAAGTCAAATCAAGTACCTTCATCTGATTTTCAAAAAGAGCTTGAGCTTCTTCCTTCATAGATTCTGGGAAGCAAAAATAACAAGGGGGGCAGGGGGGCGGGCGGGGTTGAGAGGCAGAGTTTAATTCTAAAGCCCTTCTCCATCCCCAACTTTTTCTCAAGCAACCTGGCCCTAGGGATTTCCCCTCCTTCAACCCCCCTCTCCCCCGGGGGTTCAGCTACCTGACAGCTCATATTTGTGATGCAGGTCTGCCTGAGAAGAGTCTTCGCTCGCACTCGGAGCATGTGGAGAGGAAGTCTCATCATCCGCAGGGAGCTAGGAAGGAAAAGGAGACCCCTCCAGCCTCAGAAAAGAAGAACAGGTTCCTCAAAAATATCCACAGAGAAGCAGCCACCAAATGCTGTCAGTGATTGCAATGCCACCACTCCGTATCCAGTGGACCCTCGTATAACAAATGGTTTGTATAACATAAAATCTGTACAACATAAAAAATTCCGGAGACAGGGGAAACTTGCTTAACAGAATCTCCTATGGGGCGAATTCGTACAACGTAAAAATGGTTGCAATTAGTGATTCCCCCACCTATCGCTGGGGTTAGGGACATGACCTCACCCGCGATAATTGAAAATCCGCAATATGCGGATGCAGGTCAAGTCAGGCCTGGGGGGGGGGCTAGCTGGGGGCTCTTGTACTTCCCCCCAGCGTGACCCTACCCTGAACGGGCCTGTGAGAGCCTTCCTGGGCCTTCTGGAAGCCCCAAAAGGGCCTCCCTGTGAACCGGAAGTAACTTCTGGTAAACCGGAAATCATTTCTGATGCCTCCAACAGGACTAGAAAGGCACACGAGGCCTCAGAAATGATTTTCAGTGATCCAGAAGTAATTTCCAGTTCACAGGGAGGCCCTTTTGAGGCCTCCAGAAGGCCCAGGAAGGCCCTCACAGACCTGTTCAGGGCAGCTCCAGTCCTGGGGTAAGTATGTGAGGCTTGAAACAGGACTTTCCCCCCTTACCCTAGGGGGCCTTTTTCATATACTGCGGTCCTGCGATATAGCGGGACCGCAATATATGAACCGCGAAAGGGTGGCGGACCACTGTACTCTGTTTTCAATGCATTCCTATGGGAAATTTGTATAAAGGAAAATCTGCTTAACAGAATTTCATTTGGAACAAATTAATTCCTTTATACAAGGTACCACTGGACAGGAATGCCCGGCCCATTACCAGGTCCCTTGAAGATCTCACATACAGCTGGAGCTGCTCATCTCTGGTAGTCTCGCCTCAGCAAAGAAAAGCAGTGGAAGAGGAGAGCACGAGGTACAGCACTCAACGTACGGGCAATGCTGGCTTTTAACCAAAAGGGAGGAAAGAAGAGGCAGCAGAGGACATTTCGAGGCCTGCCGCTCCGCATGGACACTTGGAAATACGTGGGTCATGTCTTGGCAATTGTGGAAACGGGAGAGGGCTAATTTAACATTTCAGAAAGGTTGATGACGAGGCTCCTGAGCTAAATGTGGCTCCTTTTGTCTTGCGAAACAATGCAATTTTGCTAAAGAAATGACAGCCTTTGGATTTCCTCAAAAACAAGTCAGATTTGCCTCAGTGTCAGTTTTTTGGACGGTCTCGGTGCAGAATCCTCCGTGCGAGCTCAGAGAAGTGCCCCTCGGATCTGCTCAACAAGTACAATCTCACCAAGGAAACACGAGAAACGGCTTTAAACCAGGGGCGCCCTTCCTTCCCCCGTCTCTTCTTCAGGCGCTTCCCCCCCCGGCCCGGCCTCCTTACCTCCGTCTTCACCGTATCGTGATCCATGTCATCCTTCGACGATTCCATCTCCGTTTCCGAGCTCTCTAGGCCGGGAACAGCTGCCTCTTCGTCTTCCGAGGTTTGACCCCTCAACTCGGAGGGTTCCTTTGCTCTCGTTGCCAGGGCAGCCGTTTCGTCGGAGCCCAAATGGCCTTGTCCCTGCTCCGTGGGCTCGTTTTTTATTTCGGTCCCCAGATCCCCCAGGTTCATCAGCTCGCGGATCCCCTTGGCCTCCGGTTCCTCACAATCCAGCCTCTCTTGCTTGACGGTCACCGACAGCTGGTTTGGCTTCTCATGCTCCGGCTGAACGGGATGCTCCCGCTGCAGCGGATGCTCCCAAGGGCCCGTCAGAGACTGAGGGTCCTCGATCTCTTCGCAGAAAGACAAAGCGGCTTCGACTGCCGCCACGTCCAGCACTTCAGGATGGTCATCCACCTTCGCCAACAGGAACAGAGCAAGCACAGGCCATGATCAACGCGAAGAGCATCGAGATGCACCCACTAGCCCTCCCCACAAAACCAACCACTTCCATTCTACAGCTTATGAGGTACAGTGCTACAGATAGGCTACGGGCTTAAAACATGTTTTATTCTCTTCATTTCCTAAAGCACACAGGTGTGCTGTTACAACAGGAGGGTACCTTAAGCACTAAGGAGAACACAAAAGACAATTCTGGGCAACTGATTGTAAGAAGGCTAATGCTAAGCTTTTTTTTTTTGGAAAGAATGTTATTATTTAATTAGGGTGATGCATTTCTGGGACTGTTAAGAGTAGGCAACTTTACAGTCCGTACAGGAATATATAGCCACCTTCCCTTTGTCAGAAGCCCAGACTGTGCCCTCAGACGCCCAAATCTACTACTTGCACTTGCAATGCGAGTCCATCGCCAACTCATTTTGTTCACAGTGGTAATCAAAAGGTCAAAAACAGGAAATTAAAAAGTATTTGTGATTGAAAAAACAAACACCCAGGCTGCTTTCAAATGGTTAAAAACAATACCTGCAGACAGAAGACTTAGTCTAGAATACCAGACTAGAACACTGGTATTACAGTAGATGTACAGGATGTATGTCTTCTCCTTCCAGTCACCACTCATGGGAGGATGACAGTTTCACAGCGGTACTAACAGTGCAGTCCTATATATATTTATTTGGAAGCAGGGCCCATGGTGTTGACAGGAACTTTGTCGCAGCTAAATGTGCACTGGATTGTGTGTCGTTTCAATAAAGCTACTGTAGCTTGGACTTTGTCTTCATGAATGCTTTCCCTTAGCGACTTGCCACTGAGTGAGGCTTTTAAAATGGATTAATGCCCCTTATTGCTTTGAACAGGTTTTTGTTGTTGCTTTGTTTTTCCATTTTTAGCATGATCGTTACTTGATTTTTTAAAAAAAGAAGTGTTTGTATATTGGCTGTTTTCAGCTTTAAATATTTTCTTTTAATGATGTCTCCTTTTAAAGGAGAAAGGCGAGGCAAACCCCCCACCAAATGTAAATAAATAAATAAATAAATAAATAAATAAATAAATAAATAAATAAATAAATAAAACCAGGTCTGCCTTAACTCCAACCACTGACATTCACCCTAAATGTGAAGGCCTTGCAATGTTTTCACAAGATTCTGAGGTCTTAGCCACTCCTAAACAGAAAGGTGCTCCATAACTGAGATACAACTGCAAAGTACACACTTCGACATCATGGCCGTATGCCGAGTTCACAAGATCCAAGAAAGTTCTCTTGGCCCAGAATCACACAAATGTCTGCTAGCCAGAGGGAGCCTCCTAATACCCTCTTAATAATTGCGACAAATTCCATCTTTGGATACTTGGGGCTAACTTTCTGAAACACTTCAACAGCTTCAGCACCATGGGCGACAGGCGGGGCAATAATGGTAATGGCGACCACCAAAAGGCCAGCCCACATTTGTAAAGTGAGCTACAGTGCCGATAGCGATAAACGCTGCGGAGGGAGGGTAAGGCTCAGTAGGCTTTGGGGAGAGAAGAGGCCGGAAGAGATGCCTTTGTGATGAAAGTTTTCCCTACTACAACCCCAGAAAGCCCCACTCAGCACAGGCTCCCTTTACCTTATCCTCAATGATGGCGATGATGTCCCCAACAGTCTCGAAGTCCAGCTCTTCCCCCGTGTAGGACGGCTCCTCCCCCGTGTAGGACACGGCAAGGTCCATCTTCTCGGCCAGATCCAGGTCTTCTTTCCCATCCATGCCGTGGTCTTTAGAAGTCCCTACCGCGCCAGTGGCCCCAGAGCCCAGGCAGTCTTTCTTGATGGAATCAATGATCATGGAAATTTCACTGCTGTCCATTGACACTGTCACTGTATGAGGATCAGGTACTGCCTCCATGGAAACACAGGTGTTGGGCTGACTCACTGGACAAGAGTGACAAGTCAAGTGAAAGCCTGGCAGCTGCACCAACCGGCAACATGGGTCAGATCAAGAAATTAACAAACATTCCACAGCTTCAACTACAGGCGCACGCCGCCGGCTGATGCCCCTTCTCTCATCCCGATCCACAACTCTCGGTCAAAACAGGAGCCATATCTTGGCTTCCCAGTCTAGCTCTAAGCCGATCCCTCGCTACTTCACCCCAAATCAGCGCCTCTCTCCTTCCTCTACGCTTCCGTTCTGACCGGCACCCTGGGTCAGGCTCTTCTTGGCAACGACAGGCTGGCCTTTTGCCCCGCAATGGCGAGTCCAGTGAGCGACACCCCCCCCGCTACGAAACAGAGGTCCCCCGCTAACCCGCACTCACCCAAGCCCTTCTGCAGAACCTACGGGGGGAAAGTCTTCCATAAGGTACAGAGGGAGATACGTGTGCAAGGACGCACCTGTCGCTACACTTTCTGGCGTTGCAGCAGGTGGCACGGCCGCTGGGGCTTGCAGCGTAGGCACCATGACTAGGGTTGCCTGAGACACGGACTCTACAGGGGGAGGCAGGAGTTTGGCTGGAGGTTCACTGGCAACAGCAGAAAAGGAAGCAAGTGATGTGGTGAATTGTGCTGGACCAGCTTCTAAAAGGCGGGAAAGAGTAGGAGCACCTAACAAAGTAGGAAAAGGGGAGATGCATATTAGCTGAGAGCCAACAGCTACGGAGGGCCACAAAGCAGGCGTTCCCAGGGCTCCGGAAAGAGCAACCAGGGCTGCGTACAATAACAACATCACAAAACTCGCTACAGATAGTTGACCGGGAGAACCGGGGTGGGGGTGGGGGCTCCCTTGCCAGAGCCCAGGAACACATATCGGGGGGGGGGGGGGAGACATTGCATGCTTTGCCGTGAGGGCAGGCAAAACGCAACGCAACACAAGAAAGACCCAAAGCTGCACCCGGAAAATCCAAAACTGGATGTGAAAATCCAAACAATGCATGTCTAAATCAGGAATGCTTGCAGAATATTAATGCAGCTTTTTGCTAAATCTGTATAACGAAAATTGAGTTGGCCATTTTTGGATTTGCAATGCTGTGTGCAGATTTAACAGGAAAGGAGAAGGAAAGGGAGGGAGGCCAAGAATGAGCGGGGAGCTGACACCAGGAGAAAGCAGGAGAATACTAGGAGCCACAAGGAGCCAGGTCAAGTAGAGAAGGTCTTTGCCCTCAGAGGCCCTGGCCAAGTCTTTCATGACAAATGCCCATAATTTTACACCAAGAAAAATGGATTCTGCAGCCCATATAAAATATAAAGCTGCCCTTCCCATCACATCCCTGGTGTTTTGTCAGGCATTAGCTATTTACACCTTTGTTTCACAAAACAGAGTCTTGCTTTAAAACCAGGGTGGGTCACCGTTCAGCCCTCCAGATGTTATTGCATAACAAGTCCCATCATTCCTGGCTAAAATAGCCAGGGGTGAAGAAAGCTGGGAGCTGAAATAACAACAACATCTATGGACCTGCACCTGGAATCCCCCTCATGCTTTAAAAGAGCAAGCCATGCGAGACACTTAATTGTTCATCCAGTACCAATGTTATGCTGGCACAATCCAGTCACAAAAGGGCCATACAACATATACAGTGGTAGCTCTACTTACGAGCGGCTCTATTTATGAGCAATTCAACTTAAGAGTGGGAAACCATAGGTGTTTTAACTGCTGCCTTGCAAATTTTAGATGCAGTCTGCTCTACTCACTTTTTTATTTTTTTAGATATGGCTGCTCTACTTATGAGTTATTTGACTTATGAGCATGCATTCGGAACAGATTAAACTCATAAATAGAGGTACCACTGTATAACTAGATGCTTTCCATCATAAACAGAAAAAGGACACAGAACCTGCTCTGGGGTTTCAATACATATTAAATAAATTGCATATAAACAAAATAGCACTATAATGACTATTAGCAAGATCTGCACTTCCTTAAAAATACTAGTTGTCGTAAGAATTTTTTTAAATAAACATCTTGTACTGAATCTGTAACAGCCAGGGGGAAAAAACCCAAAACAAAACACAGACCAAGGCTCCAGCTGTGACAAACACTGACAGAGAAAGAAGTTTTAACAACTTGGCTATGATTATTTGAAGTGCATCTAATCAATGTGATGATTTTATTAATGAAGTGCAATTGCTTTTCCTTCTCCTTCCTTTTAAAAAAAATTAAAGGAAAAGAAAAAAATCAAACAGAAAGATTGAATTTATCAAGAAAAGATAAATGAGAGAAGCAGAGATAGCTTAACTTGAAAATATGGATGAGAAAATCGAAAGGAAAAAAATGCAAGATATGGTCGAGTAAGAGATACCAGACCACAAGAAACAAGGGTACTTCAGGATTTATGTAGATCTGAACTACTGAAGTTCCTAGACAAAGCAATGACACACAAAGCAAATCATCTGATCTTTCAGGATTCCAGGTTTCATAGAATCGTGTTTTTTTAAAAAGTGCAGCTTACCTGAAGCAGCAGGGGACGCAGGAACAGTAGCAGAAGCTGACTGCATTTCTCCGCCGTGCAAAACCGGAAGGACCCCTCCAACCTCCAGAAGGATCCCAGAACTACTGGTGTGACCAGAAACCACTGACATGTCACTCTCACCCACCTGCCAAAGTAGATGCATAAGCTAAAAAAGAAAGCACAGACCACTCCTCCGCTACACACTCACAAAGTCTGTACACCTCTGCAATGTAATACGTATCTTCTTTCAGTTTTGCCACCATTCTGCCAACAACCTCCTGCCCTGTGGCTGCTCTCCTGCAGCATTTAAATGTGGTTCTAATCCTGTGGGCAGGGGTCCCATCAAATACAAATGCAAAGTGGGGGAAGGGAAACAAATCAACAATGCCGTTACTCCAAACTAAATGGACACTGCATCTCTGAGAAGCGACTTGGGACGCACTTGTCTAACTTTGGTAAAATGAAAGACAAGAAAGTTTGTCTCATTTTTCAGAACAGCAGAAGTCAAGGGTCTGTACAGAGGAAGTGGATCTATCCACGAAAGCCTTCATTAAACACAGTAATTAGTCTTTAAGGTACCACAATGTTTCTGTCTTCTGCATTTTTTGTGTTTTGCCTGATATGCTAACACGGCAACCTCAACTCAAACAGTGAACTAAATGCGACTCTTTCAAATCTCATCTCAGCCACAAGCTTTGTGAGTGGTGTCAGGAAGGCCAATTGGTCTGAGTCTCAGTCCTCAGCAGTCATATAGGAATAAAAGAAATCATGGCCTACCATGCCGGAGGGTGGGTGAGGAGTTTGTCTATAGCAGGGCTGTTCAACTTTGAACAGGCCAAGGTCTACTTTTTCCAGCCCAAAGTGCCTGAGGGCTACAACGCTAAAACCTCTACTTACGAATTTTATCTGTTCCGAGCACATGCTCATAAGTAAAAACTTTTGTAAGTAGAGCAGCAGTTTCCCATAGGAATGCATTGAAAACCAATTAATCTGTTCTGGAGGGAAGCGATTTCAATGCGCCATGGCCCTTGAACTGCCCCGCTCGGCTGAGACAGTGGGCTGGCAGACCCAGAACTTTGCTGGGGCAGTGGTGGTCCTTGGGATGGGGCAGGGAGGGGTGGAGAACTTATCCCCTTACTTTTTTAATTGATTGGCCAGCGGGCTACTTTTGAACCCTTCGCGGGCTACCAGTAGCCCGCAGTCTACCTTTTGGGCAGGCCTGGTATAGATTACTAAGACAATGCACACAGAACCCTTTGCACTGGGGGGGGGGTGTGCACCTTGGAAGAGGTGCTTCATGAATGCCACGTGCCGCTCTGCTCCTAACTGGCACCTAAGCTTCCCCGTTGGCCAAGAGCAGCTTGTCCCTTCTGCTCTTGGCGGTCAAAGTCAGCCGCAGAGATTCACCAGGACGGCGGCGTTAATGCATAAGTGGGGAACTCCATACCAGCCTGGGGCTTGTGGGCAGGAGGCTGCCCTTCTTCAGCAGCTCTGAAAGCAGAGGAGAAGGCGGCGGAGTTGCTTTCTGTCCTAGCATCTTTTTCTGGGCCGAGTCATCTGGGGCTGGGGCCATGGGGGCATCCAGGGAGGTGGAGCCCATAGGGGTGTCAGGGATCCCAATGAAGGAGGCAACTGGGGTGCTGGGCAATGTCCCTGGAGTAACCTGAGAAAGAGAAAAACCACAACGGTTCAAAGCCACATCCTCGCCATTTTGACGCATCCCCACTCCCGATGCCTCCCGCCAGGGCCAATGACCCAGCGCACCCCAAGCACCTCCTCCATCGCTCGTGCTCCCTCGAGGGGGGGTCTCTCGTCTCCACCTTTCTGACCGCTACTCTCAGCAACGATGCCCAAATGGGTTATGTGTCCTTGCCGCACAGCAACGCTGGTTCCGGCTCTCCCGACAAGGCGGCACACAAGCCATTTGCATTACAGACAGCGCAGGGGGAGAAAAGATCAGACATCTCAGACAGCTTATTTTGACAGCCCGAGCCTTACCCCTGGGCTAGCCTCTTCCACGCTGGGTTGAGATAAGTCCGCCAGAGTGTAATCTGTTCCTGGAGAGGTTGAACCTGCTGGAGAGCGAACCATCATCCCCGGCAACCTTCGCGATGGATTCTTAACTGCCTGACGAGCTTGGAGGGGGAGGCAAAAAAATAAATAAAAATAGCATTCAAAATGTTTCCATTCACACCATAGCCCTAAGAAACCCAGTGCCTGATGCAAAGATCCTCAAATACCACCCCAAACATTCAGCTATTACATATTTTTCTTGAAAAACCTATACTTTCTCCCAGCATCAATTCTGAATGTGACCTGTAGCAAACATCTCTTCAGTCATCCCAATTTGGTTTCTAAATACACTCTAAAGGGATCAGAGACTTTTAAAAAACTTTCTTTCCTATCACAGGTGCTTGGAAATCAGTAAGTTTTTAGATCTATTTTAATTTGTCATTCCATTTAGAAATAAAACTTCATTATAATTTTACTTTGCCTTCAAAGAAATTATTTTTTAAGTTTTTGGTGTGTTAAAAGAACCCAGGATTTCACCTTGTGATTAACGCCATTAATTTCTCAGCAGAAGCTGGAATTTGCTTGTAACAAAAAAAAATACTATTCAAGTAATCTGTCCTAACTCTTTACTGAAATCCATGGCTAATCTAAATAATTCTAAACTCTATCTTAACAAGGAATCATCTTGAAGCCAAACGATGCCAGGTGGCAAAGAATAATAATAATGGCGAATCTTCTGTTTCTTGATAAGGAATTCTTGCTGTCCCATCCATGTGTTGCTGAAATATCCAGTAAGCATCAGAGTCCAAGGTTCCAGAAACTTATGTTTTGACTAACGCATTCCTTCAATAATGTCTACTGCAGTGTGAAATATGTGCTGCTAATATGCAACTAAGAAAATGACTATCATCCCTAATTTCCTTACCACAGGAACTTTTTCTGGAGTTCTGTCCTGCCTCTAAATTGTCTTTCTAATGTTATGAATCATCTTACTGAAAGAAGTATGGGAAAGCCCCCTCATCTCAACACCGCCCCCCCCCCCAAAATCGCTCAGGCTCCAATTTTACATATGTGAGGCTGAGGAAAGTCAGCATCATGAAACACTTCCACAGGCCACTGAAATCTGAAGGCAATTCAATTTTAGATCTCCCAAACCTATTCTAAATATTTCTATGCTCAGTGATTTGGTTCTATTGTGGTGGGGGGGGAAAGGGCTGATGTCCAACTAACCTTGATAAGCAGCATCTGTAGCTTTCCTCTTCACCTCTGCTTCCTCTTCTTCCATTCTTTTCTTCCTGAAGGCATTCAACAGATTTCAGGATTACCCAAGGTTACTGGGTGAAGAATGAAACTGATGCTTCTCACACATGTATTAGAAATTACTCATTGTAATTTCAACAATAAACTCTTCATAGTCAAGCCGTAAGAAGAATTTTTTAGTCAAGATAAAGGCAGGCTGGACTGAGAACGTTTGAGAAAGATCAGAGCCTTCAAGCACAGCTTGGAAGATGAGAAAATGAATAAAAGCATGTACAACACAAATACGTGAGAAAAATTGGTTCTTTTGGGGTACTATGAGGTAATGACACCATACACTCAAGGACGCTACCAAAGTTTGGAAGTTCAGCCATTTCAATTACATACTATGGGTTGACCAAGAATTCAAGATATCCAGTCCCAGAAAATGAAGCTACAACAGGGAAATAACAAGATGACCCACATCATGATTTCGTGATACAGTTCCTCCAGCCTGTGGTCCATGTGCCCCGCCTGGATCAGTTCGGCATCCCTCTTCAGCTGCCTGTAGAGACAACGCAAAGCATATTTCATCCACTTCACCCACTACCACCCTGCCGTGAAACAGCCATGGCCTTCTTGAGCGTCACAGTCTGAAGAGTACCTGTATTTCTCCTGGGTCTCCTTAATCACCTTTTTCAACTCTTCCACCCGCTCTGCTGTTAGTTTTCTCACAATAACATCTTCCACGGTTTCTACTACTTCTCCCTTCTCACCACGCTTCCTTCTGCACACAACAAAGAGAAAGCAATCCAGGGACCAAGACTAAAAATGCTGAATCCTCCCACATAAAACAATTTATTCGTCCCCAATTCCCACTATTTGTTCCTCTTCCCAACCTCAATTTCTGTTTCTTTTCCCTGATATTCTGCAAATCAGTATATCTAAAAGACTGGATCTATGCTACAACATTCAAGTGCAAGTCTCAGCCAGTTATTTTGGCTGCTTGTTCTGGAATCAACAGAGCGCCTACCTGGCCAACCCTTTAACAAAAACACAAACTCCCAGCTTGCTCTTCGCTTATGATTCTGGGCTGTTAGAGTAACAAGCCATGTACGCACCCTTGTTCAGACACCATATTCAATAAAAACATGAAAGAAGGAATCCCACTGGCAAAAAATTTATAAGCAGGAGTGATCAAACACAGTGCACTACCTTGCTGGCTTGTTCTGTATAACATCCCAAAGACTTTGGTGCACCATCATGTGATAGCATGCTACATTGGTAACACTGTGCACAGAAATTAGTTAAAAATGATTATTTTTAAAATGGAAATGAAAAGCCAATGAGAAGCAAAGCAAACAGCCTTAAAGTCAGAATCAGTAAGCCAAACAGGAGGAGGGAAGACAGGAGGAGGGAAGCACAAAAGAAAATTGTCCTTGTACCTTTAAAAAAAAAGAGAGTGGCAGGTAGATGAGATGAATACAATGAAACCTCAACAGCCTAAGGAAGAAGACCATAGAAGTGCCATCACAGTAACTGGATAAAATGTTTCTTGAATACTTTAGAAACTGATATGCAAAGGACATGCTGAACTCCAGAAAAATCATTCATCAGAGAAAAAAGGAAAGAGAAGATGTCATGTCTAGCAGAAGTATGAGTGCAAAAGTAGGAAAGCCGCCAAACAGCACAGGAAGAGTAATAAAAGAAACCCTAATAATAGCAGAACACTGTGGAAAGACAGGACAAAACATGCTAGTTTTTACAGTCAAATCAACTCAACAAGAAAGGGGTAACAGAAGCTGAGTGTCAGCTGCTTTTATAAACTTTATCCCAATGGTCATTCCCTTTCAGTTTGGAAGCAAACTGCAGTACATTGCTGGTCAGTTCTCCACTGCTCACAGCTTGATGTTCTTAACATCAACTCCTGCTGGATTTTGCTTTAAATGGGAAAACACACACAAACGCACAAAGAGAGAGGGAGAGAGAGTGTGTGTCATATCATTTAGCCTCCGAACTCACTTTGGGGTCTCTGTGGTCTCCAGGAGCTCGGAATATTGTGATGCACAATGCTAGAAAAAAAAAAAGAATATGCAATTTTCACAAAACATTCGCTGTGTTTAGACAAAGGCACACATTCCATGCATTGAAGCTGTTTCTCAGGTATGTTGGGAAGGTTTTGCTTTGCTGGCAAATTAGTTCCATCCCCACCTGCATGTCGCTTTCAGCCAGGAAGGGGAGCGACTGAACATATGGGGCTAACTGTTGGAGACAGAGACAAGCAGCTGAGCCCTGTGTATCTGTCAGAAAAGACCTCAAAGGTTAGGGGCTTGCTGTAAAGCTGGAAAGTTGGAAGGAAGAAACAAATTCCTTTCCCCCCCCCCCGTCCCCCAGGATGTACTCCCCTCTAGAGGGAGAAGTGGATACTAGCCGAAATCCCCCATGTTTTGATGCTACTTTTTTAGTTGCTGAAAGAAAAGCAATGATATTTTTAACACAACATGGCATAGATACTAACGACGAACCTGTTAGATTCCCCCCCCAGTCATGAAAAAAAAGCAGATGATGATGTACAAAAAGGAAACATAATCATCTTACCTTCTGAGAAAACCAGTCAGGTGGACGGCCTGGTTCTGCAAAGGGCTTGATGGCTCTGCTGACAGACACCCTAGAGAATAAAGGGTAAGCTCTAAGTCCTTCCTATGGGCCAACTGAGTTTTTATTTTAAAAAAAGCTTTCATCTTGCACTCACCAGGTTCAGGAAACCCTGATGTACATATAATACAAAACTGCCTTGGTATGATTACTTACCATTTCCCCATCTATAAGATACTGCTGCATATTAGACACCCCCCACTTTTAAGACCCCCAATTAAGAACATTAATAAATCCTCTTTGAGCCCTCCCCTGCCCCACCCCACGGTGTTTCCTCTTCTTTCTGTGTTCTGAAGACCTCTCTCCTTTGTTTTTGCAAGGACCTGAGCTTTCTTTCTTTTTCTTTTTTCCAGGGAAATGCTTTGGGGGGTGGAGCAACCCATTAAGAAGTTCATTTTCAGGCAAAAAATGAAGGGTCAAATCCTGCAAGAACAAAGCAGAGAGGAGGGCAATCAAGCACTCCTGGAAAGAACAAAACGGCAGGGAGTGGGAAACAGCAACGGGTGGGGTGGAGGAGAAACGAAACAGCCCACGTCTGTTTGGATTCTCCTGTTTCATTTCTCTTCCACCCCACTCCCGGATGTTTTGTTTTCTTTTCCTCCCAGGAGTGCTTGATTGCCCTCCTCTCTGCTTTCTTCTTGCAGGATCTGACCCTTCTTTTTGCCTGGAAATGAACTTCTCAATGGGTTGTTCCGCACCCCCCCCCAAGTATTTCCCTGCAGGTCCAGTCCCTGCCAAAACAAAGCAGAGGGGAGTCTTCAGAATACATCAGCAAGGTCAGTTTGGCTCCTCCCCACCACCCCATCCCTACTCCTGAAAGGCTTACGTCTGTGTATACAACACCCCTTAATTTTTTGAGCCATGATTTAAAAAAAATAGTGCCGTATAGACGAAAAGATACAGTAACTTTAATTATTTAATGTTAGATTACACACCAGCCCAGGACTTTTTGTAACTAACAGTCTGGTCAGTCACCCCTTTTCCTGGCCCTGTGACCCAGTGTTCAGAGAATGACCCACACTTGAGCCGTTCATTCTCTCCCTGAGGTAAACTACCACACAGGGTTATTGTGTGGATCTGAAAGACCCCCCTATTAATCCCCATGTGGAAAGCACATGCTGCTTAAAGGAAAGAAAAACTATAAACATACAGTAAAATATGACATCTAATAATTATTTTATTTACTTGAGATATCCATTTATCACTTTTCTGAAGAGCACCGCTTAGGAAACCATTAGGACTCCCAAACTAATATGTAACGGAATTGTGATGATACCTAGAAAGAGCCGGCATTCCCCAGAGACCTGGAATGAGGCACAAGAACTCTCAACATTAAAGGGCAAGACTGCTTCCACTAGGTAATATAACTTTAATTCAATCCGGTTCCAATTGGCAAACCTAGTGGACTTACAATTTTTTTTTTACCCCAAACCCAGAATGAAGCACATGGTTCCTTTGTATCAACACCCCCCAGGCCAAAAGGGATTTGTATGTCTCGTAGTGCCAAATGGGGCTGGGTAAGGGAGGGGGGTGGTATATGACCCATGTTTCTTTGTTTGACGAACGGGGGTGTGACTTAAGAAGCAGCCTTTTACAACTGCCCTGCTTGCCTCCTACAAGAATCCTTTCCTGGCTGAAAAACAACATCACCTAGCCATGATTTTAAGAACATCATCTAACTAAGGACTTTAAAAGTAACCTCCTGGTGAAGAACATCTTTCACCATGAAACTTCTGGGACCTGCTTTGAAGAAGGGTGATTGACTGCACTCGAAAGCTTGCAATGTTCCTTTTTTTTATTTTTAATAGTGGCCTATGAAGGTATCGCCTGTAACCTATTTTAGTAATTAAATAGAAATCAGCTCCCCTGTCTCATTAATATTCTAGTTACTGAAGGCCAATATGAATAAGAATGATTAACACAACTTATACAATGACAATTACAGAATGTACTTCAGTCACATCAGCCTCAGATCTAAACACCAACACCAGAAAGATACTGTATTTTTCCATATATACAACTATATTTTTACTAGAACTGTTAGAGTAAAAATTTAGGGTTGTCATATACATGGAAGTAAGGCAATGAGAGAAACACACAGTAGAGAAGCTGTTATTTTAGGCTGGAAAATTGGGGGTGGTCTTATACATGGGGTTGTCTTATAGACGGAAAAATATGGATAGTTCACATTCTAGCTATCTCATTCTAGAAAGGAAGACTTGGTGGAACAAGGTCATGAATCCTCTGTTCGAGATATTCATTTTTTAAATATATAAGGTTGCTCTGTTGTCTCTCTACAGCCCTGAAATCTCTGGGTCGGAAACAGATATAAAAAGTTCTCCTCGCAAACTCCAGATTCAAGCTTGTGTTTCATTAAGGAATTTTTCTATGGGCAAGCAAATTCTGGCAGCTAGGATAATATTCTTAAACCGAGCTATGAGAGTCCCAGACGTAATTAGAAAGCCCCCCAAAAAAGAACTTTTCTTAAATGCATATGGAATCACTATTTCATCTCAAAAGCATCTTGTTGCTAATATTACAATTTGCTTTTGACAATCACCATTATTCAATAATATGAATAATGACTTTTTCAGCTTCTAGGTGAAAAAACTTTTTTATAAAGTGGCAAAAAGTACAGTTTTCTAAAAATTACCCCTGCTCCCAGCCTGGATAGGACAAGCCTTGGGCTGAACATGCCAGATCCTTATATGTTTTCCCTTGAAGGAAATCTTTGAGTGGATGTGATTTCTAGAGAGATTTTTCTGTTTGGAAAAATATGTGCCAGTTGCTTTGTTGCTGCCCACTTGCTTATTCAGTGGTTTTGAAAAGAACAATAACTAACTTAATGACAGGATTGCTAACAGCATTTAAACACTTCAGGTATCTATTATTTCAACTTCTACACTGCCCATCAGTGTAAGCACTCTCTCAGCAGTTCAAAACTCATCAAAATATGATTACAATCACACACAAAAAGAGAAAAATGCAGTTAAGTACAATGAAAACAATAAAACCCTGTATCTGGCTATATCAATGAAACGTGCACTTTAAAAGATTCAAGATTCAACAAATTTATAACAAATGTGAACATCCCAGGTCAATTAGTAAAATACTAGTAAAAGGCAACGTGATACAGTTTTAATTAAATTCCTGAGAACTGAGGCATGTGGCACCTGATGAAGTTCTGTAGGGAGATTATTCCAGAGGGAAGGGGCACAACTGAGAAAGCGCAGTTCCTGGTATTGGCTGTTTTGGCCTCATTAAGGGTCACAATTCTTAGTGTAAAGGGCCATAAGGAGCAGACGGTTATTTTACAGGAGACATGCCCCTGCAACTTAAATCTGGCATAAAAGTCAATAGGGCACCAATGAACATGCGCCAAGAAAGGGGATGTGTGTTCATATCTGCTGATATCGGTAACCAGTCTGGCAACTACATTTTTGGAGTTTCCATACCAAATTCAGGAGTAGTCCAATGTAGAGAGCATTAGTGTTGTCAATTTTAGAGATTACCAATAACAAACCATTGTTGTGTGGCATTTCCTGTCCATCTAGAGGTGCAGTGGGGCAATTAACTAAAGCTGCTAAAAAGCACTCTTGGCTAGCAGGTATTTGCATCTCCATCTATCCAAGAGACAGTGCTTTGTCCATATCCTCAAACAATCCTAACTGAAGCTGACCCAATTTAACTTGACTAGATGGTGCATTGGACATCTTATTCAGGTCTATAAGTATCAACAAGGAGTCAAGCCAGTTGGATGCCTTCAGATCTAAAATGAACTGCCAATTGCAGTTATCAGCATTTAGATGTAAAAACTGTTTTTGTCTGAGAAAAGCCATGGGCTACACAGAAAAGTTCCACCTGTCAGTTTGAAACGAGCATCAATCAATTGGATATTGTGGTTTCTTTTAGTAGCCTTAGCCTTATTACAATATCTCTCTGATGCTTCCCTGACAGGCTTCCAAGTTACATTACATGGCAGCTTTCCTCCATCTGCTCTCAAGCCTTCTTTGTATTTGGTTCATTGCCCTTAACTCTGAGGACCACAGAGAAGGCCAGGCTGTGGAACAAAGGCAGCATTTAGGGGCAACAGTTTCTACAGCATGGGTCCCCTTTGAATACCAGTGAGTGACCAGAGCTTTGACAAAAGAGTTAACAGTATCAGATGGAAACCCTTCAGAACATCTGGAAACAACAGAATACTCTGGGGTGGAGCAAAGTAAGAGGCCCCACCTCCCCATGGAGAGGTAAAGCTGTACAGAGTCCAAATCTTTGCAGAAGAGATTATCTGACCATGACAAGGGGAGAACCTTTGTCATGAGTGAGATGACTTTCAGGTCATCTCACTCTGCTTTGACATGAATACCTGCTTGAGGGTGTGACCTGCAACATGAGTGGATCTTAGGGAATGTTAGAATAACAACTACAAGTGAAATGAGAATTCTGGGCAAGGGACCTTCAGTTATGTTCTAAAACATTATAAGGTGCACAAGCAGATTTCCATAAGCAACAGTATAAGAAACTATAAGAACGGTAGCCTACCAGTTCTGGTCCCCACTCCGCATGACAGAGGATGCCAAGCATAACTTTTCTCGGATAGACCATGGTTCTGTAGGTCCAGCACTCAGCAACTTGTGCTCTGAGAAATGAAAAAGATAAACACTGCAGTGTTGCATCATGCCTAGATAGATAGATAGATAGATAGATAGATAGATAGATAGATAGATAGATAGATAGATAGATAGATAGATAGATAGACTCCTTCTTACAGCCAAGGCTCAAAGGGAACTAACTCATCTCAAACTACAAAGCCCCCAAACTCAATATATACTCCCTCTCAAGTGCTTACGCCAGGGTGAGAACACAGTAGCCTTTTGAAAGTTGCTATAATAGAACTTAATCATCCTTAATCATAACCCTACAGGCTGGGATTCGACTCGCGCCTCAGGCAGCCATCCACCCGATAAAGCCTTTATGTGTCGTGCAGAGGCCAGGTGACTTAGGCAAGTGGCCGGTGGTAACCCTGCCTCTCCGTTCATTCTTAATGACTGGCGTTGTTCTGCGCCACGGAGTCGGGACCGACCGGCAGCGACCCTGATCGGGGTTTTGCCAGGTGGGAGAGAGGTTTCTTTTTAAGGGGTGGTTTGGCCACCTCCACTCCCCGGGCCAGGCTTCCAAGGCAGAGGGGGGCTGGGGATCAGAGCCAGGCCCTCCTCCTGAGTCCTGTACTCCGCCCCTTCCACCCACGACCACCGGCTTCATTCCGCCTTTAAAAAAAAAAAAAAAAGGAAGACCGAGCCCATTACTCACTACTACCCGCCCCTGCCGCCATCTTCTGCAAGGAGCAGCCCGAGACTTAGCACGACGTCTTGGTGGGAAGGGAAGGAGCTCCAAAGTCCTGGCCGTGAGGAGCCCCGTAAGGTGATTCCTGCGGGTTGATTGAAGGGGAGCCTCCCCCCCCCCAAAAAAAATGAATAACACCCTTTAGGAGACTCAACCGGGGTGGGGTGGGAGGTGGGTGGGCGGACTAAGCCTCCCTGGCCCGTTCGAGCTCTATGGTTTGAGCTCTATCGTCTTTGTTTTTCCTTCCCACCTTCTGACCGGAAGCGGAAGCAGGAGGCGCCACGAGGAAGGAAGGGCGCTCGCGCGCTTTGCTCCGCCGCGTGGGGGCCATGGGTCGAGTCAAGCACGCCGAAGCCGCGGAGGCGCCGGAGCCCGAAGCGACCCCGGAGCGCTCCTATCACGAGCTGGTGGAGAACGTGAACGCCATCGCTCGGCCGCTCGCCTCCCGCAAGCTGACGCGGAAGCTCTACAAGTGCATCAAGAAAGGTGCGGTGGAGGAGGAGGAGGAGGAGGGAGTGGAGGTGAGGGACGTCCCGTTTTAAGCCCTTTGCAAATGAATCATTTCTCCCCCCCCCCCTCCTTTGCAGCATCGAAAGTTAAACAGATCCGGCGCGGGGTGAAAGAGGTCCAGAAATTCATCAACAAAGGCGAGAAAGGGTAAGAGGGGGAGCCGGACCCCGATCGGTTGTAGCCTTGTTGGAACTTGTGCGCCCCAGGTTGGAAACTCTGAGCTTTCAGCGTAAAAAACTCTTCTCTCGTGTGTGCGTGTGTGGTTTGCTTGCGATGCAGAAAGAGACGGGCACGTAGGTGTGACCAAGAGCCACCTCCCCGCCCTCCTTGAATTCTTGTAGGACAGGGAGGAACTTTTAAACAACAACAACCCCCCCCCCTTTTCAGCATAAGGAGCCAGGGTCCCGGCGGGTCCCGGTAGGAAGCGAGCACGAACAAACCAAGGCACCATCACAAGACGAGTGTTTCTGTTTGTAGCTTTGTGCCGTCAAGTCGGGACCGAGGTCAAACCGCCTTGCTAGGGCTTTCGAGGGTAGCGAGAGCTTTACGAAGTGTTTTTCCCAGTTCCGCTCTCTCACTGAGCTGCCATCACTGAGCAGGAATTTGAAGGAAGACTTCCCGAGTCCTAACCCTCCACTACACCCAACTGGGTATCTGCTTTTGTTCAGCTCAGCATAATAGTATCATACATTTCTTGCATTGCGAAGGCTTATCTTTGAAGCAGTTGCTTCAGTTTGAAACGTTGTCATTGTTTATTTGTAAGTAAGGTTTCCTGCAGGCGTCAAGTCAAGGGGGGTGTCCTTGGCCCAAGAAAGCTTAGGACAAAATTTGACTTTTTAGGTGACACTTTGTTATACAAGTGCATGCTTACTGTTCTGCCCCAGCAGTGAAAATAGGGAATTTTCCTTTAAGCTCAAGATAGGATGCATGCCTAGGAAATACCTCTGATTTGTCAGGATGTCTTTGTTCATGTTGATAGATCAGTACAAACTGCATTAGATTATGTTCAAGATAATGCTTACTTCAAATATACATACTGTACAATTTTAGCCTTACTATTTAAATTTGGAGAGAATTATGGTAGCTATAGCAGGGTTCTTCTCCAGTCACATTGTTCCTTAGTTTCCAGAATTGTTTGTGTATGATCCAATGTATTTTGTTTCTTTCAGCATAACAGTTCTTGCAGGGGACACACTACCTATTGATGTATATTGCCACATCCCGATCATGTGTGAAGACAGGAGTCTTCCATATGTCTATGTTCCCTCCAAAACGGTAAGATTTTAGAAAAAAATCAAAGTGTTGTGCTTATATACCGCCCCGTACCACTTCAAGTTGTCTCTGGGCAGTTTACAGTTTCATTAGATTATGCAGGCTACACATTGCCCCCCCCCAGCAAGCTGGGTACTCATTTTACCGACCTCGGAAGGATGGAAGGCTCAGTGAACCTTGAGCCTGCTACCTGGGATTGAACCCCAGGTCGTGAGCAGTTTTACCTGCAGTACAGGCATTTAACCACTGCACCATGATGCTCAAAAGCAGGAAAGGGAAGCTTTTCTTTATAGTCCTTGAGCAAAAACTGAATGTGGAGTGGGGAAACTACACTGATTATCTGAAATGTATGGGATTCTCCCCCCCCCCCCAAAAAAAGCAGGTCCAAGGATTCTTAGTCAAAGAATTGTCCCACCCCCCCACCCCGAAACTTTTGTTTTCTGGATGTAGGATATACTTGAACAATTCGACTTCAGAAGAAATAAGAATTGAATACATTGTGCTTAAATTATAGGAAATTATAGTGTACAAAGTAGTTTCAATGTAATCGTCAGTTTTTTGTTCAGTATTTATTTACATATGCAGAACTTCAACTGCAGAAGCTACCATGGTAATATGATGTGTTGGTTGTGTATCTGATCACACATCCACATGTAACTATTGAACATGATGTTAGTTCTGTATTGTAATAATGCTAATGGATAAGTAGCATGGTCGTGTTATGTGCAATCAGTTTGCTCTCAGTTTATTATGATCCTATCATTAAATGACCTCTGGAAGGTCCTCTCATTAGCAGTCTGCTCAAACCTTAACAAAATAAGGACATGTATAGCAATATTAGATCATGATGCATCTTGATTAATGTGTGACATATTTGGCTGCTTCCTTTCAACACACTGAATGCTACCTTTTAAACAGTAGTGTGGTAAATACTTGAGTTTTGGCTTGAGAGATCAATTAAAAGTTTTACATTAACATACTGCCATTAGTTTGTAATGCTGTTCACCACTGACATACAACTATAGTCAAAATCTCAATAGTACAGCAAGGTAATTTTAGAGTTTGTATTTTGAAACTTTCAAGTTTCTAGCCATTATTTTATTTGCATGCAGTTACTGTGATGTAGTTTTCATTTCTTAAGATCACTGAAGTGCAGACTCTGTATACTATTCCTAGTAATAGTACCTTAATAGAGAAGCAACAAAAAGTCATTTAGCTATGCCCTACGATGCTGCATTATGTTAGTATGTTTATGTGATTTTTCCATATGTCCTGCTGTGCAAGTTAAAGGACTTTCTGAGCTGTACAACTGAATGCTGTTTCCCATTTCTCCTTCCAGGACTTAGGAGCAGCTGCAGGCTCAAAACGCCCAACCTGTGTTATTATGATCAAACCCCATGAGGACTATCAGGAAGCCTATGATGAGTGTTTGGAGGAGGTAGAAGCGCTTCCTCTCCCACTGTAGAAGATGCTGAGAGATGCTATAAAGACTCTCATTTAATCCAGCCTGTAGATTCTGTTTGATTAAGTAAGAACCTGGCACACGTTTTGTGATGAGCACTGGCCCCGTTAAGGAACATGGCTAAAAGTACCTCAGCTACAACTATCCACGGTCCTTCAAGAGGTAGGAATAAAGGAAGCACCAGTCTGACAAAAATATTGGAGGCCTTTCTTGCAGTGAAACAAACTGGCCTCTATAGAAGAGCAGCTCTATATTTAGCTACAGTGGAAGCCTATGGAGTCCCAGAGAGACATAAAATTAAAACATTTTATAAATATGTTGTCTGTGTCTAAATCAGCTGTGGTCTGCAACACACTGCTTCTTCAGAGGTCCTTAGGTAGCTCTTTCCATCTTCCCTTTAAACAACAAATCCATCTTGTTTTTATGACATTTGTATAATTGTTTAAAATCAAGTACTGGCTGATCTGAAGTGATGTATGATACCTATAAACTAGACTGCAAGATAGGATTTATTACACCTCTAGTCCAAACTTCAACAAGTGAGGTCAATGTGAAATAAAACGAGTGCATCCTAGAAATGTGAACTGTACTGAATTTTTTTTGGAAGGGAATATTGTATATACTTAATACTTGCTCCCGTGAAATGATATTTAATTCATTTTAAATAGAACATAAAACAAATACTCCAAGATGAAATTTTATTTAGAGGTACAGTATTTTCATACCATATTTATCCCTGATCATTGGAGCTGTTGGTGTCCCCAAGCAATGGGGTAGAGGGAGATAACAAGGAATGAGAGAAAGAGCTGTGCTGATGTCTAATGGCATTACAAAAACCATGTGTGTCCCTGCGTGCAAGTCCTGATGTTTATTTGAACATGGGCCTTTTTAGACAATGGCTCTTGCCCCTAAACCATTCAAGTTACAGACTACCTTTCAAGCATTTCTGTTGAGAAATATATTTCCAAATAACTGTCACAGCCCTTCTTTTTGTTGGCTCGATTTTTGACACTTCAAGAGAAAGCCAGCTGCAGATTGATCAACTCTGCTACTGCTAGTAATTACATTCTAGCCTGTTTGCACAGATGCTCTCCTATCTCTTAAAGTACATTTAAGACCTCTTAAGAATCTCTGCTCCATCTGTGTTGTAATGCTCTTGTAATGTTTCCTAAACTGACTGATATACGTATCTCAACCTGTACCAGTTACCTTATTTAAAGAGCACATATCAGCAAACATCAGGTTAAAAAGCTGGATCATAGCTAGCTTATAGTATAAGCTATGAACCCTCTTTAAGGAGGTCATATGTATAGTACTGAATATAGTTTTTAATCTTGCACCCATAATAGTCAAATAAGCAAGGTAGCTTTGTTCTCTCCCCGCCGCCACCCTTTTACCCTAATATAGTAGTGGAGTGCTCTTACCTATTTTCAAGTAGGTGTTTCACATAAGTATCTAGTACTACTCCAAATTAGAATGAGTGTTTTGTTTTATTGTTCTAAAAAATTTCCACTTCACTTTCTGAACAGAAATAATATTTGTCAAGGTGGGCCCAGCCCCACCTGTGGTAATTCCAGCAGGCTTCTCGTCCACGTTTTCCACATGCTTTAAAGCTTTCTTCGGACTAGTCCTAAGCCAAGCTGCAAACGTGCAACTTCTCATTTGCACAAGCAAGGGCTATTTTTTTTCCTGTCCAGTCTGATTGACTTAAATGGCTTGTGTTCCACAGCTACATACCCTGTGGCAACAAAAGGAACAAACTGATGGGACAGAGATGGAGTCAAGCATCTTGCCCAAGGGGGGGGGGGGTCCTCCTTGGATGATATTTAGGAGAGGCAGATAAAGAAGTACACTGGAAGGATTACAGAGCAATAGGTGTTGCCTCACAGCAGACTGCTCCCACAGTAACATTCAGCTGTTGCAGCCAGTGCTGCTTCCAAACTAGACAGTGTGCACTCCCATTGGTACACGGCACCTCCCTTCCAGCCTTGTCCCCACAGCCGAATTCACAATCCTCTCCACAGCTTGCCAGTATCAAAAGATGAGGCACTTTCCATCAGCTGGGTTCTGCTCCATGGGGCAATAGGGGCACTTCAGCCTGTGGGAAAGGACAGAAGAAAGAACAGTTCCATTAAGCAAGGACACAGAAAGGTTACCAAGAGTCACACTTTCTCAACAGAGTGCCAGCAAATCTCTGCCCCATTTACCCATTTGTGTATTTGGAGGGATCTTGGTAATATTACTTAAGAATTCCTATCTTCAAGCCAGAGTTACCCAGGGTGATGTACAGGATAGAGTGACGGACTACAGCAGAGGGCAGCAAGTCCAACACCTATTACATAGTGATGCCAGAAAAAGCTGAATGAAGGTGAGGGACAGCTTAAAGGGGCTTCCTAATTCTAACCTTTCAAATAGTAGAGTTACCACAAAGTTTCCCAGAGAGGAAACATTAAAAAGCTTTGAAGACGCCAGAGATTGGGATTAAGGCTTCACCCATACTTGACTCATCCACTGCCTCCTAAAATTCATACCAAAGCCATGAAAGTAGGTAAAAGCACTCACTTCCCACCGTTGATGAGTTTGTTGAGGGCATCTCGAGAAATAACATGTCCACATATTAGCTTGACGGGAGGGTTAGAATCTGTTGTCTGCTGGCGCAGGATGGGGCACGCAAAGACTGAGTGGTACCAGCATTTCATCCCTAGCTCAATTTCAATCTGTTAAAGGAGAGATGGGTTAGTGGCATCATCCGGCTCTAGCAGAAGACGCCAGCCCCATTCTATCATTCCCCATCGTAGCACCCTCTGCTGCTAGGGCAGGACAGGAACTCACAGGCAGCTCATCCTTATGGCTCCAGACACCTGCGCACTGTCTCTGTTCAATCACAGCCTTGATGTTCATCAGCACTGGTAGTGCGACGCACCCGGCAGCAAAACTGCAAAGAGAGACAAGAGTGCTCGGTACCGTCCAGCCTTGTCCCCAATCCCATTCCAATCTCAAGCTTTACCTGACACTCAGAGGTGACTCCACCGGGAGCCCCATTAGGCCACAGGCATCATGAGTGAAAGTGTCACATATATCAGTCCAGTGACTATCGTCTAGCAGGTGCCGGTATGGGGAGTTCTTTAGGCCCAAGCGCAGATACACCAAGCTGCCCATCATCACCTGGATCTCTGTGTAGCAAGACGGAAGAAACACGAGTCATATGCTTTTACTCACACACTGGATTGGTGTCTTCTATAGATTTGTCAGATCAGCAGTGGTGAACTTTGGTGAACGGAAAAGGTTCCTTCTAGTTCAAGGCTTTGCTTGCTTTAAAGAAGGCAAAATCAGGAAAGAGAATTTACTAGCTTATCGGGGCAGTGGCTCCTGATCAAGCCCAGAGATGCAACACCTCAAAGCACTTCCAATGGAAAGCTGCTTGATGGAGCTTAGCGTTGTAGTAGATCTGGGAGAGAAAGAGCAGTACCCCCCAAAAGAGGGAACAAGCTTTTGGGAACAGCCTTACCTTGCTGGTGCAGGTGAGCAAAGGGTTGGAAGTGGCGTGCATAGTTCAGGGCCTCCAGCTCCTTTCCTGGGCCACCGGCAAGGAGCCTGATGAAGTGGAGACGATGCAGCTGGAACTCCAGAGAGCTGTTCAGTTCTGCCAGCGGTTGTCTGTGGGAGACTGCCCAACTGGGCAAGGGACAACACTGCTCGGTGTAGGACACTTACCAACAATGCTCTTGTTGCAATAGTACTCACAAAAGGCAAAGGAAAAAGAGGACTCAAATCCAAATTATATATTCACAGGCCTTCTAGGCCAAGGGAGGTGTCACACATCCTCCCAGTTTTGGGGGTTCACACATCCTCACAATTTTTTGGGTTCACTAAACTCAAACTACTTTCAAAAGGAGTAGTCAACTTGGCTTCAGCACAAAGAGCAACAACAAGAAGGGAGGCTACCTAATTTATTCTATCATGACCTTACAATTCAAGTAAGATTTGCACTGCTTCGTAGTGCTGATCTAAATAAAAAGGTGACTACGATACCACTCTTAGAATGGATGGACTCCCTGGCTATTAAAATGCCTGGTTATCCCAAGGGGCCTAATTTGCTCGAGACACATAGTAAGAGAGAGAACAGGGAATGCCTAAGGTTAAAGCGGCGCATGGCTCTTTATTCTTACTTCAAGGCAGGCTCCAAGTTCCGTTTGTGCAGAGATTCCAATATGCTGTTAAGTTCCAGGAATGGCTTTTTGAAGTCTACGTCCACATTCACACTGGATTCCTGTGGAATAAAAAGGCACACATTGATTTAAACCAACCCTGCATACGATTCCAATAAACCTAAATGAACTGATAGCGGAAATATGTTTAGATTGGGGCAATGGGTACCTTTAAATTTGACTCTCTGGGTTACCACACTAAAGATGGATATTATAAATTGTGTCCATACAACAGAAAGCCTTATTTGGGATATATTGTACTCCATGATGGCGGAGGTCATCAGGAGATTTAGAGTTTGCTGTCATCAGTATGCTGATGATATGCAGCTCTAGCTCTCCTTTTCTTCTTCTGCAGTGGAGGCAGTTCGCTCCTTCGATCTGTGCCTAGAGGTGTTGGAATTGACCAGAACCAACAGGCCCAAACTGAACTCAGAGAAGACGGAGGTTCTGTTCTTCAGGGCGCCCTCGTCAAGGTACAATGGCCCCCTCCCTAGCCTGGGGGGAGTTTCCCTCCAGCCTACGACAGGGCCTGGAATCTGGGTGTGGTCTTGGATTCAGCCCTCTCCCTAGAAGCCCAGGTGATGGCGGTCTCCAGGGCTGCTTTTTTCCACCTCCGCAGGATCGCCCAGATCCGTCCGTACCTTGACGAGTCCTCCCTGAGGACAGTTGTGCAGGCCCTCATGATCTCGAGGATTGATTACTGCAACACACTTTACGTGGGGTTGCCCTTGACCCTTGTCCGGAGACTCCAACGGGTGCAGAATGCGGCGACCAGACTGGTGGTGGGTGCTCGCAGAAACGACCACATCACCCCAGTTCTGGCAGGCCTGCACTGACTGCCCGTGGCTCTCCGGATAAGGTTCAAGGTTTTGGTTTTCAAATCCCTCCACGGCTTGGGTCCTGAATACCTGTCAGAGTGTATCTCCCAGAGGTCAGCTGAGGCCAGGACCACTCGAATGTCGCAGGCGCACTCACTCAGGGTGGCCACTCCTAGGGAGGCGCAAAGGTCAGTCACGCGCAACCGCGCCTTCTCTGTTATGGGCCCCGCATTGTGGAACCATCTTCCGAGTGAGCTGCACCTTGTACAGTCCCTGCCCGCCTTCAAAAAGGCCTTGAAAACCTTGCTCTTCAGGGAGGCATATGGCGACCTTTAATTCTTTTATTTATTTATTTATTTTTTAATCCCTCCCGCCCCCGGATGCATCTTGCTGAGAGTTTTGCCCCTCTGTTTTTTGTTTATACTGTTGCTTTTAATTTGCTGTAAACCGCCCAGAGTTCCACATTGGAAGATGGGTGGTATATAAATGAAACAAACAAACAAACAAACAAACAAACAAACAATTTATGACAGCTTCAAGCACAGTTTCTGAAATGGCTATTTTCCTTGAATGTATGTTCTGATTTATTCCCCATTACAGTTTCCTTTGGGTGAGAGTTTATTGCTCCTATTAGGTCTTGGAGCACTCTTAATTTTTTGACCATGTATATGTGTTCTTTAGTTGCCAACTATATTTTGGAAATTAACTCCTATTCAATGGAAATGGATTCTCTGTCCCATTCTGTCAGCTAGAATTACACTTCAACACTGGAACGACTAAATCCTAATCCACACTATCCAATGGACCAAGGATCTCATAGCCCTATCCACTGACATGAACTATGTGTGGACACCTTTTGATCTCATTTTCTTGATATTTATGTATTCAGTAAATAATTTCTCATTGTTGTATTTTCAGTTTACCACCTGCTCCCCCTTCTTTACCTGATCTTGCTCTTTCTTTTCACTCCCCCCTCTTCAATATGAATTTGTCACACAACAAAAATACATGGGAGAGGGGGGGGAAACACATCCTCTTGGGAAAAGATGAATGAGTGAGAAGGGGTAACATGTGTATTTCCAGATCGCCACAAAGGACCCATCCTGCTAAGCCTAGATGCAATAAAAGCAGGCACCAGAGTAAGCCCTTAGAATTCGCTAGCAGGGTCAGGCTAGTAGTGTTTCTCTTTTATTTGTAGGCAAGAAACACATTGCGAGTGTTCACAATGAGAGACAAAAGATGAGCATGGAAGGTAGGTGGGCTCTCAGCCCCTCAACAAACCTGTAAGGAAGCAGTTAGTCAAATAACTAACTTTTATTGGGGCTGTTGCATTCCCAATAGAAAAGCCTGTCTTACAGCAGACTAGATGAGGCATGGGCTCCAAGGGAGAGAGGAGAGGGCAGGCTTGCTTTTGAGAATGGCGAGGAGAAGAAGACAATGTACCCTTTCTCCAATATTATTTACAAAACACAAAACACAAAACATGTGGCACCTTAAAGACTAACATTCATATTTTAATGTAACGTTTCGTGGACACATCCACTTCTTCAGACATATAGCGCTTTTTTTGTTTTTTTTTTTTTATTTTAAAAACATATACAAATTACATAAAAAAAGACAAACATCAACAACAGTGCACCCCTTCACCAACAGGATCACTCTTCATATTTACATTCGTCATCCTCCCCTCCAGAACAAAATTGATTGTTGCGCGGAAACCTTACCCTTATCCCGTACAAGCACATATTCAATGAATCTACCCCATATATCATAGAAAATATCTCTTTTTAACTCTCCTTTTTTAACCTTGAGAGAACAAGTCAATTTATCATTTAAAGCAATATTCCATACTTCATTACACCATTCTTCTAAACATAGTTCATATTTAGATTTCCAATTTCTAGCAATTATTAATCTAGCTGCTGTCAACAAATTTGTAATCAACTCTTTAGTTTTAACATCATAACTATGATCCACAAATATTGATAACAAAGCAATTTCAGATTTGGGCTCTATAGTCATTTCTAGTATGTCACTTAGTTCTTTAAAAATACATTTCCAAAATTTCTGTATCTTTTTACATTCCCACCACAAATGATAAAAGGTACCAATCTCATTATCACATTTCCAGCAAAGCTTAGAAAAATTTGCATTCATTTTATTCAGTTTCACTGGCGTCAAATACCATCTTAAACTTATTTTAAAGAAAATTTCCTTTATTCTAACAGGCATAGATCTAAGTATTCTCATTCTCCACATTTTAGCCCAGTCTTCTTCTCTTATTTCTTTTTAAAAATCTTGTTCCCACAATAATTTCGATCCAGATCCTCCCCTATTTTCATCTAAATCCGAAATAATTTTATCATATAGCACTTCTTTAGACATATAGCATATATTCTGCTGCTATATGTCTGGAGAAGTGGAGGTGTCCACGAAACGTTACATTAAAATATGAATGTTAGTCTTTAAGTTGCCACATGTTTTGCGTCTTTTGTTTTGTTTTTCTTTTCTTTTGTTTTTTGCCTGCATTTCTTGAAAGGACTAACAGGCTACCCTCTCTGAGGCATTAATGATAAGATTAAGATTAGTTTATACACAGACATTATTAACAATAGAGAATCCCTTGAGGCTTATGGATCAGCTTAATTTACATTTGAAAGAATCTGGGGAGGTGACGGGTCTACAGATAAAATGGCATCAGAAATGATTTTGTTTATCCATGTAAAAAATGTAGAAGAAAAATCAGAGAAATTTTGCTGTAAAATATGTAGAACTAGGTAGAAACATTGCAAAAATATGTTTTTAAAATATTTTTGATAAATTGAAGGAAGAAGATAAAATTAAAGAAGGACCAGATTATAATGTTTTAGAAGAATAGCAACTTGAAAAATAAAGATATTATGGTACAAAAATTATTATTATTATTTATTTATAATGTTTCCAATAAAGTTGTCAGAGAAGGATTTGAAAGACTGGCAAAACATAATCAATACATTCTGTAATGCTGACAAAAAAGTGAGAATTAATAAAATCAAAATGCAAGAGGTTTAGGTTTATTGTTTATTGTTTATTGTTGCTCTGTCAATTGTTGTAAGCCGCCCAGAGTTCCTTCGGGAAGATGGGCGGGGTATAAATAAATAAATAAATAAATAAATTTATTTATTTATTTATTTATTTATTTATTTATTTATTTTTACAACTTATATGCCACCCACTACCCAAATAAATGTATGGTAGTTATTTTAAGACAGCCTAACAAAATATTATGGTCAAAATTGGAATTTCAAGAAGTTGGTAATGACCTGCAACAGATTCTCTTTAAACAAAATAATAGCAGTATTGTAAAAAGATTAAAAACCTTATTCTTAAGAATATGATACTAATACTGTCTGGCAGAAAACTGCTAAATAGCACCCACTAGCCACAGTACGGTATAATATTATAATCATCTGTATCTCTATGCCATATAAATACTGTTTCTGCTCTTGCTTCCATTACCTGACATAGTTCCTCAGCTACTCCCAGCAGGCCCTGTTGGTAGAAGTGCTCTATAATGGCCAACACCAGGATCTGCTTCTCTTGGGACTCCCAGACCATAGCAGGAACAATGCCACACAAGTCTGCATCAAAATTCTGCAAGAGAAAGTATGCCCTTCACAGGAGCCACAGAGATACTCACACTCCACACCACCAACACCAACACCAAAAATATATCCTCTATATCCTAAAACAGTGACATGCTTCCTACCAGCACCAAGCAAAGGACTAGCCCAAATTGCTGAGGTGTAGCGAAATCTATTGAAACGTATACAGTAGTTACATCCGCTGCTGGGCCATATTGTACCACACACTCATTTTACACAGAATACTAAAGATACCCAAATAATTATCTGAATAGGAGAAATTAGGGAGCTGGGAATGTTTAGCCTTATAAAAAGAAGGCTGAGAGGGGATATGATAGCCATGCTTAAATATCTCAAAGGATGTCATATTGAAGAGGTGACTGGTTTGTTTTCCATGGCTTCAGAGACTAGAACTCAGGGCAATGGTTTCAAATTACAGGAAAAGAGATTCCATTTGAACATTAGGAAGAACTTCCTGACGGTTAGAGCTGTCTGGCAGTGGAATATGCTGCCACAGAGGGTGGTGGAGTCTCCTTCTTTTGGGGTTTTTAAAGCAGAGGCTGGATGGCCATCTGTTGGGGGTACTTTGACGGGGGTTCCTGCATGGCAGGGGGTTAGATTGGATGGTCCTAGATGTCTCTTCCAACTCTATGATTCAATGAATAATTCAGTATTTAAAAGGAGACAAGCAGGCAACAGAGTTCAGAAATCTCAATAAATCATGTAGACCAATATTACTACCAAAATTGAGATTACTTTAGAGCAAGGAGCAGGATATGATATACTAAAGCATATGAAGAGATGGGTAGGAAGCTGAAGGACCTGGGTGGACAGGTGGTAATCTCATCTCTCCTCCCTGTAGAAGGATGTGGCCCACGAAGGGGAAAAATATAGTGGAGGTGAACAATTGGCTTTGGAGATGGTGCCGGCAGGAACGATTCGAATTCTTGGACCATGGTTTGCTTTTTCATTCAGACGGGATATTGGGCCAGGATGGGGTGCATCTCACCACTGCTGGTAGGAATCTTTTTGCCAAGAGGATTGCAGATTTAATAAGGAGAGCTTTAAACTGAGTTTGCAGGGGGAGGGAGAAAATTCTCTTAATGGTAGAGATCCATAAGGGGTTGTGGAGATTAGCCCAAATGTTGCAAAAGGAGCAGGACAAGAAGTAGTGCAGACCATCAATGCAAGGAAAAACAGGTTACGCAAAGGACATGTAAGAAGCACACGCAGCCTCAAATGTCTCTACACCAATGCACAGAGCATGGGGAACAAACAAGAGGAGCTGGAACTCCTAATACAGCAAAATAGATATTACATAATTGGCATCACTGAAACATGGTGGGATGAGACATATGATTGGAATGTAGTCATTGGAGGGTATAACCTCTTTCAAAGGAACAGGCTGAGTAAGAAAGGAGGAGGTGTGGCTTTATATATTAAGGACATTTATACTGCTGAGGAAATATAAGATAAACAGCAGAGGAACCATGTTGAGAGTATTTGGGTGAAAATCAGGGGTGAAAAAACTAGGAGGGATGTCACTGTGGGGGTATATTATAGACCCCCAAGCCAGCCGGAAGAGTGGGATGATGCCTTCTGTGAGCAGATGGCCACACAGTCAAAAGGGAGAGATGTAGTACTAATGGGAGATTTTAACTATCCTGATATATGCTGGCAGTACAACTCAGCTAAGAATGCAAGGTCTAACAAATTCCTTACGGCCCTTGCAGACAATTTCATGGTCCAGAAGGTAGAGGAGGCAACAAGAGGCAAAACCATTTTAGATCTGGACTTAACCAATAAGGAGGACCTTGTAAATGGGGTCGAAGTGGTGGGATCATTAGGTAAAAGTGACCATGCCCTCTTAGAATTTGTTATACAGTTAGAAGGTGAAGCTAAGCATAATCAGACAAGAATCCTGGACTTTAAGAAAGCCAATTTTTGTAAACTTAGGGAATTATTGGCTGTGATTCCATGGACTGACACACTGAAAGAGAAGGGAGTCCAAGATGGATGGGAATTCCTTAAAAGCGAGATATTAAAGGCACAATTTAAAACTGTTCCAACAAGAAGAAAAAATGGGAGACGTCTAAAGAAACCGCAATGGTTTACTAAAGAACTTTCAGCTCAGCTAACTATAAAGAAAAACAAGTACAAGGAATGGAAAAATGGGAAATGCACCAAAGAGGAATATAAGCAAACAGCTAATATATGCAGGGGCATGGTAAACAAAGCTAAAGCGCAAAATGAACTTAGATTTGCCAGAGACATTAAAGATAATAAAAAGGGTTTCTTTAGTTATGTCCGCAGCAAAAGGAAAAATAAGGAAATGATAGGCTCTCTGCGTGGCGATAATAACCAGTTACTAACAGGAGACAAGGAAAAGGCAGAACTACTCAACACCTTATTTGCCTCTGTTTTCTCCAAAAAGGAAGAAAGAGATCCACTGGGACAAAGACTAGATGAGGTAGGATGGGAATTGCAACATAGAATAGGTAGAGAGCTGGTACAGGAACACCTGGAAACATTAAATGAATTTAAGTCTCCTGGGCCAGATTAATTACACCCAAGGATATTAAAAGAACTGGCAGAAGTAATTTCAGAACCATTGGCAATAATCTTTGAGAAGTCCTGGAGAACAGGGGAAGTCCCCATCGATTGGAGGAGGGCTAATGTTGTTCCCATCTTCAAAAAGGGGAAAAAAGAGGACCCAAATAATTACTGCCCAGTCAGCTTGACTTCAATTCCTGGAAAGATCCTAGAGCAGATTATTAAACAGGTAGTCTGCAATTATTTAACAAACAATGCTGTCATTACAAGAAGTCAACACGGGTTTCTTAAAAAAAGACATGCCAGACTAATTTGATCTCTTTCTTTGATAGAATTACAGGCCTGGTGGATGAGGGGAATGCTGTGGATATTGCTTATCTGGACTTTAGTAAGGCCTTTGATAAGGTTCCCCATGATATTCTTGCTAAGAAGTTAGTAGAAAGTGGGATAGGCAGTGCTACTGTTAGGTGGATTTGTAATTGGTTGACTGATCGCACCCAAAGGGTGACCATAAATGCCCTCTCTTCAGCTTGGAGAGACATGACCAGTGGGGTGCCCCAGGGTTCTGTTCTGGGTCCAGTGCTGTTCAATATCTTTATTAATGACTTGGAGGAAGGAATAGACAGTATGCTAATTAAATTTGCAGATGATACCAAATTGGGAGGGGTTGCTAATTCCCTAGAGGATATGATGAAAATTCAAAAAGACCTTGACAGATTAGAGTGCTGGGCCAAAGCCAACGGAATGGATTTCAACAGAGGGAAATGTAGGGTGCTACATCTAGGTAAAAAGAATGAATTGCACAGATATAGGATGGGGGATACATGGCTAGAGAATAGTACCTGTGAAAGGGATTTGGGAGTCTTAGTGGACTACAAATTGAACATGAGTCAGCAGTGTGATGCGGCAGCCAGGAAAGTCAATGCAATTCTTGGTTGCATCAACAGAACCATAGTGTCTAGATCAAGGGAAGTGATAGTACCACTCTATTCTGCTCTGGTCAGACCCCACCTGGAGTACTGTGTCCAGTGCTGTGCACCTCAATTTAAAAAGGATGTTGACAACCTCGAGCGGGTGCAGAGGAGGGCAACCAGGATGGTTGAGGGTCTGGAGGAAATGTCTTATGAGGAACGGCTTAGGGAACTGGGAATGTTTAGCCTTTCAAAAAGAAGGCTGAGGGGGGATATGATAGCTATGTTTATATATTTGAAAGGATGTCATATTGAAGAGGGAGCAGTTTTGTTTTCCATGGCTTCAGAGACTAGGATTCAGGGCAATGGTTTCAAACTACAGGAAAAGAGATTCCATTTGAACATTAGAAAGAACTTCATGACAGTTAGAGCTGTTCAGCAGTGGAATATGCTGCCACAAAGGGTGGTGGAGCCTCCTTCTTTGGAGGTTTTTAAGCAGAGGCTGGATGGCCATCTGTCGGAAATATTGTGATGGGGTTCCTGCATGGCAGGGGGTTGGACTAGATGGCCCTTGAGGTCTCTTCCAACTCTATGATTCTATGATTCTATATGTTGAACAAGCCTGTTGCACACTTCACAGCTATGGCTTCTTTTAACAGCACCCATTTAAAAGCAACGAACAAGGCATGAATATGTGCCTAAGTTTCCCCTCAACAGTGACCAATGGGTAGGCTATTAATTCCCAATTGCCAACTGAGGCAAGATGTTTGATTCTTAGCCGGTACATTTGACTACAAAGTATTGGTTTCAGTTCAAACAGCTTACTGTTGGTCTGGTTTTGCCACCATTCCTTCAGCCTGTCCTTAAAAACAGTGTTAAACCTACTTGATGTAATTTTTGTCTGTGGAAAAGGAAGGTGAGCAGGTAGCCAATTGGGCAACTCTGCAAGAATATAGCCCATGATGGAAATTTCAGTAGCCCCTGCCTGGAAATCTAAACTCTCTTTTTTTCTCTTATGAAGGGTAGGATTTTAGACGTGTTTACTATGAAATGTTAAACATCAACCAAAGTACAAGATGTTCCGAAATAGAAGAAGATGGCAATTATTAAGAGCAATATGTAATTGAATAGGGCTAATACAATATCTAAGCAATATGCTTAAATAGATGTAACAAAGAATGTAATTGTATTCTCCCCCACCTATTTCCCCCCTCTATCTTCTTCCCTCCCTTTTTTCTCTTCCCTTTTCCCCTTATTATTTTCCTTTGCTTTGATTTAACCCAATAAAAAGTATAAGACGCTTCCTGTTCCAAATCATAACTTTTTAACATTTTCATTTAGTTTATTTGTTTAAACTTGTATCCTGCCTAATTAGTTGACTGGCCACTACTTCCAGAAAATATAAAAGAACACACCTTTTAAAAATAGTCAAATAAAAACAGAAAACCCATTGGTGAAAGATGGGTGGCATACACTATAAAATTTATATTACAAAGCAGTGAGGTTTATAAAAGCCTAAAGCCATTTCCCCCTTGGTTTCAGAAGCTTAGGAGGGTGGGGGCCGATCGCACCTCCAGAGGAAGAGAGTTCCAGTCACTACTTAGAAGGCCTAGTTTCTAGTTGATGACTTCTGGGCTTCTCTTAGAGTGGCCACCCAGAGCATCAAGGATTGGGAAGTGCAGGTGGGACGGCAGGATCACCTGAAGGACAGGTAGCAAGGCCTTAAACCATCAAGGCCTTTATCAGTTAACATCAGAACGGTGAATTTGGCCCAGAAGCACCCTGGCAACCAATGCAGGTGGGCCAGGATGGGTGAAATGTGGTCAAATTTAGATGTATTAGTGAACAACCTGGCTGTCACGTTTTGCAATTGCTGCAGCTTCCAAACGACCTTCAAGGGCACCCTGAGGGCACTGTAGTAGTTGATCCTTGAGATTACCAATGTGTGAGCCAGAGTTATCAGGGACTTCCTGTCAAGTGTGTGTGTGGGGGGAGGTATACAATCTGCCTCACATGGGAAAAGGCAGATTTGGTCATGGCCAAGATCTGTTTGTCTTTTGAGAGGGCTGGATCCTAAAACACATCCAATCAGTGGGACTGGTCCTTCTGGTGGAGTGTGACCCCATCAAGGCCAAGCAACAAGCCCCCTAACTGATCAGGGTGCTCTCTCATCAGCAGGGTCTCCATCCCATCAGGATTTAACTTCAGCCTATTTTTCTTTGTCCAGTTCATCATAACTGTGGCCAGACAATGCTCTGAGTCTGTATAGCTTCCCCTTCTGAAGAGGCAAAGGAGAGCAAGAGTTGTGTGTCATCAGCATACTGATGACAATGCATGCCAAAACCTCCAAACGATCTCTCTCAGCAGCCTCATGTAAATGTTAAACAGCAAAAGGGAGATGATCGATCCCTGTGGAACACCACATTGTAGTATCCACAGAGATGAAACTACTTTCCCAAGCTGGACTCTCTGGCGTCAATTGTCAAGGAAGGAACAAAACCAGCATAATGCTAGGCCTCCAATCCTTAGTCCCGACAATGAATCCAGGAGGAAACCATGGTCAATGATATCAAAGGCAGCTGAGAGCTCCAAGAAGACCAACAGGGTCACACTCCCCCGTCAGCCTCCCGTAACAGGTTGTCTAGCAGGGCAACCAGAGCTGATTCAGTCCCATGATGTGGCCTAAACCCCAACTGAAATGGACCCAAACTATCAGTATCCTCCAAGAACACATGCAGCTGATTAGCCACCAACCTCTCATTCAGTTATTTTCATCTTCTTACCTTCCCTCTACAAGAAAAAGCTCTCTTTAAAAAATTTCTGCATACAGACATGAGTATTTGATCACTACAAAGCCCAGGCATATATTTACTTGACATAATTTATTACCCTTTGGTATATCTCTGCTCCTGGAAAATAATTTGAGTTATTTTCCTGAAAAAATATAGATTTTGGATAGGTGATTTTTGGAGGCTGGAATAAGACATCTATCTATAGGCCTGGGCTAAATCAGACGGTCTTGAGTTCAGTATGGCTGATATCTATTTGCATAAAGTTACACCACATAAAGCTGATGATGTCACCAGCCATGACCATTTTGGGGGATTAAAACTTTCCAATTCCTCTCTCAGGATTCCAAAACTCTCTTTGGATCAATTTCATCCTGAGGAAGCCTTTGTGGGTCACAGGATATGAGGGAGAATCAAAATTTTAATTCTCCCAAAATAGATGTGGCAAATGACATCATCAGCATTATGCAGCACAACTTGACACAACTGGATTTCAGCTGAAGGGGACTACCAAAGCAGAAAGTAGTGGAACAGAAGCTACACACCCCACTAGTTCTTAGACCCTGGCTGATAACACAGACATGAAAACATTTAGGTTAGCATTTGCTCCTGCAGATCAGGAATTATTCAACTGCAAATGGTTTTGTTTATATCCATTTTGTTCCTGAACCCCAAATAAAGCTGATGAGATTACTCACTCTGTCGATTGCTTTTCCCACACGGGAGATGCTGCTGTGAATGTCTTTGTGATCCGAAGCTAGGTTCTGCACAGTGTCCCTGATCTTCTTACAGCATTGGGATATAACCAGAGAAAGGGTTGCAGACAGTGGTGTCTGTTGCAAGGCTGCAGTACCAGAAGCATGGATATCTTAGTTCAGGCAGCATCCCAAAAAGGCACAACCATTTCACTACTTGCTAGAAACTTAGGAAACAGCTACTCAAAAACTTTTTAGAACATTAATAAAAACATGTCTCAAAACCCCCCATTACATTTCTGTATCAAGCTCCAATATGCCCAAGATACAGAAGCACAGTGTCCATAAACAATGGTAGTTGTTAGTGACTTAATATCTATACTATTAGTAAAACTGTGACTCCAGGACCCAAATAAAGGCAAACTTACTGATAAATTCAGGTCCACCAAATTTAGGCTGGATCCAACTTTCATCTCAGGAAAGTACAATGTAAAGAGCGTTTCCCAGCGATATGGTCACACTGTTTAAGAATGTTGAGAGTTATAGTCCAATAAATTTGGAAGGTACAGTACCAGTTTGGGGAAGATTTCTGCAATGATGGTACACTGTATAACAGCCTTCACACAGATGGGCTACATGCTATCAAGACTATAATACAGTACTTGAAAATACTACATCATTTTCTCTTCCACAGTTAGTGTAGAACTGGGGACAGGTTATATTCTTATCTCAATGGTGCAGGTGCCCAAAGTACTGTATGTTATGTTCATATATTCATGGCTGTCTCAGATCAACAACAGCACAGCACCTGTTGTCATTGCCTTTCTTCCAAAAGAGATGGAGGGCAGAATGATTTAGAGAGAGGTGATTGTTGGGAAATTCCACCAAGAAATTCAGAGAGAGAACTTGCTGCATGGATTGATTCAGGAACAGGGTGATGGTGTGGAAATAAGTTATTGGACATCCCTGTGTACACAAACACATAGTCTAATTTCAGAAATCCACAGATTGCTACACAGACCTGATACATGTACCTGCATACAGTATTTTCACTATCGCTAAGAAGATACTAAACGATCCACTACTTGGACAAAAAAAAAACCCTGCAGTTTTAGTACTGTACATTAATTTCAGTATCTTGGACAGAGAGTCACACCTGGATGATTCACATAACACATTTTTAAATGAGCAAACGACAAACAGTACTCATCCAATGCAGCTGGAAACCAGACAGAGCCCAAATGGAATCCAGGAGCACTAGATCAACACAGGACATGAATACAGTATACAGAAAAGAAAGTGATCACACTCCAGCTGCAGTCCATTCCAGCTTCTAGGGAGAATCTGTCCCAACATGCTCTATTCTTAGTGATCTATGGTCTGTGCTATACTGGCGACAGGTGGCACCTCTCTTTACATAGAGACCTCTCTAATCTAAAGTGGCTGTTCACCAGCAATGATGAGTAAAGTGAGAGGTACCCAACTCTAAAGACTAGCCCTGGAGGGGGGGTGAATTTAAAAACCCCACCAGCATCAGCCATATATTATTCAAGGAACAGTATTATATGACTAATAATTATCTGCTATACTATTTGGATCTTATTCAACCGCTCATCTTCAAATGCCATCTAAACCATCATATGTGAAGAATGCTGTTGTGCTATATTCTCCATAGGACAGACACATCATTCCCTATTCAAAATACTGTAATAAATACATGGAGTCTCAACACTTTGGCTGTGCATGACATTATGGCTTGCCACTTTTCAGCTAAGCAGCATTTCAAAGGGAGAGCCCAGCATAAACTCAATGCTTCCGGTTTATTTTATTAATGTGGACCTTAATCACCGTTTCCCTGCTTCTTCTCTACCCTACTCCTGAGAAAGTTCCCATAGGAGTGCACTGAAAACAGATTAATCCTGATTGTGACCATTTTTGTCCCATAGGCCATTTAATAATAATAATACCTTTATTGTCAATGTACAACATGTGTACAATGAAACTGACTGAGTCTCCCTTGCCCACCCCCACCCCCATCCCGCTAGCAACCACCCAGTCTTATTGCACCCTGTGTACCTGACACAGAATGCGCCAGTCCACAGGTCAGTTCTTCTATACTTGTCCTGGGATTATTTCCCATTCAGCAGTCTGACAGCCCATGGATAAAAACTGTTCTTCAGTCTGTGGGTGCGGCAGGCTATACTACGATATCTTCTGCCTGGTGGTAACAAGGTAAAGAGGTGCCGACCGGGGTGTGAATCATCCTTAACAATTTTTTCAACCCTCTTGAGGCAACGATCCCTAGCGATGTTGTCCAGTGCAGTTAGGGGACAGCCCGTGATATATTGAGCTGTGCTTACCACCCTCTGTAGTGTCTTCCTGTCAGCAGCTGTCAATCCAGCATACCAAACGGTAATGCAATATGTGAGGATACTTTCAATTGTGGACCAGTAAAAGGAGATCATCAGTTGTTGCTTCACTTTGTTCTTATGCAAGACCCTGAGGAAATGCAGTCTCTGCTGGCCTTCCTGACTACTTTGGTTGTATTGATTCCCCAAGAGAGGTCTTCACTGAGGTAAACTCCCAGAAATTTAAAGGAAGAAACTCTCTCCACACAGCCCCCCTGGACATACAATGGGGCTGGTTCCTCTCTCTTCCTCCAGAATTTTTTTTTACTTTAAGCAGATTTTCTGTTAAACAACCCGCTTACTATACAAGGGTCCACTTGTACTCTTTTTGTACATAGTTATTGTAGCAATATTTATTTATATTTATTTTTATATTTATATACCACCTGATTTCCCCCTAACGGGAACTCAGGGCAGTTAACAAGTATAACATACAACAATTAAAAAAAATATTGATATCTTGATTATACAGTGGACCGTCATATAACAAACGGTTTGTATAACATAAAATCTGCACAACATAAAAAATTCCAGAGATAGGGGAAATTTGCTTAACAGAATCCTCCATGGGGCAAATCCGTACAACATTAAAAATGATCGTGATTAGGGAGTAATCCGATTTCAATGCAATCCTATGGGAAATTTGTGTATCAAGGAAAATTTGCTTAACATAATTTCATTTGGAAATGAATTCAATTCCTTTATACAAGGTACCACTCTGTATCTGAGATCTGCGCACAGCGACCCGTCCTCCCAGAAGAACTTTGGAATGGGATGTCTGTGAAGATTCTCAGTCATCCAGGTGAGTTTATCTGAAAGTTGAGTCATGGCTACTGGACTTCTTTTTTGAGAGATAGAAACGTTTCGCTGTTCATCAGACCGATGAAGCTGTTCGGATGAACAGCGAAACGTTTCTATCTCTCAAAAAAGAAGTCCAGTAGCCATGACTCAACTTCCAGATTTGGAATGGGATTCAACCCACGCAGGTTCCCCGCCACTTCCCAGGGACCCTCCTGGCTCGCGAGGCTCCTCCCTCCCCGGGGGCGTGGCGTTACCTTACCGGCGGCCCGGAGCTCCTCCCTCAGCTGGGTGACGTAGCGCAGCAGCTCCTCGAGCCCCCGCTCGCAGTGCTGGCCGTAGCCCAGGAACTTCTGCAGCACTTTGTCCACCTCCCTCTCCACGCAGGCGCACCGCTCCATGGCTCCAATCGCGGGGGGGCGGGGCTGGTCCCTCCCACTCCAGCCCCCCCCTCCTCTCCTGGAGGAGCGGAAGAAGAGGGAACCCCCGTTCAAGGGTGGTACGAGCGACCGCGCGCCGAGCAGCCCGACGGCACGGGGGGAGGGGAGGCGAGGCGCTGGCCGGACTCGCCTACTTAAGGAGGGGTGGGGTCGGAGTTCCTCGACTGGGGCGTTCGTGTGTATGTGTGTGTGTCACGGGTCAGGGAGCCGTCTGAACGCGGCGGGAAGGGAGAGCGAAGCGCCCGGCAAACTTCTACCCGCCAGAAGGGCGACAAAGCCACTTCCCCCCCCTCTCTGTCTCAGGAAGCCAGCTTTGAAAAACACCCCTACTTACCGCAATGGTACGTTCCTTTATTGGTCACGATGAGGGACGGAAAGGGCCATCCCAAGGGACTGCAGGGGTGGGGGAGAAAAACAACCCAAGGAACGCTAACCTGAGAGTCGAGGAATGAGACGTCAAGCTCCTTCGGGCCCAGATAAGGCGAGGGCCATTTTGTTTTAACCCCACGCCGCCTCTTCCTTGTCTGGCGAGGCCCTGAACGGGCATTAACGGCTAAACTTCGCTAAGGATGGAGCGAACCATTGTCCGCCGGTGGGGGTGTGCCTGGAACGTACCATAAGCGAGCAGCAGCTGGGTGGGACGAACTTCATTCTTTCTGTTGTTGCTTTTTTTAAAGGGCCGAGTAGATGCTTAAGTGGCGCGCAGGATTGGAATGAGCCATTTTTTTAAGCAAATCGCAGCTACTCGTAGTTCAAGAGCCCACAATTTGGGCTAGGTCACATGTTGGAATGGCAATGCTCCTGCGGGAGTCGTTTTTCCTAAAAGTGAGCCTGTTAACGTCTCGGATTTAGGACTTGAGATGGGGAGAATGCTTTTTAAAGACATTTTTAACTGCCTGTCTTGATAAATCTGCTGTTGATTGGTTTGCAGTGGTAAATATCCAGCTTGATTGTTGTGATGCACTCTACAAAGGGAGGCTTTGGAAACTTTTCCAGGATCCAAACGACAGTGGTTTATTTGTCGTATTCAAAGAGTTTATTCAACTAAATCTTGGTTTTGCTTCTCAGAAGCTGGTAGATTCTAGAAGCCATTGTCCTCGTCCCCATCCCCTCCAACAACATTTCCAGCATGGCTTTGTTCTGGAAAGTATGACAAAGTTTAAGCCCCAACATACCAGGACATTTCCTCACTTGAAAAGGCTTGTTGTCCTCCACCACTGAAAGGACAAGGTTGATTTCTGTTACATGGGAAACTTAAAAGCAAGATGTATCATTGAAGTACAGTTTGCCTTTTCTTAGAACAGTTTTCTTTTTGTTTCTCAATCCACCTGTGGGGCAGTGTTTATGTCCTAGTTACTATTAATGATTTGAGATGGCCACAAACAAAAAAATAAATGAGGAAATGGGATGATTGGTGGCTAACCACGAACCACCCTGAACCTTGTAAAAATCAATGTTTTTTTTTCCTGGTTCATGCCTGCGGGGGAGGGAAGGCTAAGTTTCACCACCTCTGCTGCCTGCCCACCTCTTTCCCACTGCCCTCATCACCTCTCTCTACCTGGTCCTGCCTTGCCTTGCCTTTGTCCTCTGATGCTGCCATTTTTAGAGACAGCATCCCAGCTTCCCTTCTGGTAGCCAGGCTGTTTCTGTACATGCACATGCCTATTGGTGTGTGCATGCGCAGAGACATTTGGCTTGGCTTCCTTGAAGGGAAGCTGGGCTGCTGTCTTTAAAGATGGCAGCAAAGGAGGAGGGACCAGGACTTGTTAGGGAGGCAGTGGGGCAGCAGGAAGGGGTGGCACATCCATTTTGCCAAAGCAAAACCACACGCTGAAAAGTCCTGCACTTTAGCAAGACAGGTTCCATAAACCACTTGTTTGTGGGGTTTTTTCAGTTTGTACTGTAGTTTGGTTCGTACTCATCTCTATTTATGATATAGTGTAGTAATATCTTCTCCGTAGTGAGATCAGTGGATCCTCTTCTTCCTCTAGTTTCTTAACAGTACTGTATTGTATGGTAGAACAGGCTGAAAAAGGATGGCTGGCCCAAAATCACCCAAGGATGTTCATGCCTCAGTGCAACCACGAGCCTGTCTCTCCCATGTCCCAGTCACACCAACCATTTATGACTCAACCTGGTAGAAATGCTACACTAACTTTTCTCCAGCTTATGAAAAGCAATTTGGCCATCACTTCTACAGAAGGTACTTTATTTTAACTCCAGCCTATGGGCATACATTTGGGCATCAGTACCTGTTAGGCTCCTGCAGTACTGCCAGGTGACATGTATATCTGTATCTAGTTTACATTATGAATATTAATTGAGGTTAACGTGGAGAGATTCTATGGGAAGCATCTATCCTAGCTATGTGATGAGCACAGTGTCAAAATCTTTGCTGGATATAAACCTGAAACATGAGAGATGGTTGAACGACGTTTAGCCACAGGACTAGGAAGTAAGATTAGAACAGTTGGGACGCGTTCTCTTGCAGCTTTAACGTAATGTCTTTTAATGCTGTAAGATGTCCCTCAATTGCCTGTTATCAATACTTGAGCATGTCTTAGTTGTACTGGACTGTATATTATCCCTCATTACTTTAAGCCACCTTGGTTCCTTTTCCAAGGAGAAAGGCGGCTTAAAAATACTTTAAAATAATATGTGGTGGGCATGTGAGAAAAGGAAATTTGAATGGAAATTGGTTCTCAATGAAATGCAAGAAATATTAGGGGAAAATATTCCAATGTCTCCCCAGTTGGCATTGTTAAATATAGTTGCAGATACACAATTGAAGAAAGAGGAGCGGGAACTGGTAATTATAATGGTTACGATTGCAAGGTTGATTTTTGCTAAATATTGGAAATCCAATAATCAATTAGTGATGGAAGAATGGTATAAGGAGTTATGGAATTTAGCTACTAACGATAAACTGACTTGTGAAATTAAAATTAGGAAAGGGCTGAGCAAATCTAATGATTTTAATGGAATATGGGATAAATTATTGGTATATGTATTTCAAAAAGGTAAAGGGTATACATGCGGAGCAGATTCAATGTACTTCTGGAGGGAAATGGGCAGGTCATTATTATGAAGTTGTTATTTTGTTCAAGTCCCGAGGGTGGTGGGTTGCACGGGGTTTATGCATGTTAGATTGTTATATTTTAGTTATATTGATGTGTGTTCTTTTTTTCTTCCTTATGTTATTGTGCTGATTTTTCTGTTCTTTTGTATATATAAATAAAAAAATTCAAAAATAAATAAATAAATAAATAAATAAATAAATAAATAAATAAATGCTAGAAAAAATATTCTAAAATAAAAAGCCTCCCTCCCACCAGAGTGGAAAAGATGGGCACAAGGCAACTACCTCATCGTATTATGCTGGGAAGGTGGTTTTACTCCAGCCGGATATAAAGCCATGCCTGCAGGAAATAACTTGCATGTTGTGGGAGACATTTAAAAGGAAAGAAATTTAAAGTAGGATGACATGCTATCAGCATGATAAGAAATATGTCAAGATCAGATTTCTGGGCTGGACGCCAAGCAGGAAAAGCTGCTGTCATAGGATGCCTTGGGAGGAAAACATGCAGAATCCAGGCTGGCTGGTGGGGCCTGGACGCCTGTGCTGTCCAAAAGCTTTTTTGGATAAGAACTGCAGTGGCACCTGTCTAGCCCCCCCCCAGCTTCTTGGAGGGAGTGACTCACTCTGGGGGAATTCAGGAAACTGGTTTGTCCAGCAGCTTTTAATAGGCAAACACTCCTGCTTCTTCCTGTGACGCCTTGACTCTTCCCCCGTGGCATTAGAGCCAGCAGCTTAGTTTCTGCTTTATCTGCCAAGTTTTGGTGCCACCCTCTCCTGGCTTACTCCTCAACTCTCCATAGCTCTAATTGATGGGTGGAAACCTGCTCCGGGGATTTTGGAATGAGGCGCCAACAGAGGCCTGGACTGGCGTGGGCACCGTGAAACAAACAAGGTATTGCAACAGCCAGCTGCCCCACAAGAAAAACAAGCCTTTGCAGTTTCCTGGGACCAAGGAAGTCACATCTACAGTAACTGGATTAAGTACAAAGCACGTCCCCTGTTCAAGTCGAGCGCCTTTGTGCAGGTTTATGTTGCAGTTTCTCGATAGAGTTCCTTCCCATCATTCACTAACTTTGGCCAGCAATTTGGACATGGGTAAAGCACATGTAACAGACATCCAGTAATACTGTGCCATGTTTCTAAAGGTGGTGGAGTTGTAGTGAATGCTCAGCCAGCTTGGCTGAATATTAAATACTTAGATATCTTGCTATGGCATAATTTAGAGACGATTTTGTAGAGGAGGAGCCTGTATGATTTAATACTGGATGTTTCCCAGTGAAGTACATGTTCCTGTAGTGTAGTACACATCAAGCAGCTACCAGCCAGCAAGTAATCAAATTTGTTTTCTGCTCTAGAAAGTAAATTGTTGCAGTCTGTGAGCTGTACAGTTCATCTCTGAACAGTTTATTGATAGCAGATAAACCACATCGAGTGCCAGCAGGGTCAGGGGAGTAAAACAAGTAATGCAAAGAAAACCCATATGTTTATTTCGTGCAGAATGCACCACATACTTGAACAGTTGTTGAGTGCAAGAGTCTGAGAACAGTGATTCCTATTCTTGAGATATGCCTTACTGGCTCACTGGGTGGGGAGAAATTAGAGCAATTATTTATTTGTTGCACTTTTATACCACACCATCTTCCATGAGGAACTCTGGGCGGTTTACAGATTAAAAAAACATTGAATAAAACAGTAATAAAGAGAAACATCAGTAGGCGGACAACAATATGAGCAAAGGAGGGGAAACAGCAAGATGCAGTGGGCACACACACACAAAAATAAGTTGAAATAAGGTCACCATATGCGTCCTTAAAAAGCATTGTTTTAAAACCTTTTTGAAGGCGGGCAGGGGCTGTGCAAGGCGCAACTCACTCGGTAGATGATTCCATAATGAAGGGCCAACAACAGAGAAGGCGCAGCTACGCGTTGCCACCCTGAGTGAGCGCGCCCGTGACATTCGAGTGGGCCTAGCCTTGGTTGACCTCTTTTTGAAGTAATTATTATATTATTGATACCCTAGTCCAGTGGTGGCGAACCTTTGGCATTCCAGATGTTTTGGACCACAACTCCTAGAATTCCAAGCCTGTATTGCCAGTGACAAAGGACTGTGGGAGTTGTGGTCCAAAACATCTGAAGAGCCGAATGTTCTAGTCCATAGTCCCAGAATGCTAGGAACAAATACTACAGTGCAAGGAGAAAGGAAACCACAAGGGAGCCAGAAGTATCACACACGTTTTTATTCTAGGAGTTTTATTCCAGGCAGAACTTCCATTTCAAGGCTCACCACACCGTCCAGAACCTTCAGATCCAGAAGTGGGGCAGCAAGTAGGAGCCAAAGACAGGGCTCAGAGTGCCCACAGCTCCATTTCCACTCTCCCATTGCCTATGGAGAAAAGGGGCCCAGCCCAGTTGGCACTGCCCCATGGCCTTTTGGGGCTGCTGAGCCCCATATGTCTGACGGAACACTGGACTTGGGGCATGTACTTTGATCCCACACACATTCCAGAGCCAAAGGCAGAAGGATCTTTTCTAGTCACGTACAAGACTAGGCACACACAATTATGTCACAAATTGAGCTTGAAAAGTAGTTACAGCATGAAGACAAGCCAGATGGACACTTAACAAGTGCTACCAGACAGGACGCATGCTGAGATGGACTTGCTGTCAGCCTTTTCTTTCTAGCACAAACGGGGCCAAGTCAAGCAGTGACAGGGCAAAGCTCCAGCACGAGTCAGAATGTTGCTACTTGGTGCATAGTCCTCTAACCCCGTTCTTCATGGGATCTCCCCCACCCCTGCCAGCAGATCTTATAAAGAGTAGATGTAAGTCCCAGAAAGGAAATTCACACTCCCCAGTAATAAACCTATCCTGACAGTGTCGGCATGGGCACAAAGCAGGATACAATGGGAAAGCAACCTGCCCTCCACGATGGCCACAGCCTATCTGGGCGGATAAGAAATGCCAGATGGAATGCCCAAGATTCCATTCCATGAATGGCAATAGTCTGCAAAATCCTGTATGTTACTACAGGAACAGTCTTCTGGGCCGGGTTAACAGGCTCTTTTGCTTGGTAGCACTTTCTCTCCCCAAGCCTATTTTCCATCTTGAAGTAGAGTGCCTCTGCCCTTCTGCGGTCCCAGAAAACAGGACCCTTCTCATGTCCTGCTCAGATTTTTGAGGACTCCACTCTCTCAATCCAAGGTGAATCTGAGTTGATCCCCCTCGGTTCCGCTTGGTACTGCCGGAATTCGCTCAGTTGCCTTTCCAGAGCCTGGTTCCAGTGGTACATCTCCATATAGCCGGCCTGAATCTCCCGCTGATAGCGCAAGACTTTCTCTTTCTCCTCCTGCCACGTCTTCCGCTCCTGCTCAAAGTTGGCTGCTTGAAGTTGGGCCTGGCGCCGCTCCCGCAAGAGTTCGGCCCAGAGCCACTCCGCGCTCTCTGCGCTCTCCCCCTGCATCTCGCGGCATTTCGAGTCGTCCGTTTCACAACCCAAGAAGTCCTGGCAGGGTTGCATCGGGGAGTCCCTTGGAGGAACCGGGGAGCCACGTTCCGGTAAGGTTTGGAAAGAGTCCCCCAGTTTGGCTAGTTGTGAGTCTTTGGCTTGCAGTTCTGTCCGGGCGTCACGCAGCTGTGTTTTCAAGCTGAAGATTTCACTCAGCTTCTGGGCCGCCTCCTCCTGGGCATCTCGGAGCTGCTGCTTGAGCAGCGAGATCTCGGCCGTCTTCTGACAGACCTGTTGAGACAGTACATTTAAGAGGAGGGCAGGGGAATAAGACTCAACAAAGGGCGTTTATACATGACCCCTAAGCTCTGCTGCAAATGGCTCCCAGCTCCGGAGCTTAAAAATGTTTCCCCACCAGCTCCGGAGCTAACAGAAAATTAAGCGCGACCCCGCCCACCTAAGCGCGACCCAGCGCACCTTTCAAGTACCTGCTCTGGGAGAGTGAAAAATTTTGATGCGGAGAGTGCCAGGCTCTCCTCGCTTCTTTTTGTGGTTTTTTTTTTTTTTTTGCTTCCCACCCCTTTAAGAGGAACCAGGAAGTGACGGGGGTGGATCGGAGCAACTTCCACCGGCACTCCGGAGGTAAGAGTGCATTCTTTTCTCCCTTTTTTTCTCCCTCCCCTCATGCAGACAGAACAAGGAAGTGCGGAGGGGGTGGGAACGCAGGGAGAGCGACAAACCCTCAAGATCTCTGGTCCAAATTTAAGGGACCAGCGGATCTTAGGGGTCGTGTAAAAAGGCCCAAAGAGCCAATGGGCCTTGTGCAGCACAGCAGAGCGCAAGGATGGTCTCGGGAACACACCGAGGACAATTTAACCACTATAAGAATCCCTGAGGGGGAAAAGAGATTGACGGGGGACTCAGGGGGGGGGATTGTGAAGAATGCCACCGGGGAAGGATTTGCTGTGACTTTGGCTCAAAGAAATAGTCCCACAGCTGGACAAATCATAAAACAGGAGTCACAGCAGTTTCGCCAGCTGCCTTGGGAGAATGGGCCTGCTTCTCAAATACTTTTAGGGACTTCGATAAAACGGGCATCCCTACGTTCTGAGCTTGGAAAGGTTACTCGTTTAGTGTGCAGCTCCCAGAATTCCCTAGCAAGAGAATGCAAAAAAAATGTTTCTAAGCTGTGGCATGGGCCAGCAGAGATATCGGTAGAATCATATGTGTGGGCCAGGAGCAAGCAAGAGCTACGATTGCAGCGAGTAATTAAAAAACAACAACAGGGTGCTACTCTTGCGCATGAACGTCCTCCTCCCACTCACTCACCTCCCATTTGGTTTCCTCTAGCTTGGGGCTCAGGCGCTCTGCCTGCTGCTGCTGCTGCAGCCTCAGCTCTTCACAGTGGCTCTGCCGCAGATCCAGCTCTTCCTGCAGCCGCTTCTTCTCCTGCTGGGCTTTATAGAGTTGCAGCTGAAGGGCACGCTGGCTGCGCTGGGCCTGCTGCATCACCTGCTGAAGCTTGGCGAGGTACATCTGCTTCAGCTCATCCAGCTCGTCCATCCACAAACGCTGTTTGTCCTCAAACATCTGTTGGGGGGGAGGAAAAGAGATGGTTATGGAGGGGTTCCTCCCCCAGAGCCTGGAAATAAGAGTGATAAGAAATGCAGCCACTGGTGATTTATTATTTATTTATTTATCTATTCATTTATTAGATTCATATACCGCACCATCTAGCAACGAAGCCACTCTGGGCGGCTTACAAGAAATTCAGCAAAGCACAAGACGTAAAAAAAGTACATTATAAAGAATGCAACATAATAATACAGTAAACGTAACTAAATCAGCAATAAAAAATCAAAATCAACGACAAAGAGCAAAAGTAGGCTAAAGGCAGAACAAACTGATTAAAATACTGTATCAGCATAACTAGTTACCCCACCTCAAAATTACAATTGAAAATGTAATGTAATGTTATATTTATATTTATTTATTTTAGAGTATTTTTACCCCGCCTTTCTCCTTGGAAAAGCACCCAAGGCGGCTTACAGTAATGAGGGATAATATACAGTCCAGTACAATTAAGACATGTTCAAGTATTTGAGAACAAGGAATTGAGGGACATCCTACAGCATTAATAGACATAGACAACAATATTTTTCTAGTTACGTTTTGGACTGGCTACTAAAGGCAACTTTTAAGAGAAATGTTGACAAGAGTTATTAAAGTCTGCTATTTTCTTATCTATCATAAAGGCTTCCCGTCAAAGCAACAAAAAATAATGAGCAATGCAGTTAAGTGCTTCAGTGACATATTGGTCTCTATTGTAATGAGCATTAAAAAGTAGAAACATTCAATATAGTTCCAGTTCCCCCAAAAAAGAGATGATAAAGAGTGCAGTAATGATAGAACCATTGCATTAATTTCCTATGCTGGCAAAAAGATGCTCAAGGCTTTGCAAGAAACCTTGCTACCCTATATGGAGCAGGAAATGCTGCATGTTCCAGCTGGATTCCAGAGAGGAAAAGGCACTAGAGATCATGTCTCACATATGCATTTGATGAGGGTAACCAAATATTTGGTTCGTAGATTATAACCAAGCCTTTAGCTGTGCGGGCCATCAAAAGCTATGGATTATTCTAAAATAAAAAGGTGTTGTCTCAATGCTTGATTGTCTTGATGTGTAAATTATACATCAAATAAGCGACTAGATCAGTGGTTCTCAACCGGTGGGTCCCCAGATGTTCCTGGACTGCAACTCCCAGAAGCCTTCACCACTAGCTGAGGTGGCCAGGATTTCTGGGAGTTGCAGTCCAGGAACATCTGGGGACCCACCGGTTGAGAACCACTGGACTAGATGAAGCGCCCCGCATGGCACTACAGGCTCTCCCCCTGCAGCTGAGGAGCGGTTGTCTGCCGGCATGAACGGGCCAGCTGTGCTCCTGCCTGGATTGAAGACGAAGAACCCTAGTGGCACATGATGACCGGTAAAGTGACCCAGCCAGCCCGGGGTGGGTGGGAGATGGTGCCATGCGGGGAGCTTCCTACGAAGCACTTTGTGGTTTCATGTCCATGTGTAGAGGCTACTGTTAGAACAAAATACAAGGAACAAAGGGAAACAGAATTGTTTCCCAAGAGCAAAGATGTTAGATAACGGTGTATTTTATCTCCCTATCTGTTCCAGCTGGGCACAGAACATATACAGAAAGCTGGATTATTACAAAGAAAATTCAGATGCAAGGATCTATCTGTGAAGATTCTGATGGAAGAAATGTTAAGAGATAAGAACGTTAGATGCTGTGTAGATGACACCATATTACTGGCAAAAAACAGTAATGATTTGAGACAATTCCTAATTAACGTGAAGGAAGAAAGTGTAAAAGCACCATTCCAGCTAAATATTACAAAGGCAAAAATAAGTCTAGAGAGCGATTACATAACTTGGTTCAATTAACAATCAAATTGGAAACCACAGCTATAAAAAACTGTCGGAAGACAACTGATACTTGGAAGTGTAGCTCTTAAAGAACTGGAAAAGATTTTGATGCAAGGCTTTGTCGCTACATACCATTACAGACCAAGGTACACATAATCTGCACTACACCGGAAACCACACCTGGGGCCTCCCAACAGGCCCAGGAGGCCTGTCGCAGGCCCATTCAGGGCAGCACCAGGCCTCAAGTAAGTGTAGGAGGCCCCAGATAGGCCCATGCAGCTTGACCCCAGGAACCCTTTGTTTCATATACTGTGGTCCTGTGATATACCGGGACCGCAGTATATGAAATGCGAAATGGCGGGGGAACGACTGTACACAATAAAAGAACAAGATTTCAGCAGGAAAACAAGACTTGCTATCTTCTGGACACAATTTTCGTTTAGTGTATTTATTTTTTAAAACTTGGAATCTAAACTCATGAAGGTCTTTTTTAAGTTCTTTAAATCTATTGACTAGGATTTGTCTACTTTTTATTCATGTTCCAAGAAAACAGAAACGCTTTTATATTAAAGATAGAGCAGCCAGCCTCTCCCCGACCCCCGCCCAAAGTACTGACATATGTATACTTGAGGCAATGGATGCTAGCAGTTTGACACCATTTTGCAAGGTTCTTGTAGATAGTTTCTGCACCTATCCTAACCCAACTCATACAATTCATTTCATCAGATCAACTACCTGGTGCCTTACACATTCCTTATTATTCTTAGCGAGAGGTAGGGGATTAATGTATTCAAGTTTTCATTAAAATTTAGAAGCTCAACATGTGAAGTTTTTAAGGTCTTTTCAGTCTGTTGACTGGGACTGGTCTACTTTTTGGTCTCTTTGCTGCCAAATTTTGTGGTTTGGTTGCCTTGAAGCAGTACTGGCAGTAATGACTGTCGGCATGACACGAGGGACAACAGTGTGGAGGAAAGGCAAGCCAGCGAGCGACTGAGAGATTTAGGAAGAAACTGACTCCAGAAGTCAAAATGTGGGAAAGGAGAGCATGTAAAAACCCCCAGGGCCGAGTGACACCCATGAAGAAAACAAACCCACCTGTGTGAAGGGGTCATCATTCTCACTCATGTTCCTCTTAAGCTGGCGGAGCTCCATGCTTTTCTCACTGAGCCGGTCCTCGAGCTGCTTCACCACGTCTTCCAAAGAGTAGCTGGGCTCATACGGAGGGGGTGGCTCCCCCGAGTTCTGCAACCTGCTCAGGCTCTTACAGGAGAGGGGGGCTTTCTCGACAGCCAAGGGGTCTCGGGGCCCCCGAGAAGCCCTGTCTAAGGAGCCACCAATGTGGTTGATGTGGCCGATGGAAGCACTGAACTGGCTGGGAGAGGGCTTGATGCGAGGGTTGTAGGTGGGAAAGCTCTGGATGGAGTTGTTGCCCTCGTCGAGGCTGATGGTGTGTAGGAGGTGGTTGCGCAGGGGCCCCCGCTGCGAGGAGCTGCTGGTGCTGCTTTGTGTCAAGAGGGTGTGCAGGCTTCCGTTGCTCTTTGACAGCTTCTGTCCTTTGGCGGACGACAGTCCCTGCATGGGCAACAGGCTCTTCCCAGACACGACCTTGAAAGCCGAAGGCCTGATCCGACACTGGAAAGAACACACCAGGTATTAGCCGTTAATCGCAAATGATGTGATAGGATTCTGTCCATCTGTCCGGAATGGTATGAGGTCTCCTGCCTTGGGCAGAAGATCTCCAAGGTCTCTTCCAACCCTACAATGATTCTATGGTTCTATGAGGTAACGAGCTGATGTAGCTAACCAGAATAAGCATAGGGAAGAGGTCTGCATTTTCTTGACTGTATTTTGCAGAGATATTTTGCTAAGCTCATCTTAGATTTATCTCAGCTGACCAAGACAACAGAGGCCTTAAGAAAGAAAAATCAATCCAAAGTTGGGACAGCCATTTCCTTTGGCTAAGGAGGTTGGCACCTCGCTGGCAAGCGCTGGTAGGTGAAAGTGGGGTGGGGAATTCGACTGAAGTCATTCACCATGAGTCAGCCTAGTGTTAGACTACAGATTTCGAAGGGTATTCCTCCTGGCTTGCCATAAACAATACCACAGAGACTAGGCCTTGTACATGGTGAGAAGGTTGGCCCCTGTTTCTCACATGGTGCATTACCGTTTGCTGCTGATTGAAGTAGCACTACTTCTTGCCCTCTGGACCAATAGTAGTATTATTAACAGCTTTTTTTTGCTATATGATCACGTTTGGCTCTCCCAATGCTGAACAGAAAGATGTCTCCATATCCTCCTGGAACTCCTGGCTGGAAGGCTTGGTAATCTCCAGAGCTCCAAGGCCCACCCACACTCTCAGCCCCTGGACCTTGGAAGGCTGCTCCCATGAACTCACCTACTATTTCCCCAAAATTGGTTATGTTAAATTATGGGGGGGGAACCTTTGTGCTTTCTAGTGCCTAAACATTTTTTAAATTTTAAAAAGGAGGTGGGTGAAAAGGCTATTCAAATAATGGGAAAATTACCACTCACATCGCATGGAAAATTGTCTTTTTCAGCTTCTCTCTTTTTTTTGGGGGGGGGGAGGGGATTCTGGCATATTATAGGGGCATATCTGAACCCCTGGCGGCCACATGTTACCCACTCCACTCTATTGCATCCCTAAGAAACCTAAATGGTGGCTGACCAGCTTGGAAGCAGAGAACAGCTGCATTTAGGGTGCCTGGCAGTGCTGCTTGAGCAAGGCATCGGTTGAACAGGTTGGCAGGCCTTGAAGCCCTGTGCCTTATTTCAGAGCCAGCTTTCAGCCTTTATGCTTCAGCATAAAATATCTTTAGGATGGCTGTAATGGCACAGAGATCTCTGGAGTGTATTTCCCTTTAGTACCAGGAAGACCTGAGAGGCAGCTGACAGGGAAATGGTGAGTCAATCTCTCTCTCTCTCTCTCTCTCTCTCTCTCTCTCTCTCTCTCTCTCTCTCTCTCTCTCTCTCTCTCTCTCTCACACACACACACACACACACACACACACACACACACACACACACACACACACACCATGGGTCTGCCGGCAGGCCTTCCTGTTCTAAGGAAACAGTTGCTGAGTCAGTGGTTCTGTCCAATGCAGATCGTGTGACCTCAATTCCTCTCTGCCCACTAGCTCCTCCTATTTTGGACATGGCTGCCGTAGTCTAACATAATTCCAGGATTCATCACTACGCCAAAAATTCCACACACTACACAACACTAGATCGTTTCTAAATGCATAGAATGCATCACACATCCAGAAGCATTGCAGGCCTCTTGCAGGCGTATGTAACTTGAAAAGGTTGTGGAGCTAATTTTTTAAACCCCGGTTTTTCAAATATAGGTACTGTTACTCCTCCCAATAGAACCTGAAGCAGCTAAGAAGTTCACCTTGTTTTTCATTTGGAAAAAAAGAGAATTAAAAACAATGTATATTGAGAAATGCATGCCTTGGATGAAGGAATCCACCTTTTTGAGAAGTGGTTCCCAACCTTGTCCAACCTGGGTGTTTTTGGATTGCAATTCCTAGAATCTTTCCCCACCAGCTGTGCTGGCCAGGATTGCTGGGAGTTGCAGTCCCAAAGCACCTGGATTACTCAAGGCTGGGAACCATTGCTCGGGTGTGTGTGTGTCAAGTACTGGGGGATATGTGGGATCAAAAGGCTGAAAAAGTGGGAAGTCGGGTGTATGTGACAGACAACTCATGTGGAGCCTGCCCCTGGCATGAGGGATCGCTTACGCTAAAGGCCAGTGATAAAGCAAAAGCAAAAAAGTGTTCTGCTTATATACCACCCCATACCACTTCAAGTAGTGTGGGTAGTTTACAGGGTTTTTTAAATTATAGTATGCAGGCTACATGTTGCCCCCCCCAGCAAGCTGGGTACTCATTTTACCGACCTCGGAAGAATGGAAGGCTGAATCAACCATGAGTCACCTACCGGGGATTGAACCCCAAGTTGTGAGCATAGTTTTAGATGCAGTACAGGCATTTAACCACTGCGCAATGGGGTTCCTGCTTTGGATTTATGCCACAAACCCCCAACCCCTGTTCCCCTTCTCTGCTGAGAAACCTTTCCATTACTGCCACCACGCCTCCTCACCTTGTCAAAGCGTCCACGTTCCGGCAAGGAACTCTTGGAGAAATCTGCCCCTCGCTGGTTGTCCCGGAAGTAGAGCTCAGGGGACTGGTTCTCGCGGTCACTCTCATAGTCCCGTTTAAAGCCACCGCTGGATAATTTCTTCTCTGCCCGAGTCTCCTGCTTGCCCCCATGTAAGTAACCAAAGACTTCCCTCTGTGACATTCCTTTCCGGAGCAAACCGTCTGGCTGGCGCATCCCTCGTAGGCCTCCGGGGGCGGCTGGGGAGAGGTCCTGCTTCTCTACCAGGCTGCCCACGCTACCCATGCTGCTGTCGTTGTCAGGCTCAGAATCCAGAGAGTAAGGGTCGAAAATATAATGCCCGGGGTCACAGGTCACATGAGAGGTTTGGGCTGTTGCCATGGAGATTCAGAGACAAGTAGGATTCCAGCACTGCCAAAAGAAGTCACATGCACACCAAAATTATTGATAGGCTTGTTCCCCACCAGTCCCCTTGGGGCAGGCTGGCTAAAAATCTATCCTGATTGATTGCAGACCGTGAAAGATCATTATCAGTCCCTAGTATCTCCGGCCCTGGTAGCTGAGGTCACCAACACAACTCACGGATGTTTACAAGTCTTCTCAAGCAGAATCTGAGAGTTGTACTCCTTGCATCCCCTTAACCACCTTGCTTCACTCACCTAACCAGCGCAGAGTCCAAGCATATAAGATGCCTTACCAGGAAGAAGCACATCCAACCAAGTCTGCCCCACCCATCTCCCCACACAGGCCTAAGCTGCTGCTGTTGCTTTTCTTTTCCCATGACAGCTGACTCCCAAACCTCACTCCTCCCCCTGCCTCGGGCGAAAAAAATCACCATAAATATGTGTGATGTGTCCAAGAAGGCACTCTAAGACTAGCATTACCTGTACAACCATCCCTTCTTCTTTAATAAACGCAAGCTTGGAACCTTATCTCTAACCCCAAATCAGCTCTTAGATGGGTTTAAGTATAAAGTCCCTGCCTGGGTCTCCAACCATCTTGTTGGGGTGTTAGAGGCCAATATGGCTATAGTCCCTCTTAAGTGTTCAACTGGACGTTCAGCTAATTTAGAGGCTGAAATGGAAAAATGCACACATAATAGATGCTGAGAATCTCTTTCCTGTTTCAGCTCCACCCGCCTCAGAAACAGGTCTCTTGCTGTGTGGGAAACACAGATTATCTGCTCCATCTCGCAGACTGAGCTATGCTATAGCTAGATGAACCTAATAATGACAGCCAGGTCACATTGTCCTGCCCTCATTTGCCATCATGAAAATACATGCAAGAAGATAAAAATGTGATACAATAATGGAATTGCTTCACAGAAAGCACATTCTCTGCCTCCATTGCCACAAGATGTGTGTGTTGTGTCGTTAGACTCGTTACAGTTGTGACCGACCCTTTGTGACTCCACATCCATGGAGTTTTCTTGGCAGGAATATTGGAGTGGCTTGCCAGTTCCTACTCCAGGCACCTACAGCACCTGGTATTCCCTGACTGTCTCCCATCCAAGTACTAACCAGGGTCGACCCTGCTTAGCTTCTGAAATCAGGCGAGATTGGATGTGATTGGGGCATCTAGGCAGCTATATTATTTAAATGGATCAAGATAAACCTGAGGTACTTATAAAGCTCATTAATACCATCAGGCTCCTATTTACAATTTCCAGGACCAATTCCAGAAACACACTCATTCCCAGTGACCTTGGGAAACAAAAATGTAACATATTGCTGTTATTCCTAATTTCTTAATAAGAAACAACAACCCTGTGTCCTTCTTTAGCTCAGTGGTTCCCAGCCTTGGGTCCTCAGATGTTCTTGGGCTAAATCTCCCAGAAGCCTTCACCACTAACTGTGCTGGTCAGGACATCTGGGAGTTGCAGTCCAAGAACATCTGGGTCCACCAGAGTTGGGAAGCATGGATCTAGCTTAAGAAAGGACTCTGACATCCTTAAATACTACATGGTAGAGGAGGGTAGTCTGATTTCTCTAGCTACAACTTGAAGCATCTTGGCACCAGCTCATTCTAACAAAACAGAGCTTCCCTTTCATAGTTAATGTTCCAGAGAGTTAAATTGAAAACAGCTGCTGAGAAGGCGGGGTAGTGCAAAGAGCTGAAGTGTTGGAAACAGGAAAGGTTGTTCAGGACATAAAACAGACCCCGCTGCATCACTTCCTGAGCAGGTGTGGAGGCTTCAGATACTCATCAGTGATCACTCTGTTACTATGCGGAAGCCTGAAGGTGATGGCTTCCAAATGAAAGACGCCAGATGTGTCCTATTTTCTTGTAAAATGGGGTCTCCCAACTCTAAAGTTTAAACCTGTACATGAGCAGAAGAGTGAGGCAAAAGATCTCTGAGGTGCTACACTGAACTGTGTCACCTTACTTTTGAATATTCAAAAATTGCATCTCCAATTGCAATCTGAAATGGGGCAGTTTGTTTAACCATTTCCTTCTGCTGCCCATGTCCAGCAGGCTTAACAGCTCACAGTAAGATTCAAAAGTACTGTAAAGGGGACTAATGTTCTATTTTCTCTGTTGTTGTTGTTGTTGTTGTTGTTGTTGTTGTTGTTGTTGTTGTTGTTTGTTGTTGTTGTTGTTGTTGTCATCGTCGTTGTTGTTGTTGTTGTTGTTGTTGTTGTTGTTGTTGTTAAATAAAAAAACTAACTTATAGAAACCTGATGAGGCTTTCAAGGTAAGTAAGATGTTTAAGGAGTGGTTTTACCAGTTCCACATCCTCATTGAGCTTCCATGGTTGTGAATGGATTTGAACCCAAGTCTCCTGAGTCTTATTCTGTCACTTTGTCTACTACTCCACACTGGGTTCACGTATCCAATACAGTATGTGCTTTCAGGTCTGCCAGCTACCAGTGCCAGTAGCTGGCAGACCTAAACTAAGGAATAAGCCAGGAGGAAGCTTTCCATTTTTAAAGTGTCATGGAATTTAATTTGCCTACCAACCAAGCAATTATAGTGGCTTCAAATGACCCCAGCAACCTTTGCATCCTCTCTCTTGCCCTCCATGGAAGAGTGGGAGGAAGTTTTCAATTATTCAGTATCGTAAAGTGACTAATTGACAGTTTAAGCCAGGCATGTCCAAACTTCGGCCCTCCTGATGTTTTGGACCACAACTCCCAGAATTCCAAGCCTATGTTTCCAATGGCAAAGGACTGTGGGAGTTGTGGTCCAAAACATCTGGAGAGCTGAAGTTTGGACATGCCTGGCTTAAGCCCTCTGCTTTGGTTCCATCCTGGTGATCACACATGGAGGAACCAAACCAACCAAATAAAAAAAAAACAATCCATAGTAGCCCCTCACAAAGTCCCCAAAAAGTGTGAGTAGGTAAGGACAAAGGATGATCTGGCTTGCAGTTGTCCATACATCATCAAACCTGGGGAAAGGAGTGAACCAGCCTATATTGAAACAAATCCCCGCCTGATTACAAGGGCTTCTAAGAAACTAATATCAATCTTATTAAGTAAGGATTAATTTTCAGCTTTTTTAAATGTGGGCTCATTTCCTGACTCACTAAAGGCAGGCCACTTGCATGCCTCATTTTAAATAACCTTGCTTCCACACACTTATGTTCTTGCCCTGCAACTGAACGACCCCAAGTACTATATTGCAAGGGGTTCATTAATTATTAGATTCTTAATTAAGCCAACATCCTCATAACCTGGGGGTTAAACAATTGCTATCAGCAGAGGAACAAATGAGCGTGAAACGGCTTTGTCAAAAAGAACAACAAAGTCAATTGTTAAAACTGGCAAAAAAAAAGATACCCCAGGTTCTAGCCTCTCTCCTTTAGAAGCCAGGAAGCCAAATGTGATTACTGTACATCAAATGGTCAGGATCAAGGCAGTGCCAAAAGGGAAGGTTTCCATGACAGCCATCTTTCACGCAGCTCTCTATGGTCCCACTTGAACTGATGATATACCATAAGACACACTTTTCCCACCCCCCAAAGTAAGGGGAAATGTCTGTGCATCTTATAGAGTGAATATAGTAGTTCCCGCTACCTATATAGCACAGATTTTCCTTTAGAGAGAAGCTTCTCCCATCTCCTGCTGCAGCCTGCATTCCCCAGTTCCAATCACCTTGTCAGCAAAGAGGCTTCCTCCATGGAGCCTCTCCCCACCCCTCCCTTTCTGCAGCCAAGATTCCTCAGTAAAATATCATCTCCCCTTCCTCAGTTAAAAAATCTCCTCCCCTTCTGAAGCCTAGAGTCCCCAGTCCCAATCACCTCGTTTACATGTCTCCCGTTTGCAGCTTGGATTCCACAGTTCCAATAATCTCATTTGCAAGCCCCCCCCTTTTGCAGCTTGCATTCCACAGTTCCAATCACCTCGTCTGCAAGCCTCCCCTTTTGCAGCCACAATTCCCTGTCCATGAAACCTTAGGCTAAACATTTTTCTTGTTTTCCTCCTCTAAAAACTAGGTGTGTCTTCTGGTCAGGTGCATCTTATAGAGCGAAAAATACAGTAGTCTGTTCCGAGCCAGTCCATGGCAAAGTGCCAGCCAAGCTTTAACAGATGTTGACACCACCGTTGCAGAGGAGGACGAGTTCTCCACCCTGCAGGCACATAACTGGCTCCCCAATTCACATGGCCGGGGCAGAAATGTTAACTCAAGACTCTCATGATGGTGAGCCTGTGCCAGCATCATGCCAAATAGGACGGGGTGGTTCTGTACGCATCCCAGGGAGCGGGTGACTCAGATTCCTACACAGTGCCAAGCCCACTGGCTTTTAGAACTTCTGTGGCTTAAATGGTTGCACCCCTTTGACTTCCAACTCTCTCAGTGCACTGTAAATAAAAATAATGATTATGACACATATTTAATTACCCTTCCTGTCTTTTTCTCCCCTCCCCACAACACACATTTTGTCTGGTAGCTCTGGCCCTGTCTTGTGTGTGTGTGTGTGTGTGTGTGTGTGTGTGTGTGTGTGTGTGTGTGTGTGTGTGTGTGTCTGCGCGTGTGCCCTACAAAGGTCTCCGACAACCCTTCCAAAGAGCTAAATATATAGGCCCCCTGGTAGAAGAAATGAAATCAGCAACTGGAATTCATGCTGTACGGCTTATTTCTGGGAGCTTCAGACTGTGTGTGGGAGGTCTGACAGTGAGAAAGGTTAGAATCAGAATGAATGCTTTAAAACCTCTGTGAAGTTGGGTTAATTCCGGCTCCTGATGAGCCTGTCTTGTCTTAGTAATAATCTTAGAACTGCAGAACTGGGAGGAACCCTATGGATCATCAAATCCACCCATGTCAAGAAGGGCACAGCAAGGAATCGAACGCCCAGTCTCTGGCTCTGCCGCCTGAGACCTAAACCACTGGACTGTCCATCCTTTTCAAACACATCTGGAGAGTTACCCACTGGATCTATCTATCTATCTATCTATCTATCTATCTATCTATCTATCTATCTATCTATCTATCCATCCATCCATCCATCCATCCATCCAGCCAGCCAGCCAGCCAGCCAGCCAGCCATACAGTGGTACCTTGTATAAAGGATTTAACTGGTTCCAAATGAAAGTCTATTAAGCAAATTTTCCTTTCTACAAATTTCCCATAGGAATGCATTGAAAACAGAGTAATCCCTAATCGCGACCATGTTCATTCATCATACTCATTAGGATGGAATGCAGCTCGTGTAGATTGGTATCCAATAACTCTTGGCTGTATCCCCCCCCCAAGGGAGCATGTGTCCCAAACATTTCCTCTTCAAGTTGCCTCCTGAAACTGTAATTTTCCCTTCTTCCTGGTCTTCTTTTTATGTTCCATTCATATCATATATTGAATAAATAATGTCTTTGCCACATCCAAAGGATTTATTCAGTCCGACATGACTGACTCATGAGCAAGCTGCTCAGCAGTCATTGCTGTCCAATTCCATGCAAATATTTCTTTATTCATTCCCTTCCTACTTGCCCAGTCACTTTCTTCCCCAATACGTGCCTCAAATTCCCTTTCTTCTCTTTGGACTTTTAACTATCCTTCATGAGCAAAGCTGGAGCCCAAGCAAACTATTTTTGTACACTCCTCCTCTTTTTAGTCATGCATGCCTTTGTCTTGCCACATTTGTTCTCAAGCAAAAGCTCTTTTTAGTCAGCCCAGAGAACGTTCCGCTTCCTGGCCTAATATTCTCCTGAAGTCGAACCCTGAATGTGTTTATGAGATGAGAGGAGACACATCAATGACTTGACTTATAAATGGAGGAGACTTGCTAACTGGAATAGGGACAGAGGGCTGCAGCTTTCCAGGTGGTGATTGGCTGCAACTCCTATAATGAGGACTGGCCCATCTATTCGCCTCCTTGAAGTCAATGAATAGAATAGAATAGAATAGAGTTTTCATTGTCATTATGCATATGCAAGATATGCACAACGAAATTAGAGTGCTGTTCCACTACACACTCTAAACAAGAAACCATACAAAACACATAAAACACATAAAACACCATACAAGATATCAAAAACTCTTAAAATCACTTACAAAATTTAAAACACTACTTAAAACTGATTAGGATGGTGCTAAAACTGTCGCGTTTAACTTGGATACCGCTCTGTTATAAAAATTGTTCTTTAGTCTATTTGTCCTTGACCTAAGAGTCCTATATCTCCTGCCAGATGGCAACAGTTCAAAAAATTGGCGGCCAGGATGCCTGAGGCAAAGGAGGGCACGGAGCATAGATGGAAGCTTTTGCCCCCAGAAAGGACATTTGTTGCTCTCTTCTGCTGGGAAGCAGCAGAAACAACGGGGGTAGCAGCAAGATGACAGATCTCCCCCACTCCCTCAATACAGCAAGAAGCAGCAACAGCTACCAAGGAGGAAGAACAAAGAAAGGAGACACACCTCCCCCCCAAGGCCCTTCAGCACCCATCGGCTGTCACTGTCTGGCCGTTCCTATGAGAACAGAGCAACACGGCAAAGATCACTTTGAGGGTTGTGTCACCCTCACCACTGCTGCTGTAGTGGTGCTCTCCAACTAGGCTGCCGCACAGGACTGCAAGGGCTCCCAAGGAACCGCAGTGCCTTTCCTTGTTATTTTTCTTCTTTTGACAGCATTGGGCCAGTACTTTACTGGGACATTTTGAAGTCTAGGTCCTCTGTGTGACAGTCCCCACAGCTGCCACACCCCATAAGGAACATACTGTAAGAACATAAGAAGAGCCATGCTGGATTAGGCCAACAGTCCATCTAGTCCAGCTTCCTGTATCTCACAGTGGCCCCACCAAATGTGTCCGGAAGCGCACGAGACTAGATATCTGTCTCCTGATACCACTCCCCTGCATCTGGTCCTTGAAGTACCCCGGTTTTAAGCCTGGAGATTACATATCTCCATCATGGTTTATAAGCAGAGTTCTAACAGACTGACGGCTGATGGAGTGTGTGTATCTGAGGAACAGTCCTTTGTAAAGGCAGTAGTTCTAAATTACTCATTCAGGAGGACTGTAGCTAAGCTCAAAAGAAAATGGTAGCCTGGGGTTAGTGATGACTGATTTTAAAATCCCTATGATTCAAAAAGTCCCACAGCTTTGACCCTGCGAGCCCCGGGTCCACCATGCCAGAGATCAGTATGTGTGTGCACCACTGGTCGTACCACTATGGTGTTATTGCAGCAGCAGCAGCAGGAGCAGCAACAGCAGCAGCTTCACGCTGTTGCAAAGAAGGGGAAGCAATGCACTTTTACTTTGCTTAGGGAACTTGAAGACTAAGGAGTTTCATTTGGCAAAGAGGTTTTCTGGATTGTAGCCAATTTTATCATATGCATAAATTGTCATACACACAGTTGGGTGGGACGATGTAATTAGTGGGATGGGAAGGAACTGAAGTGAAAAAGTACAAGCATGGATTATTCCCTTGACTGTGGCTCCCAACTAAAAACAATAGTTGAATGGTAGCACAGCTCTCTCGGCATAAGATGAGCAGATAACATGCACTGCAATGAAGAATTCAGTAAGATCGGTATAGTTTCTATTTGTAATAAATATTTAATCTCTACTGTTACAGAGTAAATATGTTATTTCCCCCCCCTGCAGTTCCTGCAGTTTGTCATCACATTCCTCCACTTTTTTCCCTTGTAAATCAGATGAGCACGTCAGTTGTGAGGGGTTCCTGTGGCATTCTTATAAACTAAAATTACATTGCTAAAGGTTAAAAAATGGCAAAAAAATCCAGTGAGTCGGTGAGAATATGGTGCTTTTTATTTATGAGAACAATTTACAAGTCCTGTTCCTGTCTATCTGCGAACATTCACCTTCTCCAGAGAAATGCTAGTGGTTCTGACCACCTCAAGTTCTGCTCTGGACCTGCCTTGAAACCAGCTTCAGAAGCTTCAGTACCGATGTCTCTTTCAAACACAATGAAACTAATTAAACTTTATATAAAGTCAAGATTAAATCAAGTGCTACTGGTTTTCTTCTGGCTCAGAACCAAAGAAGAAGGAAAAGATACTCAAAGAAGAAAATCTCTCAAGAAGGTGCTATCCACTCCAGGACATTCAGTCGTGGTGCAGCCATCAACTAGTAGTCAACCTTGTCCTTTGAACGTAGAGGCTCGACCTCACCACTCACCTTCTCCAATCGGTGAGCTGACCTTGATACAGATTGATAGACCTATGGCAGAAATGTCTTTCTTGACTGCTACAGAAATCAAGCAACAAAATGATGTTTTGAGTGGCTATTCTACAGAATATCAACAAGACATTTGACCACCACAACAAATGCGTAGTCAAGAAATAGAGGTTGTAGAGAAATCTCAACAAATTCAGAACAGTCTGCCACACTAAGATTATGCTAGAACCCTATGGATCAGATTCCACCAATACCTATCAAAGTTCCAATCTTATGAACAGCTTCCCATCAGTCTCTATTCTGACATTCCTCTGGGGAATATGAATACCATTCTTCCCACTGGCTGCAGTCTTCTCATTCCCCATACTACAGTATATGGTAAACATTCATCTCAAGGATAGACATTCATCTGCCTCTTCTGAACAGACAGGAACCACTTCACCTATGTTCAGATAGGAGGTATCAATCCATTCCCTCCAACAGAAAATCTACAGTCCTTTGCAGACAACTTTCCTAGTATGGTGTCTGCATTGATACAGGGTATAGGAAAGCAGTTGTATCTGTTACAGATTTTGTTTTTTTTAAAATAATTTTATTATTATTATAAATAAAAAGGAAACCTTACATAGAAATACACCTCATTACCAATCTTGATCTCAAATCTAAATATAAATCCAGTCTACTATGGGTCAGAGTCTATTAGTGCCTTTTTTCTCATAGAAAACATATAGAGGTCTCCAGCGTTCTCTTGCCTTCTGTAGGTCTTTCTCCTTGAGTATTTCTGACAAAATGTCCATTTCTGCTGTTTCCAAGTATCTGTCCAGAAGCTCATGTTGTTCCGGTAAGTCCTTTGTTTTCCAGTATTTTGCCAACAGAATCCTAGCTATAGTTAACATATACATTAATAAATGTTTCTTATTATAATCTTTAATTTCCGGCATAATATTTAACAAAAATATTTCTGGCTTGAATGGTATCATACAACACAATATTTTCTGTAACATCTCATGTACTCTTTTCCAATAGTTTTTAATCACTGCATGTCCACCACATGTGATAGAAAGTTCCTTCTTTCTCCTTACACTTCCAACATTTATCAGATCCGTTTCCAAACATTTTCACTAATTTTGTGTTATTAGGTGTTATTGTTATTGTGTTATTAGGTGTAAATAGGTGTTATTACCACCTATAAAACATTTTATATACGTTTTCTTTCAAGCTAGTCGCTCTGATATACCTAATATTAACTTCCCATAGTTGTTTCCAGTTATCTATCTCAATATTATGTCCTATATTCTGAGCCCACTTAATCATACAATCTTTAACTATTTCATCCTCGGTTTTACGCTCCAATAGGTGTTTATACCTTTTCCTAATAAATTTCTCTTCGCTCCCCAAAAACAATATATCAAATTCAGTTTTCTGCATATAAAAACCTTCTTTTATATCTTTACTGAACCTTGATTGCAACTGCGATTTTGCCCACCAGTCTAATATAATATTTTGTTTTTTTAATTCTTCCTCTGTTTTTAATTCAGTCTTACTATTTAATATATCTTGATATCTACCAAATCTCGTCTCAGTCATCAAATTTGGGTGTGTGAAGGCTTCTATCGGGAACACCCAACCTGGGATCTTCCTATACATTTGTTTTTTAATATTCTCCCATATTCTCCATAAAGCCTTCCTAATCATATGATTGCTAAAGTTTTTCTGTTCTTTTGCCTTCTCATACCATGCAAACGCATGCCATCCCAGATTCAAATCATGGCCTTCCAATTTCCAAACTCTTGGGTTTTCTAAGAGAATCCATTCTCTTACCCATCCCAATGCACAAGATTTATAATACAAATCCCAATCAGGAGCTCCCAATCCTCCTCTGTTTACACCATCTTGTAAAGCCTTCTTCCCAATCCTCGCTTTCTTTCCCTGCCAAATAAACTTCAGAACCAATTTATCCATTTCAATAAAAAATGCTCTTTTCATTATTACTGGTATCATTTGGAATAGAAACAGCACTTTAGGTAACACATTCATTTTAATGACTGCAATTCTCCCCATTATTGATAAATGCATCCTACTCCATTTTTCTAAGTCTAATCGAATACCTTTCATAGTTTCCAAATAATTATCTTGATATACTGTACTTGCTTTTTTTGTTATTTTGATTCCTAAGTATGTTATGGACTTCTCTTCTTTAAAATTAGATCTTTCCAACAATATTCTTTCTTCTATTCCCATATTCTTAGTTAGTATTTTTGTCTTTTCTTCATTTATTTTAAGACCAGCCATCTCTCCAAATTCCAGTACCATTTTTTTCCATAACTCTACTGAGTTGATTGGGTCTTCCAATATAAAAACTACATCATCTGCGTAAGCCTGTAACTTATATTCTTCTTGCTTTATTTTCAAACCTTGTATCTCCTTTTGGTCTCTTATTTTTTGATTTAATACTTCTAATGTCAATATAAATAACAAAGGTGACAGGGGGCAGCCTTGTCTAGTTCCTTTTTCAATTCTAATCTCTTCTGTAAGCTCAGTATTAATTTTTATTTTGGCTCTTTGCTGTGTATATATAGCTGTTATATAATCTCTAAATCTTTGGCCAATTCCTATATATTCTAGATGCTTTAACATAAAAGTTCCAATTAACATTATCAAACGCTTTCTCCGCATCTAAGAAATATCAAAGCTACTTGTTTTTCTGAATGGGCCTCATAGTATTCTAATACATCCAATATTGTCCTCATATTATTACGTATCTGACGTTTTGGTAAAAAACCTGTTTGATCTTGATGTATTATTTGTACTAGAACCTTTTTTAATCTGGCTGCCAATATAGAAGCAAAGATTTTATAATCTGAGTTAAGCAATGATATTGGTCTGTAATTTTTTATTTCTTTGGGGTCAGTTTTCTCTTTATGAATTATGGCTATTGTTGCCTGCGTCCATGTTACTGGGATTTCCTTCTTTTCCAATATCTCTTCTAGTAATTTTTTGTATGGTAGAGTTATTGTATCTTCTAATTCCTTATAAAATTCAATTGACAAACCATCCGGACCCGGTGCCTTGCCACTCTTCTGCTGTCTTATTGCATCCACAATCTCATTATAAGCTATAGGTTCCTCCAAGGCTGCTCTTTGATTATCTGTTATTTTTAGTTTACTATTTCCTCTCAGATATTCTTCCTGTTTTTCTTTTGAAATCTCTTTTCTTAGATATAAGTTTTGATATTACTGTTTAACAATGTTTTTCATCTCTCTCTCATCCAGATTTTGTTTTTAAAATGATGCAAACCCAGACTGCGGCCCCCATAGCTATCCCCCCATGCGGCCTCTTGTTTTGCATGTTATTAGGTGATCATGGCAGATGGCATCATCCACTGCATCAATCTTCAGAAACATCAATCAGTTTTAAAGAATACAAAAGGAATACAAGTTTCTGTTCAAGCATCCCATCCTAAACTCCATAATAATAGATGCTGTGCAAGGAAAATCTAAAAGCTGACCACCTTTCACTCCAACTGATAAAGGAGATTAATAGTTGAACACCATTGATAGGGGGCTATATTCATCTGCAGCCTTGTCCCTGTGTATGGTGAATTAAGAAGCGCACGTGAATATGTACTGAAAGTACCTCTTGGAATACAAAATCCCCCATTGAACAGTTTGCCTGATGATGAATCAAATACTGTATAGCCAATATCTTTCAAGCAGATAGACGTCATCTAGTAGGGCAGCAAATGAATATACTGTAGCTGATCATGCTGCATACTTTGCAACCAGAACGCCAGCAGATCTGGTGGCTTCCAAACATTCTCAAGCCTTATACTAGATGTTAGATTCACAGTAGAAGACCTTCAGTTTATGGCCCATTTAGTGAGAAAACACAGGTGTCTGGGATTCTACATGTATGGAAGTTTACAATCTTGACAATAACAAAGAAGCCATAAATTGGTTTTGTCACTTTATTGTTTTGTCATCTCACAAACAGTAAAATTACTGCAAATTTGCCATAAGGACAAATAGAACATTGAGACACCGGGTTCTTTCAAGAATATAGGCTTTTTATTGCAATAATTGAATCAATGCATTGAGGTGCTTCTCTGAGGAGAGAAGGACACTTCCTAAAGTAAAACAGAACACCTTTATACTTTGTCAGACACGTAAAGACACGTAAGTGTTTCCTCAAGACACATGTGCACACCATGTTTACTATCTGAAATTAGAAAACAGTTAAACCTGCTGTAGGGCAGGTGATGTCCAGTTTCTAAATAGCAGGACACTCTGTCCATGTGAAATTCAGATGTTTCTCAGTTAACAAACTTCCTCATTACCTGAAATATTTGCACATATTCTTACTTAAGAGAGCAGAAAAGAAAAGATCGTTTGTGGTCAGCTAGGGGAAGTTACTCCAAGAGAGGGCCTCTTAACACACATCTTCCCAGCACAGAGACACGTAAGCTTTAAGAGCCTTAATACTATAATATGAATTATAAATTTCTTATTGCCAATGGTTACAGTTTGAAGTCAACACCCCAAAACTTCACATTCCCACAGTCATTCCTATAAAAGCAAGTACAAATCCTCTTATGAAAATAAGTCTTCAAACACAACTAAAGACTGCTTTTGACTCAGATCTTCATTGCCACCACCATATATAATTATCTTCCATGAATTCTGTTCCTTCTTCAGAAAGACTCCAGCTTTACTTCCACGATCAGTGAATCACAGCTAGTCTCCTAGGTTTCAGTGATAACAAAATTTGGATAGGCCACCAAAATTAACACCTTGCCACCACAAGACAATCTAAAGAATATGTAGCCCACAACAATCCTAACCCATGATACCTTGCTTGCCAAAGAAGCCATAAAAGCAGTACAGCAAAATAGCAAGAAAAGTTGAGGTGTTTAACTGCCTCCATGTTCTTTCTCCAACAGTTGAATAACCATTTCCACACAATCACCAACCAAAGCATGTTATCACTGTTACACTGAACAGATTGGTATACTGTCATGTATTTCCAAGATGTATATTTCCACATAGGTATGTACTCTTTCTAGAGAGGATTTCTCCAGTTCACTGATGATACAAATATCTTCTGATTCATAGTTCTTCCGTTTGTCCTCTCACTTGCTTCCAGAGTATTCAGTAAATGGATGGTTGTCATGACTGCTAATCTATATATGGCAATCATATAGATGATTAGATCCCAGGATCATTGGAAAAATTTCTACTGTGAAGCTTGGAGCTCACCCTCAACATTTTAGAAAGCTTTGGCGTCAAAGTGAATCAAAAGCAGATTTAGCTCATACCTACCAAATCATCTGCCTAAATTACTACTGCCACTTCTATCACCAGACTACTAATATTGTAAGACAAACTATGGATCTTATTAATGATTTCATGGCCATAGTACTTCATGGAAGTAGTTTTGGGATTCATGACATCAACAGGAGATAAATTCTTGTTCACAGTGGGCTATGAGAATGGTAAGATTTTGGTCCATCAAGGAGATCAAACAATTCTTTGATAAACCACGAAGCTTGTCTATACAAATTCTAATGTATCTCTTCACAGCATTTAGCCAGTGGGTCCCACCCACCCACCCGTGCCAAGGCATGTGGATTAATTCCAAATGTCCATCTTGAACCTCAGTTTGAGTTTGGGCTATGCTATCAAATCCACCTTGCAGTTGATGCATTCACCATCTCCATTTATCTAAGGAAGACCACAGTTGTATATATGTGCCAGAGATTATGGTGGTGATGGAAATTGATTTGAAAAGTTGATAAAAAGAGAGATATTGTTTTGAATAGTTGGGCATATACAGTGGACCCTTGTATAACAAATGGTTTGTATAACATAAAATTTGTACAACATAAAAAATTCTGGAGATAGGGGAAATTTGCTTAACAGAATCGCCTATGGGGCAAATCTGTACAACATAAAAAGGGATCACTCTGTTTTCAATGCATTCCTATGGGAAATTTGTATAAAGGAAAATTTGCTTAACATAATTTCATTTGGAATGAATTAATGCCTTTATACAAGGTACCACTGTACACATGACATTTGTCATTCTTAATTATTCTATTAAGCCATTTTATCAAACTGAGCATCTCTTTTATGTGTTATAGGACTTGGGGGGGGATGGCATCAACTATCAAATTTACCTATAAGTTGGCATGACTACCTTCTGCTCAAGGGAGCTAAGCTCCTTCCACTCATGAACCTACTGTGTCACCTGTTTCTTTTTTTAAATCCGTCCCACTACTTGACATCTACCTGTTATTACAGCTACATTATCACAGTCAACCACTATTATCATGCATTACAAATTAGAAGTTAGTGAAGAAGAAAAAGGGCACATGGTCACCAAGTTTACACAAATGTAAGAGTGGGTGGTACCTTTTATTGGGCCACTAAAAGAATGAAACACATGGCAAGCTTTTGTGGGGAAATTCCACTTCATCAGGCTGTGTTCAACTCCTTCATGGACAGTGCAGAAAAATTGTAGACAATTTTTCAAAAAATGGATAACATATGTCTATGAGAGGTGGTGTTAATCCTCCTGAGGTTTTTAAGCAGAGACTGGATGGCCATCTGTCGGGAGTCCTGTGATCGGGGTTCCTGCATGGCAGGGGGTTGGACTAGATGGCCCTTGAGATCTCTTCCAAGTCTATGATTCTTTGATTCTATGACTTGAGCATTCTTGCAGCATGGTTTGGAATGTGGACACCCTGCTCTTCAGACCATCTGTGACTGAGGTCACATCAAGATATGAGTTTGGGGAGGGCTGTCCTGTTCTTGCTTCTCCTGTGTCATCTCCCCCCCCCCCAGGTGAACTTATGAATCTCCCATAGGTGTGAGTCACAGAGACCATGAAAATGAAGAGCAGATTGCTTACTCTGTAACGCTAATTCAGCAAGTAACTGTCTGTGAACTCACACAACCCACCATACTCTCTTCTGTGCATGTCTGATGTGCATTACCTTCCTATAGACACAGAACTGAGAAAAAAAGGGAGAGACAGACCTGTTGCCATGCTCAGTGGAGAGGATGAGGTTCATCAGCTCAGCTATGGAAGGTTCCAGAATGTTGTTGAAAGTGTAGAGAAAACCCATAAGCGTAAGTTCACAGAAGACCACTGGAAGAATCACAGTCATAGGGTAAGGAGCCCGTTTTTTTTACATGGTTCCTTGTTCCTATTAATTCCACAACAATTCAGCAAGGCACATTTTCCTGTATAGCAGTAGCAGAAGTTTTCATAGAGGAACAAGGACCTGATCTTGAATATTCTTGTTCCCAAGTTCAGATCTCTAAACATTACTGTACTGTCCAATCCGTGATGATATACAAATGTTGCCAAAGCTGTTACCTAGTGGCAGAAAAACAGTGCAATGACTACTGAGCTTAATTTCCATATTATGCTAGTTTGCCCATTATGCAATAATATGCAGATTAGCCCAATACATATAGATGGTGGGGTTTGTGGAAGGCTTGGCTGGAGGATATAGCAGAAGCTTGTGGTGCCAACAGAACTCAAGAGACAACACAGATGCAGCAGATTTGCTAATGGAACACTTTGCTGGTGGAGCCAATCTGCCCGTGAAGACACACCATGGCAGCAGCTAAAACCCAGTCCAGAAACAGGATGGCACTGAAGCTGAAATGGGGTGGAGCAGCAGGCAGGAAGCGAATGGCACAGGAAAAGAACACATTTAATGGTGCATCTTATTTCACTTCAAGCCATCACTGTGGCCCTATCATAATGGTAAAGGTAAAGTTCCCCCCCCACACACACACATGCTTTGTCGTGTCCGATTCTAGGGGCAGTGCTCATTTCCGTATTCAAGTTGAAGAGCCAGTGTTGTGCAACTCCACGGCCATGTGGCTGGCATGGCTGCAAGGAAACACTGTTTTACCTTCCCGCTTTTTACAGCAGTACCTATTTATCTACTTGCATTTACAAGCTTTCAAACTGCTAGGTTGGCGGAGCTGCGGTTAACAGCAGGAGGTCGCTCTGCTGCGTGGCACCCTGTCATAGGTTTATACTAACCCATGGTCTGGCAAAAGCAATTTTCCTCCCATTAACTTCACAGAGAGAGTTTGCTTTTAAAAGCCCCCTCCTCTGCCGATGATGGCCCTGTCCTGTCCATGTTGCTTTATCATAGGATGGAGTTTAACTCAGTACCCAGTCACACCATCACCACAGAGAGGAGTTTAACAGCTGTATGCCATGGAACTCTATTTCAGTTCTCTTCCCTCAAGTTGTGCACATGTAGAATTTACAGTATAAGGATGAAAGCCAGGGATAGGGCAATTGTGCAGAAAAAAAGCATACATGCAAAAGGACCACTTTGCTGAAAATAGTCTGGATTTGGAACACACAGGAGAATGTGTATACATTGAGATATTCCGCTGACAACCCCAAAAGGTACCTCCAAGTACAAATGCCCCCAAACCAAATTTTACTTCACCGGATGGAACCTTTGCCCGTGAGTCTAATTCACCCTGCAGAGACTTTCCAACTCACCTGCAGCTCTTTGATCTCTCATCTCCAGTCGGAAATAAGTTGCTATTTAAACTCTTGGATGGCTTTGCCGTGAAAGGAATTCTGATTTGTAGCCCTGAAAGGTTTTGCACGGAACAGGAGATAGCTATGCTGTTGTGTTGTAGCAAAGACAATAAAGAGTACATTTCTTCTTTCAACACCAGTGGAGATAGGGGTGCCATACTCCAGTGTAGTTCAAAATCTGTGCACAGGTCTTCTTCCTAGCATTTCCCCCCAGGTGCGAGGTCTGCTTTTTGGATCCTGAAACCCCACTTTCCCCGAATGACTGTCGTAGAGTTCCTGTAGTTTCCAAAAATCATCAGGCAGAGCATTGGATCCAAGGGCTTTCATATTCTTCATACTGTCTACTGGTGACTTCTGTGGTAATAATGAGCAGAATCAGTCAGTCCATAAGCTGGCATGCCTTCAGGGATTGGTGGGGGTGGAGATTTAATATTGGAGATTTTGTTGAAAGGATTTCACTATTGTTGCAGCATTCTGCGTTTACCATGGGTGTTGGGAAGGGTTGCATAGGTTGGACTTTCAGCACCCTTGGCCACTGTCCATCTACAAGCCTATTCAGGCCATTGTCCACCTAACGAGCCTATTTAGGCCTTTGTCCAACTTATGCGCCTTTTCAGACCAAGGTGATATGAAATCAAGGTGAATTAGAAATTGGAGGACTCATGGCTAACTTTCCTCAGACTGACGGAGCTGCTTGGATGAGTAGCAAAATGTTTCGATCTCTCAAAAAAAGAAGTCCAGTTGCCTTGACTCAACTTCCAGATAATCTCACCTGGATGACTGAGAATCTTCACAGACATTTTGCCGTGGAGTCTTTTGCTGTCCTTATCCTTTATACACATGTAGTGCTCAATGGCTTGGGTGGTCTTTTTTCGTGCTTTAGCTAACCAAAATAAACGTCCTTTACCCCTTTTTGTGTTTCCAGGCAATTGTATCAAGTTTCGTAGTGTTCCACCTTGGCTTTGGCAACAACCTTCTTGGTTGCTCACTTGGCAGCAACATTATTCTGCTAATTTTCATCTGTCTTTTCTGCTTGCCTTTTTCTAAAGGTTCTCTTCTTCTCTGGCACTTGTTTGGTCTTCTACAGCCATGTCAATATAATCAGCAGCAGCCTGATTTTGTGACACCAAGGAATTACCTGGTCATGATGGCAACAGAGTCACAAAATACTGCCCAGGAGAAGTCACGTGAGGCGGTATTGATGGGTGGAAATAAGATTTTTCAGATCATCCCTTCTTTGTGGTTCTGTAGCTTCCACCATTTGATCTTCTTTGGACCTGTGGTGCTGCCCATTTGCTTATGGCAATTTACCTTTAGACCTGTGATGAGTGGTCTCTCTTGCAGAGCAAGAAAGTCAGAGGGAATAACCTTTGTGTTGGATACAATGGGGAAACCGTGCCTTCTCAGAAGGATAAAATCAACTTGGCTACTATTTCCATCACTGGTGCAGGTGATGAGAGATGGCTTATCAATTCCTTGTAAAACGTGTTACAAGATTACAAGATCGTTTGCTTTTGCAAACTCAAGGATCCATAATGCATTTTCACTGCCATTTCATTAAACTTGGTTCCTGTGGAACTGGTATCTATCCCATGTGCTTCCCACATGGTTATTCAAGTCACCTCAGAGGAACAGCAGGTCTTTGTAAGGACAGGCAGAGATTTTGGCCTATAGCTCACTCCAGAATAACTCTTATGCCCCCCCCCAAATATAGTTACAAATCATATAAAGTTGATTAACCCAAAAATGAGAGAGCAAGAGAACCAATGAATTTACTGAATTTACTATACTTAAATGATTGCTACAATGCTGCATTCTATGTACAGTTCATATTTGACAAGACCTTCATCCTCAATATTGTCACTGAGTAGGTTGGGGGTGGGGGAGGAAGTGTAACTTTCTTGAAACACATCATAATTTCAGTCTGATTTTTTTGTTTTTTGCATTTTCATTTTTTTAAAAATGTTTCTATACAGTATCAGTCAGACCTCAAACTGCAGTATGTATCAATAAATTCAAGTTTTACTTACAGAAAATTGCACTTATTGAATATACTGTACGTATATATACTGTATGTACGAATATACTGTACGTACATATAATCAGTGTATAATCAAAACTGCATTGCAAGTCAAGGAAGAAAAGCATTGAGGTATCCTGAAGACTTTCTTTTGTGGACTGCAGATCTCTCTCTCTCTCTCTCTCTCTCTCTCTCTCTCTCTCTCTCTCTCTCTCTCTCTCTCTCTCTCTCTCTCTCTCTCTCTCTGTCTCCTACTTATAAAGTAAACTGCAGCCCACAAAAGCTTATGGCAAATAGTGTATCAGTCTCTAAGGTGCCGGAAGACTATTGGTTATGTTATCATACTGGAAATGTTTTGCATTACCGAGGAGCCCTTGTTTGTACAGTGGCAGAGGTTTTTTGTGTGGCGCAAAACCTGTTGTTTATAGATAAGCAAGATTTGTATGACACAGGAACTCTTGTTTGCAGGCTGAATGGGGTTTTGCACGCCACAAAGCTACTGTACTAGGGCATTTTAATGAGATTTATATCTGGCCTAACCTATGTTGCCTTGGCCCTACTACTCCATGCCAGGCCCGCTTCTGCAACATGTCACCAGAGACCCTTCCAAATATTGGAATTTGATCTCTAGAAAGGTCTCATCCCTGCTCTGCTCCAACAGTGGTGGTGCCAGAAAATACCACCTCACACAAGTGAGCAAGGAAATAGGGACCACTTTCTGAAAGTTGAAGCTGCCACGGCCTGAGTCTCATGACTTCCTCTGCCCATCACATTTGTATGGGGGCTTCCAGTATATTTCTTTAACATTCTTTACACCAATATAAACAGCTGAAAGCAGTATCTCCTTTACACAGGGGAGGTTTCATGCATCTCCTGTACAACCAATTGTGCGTTCGGGACCAGAAACTCTGTGATTCAGTTGCTGACCATTGTCCATCACTCTCAGTCTTGCTTTGCTTTCTGTAGGCTGTTCTTCTGCAAATCATTATTCCATGATTTTATGGTTCTAATTATAGGTCCCACCCTACATATGATACTATCCTGGCCAGGAGAGGGTCTCACCACATGAAAAGCCCCACCCAATGAAGAGAAGCAGTGACCAGGATGTTCTCGCTGCTTCCATGTGAATTTGTTAACCAGTTTCTTCCATAACGCAAGTACGGGATTGCAGAGTCTGTTGGCTAATTCCAACACTATTGAAGGAAATTCTAGACGAGAATTTAAATGAGATTTGAAGTAAAACGGGGGAGCTCTATAAATAAATTCAGCAAAAATAATTGGCCGATGAAGAGGGCATAAATCCTTCATGTTTTAGGGAGAAAATGCTATCTCGTTATAAAAAAATATGGATATTACCTTTCTGAGGTATATTATTTCCTAATATCTCTGCATGACTTGTTCATCTCTCTCTGAAATATCAGCAATTGTTCCTGTCATAGACAGAAAATTGAATGAATTTGGCAGTTCCTGTGGAGACAGTATCTCTCCTAAGAAATGAGCTGAAGCTACAGCCTGGGTCCACATACTTTCATCTGTCAACACTGAACCAGCTCCTAGTTTCCATTGTTCTCTTCACACAGACATTATTGATTATTTTATATAACTCACTGTCAAACTGAAATTTAATGAACATGCAATCAAACAAAAGGAGCCATGTGACCTTCTTGTAATTTGACAATACAGTAGTAGAGTCTGTCACTTTGCCTCTTCACTTCGAAATTCAGCATTACTTCCAGGTTGTAGTACTTAAGTAGAGATAATATTGACACAGGAACTGTCAAGAGTCTCACCATAGACTTTGGTCAAACCTCAGCTAACATTTTGTCACTTAGTTTCTGGAACTCAGTCATGAAACCTTGAGTTGAAACAGAGAGGGGGGGGTTGTGGGCATATCTGTGATCCAATATGCTGGGAGCAAACTGAAGCCTGGAAAAGTTAAGTTTTTGATTACAATGACTGACTAAACTAGTCAGCATGGCTGACAAGTATGATGGCTGAGGGGCTTTTTTGGAGTTTCACCTGAATTTTGCCAAGTTGCAGCAAAGATATATTCAGGAAAGTCAGTACTGTATCCATAAAGAGGCTCAAGGGAGGAGCTGGAGACACAGATAAATTAAGCTCTTTCAGAGCTAAAGGAAGAATTGTCTGGGAAACCTCTTGTGGCTTTGGATGATCCCCAGAATTAGTCAAAAAGGGATGAAGAAATGACTGATACATTTTGCTTTATTGCTCATTTTGTTTAATGCCAGATGCCTGTCTAACTTGTACATTTTGAAAAATATTCAAGAATTTGGTGAGGTCAGTAAGAATAGAAACAATATTTAAAAGATAGGGGGCAAAGATCAATATCAAAGAATGGGGTCAAAGATACTAGGTTAGTCCAACTGGTGCATTATTTATTATTCCTGTTCAATTAACTATTTGGTCTGGGTGACATGTTTCATAAATAAGCAAGCATATCTTAGCTGTTTCAATTATCTGTGGGTGGATTATAAAGTGGCTTTTCAGGTTTATAAGGTGGGTTTTAAGGCTTCTTTATTTATAGACTTTAAAAACCATTCCACACCAAAGATTTCAGAGCAGTGTGCAATAAATTAAAACACCTACCCGTATTTTCCATCTATAAGATGCCCCATGTACTATATAAGATGACCTCAATTTTCCACCCTGAAATAAAAAGTTTCTTTCCTGTGTTATTTTCTCATTGGCTTACTTCTGTGTATAAAATGACCCTAATTTTTTAATCTAACAGTTTTAGTAAAAATATAGTCTTATACATGGAAAAAATACAGTAAATAGAAACTCACATGCATGTATGATTACTGAAAGAGATATATTAACAAAGGTGTGGATGGAACTTATCTGTCAGAAGATATTTGTCTGAGAGGAAAGACATTTAGGAATGGCCTGGACAGTGTGGGTACATCCCAAATCTCCACTGGAATGCCATGCCATAGGATAGACATTGGTACCCTAAAAGATCCTAGGGCAGGCCTACACAGATCCATGTGGAACTTCCAGGAGTAAGCGGCCTTCAGATGACCTCAGATCTCAGTGAGCAGGCATAGGAATAAGGAAGAAGGCGTGCTTTTAGTATATCTAAATGCCACATGCTGATTTTGAATTAAACAGCCACGGATATATAGAGACATGCCTTCCTGCGCCTTGCAAATCATAAGAACAAAAGAAGAGCCATGCTGGATCAGACCAAAGGCTCATCTAGTCCAGCTTCCTGTATCTCACAGTGGCCCCACCAGTGGCCCCACCAGATGCGTCCGGGGGAGACTAGATATCTGTCTCCTGATATTTATTTATTTATTTATTTATTTATTTGGAGCATTTATATACCGCTAAACCTTTTTCCATTCAGGAACTCAGGGCGGTTTACAATAAAATGGCTAAAAACCACAAGCAGGCACAATAAAACAGCAAAGCGATAAGAATGAAATAAAGAATAAAAGGCAAGATAAAAATAGCAGATGGCTAGGAGGGAAACCCTCGGCGGGGAGCAGCAGGTGAGTTAAAAAGAAAAAAGAAAAAAAAGAAACCACTCCCCTGCATCTGGTCCTTGAAGTACCCCGGTTTTAAGCCTGGAGATTACACATCCCTGAGCAGCTTACCCAATGATGTTTAGGTGTGAGGGTTCATATGGGGCCATGAGGTACATCACAACTTTATCTCTAAGCACTGGTGTGTGAGGATTGGGGGAACAAAACATGTCTGGGCCAAGGAATTTTTAATCTTTCCAAAGAACACAGCTGTAGAGTCTTCCAATTCCATAGGCAATGCCATGTGCTGGGGCAATGGATTCCATAAAATAATGCTAACACTCCAGATCACTTCCTTTTGATTGAACAAATGTGACGAATCAGATTTAAACAATTCTACTAGATAAGCATGGATTCTAGAACACCTATCCTGGTTGAAGCCTAAGGATTACTGGCATTGATCCAGTGGTGATTTTTTACTTTAAAGGGCTCTCCTCACCTCTGTCCGAAGGCTCCAAAAGTCTTTCCCGGAGCAAAAGGGAGCCCTAGGAAACACCCACAATCTAAAATGGGGATACAGCAAGCTTTAATTAATTTAAATTAAATGTAATAATCAGCTTCCACTGCATAACTTTGCACAAACAAGATTTTAATTTCTGTTTTATTCAAACAGAAGGCATTTACATGTAGGAAAATCCATGGTATTTCTGTGTACTGTATTTCTTTATCCATACTGTTTACACACTCTTAGAATTGACACCCACTTGTAGCTTTCTAATATGTGCATGACTCATGGTGCAGATGTGACCACAGCATGCATGTCTTATCCTATTGAAATTTACTCACCAGATATTTCCAAAGACCCACAGCCAGAAAGGAAGTGAGATTTTATACCATGCACTGCCCCTGCCAGCAGTACAGCAGCTTCTTCAAACAAGGTAAGGTTCCACTTTGAAACAAGGAAGCAGCTAGCATTTCCTCTATCCTTCTAACTATAAATATAGCAATTACACAGGAAGCTTCTTGTGAAATCCCCCAAGCAGGTAGGACTGACTTGGAGCATTCGAGGTCAGAAGCTAGGCACCGACATTCCTTTAAGTATGAATATTCGCAGACTTGGCTCATTCGTACAGTACTAATCAGCAGTCTTACAGAAATAATATAAATACAGCCAAGGAACTGCCAAGCCAGCAGGCACTCAAGCACAACACATCATACCGCAAATGGCCAAAGATACTTCATGGCCCCAAGTGTCCTGCAAAGATCACTAAAGGCTCCCCAGACTAAAGACATGACTTGGATGAATAGGAAAATGTTTCGATCCCACAGGAAAAGAAGTCCAAGTTGCCATGGGTCACCTCCTCCCCCCGCCCCCCCAGATAACCTCACCTGGATGACTGAGAATCTCCACAGGCCTACTGAAGAGGATGGTTCTGTTCTCTCTACAACATAAATGTTTTTATAAATGTTAATGTTACAGATGTTAGTGTTAAAAACGTTTTTATAACAGAAACTTTCTTTTTTTATTGTTTCTGACGTGTGCCACTTGAAACAAGATGACAGAGACGAAGGTAGCATGAACACATTTATTTTATATTTTATTTTATTTTATTTATACAACTTATATGCTGCCCACTACCCAGAGGTCTTCGGTGAGAAAGGAGAAATTACTAACACTAAGCTGTTCCACAAAAAGAATGCCCAGTTATAAAACCCTAACACGTATATATCAGAGATTTAAAGTATTATGTCCAAGGCTGCAACCCTAAATATCTCTTCTATGCATTCATGGGAATTTCCTACTGAGTAAACAAGTACAGGATTATGCCATTTGTTTTAGGTTTGGCCTGCGCCTGTCACCTATTGCTGACAAGATGCATGAAGCCCAACTGTGCTGGTTTGGATATGTCTTGTGTGCCGGTGATGAAACTCTGGCCAAAAAGGGTCTCACCCTGCATGTCAGCAGATCCCGACTTAAGGCTTGTCCAAAACAGCTCTGGACGAACACCCTTGAGAATGACATGAAGTTGTCCTTGGTTCACCCGGACCTAGCCTATGACCACAACAAGTGGAGGGCCAAAACAAGAATAGCAAGCCCCATCACCAAGTGTGACAAATGCAAAGAAGAAGAAGAAGAAGAAGAAGAAGAAGAAGAAGAAGAAGAAGAAGAAGAAGAAGAAGAAGAAGAAGAAGAAGAAGAAGAAGAAGAAGAAGAAAGTTGTTTTTGTTGTTGTTTTAGGAGTAACAGACATAAAGCTGTGTTACACTGTAGCAGTTCTTGGATCTACTCAGGCCAGCTTTTTCTGATTGTCAGTGACTTTCCATGGTCTTCAAGCAGAGGTCTTCCCCCTTGTAAGAAATGAGCTTTTGGGCTATCTCATTCATTGGAGATGCAGACATGCAAGCACATGGGTTCAGTTACTACAACATGGCTCCTACCAGGATGTTATGCATGCAGAATGCCCTACAAAACTTGGTTCTAAGGCAGATTCAGGATTATTGAGAATTTTTCAGTTTTCCATTTAAAAAACACCCCTATTCGAAGGTATCGTCATGGAGTTTTCTTTGAAAGAGTACAAGCGTTGTGGGAACATTGGAGGGGATGGTTCTTTTTCCCTTTGGGCCTCTGCCACCTCTAGTCATGTCCCTTGTTGGTAATATAAATGGTAAAAGTCATGCAAAAAAAGGAGAAAAACATACCCTCTGAAGAACCTTGGACTCAGATCTGGAGACGACCCAACAGCAAGCATTGTTTCGACCTGCTGCATCAAAATCAAAACAGCTGTCCTGTTTTTTCAGCCCTCCGAGAGGAGAGGAATGAGAAAGAGAAGAGGAAATCCTGTTTCGTTTTGGCCTGCGTCCTTCCTCCTGCTATGAACCTGCTCCTTGGCAAAGGAGTTCTACATTCTGCGATAATATATATCTTGGCCTGGATCATTTCCCTCTAATTAAGCATACTGTTGTTTGATAATTGATTTACTCCACAGTTTTTTTTGGGGGGGGGGTTGCAAAAAAAAAGAAAAAGAAAAGGAAAACTCTCTTTGCAGAGGAGGGACTCTCATCCATGCTCATGCTGGTAAACAATTGACCTATTGCTGTAAGACTATTAAAAGTTAGAAACTATTAAAAGTTAGAAGATAAATGCAGAACAAAACAGATGAGTTAACGACATTTTTTATCCCTAAACAGCAGCTACAAACCCAAGCATCATGAAGCTATGAATCGCGTTTACAATCCCACAAATGCAGCTTGGATTCCTTTGCCAAGACAGATGATCTCATAAATCTTACTCCTATTCTTCAGGTTTGACAAACATTCTGGGACTGCCTCTGCACACCAGTTAAGACCTGGCGGTAAACAAAGGAGGTACTTTGATATGAATCATGCAAAAGATGTAAGACTTGTAGTAATGAAAATGAAGGCATGCCGTTCTGGATGAGAGCCAATCTTGCTTTTGAACTGGGTGATAATTTTGCTTGCGGCACTGGCGGATCATATGTAGCTGGAAATCAACAAAAGAACTTGTGCAATGTTGATCTTATTGGGCTCTTGCAGGGCTTGACAGGGTTGGGAATTTCCCTCATCCATCAGTGAACCTGGGGGCTTTTGTATTCTCCCTGCAGTGTGTAGCTTGGTTTGGATTATGAGTCATTTCAAGCTATCTTTGCCATGTACCCACTCTCTTTCTCCAGCAAACTCTTCTGTATTGTGCAGCTTGATCTGGGGGTGGAGGAATGGGCTGCTGAGATGCTGAATGGTCCTACCTTTCTAGTCTCTTTCATGCCTGGACAACACTGAGACTTGAGGTGATGGGTTTGTGGTGGTGGATTTGATGGAGCAGTCTATTTGTTTTATTTATTTGTTTGAAAAAAAATTATCCTGTCTTTTTCCTTTAAAAGGACCCAAGGTGGGTCTATTAAAAAGCGTTATCTATTAAAAAGATAACATTCACAAGTGAAAAACAAAAAGTATTTGACTCTTAAAAATAATTAAACTAATATTATATTTTAAATGGTAAATCAAATCAATATGAAAACACATGTTAAACAACAACAATCTATTTAAAAACCCCTCTAAGACCACCAGTCATTAAGGAAAAGCCTGCCTGAAGAGAAAGGTCTTTGCCTGCCTGCAGAAGGACACGAGAGATCAGACCAGTCCAACTTCCTATGGGAGGGAATTCCCAAGTCTGGGAGCAGCAACAGAGAAAGCCTTCTCCATGTCCCCAGCAAATGTACCTATGAGGATGGTGGGACTGAGAGAAAAGCTTTCTTTATTATCTTAATGCTTGGTCAGGCTCATGGAGGGAGATACAGTTTTTTAGATAGCTTTGACCCAACACATTTACAGGTTTATAGCTCAAAACCAGGCCCACAACTAGGGTCTGTGTTACCTGGAACAAACATGGATTCTGCGTGAGCTCTCCTCCAGCAAGGGAGGGTGTGGAATGGTGCAAAGTACAAATATTATTTTGTCATTTGGGTGCCCTCCCCTGCGAATTGTGGCCCTTCTTTGAACTGTGCCTCAAAACAGCCTGGCAGACAGTGGAGCTGCTGTAACAGGGGAGGGGAGTTATAAGTGTCCTACAACCAGCCCCGGTTAGCCATCTGGCTGTGGCATTTTGGATCCTTTGAAGTTTCCTAACACTTTCCAAAGGCAGCCCCAGGTAGAACATGTTACAGTAATCTAGCTGGGATTTAACTAAGGCATGTGTAACCTTGACCAGATCAGACCTCTGCAGTAAGAGGTGCAGCCAGTGCACTAGTTTTAACTATGCAAAGGTACTCCTGCCCTCAGTTATAACTGTTTTTGCCTCTGCCAAAGGGACCCTAGGATGGCAATTTGTATTCTGTTCTGGATATTCTCCAGGGAACCCTACAGAATTGCAACTAGGCCCTCTTTCTACTTAACTTGTAGGCATGATTGCCATGGAGATTTAGAAATCAGGTCATGGCACTCAGACGAATGACACTCCCAGGTTGTGAGCCAATTGACCAAAGAACTGTTCCCATAAATTACGATAATCTAGACCAGGCATGTCCAAACTTCGGCCTTCCAGATGTTTTGGACCACAACTCCCACAGTCCGTTGCCTTTGGAAATACAGGCTTGGAATTCTGGGAGTTGTGGTCCAGAACATCTGGAGGGCCGAAGTTGGGACATGCCTGATCTAGACAGTGCTCAGGCACCTGTCTCTGATGGAGGCTCCCAATCACTAAGGCACATCTTCACAAAATATAGAAGGGTCATAAAGTGTTCAAACACTACACTCAGCCACAGACACGTGATCAACTCTGCAGCGCCTTTTTACAAAAGGAGGGGGAAAGCAGAATGTATACTTGCAAGGCCTCACATCTCACCAGGGTGGTCTCTTCCAACAATGGGGTTAGATTCCTACCAAAAGGAGCCACATCTTGTGCTGACTTCATTCAATTCATCTTAGCTAACAATCCCGACATGTAACCACCCAGCATTCAACAATTTCACAGCAGGAGGCTCAGAAAGGAATTTTCTGTCTTGTGCTCATCAGGAAAACTGAATGGAACTGAATGGCTTGCAGGGTTCTTTTCTTATCATGAAAGACTCAGGCCAAAGAGAGAAGAAGAAGAAAAGCACCAGCAGAGGCACAACAGAGGACAATCCTCAAGAGTGTATGGCTGAATTCCCACTTAATTTCTCCAAAATAAGTGCTATTCCTTGCATTCATTCTTACAGTTCACAAGTGAGAATGCACTGAAACCAGTGCAAAGGTTTTCTCCTTGATTGCTTGCTGAAACCCCTTGGTCTTCAAGATCAGGGTTGTTTGGGGGGGGAATGGTCAACGACAATATTAATATTAAATGAAGGGTAGTTTGTGTCACTTTCTATTAAAAGCCAAAGCTAATCAACATCTTTCCAGATTTCACTTTTATTGCCAGGGTAGCATCATGGTGCTTCTCGGTGGTGTACCAGTAAGAATGAAGCAGTTTAATCCCAGGAGTGCGGCAGACCCAGATTTAACATATGTTGGATGGTACGAACGACTGGATGCCATCAGCTCATCTTTCCATATTCCACCTGTCAAGCCCTAGTATGTTATTTTAAAAAGAAACTATCACCATCAACACACACACACATTCACGCACACACATACACATACACAATGCGTTCCGGTTTATCCAGATCGGCGACTAGGTAAAAATATATATATCTGAATGTCACAATGTAAAGTAAGCCAGGAGGCGATCTCTGTGTAGACGCAACTTCCCAGGACGCTCGGCTTCATCACACTACGACCCTCATGGCTCCCTTACAGAAAAGCAGGGTACTGTACTTCATTTTATTGGGTGGAAGGTTTGCCCGATACAGGGTCTCCCTCACAAATGAAAGGATGCGCAGTCGTCGTCCTCCACCGCCCCCCAATCTGACCTCGTCTCCGGATCTTTAGGCGCCACTGCGGGGGTGAAATTTCTCGGTCTAAGCAGTCCTTTCGACGCCCCGCACCCCCCCCCCCAAAAAAAAAACGATTTCCCGCCTTTCGCTTTATTCCCCGGGACAAGAGTCACCGATCCGATGGGGCTGCCCAACTGCCCGAGTTACTCCCTCTTCCATTTGTTCCCTCTCCTAGGTGAACAATCGCCGTGTCGCCTTGCCCCCATATGGTGGTGGTGGTGGTGGTGGTGGTGGCAGCCGAAGGAGCTTAGCTAGCGTAGCTTAGCTAACCATCGCGGGGTCCACCATGCCCGGGGACCGCCCGCGGCTGCCGACCGAAAGGGGCGAGAAACCACGTGCAAATTTAAAAAGAAAGAATCAGACGGGTTCGGTGCGCGGGACAGCGAGAGAGGCCAAGCCAAAGGCCAGTGTCCCGACCGAAAAGGGGTGAGAACAAAGAACCCCCCCAGCCAACTGGGCAGATCCCAGTCCGACTGGGGTTTCCCAAACCACAATGCAGTCCAGCGAGCGACTCACCATGATGGCTGCTTGTTGCCCTCTGTTAGGGTGGCTGCGACTCCATCCCTCTAGTCTATCTCCTCGTGCAACCCCTCGGTTTAGAGAGCTTCCTTCCCTCGCGGAGATTTGAACACCCGACTACAGGCAAAAGAGCCCGGGAGTCTTTGGCTCGGCGCTGGGGAGAAGACAAAATCCGGTCTGGATCCCGTCAGCCAGCCTCTGCGCCTACTCACATATTAGAAGCGATGGCAGGCGGAGAGGGCAATGGAAAAGCCCGGTCTGGATTTCCTTGTCTTGAATCAGACTTGGCCTTCCAAACAAACATGGGAAGAGGAATTCTGTCCACAGAGGTAGTGTTTTTCAGTAGCAGTGACCTTGGGTGTAGTTCCACAGGGAGATCACAAGGTGTATAAGTGGAAAATCATATTATCCCTGGAGAACAAGAATAATTACAGCTTCTAGGAAGACAGGTGCAAAAATATTGAAGACACAGGAAGCAAATACGGAATGACTTCCAGACCCACCATTCATAGCTGAGCTGGTGGTCATGAGTTAGTTGCTGAAGTGACTCCCTTGTTCTTATAATTTAAACTTGATGACCTTGAACAGAGATTTTTGCAACTGTGGCTCAGTACAGGGGAGTTATTGACAAAACTCATCTTCTAGATTTTCAGATTTTATAAAGCACCACAGAATTCATATACAGGGTGCAAGTTCCTGATCTGTATGGCAACATCTGTGGATCCCAGGAGAGTAAGATGGACCGTTGTTGTTCAGTCGTTCATTCGTGTTGGACTCTTCATGACCCCATGGACCAGAGCATGCCAGGCCCTGCTGTCTTCCACTGCCTTCTGGAGTTTGATCAAATCCATACTGGTTGCATCAATGACACCGTCCAACCATCTCATTCTCTGCTGTCCTCTTTTCCTTTTGCCTTCAAACTTTTTCAACATCAGGGACTTTTTCCAAGAACTCCTCTCTCCTCATGAGGTAGCCAAAGTACTGGAGCCTCAGCTTCAAAATCTGTCCTACCAGTGAACATTCGGGGTTGATTTCTTTCAGGATGGATAGGTTTGATCTCCTTGCAGTCCAGGGGACTCTCAAGACTCTCCTCCAGCACCACAGCTCAAAAGCATCGATTCTGCGGCGATCAGCCTTCTTTATAGTCCAGCTCTCACTTCCATACATCACTACTGGAAAAACCATCCAGACCTTTGCAGGCAAATTAATGCCACTGCTTTTTAAGATGCTGCCTAGGTTTGTCACTGCTTCCCTCCCAAGAAGCAGGCGTCTTTTAATTTCATTGCTGCAGTCACCATCTGCAGTGATCAAGGAGCCCATGAAAATAAATTCTGCCATTGCTTCCATTGCTTCCCCTTCTATTTGGCAGGAGGTGATGGGACCGGCATCCATGATCTTAGTTTTTTTTTTATAATGAGCTTCAGGCCATTTTTTTGCTCTCCTTTTCCTTTTCTATTGTTTTCCTCTGTTTATTTGCACTGTTCATTCAAGAAGGCTGTATGTCTCTCTTCACTATTCTTTGGAAGTCTGCATTCAATTTTCTGTATCTTTCCCTTTCTCCCTTGCATTTTGCTTCCCTTCACTCCTCCACTATTTGTAGGGCCTCGTTGGACAGCCACTTTGCTTTCTTGCATTTTCTTTTCTTTGGGATGGTTTTTGATACAGCCTCCTGCACAATGTTAAAAGCCTCCAATATACTTTAGCTCAAGCCACAGTTCTTTCTTTGAACTTATATACCACCCAATTAGTGCTAGGTAATCAATAAAAATATAATGAACAGAAATATTAGATCACTGAATAAAAACAAATGATAAAGAAAATTAAGAAAACTGCAAAACACTAACAACACACTGGTAAAATGTTTTTTTAATTAGCTGACGATGCCCCTAGAAGATTCTTCAAATAGCCTAGTTTTTACCATCTTCTTAGAGGTGAGGAATAAATGGCCCAGGCACAGATCCACCAGATGCCAATTCCATATATGTGATGCCATAAAAGCAAAGTGTGTTCTGCTTATATACCGCCCCATACCACTACAAGTCGTCTCTGGGCGGTTTACAATTTTAATTACAGTGTGCAGGCTACACATTGCCCCCGCAGCAAGCTGGGTACTCATTTTACCGACCTCGAAAGGATGGAAGGCTGAGTGAACCTTGAGCCTGCTACCAGGGATTGAACCCATTGAACTGAGAAAACCCAGTATATTGTGGATTTCTGGCCTCTCTCAGAGTGACAACTCATGGGAGCATAGCCTATCTGGATCAAGTGGCACAGGTTTTGTCATGATAAGTAGGGATGGGTACAACACAGAAAAATAATGTTTCATTTTGTGCTCACCCCCCTTTTGTTTCATTTCATTTCTTTTTTTTTAATTCATACAAAACAAAACGAAATGCCTCCCCTGGGTCCTAGAGAACCAGGTTTGGTGCCCAGGACTCCAGGAGCCATTTTTAAAGGGCTTCTGCTGAGCTGTTATCAGTTGGACCCCTTTAAATCTGGCCTAGTCAGCACCAGGGGGATCCCCTCGTACCAAATGGGCCAGGATTAAAAGGATCCAGCCATTGACAGCCCGGCAGGAGTCCTCTGAAAACGGTCTGGCGGGCAGTTCTGGTGATCACGCTGCCCTCCCGGAATTGCCGGAATTGCCCTCTGCACCATTTCCTGAGGGCTTTTGCTGATCTGTCAATGGCTGGTGCCCTTTAAACCTAGCCCAGTCAATACCAGGGGGTCTAGGGTACTGCTGGTACCAACTGGGCCAAGTTTAAAGGGCTCCAGCCATTGACAACTTGGCAGGAGCCCTCAGAAAACAGTCGGGTCTCGGGTAGGCAATGTGGTTGCACAGCACTGCCTACTCAACCATTTTCTGAGGGCTCCTGCTGATCTGTCGACGGCTGGAGACCTTTAAACCATGCCCAGTCGGCACTAGGGGGTTCTCCTGGTGCTGACTGGGCCAGGTTTAAAGGGGTCCGGTCATTGAAAGCTCGGCAGGAGCCCTCAGAAAACGGTCGGGTAGGCAGTTCTGTGCAATCGCAGTGCCTACCTGACCGTTTTCTGAGGGCTCCTGCTGAGCTGTCGATGGCTGGACCCCTTTAAACCTGGCCCAGTTGGTACCAGAGGGTTTCCCTGGTGCCGACTGGGCCAGGTTTAAAGGGGTCCAGCCATTGACAGCTCGGCAGGATCCCAAAAACGATGGAACAAAATGGTTCATTTAAATGCAAAAACGACCGTTTCGTTTCATCTATAATGAAATGCTGCTTCCTCATTTTGTTTCATTTTGTTTTGTTGCATAATGAAATGACAAAACAGCATTTCGTTTTTTGTTTCCTGTCCATCCCTAATGATAAGTATAATGTTCTAATACTCTTTGCAATCCATGCTGGACTCTTTGCCGCAGTACAAGTTCATAAGAAATATATTTATTTCTTCATTTACATTCCTATGTACAGGTGATCAACACCTCAAATTCAGGTCTAATTATAGAAAAAAGCACACTGTCTTTTTTTTAACCTTTAAGCATGATGGATACCTTTTTATATTTTATGTCCTAAGCACCTAATGATGAAATTAATACGCAAAATGATTTCCTGTTAACCATATTTTCCCCTGTAGATTCAGAGAAATATTGCTTGGACAACGCCAATGAGATATAGATAGAACATCGTCCATCTCTTGACAAGGCAAATAAATCCATGCAGGAAGCCCCTTTGGAGATGGTCACTCTGCCATATACCGTATATACTCGAGTATAAATCGACCTGAGTATAAGTCGAGGCCCCTAATTTAACCCCAAAAAACTGGGGAAACGTATTGACTCGAGTATAAGTCTAGGGTGGGAAATGCAGCAGGGCCTGGCAGCTCCTCCTTTGTGAGCCGGGGGAGTGGTGTGTGATGTTTAAAATGACTTTTAGCCACTGATGCAAGTGCTTGGGTCAGTGGCTAAAAGTAATTTTAAACATTGTGCGCCGCTCCCCTGTGATGCAGAGGGGGGTCATGAGAAGCAGCACGCAATGTTTAAAATGACTTTTAGCCACCAACCCAAGCACTTGCTTCAGTGGCTAAAAGGATTCACCTGAATATAAGTCGAGGGCCCCCTTTTTCAGCCCAAAATTAGGGCTGAAAAACTAGGCTTATATTCAAGTATATACAGTACATTCAGGAATGGCAAGGCGGACATATCCGAGCTTAATCAGCATGTGTAAAATGGCTGCCAAGTTGAGGCAGAGACTACAAGCTTAAAGCCACTTCTGCAAGAGTTATGCTACTGGAGCATAAATCAAAGCCTATATTTTTTTTTAAAAATCATCCTATTGAAAGATTGTCGTGGAGACCAAAGTGACAAAGAAGCCTCCAATTCAGTGACATCAAAATATTCTTTTGGTCAGACTAGCTCTGTGTCCTTGCATATCATGAAGCTGTGGTGGATCTTCATCTTCAAACAAGGCACGTCATAAACAAGTGGAATCAACGGGTTTCCAATAGTGGGTGATGATATAACCAACTTGGAGAGAAGCCATTATCAAAACTGTGACCTCTCCCCCATCTCACCCCCTTTAGTGTGTCTGAGCTTCAGCTATATGTCTGACCATGTTTGCTCACTCCACTCCTGCCTTTGCTGTTACCCCGGACCACTTTGCCAGGAAGGCATGTTGTGATTTTAATCTGCACAGCTGAAGGCCAGCTGCCCCCTCCTCCCCCAGCTATGAGATCCAACAGTTGTTACCTTTTGACTATAATTCTCCCCTCCTTTCCAGCTGCTAAATCACATTAAAGAGGCTAAAAATATACTAAACACCCCTGATGTGACAGCATTGCTTTACATGGGAAAGTAATTGCTACAGGGATCATGAGTTGGAGGAGAGGCATCAGACGCGATGCTGGCAGTCAAAGAGAACCCCTGCCCTGAAAGCAACACTGGGACAATGTGGGGGAATAGTCTTGGCAGAAGGAATACTTCAGCTTTCCTGGAGCCCGGGGGCGGTGAGGTGGATAGAAATTGAAGGGGAAGGAAGTAGTGCTGCCACCTGACTTGCGTGTATCACCCTTTGCTGTTCGCTGAACGAGAGCAGTTCTTTCTCACTCCAGCAAATCTCATCAGGAGTTCCAAAGAACCAAGAACCAAGACAGCCCTACCAGTAGGGTAGCAAGAAGCCCGACGATGAAATGACTGCATGCCTACAAAAAGTCAAAAGGCTTGTCCAAAGGGACACTCTTCTCCAAAGGCCAAAGGCCCATTTTGACTACAGTTCTCAGGATCCCCAGCCAAGGTGGCCACTGGGGAATTCTACAAGCTGTAGTTTTATTCTGTGCAGGACTTTGCAGCGGTGCGATGGTGACCAGATGAATCAGAGTTTCTGGATGTTCAAGAGTTGTGGGGAGAATGGCATTATCAGCAGATGTATTTTGCAATTAATAGCTGCATCCAAGGAGATTTCTTCTTCTCAGGTACCATGAAAGGAACAGGAATCCTGTCCTCCTTTTCTATTGGTCACCCTATGCAGTGCAGAATATTTCTATTCACAGTACAGTACATGGTGGAAAGTTTACAGTGCATAAATTAACAGGACAATCCAGACTGCCATATAATACATTCATAGAATCATAGAGTTGGAAGAGACCTCAAGGGCCATCCAGTCCAACCCCCTGACATGCAGGAACACCCATCACAGTATTTCGGACAGATGGCCATCCAGCCTCTACTTAAAAACCTTCAAAGAAGGAGACTCCACCACCCTCTGTGGCAGCATATTCCACTGCCGAACAGCTCTAACCATCAGGAAGTTCTCCCTAATGTTCAAATGGAATCTCTTTTCCTGAAGTTTGAAACCATTGCTCCGAGTCCTAGTCTCTGAAGCCATTGTAGAGAATAGAATTGTATCATTTAGAATTTTAGATAATATAACAATCAGCCCAGGATGTCATGATTAGCCAAACAGATGGCATGAGAAAGTGGGAAATGAACATGACCTTTAATCAAGAGACAGTGTGCAGCACCATAAATAGGATAGTATTTGGGACTACAGCATCTCCATCACATTCTGTAGAGTGCACCATGAAGCATAATCTGAATATATATATTTTTTGTCTCGAGATCTGAGCACTCTTGATATCCTTTCAAATAAGGTATGACTTACAATTCAAGATGATGCTCCTCTCTTCCCTTTATGAAGAGGACTCTCAAACAATTTGCTTTCATTATGTTTCCTACTTATTTTAGCCCAATAGTCTTCATACATTTTATGTACAGTCTTCTTTCATTATACAGTACATATTACATATACAAATGGGTTTTAAGAGTAGACTGCTTGTCACCAGTTGCAGTTGTCTGGCACTTGCAGGGAACAGGCTGTCAGCAGGCTGAATGAATCAGTGCTGAGGGGCACTGCCAAAACTAAGGAACAAGGATAAGGAAACCCCTTCATTTCTGTTGTATATAAAGGTCCCCAACTAGGTACTGATTCTACATTTATGGACCCAAGCTCACATTTGGTGAAAAATGGAAGGGGTATTTATTTATAGGGCAGATTGAATAGGCAGGAGGTAGAACTGATTAACTTTCTACACTGATCTCTTCTTCCCACATGCTACTTCTCTCTCTCCCTGTCTCTGTCTCTCTCTCTGTCTCTCTCTGTCTCTCTCTCGTGTGTGTGTAGGCTTCACAGACTCACAGAGACAAAATTGTAGGTTGGAGGGAGGAGGGTTACTCCTTCTCAGGACACTTAGTTTGGTCCTCACTTAATCATCAAAGTGTTTAAGAGCAGAAGTGTGACAGGTCCTGGAAGTCATCTGACTGCTCTGTAGGTCTCCAATTTTGTTATATAAAGATAATAATTATTCTGGGGCCAGAGAAATAATGTGGAGAGGAGATAAATGCATGCTTTTAAGCATACAGAAAGTACCAGTTCCTACCAAGAGTCAGAGTTGCAATTATCTCTGGAACTGAATAATTTGCGCTTCCTCCCCTGCCTCAGCCCTTAGGAGGGCTATTGTGAGCTCCTTGCCTTATAACTCAGTTCATTCCAGGACAAGTTTCTAAATAATCGTTAGTCACCGCTCTGTGCCATCCAAACAGCCAGACTCTCCCCTGCCAGACTGAGGGCCAGCCCCTATATGAAAGAGTCCCCAGGTTTACCTAAAGTGGGTTCTGTTTTTAATGATCCAGTTGGAAGCTGTGTCCCCCCACTGTACATGGATGATCTGACATACCACCAGAACTGGCCCTACCATTAGCCAGAGTGAAACAGCTCAATGGCGGGGGGGAGGCAATGTTGAGGCACACAGAGTGGATAGAGTTTTGTCTGGTGTCTTGTGCCCTGACTGTTCCAGTTGTTCCAGCTATAGCAAAGACCAGCGTCCTATCACCGGAGATGAAATTGTCCTTGTTGGGTGCTGAGCAAGCTGCCATCATCTTCTTTATCTCAAACAACCCCCTGTTTCAGACAAGCCCCCGGAATTCCCCGTCTCTGGCCTTATAGCAAGGCCCCTGCAACCCATACGGTCACCTTTGCTCTCCAGTCCTGGTTCTGTCTCAAGCAGGTAGGAATGTAAAGGCTGAAAATGGAAAGGGTCCAGTCTCCGTGCAGAGGTTCAACTGCTGCAACAGGAACAGTTTGTGTTTCTGTGCAATTAACCCTTGGAGGCATGGCTGCTCCCTGGCGGCCCAGACATGCCCACACCTGCCAAGCGCATTGCCCTGTAGCTCACACCACAGCCCCTTGCGCTGTAGCACGGTTGTGAGTCAGATTGCAAAACCCACTGCAGTCAACAACAGGAAGCTGAATTGGCCGCAGATGAAACATGTTGTTGGCGTGATGAAACATCCTGAATTCCCAGCCCTTGGCGGGCCAGAGTCTGGAAAGCTGCCTGGGATTCCAGCTCTGACTCGCTGATGTAACACAGCTCCTCCAGCCCAACTGCTTCTAGCCACAATTCTGAGCAGTTACAAACAATGCAGCCACATGGGGGCTTCCTGCAGGATTCTTCTTTCCTCCTAGAAAGTATTCTTTCAGCTTCTTCTTTCCTTCTAAGGATTATTCATTCAACACAAAAGCGGAACACCCCCCACCTGCCGCCACCACCCTCCCGACACACACATTTCAGTACAGAAGTCTTGGCTATGGAGAAACAGTGGGCAAATGGGTAAGGACTTGATAATCCCAATCAACCAGGGCAGGAGTATTGACTTCCGTGCAGATGTCAAGAGGGTCTTCAACAAGATCCATACTGTTGCAAATAAAATAAAATAAAAATAGAAGGCATGTAGTATGAAGCAAAAGGTGAGAGTCTCTGGGTTTCCCATAAATCCTTAAAATAGACAAGGCATAGATCATTAAGACTGCAGGAGTAGTAGATGCAGGCTGTAATTTAAGAGTCTCCCATTAGAATACAGTACATCATCATGCCACCCCGTCCCCCATGGGAACTCAGTAACTCAGAAAAACTTTCATCTATTCGCTGAAATGTTCATGAAGCTTTGTGCCATGGGAAATGTGTGCCTCCCTGAACCTCAGAGCAAAAATCTTTCCCCTGTCCCAGTTTTGGTTCTCCCTGTACTGGAGTATTGTTTTTCTAAATGGCAAGACTCTTTTCTAAAACAATACAAGACACCCCCTCACTTGTTTTAGCTCTTTGGCTTACGGGGGACTGGGGCCCCAGAGAGTCCTAGGGGGGCTAAGAAGGGGACAATGTGGGACACAATGTGGAACAAATGTTGTCTACCCTCTGATTTTGCAGAAAACCTATGGGGGGCAATGTTATTGACTTTTTTTTCTTTTTAGAAATAGTACATATGGAAGTGACCTTCAGAACTTATCTGGTTTTATCTGGAAGGCACCGTATCTCCCATAACTTGAGTTTATCACCTCCTTTAAAGTGCCACTGGTTGTTGTTACATCCAAAATAATCGTTCCCGTACAAATAAGAGCATCACAGATGGCCAATGCAGGGCTTCTGTTGAGCAACCCACTCAACAAAAGCCAATGAAAGGCTCCTTTAGTCAACCCTGTCAGGGACAATGACCATCCCTTAATAATGCAGAAGTGAATCCCACTGATCTTGGTGCTCCAACACTGGAGGCATTCAAGAGCAATTTAGAGAAATACCTGGTATACATCCTTTGATTCGTAATCTTGCATTGAGCAGAGGGTTGGACCCAATGGCTTTATAGGCCCCTTCCAACTTCATGATTCTGTGATTCCATTATACAGTATTTCCAAGGGTGAATGGTCAGGATGATCTTATGTGTGTTTATTCAGAAATAAATCTCACTACTGAACTCCATGGGACTAATTAAATCAAGGCTTGATGCAAACTTGACTGAGTGAAATTATGCATCAGACTGCTGTCTTAATTTCATTTTTTTTAAAGCTGGAAGGGATGGTAACACACCAGACAGGTATGGCCAGTGTAGCCAACAGTGCAGGCTTTGCTCCTTGTGGTGGCAAACCTTCGGCACTCCAGATGTTTTGGACCACAACTCCCACAGTCCCTTGTCATTGGCAATACAGGCTTGGAATTCTGGGAGTTATGGTCCAAAACATCTGGAGTGCCAAAGGTTCGGCACCACTGTCCTATGAGATTTAAGTTATCGGCAACAGAGGTCAGGCAACTTCCTGAGGTTCAGTGGCTGCACCCACCGAACCCTAAACTTTGGAAGGTCACCTCTGCCTTTCCCAATATTTTTCTTTTTAATGGTTTTCCTAGTACTGAGAAGTAATCCTATTATTTTCCCTTCTTTTTTGCCACCATCTTATATTCCATTTTATTTGCCTTTTTTTTTAAAAAATAATGCCTCTAGTCTAGGGGCTATTTTTAAATCAAATTTGGGGGTCCAGAGGGACCCTGGGGCATTGGGGGGAAGGTTAACCATACAAAGCTGCCTCCTACGTTCTGTAGAGGACACAAGCGGACATTTAAGCCAAAATATTTGAAAGGGGGTGGAATAGGAATGGAGTGGTGTGGTGTGGTGTGGTGTGGTGTGGAACTGCCCTTTAACATTCAGTTCGCTAAGGTGATTATAGTCAGAGCTGCTCATTTACTGCTATTCAGGGAAGTCTGAGGGAGTTGGGAGAACTAAAATAAATGGCATTTTAACAGAAAAGGAGAAATAAGTGTGCATTGTAAAACCCAGCATTTGGAAAAAGAAATAAGGCGGTATTACCAGAAGCAGAAAGAGCTGGTCACAGCCTATGTAGGCATATAAGAAGTGCCAGACCGGCAATTTCTTTAAGCCCTCCAAAGCACCTGTCCTTGAGGAGACGAACAATGCAGCTGGGCTTGCCAAGCCCTCTTGCTGCTCTGCTAATCCATGATATGAGCAAGAGATGCCCGAGTGAATGGCGCTGAGTCAGCCTCGCTCCCTTCTAGCCGCTTTCTGGGTTTTGCTCCTCTCTGTCCCCCACCCCACCCTGGCTCTCACAGGCTTGTGAGGATCGGGGGCGTGTTGTCAAGCAGCCTCTTGGCTGGGTGTGATGGTGATACCTGGGAGGGAGGCCAGCAACACCACCACTCAGATCAAAACAGGAACCCAGGCAAAGCACCTTCTGCCCTCATAATTACATGCTGTGCTCCTAGCACATGCTCTTTGGCTGCTCGCGTGAGTTCCTTCTTCAGGTCCACGTCCACGTGACATGGTCCAGAACTCTCCTCCACTCTCTCTTGCTACCGTCCCTGCTATGCGTCCCGGAAGAAGGCATGCCAGCCCTGGATTGGACCATCACCCCCTCTGCTCAAATATGATTGCAAATCATTCTATGTTGGGTTTCCCTCCTGGTATTTCAGGATCCATCTACCCTAGGAGGGCTTTTTCTCAGCACTGCTCTGCAATTGTTTTTCTCCAACAGAAAGACACAGTAGTACGAAGAATGGCACACTGTCAAAATCAGTTCAGACTTATGGGGACGATTTCCAGAGTGTTCGAGGGACAGAATACTGTCCCTCCCAAGTGGTGTGCCATTCCCTTTTCTTGTCTAAGGCTTGGATGATCACCTAGAAGTCACAGTGGGGAATCAAACTCCCAACCTCTGATTCTAAAGCCAGATACCTTACTCACTGAACTACCAGCCAGTTATGGAGCCCCTTTAGTGCTTAGTCTAATTTCTATAACAGATTTTTGGCAGCAATGTTGCTATTGACATCGATGTATCTTCCCACTAGAGATGGGCACGAATCAAAAAAATGGCATTTCGTTTGTCGTTTGTCGTTTGGAGGGTCCGTTTCGGTTCGTTTCCGTTTTTCACGATTTTTTGCAAAAAAATTGTTTTCATTTTCGTTCGTTTCGTTACCATTTTGTTACCATTTAATTCAATTTTTTGTTATTTTTTTTTAGGATTTTAAACAATTCACTCATATTGCAGTAATGGAAACGAAACGCACAACAAAATTTCCGGTGTTTCTGTTTGTTTCGTTTCATTTTAGAGACAAAATTCGTTTGTAGTTTCGTTACATAACGAAACGGAAAAAAAATGGAAACGGAAACGAAAAATTGTTTGTTTCGTGCCCATCTCTACTTCCCACATATAACTTCCCTAAATCTTGCTCCTAAATATTTTTTCCTCCTGCCACATTGAGCTTTTTACCCTGAACTTCATTAACAGTACAAAATGCTGTATTAGTTGGCTTGTATTTTCTAAAAGAAATTTCAATTTTGTATTTCTTAAGGCTACCTCTGGAGTAGGGAGTATAATGTCTTAGGAATATCTACTTTTTCCAAAGCATCCTGTAAGTTTCACAGGGGGAAATTTTGCATAGACTGTGCATTCATTTGAAAAATGCATACAAATAATTCATTCCAGGTAGCTATCCTTCTCATGAGAAGAAAATTGCAATATTTCAGACACAAAATGCGCAATAAGAAATACCATCTGCGGCAGGTTATCCTTCAAAGAAGAATAGATGGGAAGCATGGCCCAGGGCATAGAAGAACATTCTGGAATAAGAACTTAAGCCTTAAGAGCACAGCTGCTCTTATAGAATAGCCTTAGATAGAAACCAGATCGGGCTACTGATCACCAACGTTCTACGGGGACATGGCACTTGAACAAGAAGAAACAAATAATGTATGGGAAAAAACTATGCAAATAAGTACATTAAAATAAATCTAAGTGAGATGGAAAAGTAATGGCTCACAATCCAAAGCAGAAGTTTGAGAGAATAAAGAATGTCAATGAGACTTGAAGATACATGATAAGAACTATAATTTGCTCAGTAATCATATGGTACATAGATTTTTATCCCCCAGTCTGTTAAATCTATAGGCAGAACATCATACAAGAAAGTACCAGGGGAAACTGGTGGAAGGAATCTGAATATTCTATAAAATGCAGATGAAATCTTATGGGCTCTATCACACGCCCTTTAAAATCCTGATCTAATTTTCAGATAAACCGTTTCCAAAAATCTTGCCTCCATGGCCACTGGACTTTTAAAAGAAACCTGGTAATGCCCCTTCTAGCGAGCTTTCCAAGACCTACCTCTGGTGTTGGGTATTTTTTGCTCCGGTTAAAAATTCACATTTTTCCAGAGCCAGAAGTCCACGGGAGCGCATATGATCCGGGTTTTCTGCTTCCCGCCAGTGCCAACCAACTGGCCCTGGGACTGGTTGGCGCTTTTTTAAATTTATTTTTTATTTTTATTCCCCCCCCCCCCCCAAGCACTGACCAGCTGGCCTTCGGGCTGTCAGTGGTTTTTAATTTTTTTAAAACTTTTCTTGTACGTCGGAACGGAGAACCCACATCTTCAGTCAATGTGACCAGAAAAGGAGAAAAGCCGGACTTTCACAACCACCGGATCTTCCCCATTGTGAGATAGCGGCCTTACTGGGACAAAGGAGCCATGATCTGAAAAGAAAAGAAAAAAAAGACTATCAACGTGTGGGTTTTTAGCTAAGAGGATTTGTGGTACTAAAAACTAGATCTTGCCTATAGAGGGAAGCTTGGTATTTTATGGGTGTGGTGTCAGGATTGCCATAACAGCCTTGGGTGCTTAACCTTGTGGTATTTTTGGAACTCCCTCAAAGCGTTGCTGAGTCAGTTCCAACTAGAATTTTGGGAGGTGCTAGGACCAGGCAGATTTCCTAGCCATCGCCACAATGAACGCTCCAAGGCTTACCCATTCCAGGATCAATAGGGGTAGTGTCCTTAGTAGAGTAAGACTTCTTGAACCCAGTGGTCTGTAGCAGTGATGATACAGTACTGAGTTTCCTATCACTCTTACCTTTTTCAGGATATAATTGTATTGTCTAGTGGCTTGGCCCTTTGCTGCCTTTAGACACCTGGTTTTCATGACACATATACAGTTTTCAAAGGGCAGAACACCAGAGGGGGCTTGTTCTTTCGTCAAATGGGGAACCATACCACCTAGCCAGTGCACTTCTGTCTGTCCCCTTACCAAGGATGGAGGGTCAGGGTTCTATATGTATTGCCTTCCTGTTGACTTTCAGCCTTATCATCCTTGGCTGCATAGAAGAAAAGGAGGGGCAGGGAGACAAATGATGAGTTAAGAGATGGGAGTAAATTAACCAACTGCAAAGCTTTGAAATCAGCCACAGAAGAAAACAGGAACAGATAGGAACTTTGCTAAGATGAGGGCAGGTTGCATTTTTTTTCTGCTATGCAGCCAAACACTGGAATACAAGAGTACAGAGGAGTATGAGGCAGTGCCTGAGTGAACACTGGTCCCGCCTCTACTATGTGTATGTGTGAGGGCTTCTTTGCCTTTGTGTATGGTGTGTAGAAATCGATTAAGGCCTGGCTCTGGCTTCGTCCATTATTGACTGTTACGCTTTCTGCGACACACTGCCTCCGTTTCCACTCAATGGAGTCTGGTCACCTTTGGGTGCAGGTGTGTCAGCAGTACTGTGGTATTTCATCTGCAACATATCCTGGGAGGAGGCCTGTCCGGTATGCATTTAGAGCAGCGTGTGCATAATAACAATCATTTCCTACTGCCTTGAGTTCCTAAGAGCAAAGCCAATGGTTGGGGGAGGGGCGAGGGAGGATTCCTAGACGTTGTTTATTCATCTCTTTAAAATAACAAGTCAAATCAGTTGGATAGTACATTACCAGTAGGCAGGGTTGGGCCTGCTGCATAACTGCCACTCAGTAGTTTGTTTGCTGCACTCATGGTCCCTTTGGGCTTGTAGAATCAGGGCCATAGGCATCACCTGTCTCGTTGCAACAGACAGTGACATAGTTGGGCACAGAAACATGTCTCTCTTTGCCACATATTTCTGCTGCTATTAATGTGCCACATAAATTCCTTCCTCAGCTCAGTTCTTGATGAGTGTAATGTGATTCCCCCATATGGGCTGGCCTTAAAGCCTGCTTGAAATAGCAGCTGGTGCAGGATATGGCCGCCCAACCTTTCATAGCAGGGGTAGATTGATCTGTCTGTATTACTTTCTACCTCATTCACAGTTTGTTTGTTTAAGTGTCAGCCTTATACCTCATTTATTTAAACACTGCAGGTTTTGCTAAATTCTTATACAAAATGCACTAAATTCAACTCTCATATATGGTAGCTGTTAAAAAAATGAGAAGGCTCATGGGTAGCAGCAACCCATATTCACAACCACAAACACAGATGTATGCCCAGGGACTGACATTTTAGGGGGCAACGTGTTTAAAATCTTCTTTCTGGATTAATATTTCTGTCAGTTTGCTCCACACTTAATTTTTCAAAAGGTGAAGTTCCTTCTCTCTCATTCATGAGGTATTTTTACTCCTTCTATTATCTTCCTATTTTAAAAAGATTAAATGAAGTTCTCACCTTTTTAGCTTCATAGAGATCATATTGGGAAGAAGCATACAAAACCATCAGTAATCTGTGGTTTGACTCTATTTACTATAGCCTCCATATGCTTGTAATTCTCGAAACTCCAAAGAAGGATGTCCATTGGCTTTCTTTTCCAATGCCACCCATGCATCAGTCTATCACAGAAAGTTACTGGAAAAAAAAGAAAAAGAGTGAGGAACACTATGTCCTTTACTGAGCTCTACAAAGGCTAGCACCATGACACATGAAAAACAAGGTTCTAACTCTCCATTCAGAAATTATGCTTTTGAGTTTCCAACAATGATGGTGATGATAACTGTGTGTTGTCAAGTCAATTTGGATTTATGGTGATTGGTAACCCTTTCCAGGGTTTTCTAGATAGACAATAATCAGAAGTAGTTTAGCATTACTTTCTTCTGGGGTCATCCTGGGACTGCGCATTGGGACTAGGTTGGGGAGACTTTGCTTTTAATATATATAGTAAATGAAATTCATTCCCATGTCAGGCAAAAATAAAAAGAATTTTAAAAAATAAAGAAATCAAAAACGCAGTGGCATCTTCAAGACCGACATCTTTTAATGTGAGGTTTCAGGGACAGGCCTACTTCCTCAGGCATTAGACTCTGTCGTATTGTTAATAGATCACACACACACACACAGAGAGAGAGAGACACTGCTCCATTTTGGCTGAGTTAATCATACTTTGGACAATGGACATATAATGAGAAGGCAAGACTCACTGGAAATATTATAATGCTAGGAATAATGGAAGGTAGTGGAAGAGAAAAAATTAAAATGAAATGGATTGACTCACAGGAACATATTGCCTTTATTTTATAGGAACTGAGCTTAGCAGTTGATGACAGGATCTTTGGGGGTTTTAATTCACAGGATTATCATTAAATCAGAAACACATCCCCAAAAAACATTCTTCTGTCTTTTGCTGGCGTTCATCACTGCTCACTTCATTATTATTATTATTATTATTATTATTATTATTATTATTATTATTATTATTATTATTATTATTATTATTATTATTATTATTATTTATTTATTTATTTATTTATTTATTTATTTATTTATTTATTTATAAACCACACCAATTTTCCCAAGGGAACTCAACAGGTGTTGAACACAACAGGTGGTGACCTTCCTTCCTTCATTTGATTTTCATTCTGCCTTTCTCCTCTACTGAGGACCCAAGACAGCATGTAAAATATTTAAAATAAACAAGTAATTAAGCCAAACTGATTACTATTTAAAACAAACTATTTAAAACAAAGAAGACCTCAATTGCCTTATGTCACCCAAATGCTTCTCTAAAGAGCTATGTTTCCAGCTGCTGGCAGAAGGAAAGAAGGGAAAGACCCCACCTAGACCCCCAAGGGAGAGAGTTCCATAATCTGGGAGCAGCCAAAGAGAAAGTCCTCTCCAGACGTGCCTGCAAATATGATAAAGCAAAGCAAAGTGTTCTGCTTGTATACCGCCCCATACCACTTCAAATAGTCTCTGGGCAGTTTACAGTTTAATTACAGTATGCAGGCTACACATTGCCCCCCCAAGCAAGCTGGGTACTCATTTTACCGACCTTGGAAGGATGGAAGGCTGAGTCAACCTTGAGCCTGCTACCTGGGATTGAACGCCAGGTAATGAACACAGTTTTAGCTGCAGTACAGGCATTTAATCACTGTGCCATGAGACAAAAAGAAAGCATTCCACTGTAGATGCTTATATATTTAAGGATATAGGGGGGTGCAGTCTTTCAGACAGACAGATTGGACCTAAACTTTGTAAAGGGCCAGCCTGGAACCAAACGGGCAGCCAATGAAGCTGATGTAACTAAAGGGGAATTGCACAATCACAATAACCAGCTTCAGTGGTTGCAGAATTTAGCACCAGTTGAAGTTTCTGAACCGTCTTTGGGGGCAGCCCCACATAGAATGCATTGCAGTAATCCAAACGGGAGGTAACCAAAGCATCTATCTGTCACTGCAGCCATGTCAGGCCTCTCCAGGGGAAACCACTGCAGGCACTTTAGTTTTAGTGATGCAAATGTACTTCTGGCCACTGTCAAAACCTGGGCATCCTAGCTCAAAGGAGAATCCAGAAGAGTTCCATGTCCAGAGCAAAAATATCTAACTCCACAAGGTCAGAATAGAGATATGTCAGTCTTCTAGCAGAAGAACAACACGTACGCGTGCGCTTCAAACTGAAAACAGGACTGGCAGAGGATTGTTGAATGTGGGAAATTTAACCAATGCATCTCTATACCTGTGTGTTTATACATGAAAAAAAATATTATTTGTATTTATTACGGACTAGACTTTCCAAACATAAACAATCCATAAAAGCTTGTGAGCCCAGTAAAAAGTTCTTGCTGTCCCCACAGGCCAACTTCAGCAATGCTTGGAACAGTACTTTGTGAAAAGGACCACGGCACCCACAATTCCGAAGCCAACTGGAAGAATCCGGCAGTCACAGCCAAAAAACAAAACAAAATGCAGAATTGCTTGAGGTACTGACGTTTAATTCAAAACTTGGGGGGTTCTCCACTTTCTGGCCTTTAACATAATTTAGAGGGGTTCTATCCTCTCCTGCCAACCTTGCAGTTGGAAGGCATATAAATTCAAGTAGATAAAATAGATACCGCCATAAAAAGCGGGAAGGTGAACAGTGTTCTGTGCAGAGAAATGCGTTCAGCCATGCCGGCCACATGGCCATGGACTTGCACAACACTGGCTCTTTGGCTTGGAAACGGACATGAGCACCGCCCCTATAGTCGGACACGACCAGCACGTAAATGCAGAGGGAACCTTTATCTTAACTGTGGCATAGAGGCTGAAGGGAATAATATTTTAATAAGCCTATAACTGCCATTGATAAAATAAAATGGCAGCGCTTCTGCTCTCCTTACCCATTTCCCGCTTTCACTCTCCCTCTTGGCCGTGCTGTCTTGGCCTGCATTTCACCCCAGATTCCTTCTCAGCCACGTAGGGCAATAAATAGATGCCTGTGTAAACACTCAGCTCTGTAGGAAGACAGTTAGCTGAGTTGGTTTTTAGGGGGATAAGCCAGGTATCCTTGAAGCAGTTATCAATCTCCGCCTGTCAAGAGGCTCCTGTCAAGAAGCGGCGAAGAGTCCCGGGAAGTGCAACCCAGGTGGCGCCAGAGCGCAAGATGAATGGTTTCCTCCCTCAATAAAGTGTCAAATTGATATGTTACCTTGTATGAACTTTGTGTCAATTATGTATCTCTTTGTTCTATGTTCAATTTATGTCCCACAGCTGCATCCTTATCAATTTAGATAAGGGAGGGGCTGCTGAGGAGTGTAAAACTCTTATAAAAAGTGTGTAATTCTTTGTTCGGCGCCTCAGACTTTCCGAAGCTATTCGGCTGAGCGCCCGCTGCAGCGGTCATTAAACTTTTCTCCATTCTTTGGAACTTTGGCTTTTCTTTGAACTCTCGGTCCCCCAAATCGGCGGCACAGAACCCCGAAACATAGCTAACATCTGGGGGCTCGTCCGGGATGCCCCTTTTTTGGGACGAGGGGCCAAGCCAAGCGGTGTCTAACAGCCTACGTTGGACGAAGAGCTCCGGTGCACACCTTTCCATTTGAAAAGGGGAACTGCTTCGTTCAGCGGTCCAGTGGAGACGGCATCGCTTGGGGAGAAACAGTGAGACGAGCCGGCTGGGGGGAAGACTTCGTGGGGATATTTGGTAAGATTTTGGACCGGTCCAGTGTGGGAGGAGAAGAGTTTATCTCTAACATCCCAATTAAGGGGTATTCGACCCCTAGTGTGTAAAAGGGGAAAAGAATGGTGGTTCTGTTTCCGGAAGGAGGAGAAGAGCAGTGCTCTAACATCCCTTGAAGAATAGTGGACAGGAACCCACGGGGTATGGACAGGGGAATGAAGATTTCGGCTGTCAAGTAGAATAGGTAAAAAGGTTTTTTTGGTAGGTAGGGGACCCAGACTAGGTTGGGAGGTGGTTTTGAACTGTGGGAATTTGTGTGGTCACTTTGATCTAATGAATGTGTGTGAGCGTGGAATGGTCGGGGTTTAGAATTCCCCTTGGCCGAGTGAAGTCTGGGTTGTGCATTTTCTGGCCGAGCGATCGCGTCCAGATCACAACTGGAAGTGAATCTTGTGTGCATGATAAAATTTTCAAAAGTGTAGGTGCGGATCAAGTGACATTTGTGTGGGAGAAATTAGGAACATTGTTTAAGAAGTCATTTAAAACATGGGAGGAAACACCAGTAGACCAACGACCCCGTTGGATTGTTTCATCTTAAACTGGAAGGTCGCCATCAGAAGTTATGATTTTGGCATCAAAATGAAAGTGGAGAGAATGCAAACTTTGTGTCAACTTGAATGGCCAATTGTACAACCAGATTGGGCAGCCGAAGGAACGTTCAATGAAAGCATAATTAGGCAATTGTGGCTAAAAGTTCTCAAAAACTATCCAGAACATGTCCCTTATATAGAAGTATGGCGAGGAAATGTCAAAAGAAATCCTTCATGGATACAGGACTGCAGAAAGTTGCCGCCACAAGCTAAATTATTTGCTTTAAAGAAGCAGAAGGAGATTTTGGATAGCCGCCCCGAGGAGTATGATACCCTTGCTCCGCCACCCCCGTATGCCGTGGCCATCCCTGTGGGAAATCCGGCAGCACCACCTATTCTCCCCCCAGGAAATCCAGCACCACTGCCCGCTCCCCTTCCGGGGGCACCCCCAGTGAATGATGCCCTCCCTAAGCCCGAAGATCTTCCGCAGCCCGCACCTCCTGTCAAACCACCCGTTAGTGGGCTTGGAGGCGGAGGAGGAATTCCAAAACCAGATGAGGAAGATGAGAGGGATGATGAAAGGAAGGAGGAAAATGAGGAGGAGTTTCGATATAGAGTACAAGGAAATTTTGAATGGGGTGCGGCGGATCACAAAAGAGTAACTGATTTAGTCAAAAAATATGACTCCATACTGGAGGTCGGAAATCATGCTATAGAAGCAGCAGGGGAGCGAAATTGGATAAAGAGGCAGCGGTATCTTTTAAGGGCATATGATGCCGCAAAGAGACATGAAAAATTCCTTGAAGAAAAGAAAGTTGATGAGCAGGGAAAACTTTTGCCCCTTAGACGAGTGTACGACCCCCTGCCTCCAAATCAACAGGGTCCCCGTACATATTCGATGCAGCATGTGCCGTTCACAAGTAGTGACATTATAAATTGGAAAAATACCCTGCCAAGTTTAGAAGATGACCCTGACAAGGTGTATGAGACTATAGCCAGTATTTTTAATGTGTATATGCCCACTTATGAGGACCTGCAACACCTCATACGTGGCCTTTTTAATTCGGAAGAGACCCGAAAATTTTTTGAGGAGGCTAGGAAATATCGTATTGCCCAGGGAGACACCCAAGCACAAGCGGAAGCCGCTGTTCCGACGACCACCCCACCTAATTGGGATTATAATGTTGATGGAGGTCTTGGGGCCTTAAGAATATATCACACTGCAATACTTCAGGGTATAAGAGCAGCAGGAAGGAAGAAAATAAATATGTCAAAAGTGAATGATGTAGTTCAAAAACAAGATGAGTCCCCTGGAGCTTTTTTGGAACGCTTGTTTCATGCATTCAGGAAATTTACTCCTATTAACCCTGAAGATTCGGGAATGGAAAATATAGTAAAGACAGTTTTTGTGGCCCAATCTGCCCCGGACATTTGTAAAAAGATTCAAAAGGACACTAATTTCATGGGACAGACCCTTCAGTGGATGTTGCAGCTGGCCCAGACCACATATAATAATAGAGAAGAAGATCAAAGCAGTCAAAAAGGAAGGGGACAAATTAAAAAATTAATGGCCCTAAACCAAGTTTCTGAACCCCGCAATTTTAACGCCTTTGTGCCTAAGCGTGGGCCGTTAATTAAGGATCAATGTGCACTATGTGGTCAGAGAGGACATTGGCGTAAGGACTGTTATAGGAATCCTGAAAATCAAAGGCGAGGAGGTTTTAATCAAGGTCCGCGCCGCCCCTGGCAGCCACCAGCCTTTGGGCGATACCCCGCGTCCGTGCCATTTGGCTTTAATCAACCAGGAAATCGCCAACCAGCCCCCTTTAATTTCCAGCAGCCGAGGAGCTTTCAGGTGAATCAAGGACAGGCAAGCCAATTTCAGTCAGCTGGGCAAGCCCAAAGTCAACCGGCACCGGCTCAACAGAGGCCCCAGGGAGGACAGGGTCCAGCCTGGACCCCGCCGTATCAAAACATGATGGTTCTGGAGGAAGATGTCCCGTATTGAAGGTGACAGGGCTCTTGTTCCCATGAGCCCTTGGTCAGAGTTCAAACCGGGAACGAAACAGTCCAGTTCCTTGTTGATACGGGCGCAAGCCATTCAGTGATCCCCCAGCTTGTCAAACCTTTAGATCGGACTCTTTCAATTAACGTAGTAGGAGCCACTGGAAAAGCGCAACACGCTCATTTCATGCAGCCTGTTCAATGCAAATTAGGAGGTCAGGTTGTTGAATACAAATTTTTGCACATGCCAGATTGTCCTATTCCCCTTATGGGACGAGATCTGTTGTTTAAATTGGGAGCCCAAATCACTTTCACCCCCAAGGGAGAAGTTCACTTAACAACTGATAATAAGGATCTGGAAGGTGAAGTGTGTTTAGAATATCCCTTAAGAGAGAGATGGCGTTTAATGGTGGTCCAAGAGGAATCTACCCAGCTGTCTCAAGATTTTTTGGATCAAGTTAACCCAGAGGTTTGGGCAGAGGAAAATCCCCCGGGAATGGCACGGAACATCCCTCCAATTGTTGTTCAGCTCAAGCCATTTGCTGGTCCTGTGTCAGTGCCACAATATCCCATTGGAAGGACAGCAGCTGAGTTAATTTGGGTGCACCTCAAGAGACTAATAGATTTTGGCATCCTTATTCCGTGTCAGTCACAGTGGAACACCCCCTTGTTGCCCGTTCGCAAGCCGGATGGGACTTATCGCCCAGTTCAGGACCTCCGCTTAGTTAATGAGACCGTGGAACCTCTCCATCAGAATGTCCCGAACCCTTACACAATCCTTAGTTTGATCCCACCGGAGGCCAAATATTTTACTGTTTTAGATCTGAAAGACGCTTATTTTTGCTGCCGGTTAGCGCCACAGAGCCAGTCCATTTTTGCTTTTCAATGGGAGGACCCTAGAACAGGGACAAAACAACAATTCAGATGGACCCGTTTGCCACAGGGGTTCCGAAATTCCAGCACGTTGTTCGGGGTAGCCCTGGCATCAGATCTTGCCAATTTCCCCCGAAAACCTGGCCAAATAGTTCTGCAGTATGTAGATGACATTTTGGCGGGAGCAGAAACCAAAGAGGACTGCGAGCAGCTTACAATTGATCTTTTAAATCATTTGGCAGCAGCAGGATACCGAGTTACGAGGAGGAAAGCCCAAATTTGCCAAAAAACTGTACGATATTTGGGCTTTGATATTTCCCAGCAAAGGCGCCAACTCTGCGAGGAGCGGAAACAGGCAATTGTCCAAATCCCTGAGCCAAGAAATAGGAGGGAACTCCGTGGCTTTTTAGGAGCAGCAGGTTTCTGTAGAATTTGGATCCCGAACTTCAGCCTTTTGGCGAAGCCCCTGCACCTTGCAACGCGAGGGAAAGAAAGTGATGAGTTCATATGGGGACCGGAACAGAGAGAAAGTTTTCAAAAGATCAAACGGGCTCTATTAGAAGCGCCAGCACTGGGTCTTCCCAACCCCAACAAGCCCTTTTATTTGTATGTTGATGAGGAAAACGGAGTAGCAAAAGGAGTCTTATGTCAGAAATTAGGAAGTTGGCAGCAACCGGTTGCTTATTTATCCGAAAGATTGACCCCAACTGAACAGGGACTTCCGTGTTGCATGCGCGGAGTCGTGGCGCTTGCAGCACTTTTAAAGAAAGCAGATAAATTCACTTTTGGCCAACCGACAAATTGTATAACAAGGCACGCGATTTTGCCTTTGTTAGATGCAAAAGGTGGCTATCATCTGTCCCAAACCGCAATGATGAAGTGTCAAAAGTTATTTTCGAGAACTGGCCTCACTTTCCAAACAACAGAGGGACTTAATCCAGCCACTCTGATGCCAATTAGTGATCAACCGGCCACCCATGATTGCATCCAAACAATGGATGAAATTTATTCATCACGGCCAGATCTCCGCGACACCCCCAACCCGCAGTGGAGGACTTGGTTCGTGGATGGCAGTAGCTCAGTGATAGATGGAATAAGGAAAGCAGGATATGCCATCGTAGAACTGGAGGACATTGTTATTGAGGCCAGACAATTGCCCCCAGGAACTTCAGCCCAGCTAGCTGAACTCATAGCTCTCATGTGGGCTTTGGAATTGTCAGAAGGAAAAAGCATCAACATTTATACGGACTCTAAGTATGCTTTCCTTACGCTCCATGCACATGGAGCTCTTTGGAAAGAAAGAGGTCTTCTTACCACTGAAGGTACCCCCGTAGCGCATCCTGAAATTTTGTTGCAGCTTTTGGAGGCAGTTTCGAAACCTAAGGAAGTGGCAGTGATTCATTGCTATGGGCATAAAGTTGGTCCGGGGGTAGAAGCTAGGGGGAATCGGCTAGCTGACCGAATTGCCAAGGAGGCAGCCCAGGGTGCTGTCGAAATGCAGCTTAGCCTTATCCCTATAGACATTCTTCCACCAACTCCACCGCTCTATTCTACTGCTGAAGACGAGTTTGCGGAGGAGCAGGACTTTGACAGGACTCCTGAGGGGTGGTATAAGCTTCCAAGCAGACAGTTGTGGGTTCTGGAAAGCTTAGCCCACCAAGTGATTCAAAATCATCATGACAGCACACATCAGGGCCCCGAGGTAGCATATCGTCAGTTGAGCCCATGTCTCTATATAGCCAAGCTTCGCCAGTTGGCTTCGAACATTTCCCGAAGATGTGTGCTCTGTCAAAGAAACAACCCCCGCTCTGGACACCTGCCCCCGCCTGGCATTCAACATTATGGTCAAGAGCCTTTTGAAGATCTGCAGGTGGATTTTACTGAGTTGCCAAAGTGTGGACTGTATCGTTATTTGCTTGTGTCAGTCTGTACTTTCACGGGCTGGGTGGAAGCGTATCCCACAAAAACTGAAAAAGCCAGTGAGGTGGTTCGCTGTCTTTTGCGAGACCACGTTTCGAGGCATGGGATACCCCGAACTATAGGATCGGACAACGGTCCAGCCTTTGTTCATCAAATTCTTCAGGGACTTGCAAAGGCACTGCAAATTAAATGGAATTTGCATACAGCGTACAGACCTCAGAGTTCTGGACGCGTAGAGAGAATGAACAGGACTTTAAAGAGTCATCTGTCAAAGCTTACTCAGGAAACCGGCAGGGGATGGGTAGAAATGCTGCCTATCGCCCTCTTCAGGTGCAGGACTACTCCGTCAAGTCAGTTAGGGGTGTCCCCATTTGAACTTTTATATGGCAGGCCAGTTCCGATTTCATATGGATTGCATCCGGAGAATGTAGCTTCGTTGACACCTGTCAAATATCTTCAGTTGCTTGGCCGATCTCTTTCTTCCCTCCACAGGTGGACACTCGGAAGGCTTCCAGTGATCTTGCAGGAGCCCCTGCATTGTTTTCAACCGGGAGATTTGGTCTGGGTGAAGGATTGGAATCAACAGCCCTTGCGCCCTCAATGGAAGGGTCCTTATGTTGTCTTGTTGTCAACTCCAACGGCTATTAAGGTCTCTGAAGTGACCCCCTGGATTCACCACATGCGAGCAAAACGAGCTGCCCCAGCGGAAGAAGAAGAGGAGTGGACGGTCCGTGCCAACCCTGATGACAGCTTGAAGCTTACATTTAAGAAAATCGTTCCTGAAAGCAGGGAGTTAGAGTAAAATACTGGCTTCCTGAGCTGTGTGCTTGGAGACGCTTTCCCTTGAAAAGCCTTGGTTTTTCTTTCAGCATCAAACATCCTGATACTCAATTTCACACACACCCCTTCAGAAGAGGAGGGAGGTTGTGACAGTGATCCCATCACGGTGCTTAGCCCCTGACAGCAGTTAATTTGTGCAAGACTCTATGCCTGAAGCTGCTTGCTTATTCATCGATTTTTTCCTTTTAAATTGGTTTCATTGGTTGATTTGACAGCTCGCTTGAGAATACTTTGCAGCTGTCAGAGCACTCCGACTTGGGCGAACATGTGGGTTGAAATTCCAGGTTGGGTTTGGCTCGTTGTATCACCTCTATTTGTTTTGAGCGTAGTTATAATTTGTTGTCATTGGAAACGTATGTTTTGTGGGTTACCGAAACCAATGGGAATTGTTGTCTTTTTATCTTTATTGTCCATATGTCTAACGGTTAAGCCTGAAAATGTGGAGCCGTGTACTCCCTGAATTGTTGCTGCCCACCAAGGAAATAGAGTGATAAACACTCTAATTTATTTTACCCAACAGCCATTGGAATGTAAACATGCTGTGGCAACATGCTTGAACCAGAACCTGATGTATCGTATATGTCTGGGCACATCAGGCAAATATTTTTGCTTTAAGCCTGAGGTCCCAATTAGATTTAATTATACCGTTTGGGCTGGAATGGCAAAGATCAAAGAACCTCGGAGGGATAATCCAACCGGAGGTGGTCTTTTGTACTACCTAAATTCTACTGTTGTTTTAAGTCAAGGTTCAAGCCCCGCAGTGCTGTGGTTTGATGCATGCATTGCCTTGGGAAAAATTAGAGGATCTGCTTGCGGATCCCAGGGGCGAGTAAATGCTTATAAGAAGAATCATAAATATTTATGTTATCCTCATGAAGGTTGGCACGCTGGTAACCCGGAAAGATGGGCACCATGCGCCAGTACTTATTTGTGTTCTGGATGGGGCTGTGTGTGTGCTTTCACAGGTGGAGGATACAAAGGATGTCCTCACATAACACACTTCAAAAAGCAGATGGGAAATTTTGTCAGCATGGAGATAAGTAGAACCCATCCTTTAATTCAGGTTTATGGGTTTGGAATAGATGGTGGTGGAAAAGACCCTATGACCTATATCACAATTACTCGTACTGAAATTCGAGACGGGGAGAGAAAAAATCATACTTGGTCTGTTGAAAATATTGTTGACAGGTTGCAGGACAACCCCTTTAAAGTCCCCGAACGTGCCAAAAATTTGTTCATTGAAATGGCTCAATCAATAGCAACTGAGTTAGGGGTTGCAAACTGTTATGTGTGCGGGGGGGACGAATATGGGGGAAGATTGGCCGTGGGAGGCAATGGAAGTGACCCCGGAACTTTTCAATAACATGTCTAAAATTGGAAACATTACAAAGAGAACTCACTCTAAAAATTTGACATGGACCATTACGTCTCAATTAGTTGGCCGTGTCTGTTTTTCCCAGAATGGCACCATTCCCGTAGGTGATTTGACCTGTATTGGAACATGGGAAAATGGTGTATGGCTTTCACCTTCCAATGCCTCCGAGCCGGAAAAGTTTGACAGCGCCTTATTGCCTTATTTATATTCTGCAACTTCAAAGGTATGGGAAGCACCCTTGAATATGTATTGGGTTTGTGGAAACATGGCTTATGAATTTTTGCCCCCTTCCTGGTCAGGGTCTTGTGTCCTTGGATTCATAAAACCATCATTTTTCCTTATTCCAATTGAAACCCAACAGTATCTCGCTGCCCCGGTATATGGCCCTTTAAACCGGAAAAAGCGCGATGATACCCCATTTGCAGGGTTTCCGTGTAAAAATCCAGAAGAATATGAAGGGGACGTATGGGATTCTCAAAGAATTGTTTGTGTTTATGGTCCAGCAACATGGGCTCAAGATGGTTCATGGGGATATAGGACCCCCATTTATTTGCTTAATAGAATAATTAGATTGCAGGCAGTTCTGGATTTGGCAGGTCAGCGCATCACTACCGCACTTACTACTATAGCGGAGGTGACAGATCAATTAAGGACAGCTGTTTATCAAAACAGGCTCGCTCTCGATTATTTATTAGCATCTGAGAATGGCGTGTGTGGAAAATTTAATTTAACAAACTGCTGTTTAAAAATTGATCCTGTGGGCAAGGTTGTGAATCAGCTTGCCACGGAAATTAAACAGCTTACTTTTAATCCAACGCAAGAATGGAAAGGAATGCAATGGCAGTGGTTAAATGATTTGATGCCTCAAGTTTGGATGAAAACTTTGGGGACCATGTTAATTGCCCCTCTGTGCATTATTTTATTCCTTTTAATGTGTATTCCCTGCCTGAAGCGGTTTCTGCAATCCTCATTTCAAAGGATTGTAGAGCAGACAACCGCACCAAAACTAATTGCTTTGCTGCAGGATTACGAATCCCTGCCCGTGGACGACTCAAGATGAGTGTCCATCAGAAGAGGAGGGAATGAAGGGAATAATATTTTAATAAGCCTATAACTGCCATTGATAAAATAAAATGGCAGCGCTTCTGCTCTCCTTACCCATTTCCCGCTTTCACTCTCCCTCTTGGCCGTGCTGTCTTGGCCTGCATTTCACCCCAGATTCCTTCTCAGCCATGTAGGGCAATAAATAGATGCCTGTGTAAACACTCAGCTCTGTAGGAAGACAGTTAGCTGAGTTGGTTTTTAGGGAGATAAGCCAGGTATCCTTGAAGCAGTTATCTATCTCCGCCTGTCAAGAGGCTCCTGTCACGAAGCGGCGAAGAGTCCCGGGAAGTGCAACCCAGGTGGCGCCAGAGCGCAAGATGAATGGTTTCCTCCCTCAATAAAGTGTCAAATTGATATGTTACGTATGAACTTTGTGTCAATTATGTATCTCTTTGTTCTATGTTCAATTTATGTCCCACAGCTGCATCCTTATCAATTTAGATAAGGGAGGGGCTGCTGAGGAGTGTAAAACTCTTATAAAAAGTGTGTAATTCTTTGTTCGGCGCCTCAGACTTTCCGAAGCTATTCGGCTGAGCGCCCGCTGCAGCGGTCATTAAACTTTTCTCCGTTCTTTGGAACTTTGGCTTTTCTTTGAACTCTCGGTCCCCCGAATCGGCGGCATAGAACCCCGAAACGTAGCTAACAAGGCTACCGTGATAGACTAGAACTTCGCCCTGAGTTTAAATCCCCCCCTCAGCCATGGAAACTCGCTAGGGGTGCGGAAATGATAAAAGCATTTTTTTTAAAATACTGTAGTAAGTGCTTTACTGTTCCAGCAGAAATGATAATTAAACTGACTTTGGAATTTGAGCGCCCCCTGGAGGAACAACAAAGTTGTCACAGGAAGCGAAATGGCTCCGGCATGAACCAAAAAGGCGGGGTAAAAATTAAATAATAAATACTGTAAATGCAAAATGAATGGTGGTGGTGCTGGTATCTCGGTGATTATTTTATTCCCACTCCTATGTTGTCTCGCCTGTATTTAATGTCGTTCCATAAACATCACAGGCATCCTGGCGCTGTAGTTGGGTACAACTGTGCCAACTTTCCAGGCACTTTGAGGTTTAATTTTCTTTCTTTTCTATTTCGACCGTGCAGAAAAGCCTAGTTTATGCGAGTCGACGTGTCTTCCAAAGCACAGAATCTCCAAATAAATCAAGGAGGTGCTCAAATTTCTATAGGAGAAAAAAAGTAACTTTTTTCCTAAGAAATCGTGCGAATATCCTAATGTAAATATATTTACTGCTAGGATCTCTTTTGGAGTTTGTCAAGCATCCGGCACCTGCCGAGAGCAGAATCCCATGCAGCGGGCGGGGGCTTGGGCATCTCATAAGAGTCCCGCCCACTCAATTGTCAGCACCGCGTGTTCTGGAACCGGAATCCCTTGCTTTGCCCTAGTGACTAATGGACACGCGAGAAGGGTTTGGGGGGCGGAAGAACTGGCGGCATGGAGCTAAGCGGGACCCAGGGAGTGACGAGGTCCTTGCCAGTGATCGGGTAAACTTAAAGGGCTGCTTGCCTGCTTCAAGGTGTAAACCGGGTCCTTCCCCCTCTGTAGGAAGATCATTTGTACCTTGCCAGCACGTTGCTTCTTAACTGGTCTTTCCTCCAACGAGTTCAAGGCAACTCCCCCCCACACACACACACTTGATCCTCATAATAATCCTGTAATATGGGTCAAGCAGATGCAGACTTCAGCCCCCCTCCCCCAAGGCCAGGCTGGGAGCTGCTTAGTTGATGAGGGATATAAGCTTTGTAGAAATCCCTGGTCTCCCCACTCTTGCAATTCCCTCATGTTTTCTTTCTTCTGCCCTTTCTTGAGCTGCTCTTCCCCTGCTCTCCCAAAGGCAGATAATTTACTATCTTGGGAGCTACAAGTTGTGCAGGGCTTTGGAGTTACAAGTTTCGCCCATGTCCACTTTGTGCCTTTTTTGTCGCCAGACACCTTATCAACCTTTGCTTTCTAGGCCCAGTTTTGCCAGTCCAAACACTGCCTTGACACCAGAGAGGGCTCTCCTTCAGCCAGGCTGTCGCCTACACCTCTGTCCCTGCTGCTGCCCTGCAGAATATCCCCAGCTTAGCTGTTAGTTTACCTCATAGGTTAAATGTCAGAGTCTGTTTCCCATTTATCTGAGCCAGCAAACGACGGGCTGTGTCTTTACAGGTTGGAGGAAGAATCCAAAAAGGAGCGGCCGTGGCACCCCACCCACCTACACATAGTTGTCCTGCGTGCCTGCTGTCTGCGTGCCAAGGGGACCACGGGCACCAGCAACCCCTTTGTTGTGATTCAGCTGCAGAAGCAAAAGTTTCGCACGTCGGTCGCAACCCGCAGCCTGAGCCCTGAGTGGCACGAGGAGTGTACGCTGCAGCTGCCTGCCATTCTGGATGACTCAGAAGAGTGCGCCCTCGTCCTGACCGTCATGCACCGGTCCTTGCATCATTTCAATCTATTCCTGGGCCGAGTCCGCTTGCCTCTTGCTTCGCTCTTTCAGGATAAGACAAAGAGGAGAAACGAGTGAGCATAGTCAGCCAAACATGGCATTAAACAGAGTTCACTCAGCTAAGCCCCAGGGTAGCCCCAGGGAGAAGGAGTCTGCTTAGGAGCAATAGCCCTGGGTTCTCCCTGCCTTAAGCAGAAGGGACAAACACCACAGGCAGTAAAACTGGACAGGGAGCTGCCCGGTAGCACAGCTGAGAGCTTCAATGCGAAATCCGCATGTTCCCACTTTATCAGAACTTGTAATAAAGGCAACCAGGACACACAACATTCAGCATATTCTTCCTCTAAATATTGTCACGCCATTAAGGGGGCTCTCCCAATGAGCCTCGTGTTAGCAAGGGCCAAGTGGAAGGGTGATACGTATTGGAAGGGACAAAAGTGGGCTAGTGAAAACAAGGAGACCTCCTCTGGCTATGCAAGTGAGCACATGAGATTTAACCACACGTCACTGGCAGTTGCCAAACTGCTCAAAATGGACAGGATGTGCTCAGTTGCCGAAACAGCAATCAGCCTTTATAACCCTGCCCTAACCCCCTCCCGACTGTCTTGCAACGACTCAGCCCTTTTCATAATCTGCGTCAGTGCTCAGAAAAGCTGCCCTTTTAAGTCTTGGACTCCCTCAAGCTGTCTGGGGGATTCTGGCAGTCAAAACCCAAAGGTTTAACCACTCTTAAGGTCTTCCCTGCACTGTAGAAAAGGGAACATCGGATGGGAGGAAAGATAGCCTCTTTTTTAATCAAGCTATTACTCTTAGCAACTGTTAAGGACTCAGGCTGCAAGATTCTGCTAACATAATCAGAACCCGAGCTCTTATCAAGAGCCTTAATAATGAGTGGCAGAGTCCTCACGATCACTCTCTGCAGATGGTCAGCTTGCTGCCTCTCAGAAAATTAACGTGTATTCATCGACAGCACATGCAAAGTACCAAAAATACTGGTGCTCAATGCCCCACATCTGGGATTTCAACTTCCACCAACCCCACCTAACATGGCTGGTGGTCAGGGCTAATGGGCATTGTAGTCCAGTCTTATCTGAGTCACCTGTTTCCCTGCCCTGACCATTGAAAAGGGACTAATAACTGCCAAGAGACATACATAATCCAATGCTATGTATAGAAGTATCCAATAGAAAAGTGAGGGGTCCAACACTGGCAGTACAACCGTTGACTTGTCTCTGCAGGTGGTTTGTGCTGCAGTCCCAACCTGGAAGAAAGGAGAAGACCAGAGGAAAACTGCAGCTTGACATCCAGTTCTTACAGATTGCCTCACCAGCCAGTGAGACGACATTGAACGCCCGTGGGCCCCGGTCCCTTTTCCATAGATTCTGGGGGAGCAAGAAAGGCAAGAAGTATCAGGCACAGAAAGAAGTTTTGTCTCAGTCCAACAGCTTGGTAGGTCGTGAAATGAATCTCATGCTCTTGGCTTTTCCTCTGCAGTAGCAAGCAAGGCAGAAGCAGTTTTCTATTCAGCTGTGACTTTGGGGGAACCCATACAAGCCATTTCCCACAAGACATAAACCCACTTTGCTTCCTTGTCTGTGAGAAATTCACATTGGTTGATGTGCACATTCTGTGCGCTAATCATTATTTTCCGATTTCTATCATTTGTAACTATCTGAAAAGGTCACTTTACAGGGAGGAAAAATACACTCTTTGATCTAAAGGAGTCACAACCATCTAGGGTTAAAGGCCATACTGGCCAGTCAGAGAAATCTAGTTCCCAAGTGGAACAATACATAGTAAAGGGACCTTCTGAACTGTAGTGGACTACCACAGGCCACTTTCATCCCCTCATCCAAAGAAAAGAGGGCTTAATACAAAAACTGATTCCCCTTCCTTTTTGCTGTTTGGGGGGGGGGATTTCCAAAATAAAATGTTGATGAAGCAATCAGGATGCTATCAAACCTTTGAACAACTTTATAGGAGATCTCTTGTGTTGCCCCATGTCAGGTGTGCAGTGGGCCAAGAGTCTAGGTGGCAAGTCTTGACTGAGCAGTGCCCTGTTCAGTTCTACAGCAGCTGCTTTTGACAACATCCATTTCTTTCACACCCAGGCAAATGAGGATTCCTCCTCCTCCTCCAGTGTGAACACCGAGCTGGAGGCCTCAGCCATGACATCTGGACCCAGGTCTGGCAGTGCCTTGCACATGGTCACAGGTAACTAACTCGGGGACAGCACCCGCAAGCAAGTTGAGCACTCATTTCACTGACCTGGGAAGGATGGAAGGCTGAGGGAACCTTGAGCCAGCTACCTGGAATTGAACTCCAGGTTGTAAGCACAGTCCTGGCTGCAGTACAGCAGTTTTAACCACTATGCCATGAGGCTCCTCATGAGCAAGACGTAAGAGGTCCCTTAACTAGACAGGCACACTCGGCATATTCCGGGATTTCCAGACAAGTATCGTTTTACTGGCTTGTGTCGTGTGAGGGCCGTGAGGGTTCTAGGGCTCTAGGGTTCTAAATAGAAAAAGGCACTTCAAGTGTGCATTCATATAGAATGCACAGCACATTTAATATCGCATAGATATAGAATGTCTCCATGCAAGGGGACAATATCTACTGGAAAAGGTGTGCATGGGGAGGGGTGGTCTTCTTCGTGGAGTTCTATAGTGTAACGTTGGCTGAAACATAATCTCCTAGCTAATGACAACTCAGGGAAAATAACCTGTTAGTTTAGGGTGGGACCAGCTTTGGAAAGTCTAAGTACAAACTTGATAAATATTTCTGGCTCTACCAATTCCTTACAGCAATCTCTGTTGGAAAGAAACCGACATCCAAAACTCAGCTGCAGAAGTTGATCCCGTGTAACTACAAGGAACTTTCTTCTAATGCCATGAACGCAACTCAGTCTGAGCATCCGAGTATGCTGGGACAATTCAGCGGTCTCTTTCCCCAACAACCCAAGAAAAAATCAAAGCCTCTGAAAGAGGAGAGAAATCCAGAGGCAGCAGGTATTTCTATGGAGGCTTGGCAAGCATCTCTTCCTCCTCTTCATGTTACAGGGCCCAGTGATATCCCACCACGGGCACAGACCCTCCACCTCTCTACGGTGAGCCTTCAGCCAACCCCCAGTGCCTCCACCATGTCTGTCCCCAGCCACTTCCGCAGATGCCAAATGCGGCTACACAGGAGCTACCAATTCTGTCGTCGGTGTTTTGGCCTAAGTTCTTGATGCAGAGACTATGGCTTTGTCTGTCCTCCCCCTGCCCGCCCGCCTGCCTGCAACAGAATTACTGGAATAGCCATGGATATATGATTGCAGCATACTCAGATATTATATGTGTATGAAATAGTGGCTTGTGTCTTTCGCTTTCTTGCCATTTGGCCTGCCAAGACCAAGGCGAATCATGGTAAAGAAGGGATGGGATCGTGCTAGGATGCTGGATTACAGAATGAGCAAACTATGGTTTACACCCAACATTGTACTGGGATGTTCTCCCCACACCCCACACCCCCACCCACCCCCACCCTGCAGCCCTCCACACAGCTCCAAACATACTTCAGAGGGTTCCCTAATTCTTAGAAGTAGGTTTTGAACATCCACATGGGACACAAGGTGAGGCAGAAGCATCCTTCCTGTTTCTGCTGAGAGCAGCAGTTCTGTTAGCAGACTGACCGTGATGGATCCCTGCCCTATACTGGCAAGAAAAGGAAAAGGCGCACACAAGGAAAATCTTGTAATGCTTGTGGGAATGCTTACGTGTACTCTTCGATCCATACATTCTATCTGTTCAGCATTCACTCACTTTAATGGCTTTATTGCAACAAGCCAACAGGTTAAGCAGCAGTCTCTGAGACTCTCAAGAACAAGATTCCACCCACAATGGTCTCAGATAAGGTTGCTGTCAGTTATGATCTTAGACCCAGAGAGCACAATGTTCCTTTAACAGTCCTCTGCCCCAGAGGAAACACTGGAGTGTCTCTAGTTTTCACTGTCGGTATATTTCATAAAAGCAAATGTTCAAGAAGCTAACTGCATATTGATTTGGTAAGAGAATGTCCAGTAAGTATCAGCTTGGGGAAACCTCTCCCTCCAAACAAGTTTATAGGCCTTCCCTCCCCATACCACCTGGGCGTTGGATGACCTGGCTAGTAGAGAGATAACAATTTGATGGCAGTCTTGTTTCGTAGTTTCTGGTCTCCTTCAGTTTGTTCATATGCAGGGAGCCAATGCAACATCCTTCTGAACAACAGGCAGGTTGCATGGGGGGTGGGGTGGGATCAAGCCGCCTGAAATTTTGCCAGCATCCCGTGCATTCTTTTGCCAGATGGAAGAGGCAATGCCTTCTCCATATGCTATCAACACACGTAGCTCCTCATGCCTATTTTTTTTAACCATCCAACCTGAGAGCATCTGATGCCCTGTGGCCGGTTCCCACAGAAGGATGTGCCTTCACTGAGTCCAGCTGCAGTCCTGGCAGCCAGTCATAGCTGCTACTGTTCCAGTGGCAATACAACAACGGCGGTTTGGGCCAGCGGTCTCTCAGCCAAACGTGCACCAGGGTGTCTCACTGGAATCACATTCTAGCAAGATGTTGAGGACTGTGCAGGGAGCGCCCGACACACGCAACAGAGTGCGTGACTCCACGCGGTACTTAAGGTTATTCAAGCCGCCAGTACGGTCCACCTTGAACTGCTCCTGGATGGAAAGGGGGGAAATGACAGGTGTCATGGGCAGAGATCCAGAGTCGGAAAGCAAAGGGTGGCAAGATGGAAGAGGGCTTCAGTGACGCCTGAGCAAATGTCTCGAATCAAAGACGGCCAAGAGTGGAACAAGCAAAGAGATGGCATGGCCAGAAACACAGGTTTTTGAGAACAGTGACGGTAAATTTGAAAGAGGTCTAGAATAATTATAATCAAGGGCTATGAAATTCTGGGTTAAAGAAATCAAGACTCACACAATCACACAATTTCAAAGCTGAAGTTAGAAAAAATTAGGGAAGCCTTCACAGATTCACCTACATTGCATGATTCACACCCAAGTTGGTTCATGGGAGACTTTTGTGAATTTTAGCAGTTCTTTTATAATGAACTAGAAAGGAAGTAGGGAGATGGCTGCACTGAGTTAACAAGTCACAACCTTTAATTAGTGGAACTGCATTGTGTGCCTTATTTTCAGCAAACCTTGTCAGCAATGCTTCAAAATGTTCTCTGTAATCACATGGATTTTTTAAAATGTATTGATGGAGGAGGGCGAGTTCTCAGAATTTTGGCCTGGATTTTGGTTTCCATGATCAAGACTACTTACTGTCCATCTTACACAGTGTGGTCACACTGTTGGTGGGCAGGCTTTGTGATTAAAAACTACAAAAATAGGTTCACTACTTCAAAACCAGATTTAGGGCTGAATGAAAACAAAAGCATGGAGAGACGTGCAGTGTTTTCTCTCCCTTTAAAAGAAGCCATGCTTGCACACACATGATTTCTAGTGGTTTTTGAAAATATGTCTAGAAAATACATCTCCTGGTCCCTATCCAGGTGTGTGTCTCTAGCTCTGGTTCCAGTAGTGATTGTTTCATGAGTGTTAGCACTAACATCATTTTGGGTGTCTTCAAAATGTTCCTTACATTAACATTTTAGCCGGCCCATATTGTGGAATCTTGTTTCTGCAAAACGTAGACATTTAGTGGCTCAATTCCATAACTTTCAGACCATACAGGCTTCTATGAATTTTGACTACCAGTGAGTTGCAGACCACCTGCTAGAGGAACAAGATAAGAGGAATGTCTGAGGAACAGCTTAGGGCTTACTGCAGGACAATTATCCAGATCCAGTAGAGGCAGGTGAGCTGGATTTCATGGATGGTGGATCTGCTGCAGGTTTTAGTTCCTAGTTTACCATAGATATTTAAGGTACTGCAATTATTTGGGGATCGTGTTCAGAATCCTGGATAACTCCTGCAAAGTTTGGTCCAAAACACAGAACAAATTCATCTATATAAGTAAGGCAGAGGTTAGAAAAGTTTGACTTCTGCATTACAGCTGTAATTAGAGCATCCAGCATAGCTCTTTGGAGTTACAAAGCTATGTATTAGACATCTCTTGGTTCTAAGACTCTCGATAGATAGATAGATAGATATAGGTAGATAGGTAGATAGGTAGACAGACAGACAGACAGACAGACAGACGGACAGACTTCACCCACCTGCTTTTGGGAAGCAACCCGTTTCTGATCTCTTTTGCGCCAAGCTGGATCATGCAGATGCTGGAATGTTTTGTATCCACTTGTAATACCTAAGGGCCGGAAGAGCTGAAATAAACAAAGGGGCAGAGCCTGAATGAGCCATTTTGTGTCTGGCTAAAAATGCCTGCTCAGTGCAGAAATCACGCAGCATACATAACTAGAGACCCAACAAAAGACATGAGGCCATCTCTTCAAAAATATGGTAATTACTTACAAAATATATATTTCTTGTAGTGATTTCTTTTCCTTAAGTTATGTTAAGGTGGTCTGTTTGTTCTGTTGTTGGCTCTTATAACCACTAGTGTTTTTGTTCACAACTGCCACCTGGCACTGACTGCTGCAGATCAGACCTCCAGATCAGACCTCTATAGGAATGGCATAGCTGGCCTATAGTAGCTTTATTTGTGTAAATACACTCCTGGCCACTGCTGAAACCTGGGCATCCAGGCTCTGAGACAAATCCAGGAATACCCAGAACCCACACACCTGTGTTGTAAGAGGGACGCTCTAACTCTAACCCAATCCAGCACAGGCTGTATCCCTATTCCTTGCTCTGCCTTTCAACTGACCAGGAGTGCCTCTGTCTAGTCGGGATTAAGTTTCAGTTTATTCAACCCTCATCCAGTCCATTGCTGTGACCAGGCATTGATCTATAGCTGAAACAGCTTCCTTGGATTTAGATGACAAAAAGAGGCAGAGTTGGGAGTTATTCACGTACTGGTAACACCAAACTCCAAAACTCAGGACAACCTCTCCCACAGGTTTCATGTAGATGTTCAATAACATAGGAGACAAAACAGAACCTTGAGGGACCCTGCTTTGCTTTTGAGTAAAAAGCACAGATTCTTAAAATGTAGGATCTGAGGCACAGCTTGGAAGTAATAGATGACAAGTATTTTTGACACCTGCAATTCTTTTTGTTATTGATAATAAAGCCATAATAGTTTTTACATTATAGCACTGTTGTTACTCTTTTGGTTTAATAGTACTGTTTTCTTATTTATAACTCAGAAATGGAACCTTTTGAATCAAATTTTTCAAGCCAAACCAATATGAGCAGACCTGCTATTCTCTTATAAGTTCTGTTTTCAAAAACCCAAAGTAACCCGTAACAGAACAAGTTACCTTTTAAAACATAAAATTATTATAATATAATATAATATAATATATATAATATAATATAATATAATATAATATAATATAATATAATATCTGGATGAGGACTCCCTGAGAACAGTAGTGCAAGCGCTTGTGATCTCGAGAATAGACTATTGCAACGCTCTCTACATGGGGTTGCCCTTGACTCTTATTCGGAGACCTCAGTGGGTGCAAAATGCGGCGGCCAGACTGGTGGCGGGTGTGTGTCGATATGACCACATCACCCCAGTACTGGCCCGACGGCATTGGTTACCCGTTGCGTCCCAAATAAGATTCAAGGTCCTGGTTTTAATTTATAAAACCCTTCATGGCCTGGGACCTGAATACCTGGCAGAGCAAATCTCCCAGCAATCAACCTCGGCCCGACCAACTAGAATGTCGCGGGTGCACTCACTTCAGGTGGCCACACCCAGGGAGGCTCGGAAAACCATGAAACGTAACCAAGCCTTCTCTGTGGCTGGCCCTGCGCTCTGGCACCATCTCCCGAGTGAGCTGCGCCTTGCACAGTCCCTGCCTGCCTTCAAAAAAGCCCTAAAGACAGGGCTTTTTTGTGAGGCATTTGGCGACCGTTAACTTTTTTTTCCCTTCCCTTGCCCCATCATCATGCCAATTATTTCCCTTCTCGCATTCTTATATGGCTGTTTTTATGATGTATTCTTTAGTTTATTATTATTGTTACTGTTTTTTATTGTGTGTTTGAATCTTTTGTTGTAAACCGCCTGGAGTTCCTCCGGAAGACGGGCGGTATATAACTATCAAAATAAATAAATAAATAAATAAACAAATTTCCAAGCTCTACTTAGATTGCACTGAGAATCCAAATTCCAAAACCCAGAAACTCCACCCCAAGCCAAGTTTCCCCTCACTTGAAGTCCGGCTCCTCTGATGCGGCGATAAAATTCATCATCCTCCCGGCCCCAGCCCCAGAAACGGTTGGACATTCCATTACACTGAAACAACAGTAAAGATGGGATTAATCTTAAATCTATTTCTCTCCAACAAGATTTACAACAGAGACTATAATAAAGCATGCTGTCATATGACTTGTGTCATTGCACCTTAGGTTTGAGAAATAGGCATTTTATACCCAGTTCTGTGCACCTCAATTTAAAAAGGATGTTGACAACCTCAAGTGGGTACATAGGAGGGCGACTAGGATGGTTGAAGGTCTGGAAGAAACATCTTTCGAGGAATGGCTTAGGGAGCTGGGAATGTTTTGCCTTTCAAAAAGAAAGCTGAGAGGGGATATGATAGCTATGTTTAAGTATCTGAAAGGATGTCATATTGAAGAGGGGACTGGTTTGCTTTCCATGGCTACAGAGACTAGGACACGGAGCAATGGTTTCAAACGACAGGAAAAGAGATTCCACTTGAACATCAGGAAGAACTTCCTGATGGTTAGAGCTGTTCGGCAGTGGAATATGCTGCCACGGAGGGTGGTGGAGTCTCTTTCTTTGGAGGTTCTTAAGCAGAGGCTGGATGGCCATCTGTTGGGAGTCCTGTGATGGGGGTTCCTGCCTGGCAGGGGGTTGGACTAGATGGCCCTCGGGGTCTCTTCCAACTCTATGATTCTATGATTCTATTTCAATATACTTGAATCCAGAAAGCACAGAGTACCAGATATCTATCCCCCCACCACAAAAGAAAAATTAGCCAGAATTCCACTTCTGTTTTTTGAGAAAAAATGCTCAGTATTTACCAGTTGATATTGCTGTTTCGTAAGCAACAAGATGCCGCCTACATAGGTGCTATAGTGATAAAGAGGGTGTAATTCAGGTGATGCCACGTGGAAAGGGCCGGCAGCTGGGAAGCTGTAGTCCAATTCCTCATTGAGAGGTAGCAAGTCCACATCATGCATAGCAATATAGTCGGTGTCATTTCCACTTTCTAGGAAGCCCACGTTGATCAGAGATGCTCTGTTAAATCTAGCCAAGAAACCAATGCGAGCAGACCTGAGTTAGATTCTACCCAGGCAAACTCAACCACACAATCATACCTTCCAGATTTTGTTAGACTGCTGAGTACAAAAATCTTGCCTGGAGGCAATGAAGGCACAGGCTATAGAGCAGAGGCAAGGTCTACTTTTTTTTTTTTAAAGGCTGGAGGTAATACGTAGGTAAAATCTAGTTAAAAACTCACTGGCCAGAGCTTGGAAATGTTACATTTTTAGTTGCAGCTCCCTGAATCTGCCAGCTAGCCAGTCTCCTATTACTTAGCTGTAAATATGGTTCCAGAGTGCCACCAGATGGAGACTTCAGGAAATGATTTAGGAATATTAAATAACCAGAAAATCCCATGGGGGTTGCAGTGAATATGAAACGACTTGGCAGCACATAATTTGTATTAGCAAATATTTCTGACATTTAGTAATGTCCAAATATTGCTTCAACGGGAAAACGGGTCTTCAGGCATTATCTCCAGCTTACACATTCCCTACTGGAAGAAACACATGAAATCTATTTCAGATCACAGAATAACTCCATGTTTTTGTTCCTTCTGTATCAACAGCATGCTTAAACCTATTCCAAAAAGGGAAGGTACCAAATCTAGTCCTGTATATGTGTGGAAGATAAGCCTGAGGATCATAACCCATATTTTACAATACCTGAAATGGTCCACCTGGTTGAGTATGAAGATATGATGACGGATTTTCTTCCTGCTGAGGAAGCGATGCATGTGGGGTACAAAAACCAGCAGTTCCTCAAAGCGCTCCCGGAAAGGCACCAATACTGCAAGGCGGTGGGGTCCCCATGATGGGTCATCAGGAAGCTGAGGCAGAAGCTCAGATATGCAGGGTTTTTGCTGCCTTATTGCTTCAGTTCTTTGACTTCTAGCCACATCACCTGAGCAACTCAGCTGCAGCCACAACAAGGACAGAAAACCCAGTAGCAGAGCAACAAAGAAGAGCTGAAAGAGAGAGCATTTCCAGGGTAGGATGCCCAGCAGCTGACAGGACCTGAAGCAAAATCAGAACAAGACAATGCAACGCAGTGAGAAATAATGAACTGCCTCATGTGCAAATGAGGGGAAGACAAATATACAGCATCACAGAAATCTCCAGAGAAATCATGCCCTCTTAGCACAAGGATTACTCTTGATGCTGACATTCATATCCCTTATTCTGCCCATGAGACACTCAGCAAAAAAAACCACTCCCACATGGTGAAAATAAAGCAGAACGCATGAAAAGATACAAAACAGTGTTTATTTGAACCAGGAGCAGAAACTTCAGACTCTCCATATGTTTTGAATTTCAGGTCCCATAAACCTCTCATCAGTGTCCACGCTGGGTGGGGCTGGCAGAAGTTAAAATCCAAACTATCAGGAGAATCAAAGGTTTCTGCCAAATATAAACCCCCACAATCTTGAAAATGATTGACATGCTATTTGGGTAACCTGTACAGATCACCACTGTGTAAGGCAGTTGTGAGGAGGGTCAGTCATTTGTTCTTATTTGACTCCAAAGAGAAAGAAAGTGGAAGGGAACACCAGGAGGAGCCAGTCAAACTCTCACACAGATCAATGTGGATAGACGAGCAAACAGAGTACAGTGGACCCTTGTATAACAAACAGCTTGTATAACATAAAATTTGTACAACATAAAAAACTCCGGAGATAGGGGAAATTTGCTTAACATAATCGCCTATGGGGAGAATCCGTACAACATAAAAATGGGATCACTCTGATTTCAATGCATTCCTATGGGAATTTGTATAAAGGAAAATTTGCTTAACATAATTTCATTTGGAACTAATTAATTCCTTTATACAAGGTACCACTGTATTCCTCTTAAGTTATCTAGCAAGCATATTGTGAACCGGATATCCTCCAAATTTACAGGGTCACATTATTAGGTTACAATCCAAACTACTGTATATAAAATGAGAATAAACTCCCCTGAACACAATGCACGTTTCATCAAGTAAGCACACACAGATCAGACAATGAGTTTCTCTAAGAACTTCTCTGATCCCCACTTTTTCACTTGAAGTAGGCTGCCTATACAAGGTTCTCAATTCTGCCTCAAAGAGACATTCTCCGACTTGAAAGCCCACCCAACCCCAGATGTGTAATAGACGGCTATGATTATGCCAAAAGGTAAAGGAAGGAACTCGGCACTGACTCAAGAGATAACACTGTCTGCTATTAATCCACCAGTAGACTACAAAATGCCAGTCTTCAGAAGAGGGAGAGCCCGATAAGACGACCTCGGGACCTCTTCTTCTTGGCTTCTGACCTAACGTGTCTCCCTCCTCACCAAAAACAGTCGGCGGCTCCTTTCACCCCGTGCTTTGCATTGCTGGCCATTCCTTCCTACAAGTCAACTGCTCGGTACGGTGAGAGGGGACGAACTCTCGCCGTTCTCGTGACGGAGAGGACTGAACTTGTTCCCCAGCCATTGGGAGGCAGCCCTGTTACTATCTCAGCCGCCGCCGCCGCCACCGCCGGAGGGACGATCCTTCTTGCTCACCGAAGAGCCCCAGAATGATGGGTCTACAGATACTTCGGAGCAGAAGCGGAGCAGAAGTCAGGGTCCTCAAGCGAGATTACCGGGACGCTCCTTCTACCGTAGCTCCTCCCGATCGTTTTGTAATTCCCCCCCCCCTCTCTCTCTCTCGCAGCGTCCAGGTACTTACCTGCCTCCCGGTCGTCGATACATATCAAACCGACGTCGGGCAGGGAACATCCTCCTGCCTCGCCGGCAGCCTTTCCCGGCCGGACACGTTGGCTAAGACACCAGGTCCGACAACCAACGAGCTCCCCCGGAAACGGCTTCCTTCGCCGACTGTTCCGGTCGTTCTTGTTCCTCCCTCGAAGGCAAACACGCAGCCAAAGGCGAGACGTCGTTAAGTTTCTCAGGCAGTGAGAATAGGACTGAGTTTTCTTTTCTTTTTATTTATTTATTTTAAGAATAGTAGTCTATCTTCCTACAAACCTTTAAATCAACCTACGCACATCAAGACCGGAGTACAGACAGTGAGCAGCAGAAACTGCTTTAGGATGGGCCGAAATCTTTCTGAATACTGCGGGGAGAAGAGCTAACTTTACAGGGTACCCAAAATGGGTGGAATGAAACTTCAAGCTCTTGATTCCTTTTGACATGGACATTTATTTTAAAGTGTCACTAAAATCTTGGATGGAGTACCCAGATGTTTATATAGGACTATGTTATGCACTCCAGTAGAAAGGCAATGAGTTAAAAGTTTGAATTAACATCACATACCAATATGCAAATAGATGACTATAGAATGCAATAAAACCAGTACATGTTATTGGAAACAAAGGCCATCTTTAATAATTTCTCTTACCAGATATACAGTAACAACTAGGGCTAAAATCCTTTTTTAAAAATACATACAGTATACCATTAATGAAAGCTGCCCCCTTTTTGCATGAAGCTCAATTAAAGCTTGCTCTTGAAAAATATTTAAATTGTCATCCAATTAAGCATAAGGTTGGTAGGATCTGTACTGAAAACAAACTCAGATCTTAAGTGTATGATATTGGGGGGCGGGGGGAGAGATGAAAAGACCCTTTCCCTAACACATTACACTCTAAACCATCTAGTACAGGACTCCTTGGCCACAAGGTTAAAAGACTCAAGCTGGACAATTTGGAAGTCACTGATTAGGCTTCACAGTAAAGTAGGAAGAGCAAAATATAATCAAGGAAAATGAGCCTAATAGGATACAGGACAGATTTTCTGTTGACTGTGGGGAAATTCAAACAATGCAGCACTTAAATGCATCCAATTAATGCCCCATGTATACAAAAAAGATCTAGTAAATGGCCAATATAATGCTTTTGAAGTAGCCCATGTTTGGTTAAAATAGTCTAATAATCTTAACATTTTAGTTTGTTTTTAATTTTACGTACATTTCACATATGTTCAAAATTTTAAATTGTGCAATGCTCTGGTAAGAAAGCAAGACCAGTTTAGAATACTGTATCTCCCACCGATCTGAACTATTTTTCAAGATGAATAATGTAGTCCGGTAAAAAAAAAAAACCATTGGTTCAAGGAGCTTTCAAATGGATTTTGGCCCCTCAATTTTCAGAAAGTTCTGCTATCTGAAAATCATATTCATAGCTTCCAACATGCTGGATAGATTAAGAAATGCAGTTTAGAAAGGAGGGGTAAACTTTCTCCAAACTTAATGTCATTCCCAAGTATCTCAGTAACAGTACTCCCACTTGCCAACTCTGTTAATCCAGTTACAAAAAAGGTTTCATGGTAACAAGCAAAAGGATTCTTCAAGTTCACTTCAGAAATTTATATCTTATTACTCTTGTGTCACAAAACTCACTGTAATTGTTCCCAGCAAGTGATGGATCCCTACCTTCTGTAACGAATTCTACATTCTGGTCAGGCAAACTTTCCCTTTAACATTTAGGTGAAGTAAGAGAAACCTTCATTCTACCTACACATAGAACCCATTTGTAGATTAAGTATGGAATTAACATTGAGCAAATAACACAGACTTCCTTGCTGATTCAGGGGAAGGGCACAAATATTCTGGAGTTTTATGGGGGGGGGGAAGCAATTATGAATATATGAAATGGTAATAGGGCAATTGAAAATGGTAAAACAAAAAGGTAAATCCTGCCTTCTGTGTGCCTTCTCCACCCCACAAACAAGATTAGATAGAAACCATGGCCACAATCCAGAAGAAAACAACCATTCCTCCACTTATATTCATAAACAAAATATAATGCAGATGAATAAAAGAATTTTCAGATACTTCTCAATATGCAGCAGTCAGGTTCAGATGCAATGATCTCTGCACACAAATGATCCAGGTGCCATTACACTCCATCCTTGCACATTCCTTTGTAGACCCAGATTTTGTACATACTATATACTCTTGCTTGTTAAATAAGGTCCTATTATTTCCAGACTAGAGATCGGCACAAAAATGGTTCAGTGCAGTTTGGAGGATTGGGCCCATAGGTTTGTGTTGGTATCCCAGATTCCTCCGGCTGGGAGCACTCCAAGAAGCAACACCCCAGGCTTCCCTGCATCCTCTACTCCTCTGAGAGGGCACACAACGTAAGATAGTGGAGTGGGATATCCAGGGTGCCTGTGCAACACCCGTGGGCCTGATCCATCAAAGTACTGAAACCCACACCTGTGTCTATTTCAAATAAAGTATGGTTTAAACACTGTTGCTCACAGACACTTCTAATCAAGATCCCAAATTTAACACATCAGGATATAAGAACAGATGCTTGGTACACAAGAGGAGAAATATTTGACCACCTATGACATTGATCTGAGATGGTTACATCTGAACAAAGCCAATCATTTGCTCTCTTCTCATCTCCGGAACTCCAACCCCAACATTTGATGGAAGAAAGGCTCTCTTACCTTTGGAATTATAGCCATACAGTATTAGTGTGGTGGGTGTTTAAAAATATTTCTAGCAAAACAAATGCCATGGAGATGTGGGCTGCAAAGCTAAGGAAAATTACTTGAAATCAGTAGACAAAAATCCATGGAGGTCAGCAGAACGTACCTCCAAGATTGATTTTAATTGGGTTGGTAGAGCAACAAGGATGTTGCAACTATAGATGGACACAAACTGCTGGTCTGGCGGGCCCCTGAACAGGTGTTCTGTGGTTTGGTTCAGTGCCCTGCCCCATCTAGTGGGTGCCCACTTGGAAGCAATGTCCCAGATACCCTGCCCCAATTCCTCTAGGTCAGTGTTTTTCAACCACTGTTCCGCGGCACAGTAGTGTGCCGCGAGATGTTGCCTGGTGTGCCGTGGGAAAAATTCTCCCAACACCAGCAATGCCCCCCCCCCCGCATCCCGCTCGCGACCAAGGCAGCGGTGCGGCGCCAGCGAGCCGGAGGAAGGCGGGGTGTCCAGAAAGAAGCCGGCTGCCGCAAGGCTTCCTTGGGAGATGTAGTTCCTCCCGCAGGTCTGAGACGCGGTCCTGGGGAGGAGAGCGGACTACCTTTCCAGGCGTGCTTTGCACGCCGGCGAAGAAAGGCTGGCCGTGGGTGGGGAAGGAGAAGAAATAAGGGAGGAGGAGGAGGAGGAGGAGGAGGAGGAGAGACTGGAGAGCGAGAGAGTGAGAGAGAGTCGGGAGACCCGCGCAGGCGCATTGCGGCGAAGGGCGCTCCAGAAGCCGCTCTTAAAGGTTCTTGGGGTTGGTTCCCCCTCCTCGCTCACCGAACCCCCCTCCCTCCCTCCCTCCCCCGCCTCGCGCACTCGCTATTTGCCTCCCGAGGGTGGGCGCGCACCCCTGCCAAGCCATGTAGGAGCGCTCGTGCGCACCCCTCTTTTAAGGGTGGGGAGCGGGCGGCCGTTGACAATGGTCATTTTTTGTGTGTGGGGGTAAATAAAGGGGAGTACATGGGAGGCTGAGGAGAGGATTCCTAGGACCTAGGGAGGAGACGGGGATGGGGGTCCCTTCCGGGCCCTGTGGCTGCCTGGCTGGAAGGAGGTGGGGGGGGAAGAGAAGGGAGGCTTATACTGGAAGGGGTAAAAGATGGGGGTTGGGGGGTCGTATATGAAGAGCCTCCCCCAGCCCCACCTTCCTGGGTTTGCAAGTTCCTCTAAAAAAAAGTGCCAGGAGGAGGGAGGGGGAAGGTGAGAGCAGGCGGACATTTTGATAGGGATGCCTTGGGAGGGCCTGGGCTAGAGGATGGATTTGTTGTTGTTGTTGTTTTCGGGGGGGTGAGAAGTGTGTTTGTGTGTGTCTGATAGGCACAGAGTTAAATTTTTTAACATTTTCTAATGGTGGTGTGCCTCGTGATTTTTTTCATGAAACAAGTGTGCCTTTGCCCCAAAAAGGTTGAAAAACACTGCTCTAGGTATTGCCTCTGAGTGGGAAGGGCACCAAACTGCAGAACACCCGTTCGGACATCCACTGGACTGATGGTTTGTGCCCATCTGTAGTAACAATATATTTCTGCTATAAGTGGCAGAATTATCTAACCTACCTGGCAACTGTTTATGAGTTTGTGTTAGACAGAAAACATCGATCTCTTAGAAGAATACGGGCTGTTTGTATTTAGGAAAAAGCTAATTTAATTCTAAAATGCCACAAGAGGAAGACAAAATCTTCAACACTTAAATCAGTAGCCAAGTGATTACCATACCACCCACCCCAACAAAACAGACACACAGAAGCATTTCAAAAACTGTCCCCAGCATTGTTCCACCAATCACACAGCAGTCCACCCCAAACTTATTCTGCAGCCCATGCATATTATGAAAAGACAGGATAAAAGATTCCCCCCCCCCGTCCTTGCTAGTGAATTTAAGGACTGGTGGCATTAGGAAGTCAGAGCCAGTACAGCAGGGCACAAAACCTGCAGCAGCAGTTCCTTGGCCCCAACATTAGCAAGGCTGCTATAGGAGGAGGATCAAGTGTCCTTTAGAGTAGAGTCTAATTTTGATGAAGAACCTTGACAGGCAGGACAAAGGCAGGTCACAGGATCTCCCTCCCTGCAAACTCCTTGTCCAGTGGCAAGCAGGCTGAGGAGCAGCGAGAGTGAGGAAGGTCTTCACCCTCTGGAGGGAATCTAATAGCCCCATGGGGCCGGAACACTGCCTAGAACCCACAGCAGGCGGGATACCAAGGGAGTCGGAAAAGGATGCAGAAGAGGTAGATGACCGCTGAGCCTGGCCAGTGACCAGCCTGATGGAAAAGGCGACTGAGGGAACAGACCACAATGAGCACCTGAAGCCCTGGGAACTGGTCCTGTGGGAAATGTAGGCCTTTTGCCAGCGCCACCTGCCTCTTATACCAGCTTCTTGGCCTCAAAGAAACTTTTCAGATGCCTCATTTGCCAAACCCCAATGGCTACAAGGATGAGAGTCTGGACGATGGACCACCAAAGAACCCGCTGGTTGGTGCTTTCGCTGGTTTGCCGGAAGCGCTCCTCTCGCCACTGAGCAAAAGAGAAGAGGGGAAAACAGTTCAAGCTTCTCTTCTTTCCTACTGACAGAGAGCCAAGAGCCAACAGGCTACTGTTCCCACCATGAAACAGTTCCATCTGAAATATTTGCACACAGCTGTTTCTGCAAGAACATTACTGGCAGCCTGCGTAGGACCACGTAGGAACACAGCAGCCTTATGTGAGGGAAGCTGACTTATATCAAGTATGATGGTTTGTACATTTTGCACATTATCTGTTCTGGAAGAGCAAGGAAAATCACTTTCTAAAACCTTGCCCTCCTAGCCACAGGATACTAATAGTTACAGTACCACCCCACCCTTGAAAGGACAATAGTTCCAAGCTCTGATTCTGAATGACAGGAAGTATGGCATCTTCTTTTAGTTGCTACAGAGCTCTTTTCACTCTCGACTGAACCTAAAGTCACCAGCACACAACACAGAGGTTGAGCTAGAGGCCCTCCCCTCTTACCCGCTGGTAGTTCTGTTCTTTCTGGATCTGTTCTATCTGTTCCAGGAGCTGGCGCACACGCAACTGCAGCTCACTCAGTTTATCCTTGGCAGCAATTTCAGCATAGTCATTGGCATGTTCTCCAACCTGGATATCAAGGTGGACTCTCTGTAAGAAAAATCAGAAAACAATCAGAAGACTCATCACAGCAAGACACCTCATCGACTGGTATGACAATTGTTCTCTTCCACTGCTCAACAGAGCCTCTTACCAGCATGCCTCCTGCAAAAAGGGAGAACTTTGTTGAATTGGAATGCAGGCAGATCTGATGTTCGCCAGGTGTGTGTGAAGTAAAAGTGAATCTGCCTTCTGAGCCATACTGCCGGGACAATACCACCTGCAAGCACAGCAGAAGGGAATGTTACATTTAGGCTGTTTATCCTCCTATTTCTAACTCAAAGAGACATAAACAGTTCAAGGATTATCAGGAATTCATTTCTGAGCTTCCCTCTTATTTCTTTTTGGTTTGCATTATGCATTCAGTGTCTTGAGTATGTGTCCATGCTTAGAATCAATTCTAATGCAGTCAGTCTCAATGTACATAAGCCTTTTGTGTCATAAGATTATAAAACTGAATGATCATTAAAGAACTTCAGAGGGGTGAAGATGACAGTTGAAGGATGTCTCTAAAGCCAGCTGATTACTTCTGTGGCAGATGTGTGTTTATTCATACTAAAAGAACAGGATAAAAAGATTATAACATTCGTTTCACTACATATAATAGTGAACAATTTTCTCAAAATCAATGCTGCCCAGATTCTCTTGGAAATAAGAATCACATTAAACAAGGGAGCCCTATATACACTACACACTGGCCAACATCTTAGAGGAGAAGGTGCAATACTATGCAAAAGCTTCTGGGAAAAAGGACAGTTTGCCAGTGATGCTATTCCATCCCAAAAGCAAAAAATATCCACCTGTTAATTCAGTGTAAGCTCCAAAATCCACAGGTGGACAAGATGGTCACCAGGATAATAGAATAGTGAAGTTGGAAGGTGCCTATAAGGCCATCAAACCCATCCACCCAAACCCGATCCATGCAGGAACACAAATCAAAGGATATCTGCCAGGTGGGTATCCATTTTTTTCTTGAATGCCTCTGGCGCTGAAGCACTCATGACCTCTTGAGGTCATTCATTCCATTGCTGTACTGCTCTAACAGTTAGGAAGTTTTTTCCTGATATTCAGCCGAAAGCTGGGGTTTCTTAACTTGAGCCCATTGTTGCACATCCTGCACTCTGAGATGATCGAGAACAGATCTTGCCCCTCCTCTGTATGACAGCCTTTCAAATATTTGAAAAGTGGCACCATATCACCTCTTGGTCTTTTCTCCAGGCTAAACATGCCCAGTTCTTTCCATCTTTTCTCATAGGGCTTGTTTTCAGCCCTCTGACCATCCTCTTAACCTCCTCTGAACTTATTCCAATTTGTTCGCAAATATTGTAAATATATAAAATAGCTGAACATTTAAGTTCTACAGAACTCTCCCTCAGATTATTTGATAAACGAAAACAAAGAGGACAAATCCTGGGAATCTAAATATATGGCTAATTGTTTCTAGGCATAGAGAACTGCAAACAATGTCCCCTGCTCCCAAATGTGCTTTATGGATCAGAGAGTTGTCAGGTATCACATGACTCCTGGCAAAAAGCAGGAGAAATAGGCCAAGTTAGAGACAGATTCCTTTATAAGACCTACAAAAAATTCTACATTTTTTCTATCAAGCAAAACAAAAACATAAAAAAAAATAAAGACAAAAACATTGTGGCACCTTAAAGACTGCTAAATTTTAATGTGAGCTTCTGTAGACAATTTCACTTCTTCAGACATCTGCATCGTATCTGTGGCCAATGCAGACATATGTTTGTCCCTTTGCTTCTGCATGTATTATCTGATGTATATTTCTACAGTTTGAAATCTTTCATATTTTCTGTGTTTTCAGGTTATCCCAATACAGGTCATACTCACCTACAGATTGTGATTTTTGTTTTACAGTACTTCTACAGATTAACACAGCCTTCTCCTTTTTTTTGCACTGAGTGTTGAGTTATCCAAAGCAGAAGTAGTCCCAAAGTATCTTATATAAGAAGCCCAAGATGCTGGTCTAGTTTTTGCAGTAACGAAGGCCCACCAACCCCATTTTGTTCCTGCATCCCAGCTTCAGAAGACGTGGAGTCAACCCACTGTTATCCTAGAATTCGTTTTAAACACTTTACAGAGCTCACCTCATTTTCAAATACAGAAGCATCGTCTTGGCTTTGCAGGGTGGAGTCACTTTATAGCACCCTTCCAGTGTCAGAAATCTCTGCCAACTGACTGCAAATCGTTCATACGCCACCCAGAGATCCCAAACTATCTCCTGCTCCATCTGCCTTGATCAAGAAATGTGCTTCGGTGAATGAATGGCTTTTAGCAAGAATGGTGAGGATTCACTTATGTGCACCAAAGCAAACTCGTGGGCCCTGGGGCTCCTCTTCCTTATGGAAATATGCGCCTATAACACCTCGGGTCTGTGTACCTTTTCGTCAGGGTCTTTCACTTCCACAAACATGCCCAGGCCTGGTGTAGCGGGAAGGTACTCCTCTCGTTGTTTATCGAACAGTTGCGTCCGGTAGTTCCCTGCGAGGCAGAAGGGGAGCGGGATGAGGAGGGGGGAAAAGTTGGCCGCCCGACAAGGAGGCAACGCACGCGGGTGGCGGCGGAAGCGCCTCCATCTCTCGGCGCGCACCGTCTCCCTTTCCTCCACCCCATACGCGCGTACACGTACACGTGTGTGCACATACACACACGCACACACGCACAGTGAGTGTCACGGCGTCCTCAATAAATCCCCCTAAGTCCACCGCGACCCCATATCCCTCCCTCCCTTCCCCCCCCTCTCCCGGCGCACCGATGACCATGGTCTCGTCGGGGATCTCCTCGATGAAGCACTTGCGCTCCGTCTCGCCCAGGTGGAAGTACAGGGCCCACCCGGGCGAGACCATCCTGGCCGCCAAGACCAGCAACAGCTGCACAAGCACACGCAGCCTCCAGCCCGGAGCCGCCATCGCGCCGCCCTGGCCTCTCGCTTCTTCCGCTCCGGCTCTCAGAAGCCACGTAACCCTTGCCTGCCACGGGAGGCTCTGCCGGGCTGGGACTACGACTCCCAGCAGCCCTCCGCGACCGGAAGTGACGTAGGTACCCTCGGAGGGAGGGGGGTGCCGCTAAGCTACCCTTGTCTCTCAAGCTCAAAAATATTTTTGATATTTTATAATTTTTTTGTAAATGCTTTTCCTTGTGTTTAATAAAATAATTTTTTAAAATAGATAAATTTAATTTACATCAGTGTAAGCATTTCATAAATTGCCATTCACTTTGTTTGCTTTTTTTGTCTCAGAAGGCGAAATGTAATTTGTAAAAACTCAGTGCAATAGATGCCCTAAGCACATCCGATTTCTCCTGATTTTGGAAGCTAAGCAGGGTTGGCCCTGGTTAGTACTTGGATGGGAGACAGTCAGGGAATACCAGGTACTGTAGGCGCCTGGAGTAGGAACTGGCAAACCACTCCAGTATTCCTGCCAAGAAAACTCCATGGACATGGAGTCACACGTAACGACACAACACACACACAGTGCAATAAATCTGTTAAATCTTAACAGCACAAACTTTTCTTTAGGAGCGTAGCCATTTCAAACCAGGGGTTATATACGCACATGAGCTCTGGATAGGATAATGAAACAGGATGAAATGAGATACAGTAAACGCCAACCATATTACTAAGACTGATCACAAAATTTCAGAGATCTGACAAGCTTAAACATCCTGGCATTTGATACATGTGTCAGTTGTCCTCACAGATGTTACAAAAATGTTTTTTGCTTTCCACAGAATATCTGGGTTTTTAAAAAAAAACATATATATATGAATGCAGAGGTAACCTGTCACAAATATCATCCATTCAATATACAGTAGGGTTTTAATACAAAGGAACTTGCATGGACCCTTCAATTAACATCTAAAATGAAATTAAAAACCCTTATATTTACTTAAGGTCAAGATCAGTTTAACAAGGTATTGTTGTGCACTCATATGCACCATACGCTCAGTACCAATCTCAACCAAAATGAAAAGGGCAACCCATAGAGCTTTATTGATTTCTCTATTCCCACCATGCCCAGCTAATCAGCTTTCTGTTGGACACTTGAGACCTGGTCCTGCTTTTAGAAGCAGTATAAAAACCACCGTACCTTGATCAGAATGAGTGGGCAAACAAGCTGACATCACCCCACGTCTGCCCAAACATACTGTAGCTTTGATGGAAGCAAAATTGCTGGGTGAAGAGACAAGGTATCAACCACACTTCCTCCAATCCTCATTAAAAACATTGACGAGAGGAAGCTTTATCTTTGCCCCCAATTCCCCGTACTATGGAAAGAGGTTTTCTGGTATTATTTCTCTGTGAGTGTCCTTGTGTGGCCATACCCACACATGCGACTTCCCCATAAAACATTTTTGTACCTATCAGTGCAGCCTTCCTCCCATCGGCAGAATGGCCTGAAAAAATGGTATGATGATGATCCACCTGCAGTTCAAGCCATCAGGCTGAATCACCTTAAGAGTGTCAGTAACACAAAATGCAGTTGACCCAGTCCTCTCCCATTCCCCCATAACATTATGAAAGTCCACAAGGTAAGATCTGTTTTCCTTTTTATTTCTTACACACCTTTTCAACCAATTGTCTTCCAGCACCTCCAGTGATGTGGCGGTGGCAAAATACAACCCTGTCACCAGAATCACCTATTTCATATGCTTAATGATATGGAGTTTCAGCGTCTGTGACCAAATAGAAGCAATGCTCCCCCCAGTGACTGGAGAAAAAAAAAATCAACCTCCCATTCTCCCAAGTCAATGCAATCACAGTTTTCATCACGAAAGGAGAAAAATCACATTTGATGGTCACTAGATGTTGTGGGATAACCAAGTCTCACTTCCAGTAATCCCAGAAGCTCCGAGTCTCTACAAAGTACATTCAGTTCAAAACATCCATGTTGCAGTCAAGTGTGTGTGTGTGTGTGTGTGTGTGTGTGTGTGTGTGTGTGTGTGTGTGTGTGTGTGAGAAATCTGGCATGGAGAACCATGCTCCGTGGAGGAGGAATACTTACCACTTCTCACATCTAAACACAACTCCATTTGCTTTTCCCCTTAAAACAAGATGTTAAAAAACAGGCTGAATGACTCTCAATAGCATTCAAAAAAGAGAGGAAAAACCAGGCTCCTCAGTAGGGCTGCACCCAATATTCCAAATTGTTTGACACAGCTTGTCTGGCTAGTGTTCCCAAGAGAAAAAAAGATATGAAAATATTCCATATATTTCTCTGAAAGAGCCTTTTAGAAATCAGAGTCTATACAATTCTCCCTCCCCCCCTCCCCCACTGTAAAAAATATTCCCAGAGTGTCCGGAATCTGGGCCCACTCCCCCTTCTAGTAAAATCGCTTGTTCCGCTCCTGGCGTTTCTGGAAGACCACAGCTCCCACCACAGCACACACAATGATGCCAAGCAGAGAGCACAACAGCAACAGGAAGACTTTCCAGCCTGTCAAAGGTCCGCTGCGGAAGTTTCCAGTTGGGTCATCAACATTGTCTGAAGAAGAGAAGAAAAGTTTAAGTACTGAAACATTTACAACAGACATGTCCTTAAGGTACATAAGAAATTAAATCACACAGGCCAGCAAAATTCTGATCTCTAATAGAACTGAATAGCAGAGGATTTAATAAAGACAGAATAGCGCCAGATCAGAAAACAGTACAGATTTCAACACACATGTGCCCATGGAGAAATCTAAAGTTTAGCGAAAGTAATTCAGAAAACAAAACAAGATGGAATTGTCACAGGAGAATGAGTTCTGTGAAGCACAGTACACTTTTATGGGTCCTATAGCTTCCTCAGGAGACATACAGATCATGTAGAGAAAACAATATCAACAATTCTGGAAAAGCCGCATATAGAACAATAAGGAGGAACCCCCCCCCAAAGCAACAACTGAAAGAACCAATTTTAATAGTATCAAAATTCCATAGGACTACATGAAAAATATAATATTGATTTTACACATGCGCACAACATAGGTCTTCAAATACATTTATTTCAAACTAACACTGTATTCAGCAGGACATATTTAGTGGGAAGTACGAACTGGAATTACTGTCTTGTAGCTTTGCACTGGGATTACAGGATGCAATCTCCAGATGTTATCTAGATGTTGATCTCAGTCTATTATTTTCAGATAAAGACTAAATATTGCTCTTTTAGACATCATGCAGAGAGATGGAAATACTGCATTCCAGTGTAAAGTTGATCTTCTGTTTGGTTCACAGATTATTCCAAGCAAAAACAACAGTAGCTCACCTTTGGGTGACTTGAGGAGGCTGACACTAGGCTCAATCTTTGTCCAGTCAATGTTTTCTTCTTCTGGTGTATGTTCTACCATCAGCTGGAACAGCTTCATTGAGATGATATCATGATTGTCTAGGAAACAATCATGTTGCAATGTGACTTTATAAAATCATGCTTAATTTCATCTCCTTAGGGGCAAAAGGCCTTTTCTTTTTCATAATAAAGACTCCTTTAAAGATTCTAATAACAGGGAAGAAGGAACAGATGTGAATTCGTCCTGTGTCTTAATAAAATTAACAGAACATGTTCATTGTACCCCACAGTGGCTCTGATTTATATAGACGAGTATATTCATGCTATACAGCCAATTATATCTGACTCACCAGATAGATCTCCTGTACCAGCAGATGCCCCAAAAAAGTAACCAGTGGGCAGTCGGACTCCTGCAACATCAAAACAATTTTTCCATTCATTTTTATCTTCCACATCTGTCATCACCTGAAAAAAAAGTATAAATGGGAACATTAACAAAATGCACTCTCTTTAGGCACACTATAGCACACTTTAATCTCAATTCCGTGAAAAAGAAGATGGCCCAACCATATCATATTTTCCAAATATTCCCTCCCATTTTTGTACTTCAATGAAAGTAGCTGTTGCAGTAATGATTCAGCCTATTAATCCCTGCTATCCAGAGACTTCCCCAAATGTTTGCATCTAAGACAACCAGTAAACAAATTATTCTTTGTACAGACCCAGGCTAGCTTACCGTCAGACGCCCTCGGGAGTAGCGGATAGCCAAAAATGTGTCATGGTTCTGATTACGAATGTCAGCTGTACAGCCTGCTAGCTCCGTCCAACGGCCATCCTTGCTATGGTCATAGGACAGAGATCCATTGTTCACCATGGCAGAGATATACGGGAACACACGCTGCAAAATAATGTATAATTCAAAATATTTACTCTGTTGCACATACCTTTTATCCTCAATATTACAAATAAAAGTAAACAGTCCTGGCACAGGGAAGCTCTACTTGTGTACGCTCCTGTTTTCCCCAGATAATAATACAATCCTAGGCTTAGTTTGCAAGTACAGGTAGTCTTTCGGAGATATCTCAATCACTGCCTTACCTCTGTAGCTTCATCATTTGGATAGGTGTCCAGAAAAATGGCCAAGCCATGAAAGTTATCTTTGCTGCCAAAAACAGGGCCTGAGGGAAATAAAGAGCAGTAGAGTGAAACAGGACACGCTTGCGCATTTAATCAGCCAAATCCGTGGGCCCAGCAATTCTGCAGAGTTGAATCTAAATACTGTATGGCTGTTAACTACAGAAAACATTCTGTTTCATAAAGGAACACCAGCCAGTTGGAAAAACTTGACACTGTCAAACAACAGTAAAAGAAAAACACCTTATTCTTTTGAAACAATATGAACAAAAGGTAGTCTAGCTAGTTTCAGGAACACCATATACTGAAGGGTAGCACACAGACTCACGTTAAGTAGGTGAGGTTGTATACTTTGGCTCAACTCTTTTTCTTTTCCTATCACTGCTGGCTCCTGGTGGGGCCAAGGCAGAAATATTGCTCCCTAATATTCTCCAATGTGGTCCACAAGCATCCATATACCAGATGATGAATTTATCAAGAAGTCTTGGAGACAAGTCCTTTACATTTCAACTCAAATTGCAGAAGGGTAATATACACGATCTGTCTCAAAGGGTTCTGTGGGAATTAGTGGAACAACTATCAAGATTTCAAGGATCATATTCTCCTTAGCAAATAGCAATAATTAATGTGTAGCTTTAAAAGTCCCAGAAAGATGAGTAGCAGTGTCACACCAACATTCTTGGCAGAATACTTTAAAAAAAAGTTTAGTTTTCACTGAGATAACAAACATATGCCTGAATATAGTGGATGAAGATGGTCAAACACTTTCCCATACAAAAACTGCTGTCTGCACAAATAAAATGCCTGTCCTACATACACTTGCTCTGGAACAAGTCCTATTCAATTTAGTATTACCTAAATCCAACAAAACCTATATTGGACTGGACTGAATATCATCATTCTTAGCTGAATACAGAAACAAGCCCATCTCGTTATCATGGTTGGGACTGCAGAATGCACAACAGCAAGACAGCTTCCTGGCTATCTTGTAAACTTGCCCCCAGTACCTGTAGTAAGGCGTTCTTGAGTGTACCACAGAGCAAATCCATCCCCGTGCAGATTCTTCTTTCCTGCTCCATGGATCTTGAATTGAACATGGAGCTCCCAGTCCTTGAGGAAGCAGGGCTAGAAGACAGAAAAAAAGCCAGCCTAAGCACCACCAGGGATGTTTCCCACAGACACATTTTTAGTAACTACAAGGAAAATATCTTTTGGTCACGTTGTTAATTTTTAAATCAAAATTACACTCACCACTCGGTTCCAAATAGAACCTTCTTTACTGCGCTCATCAGGGGTCAGTCGAACATACTGGCTGGTCAACATTGTGCTGCCTTGAAAATCCCAGAGGGGCATTGAACTGGAGCCAACCCCTGAAATACAGAAGATACTAAGGAGTCATCCAATAAGGAGAAAGGTATTTTTATTAGGGAGCTGTTTGGAATTAGAATCAAAGACCTCAAGGGCTATCCACTCCAACCCCCTGCCATGCAGGAACCCCCATCAAATTAAAAGTGACAAACGACTCTTTAGGTGTCTATTAGCTAGACACCAAAGTGGCATACTGAAATTAGATCTAAAAGCACAATTCATAAAGAATCCTGCTTCCTGCTTCTTTGCTGAAAGTTTTGTAGACATGAGTCAATACACATTCCATAAATCTCAGAGAATTAAAGTGTTCTGCTTATATACCACCCTACACCACTTCAAGTACTGTAATCTCTGGGGGGTTTACAGTTTAATTACAGTATGCAGGCACACATTCCCCCTGGCTAGCTGGGTACTCATTTTACCGACCTCGGAAGGATGGAAGGCTGAGTCAACCCTGAGCCTGCTACCTGGGATTGAACCCCAGACTGTGAGCATAGTTTTAGCTACGTTACAGGCATTTAACCACTGCACCTGGGATTGAACCCCAGACTGTGAGCATAGTTTTAGCTACACTACAGGCATTTAACCACTGCACCACGAGGCTCCTGGTGGTGCAGAATTTTAAACTTGTTTATTTACTAGGACGTTCTAATAAGATTTACATATGAATCTATCATACAAGAACACATAGACTTCGTGTTTATAGACTTTATGATTGCATTGGCACTATGTTCTCAATGCTAGTTTCTCTCACTCATAACTTCACATGGAATTTTACTCTCTTTTTAACTGTGCACGTTCTCTGGTAGCTTTAATGTAATACAGTATTGTCTTTTGATGCTGTAGTTCTCAATATGAATATGTCTTAATTGTAAGTAAAGGTAAAGGTTCCCCCCGGCACACCCATGCTAGTCGTGTCCGACTCTAGGGGTGGTGCTCATCACCATATTCAAGCTGAAGAGCCAGTGTTGTGCATGTCCGTGGCCACGTGGCCGGCATGGCTGCAAGGAAACAGTTTTACCTTCCTGCTTTTTAAACAGCGGTACCTATTTATCTAGTTGCATATACATGCTTTTGAACTGCTAGATTGTCAAGAGCTGGGGTTAACCCGGGATTCAAACTGCTGAACTGCCGACTTTGTAGCGACAGTTTTCAGTGCTGTAGCCTGAGCCACCAGGCCCCTCTTAATTGTACTGGGCTGTAAATTGTCCCTCATTACTGTAGGCCGCCTTGGGTCCCTTTCAAGGAGAAAGGCGGGGTAAAAAATTCCCTAAAATAAAAATAAAATAAATATTACAGGAAGCCGAACCTCTTTTCTAATTTTTTTTTAAAAGTGCCATTCTAATTTCACAGACTGTCAAGGATACAGGGAGATTTGTGCAGTTTTATTTGCTTTATTATAGCCTCTGGGAACGAACGTGCGTCTACCGCTGACCATATATTATTTCACCCCGGTCCTTGGGACTCTGGTTGCCCTCCTCAACGGGAACCCACGAGAAGGCCATGCCTTTCTCAGGCACCGCGGCGATAGGGGGGGGGAGGCAGGGAAAGGGGGCGGCAAGGGGACCGCCGCCACACACACACCCACCCCAGCCACCCCGCCTCCGAGCGCGCACCTTGGTAAGGCTTGATGAGGGAGTGCTCCCGCTTCAGGTGCTCGCTGTTGCCATCCGTCAGCTCCGCGGCTCCCCGCGGCGTGGTGGTGCCGGCCAGGAGGAGCTGAAGGAACAGCACCGGCGACAGCACCATCCCGAAGCCGCCGCCGCCGCCGCCTCCCGCGCTCACCACCATCCTACGCCCCTCAGCTCCTGCTCCTGCTGCCTTTTCCTACTTCCGGTTGACCCACCCCCCCCCGCTCTCGTAGCCCGGAAGGAAAGTGTCTGGAAACCGAAACCAGCAGAGATGGAAAGAGTCAGCGGCCGAAACCACGCCCCCCCACCAGTTCCGGGCGAGAGTACGTGACGTCACGTGACGTGTCTGTCCGCCAGTGGTCGGAGGAGGCCAAGTGGAGGTTTCCGAAGCGCTTTCCCTCTGAGCCGCCACCTCCCTTGCTGTCATGGCTGTGAATGTACAGGCAGAAAACCCCCAAAACACATGTTTCCCCCCCGGTGTGTGTTTGGCGCGGGAAAGGAAACTGCTCTCTGTCCTCTCGTGTTGTTAAGGGCATTTATCCTATTTCTAAATAAAGATATGGCTTTGTCGTTTTACGTTGGCGCGTGTCTTTTAATATGTCCCCTAACTGGATGAAGGCTCCTCAATGAAAAACTATCACAATATATAGAAGTTGGGAGACTAGATAATTCCATGCTCTTAATAGACTGCCCGCTTCTTTGTGTTCCCGGAAAATAACCTTGTAATTCCCTGGAAAAAGGAACACCAACCAACAAGAAATCGTTTTAGACCTTGCCTGTTGACAAGAGCAGAGAAATGAGATTTCACTCATCCATACCACCCTGAAGCCCGATCTCAGACCTTGGAAGCTAAGCAGGGTTATGCCTGGTTCGAACTTGGATGGGTGACCACTTGGGAATACCAGGTGCTACAGTATAGGCTAGCTAGGCGACGGGCCCTGCGATAGGCAGGTCGATCGCATGAAAACAATGGATCTGTTTAGTGGACCCCACTGCCAAGTGGGACAAAGGCTAAAAAAAAGAATATGAGATTTCCCTGTTGACTTGTATTTGGTACCACACTAACCACATTAAGTTCAGTATCTCATTTTAGAGATTCCTTGGCACTCACACAACTTGTGCTACATTGAGAGGCCTGTTAAGATGTCCATCCCAGAGACTGCAGCAGATCCAGATTCCTAAATTCTGTAGAAAAAAAATCTTGCTACAGTATTTGGGTTGGTAATCCTGTGGAATGAGGAGGTGATCTGTAAAGTTTTTCAAGTGATGCTGTAGGCGCCTGGAGTAGGAACTGGCAAACCACTCCAGTATTCCTGCCAAGAAAACTCCATGACATGAGGTCATGAAGAGTCGGTCAAGACTATAACGACACAACACACACACACACACACACACACACACACACACACACACACACACACACACACACACACACACAAACACACAAGGCAGTGAAAACTTTCAGTATTAACAAGAGAAAAACAATGTCAACAGTTGAACAATACTTTTATTTGGGACAAATCAAAATCTACAGGAGTGTGCAAGCTTGCATGTTCTTCCAGAATTGAGACCACATGGTACAAAAATTAGGGGTCAGGGAACAAAATGTGAAGTCGAAAAATTGAGATCTGCAATCTTCATCTTGAAACCAAATTTGGACCTTGGTCAAACAAGTTAAGGTTCAGTCTGAAGAAGACGCATGCTCAATAGAAAACATAACCTGAGATTGTTCTGGATGGAAGTGCATTTCCCCTGAAAGAGCAAATATAATAGTCTTGGGTGCTTCTGGATGTGGCTTTGTTTCTGAAGGTCCCTGTAACAAATTCCGTTTGCTGACTAAAGAGGACCTGGCCACAGTGATAGAGTACTCACCTCAATCACTTCTCAGTTAGATGCTGCAGCATCCCTTGTTGAAGAGCATACTGCTGTCAACTGATAAAGATGTGTCAGCCAGCTCACGGTCTGATATTAATCATATCCTGTAGGTGTTGTAGTAGTTGTACTGCTTGTCAGTTTGTTTCTGGACCCAATTAAGGTGAAGGTTCTGGATAGCTGTGGTTTCCTTATTTATCTTTGGAACCAAAGGTTAGGAGTTCGATTCCCCGCTGTGCTTCATGTGAGAAGAACCAGCCTGTGTGGCTTTGGGCAAGCTGCAAAGTCCTAGGGCACTCCCCAAAAGAAGGGAAAATTTAACCATGTCTATGGGCCTTTTCACACGACCCCTAAGATCCGCTGGCCACTTAAATTCGGACCAGAGATCTTAGGGGTTTGTCGCTGTTCCTGCGTTCCCACCCCCTCCGCACTCCTGGCTGCTGGCTGCGTGAGGGGAGGGAGAAAAAAAGGAAGAAAAGAATGCCGCTCACCTCCGTTCTGCCATCCCGGCACTGCATTCAGATCTCTTAAAGGGGTGGGGGTCAAAAAAAGAACAAACAGAAGCAAGGAGAGCCGGGCAGTCACTACGTTATATCCGCATCAGGAATTTTCACCTCCAGAGAGCAGGTACCTGAAAAGTGCGCTGGGACACGCTTAGGTGGGCGTGGTTGCACTTAATTATCTGTAAACTCCGGAGCTGGTGGGGAAACAATTTTAAGCTCTGGAGCTGGGAGCCATTTGCGGCGGAGTTTAGGGGTCGTGTACAAAGGGCCTAAGTTTTCTCTATCTGGAAAACCCTGAAAAGGGTCACCATGAGTCAGGATTGACTTGACAGCACATTATTATTATTTCTTACATATAAAGCTTCAAGAGGGTTGAAATCAGAATATAAGCCTGCTGATGCTGAAATCCTACTCCACTCCTGGTCACGAGTGAGCAAGCAGTAAACTAGGTCAAAAAGGGGGAAAACATGATTCCTACAGGGAGAGGACCCTAATAATCAGATAGCTTGCTTTTCCATTGTCTTAGTGCTGCACCTGCATTTTAAGCCCCAAACATCCTATAAATCAGACATGAAAAAAGGTGGAAAGTCAATTTTAGAAATGGACTGTAGTGGGTTGTCATCATTGTCTGAAAACATTATAAAAGTGAGTTAACAAATGAAGTCATACTAATGTACTCACAATTGCTAGAAAGTAACCATGCTAGAAAGTAGCATGGAAGTAACCAAATCTCTACATCCTGGGATTAAACCCATTCTCTCAAAAAAAGTAACAAGGATTAACACAACTTTTCATTTGTCAGTCCAAAGACTGGTACAAGTTTAGACACTGCAGGTGGCTTGATACAAATCAGCTTTGTATCAAAACAGTTTGTGTGCAATGGTTTTATCTTAGGGTTTCAGGACAGGACCCAGTTGCTTGATCAGCAAAAGCATTTTCAATTTCAGGAGGTGAAATCTTGTCCCTGCTTTCCCACTACCATCCCAAGGTTTTCATGGGTAGAAGGACTTTGGTAGGGTGGAACTTTTGTTTCCCAGTCTGAGCTGGTGGGCAGCCTAATGTTCCTGTCTCACCCAAAATAAAAGTGCATGGACATGTTTATGTCCCACATTTTCAAGGACTTTTAAATGTTCTGGAGCCACTTGTTTTTGGTTGGTTCCACAGTACAAAATACCAAGTGCATGATGAATTCCCCTTCTCCACCCAAAAAATCTGGCTTGCTGGCTTACTTCTGGCTGATTTTCTGAATCAATTTGGAATGAAGAAAATTCTATAGCTAGAAAACTTTTACTGTCATTAGATGAATATGCCCCCAGAAAATGTCAAAGGAAAGTAGAAGCTTCAAAGTATAAAGTGCATCTTTTGAATGGTCCCAAACGTGCAACTGGATAGTAACATACAGTATATGAAAGCCTATATCATATATTGGCAGGTGAGTTCATGCTCTTGGAGTGTTTGTAGGCTGAACACTGTAGGTGCAATGCCAAAAATCATTTTAAGATTGGAGTTTCTTTTCAGATTTTCTTGGCTTTGTGTCGGGGCCTTGTCACAGCTATTATTCCTATATGGCTTTCAGAGTTGAAGCCTTGATTCCCAGTGTAGACCATGTGTGGAAGAGACAGTTGTTTGCTAATCAGGTCAGATGTTTCAAATTAAGAGAAGAGGAAAAGTTGAGGGAAAGTTCCCCTCTCATCCTGGAATCCCTGTAAAAACCTTCTGTACCCACAGAATTTAGTCTGTGGGCATGGGATTCTGTAGAGATGAAATGACATTTCTGCACTCGGTGCTGTCATTTTTTCCGACCTGTCATCTGGCTGCAAATCCAGTTCATCCCATCCTAGAAAGGGCAAAGATTAAGTGAATAACATCCCTTACTACTGGATTCTTAATCCAAGCTCCAAACAACTTGTTTACTAATATCAGCTTCAGAACCGTCAGTTTTGTGCAGTGGTTATTGGTTACAGTACTGAACTGGGACTTTGGGGGTTCAATGTCTCCACCAGCCCCAAACAAATCCAGCTGAGAGGAAGATTCTAGTGGGCTGCCATCCAGCCCCAAACAAATGGGTGGCCTTGGCCCATTCATCCCCCCCCCCCGGGTCACCTCAAACCAGTCTACCTCAAGCAGTGTTGTGAGGATAAAGTGGAGAGGGGAGGACAGTCATATACCCTGCTTTGGGCTCACTGCAGAAAAGGTATGTGTGACAAATAAATAATAATTTGCCATGTATAATACTCTCTCTCTCTCTCTCTCTCACACACACACACACACACACACACACACACACACACACACACACACACACACACACACACACACACACACACACACTCGTACCTGAACTCCTTCACCAGATAGTGCTGAGCAGGCCTGGATTTGCCACGGACGATCTCGGTATGTATGTAGGTTCAGTCCTTCAGCAATTTCTGCTGCAGGAGATGCTGTTGCCAGGTCCTGCTTGTTGGCAAATACCAACAAAGGAACACCATTGAGATTCTCATCTTCTACCAGTTCAGACAACTCCTGTCAAATACATTGAGAGAGAGAGAGAGAATACAATCGGTTTTTAGTAAGCCCATTTGGGGAAAAACCCGTATTTATTTATTTTAAATATTTTCATCCCACTTTTCTCCTTAAAAGGACCCAAGGCAGCTTACATCATTAAACCTCTTAGAGAAGGAGGAAATATTGCTGGCTGTGGCCATGGCTTCCATACTCATGCCTGCCCTCCCTAGAAACAGCCAGTGAAGGCTTGTGCTCAGTTTCAAAATCATAAAACGACAATAGGGCATAGTCATACTGTCTCTGCCAACCAAACTACAGAAGGTGGACGGCTGCGAGGTTGAGACATGGAACAGACAATCTGGATGCTGGTTCTGCTTTGAGACCCAATTATTAGTGACAGAATTTTGACACAATGTCATTTTCAGATTTCAAATCGCTGAGCAAAAAGCTTGCATGAGACTGCTGTAGATTGGAGTTAGGGATAAGGGAGCAATGTATCCTACCTGCCCTGTCTCCTCAAAACGTTTCCGATCAGCACTGTCAATAACATAGATCTGTAAAAACATAAGAAAATTACCTACTGCCTGCCATAAAACAATACAAGTGCCATCAGCAACTCTACCTAGAACTAGATAAATGCAGTATCTGGCAGCTGAGCCAAGGCAACTAGACTTCTTTGCTTGTGAGATCGAGATATTTTACTCCTCATCCAAGCAGCTTTGCAGTCTGAGGAAAGCTAGTGGTGGGGCTTCCAATTTATAGTTCCCCTTGATTTCACATCACCCTGGTTTGAATAGGCTCATTAAATGGACAGTGGCCTGAATAGACTCGTTAGAGGGACACTGGCCTAAATAGATTCATTAGATGTACAAAGGCTTGGGCTGCATAGTCCCACCTATGCAACCCTTCCTAACACTGTTAAGTATGGGTCATTAGCTGTGGCTTTCCTGGTGGAGGTGTGATGTGCCCCTGATTTGTCTGGGGATCAATGAAAGGGCAACATGATAAGTGGCAGACAGACTGTGCTTGAGCCTCCCACCTCTGCTGAGAGAGGGCTTTTCAGTACACACATGAATGGCTTCCCTGACCCTTCTCTCAAACCACCTCTCTTCTCTGTCTAATATGTGTACATCCTCATCTTTGAATGAGTGCCCTTTGTCCTTCAATTTGATAACCTCACCTGGATGACTGAGAATCTTCACAGACATGAATGTAATAATAAACTTGAGTTACAAATGGCTCTGCAGTCCATGAATGGCGCCCCTTTTCTGCAGTCTCTGCATGATCAGTTCATACCGCCTAATAGTAGAGTTGACTTGAGACCACATTTCCCTGTGTGGCACTTATTTCTACAAGCATGTCACTGCAGAGGTAGCTTCAGGAGCTGGGGATGCTTACCAGCAAATCTGTGCTGCCCAGATACTTCTTCCAATAGGCCCGGATGGCCCGCTGTCCCCCTATATCCCAAACGTTAAGCTTGAAACCATGAGCGTGGACACTCTTGATATTGAATCCCTGTGAAAAGGAAGCAAAAGAAAAGGGGCAGGGTAAGAAATGACTGCCTGCTCATAGCTGAACTTACCATATCTCATCATTTCGAATGTGGGAGCCCGGTGAAAGGGGAAGATGAGACCTCATGTAGCCTATGCTGGAGTGCAGAGTATTTGGTTTTTCAAATGTTTTGGACATCAGCAAGACTTCTGAAGAGGTCATGGTTTCCCACACCAGTACTGCAGAGAAGCTCAAAATCTTGCAGGCCTTGGCAAGCAGACACCGTTGACTAGGTTGACTAGACTCGGTTCATACAGCTTCTCTAGGTTATATGACCGGCTTATGTCTGCAGCAACATGAATGTGTTGAATAGGTCAGAGTTTCCTTAGAGGATAAATACACAGGAGGTTATCCTGTGGTTGGCACAAAGTAGTGGTAGTAGGGCAGGTAAAAATTATTGTAAATAAATAAATAAATAAATAAATAAATAAATAAATAAATAAATAAATAAATAAATAAATCTTTCTCCCCTGCACCCTGGCATTTTGCACTGGTTGAAATCATCATTGTTCAAGCAGAAGTGTCTATTATAGGAAAGTGCATTGCATGGTATCCAGACACCTGGGGGGGTCAAATTAGGTATATTTCTCTCTATAGTATGTCACACCCTTTCTGTCATTATTCCTGCCCCAATCTATATATAAAGAAGTGTAGACAACAGAGGTATTTGCCTGATGGGAGTAATGCTGAACCATAACGCCTAACCCTGCTGAAGATGTCACTCTCAATGCGATCAGCACACAGCCTGCCACTCCTCCAAAGAACCAAAATATACAATCACAGAAGCCAGTAAGTAAGACAAAAATATAAAAAAGATTAAAGACTGATAGATGAACACTACTCCCAGTTAGGTTTGAATCCTGTAGATGATGGGGAAAAACATTTAAATTAACACTGAGAACTCCGCAAAAAACAGGTGGACAAATGTCTTTCTAATGTTCCAAGTCAGAGATCTTGAAGACATTTCTGTTGGTCTTGACAGATAATCTTTTACAGATTGGCCGCTATGGCTAAGGGCAATATGACGCAGAGATATAATCCTATGCATATTTATGCATTAAACCCATACCCCATATTTAAGTGGGATTTGTGATAGAGACTGGACACTATACTACCAGGCTTGTGTGTTAACATGGTTAAGGGAATGGATACTTCTGAGAGACAAAAGAATATTTAAGAAGGACATGACCTGCAGTTAGGATGGAGCCTTTTTTGTGGTATGGGAAAACCAAAGCACATAAATACTTCCAAAATAATCTGATAAGAAATTCCTTAATTAGTACATGGGCGAAAATTAAAACCAGAATCTATATGAAAACTCCAAGATGGAAACATTTACTTTTCCAAATCTTATAAATTTTGACAAAATAGTAACATATAATGATCTTTGGATCTTGAAGGGATCTTGAAAACTAAAGAACAACTAGCAAACCAAGGACTGATCCTCCCATGGTGGCCACTTATGCAAATCCAATCAGCATACAAAGAGGATCTCAAATCACAAGGATTTTATAAAGAACAGCTTCAATTTGATAAAATATTATTAACAGAAGATAATTTAATTATGGCTGCCTTTAAAACAACTATTAAAACTTGGCTATTTAAGCAGGCATTCTCTCATATATAATATAACTTCAGTATTCACCCATTAAAACATGATTTTTACTGACTGGCCTGGCAATAATAATACACTATTTTATGTCACTTTAATGCTAATTTTACTTTTATTTTTATCATGTTACTGTATTTTATGTTTATTTTATTATATTAATTATTTGAATTTCTTTGCAATGTATTCTTTATTGTTGTAAACCACACAAAGTGACCTCACTGCCAGATAAATAAATAAATAATGGCAATGATTACAGAGTCTAAATGGCTTAAGTCCAAATTATATGTAACATGGAAGTTTATTATAGGCTGACAGCCTGCTTAAATCAGAAATAATTGTTTCCTATAGCAGCAATTAACAACTGAGAAGTGGCAGACAGTTTTACTATAAGACATTTCAAACAGCCCTTTCTAGTAAGTCTGTACTGGATGAATTACATTCTGACATTATAACTTGAGTTGTACAGGGAACTATGCAGGAAGAGTGTGTCCCTGTTGGTTCTGCTGGACTTCTCGGCAGCTTTTAATACCATCAAGCATAGCATCCTTCTGCGGCAACTACACTATGGGATGGGAGTTGCAGTGGCTCTAGTCTTTCCTGATGGGGCAAACCCAGAAGGTTGTAGTGAGAGACATCTGTTTGACACCTTGATCGCTCTCAGGATTCAGCTCCCCCCCTCCCCCAGAAGTGAATCCAGGAGGTGCGTCTGAATTCACTTTTGACCCAGAATGCCCAGGTCTTGGCAATGGCCAGAAGTGCATTCGCAATTAAGAGAAATGTGCCAGCTGTTTCTCGGGTACAGTGACACATGCCCCTGTTATCTCCATTGTACTCTGTATGGGGCTACCTTGATGATGGACCTGAAAATTCAGTTGGTGCAAAGTTCTATTGCTGGACCTTTTCCTGGCACTGGTGACTGGGATCACGAGTCTCCCACTCCTATTACAAAAGCTTAACTGGTCACCAGTTCATTTCTGTGTGCTATTTAAAGTGCTTGAACTTTAATGCCCTATATAGCATGGGGTCAGGCTATCTGAAAGACTATATTCTCTATACAAGCTCTCACAAGTGTTAAGATCCTCAGAGGGGATGGCCTTTCTGTCTCACCCCTTCCACAAGCATAGTATACTTGATGAGGACTCAAGAGCCGGCAATTTCTGTGGCTGTTCCCAGATTATGAAAACTCCTTTTTGTGGCAGGTGTGGCTGGGACCCTCCTGCTTTTCCTTTGGCTGGCAACTGAAATCCTTCTTCAAAGAGGAAGGAGGAGGTTTTGAGGAAGAGGCAGACAACTGAGGCAAGGAGATCTTTTATAATCTGACTCATCATTTGAAAGTATGCTGTTTTAAAGTATCTGCTTCCTAAATGTTTACATTTTAGTTGGTTTGGCTTAATAAAGGGTTGGTTTTAATTTTCTGAATGCTCCCTTGGGTCCTTGCTGGGGGAGGGGGAGAGGCAGACAGGGTAAAAATCAAGCAAACAAACAGACAGACTGGAAAATTGGTGTGTATGCGTATGGAATGATGAGAAGAGTTTGACTTCCGACGTTCAACCCCAGTGACATGCAATAATTCTCTCACCTGCTTCATGACAGGCTGCTTTTTATGGGCCTTCATGGGCCATAATTCCAAACAGGAATGGGTGCCATTCAGTCTCTAGAGCAGTGATGGCAAACTTTTTAGAGACCGAGTGCCCAAACTGCGATTCAGAACCCAATATTATTATTTTTTTGCAAAGTGCCAATACAGCAATTTAACCTGAACACAGGTGGCTGTGAAGGGGCAATGTCAGGTGCCCACAGAAAGGGCTCTCTGAGTGCCACCTTTGGCACCCGTGCCATAGGATTGCCAATACTGCTCTAGAGAGTGCACTTGTTTAGAGTCACCAGAACGTTAACTACTACTGAGGTTTCACAACAAATTTCGCGTTCTTCCATTTCTTCTGCTGCTGCCACTCCATCTCTGAATGAATGGGAATCTTCGAGATGTGTACTTTCTGACAGGCTGGTCCCACAGATTTTTTCCTGACTGAAATTAAGCTCCAAAACTACAAGTCCCAGACTTCCTTCATTTATGCTTATCTTCCCTGCACACACCTCAGCCAGCTGCTTGCACAAGAGGGAGGAAGCACAAGCAACCAGAGAGTTAACCCAGTAAGAATGGGAAGTCATCACTGCTGCTAAAAGTCAGGCTGCAGAAGATGTGTGAGTAAATAAATTGCCCTTAATTTAGAAACAGATGAGATCATCAGAGATTTAGATCAGTGGAATTTTGTGATTAAAAAAAAAACTTTAGTATTCTGAACGTTTGTAGAGCAGCAGCTCTTGTTTGCATCCATTTATTTGTGTTTTGATTTTAGGGTGCGATCATGCCTAATTAGGGTGCGATCTTGCCTAAGCAGGGTCAGCCCTGGTTAGTACTTGGATAGGAGACCACCAGGGAATACCAGGTGTTGTAGGCGCCTGGAGTAGGAAATGGCAAACCACTCCAGTATCCCTGCCAAGAAAACTCCATGGACATGGGGTCACGAAGAGTCGGTCATGACTGTAACGACACAACACACACACACACACACACAAGACAGGGAAGCAGGATCACACTGGAGCATGCTAAAAAAAACTCACTTCACTAGGTGCAATCTCATTTAAAGTGATCCTTCTTCCACCCACCCACCCAATCCAGTCCGCATCATTCCAGACCAACTTCAGAAAAAGAGTAGCCCTGCTGCTGAACTAAAAAGGTCTAGTTGAGCTGGTTCACAATGTTTGATGTCTAGTTGCAGATTGAACGGGACGGTCGAAAAATGTGAGCTAAATCATCATCTGATCACACTGGACTTTCAGAACTAAATTACATGTAGGCATATTCTGAAGGCATGTCTCAGTTCTGCAAGGTGGGAATTTATTTATTTATTATTTATTATTATATTTTATACCACCTGTCTTCCGAAGGAATTCCGGGTGGTTTACAACAATTATAATTCAACAATAATTTTAAAAAACCCAAATAATAATAATAATAATAATAATAATAATAATAATAATAATAATAATAATAATAATAATAATAATAATAATAATAATAATAATAATAATAATAATATGCAGAAATAAGATCTTCTATGGCCTGTGACATTTGTGCTAGCCTAAAGCAACACACAATTTTGTCACACAAACAAACCCGCATGGCTTATCCTTTGGTGGTGTGGAGGGGGAGGGCCTGTTTAGGATTCTGTTTGCAAGTCTGCTTCTTGAAGACTTCATGGAATGACCAGTCCAGTTTATATTTACGGTCTGCTTCACCCCAACCACGTTTGGCTGACCTTGTTCCCCCAGGGCTTACCTGCGTGGGTGTAATGGTGTTGACCTCTTCGGATGCCAGCTGCTTGAGCAAAGTGGTCTTCCCAGCATTGTCCAGGCCAAGCAGGACGATGCGCAGCTCCTGCTCCTCTGACCCTTTGAGCTTTTGAATGACTGAGAGAAGCCCCTGCGCGGTGCAGAAAGACAGGTCAAGGGGGGGCTCCTTATTCTCATTTAACATGGGAAAAAAGGTAACAAGGCTCAACTGAGTGTCTGTGGGGAGACTGCTAACATGGTTCTGTGCTAGTTGTAGGTATACGAATCCCTAGGGACTACCTCTTGAGATGTAAAATTTTCAGAAATTTTGATGCCGTGTGTGTGTGTGTGGGGGGGAGCTTTGAAAAACACAGAAACACATTGTGAGAAGGTTTCCAGAAATTTTACATGTGTGTTTAAGAGGCTCCATGCTTGGCACGAAACATTTCAAACATAAATTTCCTCTTTTTTTGATGACACCTATTCCAGTCCTGTTTCTTTCCCTCCCAGAGGAATGACACTACTTGCCTCCCTCCTGGCACCGGGGTTCCCTCCTCCTGCCGTTGGGCTGCTAGTCTCTCCATTTCCATTGTTGAGGCACCAGGGCTGTTGCCCACACCCAGGAAATGCCACCAGGCTCAGGAGAGTCCCAACGGGAACAAGCAAAAGAAGGGGAAACCTAAGAGGAAAGGGACTCCCCCTGTCCCCTCCCCAAGGCTGATGAGGACTGATCTGGCTTGTTGTTGACAGGTGCTGTCAAATCACTTCTGACTTCTGACTATCTTAAGAATTAATGACCTCCCTCAAGTACCGGCTGGCCATGGGGGGGAGGGGGAATCAGACCGGAGGGAGGAAGGAATGGAGTATCAGGAATGAGGGCACAGTTGACTGGCTGATTAGAGCAATGAACAGGAGCTGCTTGCCCCATAGCATACCACTATAGATTCCCTCTTGGAACAGATACTGAGTTGGGCCTTATCACTTTTTATATGAAGCTGGTCCAGGAGGAACCAGTTTGGCATCCCATCCTGCCACTCTGTGAAGAAGACCCTCTCCTGCCCCAAACGGCTTGCTCCAGGCTCCTAGTTTACTCACCTTCTGCACTTCTCCCATGGTCAGGTTGTCAACATCCTCTGCAGGGCGAGGCACAGAAGCTGCCTGGGCTACTGGTGGCTAGGTCCCTGCTGCGTGACTGACACGCCAGGCTCCAGCAGCGAAAAGGAAGAGGATTACAACTCCAGAATTAGCTTGTGTTTCTCTATTTACCCAGGGTATTCAGTAATACCCTAGATAAATCCACCTCCCTGCCAGCTGTCGCCCTGGCCTGACCCAGTCTAGTCCTCCTTGATGAAGCTACAGGAGAGGGATGCCCTGTCCGCCCAATGGAAGGGAAGCATGTACCTGGCTTTGCACCTCTCACCTAGCATAGCTAAAGTGGAAATGGTTTCCATCCAGGTGATAAAGGCTGGTGTGGCCCTTCCCTTAAATAAAGGATGTGAGAGGAGCTGCGAGCATAGAAGGAAGCAGCGTGAGTTGAATCTAGATCAGTAACTTTCTTCCAGCACTCTTTTCTTCTCTGCTGGCTTCGCATCCCAGCAGTCCTCTTTGGAGAAGCAGCTTCTGTAGATGTTTTGTAATGTGTATTAAGGCCATTGGAAGGCGGTACTGTTGACCTTGCTGGGAAGGGCTGTCTTCAATCTACTAAGTGGCTCTGAAGCTCCTTAAGGGGGGAGTGGGGTTTTCTTTCTGTCTTTCAAGGGAATATGTTGAATATTTGATTTCTTCTCAAATCAGTTTTTTTTCCTGGATAATAAATAACCTGTCAACCCTTCCATATCCTGTCACTCTCTGTGCGTATCTGAGTATATCCCACTTGAAGAAATGCTGCTTGGTTAACCTCTATTTTGAAAGAATTTGGTGGACGCATGAGTTTACAAGCCTTATTTTGCATGCTGAATTATTTCCGGACCTAATGGAAACATTACAGAACAACTGTAGAATCTGGGATCCTACTGTTCAGTCAAATGCAATGGCATGAAGAAACCATGATCCAGGTTTGCAAATGACACCCCATCATTTGGCAGGGTGAAAGTTCGTGCTGACTGTCCAGAAATCCAGGAGAAGTTCTTTGCACTTGCGAATACCTAACTTTTGTATGAGCCAATATATTCACTGATGGGGAGCTGAATGGTCTGTAACTATCCAGGAAAGAGATCTTCCATTTGCGCTCGTTATGTCAATGAAATCATCCACTCTAGACAACAATGAGGCTGAGGGGCAGGCAATTGGAATGCTAGATGATTCAAAAAAGGTTGTTGTTGTTATGTCCCATCAAACCACCTGCAACCTATGGCAACCCTATGACTGAGTGACCTCCAACATTTGCTGTGTCCTCAACAGGCCTCCTGTAACTGGGAAAGAGACTGAAAATAAAATGCCCACTCTCAGAATAACTTTATATAATTTTTTTAGTGTACCCTTATTAGGAAAAATGTTCTGGTTGCTCCATTTTAGGATATTATACTGCTGGAAAGTGTGCAAGGTGGGGGCGGGGAGGAAGAGGAGACAGAAGGAGAGAGAAGGACACTCACCCACACAGAGAGAAACACTACCAAATGACTAAGCAGCTGGAGTATCATCTATAGTACGACAAAATCTGATGCTGACATTTCCAATGAAACAAACAAACAAACAAACAAATGACACATTATTTGAAAAGTAATTAAAGCTCATTCTCTCTCCCCCCCCTCTCTCTCTCTCTCTCTCACACACACACACACAAAGACACAGTGGACCCTCGTATAACAAACGGATTGTATAACATAAAGTCTGTACAACATAAACTATTCCAGAGATAGGGAAAATTTGCTTAATATAATCATCTATGGGGCAAATCCATACAACATAAAAATGGTCGCAATTAGGGATTACCCTGTTTTAATGCATTCCTGCGGAAAATTTGTATAAAGGAAAATTTGCTTAACATAATTTTATTTGGAACAAATTAATTCCTTTATACAAGATACCACTGTATAAGACAGAGGAATGCACTTCAAATAACACATAATTAATGTGTAAAGCTGAGTGCCACAAATTTTGGCAATGCTTATTGGCTGATGCTGCTTTAAAAGGGATTAGTCAGATTAATGGAGGGAGGGGCTTAATGACAGCTAAATGGTATCACTTCATGCTGATAGGCTTTGTGCCTCTAAATTCCAGTTTACTAGGAAGCAGGTAGGGAGGAGGGAAGCAGGGAGTTAGCCAAGACACCACTTTCATGTTCTGCGTGTGGGCTCCCTACAATCACGTGGCTGGCAACTATGTCCGGAAACGAAGTGCTGGTCTCAAGCTTTAAAGATGTATCAGTAGAGCTACCTGGTCATAGTTACAGCAGTGGTGGTGGGGGTAATGCTCCATAACCAAAAATAACTGCAAGTTTTAGGACTGGAAAGAAGTGCCTATACAGCAACAGGAATTTTTACTGGCTGCAAGACCCCTTATTAGTTTCCAGATTCTCAGCCCCAGAAACTCAGAGCTCAGAGTCCTTCTTACCATTAAGAAACCATCCTGCTGTGAGTTATTCCAAGCAGAATGATAGGCACGTTGCATGCCTGTAGCCTCACTTCATTCCTGACTACAGGAAGGCGCACATGGGAGAACTACCACACTGAGGGCCCCGAGAGTGCACCTGGCAAAGACAATCAGTGCTCCCCTGGCCAGAATCCTATTGGCATCTGTGTAAGTTTTGGGAACCTTGTGGTGGTGAATCGCAGCTAACGGATGAGGCACTGGGATGCATCTGAGCTGCACAATCAGACACATGACCACAAACGCAACTGAGAGGCACTCTTAAGATGTTGTCAGTAATGCAAACTTGACACGAACACCAGTAGGATTCTCATCGCTGTATTTATCATTCTAGGACTTATATTTAAACACCCCACCTTTCTTTGGTTAAATAAGGTGGGGTCCATACTCCCAAGACAGTTTGCTGCCCAACTTCCAATGGCTCCCTCTCTACTATTCTCGGGCAAAGTGGGATTCAAGACAGAAGTTTATTAGCCCTCCGAAAGCACTCTTCAAATATTCTGTCCTGTCCCAATAAAGACCAGGTACTGAAAGCCAGAAAGTGGCTCCTAAAAGTTGCAAGTGGTTCTCTCAACAAGAACATAATGCCAATGGAGAGCAAAGATGATGTCAGGGAAAAAACACCTATGCCTTTGGCTGGACTGGGTCACACACCGATCAAGGCCAGCTTAGTACTTCTAAGCCTGAAACAGGATGTCACTCCAGTACAAGAAGTTTTTTTTTTTTTCATTTTCTTTTTTACCAATACTTGCCAAGCAAAAAGATATTGTAAGATAGTCTTCCTAGGAGAGGAGTGAGAGAGAAAAGTTGCACTTGCTCATGCTTCTGGCTTTTTAGCAGCAGCAGCAGCACAGGTTTTTAATTCAGGTCTATAGTGTTATGTGTAGTCTACGTCATCTGATGATACAGTACTCCATTTTCAACAATAGCAGGAATTAGTAATAGTGCTTTTGTCGCTCTCAATATCCCACATGTTGAGTGAAGGTTTTCAGACAATTATGCAATAAACAACTTGGAATTCAAAAGCTACAAAATTATATGACTAATAGGAGCAGCAGAATATTATTTCTTCCATACCCATCACAAAAAATGGGGGGTGTCCCCATGCTACTCAGACATCTTCAGAGGGCAAGGAGCTCAGGGAATCAGGAGTTCTCTCTATGCTCTGGGGTAGAGAGTGAGATTGTGGGATGTTTTATAGTTGTGGGAAAGAGGGGAACTTGTCCTATTCAGAGAATAGGTGTTAGTCATTGTACTATGATGTGGAGGGATTAAGAAGTTTCACTGCAATCAAGGAGGGCAATCCTTCTCTGTGGTTGATGGGTGTTGTTAGCTGTTCTATTGTGTGAAGTGATCACTGGTGCGTCTGACTGGGTGGGGATCATTGATCTTTTGCAGGGCGCAGTTTTCAGTACTGGGAGCCAGGCTTTGTTGATTCACATTTCATTTGGCCGATGATGGCATAGGAAAAAGAGGCAAGTCAGGCCTAGGGACTGGAGTAAATGGAAAGGAGGAACGCAAAGCCCAGCCCAGAAGCCTTGTTCTTAACGCTGGAAGCCTCACCCAGATGGTTTCTGGTTTCTGAAGATCTCATAAACCAAGAGTTTTGACGCTTTCTTGTGCAATCACAACAGGCGGAAATAGCTGTGTACCAAAACTGGTTAATCAGGTTCTGGCCACCGGGGTATGAAGGACCCTGTTTTCCAAAATACAACACATCATGAATCTTGTGGTTACTGAGAGACTAGCAAGTTTTATTTGACATAAGAATGCGCAGGCTGCCGATGCACAAACAGACGGAAATTCATCTTCATTTGAGGGGAAGTGCTGTAGTCCAAATTCCAGGTCACAAAAGTCACTACCTGACCCAGGCCTCAGACTATTTCCCTCGATAAGCCTTCCACATGCGAACTGTGCCATCCAGCGAGACTGACACATACTGCAGGGAGGCAAAGGAGAGAAGAAGTCAAGAGTCTGTGGCTTTGAGACCCTGCACAGAGCTTTCATTAAGGATTAGATATGTTTTGTGTAGCACGTTCTTCCCACCCCTACTGGCCTTGACCTTCGGTCAGTCTTTCACCCAACTCTTCAGCAAAAAGGAAGGCATGCAACCGACATGTGCTGCTGTACAGGGCCAGTATTGGGCTGGATTTGTCCCATACAGTATTGCACTGGCCTTGAATGTGGGTGGATTTGACTGGCTATCTACAGAGTGTATGTTCAGCCTGGTTTTGAGGAATGACCAAGGTAATCTAACTCAAGGCTGATACTTCACGTCCATCTCATTGCTGTTCGCGGTCCCACTGGGGACTGGTACGAAGAAATCTAACCACACGTCCACTGCGGGACGAGGGGAGTTCATCCCGACCATGCCCCCTGAACTGCGATTTAAGCAGGATGAGAGATTCCCCTCCCTGGCCTCGGGAATCTCATCTTGCTTCTCATTCTGATACGAGTGCCTGTGAGGTAAGGCTCATCACGCAACGTGCCATTCTCCATCTAGTGCCATTCACCAGTACATTCCCTATGGAGTCAGCAATGCAGTGCAGAGAAATTAAAAGATAAATGCCTCAAACTTAGCTCCGTAACACATTGAAGGTAAGGCTTTGGAGAATCAAAACATCGAAAAACGGAAGGTCAGACCAAAAAAAAACCCCAAAGGCATGGAATTTCACATCTCATCACGGAACGAGGATGTGTGGAAACAGTCATGCTGGTAACAGCCATCATGCCCGTGCGTACATGAGAACAGGGACAGAACCGCAAGAAGACCGCGTGACCGCGACCGACATCAACACGTAACAAACTTCCTCCCGGGACGAGAGTGGACGTGAAGTAACCGTCTTAGTCCAAACTCCAGCAGACCCACTAGTGGCATTTAACCAAAGAGTAGACTTAACGAACCCAGTTAATGTTGTTTTTGTGTTGAATGTATTTGAACACTTGACATTGTTTCTAAATTACTTTAAAGTGGTTTGATTGACTGTACTCCCATCTGATATCTTTGCTTAAAGGATGACAAAAATGAAATGAAATGAAATCTACAAAGTTTGCCCTAAACAAAGCAATAAAACCAAGAAAGTACTTTTCTTTAGACTATTTGGACATGAAGAAGAAAATTAGCCTGATCACAAACCTGGAAGCAGTGCTATAAGTCAAGGGATTCTTCTCTATACTAGAAGCAGTCTTTGCTATTATAATATACAGTATATCTGGCAAGGCTGAGGCATTGTGTATATGCTAAGCAAAATCTTCAGGAAGCATAGTCTTAATTTCAGCAATTGCTGAACAACTGCTGAATGTTCAGGTCCTGGCCGTGAAAGCCTTCAAGAATAAATTGCTGAATGTACTCCACAGATTTTATGGTCAGTTTCTCTCTCTCTGTCTGTCTGTCTTTCTCTCTCTCCTGTAATTGTACAGAAGTTTCATAGCTTCAGAGGGTGACTACTCATTTCTACTCCAAGGAAAAATGAAAAATAGTCCTGAGCCAGCCATTGACTGATTAAATGCAGGCAGGCAGTACACTTCCTTCTGCAGAATTCAACCTGCTACCAGTGGTGGTTAGTGTAATCCGAAATATTATGAAAAATAAATTAATAAATAATATTATCTGTCCAGTCTGCCTTATTTTTGCATTATGGTAGATGATTATATATTAATCTGTCTTCTTCCTTTTCTGCTGTTTATTTTTTCTGTGCTATGAGGCTTCTTGAAATACCGCACTCTCCTACCTTGGACACAAGCTTAGGAGGTGGGAGGATCCTCATTATACTGGGACTGTGCAAAATAAACCCTTGTCAAGGAAATTATGCCAGCACAACAGCTCAGATATGCCACCAGAACACTTTCCTGGGGTAACTGTTCTGCTGCTGAAGATGCCTCAGTGGAATGGTGATGAATTTGATTTGCTTTCAAGATAAAAACAGGACATTAAAATGTATACAGATATACTAGCATGCACACAAGTAGTAGGGGAAGGTACTACTCACACATACATTGCACAAACATTCACCAATTTGATTGTGGGAGAATTGCCAGGTGGATGCCATATATAGGTTCAGCACAGTATGGGAACAATCCCTGCCTCTGCCATTCTAATCATTAAAGTGGGCATGGCTGCACAACCCAGCACAGAGTAGACGTAACATCCTAAAAATGATAAAAAAGTAACATTGCATCAGGATTACATCTAACTCTCTGAGTAGGCTGTTGATAGATATAATCCGGGTACTTTGTCCAAGTGGTTTGAACAACCATCCACAGAGCAATACGTCTGTGAAGATTCTCAGTCATCCAGGTGTTTTTATCTGGGAGTTGAGTCATGGCTACTGGACTTCTTTTTTGAGAGATAGAAACGTTTCGCTGTTCATCCAAACAGCTTCATCGGTCTGAATACAGCTAGTGCAAGAGACCTTCTTATAGTCAGCTTGACCTCTTGTCCCCTTGTCTGATTGGCTCATAAGATGAACAAAGCCTGAATAGGCTCGTTAGGGAGACATTAGTGTCCATGGCCTTAAGGTAAACAATGGCCTAAGGTGCTGAAACCCATCAAGAATGGGTCGTTAGCTGTCAAGAATGGGTCGTTAGCTGTGACCTGGTGGTGAAGGCTCCTTGATTTGCCTGGGTACTGTGGAAAGTACAGCCTGATAAGTAGCAGCTAGACTATGCCGGAGCCCCCCACCTCTGTTGAGGGAGGGATTTTCAATGCTGACATGAATGGCTTCCCTTACTCCTCTCTCAAACCACCTCTCTTCTTTGTCTAATATGTGTACATCCTCATCTTTGAAAGAGTGGCCTTTTTCCTTCAAATGGAGGTGTACTGCTGATTCTGGTCCTGAGCTGTTACCTCTCCTATGTTGGGCCATTCTTCTGTTTAATGGCTGTTTAGTTTCTCCAATGTAGAGGTCTGAACACTCTTCACTGCATTGGACTGCATATACTATATTGCTCCTTTTATGGTTTGGTATCGGATCCTTTGGGTGGACAAGTCTCTGCCTTAGTGTGTTCATGGGTTTGAAATAAACAGGGATGTGGTGTTTGCCAAAAATCCTTTTAAGCTTCTCCGACACTCCCGCCATGTAGGGAATGACCAGGTTCTTCCGTCGGGTCTGGGTCTCAGACTGATCCCTTGTTCTTCTGGGATGGCCCACTGCTTTGTTGAAGGCCCACCTTGGATATCCACAGGCCTTAAGTGCTGTCTTCAGGTGCCTGTCTTCCTTCTTCTTGGCTTCTGAGGAGGTGGGGATGCTCTCTGCTCTGTGGCTTAGGGTCCTGATGACTCCTAGTTTGTGTTGTAATGGATGGTGGGAGTCAAACAGTAAGTATTGATCTGTGTGGGTGGGTTTCCTGTAAACTTCTACTCCTAGGCCACGGTCAGGTCTGATGATGACTGCACAATCCAGGAAAGCCAGCCTGTTGTCTTGGGTGTCTTCCCTAGTGAACTTAATATTAGGATCCACTGCGTTGATGTGGTCTGTAAAGGCCTGTACTTCCTGCGTCTTTATTTTAACCCAGGTATCATCTACATACCTGAACCAATGGGATGGTGTTGTCCCTGGGAAGGTGTTGAGTGCCTTCTTCTCCACTTCTTCCATGTATAGGTTTGCTACAATTGGTGACACTGGGGAACCCATGGCACAGCCATGCTTCTGTCTGTAGAAGTCCCCTCTGTACATGAAATATGTGGTGTTCAGACACAGGTCCAGGAGCAGGCCTATCTGGTCTGGGTTGAGGCGGCTTCTGGAGGTGAGGGTGCTGTCTTCTCTTAATCTTCTCTTTACCATTATTAGCGCATCAGTGGTGGGTATGCTGGTAAAGAGTGATGTAACATCAAAGGATACCATGGTTTCCTCTGTATCCAGTTTGAGCTCCCTGACTTTAGAAACAAACTCTTCTGAGTTGTGTACGTGGTGGTCCGTGTGTCCAACCAGTGGGGCTAGGATAGTTGCCAGGTATTTTGCGATGTTATAAGTCACTGAATTTATACTGCTGACAATAGGTCTGAGGGGGATTCCTTGCTTGTGGATCTTGGGAAGTCCATAAAAGCAGGGGACTGTCTCTCTGGGATATAACCGGTGGTAGGTCACCCTGTCAATTGCGTTTTCCTGCTCCAAGAGTTTTAAGCATTCTATTACTTTCTTCTTGTAATTGCTGGTGGGGTCTCTTCTTAGTTTTTCATATGTATGCTGATCATCTAAGAGTGTGACAACCTTCTCGTGGTAGTCCACCGTATTGAGGACGACAGTGCACCTTCCTTTGTCCGCAACACACTAAGGCAGAGACTTGTCCACCCAAAGGATCCGATACCAAACCATAAAAGGAGCAATATAGTATATGCAGTCCAATGCAGTGAAGAGTGTTCAGACCTCTACATTGGAGAAACTAAACAGCCATTAAACAGAAGAATGGCCCAACATAGGAGAGGTAACAGCTCAGGACCAGAATCAGCAGTACATCTCCATTTGAAGGAAAAAGGCCACTCTTTCAAAGATGAGGATGTACACATATTAGACAAAGAAGAGAGGTGGTTTGAGAGAGGAGTAAGGGAAGCCATTCATGTCAGCATTGAAAATCCCTCCCTCAACAGAGGTGGGGGGCTCCGGCATAGTCTAGCTGCTACTTATCAGGCTGTACTTTCCACAGTACCCAGGCAAATCAAGGAGCCTTCACCACCAGGTCACAGCTAACGACCCATTCTTGACAGCTAACGACCCATTCTTGATGGGTTTCAGCACCTTAGGCCATTGTTTACCTTAAGGCCATGGACACTAATGTCTCCCTAACGAGCCTATTCAGGCTTTGTTCATCTTATGAGCCAATCAGACAAGGGGACAAGAGGTCAAGCTGACTATAAGAAGGTCTCTTGCACTAGCTGTATTCAGACCGATGAAGCTGTTTGGATGAACAGCGAAACGTTTCTATCTCTCAAAAAAGAAGTCCAGTAGCCATGACTCAACTCCCAGACATCCACAGAGCACATCTACTGATTTGCAGTTATTCAATCAGTGGCTTACAGGAGGCACCTGAGGTTCTCCAGATGTTTTTAGCCATCTCCCTTCATCTTGCAAAACTGTCTATGCTGGGTTGGTCAAATGGGAATTGCAGGCTGACATCATCCCGAGAGACACAGCTGCCTCGACATGGGAATGGGCAGGTTGGAGCTCTCCGTTCTCCTGATCTGATCACCAACCGGTGGGTCCCAGTCCCTCATACCTGCTCTATTTCTGGGACATGGATGATTTCCTTGATGGAGTCTTGATGCCCTGTGTAGCTCTGCACCTGCACCCCTGAGGTTGGGTCATAAACCCTGCAAGGAGAAAACGGCAGAACCATAGCCATGTCCAAAGATGACTCTCCTATTCCTCCTAAACCACTACTGATTGAAGTTGTCACTGCCTCCTGCATCACCCATACCTACCTGATGGTTTCATGGGACCCTGCAATGATGCAGCCATTGACCTTGTCAATGCACAGGCAAGTGATTCCCTCAGGGGCTCTCAGATCCTGGACACAGCATCCGCCATCTTCACTCTGTGGGAACCATATGCAGAGCTTCTACTAACCATACAACAATCAAGGAGGACTCTCCAGTGCCCGGCAGAGGTCTCTGCCCAGGCAGAAGAGCTCAGTCTTCAGAGGTGTGTTTAAAAAGTCTGTTCTGGCCATGGGTTTTTTCACCCAAACTCTTCAGTGGTGACAGGTTTTCCATTAGCCTCTATTCAGTATGTTTAAGAGGGAGTGAAAGGGTTACGGAAGAACTTACCCAGAGTCGGATGGAGCCATCTTCATCTCCACTCACCCATCTGTCTTCAAGTGGGTGCCAGGCCAAGGCTACAACCGTGGCTCTGTGCCCGCAAAGCTCAGCCAGGATGACCAGGTTGGCTGAGAGAGGGTTGAAGGCACAGATGTAAATGCCACCAGTGCTAGAAGAGAAGGCAAATTCCCTCCTGCCAGAACCAGGAGGGCCTGGGCTGTGGCTGCAGGAATGACCAAAACCCCTTCCCGCCCCAAAAACAAAAACAATAATGGCCACATCACACTATGGCCCACATTCAGGGATGGATGCCCCATAGGAGGGGGTTTTTGTTTCTGGGACAGAAGGTAGAAATGCTACATTGTGAATGAAATCTCCCGCCAGACTTCCGCCTATGGAGACTTTGGCTGTGCTGTTTGGTGGAACTTTGGGGACTGTAAGTAGTAAGTACAATGTTTGGGTAGCAAGAAGTGTTGTCAGCCCATAGCGCTGCTGTTCCAAGGCATTGCACAAATGTGGCAAGAGTTAAAGCGGATTACTGTTTATTTATCTAAATCTTTCAGGGCAGAATGTATTATTTTTCCTACAAAGCCTTAATTTCCCCATACGTTTTGTTGTCCACTTTTGATTGATATTGTTTTTCTTTCTTAAGCTAGAGGTCTTGATGGTTTTTTATGCCCTTGTCCTCTTTCATTGAACCCCCATCCCACCCCCAATTCCACCACTATCCAGATTTTTTTTCATCTTTAGTTGTCAAATACAATTTCATTTCTCTTGCTTCAACCCAAGTATTGGTTCATTTTCTTTATGTTGTCCCAAATGGATTGTTACAAAGCCTTTTCTGTTGTCCTGAAAGACGGATTTCCCACACTCTGCCTGCTGTGAAAGAGGAAGATGTACAACTATGTCCTTCTTGCTCCCAAATGAGACCCTCTGAGGTTACACCTGGCGTTCCTGAAAGGCTCCCTTCCTGAAAGGCTCAACAAGACAAACAGACAGACCTACCCACCTTTTAGAAGAGTAAGCTATGTCCAAGATGGGCGCATAATAAGGAAGCAGACTGGAAAAGTCATTTTGCAAGGAGTGGCTTTGTAGGTCCCAGAGACACAGCCTTCCATCCCATCCTCCACTGAGCTACAATGAAAGGCAGCAGGGTGAGGTCCTAACTTCACAATGCTCTGCTTCCTCTAGTAGGTACTCCCTTTCGCCCTCCTCTGGTGCTCCTACCCATCCACATGGGGGTGCTGAGCTGGACTCATCTCCCCCTATAGGATCTAAGAGAGAGGAGGAAGAACTGGACCCAACATTTTGCACCCTGGGGTAGGAGGACAGGTTGACCATCTAAAATCCCCGCATGAGGTCTGACTCCATGTTGAAGTGGCCAAGGGACAAGGGTGCACCAGGCGCACGCCAATCTCCAATCAGCTATTGATTCTGGCCCCCTCACCGATCCCGTGAAGACCATGCTGACTGAATTTGCACCTGCCTCTCACCTGACCTGACAGAGGCACTGGAGAAGGAAGTGCCAGAAGGAGCACCTGCAGCCTCGGCAGGAGGGACCAGGACACCAAGGAGCAGTTGGCGGTACAAGTCTTCCCTGAAGGGAGTGAGCTGGCTTGGGGCTGTTTGGAAGGCCCAGTATCAGCTCTGGACTGTGGGTAGCCAGAACTCACTGAGCAGGACTTGGCTTCAGGGAAAAAAAAACTACACTTGGCAAGTGGGCAGGGAAGCCAAGCTATGAACTGGCAGGACAGGGTATCGTCAGCACCTGACCTTTTCTTATACCCCGCTGCCCTTTGTTAATAAAATCCAGTTCCAGCAGCTCTGGGATTCTTGACATCAGGGAAGCTATTACAAGGACGGCAGGACTCACATACTCTCTAGTAATTTATGCAAATAAATACTATATTTTCTTCTCTTTTTGGTGACCTGTAGGCAGTTACCATTACCCTATACCCCAAGCCCATTCTCCTGTTCACTTACCAGGTAGTGGAAGGAGGTGTCAGTGTCATCAGCTGCCAAGGCGAGTGCGGTCACTATACCTGTATGCCCACATAGCACTGTTCTACAGGTGAAACCTAATTAAGGTAATAGTGGCATGAGAAGCAGCAGCAGGATACAAAAGGGGCAGGAAGGGACATAATGCTTCTAAACACCCAAGAAAATCTTCTGCAGGATGAGCCTGAGTTAATTTTATCCCATAAGATCAAGACTGGGGATCTTATGGCCTTCAAGATGTTTTGGACCTTGACTCCCAAATTGTCTCAGTCACCATGGTCAGTAGTAAGGCATTATCAATATTGTAGTCCACACACCTGCCCTCCAATAGAAGACATGCAGCTTTGCTATCCTGTTATCTTCTACTTTAAATTTAAATTTAAATTTAAAATTTAACAAAGGAGGGAAAGTACCAGTATGAAGTCAGAAGACAGAGTCTCAAAGATACATATAAACAAACATTTAATGGTCCAATGTGCTCTGAAGGTGTTTTTCAGGAGCACTTTGGGCCAAATCAAACAAGCTGCTGATGACATATCTAGAAAAAGTGCTCCTTCAAATGGCAAAATGCAGTTTGGTTGAAAAGCAAGTTGAAAGTAGAAGTGTGATTAGTTACAGGAATATAAACATTGTCTTCTTTTGCAAGAATAATAGCTGAGATACATGTAACTAAGAAGATCACAGTTGCTAGTAATGAAACATTGTAAAACCTAGATACAAGCATTTTCCTTTAGAAAGGTTTTATCCTTAGGTGGACAACATTGTATTCTGTTCTGTGTTTTGCTGGTTCACTTGTTCTATCAGGTGGATATACAGTTGGCTATAGAAACATATTCAAAGGCTTTCACGGCTAGGATATGGTAGTTGTTGTGAGATTTTCAGGTGGTTTGGCTATGTTCTGGAAGTTTTTCTTCCATACTCAGAGAATGCTTATCAATCAACTCTTTTCAAACTGGGAAGAGGTAGCAAGAGAGGTATCACAAGGCCCAGTCATGGGTCTGTTGCTTGTCAACATTTTTTATTAATGACTTAAATGGGGGAGGGCAGGGAATACTTATCAGATTTGCAGATGACACTAAATTTGGTGGATTTGCAAATGCCTTGGAAGATAGGAACAAAATTCAAAAAGATCCTGATAAGCTTGAGCACTGGGCTGAAAACAGGATGAAATTTAATAGGGGTAAATGCAAAGTTGTACACCTAGGGAGGAAAATACAAAAAAAATGCAGAGTTATATGATGGGGTGTACTATGAGTGACATGGATCTTGGAATTGTTGTAGATCACAAATTGTGTGTTGTGGCTGCAAAACAAGGCAAAGGCTATTTTAGGATGCATTAACGGAGGTGATATCTCCGAATCCCGTGAGGTGTTAGTTCCCCTCTATTCAACACCGGTTAGGCCTCATCTTGAGTGCTGTGTCCAATTCCAAACACCAACAAATTAGGGCAAGTTCAGAGGAAGGTGAAAAGAATGATCAGGGGATTGAAAAACCAAAGTCTCAGGAGGGAAGACTGAAAGAGCTCGACATGTTTAGCCTTGGGGAAAGGAGATGGAAAGAAGATATGGCAGCACTTTTCAAATACTTGAAGGTTAGTCATACAGAGGAGGGGCAGAATCTGTTCTTGGTCACCCTCAGAGTGCAAGAGATGAAACAGGGGGCTCAAGCTACAGGAAGACAGAGTTTGGTTAAATGTCAGCTTAAGGGATTGTCCTGGAACCAATTAGTTCGGGAGATGGTGAGTGTTCCAACACTGAAGGCATTCAATAGAAAACCAGAGAACCATCTGCCAGACCTGCTTTGATTTGGTTTCCCACAGTGAGCAGGAGGTAGGACCCAATGGCTTCTACAGGTTTCTTCCAGCTCAGTCCTTGTATGATTCAAGCGCACGAGGCAATTGGGCTGCCAGCAGCTGCTGGGAGTCCACAGAGAGCTGTTCCACGTGGTGAATCACTGAACTGCGGGTGGTATCTTCTCAGCAAAATACCTTCAGGCCCTAACCTCACCTTGTGTCTCCATGAATTAGTCACAGGATCTTTCTATACAAGGAGTACAAGAAGGATCATTTTTCCCTTTAAGGCTTGCTAGATGAACAATACTGTAATCTTTTCGAACTCCGAGGCAGCCTAGAATCTTAGTTTGTTCCGTCTGCTGCATCTTGGTTCCTCACTTTTTCTTCCACCCAAATTCCTACTTTGCTCCTCCTTATTCCTGTTTCCTGGTCCTGTACGTCTTTTGGCCCTGCTTTGGTTACTGGCGCTTTCTACTGCTTTGTCCAAAGGTTTCTGGTACCTTTCAGACGGCTGTCCATGTCTTGGCTTTGGCAAGGATGCAGTGTTTCAAGACTGAGGAATAAATAAACCTCTTCAAACAGGTAGCCACAAAAGTCAGCTGCAGTTAAAGAAAGCCCCGAGTCTAGTGGCACCTTTAAGTTGATCAAGTTTCCTTCAACAGAAGCTTTCATGGAGTTCTTCAGAGGCCCAGAGCGCAACCCCAGTACACAGGCATCCACACAGGGCAGGAAGTGATATGTAATAGATGTGGAAGGAGGCAATCCTCTTGGGGGTGACTGTGTTACTTGCTTAGGAGAAGTGCTTAAGATGTTTTTAAATGCTCTTTAGAGCATGTACTTTTAAAAAATGCAACTTTATCAATAACCTACCAAAGCTGTGGAAGGACATGTTTTACATTATAATGTAACACTTCGAGTTCTGTCCACCTAAGCAGCCCTGGAGAAGAATGCCTTTGAAATGTGGCAGACGAGAAATAACTATTTAATTCTGAGCATCTTTGAGAGTCTATAACTACAGACCCGCATTCCCTATCCCATTCGGGGCCACTTCCTTTACCTGCCACACAACTACTTGGAAGGTCCTGGGCCTTCTCGTCTCCAATGCAGGCTGGCGTCGGTACTCTTGACCTTCCATCGGGCACAGAAAAGCGTTGCTGCAGTGGGGAGTGGGGGGTGGGGGGAGAGGAATTATTGATAAGGAAACCACCTGAATATCCATTCCCCCATAAGCCCACCAATCTGCAGGAACTGCTTCCCATGTCCCTGTGGTATGTCTATGGTGGTTACTTCACGTCCGTTTTGTTTCTGTTAGTGTTGCACTTAGGAGTGGTACAAAAAATGTTACCTCACATCTGTTGTGCAACTACTGAAATTTGTCTCGACCACGCCTCCAGAATGGGTGCTAAGCATAACAATACTGTACCTGGTGCTGGAGTAGGGTTTTCCCTTGTCACTCTTTGTTCCCGCTTTCTGTTCCGAGACAAGACATTGTGTAGTAATGACTGTCATGCAACAAAACATTTGTTTCTCTCAGAAAATTGTGTCCGGGTGTTTTTTTGGGTTTTTTTTTTAATTTTCAGAAGCGAAATATTGAAAAAGAATTTTTAAACCCCCCCCAAAAAAAAACAAAAAAGGAAGCTAGACAAATTCAGTGTTTGTCCTGGTACAAGAGAATGAGGTAACACTTGTCACAAGACAAATTATCACAACCATGGGAACACTGAAACAGGGACAAAATTACGTGATTGCGACCAAGACTGTCACAGTACAAAACTAGTCACGGAACAAAGAAGGATGTGAAGTAACCGCCTATGCCAACCTTCCCCAACTGGATGCCCTCCTGCAACTGAAACTCCCATCATTCCAAACCACTTCAGCCATTCCAACTGCAGATTACTGGGATTGTTGTCTAGCATACATTTAGGGGACTCAGTTATGGAAGATTGGCTTTTGTAACAAATGTTGAAATAAAACACACTTCACCGGTTCCTCAAAGCCAAGGAGCAAAGGAAATTCAGAAGCTAGGGCTCTAAGAAGTTTTCACAGCAAAGACCGGAATTGCACAGGAAGAATGCCTTTGGACTCATCATGACAATACTGTAACACACTTCTGCAGCTCCATTCTACCTGAGACAGTGCTAACGGTATATCTAAAACAGATAGCCAGCATGTTTTATGACTACATAGCCAAAGCCTGGGTTTGGAAGAGTTACTTCCTTGCAGTATAACTCCCAGAATATGCTGGTCACCTTGACCACTGCTGGTTACAGTACAGTATTCTGAAAACTGAAGTCCATAAATTTACCAGCCCTACAAAAAATAATTAGGATTGAGTTCTGATTCATTCTGGGAGTCCACCAGCCCTGATATCATCCACATCTATCTTCTCTCCCCGCCCTCTCTCTCTTATGATACTTTTATTAATATTTTATCAAGCTATATAGGAATTATGTTGACGCATAAAACTGAATCACTAATACTACAGTTAAACTTACTAGTGTATCGTCCAGTGAAAAGCACAATAAAAATGGCTGTTTCCAGACAACAAGCTGCCCAGATTCTAAAGTCTATTCGGACATATTTTGATTTGCATAAGGAGTGAGTGTGATTTTGTAGCTCTCACAACATTTTCTTTCAAGACATAACAAATCTGTCACTTGAATAGGAAGATTGCTGAATATGATTCATAAATAGACATGGGCACGACTTGGCGAAATTCTCATTTCCGTTTCTGTTCCTCGTTTCCGTTACGCAACGGAAATGGTAATGACAATTAAGCCGTCAGAACTCGAACTCGAACCGATAAAAGAAAAATTGGGTCTGATTTGTCGTTGTCGTTCATGGCATCGCGGCGATCGCGCGATGCCAAGCGGCACAGAAAAAAAGTTTTAAAAAAACCACCCGATTCCCAGCCAAAAAAGCAGGCGAAAATATGCCTGCCTGAGTGAGGGAACCTACCAGAGGGGTGGTTTCGGGGGGGGTCCCCGGCCTCCCCCCCTCTCCTGTCCTGGGCTGCTCTGGTGGGGGGTATCCTCGTCATCTCGCCATGCCATGCGGTGCGGGGGGATCCAACATGGCGACCGCAATATTTTTTTTGAAATCGTGGTCCAAAAACCCACCAAAGCACCACACAGAAACATGCGAAAATTAGGTATTTTAACTGCCTGAATTTTTACAGTAGCAGCAGTGGGTTTTTCTTACAATAAACGTCTGTCTCCAATCCCATTGATTTTATTTTATTTTTATTTTTATTTTTATTTTTTTACACCTGCGCAATGATGGGCTGGCCATGGGATGGGACCATGCAAATTTTTGGAGCCATTCCACCAATCGCATGGCCACTTGGCCAGGTTTTGACTAAGACTTCTGGGATGTGCCAGTCGGGCATAAAAAGCCCACTATAACCCTAGCCCTAACCCTAACCCTAACCCTAACCCATATGCCAGTACACTGTCCTTCTTAGTGGGTCAGAGGCACCCAGAGGTGCAGCCCACTAACTCACCCTAACCTTACCCATAATAACCCTAAGCCTAGCCCTTGCCCTAACCCCAACCCTAAGCCAGATCTGTACTCGCATTGCACTACACGCAAGTACACTGTCCTTCTTAGTGAGTCAGAGGGCGCCCAGCAGAGGCATTCTTCTCTCACCTCGCTCACAGTCCAAAGTTCCAAAAAACTCCAAACCTGTACGCCAGTATGCTGTCCTTCTTAGTGACCTAGAGGCACCCAAAAGAGAGGTGCCTCTGCCAGTGCCACTTGGTACGCAATGGCTACACGGTCATGTACCCTTCCTTTTCCCTTTGTAGCGGGCCAGAGGAGGCATCCACCCCAGAGAGGTGCCTCCAGGAGCCTGCTAAATGCCTTCCCTTCGTAGCGGGCCAGGCACCCACCCCAGAGAGGTGCCTCCAGGAGCCCGCTACCCTACCCCCCCAAACCAGTACTAATGACAGACGACAAATGAAATGACAAATTTTTGAAAAATTTCGTGACAAACGGAAACGAGCCGAAACGGGCCGGCTCCGACACAAGATAACTCGAAACGTCATTTTTCCTGGTCGTGCCCATCTCTATTCATAAATATAAGTGGGTTCCATGCTCCAGTAAAGTATCTCTCTTTTCCTTTTGCTACTTTGAATTTCTGTCAATTTTTCTGTAAGTACAGTAGTCCATAACCTGTCCAACCATGTACTTCAGTACAAGTCTCTGCCATTTCTTCCTGCATTTGGTAATCTCCTTTCTGGCTACCATTACCATGACATCAATATTATCAGTTGTGGGAATCTTTCTCTGAAGGATATGTTTCGGAGGGGTTTCAGTGAGGCGCACATGCTCCTGGTTGTCAACATGGCATATCTGAAAAGGGAAGTGACCTATTTTCCCTGCCCTTTTGCTTTGAGGCAGGGCCAAAGGGCTTAAAGGACACCTGCTTCCTATCTGAACCATTGTTTTCTGTAAAAACTCCAATGTCTCACTTGTAAACAATAGATAAGAGAATAAAACAAGCCTTCTGGGAGGAGTGCAGTCAGTCTTTTGTCTGTGTGCCTGCTCAGCTGGCTGAAAAGGCACCTCTTAGTGTGTGTGTGTGTGTGTGTTTCTGTCCTTTTCCCTGCAACTACGGTCAGTTTGTCTTCGGAACTTCTCCAGCAAATTCCCAACAATCAGTATCAACAAATATTGACCCAAAATCCTGTTGCTCAGTTTTTCAGCTGAGAAAGGTTGATGATGTCACCAGCAGGAGGACATTTCCAGTAATTAAGGACTGTCCACAGCTTGTCTGACCTGTGAGTAATTTCACTGCTTCAAAGATGGAAGAATCATGCGAGAGAAGGTAGGAATCTTCAACCGCCCCAAATCTCTCCCTGCTGGTGACATAACCCATTGACAAAGACTCTAGGTAGATAAAGACCTCCTTCTTCTGATCTGTGGCTCCCACATTCTGAAATGGATTACTCAGGAGTTGGACAAAGGACTTTTATCAGTCTTCAGTGACAATGATGAAACTATCTCATACAAAGGCCACAATCCAGTTGTGTACGTTATATCTGCTAGGATGATGGTGACCACCAGGGGAGATTTTTGATAATAACAGGCTTCAAAAATCTCCCCTGGTGGTGACCATCACTCGAGCAAACATAACTTACACAACTGGACTGTGGCCTTTGTATAAGAGAGTTTCATCATTGTCCCTGAAGACTGATAAAAGAAGCAAAAAGCCACAAGGAGTTATATTCTGAATGGTGATTTCTCTACTGCTAGTCATTACCACACTCCAGAATTAAGTAATTCTTGGGACCTTTATAGCACACGGGCTTAAGTGCCTGCAGCCCCTCCAACATATAGGAGGAATGCTTCAGTCTCCTTTGCTGAATTTCACTGCGTATAAAAGCCAGCTATGTATTATCCTGTAAAGTTAAATATTCCATCTCATTGAGATGTGCTTCAAATGGTACAGAAGGACAAATTTTTATGCCTATAATTATTTGACCAAATGATTTGGAAGTCTCCTTCCCAAGTCATTTTAGAGCCAAAAGTGCTCTAAAAATCATCCCTGCTCTTGAATAACCCACGTTTGAAGACATGGTTGTTTAAATCTGCTTTCCCTACTTACTAACTGATTTCATCTGCCCTTAGCTCATTTTATTCACTTTAGACTTTATGAAGGGTGCTGACTTACTGTGTTTTTATTTGCATTTTTAGTTTTGTATTACGGTATGTTCCTACTGAACCGCCCAGAGTGGCCTTTGGCTAGATGGGTGGTAAATAAATAAATAAATAAATAAATAAATAAATAAATTCTCCTTAACGCTTGTTACTGATAAACAGAGGTTTCAAAATTTTATGAGTGATCTAGATAGACTATGTTTTTGATGGAAGGATTAGGACCTGTGCCACCTAGGGCGAGTTAATTTTCTTCCCCCATAGTGTTTTCTGTAGTTTCCATACCTGTTGGTTTACCACAGAATATGACATTGATTTGGAAAAATCCACCTTCTCTCCAAAATATAATTCATTTTTCTATTCTAGATAATAAGTGGATGAGTAATTCATAGAAAGGCAAACTGAAGAGGGGTTTGGGGTGAGACTGTTTCTTTATGCCTGTAAAATTTGAAGTGTGTTGGATTATTTTGTAATGTTCCTATAATTATATAGTGTTAGAAGATAATTTGTAGATTCAAATGGAAATCTTTCTAATTCTGTAGTAAACCAGGAGATTCCTTTACTCTTCCTTTAACAAGTGCATTAGGGTTTTAGGTTTGGTATTGCCAGTTCCTTTTTAGTTTTAAATGCTACATTGCACAGTTTTTGAAACACACATTCTCTGTCCTGCTGCTATGGATTTTTCCAATTTTGTTTTCATTTGTTGTTCATCTCTTTTTGTAGTTGAAGAACTTTAGGGATGCAGTAGAAACTGGAATTTTCTGCACTGATAGGCCAAATTCCCAGCTTGCTATGTTTATCACACCTCAGTTCAGGAGTTGGCTATTCTTTTTTTTTAGTTGCTTTTCAGTTTGATTAACTGCTAGCCTCTCTGTCTGATGGTCAGAGCTGTCAGGCAGTGAAATGTGCTGCCACGGAGGGTGGTGGAGTCTCCTTCTTTGGAGGTTTTTAAGCAGAAGCTGGATGGCCATCTGTCAGGGGTATTTTGATGGGGGTTCCTGCATGGCAAGAGGGTGGACTGGATGGCCCCTGAAATCTCTTCCAACTCTATGATTCTATGGTTCTATGATAAGGTTGGTATAGAGCTTATCCCACGACTGCTAAAAAGTATTTGTAAACCATCTTCAAAAATCATGCCCCCCACGAGCAGCCGACTTAAAAAACAAAACCCAGCGGGTCTTTCAGCAACCACCTCTGGGAGGTGGAGCCATTTTCGACATGTCTTTTGGAGCCGCTTTCGATGTGTCATTTATGGCGATGCAAACTTAAGTGGGGACTCTGAAACACCATTGTTTTTTTCTCTTGTCCTCCATTGTGCTCACTTCCCATGGTTTTTTTTTTAAAAGCATTTGTGGTTTCAGGATATTGATACACCAGCAAGCCCACGTCACATGTGCTGGCCTTTATTTTACTGAAAGTACTGAATATTTACTGAAATTTTTCCTGTTAAACACCATGATGTAAGAATAATTATAATTGCACACCTTACCACAGAGTTCGCAGTGACACAAAGGAGGTGATATATCACCACAGAAGCTTTAAAATTTTTGTTTACGACGAAAAACCAGGGAAACATCACAGAAACTGGCATTTCGATGTGCATCATGATGGTGGGGACAAAACATAGGCGGAGAATAGAGCACCGTCCGTGAGGACACAGAAACCCCCGTTCCGAATTATGTGATCATTGGTGGAGCGAATCCGCCTTCTCTTAGGAGCCGGTTCTTCCAGCCATGGGATAATGCTCATAGTCTTCTGATTTCAGAAGGAAAAGGTAATTCTTCCTTTGAAGATCAACTAGAAGAATGTGAATGCTCCCTTGCTTCTTCTAACAATGGGAAGGAGGCTGCGACAGAGAATTGTTCTCACCTGGGCAGGGAGGTCCACATCTGGAGTGAAGTTCTCAAACTCCCAGAGATAAATGTTCCCATCAGTTGCTGACACAACCAGAATATCCAGCTGTTCAGCAAACAAGGCCCTGCCAAAGGCCCAGAACTTTCGTTACCAAGGCAACAAAATATCTTTGAGCCTATAGCTTCAATATATATTACAGCAGCAACAACAACATCAGCAACAATGACGACAACAATAGCAACAGCAGCAGCAACAACATCAACACATCCTTCCCAACTGTATCCTGGATTAAATCTTGTTGTGTCCTTGTTATCTTGCATTGTGCCATGATAGTTCTGCATCACAAACCTGGCCCTGTCTCTACCTTCCACATCTCATTCTTGCACTGAAGTGTAATTACACGGAACTTCTGAGGCAGTTTTAAAGAGAAAGTGAGCCATGAGATACACGAATCTGTGGCTCTTCGTATATATGACCTTCAACTCCCAGAGCCTAACCCACCATAGCCAGTGATATGTGATATGATGATTTCCAGGCCCAAAACTTCTTCCAGCAGCCCATCTTGGCTGCAAAATAAATGGATCCCTGAAGCAGAAGTAATCCAGTCTCTTCAGGATTACTCAAGCTGGGGCTTCTCTGCTACAACCGCATAGCACATGTCCCCACCCCCACCCTGGAAGTGTCTGTGGGAATTTATTTATTTATTCATTTAAATGTTTGTGTTGCCCAATTAGTGCAAGGCAACACTCAAAGCAGTTAACAAGTAAACTAGACGAAGACAAAATACTGTGTAACAACAGAAATAAACAACACAAGAGTCAGATCCAAGTTACCTCATGAAGTCCTTGCTTTGTTTCCGCAGGACTCTGACTGTGCTCTGGACCCTGTGGCGGCCTGTCTGGTGACTGCTGGAGGCCTTTCCCCATTTCTGAGGAGAGCCAGGGCAAGGTAGTTGCTGCTGCTCTCTGCCACCCCTCTCTACCAGCTGAGCCAAGGGGCCTCGTCGCTCCAAAAGGGCTTCGCTAAGATGAAAGGACTCCCTGCTGAAGAAAAGATGGGCAAACAAAATGGGCAAGGGGTAGCCCTGTTGGTATGGAAAGGATGAAGGCTGGAGGATTGGCTTTCTGAAGAGAAGATGGTGGTAAGACCACAGCAAGAAGAAGACAGGGAGCGAGAAGAAAAACAAGAGTCTGCCACAGGCCATAATTCTTCTCCTTACCAACAGCAGCTTTCAGCTTTCAGGTTAAGATCTGGCCACTGCGGTTCGTCATGTTGGGACTTCCCCCGACCCATGCCTTGCCGCAGGGCTTGGCAGCTCTAGCTGGACTTTGGAGACAAATCCTTACCTGTAGATGAAGGGTGATATGCAGCTCTTTTCCCATTTTTGCACCGTTCCACTGCTGTCCCCACTGAAAAGCTGAACAGGCTCCTTCTTAGCTAGTGGGGAGACATTCAGAAGGTCAGCCGTGGGCAGCACAGAATCGGGGGAAGATAAGTGATCACAGGACCATTGCTGGACAGAGAGAGCAAAGATCTGCCCCTCCAACCACCAGGTGGCTTGCCCCAACTGCATAATGAGGTAGGTGCTGGCTTTGAACTACTGCATTTGGCTCACCTGATGGAATTTGGTGTTTCAGATTCATCAAAGGCCAGGCGGGAACCCATGCCAAGCTAAACACCTGGCATGGGGGGAACTTACCATATGCTAGACATTCAAGGGGTTTTGGGCAAGCCAGCATTGTCAAGCACCCCAACTCATTGTAGCGCCAGACCAGAACTTGCTGTGGCTTGGCTGTGCCTGAAAAAGACAAGGATTTTTCCCCTCTTCATTTTTCTACCTTAACACTGTAATTACCGTATAATTTCTAACAAAGTTATTTGCCTCTTTTGGAACATTTTTCCAAATGAGGCAAATAGCATGGTAAGAATGCCCCCTAACTTGAGAAGAACACATTGCTTCTAGTCTTGTTTCTATAAAACAAGAGCTTCCACCCATCATGAGGCACTGATGGAAACTATTCTGCAGGGAGAGGCTGGTGTTTCTGGAGTGTGGTTGACACATACTGGCTCAGCTAGATCAGCCCCAGTTTCTGAGGTAATTCTTATTTTTCCCCCCAGCTTCATCCCTGCTATACCAGTTAAATAAACTACATTTGCATTCAGCGTTTCCTTCAAGGAGCTCAGCACAGCACAGCACACGTAGTTCTGTCTTCCTATATCATCCTCATGGCCAACCTATGAAGCAAGTTGAAATTTAAAATAATAACTGGCCCACCAAAGTCATTGAGCTGCACACCTGAAGGGGGGTTGGAAACCAGGTCTCTTCAGTCCTAATCAAACCCTCCAACTGATGTTGATAAATGAATACAATTTATCCCTCCACAGTTTGCCGTGGACCAAGCTGGCTGGGGATGATGGGAAATGGAGTTCATCATCTTCCAAAGGGCGAATGATTCCCAGCCCTTCGCTAACCACTGTATAATACTGACATTGTCTCTTCCACTGAGCTGATTACAACTTGACATAAAAAGGATGGTGAATCCAGAGCCCTGACACAGCTGACTGGGAACAGTGTAGAATTTATGCACGACTTCCATACATGGCAGTTTAGGACCTCAGATTATGAGATACTGCTCAATACAAAAATGTCAAAAGATCTGTTGTAGGGCCTCTTTACATCTGATACAAAGATGGCACATATAAGGCCATGACATGTCTCAATCCAGCTCTGTCTGGGAGAGCAGCTAAGGTCCTATAATATAGACTGGTGGTTCCCAACCTTGGGTAACCAAGATGTTCTTGGATTGCAACACCAAGGAACCTTCATCACCAGCTGTGCTGGGTGGGGGGGTCTCTGGGAGCTGCATCCCAAGAGCAAATGGGTTATCCAAGACCAGGAACCACTGTTGCAACTGCAAAGCATAGCATTATCAAGGCTGTATTGAGGTGCTCACCAATCACATGTCTTGAGTCGGGCAGGCTGAGCAGTTGCTGAAGCACAGGGCCATCCTTCTGATGGCCTTGGAATGTGGATATGAAATGTGAAACCTGAAATCAGATAAGCACAAAGGAATGCAGAGCAGGTAAGCATTTCATGCCCACTTCTCTTTATTCCCTTCCAAGAATGCAAGACTGTAATATAAATGGGTGCAATATTTCCATGGGAGCTCAATGAAGACCAGAGGAAAAGGAAAGCTCAACATGGATCTCTAATATGACAGTTACTTCACGTCCCTCTCATCGCGGTTCGCTGTCCCGCTTGGGACCAGTACGAAAAAGGTGACTTCACGTCCATTGCATGACAGTGGGACTTCGTCCCGGCCACACCCCCTGAACCAGGAACAGAGTGTGATGAGACATACCTCCGCTGGCCACAGGAATTGCCTTGTCTCAGTTCTTGTTTTGAGACAAATACCCGTGAAGTAACACTTGTCATGCAACGCACGCATTCTCCATCTAGTGGCAGGAGTGCAAAGCTGCATTCTCCAGTACAATCCCAATGGCGTAAACAATGCATTGCAGAGAGGGAAGAAGGCATGAAACTGGGAGTTTTGCCGATTAACACATGAAAGGCAAAGTTGCGGAGATTCGAAATATCAAAACACGATTGCCAGGGTAAAAAAAAAGGTTAACGAAGCCAGGAGAATTCAGTAATTGTCACGAAACAAGCACATGAAGTAACAGTTGTCATGATACCATCAATCACGCCTGTGGGTAAACGGAAAGAGGGACAAAACCGGGACAAGACCACATGACCGCAAACAACGTTATCACGCAACAAACGTCATCTCGGAACGAGGAAGGACGTGAAGTAACCGTCTAAGAAGTGATTGTCATAGCAAATAGCTCACAGCAAGAGAATATATCAGAGACCAATTGGCCACACTTTTCATCCTGAAATGACTGGAAGGTCCTCTATAAATGTTTTTTGGGGGGGGGCATGATTAGGAGACCCAAGAATCCTGCTCTATTGGAACCAAAAGCCCTTGAATCACCCACCCAACGGAAATGGGAAATGGAAAGCAACAGCTCAAGTGGAAACTGCTTGGGAAGTGTTCTCATTTAACGACAATTATATTTCCCACCTGACATTTGAGAAAGCACCTGTGTCATTTCTCATCCTAATGTGGTTGCGTATCCTCTTTTTTTGTTGGCTGTATCATCTCATCAATCAGCCCAAATGGGTCTGTGCTGTCAAGGGAAGGCAGCTTGTTATTGGAAATGTACTTTGGAGGAAAGCTCTTTCTTCAGCATAGGTCATTTTTCAGAAGCTGTTAGATAATGCATCCAGGGGATTTTTGTCACAGTCAAGGCCAGCTGGCTAAGGGCGGGCAATTCCTCAAGGAGGAAAAATAGGCAGTAAGGAACAAGGAGCTTTGACAGGAACTGGAAGCTCTCTTATACGCTAACAGTCTATTTGTCTACCTGTCCCAATACACTCTATTCAGAATGACAACAACTCTTTGGGATCTCAGGCAAAGGTCCGGGCACCATCTGGGACCCAGTAACTGGAGATGCCAAGGACTGAACCCAGGGTCTTCTCCATTTAAAGCATGGGCTCTGCCATGGAGCTGTGCCCAATGTAAGATGTGGAGTCCCAATCTGAAGCATCAAGGGTTGGCACCAGAGCACCTTATGGGCATCTAAATCGATGAATGAGTCCTAGGCAAACAGGCAGCTTTACATATTTGGCATATTCCAGTGACAAATCTTTCCTGGACAGACCTGCTTTGGGCTGTTATAGACAGTGAAGACTGCTTCCGTAGATTATGCCCCACGCAACTATCACATCTGCAATCTGAGTTCTAGCAGAGGACTTAATAATTAGATTCTCCTTAACATATGAACTCTGTAAGCAAGAGAATTTGGCTTATGACTGGCTTTGCTAAACTATTTTGGAACTTTTCCCATAGCACAGTTAAGCTGTTGGCAACAACTGTTCCCAAATATGATGAAGATTCTTTCCTGGCAACGCACAATTGCACCATGGTTATGTGTATGTGTGTATAAGAGAGAGAGAGAGAGAGAGAGAGATGCTGATTGAAAATCAGGGCGGAAAAGAAAGGCTGGCATGCAAGCTAATTAAAAACAGCTGGGTGATCATTTTGTGCATAACTCACAAAGAGAGGAATGAGAAGAAAATATAGCATATCCCTTTGTGATGCAATAGATCATAGACAGGGGAAGTTGGAGCCATTTGGTTTGCACTTAAAAGGTTCTTATCTTTTGTGCTATTTATTTTATCGCTCACTATATACCTAAAAATTCAAGACTATCAGTTGGCAATATTGAGTCTATTATGCTAGGTAGATGCATTGTTGTTTCGCTATGTCACTTACTTTATTGATAGATAGATAGATAAATCTTTATTGTCATTGTCCTGTGCAGAACAACGAGACTGAAAGAATCTACATCAGCTTTTACAGGACCTAACAGTACAACCATACATAAATACAGTATCTGTCCCCACCCCACATACACACATTTAAACCACTAAAAACACACTTGAAAAACCCTAAAAACTCTTTAAAAACTCTAAAAACTAATTACTGAAGCTCCCTCAGAAACTGCATTTCACTGCATTCAAAGCCAAAATCACTCTTGGATAGAAACTATTCCTCAAGCAGCTAGTCCTGGTCTTAATGACCCTGTATCTCCTCCTAGAAGGTAGAAGCTGAAAGAGATCATTTCCAGGGTGTGTGAGATCCTGCACAATCTCTACAGCTTTCTTATAACACCTGGAATCATAGATTTGGTCTAAAGTAGGGAGAGTACACCCAATTATTCCCTCTGCAGTCTTAACAACCTTGGATAGCATTGTTCTTTCTCTGGCTGTACAACTCCCAAACCACACACACAGACCACAGGTCAGCACACAGAAGAAGAGTTGCTGCAGCCTGCTAAATAATGGCTGCAGGAGAAGGCAGGGAAGGGGGGATAAGGAGTGGTCCAAAGACTTTGGGCCTTTTTACACGACCCCTAAGATCCGCTGGCCACTTAAATTCGGACCAGAGATCTTAGGGGTTCCTCGCTCTTCCTCTGTCCCCACCCCCCTCGGCACTTCCTGGTTGCTGGCTGCCTGAGGGAGGGAGAAAAAAGAAAGCAAAGACTGCCGGTTTACCTCCGTTTTGTTCCGGACAGCATTCAGATATCTGAAAGGGGCGGGGCGCAAAAAAAGAACAAACGGAAGCCAGGAGAGCCCCGCACTCACTATCCTTACACCGGATCAAATATTTGTCACCATCAAAGACCAGGTACAAGAAAACTGCTGTTTGGTCTTGCTAAAGTGGACGGGGTCGCACTTAATTGTCTGCAAAGTCCGGAGCTGGTGGGTAAACATTTTTAAGGTCTGGACCTTGCAGCCATTTGCGGCGGAGCTTAGGGGTCATGTATAAACGCCCTTTGTTGGACACTTCCCATGGGAGTTTGCCTTGTTTGTCTTGAATAGAGCTGTTTCAATTGCATTGTATCAAACTGGTAGAGCAGATGAAAATAGAGGAGGGAGAGGTTTTTGTTGTTGTTGTTGTTCCTTTAATTCCTCAACCCACCAAATATATCACATGGTTATCACCACCCACAGGTCTATTTCAGTGTGAGCTAACCATCTGCACAGGCTACAGGACATAATAATCAGAAGCACTCTGAATCACACTCAAAAGCTTGTAGTTGTAGGGCCGTGCCAAAAGGGATGGGCAGCTCAAATAGGATGGATAGCAGACTCTGTGCCCATCTGGACAGGCCCTAAGAGTCTTTCCTGAGTTCAACCTTGCTCCATAAAACTGTCTCCCACTTTTGCCCTTACACTTATCCACAGGGCTGCAATGTCAAAGCATTGCCAGTAGAGGGCCCCTTCTAATAGGAAGTCCTCTGAGTCTGTACAGTATAAGGCAGGGAGGACAAGAGGTAGTTGAGGATGATACCCGGGTAATACCCCACATATTACTCACTATTTCTCCAGACTGGGGCTCATAAAGGGTGGGTTGGGAGGTGCCACTGGTGATCCAGACGATGCCTACTGGCACCACGTAGCAAAGGCCGGTAATACTTCCACTGAAAGGGCCGAGACGATGGATCAACTGCCCATCCTGTGACCAGATGCCGACTGTCTGGTCAAAAGAACCTGAGAGCAACCTGTGAAGAAGACCACCACCGGACAAGGGTGAGGAAGGCAAGATATGGAACGGAAGTAGCAATGGCTCTCATCTCTCTCACTTGCATGCACAACTCACTCTCTCTCTCTCTCTCTCTCTCTCTCTCTCTCTCTCTCCCTCTCCCCCCCCCCATATTTCAAGTACCTTACTGAAGGTAGTTCATACGGTTTGGAAAACGTATATTTTCATACTACATCCCCCAGAATCCAAAGAAGAGCATGGGGGATTCTGGAATGTATAGCCTAAAAAGGAACTTTATCAAGCTCTGATTTCCGCCATTTCTGCTGCAAAGGTTCTTAATCCATCATTTAAGATTTACTAATTATCTCCACTATCCCTCAGCGTAACCATACGCTCAAAGACTTCACACACACACACACACACACACACACACACACACACACACACACACACACACACACACTGCTGTGAAAACTTTTCAGGAAGAAAAGGAAATTGTGGCCAGTGGGGTTAGGAGAGAAAAGAAAGAGAAATAATGCACAAATCAGAAACAGGAGGGAGAAGAAAAGGAGGAGAAATAATCTCTCCCCCACCTAGTGAGCAGCCCCAGGTTCACCCAGCAGAGGCTGCTTCTAATAAGGAGGTATCTCCTTCCCTGCAATTAATAAGAAGGAATTAAGGATTGCAAGTTGGAAGGCAGCTTGTGGCCCCTCCTACCATGCCAGTTAGGGCTGGCGTGGGTTGCAAAATGCATCTGGAAGGCCAGATGTTCCCAATCCTTGCTGCAAAAGAACAGAGTATCTGCTAATAATTTTTTAAGGAGGCCTAGAAAGTATTCTGTGCATAACTAATCCAAACCTTCCAACAAGTGAATGTAATTCATACTTTTCCTTTGATGTCCCTATCTCTCCACACACTGAAGTGGAACTTGTAGGACTATCCCCTTGACACTTTTTGAAGTAAGAGAGAGAGAAAGAGAGAGAGAGAGAGAGAGAGAGAGAGAGAGAGAGAGAGAGAGAATTTTTTTGCCTGTACTGTACTTTCCCCCTATATTTGCAGCCTTTCAACAGGGGTGGGAAGCTCTGTTTGTTTTCTTCTTTTATTTATATCCCACCTTTCCTCCCAGCACAGACCCAGAGGTAGTGTGTTTTTGACTACAACTACCATCAGCCTTAGCCTGTCTTGACAATGGTGAGGAATCATAGGGGCTGCAGACATGCTTTCTGTCCCTAGAAATGAGAACAGGGGGAGAAACTGCAATGCAAATAAAATTTCGGGCTGTTCTCTCCTGGGGGGGGGAGACGGGGGGGCTACTTTCTCCTGAATAGGGGGACTCCTTTCAAGCAGCTTTTGCTGGTGTCTGATTGGCTGCTCTTTCAGAATTCCTCTCCCCCCCATGTAAAAGGATGGGTTACCAAGACCACCTCCTGGCAAGAATCAAACACCACCCAGTCATGGCATCCTAAGCAGATTTGACTTCCTGTGTCCATCTTCCCAGCTTAGGTGGTACCTGGTGGTTTCTTGCTGGCGCACCACCAACAGGTGAGTGATGCCTGCGTTGTGGGCACGTGGGATGCAGTGTTTGGCTGTCAGGCTTTTCCTGCCTGGAGTTTGGTAGGTGTCAAAGATTAGTAGTCTTCTGTCATACCTGGGAAGGGATGTAGAAGAGATGAGCTTCTAATGAAGTCAGAGATGAACTCCCACAATGCAATTTCCTCAGAAATATAATACCCTGGTCCTCAGATCGGGCCATCCAGTCTGTATTTACCTTCCAAAGACCAATTGCAAAACAGACCATATTAAACATAACATAGCAAGGGGGCATTTCGGTTATCACTGAGGGTCTGTACTGGTAGACAGAGTTCATGTTTTCACCCTCACAGCTTTACCCTGCTGTGAATATCTGGTTGTCTAGGCAGGTGATGCACGACACAATGTCCTTGTGAGTGTAGTCAGAAAAGCCCTGTGCCATGTTGATCACACTCCCAGATTCTTTTCTTTCATCCAAGGGGAAAATCATCAGGCGTCCCTTGCTGCCACAGAGAAGGAGGTGCCGAGCCAGGCTGATTGCCATGGTAAAGACAGGGTGGCCAATCTAGAGAGAAAAAGAGAGAGGGGAAAAAAAAACTGGTCTGGGCACATGAAGAGTGTACAGGAAAGAAGATTTGGAGAAGGTAGCTGTGTTTGTCTGTGCAAGAATTCCAGGCAAAAATCAAGGAAAATAAAACAAAACAGAAGAAAAAAACATGTGGCGCCTTAAAGACTAATTTTCATTATTTTAATGTAACGTTTTGTGGACACGTCCACTTCTTCAGACATATAGCAGAAGAATGAGGTGTGCAATATAATATGTATGGAATACTATATACATTTCATACCAAATATTCATTGGATGTTGTGTGTAGGTATATTTGCATTTGAGCTGTGTTGCAAAAATTCCTAAAGAGACAAAAAATGGATCTGGGTGAGGGTGGGTAGGGAAGGGGGAAGAGGAAGAGGTAGAGGGTGGGTTCATTTGAGGTCATGGGAGTGGGAAAGTAGCACTGGTATGGTTGGTGTAGTTTTAGGGTCCTGTAATAAAAATTCCTCAGAGGCTGAAAACAGACACCAGATCAGGGTGAGGGGGGTGGAAGAGAGGGGGGAAGGTAAGACAGGGTCATTAGGGAGTGAGAGAATGGGAAGGTTTAGATTAGACACTTAGAGTATTTTGATGGGAGATAAACGTCCATGAAAAAGAACAGTGGCAACATAGGAGTATCACATTTGATAATGACTCAAGAAACCTTGACTTATGTTCAGTCCATTCTTGTGTGTGTCCATCATGCATATGAATTTTATCTCAGCTGTTTCTCTTTGTATTTTTGATTTTAAATGATTCTGTTCCAAAATGGTGACCTTCAAATCTTCCATGGAGTGTCCTCGTAGAATGAAATGGTTTGAGACAGGTTTCTGTGTATTGTGGTTTCTTATGTCAAACTTGTGTCCATTGATTCATTTTCGTAGAGACTGTCCTATTTATCCAATGTAGAGTGCAGATGGGCATTGTTGGCAAAAGATGGCATAGATCACATTGGTTGAGGAGCAGGTGAAGCTGCCCTGGATATTATATGTAGTAGTATTGTTAGACCCTATAATAGTGCTGCCAGAGTAGATAGGCAGAGTTGACATCTGGGTTTGTGGAATGGTTTAGTCACTAAACAATTCCACAAACCCAGATGTCAACTCTGCCTATCTACTCTGGCAGCACTATTATAGGGTCTAATTTTAGTCCCTTTGTCTGTGTTGCTGTTTTGTAATGTTGTGTGCATTAGTATTTGTTTAAAGTTGGGAGGTTGTCTGTAGGCAAGCATGGGTCTCCCACCAAGAGCTTTGGAGAGTGACGTGTTGTCAAGGATGGGCTGGAGATCATTTAAGATGTGTGTGAGTGGTCTTACAAGTGGGCTGTAAGTGACATTATTATATTGCATACCTCATTCTGCTGCTACATGTCTGAAGAAGTGGACGTGTCCACGAAATGTTACATTAAAATATGAAAGTTAGTCTTTAAGGTGCCACGTGTTTTTTGGCTTCTGTTTTGTTTTATTTTCCTTAATTTTTGACAGAAAAGAAGGGGTTCCAGAGACTGGGGGAGGCAAAACTTCCAGAACACAGCCTAGCTATTGACTTGCAGGACTCCATAGAGGGAATTGCTCAAAACTCTCTTTGCTTGGGCACAGCTAAAGAACACGTGTGCCACTCCAGACAGGGCCCAAATGCCCATTTATGCAGGCAGCTCTGTGTTAGTAATGGAACAGAAGAATTAAAATGTCTGATAGGGCATGGAACTGTAGATCTGAGTGGGGCCCACAAGGGTCTTTCACTGCAGGGAACCAAGCATCTGCATCAGGTGACCACCCAACTTCTATCCGGTGGCCAACTGGCAGATTTCTACTTAAAGGGGAAACTGGAGTGCTTTAGGCAAGTGAGGACAATACCGTCATTAGACCACTAAAAGATCACAAACATAAGCTTGATATCTCCATTCCGATCACAACGAGAGGTGACATCTAAAGTGCCCAGTTTGATAAAGACTCGTGAGGGACAGAAAACTAGCTTATGTTTATTATTTGTTGGCTGCCTTTAAAAAAAAGGCCACCACCCATCTTTGCCTCAGCTTGTATGCAAGGATCACACAGCTTTCCTACTTTTTTGCAGCATACTGTACTAGAAATCCTCTGCAGGCTGGATAGCTAAGAGAGTTGGGTGGAGACAGAGGTTAGGAGTTCAATTCCTCACTGTGCCTTCTAAGGGAAGAGACAGTCTATGGAGACTTGGGCAAGCTGCACAGTCTCAGGGCACCCCCCCCCCCAGAAGAAGAGGACTGTAAATAGGTTCTGAGTACCAAACACATCCGATCTCGCCTGATTTCGGAAGCTAAGCAGGGTTGGCCCTGGTTAGTACTTGGATGGGCAACCACCAGGGAATGCCAGGTGCTGTAGGTGCCTGGAGTAGGAACTGGCAAACCACTCCAGTATTCCTGCCAAGAAAACTCCATGGAGATGGAGTCACAAAGAGTTGGTCATGACTGTAACGACACAACACACACACACACACCCTCTCTACCTAGAAAGCCTTGAAAAGCATGTCCACAAATCGGAATTCACTTGGTGTCACACAATGATGACGGTGATGAATTTCCAGCATGTTTCTGATAGCCCAATGTCCCTTGAACAAAGAAGGATGACTCATTTGATATGGTTGATCAATGCTACACAATTTCACAAAGAAAATGCCCTATAAACAAACTCAGAAACCTATGCTTCTATTATATTATTATCCTCCTTACCAGGAGACGCTCTAGCACAGTGCCACTTGTGGACCACACCAGCACAGAGCTGTCGTTGGAAGCGGAGAAGAAGAGCCGGGCCTTTGCCCAGGAGAGAAAGTGGGTGACCCAACCGGCATGTTCTTTGGCGCGTAGGGACACCCGCCCATTCTCCATGTCCCACCATTTGATCATGCCATCTGTCAGAGTAAAAAGAGTGCCCTACTGTTTGTTTGTTCATTGGTTTGTTAGGTACCCATTGCATGAAGTAACTGAAATCCACTGTTGTTTCCCCTTCTGATTTTGTCAAGAAGTGCCCAAGGAAAGAGCTGCCAGTTTTAAAGTAGGGTCATTTTTAACATCACTAGACCACTGGGTAAGTTCAAGTATCTGCTCCAGGAAACTATTTGGAAGTGGGACCAAGTCCTGAAAATGCGTGATTAGAGAAGGAAGCAGGGTATGTGGGGAATGCCCTGGCATCGAGATGTTATCAGGCCGCAACTCCCATCCTTCCTAGCCAGCAAAGCCCAGAGCAGTGGTTCTCAATCTGTGGGTCCCCAGATGTTCCTGGACTGCAACTCCCAGAAGTCTTCATCACGAGCTGAGCTGGTCAGGATTTCTGGGAGTTGCAGTCCAGGAAAATCTGGGGAACCACAGGAACATCTGAGAAACCACTGGCCTAGAGGAAGGCCTGAAGGGATTTGTCGTTCTACAACATCTGAAAGGCCACATGTTCTGTAACCTTGATGTTCACGTGAGCTTTTACTTTAGACTGTACTGCATTGTGGGGATAGGAGATGTTGGGTTATACACTGGAGTTGTCCGGGATTTGGACAAGTGTACAAAGCATCCATGGAAATGGAACAGGACTTTAACATTCTAAGGCTCAGCTAAAGAGAACAAGTACCTGTTCAGACAAGGCTCACCTCTGAAGCCAGTGACGCATTCACGTCGAGCCGTGTGGTATCCCAGAGCTGTGATGGGACTGCGGTGATGTTCCTTCAGTCGCAGATGCTCCTGCATAGCCATGGCTATACGGTTCGAACTGCAGTCAGATCAAACACAGGGAAAGAGAGCGTCACCAGTCTGGCAAGTTCCCAAGGCGGTCAGTCTCCACTCCTTAAAACCCACAGTCACCACATTCCCTCCGAGTGTGGGAGATTTAGTCTAACATCATGGGAATAGGCTACAGATAACCATGTTTTTAACATTATGGCGAGACATTTGGTCTCTGGAGGTTGGCACGTGCAGTCTCCCAGTCGTCGTGTGGCCCCGGCTGCTTCTCCACAAATGCCCAGTGCAAGTCACTTGCTTAACCAGGAAGCCTTTCCTAGAAACCACCACTATCATCGCATATATCCATCCTCTGTAGACAAAAAGCCCAGAGGTCAACCCTGGCCTGGAAGAGGGGGAAAGGCACAAACAGATGCAAGGCACAGCAGAGAAGGTTTTGGCAGCTGCAACGGTGAAGTACACAAGCTAAAAACCCAATGACCTCAAATGCATTCCAAGGGTTTATTCAGCCATGCTTTTGTTGTGGCCAGCGTCTAAAAACTGCTGTGTAAGCAAGGATTTCCAAAGGGTTCACTCTGTGTTAATCTGTAGAAGAACTTTCCTCGACTACACATCCCAGAATCCCCATCAGCACAGCCAGCGGTGAGGCTTGCTGGATGATTCCAAAAGTTGTTGCTAAAAAAATAACTTATCTGGGCTTTGTGAACTGGAGAAACAAATCGACCAACAAACCAAGGTGTCTTGTTGGCATCTTAAAGACTAAAAGCATTATGGGAAAAGATGCTCTTGCTCAACCTGGCACACTTCAAATACTACTTATATAGGATTACAACTCCCATCTGCCTTGTCCATAGCTTGTGCTGGTTGGCAACAAGGAGCCCTCCAAAATAACTGGAAGGTGGCATAAGCCTTCATGGGGCAGAATCTGCTGCATTAGATACTGGCAATCTGATGAAGGTCCGAAAAAAGACCCCCCCCCTTTCCTTCTGATTCATCATCACCCCCTCCGCTCTTCCCTCTCTTTAACATTCTCTCGGGACAACAATTAACCAGTTGACATCAGGGTGACCTAGTAGCTGACAGGCAGTTTCTCTGAGCATAGCTCAACATGCCATTTCGCCTGTGAACTCCGCACCAGGAACGAGTTACAGAACCGGGCAGAGCATGGATGGCTCAGAGCGTAGGAAGGGACGGACACGAAAGAGGGCGCGGCCAGTTTTCTTTGTATCTGCAGAACGGTCAGCGGAGGGCGCTTTATCTCTCAACGGGGGAGAACACGTTGTGTTTAACGGGATATTTCTTTTTCTCACACCCGCTGCAACATTATCCCCGGGGCTGCTTCCTCCTTTCCTTCAAAGGTGCAGAAGACCCGCCCTTTTGGGCAGCAGGACTAACTTGTCAGCGGCTTGGCAGTGCCTCGCAGACATCCAGTTCTGTCTTCTTCTTCTTCTTCTTCTTCTTCTTCACAAGCCCCCACACGTCCCGCTTTCCGCTGTGTCTCTGGGGAGGAAGGCTTACCCCCCCACACACACACACACCGCTCCCTCTCTCCCTCCCCACCGCGTTTCCTAGAAGGCGGCTTATTTGCTCCGCAGCTGCTTAAAAGCGGGCGATCGTGACTTCTCCGTGCACGATCCCCGCCGGATCCCCGCCGCCCCTCTTCCCTTACCGCGACTTGCCCGGTGTGTGCGCGCGCTGCTGCAAAAGCCTTGGGGGGGCGCGCAGGGAGGTTCCTCCGGGGTCCCCCGCCTGGGCTGCCTGGAGAGACGAGAAGCCGGGCTCCTCGTTTACTTCCTCCTCCTCCTCCATCGCCATGGCAATGAAAGGAGGCGAGGGCGGGAAGGTGCTCAGGGCCGAGGCTCTCCCGCCTCGACGCGCGGCAGCGTTTTTCGGGTCGTGAGAAGCGACGGCTGTTTCGTCTCAGCAACTCGAGGCCGTTTCTTGCAAAGCCGCCGCCGCCGCCCTGGCCTCTCCCTTAGGCCGAAACTTCCGAGCAAAAGCGCCGGAAATGTTTACCAGCAGCCCGTTCATGAGTTCGAAGCATGTGCTGGACCGCGGCTGGTGGCTCGTCCCGTCTCTCTCTTTCCTCCCAGTGTGCTGAAGGGGGTGTGTGCATTTATTTTCCGAAAGGAAGACCCTCTGGGGTACCTTGAGTCTCCCCTGAAAGAGATCCTGGAAAGCTCCTCTCTGCGTCCCTGTGGCAGAAAGATCCACGATGCAGAAGCAATTGGAAGAGCGCTGCGAATGAGGGCCCAATGTTTCCACGCTCAGAAGGGACCCTTCACGGCCCCCTGAACCTTCTCCCAAGGGGGTGCGGGTGGGGCGGGATGGAAGAAATGGATCCCGCTGGGATCCCATGACTCAGGCAGGCACCACCTGTAAATTTCATATTCCTCCACAGGGAGGATATTTTTGCTCATGATTTTCTAGTGGCATTTTACAAATAAAAAAGAGAAAGCACTAGAAAGGTATTACTTCTTTTTGTTTGTTTATTTTTAAAAAAATATATACACTTATAAATATGTTTACTGAGTGGGGGTATAAGAGAAAAGAATACTGTACTAGTCTCTCTTCCTCCTCCTCCGTCTCTTCCTCCATCATCATCATCATCATCATCATCATCAGGAGGCTGAACAGCTTCATGGTTATTTTGACTGTAGCAGCAGTAAACACCGAAACCAACAACACCCCCACTTGCCATCATTTTTTTCCTCTTTGCCAGCCACCTGCAAAAACAAATAAAAACAGCTACCTCTCCTTGAGATAATGATTTTGCTAACGACCTAACTTGACTTGAGGCACAATGGCCATTGCAAAGATCCTTGATGCCTGTAGTCATGAGGTCAGCACCTGTAGCTTTCAGGTTATAGGTATACACAGAAAGGATCAATTTCCATGGAGCCTGAACTTCTTCTATTCCATTGATAGCTGTCATTATTATTATTTGTTGTTAATTTTTATGCTACATGTATACCCACTTTTCTACTACTAGGTAGTACTCGTGGTGGCTTACAACCCTAGAAACAAATAAAGACAACAGTTAGAACAGATTTAGCCACAAAATCAATAAAATCAAGAAATTCTATAGCTAAAAACTGTATCTCTAAATTAAACTTTAAATAATGTCTAATTGCCTAGATGCCCTAAGCACATCTGATCTTGCCTGATTTCGGAAGCTAAGCAGGGTCAGCCCTGGTTAGTACTTGGATGGGAGACCACCAGGGAATACCAGGTGCTGTAGGCGCCTGGAGAAGGAACTGGCAAACCACTCCAGTATTCCTGCCATGAGAACTTCATGGACATGGGGTCACAAAGAGTTGGTCACGACTGTAATGAATTACACAACAAATGTCTAAATTAAACAAGAGCTGAAATTAGAGCAAGCTTGAAGGATAGAAAGGTAAGAACTGCTGGATAGCTCAGTTGTTTATGTATCAGGCAGTAGAGACAAAGGTGGGGAGTCTGATTCCCCACTGGGACTCCTTCACAGAGAAGATTTGATGGTCCATAGGGTCCCTTCCAGCTCCGCAGTTCTAAGATTATGATGATGATGATGACAACGATAACCACAATGACAACGACGATGACGACGATGATGATTATCTTCTATGTTCCTGTAAGCACAGCTCTGCAGCTGTCGGTGTTTTAAGAGGGCTTCTCTCTCATACTTCCCTGCTAGATTACTGCAATGTGCTCTATGTGAGTCTTCCATTAGAAAGCATCAGGAAATTTCAGCATGTCCAAAATGCAGCAGCCAGATTTCTAACTAGGGCAGGTTACAGGGATCACAATACTGTACATCCTTGTTACAGCAGCTCCACTGGCTGCCAATGAACCTTCAGAAAGTTGGGTGGTGTATATATATAAAAATAAATAAGCACAACTCTAAATGCTGGTTTTTAACTTGCAAAGCCCTAAATGGCCCGGGGTCATGCTATCTCAAAGACCATATCCCACATTATCTTATTTATTTATTTGATTTTTATAGTCACCATCTGGCTAACGGTTACTTAGGAGTCAGCTAGAGTGATAAGATGATCTGGAGAGGCCTTTCTCTCTGTCCAATACCCTCTCAGGTACCTCTGATGGGGACACAGGAGAGGACCTTCTCTGTTGCTGCTCCCAGACTGGAACAACCTCTGACATGAGGCCAGGCTTTCCCCATCTCTGTTGTCCTTCAGTAAGCAAGCATAGGTCTTTCTCTTCAGGCAAGCATTCTGTATGTAATTTGCTAACTATTACATGCTGGATTGTCATGCATTATTTGCTTGTACTGGCTTATTAGTACTACTTATGTTTTCCAATTTTTGTATATCATCTCTTAGAGTGGCCTTTCACACCCTTTATTTGTTTAGTTATTATTCTTAGCTTTAATACTGTCTTTTAATGATGCAAGATATAAGATGCCTCTTCACTCTCATTGCTTCTTAGCTTTAAATGTTACATCTAATTTTGTTAGCAACTGTTGTATACTTATTGTCTCCAACTATATTTGGGACCCCCTGAAGTTTCTGAAAACTTTCGAAAGGCAGCCACGTATAGAGAACACTGTATGTTTGTTTGTTTATCAGGGCAGCAAACAAATCATAATAACACAAACAACCCCAATAACACCAACCTATTTGATAAACATGGAACATCATAACAAAAGATAAAATACCTATAAAAATATAGACTTAGAAAATATTAGAAATATTATATACAATATTGTGAAAATAGGGGAGGTACACAAAGAAAAGGGGGAACAAGAATCCTACTGGGATGCTAACTAAAAGGCATGTATCACCAAAGCCAAATCAGACATCTCAAGAAATGGGCATGGTTAGTGCACCACCTTCAGTTATGTAGATGCACTCCAGGCCACCACCAAGACCTGTGTATTCAGTCTTTGAGATGAATTGTATCCCACCAAGCAACAAACCTTTGAATGGAATCTTCTCAGTGACATTATGTGAACTCTCAGTCTCTATTGTTATGCAAAGCAGTTTGGAGGGTCTTCGGTTTCAATATGAAAATCTTTACAAGCAATCTGTTCTTCCTAGACTGACATTGTTAGAACTGATGTATTTATTTATTTTACTTTTATACCACCCATCTGGCCGCCATGGCCGCAATCAACATGTGCTTGAAATTTTGGGTTTTTTCTTTATGGTTTGTCTACAGGGGATGCTATTATGAGTACAATAAATTCTAAATTTACCACTACACTGGTTCTTCTAATTCACAGGGTGAGAGTAGGGGCTTGTACTGTTGTACTGTTCCAGCAAAACCAACAATGAGTCTTGTGATGTCTGATGAAGTGGGTAAAATCCACAACAATGTATGCCACATAAGCCTTGTTTGTCTTTACAGTGCCACAACAGTGCTGTGCTGTTTTCCCCCACGACATGTGGGATCCACTGCACAGTATTTAAAACAGAATAGCTTCACTTTCACTCCATTGCAACTACAGTAACACAGCCACTGTTATGTGAATCATACAGTCCTTGTATTGCGTTGCACTTGATGCCATGGAAGAGCATGGATCTTGGTTTGGAAGTTCATGCTGATTCATATACATGGCATCTACTGTATGTCCTTTTCCTCTGCCTCCCTGCTCAGTTACTCAATCATTAGCCAGAATGTGACCCTCCCATCTTTCTCTTTGGCTCCTTGACTAGTTCCCAGTAAGAAGTATGGGGGCTTTTCCTGTTCTCCCTCCTTCTCTGTTTGGGTGATCAGCCAAGTTGTTGAGGCAGGAAAGCCCTTGCTCCAGCCGGACAGCTGAAGAGGAGGAGGAGCAGAGCATCTGCCAGCTGGTGAGTAGGGGATCCAGCCCCGAGGGGTAGTGGGGGTGGAGAAAGGAACACATGGCACTCGTGGTGTCATGCCATGCATATCAATAAGCACAAATCAAATCAATGCAAAAAGTCTGATTATCTGGAAATGCCCCAAGCAGTGTATTGTGGCTTGAAGCTGAGCCTGTTTAATGTATCTACATGCATAAAGTACATTGAGGAGATAGCATACTGCCTTTCTGTCTGTCTGATATTTCTTGGAAAAAAAAGTCACGAGAACTGAAGATAATGAATATGAAAAGCATGACTAGATTGTTGCAGGACTAAAGGTCAGTGTTGTACATAACCTAAACATTTTCTGGAATGCCAAGCATAAATGCTACAGGCTTGATGGAGTGCTATAAATAGAGAGTACAGCACATAGCCACATGGGAGAGAACCACCCACAATCATTGTCCAAACCCTGTTTATGTCAGAAAAAATTGGCAAGGAATCTAATCCTGTTCCCTTTTTCTCCTGTTGCATTCAATAATGTAGAGCTCTAGGTATATTTAGAGACATGTTGAAGGTACATTCATTTACAGCAGATGTGATAGAAAAGGGGGGGTGCTTAAGGCCTAAAACCCCACTGTCATAGAGCCAATCTTAGGCTGCTGCAATCAAGTCATGCTTAGCACCATCCATTAATGGTGAGTCACACATTCACAATCCAAGCACTCTTACCTCTGGCGTTATAATACACAAACGCAGCCAGTCTGTCATGTATCCCTTGATTAATCAGCCCCACCATCATCCCTGATTCAAAATAGTGCCTTAAGACTGAAGAAGTAGGTTTTTGTTGCCTGCTGTCAACAACGTGTTACAAATGACCACCAGGAGCCAATATAACATAAAAGTTAGGACAGTGTTCATAAACGACTTGTTGCAGTTTGCAGCTTAGGATTCTTCTCCTAACTGACACAGCTGAAAGAAAATAAGGATATCCTATACATTGACTAATATTGCCGATGATAAAGAAGGCTTTGTGGTGAAAGGCAGTTATTTCCGACTTCGGTGACCCAAGTGTTCTTGAACTACAGCTCCCAGAAACCACAGCCAGCATAGCTGGTGATGAAGGCTTTTGGGGATTGCAGTCCAAGAACATCTAGGTTACTCAAGGACAGGAACCACTGATGTAGTGGATAGAGACTTAAGTGAAGGGATGTCTCCTGAGAGATATTAGATATTAATATGCACAGATATTAATGATCCAGTAAGCTTCCTGCACAGCATTCTGGGGGGCGCGTTATTGACTCTTTCTCCTGCACGGGAAAACCCTGGGAGAGGGGAAATAGAGTCCCTAAGATTAAGATGCAGGAAGCAGATAACTGACTATCTTGTCCTTCCATTCTGGCCACAAGGAACAAACAGACCATTAATGATTACCCTCATGTCATGGGATGGGATAGCAAGCTGCTGGGGTATCAATCATTACCATCCCTTGCTAGGGGACATGTCCACGTCACAGAAAGCCCTCCCCAGGAGTCCATCAAGCCAATGACAGGCTGACACCTAGGACACCACACGATATCTGTAACTCCGCCTCTTACAGCTAATAAAGGTGTGCCTTGCAGCCTGCTCGAGGAAGAAGAAGAGCATGGCGGCCTGACACTTGAACCCAACCCTGTGTCCGTGTAGGTCATTTCCCTACACTTAAGGCTGCTTTTACACGACCCCTAAAATCCGCTGGCAACTTAAATGCAGATCCCCGCAACGTGGTTTGTGTTCTGCTTCCTGTGTTCCCACCTCCCGCACTCTGATTCGATTGCTTCTGTCTGCGGTGAGGGGAGAGAGAAAAAAAATGCAGGCTCACCTCTGCCTGCCCTCTGCAGCAGCTGATTGTTCCAGACTGTTAGGATTCCTGACTGTTAAAAGGGGTGGGCAACAAAAACAAACAAAAAGCAGAGGAGGGCCAGGCATGCAATGCTTTAAAACAGCAACAAGGAACAGCAACAAGGATTTTACCTCCTCCAGACCAGGTACTTGTAAAATGCGCTGTGGTGCGCTTAAGTGGGTGTGGTCGTACTTTATTTTTTTAAAAGTCCACTGCTGGTGGGAAAACAATTTTATGCTCTGCATCTGCGAGCATTTTGCAGCGGATTTTAGGGGTTGTGTAAAAGCAGCCATGGGTTCAAATTCTTGCTCGGCCATGGAAACTTACTGGGGAATGTCAGTGGTAAAAGCACCCCTAAAACTTCCCACACACCATGAAAATCCTAGTAATATTGCCATAGGTCAGAAGGGGCTGAGGAAAATAACACACATATAACTTGGCTTTAGATTTTTAAACATCAAAAGAAAAGCATCCATTTCCTTCTTGAAAGTACTAACCCCATATCTTCACAGGCAGTCCTGAAGATGTTTACAGAACATGGACATCCTTTGTGGATTCTTGTCTGTAGAGTTGCCTGTGGTGCCATCTGTATTGCACTCCCGTGGTAAATACCATCGCTTACCCTGTGTTCCTATGGCACGCTAAGGTTGGAGCATATCCAGACATGCTTATTCATATTCATAGCTTTCACTAGATCAGAGAGGCCCAACGATTTTAACCTTGGGAATCACAGTCTAGTAGAGAGGGAGGTGCCCCTCCTTCAAAGTTGGGGTGAATTCCCATTACATCTCCCTGCTTGAATCACAAACTACCACATGCCAATGATGCAGTCGTTTCTCTCAGGTTCTACAGGACTTTTCTCTAAGAATAAAATTATACGTGTATGTGTATCCACAGAGATTTTTTTTCTCGTGATGGGACAAAGCTGAAAAAAATGCTGTATCACCATAATTCACATGCCTGGCATGCACCCTTACAACACAGTGTGCCTGCCGGGGTACATTAAAATAATATGTAATTATGGGTTTTCAAGAATTCCTAAATAAAACTTATGATGCTATGTGCTGTGAAATGATTTATGGTCACCCTAATAGGGTGGAGGTATGTGAGATATTCAAGGAGCAGCTTAATATTGCTATTCACTAATTAGGTTCCATTGCTGAGTGGGGATTTGAACCCTGGACTCCTGTGTCCTTAATCTGACACCCTATCCACTATAGCACACTAGCTCAAATTTACAGTTTTACTATTATGAACTATAGGGACACTTCACAGTTTTCTCGCTATGAAGTTCTCAGAAGTAGTTTATGCCCTTCCCTTCTTTTTTGGGGGGGGGGGCTCTGTGGAACTGTACAGCTTGTCTGAAGCAACAACCAACTCACTGAGGTATCCAGCCTGCTAGGATTTCATTACTATACAATGATAAATAATTGTAGGCTCCCCGTACAGACACTCATCCGATTGCATGCATCTGTCAAGAAACTGAATGGCAGCTTGAGCTTGTACCATAGTACCTGTGGAGGAAATGGGTATAAATATGTAGTAAGTATGTAGCTACCTCGGGTCCTTCTGGGGAGAAAGGCAGGATATAAATAAATAAATAAATAAATAAATAAATAAATAAATAAATAAATACAGCTGCACATAACACCCCACAGTGTCTGCTGTTGGCTGGAGCTTGCAGGCACCATGCAAGCATAACCTGCCTGCCTTTGTCCCAATTAAGTCATTAAAGGACTTCATTGCTGCAGGAGTGGTCATGATATAGCAAAGCTCCAGAGTTCCTGATGACTTGCATGATATCTCTGGGACAGCTCCGCATTTTCTGAGCTTAGCACCGTGTCCCAGTCGCTTTGCTTCAGCCTCTTTCTCCTCCCGCAGTCTTTCAGTGCTTGAACATGCCGTTACCTCGTTTGCTTTGTGTCTCTTCAGTTCCTTTGCTCCCCGAGGGTTCCTTGTTACAGCAGGGGGGCAGTGCAATCCTTCGGATGCAGCAGCCAGATGCTTTTCAGGATCCTTAATCAGGATGCAAAGTCCTTTTGTGGGAAGGGTATGTTTTCCACCCTTGGAGAGTTTATAGAACCCCGGGTGGTAAGTACAGTATCTGTGGGGCTGTGCTCTCAGAAGGAGGGAGTCTCTCTCCAAAACCCCATTTTGAGCTGTGGTTTTGGTTTCCATGGTGACACTTCCTGTGGTAGAGAAAAGAGGTAGTGAGTGAGCGCAGTGCTGGCTGTGAGCGTGGCAGGCAGCTCGCTGCTGTCCTCCTTTCTCTCCCAGCCGGGGATGTTCCAAGGGCTGTGCTGCAGCAGCAGCCTCAAGGAGGGGCTCCTTCCAGGCTGATGGTCTTGGGTTTCGGGGGCCACCTGGGACAGCAGCACGAGGCATGCTGGGAAAACCCAAACACCTGGGCGTCCAAAATGGCAGAATGGTGAGTGAGTCCACTTCATGCTGCTCCATGGGGGAATGGCAAGGATGCAGGCCACAGCTCCAGACCTGAGGAAAGTGCTGCTGTCGCTTCGTCTGCCCCTAGCTCCAAAGGAGGCTCCGGGGTGGAGGGGTGGGGGAAGCAGCTTTGCCAAAATTTCTCTGGTCACTTGACCTTTGGGAGCCAGGGTGCCTGCTGGTGCCATAAGGAGGAAGAACAGCCTTCGCTGGCTCTCTCCTCACAGGGTCTCTCTACATCAGCTGTAACTTCTGGGGAGCTTTTCTTCTTGGTCATATCCCTGAGTTCTTGAGGTTTAGCACCCAGCACACAGCTTGCCTAGAAGGTTGCCACACTGGAAAGGACGGAACTGGGACATGTTCTTTTAGCCTGGCTACATCTCACCTCTTTGTCCCAAGTGATTTTCATGAGCAGGGACAGAAGGGTAGCTGCTGCAGGAAGTGTTTTTGTCACCTCAGGTGGGAAGATGTCTGTGTCCTGTGAAATCTCAGGGCTTTTCAGGGACTTTGGCTTCTACCCAGGAACCTGCCACAAGCACAGATGGAACAGGGCTGGCGCAGGCGAGAGCCACCGGTATTGCATTACACAACCAAGCATGACGGGCAGTCACAACAGGCAAGGAAGGGCCGTTAATCAGATCAGATGGGCTGATAAAATGGTTTGCAGGAGTCTCAGGCCATAAACCACGAAACTGCCCTGATCTGCAGGCTGGGTTTGGGCGTACTGATAGTTGTTTGCATGGGTAGCTTGTTGTGAAATACCAGGAGCTGGTTTGTAAAGCGAACCCTCCAGGTCTGATAGGTTGCTTGGAAAGTAGGTGGTGAGTGACCTCCAGTTGCACTGGGTGTGGGGGAGATAAGACACACCAAGCAATTCCTGTGCGGTGGTAAAATGTCTGGTGTGATTCTTGTTGAATGAGTTCAAAATGTGGAATCTTTATCATGTAGTGCCATGGTGGGGAAAAGGCACTTTTTAAAGATGTTGTTGGATTGTGACTCCCACCAGACCTCCCTGACCCCAGCGCACATAATGGTGAGGAACCCTGGGAGCTGCACTCCAATAGCATATGGAGGGCCCACCTTTCCCACCCCTGCTGTTGTGCCAATTGTTGTCCCCGCAACAAAGTGGTTGATGCTTTGGGAATCTCCAAAACAGAATGGTATAATGCTGTCTACTTAGGGTTGCCCTTGGAATCTGTAGTTGATCCAAAATGAAGTTGCCAGCCTGATTTCAAGCAACAGCAGATTTGACTAAATATCTCCAGTCTTGGCACATCTCCATTGGCTCTCTGTGAGTTCCCATGCTGGGCATCACCTATAAAGCCTTAAATGGCTCACAAACTCATTATCTACCTTAATCTCTCTCTTATCAAATAGCTATCAGTAGAGATGGGCACGACCAGGAAAAATTACGTTTCGAGTTGTCGTGTGTTGGAGCTGGCCCGTTTCGGCTCGTTTCCGTTTTTCGCGAAATTTTCCAAAAATTTGTCGTTTTGTTTGTCGGTTTTTCGTCTGTCGTTAGTACTGGTTTTGGGGGGGGGCTCCTGGAGGCACCTCTCTGGGGTGGGTGCCTCCTCTGGCCCACCATGAAGGGAAAGCGGGCTCCTGGAGGCACCTCGTGGGTGCCTCCTCTCCTCACCCGCTACAAAATGGCATGCATAGCCAATTGGATATGCATACCATTAAGTTGCAGTTGCAGCAGGCAGAGGCACCTCGACGGGTGCCTCTGTGACTCACTGCCTGCTTGGGCTGGAGAGCAAAGTGAGAGAGGACCGGACCCCTACGGGCGCCCGCTGTGACTCACTAAGAAGGGAAGTGTACTTGCTGTAGTGCAATGCGAGTACACAGATCTGACTTGGGGTTAGGGGTTAGCGCAAGAGCTAGGATTAGGGTTACTGGTAAGGTTAGGGTGAGTTACTGGGGTGCACCTCTGGGTGCCTCTCTGACCCACTAAGAAGGACAGTGTACTGGCGTATGGGTTCGGGTTCGGGTTCGGGCTAGGGTTAGTGGCTTTTTATGCCCGACTGGCACATCCCAGAAGTCTCGGTCAAAACCTGGCCAAGTGGCCATGCAATTGGTGGAATGGCTCCAAAAATTTGCATGGTCCACTCCCATGGCCAGCCCATCATTGCGCAGGTATAAAAAAATAAAAATAAAAATAAAATAAAATAAAATCAATGGAGACGTTTTGTTGCAAGAAAAACCCACTGCTGCTACTGTAAAAATTCAGGCAGTTTTAAAATAGCTATTTTCGCATGTTTCTGTGGTGCTTTGGTGTGTTTTTGGACCACGATTTCAAAATAAATAATTGCGGGTCGCCCCATTTTGGATCCCCCGCCTGCACCGCATGGCATGGCGAGTTGGCGAGACGACGAGGATGCGCAGCCCAGGAGAGGAGAGGGGGGAGGCCGGGGACCCCCCGCCCCCCAGAAACCACCCTTCTGGTAGGTGCCCTCACTGAGGCAGGCCGCAGGCATATTTTCGCCTGCTTTTTTGGCCGGGATCGGGTTTTTTTTATTTTTAAAACTTTTTCCCTGTGCCGTGCCGCTTGGCGAGTTGGCGTGGGCGAGTGCGAGCGACTCGACGACGAGGATGCGCACTTTGCGCAGCCCAGGAGAGGAGGGGAGGGAGGCCGGGGACCCCCCCCAGAAACCACCCCTCTGGTAGGTGCCCCCCTCACTGAGGCAGGCATATTTTTGCCTGCTTTTTTGGCCGGGAATCGGTTTTTTTTTTAAAACTTTTTTCCTGTGCCGTGCCGCTTGGCGAGTTGGCGTGGGCGAGTGCGACTCGACGACGAGGATGCGCACTTTGCGCAGCCCAGGAGAGGAGGGGGGGAGGCCGGGGACCCCCCCCCCAGAAACCACCCCTCTGGTAGGTGCCCTCACTCAGGAGGCATATTTTCGCCTGCTTTTTTGGCCGGGAATTGGGGTTTTTTTTATTTTTAAAACTTTTTTCCTGTGCCGCTTGGCATCGCGCGATCACTGCGATGCCAGGAACGACCACGACAAATCAGACCCAATTTTTCTTTAGTCGGTTCGAGTTCGAGTTCTGGCGGAGTAATTGTCGTTACCGTTTCCGTTATGTAACGGAAACGAGAAACGGAAACGGAAACGAGAATTTCGCCAAGTCGTGCCCATGTCTAGCTATCAGTCTCACCTGCTCTTTACAGTTCAGCATGTTAAAAATAATAACATAAAGGGAGGTCAGAAAAAGCTAACAGCATAAACTGGGCTTTCTCTGTTGTGGGCCAAAATTTCTGGAATATACTTCTAGCAGAGGTTCGTCAGGCTTTTGAAGAAAGCAATAACAACAAAACTGATTACAGCTTCCTTTTATTAATTATCACACCTACAATGTTCAGTGTCATTTTATATTGTTTTTATGTAATGGATAGTTTAGTTAGTCAGTGGTTTTATTGATTGACTGATGTATGTTGATTTATATATGTATATTGTTTGTGTTTATCTTTTCTTGTTGTATATTGCCCTATAGTGTATATGCATTGCGTAATGGGGCAGTATATAAAAGTGTTCTGCTTATATACCACCCCATACCACTTCAAGTAGTCTCTGGGCGGTTTACAGTTTAATTATGCAGGCTACACAGTTTAATACCACAAGCTGGGTATTCAGTTTACTGACCTCGGACAGATGGAAGGCTGAATCAACCATGAGCCGGCTACCGGGGATTGAACTCCAGGTCGTGAGCACAGTTTTACCTGCAGTACAGGCATTTAACCACTGCACCATGAGGCTCCTATGCAGTATATACATTAAATAAACAAACAAATGTTGGTTAAAAATTCTGCAGATGGTTGATGGAGGGGACACAAAAGACTATTCTCTTGAGGGCCAAACATCACCATCAATTTCAAGGGCATAGCTGACCTTTGAAGAGGAAAAACAGAACAGATGGAGAAAGCTGGTGGAGGAAGCCTGATTCACCTAGCCTATACCCTTTGGGCCTTTTTACACGACCCCTAAGATCCGCTGGTCCCTTAAATTCGGACCAGAGATCTTGAGGGTTTGTCGCTTTTCCTGAGTTCCCACCCCCTCCGCACTTCCTTGTTCTGTCTGAGTGAGGGGAGGGAGAAAAAAAGGGAGAAAAGAATGCACTCTTACCTCCGGAGTGCCGGTGGAAGTTGCTCCGATCCCCCGTCACTTCCTGGTTCCTCTTAAAGGGGAGGGAGGCAAAAAAACAACAACAAAAAGAAGCGAGGAGAGCCCGGCACTCTCCGCATCAAAATTTTTCACTCTCCCAGAGCAGGTACTTGAAAGGTGCGCTGGGTCGCGCTTAGGTGGGCGGGGTCGCACTTAATTTTCTGTTAGCTCCGGAGCTGGTGGGGAAACATTTTTAAGCTCCGGAGCTGGGAGCCATTTGCAGCGGAGCTTAGGGGTCATGTATAAACACCCTTTATTTCAATAGGACAAGGAGGTGATGGTTGGTATTTGCATAACCACACCAAACACTCAAAAGAAAACATGACAGAAGGAGAAAGATAGAAGCTAACATTTTAATTATGCGACCTTTCCAATCTAACTCCATAAAACAATAGTCCTTTCACACTTACACACAGTTGATCCTAATACTATTTCAGTAAAGTTGGGTGAACTAAACTGAGTGGAAGAACAAAGCCAACATTTCCGAATGCTAACAAGCTAAGTGACACTGGTCTTTCTCTTCACTCTATAACCTCACAAAATGGCTGGGAGAGGGGCTGCAAGAGGATATACAATATTTCCCCATGTATATGACTATATTTTTGTCTAAAATGTTTAGACTAATAGTTGAGGGTCATCTTATACATGGAAGTAAGCCAAGGAGACAACCACACAATTGTGAAACTGTAATTTTGGGTTGCAAAAGTGGGGGTCATCTTATACACAGGGGCATCTTATAGATGGAAAAATACTAGATATACTGTAAACATGGGATGCTGACCTCAGTCTGAACCCTCCCTAGTGTCTCAGCAGTTCCAGAGGAGATCCTGGGCTTTAATGGGTGATCAGCTGTCATTCACCTTTAGGTGTGTTATTGGGTAGTACTCCTGGTGAGTCCTTCTTTCATATCTCAAATAATAACCCTTTGACCATTTTTTCTCCTCCTTTTTCAGGGCCTAGCTGTGTCGGATGGGGGTAAGTAGGGCCTATGGCTTGGGATACAGGGTTGGATCTGTGAGATCAAAAGTTTGCTAATGTCAATAGGATTTGTTGGTTGACCGGAGATGCAAGGTGGTATGATAACTGGTGGACTCAGTGAGCAGAAAAGAAAGACTTGATATGAGATGCTAAATGGCACAAAACAACTTTATGCTACAAAAGAATGGAACAAATGTTTACCTCTAATAGTGTTCCTAGATGCTTGGTTAAGGTGGAGCTCTGAGATGGCTTAAAATGGTACAGTATTTCTTTTTCTTTTCTTTATTTTCTTGTTGGTAAGGGATTTGGAGGCATGGTGACTCAGGGCCTTTTCACGCGACCCCTAAGATCCGCTGGTCCCTTAAATTCGGACCAGAGATCTTGGGGGTTCGTTTCTGTTCCTGCGTCCCCACCCCTCAGCACTTCCTGCTCCTGTCGGCGTGAGGGGAGGGAGGGAAAAAAAGGACAAAAGAAGCCTTTACTAACCTGCCGTGCCGGTCGAAGTTGCCACGAGCCACTTCCTGGTTCCTTCTCAAGGGGCTCTTAAAGGGGCAGGAGGCAAAAAAACAACAGACAAGCGAGGAGAGCCTGGCACTCTTATCCTCATCAAATATTTTTCACCTCCAGAGAGACGGTACAAGAAAAGTGCGCTGGGTCGCGCTAAAGTGGGCGGGGTCGCACTTAATTGTCTGCAAACTCCGGAGCTGGTGAGGAAACATTTCTAAGCTCCGGAGCTGGGAGCCATTTGCAGCGCAGCTTAGGGGTCGTGTATAAACGCCCTCAGTGGGCTACCTACAGCACTGAAATGTCAGCAGCTCGGTGGTTTGAATCCCGGGTGCCATGCTGCGGAGTGAGCTCCTGCTGTTCACCCCAGCTCCTGCCAACCTAGCAGTTCGAAAGCATGTAAATGCAAGTACAGTGGTACCTTGTATAAAGGCATTAATTCGTTCCAAATGAAATTGAAAATGGAGTAATCCCATTTTTATGTTGTATGGATTTTCCCCATAGGCTATTATGTTAAGCAAATTTCCCCTATCTCCGGAATTTTTATGTTGTACAAATTTTATGTTATACAAGCTGTTTTGTTATACAAGGGTCCACTGTAGATAAATAGGTACTGCCATAAAAAGCAGGAAGGTAAACAGTGTTCCATGTGCAGAAATGCATTTCGCAACGCTGGCCACATGGCCAGGAATTTGCACAACACTGAATATGTTGGGTCACGGAACAAGGGCATTGTGGGAGAAACATGGAGACACACCCTAGAGGTGTCTTTGGCTGTTTCCCAGCAGGAAAGAAATGGAGAATTCGGCCTCTCCCTGTTGTAATGGGGATATGGATTCAAAGAGATACCAAGCCCAGTGCTCCCAGATTAACACTGTGCTGGGAAATAACAATAGCAGTGTTTCTTGGCCAAAGAGAACAACTGGCCACTTAGAGAAATCTTTTGTTTCCACATCTGAGCATTCTCTGAACAAATCCTCTGCACATAAGTACACCTCCCTCCTCTCTGTGTCCTTAATCTCCTTTCCTTCTTGAGGGGCACCCAGACTGATAATACAAAGCAAGATCTGGACAACAAGACTCCACCATTAAGCTCATCATTCTCTTCCAATTTCCATCTGTAAACATTGGCGGAACTCAGACTCTGAGTTCCCCAGCCAGCTGTGATACCTTTTGTAGATGTGCTGTTTACATACTGACCTCTTGTATAAACCACTGTGTTCCCCTCCTGCCTTTGTGTACAAACCTTATATACTGTAAACCCTGACACCCCCCTTGCTCAGGAGCAGACCTCCACCTTGCCTCCTGAAGGTGGTGTCTGTAATTCCTTTGATGGATCCAGTGATTAAACGAACACAACCGGACTCTCTCTGTCAGATCTTCATTGTCAGTTTAGATCTGGTGTACATTTCCTGGAGACTAGCTCCAGTGACTCAACAGCTCTTTGGCTTGGAAACAGCAATGAGCACTGCCCCTAGAGTCAGACACTACTAGCACGCATGTGCAGGGTGGACCTTTACCTTGACCATTTAAAAAAAGTTTTGTTTCTGAGCTCTGAGCTCAGAAAGCAAATGGCCGTATCCAGCTCCACCACTGCTCAGTATGATCTGCTGTACAAAGAGACCAGGGTGATTGGCAGAGGGAGAGGGCTACCTCAGGTGGCAGATGCAGGGAGGCAGCGTAACAGTGACAGTCTTGGAGGACAGCATTGCAAATGCTGTAAGGCCTGCCCTGTATTTGCTTTTTGAAAAGGAGTATACTATCCCACTGTGACTGTTGTCATATTGAGCTGGCCAGTTCTGTATAGGGAAATGGCGGGAGGAATTGCCACCTTGCCTGGCACATTAGAACGTGGAATGTTTGGGGCCGGCTCTGCCCTTGGGCAAACCTCCAACTTCTAGCATCATCTATTACGCCTAGGAGGGATCTGAATTCTTTCTCTGTTTCACAGCATTGAACAGTTCTGGTGCCCGGGGCAGTAATCATAGTGTGGACAGCCTACCAAGCACACAAAGTGTTCCTCATTCTGTGGCGCAATCTGTAGCCCATTGGTCCGAATCCTTTGAAACGCTGCTGCAGGACAAACTTGGTGTTGCCTACTTCACTGTGAGTTCCATTTCTTTTTCTCTAGATAAGAGGATATAAAGTAAGTAAAACTTGGACCACACACTTTTTGAACAGCTTTTATCCCAGAGCCACAATAGCACTTAATAACTCAAGAACCATTAGTAGTGAGTTGTTGAACTGTATTACAGCAGTACTTCTACTTACGAGTTTAATCCGTTCCGAATGCATGCTCATATGTCGAACAACTCGTAAGTAGAGCAGCCGTATCTAAAAAAAATCAAAATAAATAAACGAATAAAGACCGAGAAGACTGAGGTGATGTTCTTTGGGAGTTCTCCGTCTGGCTAAGGAGGCCCTCTCCCCAGCTTGGAGGGTGTTTCTCTCCAGCTGGCGGAGAGGGTTCGGAATCTGGGTGTGGTCCTGGATCCGGCACTATCTCTGGATGCCCAGGTGGCTGCCGTGACCTGGACCGCGTTTTATCATCTACGCCAGATTGCCCAGATCCGTCCCTACCTAGACAGCGACTCTCTGAGAACAGTGGTTCAAGCACTGGTGATCTCAAGGCTGGACTACTGCAACGCCCTCTACATGGGGTTGCCCTTGACTCTCCTCCGGCGTCTGCAGCGGGTGCAAAATGCTGCGGCCAGACTGGTGGTAGGTGCGCGTCATTATGATCGCATCACCCCAGTTCTGGCCTGACTGCATTGGTTGCCCGTTGCGTCCCGGATCAGATTTAAGGTCTTGGTTTTAGTTTATAAAACCCTCCATGGCTTGGGCCCGGACTACCTGGCAGAGCGGATCGCCCAGCGATCAACTTCGGCCCGACCAGTTCGGCAGTCGCAAGCGCATTCGCTTCGGGTTGCCACACCCCAAGAGGCCAGACGAACTTCCACCCGAAATCGGGCCTTCTCGGTGGCTGCTCCATCGTTGTGGAACAGCCTTCCCAGCGAAGTGCGCTCTGCAGAGTCCCTGCTGGCCTTCCGCAGAGCGGTGAAAACCATCTTATTCCGCGAGGCCTTTGGTGACCTAGCCTAATAGTTTTCAGTTTAAGTTCTTCCCCCCCCCCCCGCCATCTGCTGTCTGTTCACCCTATTGCTAGATGCCTACGAGTGATGAACGCTACTGCAAGGGTGCTTATATGATTTGTATGGTTGTATTTTATTGCTTTTAATTTGTTGTGGTCCAGTTTATGATGTGTGCTGAATTTATCAGCCCTGTAAGCCGCCCAGAGTTCCCTAGGGAAGATGGGCGGGGTATAAATTTAATAAATAAATAAATAAATAAATAAATAAATAAATAAATAAATTTAAAAAATAAAATAAAGTAAAATGTAAGTAGAGCAGACCGCATCTGAAATTTGTAAGGCAGAAGTTAAAACGCCAATGATTTTCTGCTCTTAAGTCAAATTGCTCATAAATAGAGCTGCTCGTAAGTAGAGGTACCACTCTATTTGGTCTGTGTGTGGATAATTGTGTTTCTTGGGAGGCATTTTGGTGGGTGGGTGTGTTTTACAGATTGCTATAAGAATGTGTTTTTGGTCTAGTCTATGGGTGTTTTTACAAATTTTGTTGCATGTGTACACTATGTATATATGTACAATTACAATAACTTGAAATTGAATTAGATCTCCCTCCAGCCATTCTTTCTCTTGCATATCTTGCTTTCATTGATTATGTGTTCTACTGTCAAATGTATGGAGCCTTCATAGTACTGTATCTTCAGGAGCAGGCTGGAAAAAAATCCCATCTCTCTGAAGGGCAGATGAATGTCCTGTTTAAGGAAGGACAGCCCTACTCTTCTTTTGAGGGATTCCTCCATTAGAGTGGCCCTCCAGTCTATGGGCACTTTTACATGACCCCTAAGATCCACTGGCAACTTAAATTCGGACCAGAGATCTTGGGGGTTTGCTCCTCTTGCTGCGTTCCCACCCCTCCGCACTCCCTTGCTCCTGTCTGTGTGAGGGGAGGGAGAAAAAAAGGGAGAGAAAAATGCAGGCTTACCTTCGCTCTGCCATCGGGAGCTGCCGCGGGAAGCATTCCAGTCTCTTAAAGGGGTGGGGGGCAAAAAACAAACAAACAGAAGGCAGGACAGCCCGGCACTCACTGCTTTGCAGTTCCCATCAGAAATTTTTCACCTTTTTTGACCAGGTACTTGGAAAAGGCGCTGGGATGCGCTTAGTCCGGAGCTGGTGGGAAAACAATTTTAAGCTCTGCATCTAGGAGCCCTTTGCCTCGGATTTTAGGGGTCGTGTAAAAGCGCCCTATGTCTGACTTAAGGATGAAGAGCCATAAAGAGGCAGACCAGGGACCTTGAAGTTGTCCACCCACAGTTAGCATCTGGATAGCAGATTCAATATGTTCTCCAATCAAGTGAGCTGCTCTGTAATTTTGTTTTGTTTAGTTTTAAAATATCATTTCTAATTTTACACCTGTACATGTACACCAGTACATGCAAATTAGCACATCCTTTTTTTTTTTTTTTGCAGATCAATGGCCTCTCACCTCCAACTTTTTCATGACGCAGGTTTTCCTTTTTAGGGAGGCATAACCGGCTAGCCTACATCTCTCCTTCCCAAACCTTCTAGTTTAGGATGGCAACCAATTCTGGGGCTTGTCTACATGGACTCATTTGCCGCAGGCTGGTATAAGCTAAATAGGTTCACTTAAGGTCAGGTCATGTCTGGTATGACATTTGACATGATGCTTGCATCCAAACGGCATATGCGCCTCAAGAAACTCTATTCTGTCTGGGTCCTTCTGCTTTCAATTCCCTATGTTGTGAAGTGGCTTAAGAAGACAGTCAGTTCACAAAATTAGGGTATTAAACATTTCTTCTGCTCTGTGGAGGGGCAGAAGAAGTAATTCTTAACACTGCATTAGGGCAGTTCAGATGTGCTAAATCATTTATTAAAAAAATAGAATTGAAAACTCTCCCAGAAGCAGAAGACTTGAAGGGACAACTGGAAGGGGGGGTCTTTTCCTTTTCTTTGTGACTTTTCATTTCTTTGTAAACTACCAAGAGTGACCATTGATTAAATAAATAAATAAATAAATGGTTGGATCAAGAACTTGCTTGCAACTGAATTCACCACTGAGTACCATTGGGTGGTAGGCTCAGTTGGCAGATTCTTTCAACCACATTCTCTCAACCTCTCAACCAGGCAGATTCTCATACTGACCTTTGGGAGAAGGTAAAAAGAAAAAAAAAGAAACCTTTAGAATCCCCATGCAGTCTCCTTCCACTTCTGGAATATTTTATTTTATTTTATTTTATTTTATTTAAAAGTGACATGATGCATTAACACTCCCCCAGTACAGTGAACATTTTCTTATTCTAGTTCTGCCCTTCCACAGACCAGAATAAATGTTTAATTTCCCAATATCATGAAGTGGCTGTCTTCTTAAGCCAATTAATAATATGTATAATTGGAAAAGGAAAGCAAATTGACAGCTGCAAACTCTGCTTTGATTTGTTTCCAGTGATCACACATACTGCAAATGAACCAAAATGGTGCAATCCTACCTGCACCACAAAAGTAGAAGCTCCTTGACAGAGATATAGAAAGGTGTGAGTAGAGGATAGGCTGGTTCATGCCAGCAATTACATCATGTGAGGATCAGAAAAAGGAGCAAACCAGCCTGTCCCTGTAGCAGACCAAACAATGGGATAAGTGTCAATCTGGCTGGACCCTTTCCCCACCTTCTGTATAGATTCTCCAATGAATCTAGCTGTCTAGATGTTTGCTGAATCCTAGTCTTAATGTTTAGTAGATAGCATTGGTTATACTGCTTGGATATTCTGTACTGCTGGCAAATTCTAACTGGCTGAATTCTGCCTAAACTCCTTTGACATACTATGTCCCAAAACTCTGGGGTAGAACCGAGTCATTTTTGTCCCATTTCTTTTTACTAGGAGTTCCTGAAGAAGGAGTTTAGTGCTGAGAATGTTTATTTCTGGCAGGCCTGTGAACAGTTTCAGCAGATCCCAGCTAGCAGCACTCAACAGGTAAGAAGATTTCCAAGGAGAAAATGAAATTCTGCACCAAATGGATGCATACCTTCTATAGAATGATGGATATGTAATGTTAACAGATATACATAGGTCATTTTGGTCCTGATTTGTTGTGAAATGAATATTCAGCTTTAGTGAGGGTTTCTTAGTATGAAATTTAGAAGACTTCTTTTATAAAAAGACTGAAATTCTCAGGAAGTCTAACTCTGTGCATGGTTCAGGATGGCAGGCAGTACATTTATCTGTTCTCAAAATATACATTCTGGTTTTGGGAAAGGGACATATCAAGAAATGGTAGAACTAAACCTAGTATCCGAGAGATAGAAAAAAAGATTCTGTGTACACTGCATAGAAGGCAGGCAGGCACCTTCCAGATGTTGTGTTACAACTCTCATCATCCTCAGTCAGCATGGTTGCTGCTGTGTTCATGAGAGTTGCACTCCGATATATTTGGAGATGGTCATTTTAGTTAACCTAAAACAAGCATCTCATCTGTTTTGTAGGAGTTAGTGTTTCTAGAGGAACTTGCTGACATAATACAATCTTATTGTGCCTGTGCTTCATCAACTAACTGTGTTGGCTCTTAGTGTGTTTCTGGGTTGTTTCCCGTTCAAAGTGTTGGTGTTAACTTTTAAAGGTCTGAAGGGCTTTTGGGGCTGGAGGAATATTTACGCTAAAGCAACATCTCCTCCTCTGTGCACCTGCCTGGATTTTTCAGTCATCCTTGAAGGTCCTCCTCCGAGTGAGCCCACTGAATGAGGCAGGTAGCTAGAAAAGAGAGGGCTCTCTCACAGTTACCACCCGTTTTTCAAAATATGCCTACAAGCACACCCACGGCTCTCTTGGGGTCTACAGTAGGTTGAGTTGTATTTTTGTTGAATTGTATTTGTTGTACAGTATTTGTTGTTGTTGTTGTTGTTTTAATTTGTTTTATTCTGTAAGCCATGAATACTGTGTAACCCAACCCAGACCAAAGCAAAAAGCAAAGTGCTTTGCTTAAATACCACCCCATAGCACCTTCAAGCACTGTCTGGGCAGTTTACAATTTAAATATGCAGGCTACACATTGCCCCCCACCAGCAAGCTGGGTGCTCATTTTACCAACCTTGGATGGACAGAAGGCTGAGGCAACCATGAGCTGGCTACCTGGGATTGAACCCCAGGTCGTGAGAACAGTTTTAGCTGCAGTACAGGCATTTAACCACGACACTAAGAGGCTCCTAATACAACATAAAGAAGTACGGATATTACAACATTTGTTTCTTGTTTGCCTTGGCAACATAAGAACATAAGAAGAGCCATGTTGAAGCAGGCCAAGGGCCCATCCAGTCCAGTTTCCTGTATCTCACAGTGGTCCCACCAGGTGCATCCGGGAGCGCATGAGACTAGATATCTCTCTCCTGATACCACTCCCCTGCATCTGGCCTTTCAAGTACCCTTTTTCTAAGCCTGGAGATTACACATCCCCATCCTGGATTGTAACCTGTGATGGACTTTTCCTCCAATAATCTGTCCAATCCCCTTTTGGAGGTATCCAGGCCAGATGCCATCACCACATCCTGTGGCAGGGAGTTCCACAGATTAACAACACACGGGGTAAAGAAGTATTTTCTCACTGTTCGCACTCTCCCAACCCTCAATTTGAGTGGATGCTTCCTGGTTCTGGTATTTTGTGAGAGGGTGAAGAGTATCCCTCTATCCAGTTTATTCATCCCCTGCATAATTGTGTATGTTTCAATCATAGCCCCAACTCAGGTGCACTTTTTCCAGACTGAAGAGCCCCAAATGCTGTAGCCTTTCCTCATAAGGGAGGTGCTCCAGCCCAGTAATCATTCGCTCTCCTCTGCATCTTTTCCAGTTCCACTATGTCTTTTTTGAGATGCGGTGATCAGAACCGTATGCAATACTCCAGGTGTGGCCTTACTATCGTTTTGAACAATGGCTGTTTTATTTTCATTCCACTTTTTGATGATCCCTAGCATGGAACTGGCCTTCTTCACTGCTGCCATACACTGGGTAGGCACTTTCATTGAGCTGTCCACCGACACACCAAGATGTCTTTCCTGATCTGTCATGGATAGATCCAAACCTATGAGCTGATAAATAAAGTTTTGATTGGGTTTCTTTTTGCCCCAATATCATAACACTCTCCACCCTTGTGCTGTCTTTCTAGCTGGCCCAAGAGGCTAGGAGGATCTACGATGAGTTTTTGTCGAGACATTCAGTGAGCCCAGTCAACATTGACAGACAAGCCTGGATTGGTGAGGAGATGTTGGCTACTCCCACCCCGGACATGTTTAATGTCCAGCAACTCCAGGTGAGTACAGTCTAATTCACTGAGTTCTGTGATGCAGGTTGTATGGAAGATGGGGGACATTGCAACAATGGGAAGCTTGGGGTGTAACGTGCTCCTTCAGGCTTTAAGTCAAAAGATTCTTGCTCCCTCCCTTGTCCATTGTTGATTGAAGTGTGAAGAGCTGCACAATCCATGATGGTGCCTGACTATCCTGATGCTTTTTCTTTGTTTCAGATCTTCAACCTGATGAAATTTGACAGCTATGCACGTTTTGTCAAGTCTCCCCTGTACCAGGCGTGCGCAAAGGCTGAAAGCCAAGGGCAGCCCTTGCCAGAACTGGGCCATCACTCCCAAAGTGGCAGCCCCCAAACTGACCACGGCAAGGTACAAAGGCCTCCACTTCCAGCCTTGACGGGGTTTAACACGCTATCCAGAAAACTTGAGAAATGTCTATTTCCCATTTCCCCCTAATTGAATCCATCCTATCATGGGCTGATGTCCTCTTTGGCTTTCCTCTAGAAAACCAAACTAAAGCTAGGGAAATCGCTGCCACTAGGCGTGGAGGTAGCAGGCAATGTGACCGGCAGAAGTCCTCGGAGATCCTTCCGGAAAGGGGACAGGAGGGAACGCCTCTGCGGAGGTACCGGTAAGTCTAAAGTAGGGAGTGACTGTATAACCATGGTACAGTTAGCTACAAAGGAGTGTAGGGCAAATGAGGGTTTCATGATTGGTCAATGGTCTATGGGCCTTTTTACATGACCCCTAAGATCCGCTGGCCACTTAAATTCGGACCAGAGATCTTATGGGCTTGTCGCTCTTCCTGTGTCCCCACCCTGGCTGCTGGCTGCGTGAGGGGAGGGAGAAAAAAAAGGAAGAAAAGATAATGGCTCATCTCTGTTCTGCCTCCGTTCTTGCCGGCAACATTCCTGTCTCTGTAAGAGCTACTGTAAAGTAGCTCTTAAAGGGGCGGGAGCCAAAACAACAACAAACAGAAGCGAGGAGAGCCCCGCACTCACTATCCTTATACCGCATCAAGCAATTTTCACAGCGGAAGAGCGGGTACTTGAAAGGTGCGCTGGGACGTGCTAAAGTGGGCGTGGCCGCACTTAATTTCCTGTAAACTCCTGAGCTGGTGGGGAAACATTTTTAAGCTCCAGAGCTGGGAGCCATTTGCCCCGGAGTTTAGGGGTCGTGTATAAACGCCCTATGTACAGCCATGCATTCTCTAAACAACCGAACAAACCCAAACCTGACCTAACCTGCTCATGCATCTATCCTAGAGGAGAGAAATGGCAGTGAGGGGTCCTCACAGTGGCGTGAATCCCAAGGTTCTTTGAATTCCTCAGCCAGCCTGGACCTGGGCTTCCTGTCATCGTATTCAACCGGTAGCAGCTCTCAGACGGAGGTAAGCATTTCTGGGATTTAGCAAGTCTTCATGGAAATTCCGGAGCTGTGGCAGAGAAAATGTCAGAGCTTGGAAATAGTCCTTCAAACAAACAAACAAAACCCCCACCCGACTCTCAGAAATTCCCCCCACCCCCCCACCCCCGCTGTGGCTACATGTGAGGAGCTGCAGTCCAAGAGAAGTAACATTTCCCAAATAATGGTATATCACCCTCTGTTTGTTGAGGGTGTGGGCGTTTTGTTCTTGCTTCACTCTCTCTGCCATGACTACTCCACCAGGGGTCCTTCCCACCCACCCACAACAGTCTATAATGCACTATGACTGTGCAGCGTGGAGGAGTTCTCTGCAGTTTACAAATTGCTCTCATTGCCACTCGTGGCACATTGATATTTTAGCTCCTGTAATCTCCGTGTTCTCCAGTGGACGCCCACCCTTGGAGTTGTTGCAAAGATTTTGCGTACACAGCCTAGAGCATCCCAGCTTGTGGGAAGTTAGCTTTCCTTACAGTGGCCAATAAATGGAGAATGCAGAATAAAATTATCCTTTTGGAGAGTATTACTAGAACAAGAAGAACTGAGGATGTGTGTATCTGTGGGGAACAGCATGGCACCAAACATTGTACTGGGGTGACTGATCTGTGTAATGAGGATTACTTTACTCATAAAGCCTTTATGCAATTAAAATTACTTTCTTCGTGCACAACAGTGTTACTTTTTTGTTAGAATTATTCCTTTTTTCAAGAAAGGATAAGTATTTGTTCCCCAAGCGCTTATTTCCTGGTAGACTGATCACACCCTTCCTCTGCATTGATAAACATTATAGATAAATTTCAGGAAGTTAGGGCAGCACTTCCTCAGGTGCTTAGGCTGCATTTTTACTCAGAAAGGAGTCACCCAAAGCCCTGTGACCTTTATTCCTCAACAAGTTCATTAGTATCCTTTTTACACGACCCCGAAGATCTGCTAGTCCCTTAAATTCGGACCAGAGATCTTGAGGGTTTGTCGCTCTTCCTTCTTCCCCACCACTCCGCACTTCCTTGCTTCTGTCTGCGTGAGGGGAGGGAGGAAAAAAAGCCTTAAAAAGGGACAAAAGAATAAAGCCTTACCTCCTGTGCTGGTGGAAGTTGCTCCGAGCGCTGGTTACTTCCTGGTTCCTCTTAAAGGGGCGGGAGGCAAAAAAAAAACCAACAAAAAGAAGCGAGGAGAGCCGGCACTCTCCGCATCAAAATTTTTCACTGTCCCAGAGCAGGTACAAGAAAAGTGCGCTGGGACGTGCTAAAGTGGGCGTGGTCGCACTTAATTTTCTGTTAGCTCCGGAGCTGGTGGGGAAACATTTTTAAGCTCCAGAGCTGGGAGCCATTTGCAGCGGAGCTTAGGGGTCGTGTATAAATGCCCTAGGACTGCAACCTTAAATGAAGCTGAGTGCTGCATGTGTAAAAGACCTTAGCCCTCTGCTCATCACATCAACTCCCAGATGAGCTAAGAACATGCAAATAGAGCTGCCCATGGAGACTGGGCATTCTTGGGAATGACCCTGACCCATAGTTGGCAGAAAAGTCATAAATCCTGTTCCACCCATTACAATATAAAATGAGTACAATACTGTTAATCTGAGATGACAGGCTTCTGCCCTGCCCTACTTAGACTGCAAGTGGAAGGTAAGGGATATCTATTTGACTATTTGTGCCTTTCAATAAGGTCCCTACATGGAGTAAAATGTTCATGTCATATAAGAGAAATAATGAGATGGGTAACTGTGGATTCAGGAGTGTTGCAAGACTGTCTGAACTACATAAGCTGTACATGAACATACTGGGTACAACTGAGCCACAGCTTCTTTCTTAGGCCATGACTACACTTCACTGCAATTGGATTCTCCACCTGTTTTACAGATGTACAGTATTTGCAGTCAGTGATCACACAGGGGCTGCAGATTGATTCAGGAGTTCACAGCTTGTCCTGGATGAAATACAATTCACAATTCAGCCCACATCCCTCCTTCTTTCCTTGCTTCCTCTGATTCCACCTCTGACACTCCTTTTAGGATTCACTATCAAGCTGCTAGGTTTTGAAAGAGTTTGCCGTGTTCCAAAAAAAGTGCCAGTCTTCTAAAGTTCTTCTTAATATAGTATGTACAGAAATACCACATACCACAAGAATGTCTTTTATTTCATCTGAGCTGTTTGTTTGATTTATATATATATATAAAAAATCTGATTTGAATAAGCTTTCGCATAATGCTACTGAAGAGTGGAGGGGATCACCTTAGAACTGGCCCTTGCTCTAACCACAGCAAATCCTGTGGTATTTGATCATGTAGTCACAGCCTTATTCTAAGGCAAGCACACATGGGGCCCAGTATAGATTAGGAGTACAGGACTATTATGTGTGGGAGGTAAGGGAAGCTTTCGTCTTGCTCTCCCTTCTGTTTTATGTTTGTCTCTGTCTCTCTCTCTCTCTTCTCTTAAATGCATCCCCATCCCCACAGTCTTTTGTTCTTTTTTCCCTCTTTTCTTTTCTGGGCTGTGCAAAGGTAAAGACCAACTAAGGGCCTTTTTACACGACCCCTAAGATCCGCTGGTCCCTTAAATTCGGACCAGAGATCTTGAGGGTTTGTCGCTCTCCCTGTGTTCCCACCCCTCCTCACTTCCTTGTTCTGTTTGCATGAGGGGAGGGAGGAAAAAAGGGAGAAAAGAATGCACTGTTACCTCCGGAGTCCGGTGGAAGTTGCTCCGACCCCCCCGTCACTTCCTGGTTCCTCTTAAAGGGGCGGGAGGCAAAACAACAACAACAACAACAAAAAGAAGTGAGGAGAGCCCGGCACTCTCCGCATCAAAAATTTTCACTCTCCCAGAGCAGGTACTTGAAAGGTGCACTGGGACGCGCTTAGGTGGGAGCCATTTGCAGCGGAGCTTAGGGGGCGTGTATAAACGCCCTATAAGGGAGAAAATGAGTAGTGAAAGAGAAAATTTAACCCTCCATGATTGTGTTAGATCTGTGTTGTCAACACATGCTTACTTTGTCTTCAAAAGGATATTAAAGCTCAGCTGCATGCTAGATATTTGTATTGACTAGAAATGTTAGTGTGTTACATTCTCTTTTCTCCTCCAGAACCATCGGAGGAGCCTGACTGGGTCAGAATCTGATGTGCAGAACCCGACCATCAAATACTGCTGTGTTTATCTGCCTGATGGAACGGCCTCTCTGGCTCCAGTGCGGTCTGGTCTTTCTGTCCAGGACATGTTGGCTGGCATTTGCCAGCGCCGGGGCCTCCACCTGCCCGATGTTAAGATTTACCTTGTGGGGAATGAAAAGGTAGGCCTCCAATGGTTACAGAAGAAAGGAAGGATTCCTGGAAAAAATTACCATGGTGGGAATGTAAGAGCAAGGAAAGCTGCTCTGAGGAATCAATAAAACCGAAATTGGGGCATTTGCCATTTCCTTTGGGGGGCAGGGAATTACCTATCTGCTTGTGGCCCCCTAGCTTCACATCTGAAATGGAAAATTGAGATGTTCTCAGTAGAAATTCCACTCCATAGAAAATCCGCTATGACTTAAAATTCACTATAGGCAAGCCACCAACACTGGCCTGTGTATACAGTAGTTTCAAAGATTACTGAGACAGTGAACATGAGACATATTAGTGCAGTGGTTCCCAACCTTCCTAATGCTACGACCCTTTAATACAGTTCCTCATGTTGTGGTGACCCCCTTACCCTGCTTGGAAGAGGCCACAAGCCCCCTTTGGCAGGCCACTGCTGCAGGTGCCATAGAGAACTTCCCTCTACAGGCACCCTCAGCCAATCGCAGCTTCTGGTGCTATTGACTGACCTCCCCTCCAACCTATCAAGCTGTAACACACTCTTCCCACCCCTCCTCCACCTCCTCCTGCAGACCTAAGTCGTTTGTGCCTTTTTCTTCACTGGCTCATTGCGACCCCTGTGAAATGGTCATTCAACCCCCAAGTTGGGAACCACCGCATTAGTGGATCCAGGACTCTTGCAGTTAGAACCAGGGGACATTTCAAGTAGCAGGGAATAGATGACATTATCTGCCAAACTGCTTAGGGTTCCCTGTTTTCTCCGAGCTTAGCTGCAGTGCTTTCAGTAGTCTGGGAGACAAGTGGGGTTTCTCTTGCTTTACAAAATGTTTGAGGGTGGATTGATCGTGGGGAGTTGTAGGTAATTTAGTCATTAGCTTTTAAAAAGAGCATAGCCTCTGTTTTGATAGGCACCAATCTGGCAGCTTGCGTCGTTGGACTTTTCTAATGGGGTGGGGTGGCTATGGGGACTGTCATAACGAACAGCTCTACTTCCAGAATTTACTGCTGCACCATTGCCCTCATGCAACAGCTGCCAAGTTTACATAGTGCTGCTCAATTCTATATACCCCTATTTATGTATAAGCCACAGACAACAGAATATTATGCAGCAGCCGAAGAAATAAGTCTACCTCTTCAAATACCTGGTAAAGTTCCCTGTTCCTTAAACATTTAAAAATACCCTTTTTTTAAAAATTAAATATTTATTCTTTTGCACCTTTCGTTGGGGCTATTCTCCTCCGCCACTAGACTGCAGAGACGGTGGGTGGCAGGGTGCACAGTCCAATGTCAAGTGCCCCACACAGCCTCGTTCTATTGATACATAATTATCACTTCCATCCAAATGCACAAGTACAAAGAAACCAGACCGATGAAGCTGTTTGGATGAACAGCGAAACGTTTCTATCTCTCAAAAAAGAAGTCCAGTAGCCATGACTCAACTTCCAGATAAACTCACCTGGATGACTGAGAATCTTCACAGACAAGTACAAAGAAATACATTCCAAAATTTCAAAGAAAAAAAGCCCCAGGAAAACTAAAAATGTGACATATTCCAGAAAACGGTATCTTGCCCTTTCAGTGAGCACTGAGGTGATATTATGTAGATTGCTGGAAGCTAAAGATCTTGCAATGGTACATAATATGTGGTGTTTGTAAAATACAATTTGCATGCATTTATGCTGGGAGGTGATTGATATGCCGTAGAATGAATGCAACAAGTGTAAAGTAAAATAAGTCCCGGCAGGGGATTGCTGCCATTAGACAGAGTGACGTGGCTACCTCAAGCAGTTGTTTAGGGTATTGTGAAAGGGCAGCAAACAGCTGGTTGTTTGATTTATTGTTACAATATTTCTATTGCCAGGGAAGTGGAGAGAGATTTATGACATTGCTTGCCTCAGGTGCCAAAATATCTTGACCGGTTCCTGACATGAGCCCGGGATGCTGCCTATTATTGTGTTTCAGACTGAAGAATGGCTTCACCTGGTCCTGGAAAGACTGTGAATGTAGAACTGCTGGATAGCTCAGTGTTTCAAGTCTCTGGCTGCAGAACTAGATGTGAGGGAGTTGAATTCCCCATTTGGCCTTGTTGAGAGGGCCTGGATTTGATGAGCCATTGGTCTAGATAGTGACCAGCTCTCTAGTTCTAAGATTATAAAAGCTGTTTTGTTTCTCTCAGCTGAAATACTCATGTCCACGTGGCCTCATTCTGTAGCTTGTCAATAACTTCATACATTATCAGTTGCAAATGTATGAACATCTATGTTGCAGATATTTTAATTTCTGCTAAAATTCCTTTGGCTGTGCTATAGAACCAGTTGTCCCCAACCTGAAGTATGAAGAGAGAGGGAGGGAGAGGGAGGGAGAGAGAGAGAGAGAGAGCAGGGAAAGGCCTAGGGAAGTGGAAGTAGGTGGAATGGAAGTACAGGTATATATTCTCGACTGGCATTCTTACGAACTGTGTAGGTCAGCTCCCCCCCCAAGCATCCGCAACCCTTCACAGCTCTCAACAGGCAGGTCCATTCCATCTCCTCTCAACTTTATTTTCTTCATTGATTGGCTGCTGTTTGATAGCCGAGAGGTGGGTTTAGTTGACACTTTGAGGTAGGATTGGCTGGGCTGCCTTTCCATTCTGTGGCTGTGTGTAGGAACTGCAGCAAACTTGTCAGCCTTTAGCTTAGGTCGGGCACTGGTTCCCAATCTTCTACTACTCAAAGAAGCCTCCCACCCCCCACAGCTGTGCTGGCTGAGGTTTCTGGGAGATGCAGCCCACAAACTCCTGGGTCACCCAAGGTTAGGAACCACTGTTTCATCAGGATGCTGGTGAGTCTTAGGTTGGGATTCTTGAAGACACCGCAGCAAGCAGAGCGTCAGATGGGTTTGGAGGTGCTTTGGGATTGGAGGCAGGGGAGCCTGGAGTCAGTAGACGGAGGTGGCTGTTGCAGGGTCTGGAACTTTGTTGGTCCCAGGCCCCTCCTCCTTCTCTTTGGTGTCAAGGCTTGGTAGTGGAAGGGAAGCTGGCTCCACCACACGATCCATTCTTGCCTTTGGTTCCTGCAGTCTGCCTGAGTGGTTGGGGCTGCGTGGGGTTGAGACCTCACCTGGGGGTGATTACTAAGAATGGGACCCCCCCCTCACGGAATGGGGTGGGTGGGATTGGCATGAATGTGAAGAAGGGCTGGTGGGGCAAGATTATGGCTTCTGTGGGCTGTGCTGAGTTACTTCAATGGATGGTCAGGGCTTAATGGGTTTAAGCCTAAGGATTGGGAGTGAGGTGACCCAACATAAGAAATGGAGACATGTCTTCTGCTTTGCTTTCTTTAGTGAATGGTGGGAGTACCATTTATGGAAATGGGCACTCAAAGTGTACACAAATGTAAAACAGTTGGGAACCGCTGCATTAGAAGTACAGAGACCCGCAGATGGGAAAATAGCTACAAGTTGTCCAGATAATACACCTTTGCTCATTAACTGGCACTTAAAGTCTCAGTAACTTACTCTGAGACAGTTGTAGGAAGAAAAAAACATTTATTAACTTATAATAACTTCAAGTTGCAGATTTGTATATGCTGCTTTCTTTGCTGCTCGTACACTTAGCAATCAGCTGAACAGATCAACAGCAAACGACCACCTCCAACAGATGTAAGAGACGGAAAACAGAGAAATCAGAGGCTGAAATGAACTATTGGTTAGTGCAGGATAAATAATCACCCTAGCCCAAAAAGTCCCTCCCAGTCAATCAAGTTACAAACATGTAATTTGTAAGGCTGCCAATAAAACACCAATAAAATCCTGGTTCCGTGTTTGTTTTCTCCCCTTTTGCATCAATATGTCTTCTTTTCCTGGCTTTTTACAGAAACCATTGGCTCTGAATCAGGAGAGTTTAATCCTGATGGACCAGGAGGTGAAGCTGGAGACCAGGATCAGCTTTGAGTAAGTGTGACTCCAGAATGCCCCTCTTGCTCCATATCCTGAAACCACTGGGCAGAAACTGAGATTCATCTGTCTCAACAGGGGTTGGGATTCCCTGAGGCAGGCGAGCACCCTTTCTTTGTATGAAGAAAAGGAGCAATTAACCCTGCCGCATGCCTGTCTTCTTGGCTGTCCTGGGGCCTGGATGTTGTTCCACTGATTGCTTTAGACTAGAGTTGGTTTTTGAGCCTTCCATGCTCCAATGTCATATTGATGCTTGCATCTGTGGACTTAGGGATTGCAAGCAGATAGCTTTTTGTGAGACCTCCGTTATCAGCCTTCCCCTTGAAGTTGCTATTGCTGCTGCCATCCCCTTCCCTATCTTGTAGATGTTGCAGTGTTGCTCTCTAATCCAGTATGCCCGCAGGCCACGACACACAGTCCTCAGACAAACTCTTGTCTGTCATATGCCAAAACCACAAAGAAATGTGAACCTCCCTTCACTCATTTCTTTGAGTCTCTCTGCAGATGATCTGGATGAGTAATCCTCTTGCCTCACATTGCCCCTTTTGCTGTGATTCATTTCCATGCCCAATATAAGAGACTGCCAGGCTGGCAGCTCTCTGTGCTGCTCCCCCTCTGTTTGTGGTTTCTCTGTTCTTGCCCGTGGTTTGAAAAAGAGAACTCGTAATTAAAAGCTGCAGTTCACTGACACAGTCCTAAGGGAAGAGGGCACTCTACTATTCTTCATCTGGAGCAGATCAGTAGAGAGTGCTACGCTGGCCAGGTGACAGCACCATACATAGAGTGTATGATGCCCACTGGATATACAGTATTCCTTGTGTCTTTTCTCCTTGCAGACTGGAAATCATGCCCATCAATAAGAAAGTGCGTATTCTGGCAAAATCTACTAAGAACCTGCAAGAAGCACTGCAGCCCATTTTGGAGAAGTATGGCCTGGATGTCACACAAGTGCTAGTCCGGCGGGTGAGTGTGGTCTTGGCACGCAATAAAATGGCACGCATAATTGAAGATCCCACTTAAGGTTGGGCCTGCATGCACGCAAGCTGCTGGTTTACATGCACATCTTAACATTATTGTTCCAAGCAGCCCTTGGTGTTCTGCTTGCTTACTGCGAGTCGTTTTCCCTCCTTGTTGAGCCAGAGTGAGAATTAAGAGACAAGTCAGGAAAAATTGGCTGCATGGACTTCTGCTCCCAGAGTCTCCCAGTCAGCATGGGTGTGGCGGTTCAAAAAGCCAATTTTTTCAAGGTCTGGTTCTATTCCAGCTGAACAGAAGTCATGCCCAGATCCAGAAGCTCCCTGATCTAGATGGGGCTTTGTGGTCCCTCAAAGTCAATTGTTGGTCTTTCTTTTGGTTTTGGTTTTGATGGGATTTAGTGTGCAGCTATTTCTGCTAACCTTCTTGTTCAGAAACTGCCTATTTCTAGCAGCATGCGTGCCCTCTTGTCTTAGCCCACCCATACTAATTAGAACAAAACCCTTCCTTTATGACTGTCCTTCACCTTTGTCTCTACAATTTGCAGTCTGGGGAACCCCACACTCTGAATATGGAAGAGAAAGTGACCACTGTTGCTGCTCAGAATCTTGTGCTGGAGTCGGATGCAGGTATGTGGAACGCAGAGACTCACACAGTCACTCCTGGCTGCTTGGTTGTGTATATCCCCCCCACCCAGACCGACTGCTGGTGAACTGCTTAGCACTGCACAATGGCCGAAGTCTAGAAGCAGCTCACAGAATAGGCCCACTGAATCAGTGGAACTTCCAGAGAAGTTGACTCACCAGAACCCTACTGATTCAGTGCGCTTACTCTGGTTGCAATATATTCATAGATTTCATCCCATAGGAGGCAAAGGCTGCTCTCTAAGTTGGGAAAAAATTACTGTGTGGATCCTAGGAGTGAAAATGAAGGCAATGCATAGGATGTCTTGCTTTTCAAAACTGTTTTTCCCCCCATGTCACTTCTGGTGGAGACATCTTCTTATTCATTCAGTGACTGAAATGTGGCAAGCCCTTCTCCTATAGACCTATGCAGTGCTGCTTGGAGAATGATGTCCAAAAGTGCAGCTGCTGCTTATGGCGAACCAGTCAGGAGAAGGTGATTGTCGTAAGCAGCCCACCTTGGTTCGTAAAGAAAGTGGCTTCTGACTCCAAGGTATTCCTGTCATCAGACACTGGAATATTGGCCTTAATGAGCAAAGCTTCTATGGTGGTGATGGCAAGCCTTTAGAGACCAAGTGCCCAAACTGCGATTCAAAACCCACTGTTTTTTTTCACAAAGTGCCAATACAGCCTGAATACAGGTGGCTGTGAAGGGGTGGCATTGGGTGCCCACAGAAAGGGCTCCGGGTGCCACCTTTGACACCCGTGCCATAGATTCGCCAACACTGTTCTGTGGAGAAAAGTCCCACCAGATGTCCTGCAGGGCCGGTTTTGCATTTAAGAGACATCTGCTTGCAACTTTTTTTTTCTGGTAGAGCTCTTTTTTCTTTATCAGCATTTTGATGAGCTGACGTTAACCCAGGGAAATATTTCTTCCAGAGGAAGGCAGCTGTATTTGGGGTGGGGGCGGGGAAGAATTGGAATATTGAGTATGCTGTTGTTAAACCACTAGCAGAAATATGGGAGCTTATGAGAGAGAGTAAAGCTGGCAGTTCAGCTTCTCTTGCCCCTCCTATTTCTTGCCCATAACTTATCAAGCTGCAGGTAGGATAGGGTACAGAACAGTATTTGCTTCTGTTCCCTAGCATTATCCACTGAGATGTGGATCAGCACGTTCTGAATTGAATCCCTTCAAGAAAAGACACTCCATGTTCTTTGGGCTTTCCAACTCTTTTTCCTCTTCCTAATGTATCCCCTAGCATGTTTTATTGTCATACCCATGGCCTCAAACTCCACAAGACAATCCGCTCTTTATTCAGAAGGGAAGCTTTCTAATAGAAGACACCTGCTTGTTCTCCCGGCATATGTTTTTCCAGCTTCTGCATTTTGCAGATCAGCCGTTCTGGAAGACACATGGGCTGTCAACACTTAATTGCAAATGGACCCATCTCAGGGAGTTTCCTCCAGGTCCTTGGTCCCAACCATTGTCCCAATGTTGCCAGGGTTCCATGCCTGGTTCTCTGTTGCCTGCTCCTCCAGGATTAAAAGTCCATGTTTTTTTTCTTGCAGAGTTTAAACCTGCTGCTGTTGGAAATGTTGCAGCAAGCCCCTCTCGTGAGCATTGTGAGGTGAGCCATTGCCAAGGAAGTGGTAAAGTTGTTTCTAGACAGTACTGCATCTCACTTTGTGGGATGTGGGGTGGAGAGGTTAATCACACATCTGTATGATTGGCATCTCTTTTTTTTTAAAGGATAAAGAGACATTGACAAGGAGAACTGTGGCCTAACTTCTTTTCTTTTTGTGTGGGCAGAGCGTCTCCCCTAGCCATGCAAGGCCGCACATATTCAAGAACAAGTTTATCAGTTCATTTGGGATTTGTGGATGCTAAGCACAGGCTCTGGTGCTCAGCTAGGCTCTGACTTGGACCATGCCTTCTCCCACTGTGATTGTAGGATGACAGTTCTACAGAGATAGAGACTGTGCCACTCCCAGAGATGTCCTGCTCCTTTGCCAGGCCTTCTAAAAGTAATGAGAAATGGTGCACGTATGACTTGGAAGGTAAGTAATTAGCAATATTACTGGGAGTTCACATGGATACAGCAATCCAGAGGAATCTGATTACCAATTGGAAGGAAAGCCACCTGCCCCAGGGGAGGTGTGGGAGAACAAGGCAACATTATTGCCCCTAGCTCTTGCTGCAGGTGCCCCAAGATCACAATTTTGGGCCATTAAAAACCAAGCAGAATCAGGAAGTGCCCAGTCAGGCACTGTGGGTTCATCTAGGAAAGGGTTTGAGGGTGGGGGAAGAGTTGGACACACACATATACACCTTTTTACCAATTTAAAACCTGTCACTCCTGGAAGCCCCCAGTATGAAAATGTGCATTGTGTGTGTGTGTGTTGTGTCATTACAGTTGTGACCTACTCTTTGTGACTCCATGTCCATTGAGTTTTCTTGGCACAAATACTGGAGTGGCTTGCCAGTTTCTACTCCAGGCACCTAGGTGTCTACAGCACCTGGTATTCCCTTGGTGGTCTCCCATCCAAGTACTAGCCTGGCCTGACCCTGCATAGCTTCCAAGATCAGGCGAGATCTGATGTGCTCAGGGCATATAGGCAGCAGAGTATGAAAATAGGGCGTTTTATAATGATTAAAACATTTTTTTAAATGAGTGGGCTGTCAAGTGACCATGGGGGCTGCCCAAGTACACTTCGGAGGACAAATGTGACTTTCAGGCTGCATGTTACCCATCCCTTATGTCGGGAGCTAACTTCTCTAAACTGCATACTTTTTCAGATTTATTCCTGCAAATATTAGTACCTGCAAATTAGAGTTGGGTGTAATCCAGCTAACATCAAGTGCTTCTAAGTTCTTTTACAGTATTTTAGTCTCTGGGTGCTCCTTTTTTTCACCAAGTGAATAAGCACCTGTCTTTACATGGCTCTTTCGTTTAGTGGTGGGGGTATTTTTATTTTATTTTGATATTTTGTTTACCAAGCAAAGTACAGAAACAGTAATGCAACAGTGTTTGCATCACAAAATGACCTATGCTATTACTCCCACGCGTTACATCCAAATGCTGTTACTGTGCTGTTGTTCCAGTGGTACTTGTTGAACTAATCGATACAGTTAGCCTGGATAAGCCAGAGGTTTACGTAGCTTCATGGCCTATGATGATGCATACTGGAGGAACTGCTCATGTCACTGCGGTTGCCTATAGAGCGGTTGCCTGCTGTTGCTCCAGCCTCTCAATTTGCTGTTGACAAGTGGGTGGCAGAAGGCATAGAGGAAGAAATAAATGTAGAAGGAGAAAACTGAATGGCAGAGGGAAATTATCTCCCAATTTATATGTAGAACAAAGAGAACAAAGCTAAACAAATGGGCCAATAGATGGGCAAAATAGCTTCTTATCCCATGGCTACAGAAAAGTCTTAGAGAGATTGTATTCTTGCAAGCCTAGTTAGAACACTACTTAAATAACATATCCATAGGTGGGCCTGCTCATTGCGGTCAGGGAGATTTGTGATGAATTTGTGTATAGGAGTGCAGCATTAAATTGATTCTCATAGGGCGTTTATACACGACCCCTAAACTCCGGGGCAAATGGCTCCCAGCTCCGGAGCTTAAAAATGTTTACCCACCAGCTCCGGAGTTAACAGGAAATTAAGTGCGACCACGCCCACTTTAGCGCGTCCCAGCGCACCTTTCAAGTACCTGCTCTTTGGAGGTGAAAATTATTTGATCCGGTGTAACGATAGTGAGTGTGGGGCTCTCCTTGCTTCTGTTTGTTGTTGTTTGGCTCCTGCCCCTTTAAGAGCTACTTTTACAGAGACTAGAGGCAGAACAGAGGTGAGCAGCATGCTTTTCTTTCTCTTTTTCTCCCTCCCCTCACGCAGCCAGCAGCCAGGAAGTGCGGAGGGGGTGGGAACGGAGGAAGAGCGACAAACCCCTAAGATCTCTGGTCCGAATTTAAGTGGCCAGCGGATCTTAGGGGTCGTGTAAAAAGGCCCATAGTAACTCCATTTCCCTAACAAAGTCTGAGTATGCTGGGCCCTCCTTTGCCGAGACCAAAGGATCTCAAAAACAGAATTGGTACCATCCATATCAAGACCTCTCATCAGGGGGCCATGATCATTAAAGAGATATAAAACTTATATAAGTTTGTTGTGCAGACGAATGCGTCATAATGCTAGAGCAATAGAAAAGATAGAAAGAACAAAGCTGACTCTGACATTTGTATGGAGAGGAAGAACAGTGGGAGGAAAAAGCTTCCAAATAAGGTCACCAGATCTACAGTGAATGACTTCTTTCCCCCTCCACTCACAGGTCTAGTGGACCTCCTGAACCGGGTCCAGAGCACCAGAGTCAATGACCAACGTGGGCTCTTGTCCAAAGAGAATCTAGTACTGCCAGACTTCCTCCAGGTGCCTGAACAAGATGATATCTGTGACCCCAACCATTCTTCACCCAGCCTTGACCCGGGGAAGAAATGTACATCTGACGTCCCAGTTGCAGATTCTGCCATCTCATCTCAGTGCCAGTTCCAGGAACAGTCACCACAATCCCAGGATGCTCCACTTTCAAAGGTGCCAGCGTACAGTCCATCATCAGCACCGGGTACCGCTGGGAAACCTTCAGCCATGTGATCTCCCCAAAGAACCTGCCTCCATCTGGACTCTTTCTAAGAGGTCTTCACAGTCTGCCATATCCCTTGCCAGAGATTTGAAAAGTTATTTTTGGGGCCCCAATCTGCAGAACCCCCATCCGCACAGGCTTGGGGGAATCCTGAGAGTTGTAGTCCCTTAAAAAAAATGGTCCTTGCATGGAGGCAAGATCATTTCTGTTTGTTGTCTGTTAGGCTGTCATGACTTGCCTTGCACAAGACTTCTCTTCTGGTTTAAGGACATGTCTCAGGCCCCAGCAAGGGATCACATTCATCTCTAGGGAACAATCACTTCCTTGCCCCTCTGCCATCGGTCTTCCAGGAATGGACATGAGTTCTCCCAGTGTTTCAGAGATCTCTTCCTGCCCCCGCCCCCAATCCCTCTTGACACTGCCCATGCTGGCAGGGCAGAATACGACCAGTGCTGCTCATCTGCTGAACCAGAGTATTGTATGGTGTTGCTTTGTGTTGTAAAACAACTGCCCGTGACTGCTGCAATGGCAACCCACACCCCTGTGGCTAGTGATGATGATGCCTGCCCTGTATATAGTTTGTAATTTTCAGTCTTTGTAAAATGTAAGATACACTGTGGATCAAGTCCTGCCGTCTCTCTGAGTCTATGAATTTACTGCTGGTGGTGGAGAGTATGAGAAGAGCAGGGACGTGTCTGTCCATGCAGGCAGTGAGGTTCAAGAACTGTGAGGACAAAACTGTTTGGGGATCTACATTTTTCTACATTTGCCTGTCATCCCGGGCCAAATCCTGCCATTAGGCAGAGTGAGGCAGAAGATTCGGGGTGCAAAAGATAATTTATTTTTAACCGTCAAGTAAGAGAAAAGTAGGATTTTTCTTTTGGGGCTCACGTGCCAAAAGAAGGTGTCTGGCTTTAGGACAGGTTTTAATGTCCTGAATTTGACACCCATCTGCTGCTGATCCTCAAACAGCCTAACCAATTCTCCATCCACACTTTGGTCTGCTAGGATGTGGTTACTTTTGAGCCAGGGAAAGCTGGTTTGGCTGTGAGGCAGCAGTTGCTGGGATTTAGACCATTTAATCTCTAGGACCCTAGATTTTTCCCAGGAGTCCCCAGACTATATAGGTGCAAAGGGTTATTAATCCATTGCACCTATATAGCCCACCTTTCCTTTAGGAAACCCAAGGTAGCATACATAGCTGTTCTCTCGCTCCTCCCTACTTTGTTTCTATAATCACCCTGTGAGATGGATCATGTTCCGAGAATGTGAGCCATTCAAAATCACCCGAGGGGAATTGGATTTATGCAGATCCAGCAGGTTAAGTGTGGCCCAGATGTACAAACATCAATGCCTCAATCGGCAAGCCCACAGCAGGATTTCTGCTATGGATCTGCCTGGTAAGACCTCTTCCCCATGAAACAAGAGTGGAGCAAGCATGTGCTCTGAGGAAAGGCAAATGCTATAACTTTTTTTAAGGTGGTGTGAGAGATACAGTGGACCCTGGTATAACAAACGGTTTGTATAACATAAAATCTGTACAACATAAAAAATTCCGGAGATAGGGGAAATTTGCTTAACAGAATGGTCTATGGGACGAATCTGTACAACATAAAAATGGTGGTGATTAGGGATTACTCTGTTTTCAATATACCACTGTATATTGGAGACTCCAGAGTTCTGGCTGATGATGGGTTTGCTTCCACTCCCCAGAGGCGAGCCAGGCTCCTGGTCCCGTTTAGGGCATCTATTATTAAGCTTTTGCGAGTCAACCCTCTGTCTTGAGGAGGAGGAGGAGGAGAACGAAAAGGGTCCTTCAGCATTTCTAAAACCGAGGAAGAACCACCACCGTCCTCGCTAGCAGGTTCAGCCTCACGACTCAAATGCCAGTGAGGATCCAGGCAGCGCCGGAGCCGCTGCCTGGCATGCTAAGCAAGGCAGGGGAGGAGGAGGAGGAGGAGGAGGTGCTGGTGGTGGTGGCGGCGGCGGCATCAGCATCGGCTTCCTCATTGGCTGCCCTTGGCCGCAAATGCCGGCCCCTCACCACCTGAATGAGAGCGGGGAGGTGGCGGCGGCGGCGGCGGCGGCTTGGGTGGAGAAGGGGAGGGAGGGGGGGAGGGAGGGAGAGAAGCAGCAGTGCCAGGCTGCGATCTCGGACGGCAGGAGCCCCCCGCCAGCCGCAGCGACAGGCAGCAGCCAGGTGGGAAGCCGCCAGGTAGGCATCGAGCCAGGTCGAGCTGGCCTTCGGGAGTGTGTGTGTGTATGTGTGTGTGTAGGGGGGGGGAGGCAACCCGCAAGAGTCCTAGTGCCTACGTTGAAGGAGGAGGGGTCATTCATTCATTCATGGGTCCGTCCATTCACGACGTGTATGTGTGGGAGGGGGCGTCTTATTGCGCTCACCTCCTTGGCCAAGCCTTGCGAGGGGGGCGCTGTGCTTGTCTTTGGGGTGACGGAGGCGAGCGCTTCCTCCCTTCAACACTAGGGGACGCTACGGTGACTGAGACGGGGCGCGGGTGGCCTTGTGTCCCCCCCCCCCCCCCCCCACCACCACCACCAGCAGCAGCAGCAGCAGGGGCCACTTTCAGCCCCGGAGGAGGGTTTCGGATTCCGTGTTCCCCTGCTGGGGTTTGCTTGGAGGGACCCCCCCCCCCCTGTCCTGTAACTCCCACCCTTGATGGGAGGTCCCGTCTGGGGGGCGATCCTAAACTCGGGACCCTTTCTGCAAGCAGACCTTGGGCAACCAGAGCAAGGATAGCCGTCCCAGATTCTGCCTTCCGAAGTGCAGCTGAGCTTTGATGTGCCCTAACTGGGGACGGGGGGGGCATTCTGACTAGCAATCCTGACACGACTTCTGTGTTGGGAAGGAAGAGTGCCTAAAAGAAGAGAGAGTTACCTTCTTGCAGACAAGATTGGTCCTGCTGGGCTGGGGTGGGGAGAGGCTCCGTGTAAAGAGAGAGGCTCAGTTCTATTAGAACCACGGAGATGACCCTCCAAGGGCCGGGCTCCTGGGTGGCAGAGCGATTTCCCCCCCCCCTCCCTCCCTCCCCCTTCCCACTGTGAGGGACATCTTCGAAAAACCCTACTGGCTTGTAGCTGGGTGTTTGGGGCGAGCAAGTGTGCTGGATCGCTCCCTCCTCACCTCGGTGGGGGCTCTCTGGAAATGGGAAGGAAGGAAGACCTCCCCCTTGCTTTTTCAAGTAGGGGAAGTGGTTGCTCTGGTGAGCCATTTCAGCGACTTTCCATAAAGGAGAGCGGCCAGGCACTCCCAGGGGGTTTGCCTCTCTGCTGAAGGAGAAATCAAAAGACATCCCAGGGCAGCTGTTCTTGACACCTCCTCCTCCTCTTGAGACAAGATTTTGCCAGTGAGAAAACAGGGCAGGTTTGCTAGCGGGCAGGTAGAGGAGGACCTTATGAGATCCTGCTGCAAAGGTCAGGGAAAATGGCAGAGCAGTTAATCCTAGAAAAAGTTTGCCTGGAAGCATTCTTGCTATCACTTTCCCCCCCAAGCCTTCATCAACCTGAGCTGACACACCTTTCCAGGTAGGGCAAAAAGTTGCTCTGAAGGCGATGGCTCTGACCATGGTGTGGGGAGATGACTTGTCTTTGTGGAAGAAGAGGAGGAGACTTCCACTGACAGCTGCATGATCAGCGTGACAGGGATCTGGGAGGAAAGCAGAGAAGCAGGCTTTTTTCGCAGGGATTTTTCTATAAACTGCATTATGAAAAGTGAAGTAGCTACTCAAGTACCAGGATGTACAGACTGGCTATTTTTTTTTAAAAAAAGACCCGCCAGGATCCTGCCAGGCTTCAACTTAACTGCACCCGCTGGCACCCCTCTTTCTCCCTGCTTGGCTGTTTTGTGTGAGTCCACATAACAGCAGGGTCATCATCAGTGGACCAGGCAGCTCCCTGATCTGTGCCCTTTCTTCAGCGACAAGGAGCTAGTGGGTTTCCAAGTTGAACAGGTAGAAGGGGCCCTTCGTTGCTGCAAGGAGGGTAGTGTTCATCACTGGGCAGCTGGTAACCATGAGAAGAAGGGCCACAGAGGCAGGGGTGGGAAAGACAAGTGCACACTCTGGAAGATTGGGGAAGGAATCCCTGCTTCAAGTGGTAGGAGGTAACTGGTGGATAGCTCAGTAGTTTAAGGGCCTTTTTACACGACCCCTAAGATCCGCTGGTCCCTTAAATTCGGACCAGAGATCTTGAGGGTTTGTTGCTGTTCCTCCGTCCCCACCCGCTCTGCACTTCTTTGTTCTGTCTGCGTGAGGGGAGGGAGGAAAAAAAGCCTTAGACAGGGACAAAAGAACCCTAAAGCCTTACCTCCGGTGCCAGGGGAAGTTGCTCCGACCTCCGTTTACTTCCTGGTTCCTCTTTAAGGGGCGGAGGCAAAAGAAAAACAACAGAAAGAAGCGAGGAGAGCTCAGGCACTCTCCGCATCAAATATTTTTCACCATCAAAGAGCAGGTACAAGAAAAGTGTGTTGGGTCGCGCTTAGGTGAGTGGGGTCACACTTAATTGTCTGCAAACTCCGGAGCTGGTGGGTAAACATTTTTAAGGTCCGGAGCTTGCAGCCATTTGCGGCGGAGCTTAGGGATCGTGTATAAACGCCCTAAGTCTCTGGCTATAGAGCCAGAGATTGGAAGTTTGATTACCCCCACTATGTGGCCTTGACAGGTACTGGACTCAATGATCCATAGGGACCCTTCCAGGTCTGCAGAACTAAGAGGAGGAAGAGGAGGAAGAGGAGGAAGACGACAATGATGACGATGATGATGATGACGACAACAGATTGGTTTATCATTAGGCAGGGTGAATTGCTTGCCTCAGATAGCTAATGCTCTAATGGCCCTCCAAATGCTTTGAACCACAACTCCCACAGTCCTTTGTCATTGGCAATACAGGCTTGGAATTCTGGGAGTTGTGGTCTAAAACATCTGGAGGGCCAAAGTCTAGACACCCCTGTTCTAATGTGAAGATCTGAGGTTAAGTCTCCCAGCCAGTCTTTGCTGCTGGTAAACAGAGCTTTAAATTTTACTCAACATGCCCTGGGCCCTGGAAGGCAACAGTGCTGCTGACCTTAAATGAGATGAAAAATGTTGCCATCAGGAATATTGAAGAGAGATTCAATTACCAGCCAAGTTAATATTTTAAAGAAATACTTTTTTTTTTACTAATGCAACATTCAGATCAAAAGGAAAGGAACAGGATGGTGAGGGAGAGAAAAAAGGGGGGGAAACGCAGTTCACTGTGATATTCCCAAGCATAACGAAATCACAAGCTAAACACATGAATTAAGCTGCCCATACGTCTGCAAAAGGTCCAGGTGGAAATGACAGCTAAAGGATGCACATCAGTATATAAGACAGGTCAGCACAAACGCAGGCACATGAAGGGAGGCTAATTAATATTTAAGGGGATCAAAGGCATTGCTGCCTTATCTTTTAGTACAGAAGCCTCATTGACCAGGAAGCAGCAAAAAAAAAAGGGTACACTGATGAGACGGTAGCCACCTTGCGTCCACTGCAAAAACATGCTGCCATTTCTCACTTGTTGCAAGAGACACAGGCCAACGTCCTGCAGATATATAGGCAGGCTAACATTTGTTTTGTTTTTGTGGAATTGTGATCTTCTCCAGCCCTCAAAACTCCAAAAGGTGGTTAACAGGGAGCATAATCGACATCTTATTGGACATTGACAATTGCTGTTCTCAAGTTGCTCTTAGATAGGTGTTGGCCTTTGGGTGGGTCCTGCATCCAGAGAAGGAAGGAGGTTGGGGGGGGGCACGATTGAGGTAGAAAGCTGGTTTCTCAGATGTTGTGTATCTCCCTTGCAGCATCTTCCTTCTGGGCAGAGATTGGCTTCAAACGTACTAATCAGGAAGGAGCCATGGAGCTGAACTCAAAGGTACTGTAAGAAACATGTGAGGGTGGGGAGACCCAAAATTACATTTCAGGTGAAATTTTAGGCTGCTCTTTTCCCAGAGACTCCATGAATTGCAACTGCTACCCTGCCACTGTACAGTCGATGACTCTCCAGGACACAAGTTCCAAATGTTGGATTGCAACGCCCATAATCTGTCATATTATGTATTGCTCGATACTAGTGTTGGGACTTACTGTCCAGCCATATCTAGAGGCCCACATGTTCCCCTCCCTGTTGTAGAGGCTCAACTCCTCTGAGACTAAAGTGGAGTATGCAACCTAGGACAGCAGTCTTGAGTAAACCTATTTCTAGACTGCAACTATCAGAAACCCCTGACCAACTCAGCGGGTGGAGAAGGCTTCTGGGAATTGCAGTCCAAGAACACCCGGGTTACCCAAGATTGGGAACCACTGATCTAGCAACAACAATTGTTAACATGTAAAAGCCAACTTTAAAAAAAATTAGGATGAAGATTTAATGTCATGTGCACAATATCAAACCTGCCTCAGGGGTTTATTGGGAGAGGGGAATACCTCTTAGATTACATCTCCTGCAATTCCCAGTCCATTTACTTGTAGAAATGCTGTACAAAGTAAAATTTTAATGTTATTCCCCATCCACCCTACCACTTACAAGTACTGGCTGGATTCGAGGATTTGGCAAGTTATTAACTGACAAGTTAATATCTTGCTTTTCTTGATGGTGGTACTACAGAGGCTGTTGTTAAGTGCTGTCAAGTCACCCTTGACACATGGTGACCCCATGAATGAGTGATCTCCAGAATGTCCCAATCTTAACAGCTTTGCTCATGTTTTACAAACTCAACCCTATGGCTTCCTAACTTGTATTTGTTCTTCCTCCTTTCCTGCTGCCAGCCACTTTCCCAGCATTTTTGCTTTTTTCAGATAACCCTGTCTTTTTAGGATGTGCTTATAGTGAGATAGCCTCAGAATTAACATTTTTGCCCCCCTGAGATTTTTCAGATTAGAGCTGATCTGGTGGCTCAGTGGACTAAGGCCTCCGAAAACTGTCGGCTGCAAAGTCGGCAGCTCAGTGGTTCGAATCCCGGGTGCCACGCAGAGGAGTGAGCTCCTGCTGATAACCCCAGCTCCTGCCAACCTAGCAGTTTGAAAGCATGTCAATGCAAGTAGATAAATTATAGGTACTGCCATAAAAAGCGGGAAGGTAAAGCAGTGTTTCCTTGCAGCCACGCCGGGCATGTGGCCATGGATTTGCACAATACTGGCTCTTCGGCTTGAATACGGAGATGAGCACCGCCCCTAGAGTTGGACATGACTAGCACGCATGTGTGGGGGGAAACCTTTATTTTTTAGGGCCCACCTGTTCATCGTTCTGGCAGTCTAGGCCATCCACAAAGATCTTCAGCACCACATTTTATATAAGTCAACCCCCCCCCCGTCAGCTTTCTTAATTGTTCAGCTTTCACACCTGTACATGGTGATCTGAAATACAATAGTGTAAATGTTGTTAGTCTTGGTCTACAGTGATACATCCTTAAATTTGATGATATATTCTGTTTCTTTCATTGCTGCCCTTCTGGGACTCTGTCCTCTTATGAGCCTCTGTTCTACTGAAACTCTTTGATGCACTCCAGTAGCCAGCAGATATTTGCAGTATGATCTCAAGTGCCTCTTCCTTTTCAAAATCCAGCTTGAACAGACTCTATATAACAGTGATGGTGAACCTTTTAGAAACCGAGTGCTCAAACTACGATTCAAAACCCACTAATTTGTCACAAAGCGCCAATACAGCAATTTAACCTGAATACAGGTGACTGTGAAGGGGTGATGTCAGGTACCCACAGAAAAGGCTCCGAGTGCCACCTTTGGCACCCATGCCATAGGTTCACCAACACTGCTATATAAGATAGAAGTATTTGCTGCAATGCCATGAGCATCACTTTACTTGCATGGGAAATTAAATTCGTGGTCCTGTAGTTACTGCACTCCTTGGTGTCTCCTTTTTGGGGAACTGGAATGTATATTGGGCATTTCCAGTCTGTGGGCCATTGTTTTGTTTCTCATATTTGTTGATATACTCGTTAAGGTTTTGACAGATTCAGTTTCTGTGACTTCAAAGAGTTTTATCAGTATTCCATCTACCTCTGATGAATTATTTCTTCCTTTTGCTTTCATAGCAGCTTTCACTTCACTTTCAAGAACTGCAGGTTCTTTGTTATAGGATTTCTCTTCATAGGAGTCTGTTCTCCTATAAGTATACCATTCCAATTTTATTTTTATTGTCTCCTGGTCAGTTTCCCTTTTGGTCTCTTAGCATTCTTAATCTGGGATCAAAATTTCCTTCATTATTTGGATGTTTTGAAAGAGATTTCTATGTCTTCCCCTTTGTTGTTCTCATCTGCTTCTTTGTACTGGTTGTTGTAGTGGCTCCCTTGTCTCTACATGACATTCGCTGAATAACTGCATTTAGGGTTCTGACCCTGTTTCTGTTGCTCTTTATTTTTGCTTCTCATCTGTCGTTTACAATTTTAAGTGTTTGTTCTATCATCCATCTAGGTTTTTTTTCTGTTTACTAGAAGTATTATCTTTCTTAATACTTGTACTGGACTGTATATTCTCCCTCATTACTGTAAACCGCCTTGGGTCCTTTTCCAAGGAGATGGGTGGGGTAAAACGGTGGTCCCCAACCCCCGGGCCGCGGACCGGTGCCGGTCCGTGGACCGGTCGGCACCGGGCCGCCTGGGGAGGCTCCTCCCCTTTTCCTCTGCTGCCCTCCTACTACTACTCTTCTCTCCCGCGGGCGGCTGGTGGAGGAGGAAGGCTGGAGGAGCGTAGGAGGAGCCGCCACCGCCGCCTTTGCCTTTGTCTCCCTCCTCTGCATGCCGGCGGCGGCGGCAGCGGCGCATTCTCCTCCTCCGCTCTCCTCCTCGCCCTCCACCACCACCAGCAGCAGCAGCAGCCACGGCGGCGGCGGCGCGTCCTCCTCCTCCTCCTCCGCCCTCCTCCTCCTCCTCTTCTCTCCCACGGGCAGCCAATGGAAGAAGAAGGCTGGAGGAGCGCAGGAGGAGCTGCCCGCCGCCCGAGGGACAGAGAGCGCGGTCATGCGGCTGCTGCCCTGGGCGCCTCCGCCGCCTTCGCCTTCGCCGCTGCGCTTTGCCCTGGCCCTGACGGTGCTGCTCAGCGCCGCCGCCTCCTCCTCCTCCTTTGAGGGCGTTGTGCCCGGCGGCAGCAACTCCTCCTCCGGCTTGCCCTCGGCGCCCGGCCCAGGCCCCGACGCCGACGCCGACGCCTCCAGCGCTCCTGCCGGCGGCAGCAGCAGCACCGACCTTGACGGGGCGCAGAGGTGCCCCACCAAGGCGGGCGGCGGCGGCGGCGGCCGAACCCAGGCAGCTGCCGTGGCCACCGCGGCCGCCGACAGGAGGAGGTGGGGGCCCACCCGCCCAGGAGCCCCGGGCTCCCCCCCACCCCGCCCGTGCGCGCGGGGGGGAGCAGCACGCCCGACGCCCCCAGCCGGCAAGCGCCGCCACCGCCGCCGCTCCCGTGGCCCCCCCGCAAGGCACACACGCCAAGCCCCCCCGCTCCCCCTCCTCCCTCCCCCATCCCCCGCCCCCCCCCCCCCACACACCCTCCCCTGCCCCCCGCGCCCGACCCCCCCGCACCCCCCATCTCCGCCCCCCTCCCCACCCCCACCCCCACCCCCTGGGCCACGGAAAAATCATCAAACATTTACCGGTCCGTGGGGACAAAAAGGTTGGGGAGCACTGGGGTAAAATACTCGAAATAAATAAATAAATAAATAAATAAATATCTCTGGTTTCAGTCCACAGTTCTTCTGACTCATGGTCAAATGAGTTTAGCAATGCAAATCTCTTGTTTACATGGGCTTTAAATTCACCAGGAACGTTGTTTGAATTGTATTTTGCCACTGCAATTGTTTTAGTGCTTTTTTTCCAGCTTTCCTCTAATGTTGAAGAATATTAATAGTTCATGGTCAGTACCACAATCTGCTCTTGATCTTGTTTTGGCTAAAAGAATATAGCTTCTCTGTGTCCTGCCTCCAAGTACATAGTCTATTTGACTTTTGTATTGCTCATCTGCTGATGTCCATTTGTCCATTTGTTCTGTTTGGTTGTTGAATAATGCTGTGATGTCAATGTTAGGCCATGGTGTTAAACATCTGAGCACAGCCTTCCACCCCAATGTCAAGGTGACAAGGTGAGCCCAATGAACTTACCCCACTTCTTATGATTCAGATGTAGACTGCTGTGGTATGAGATCTTGCCATACTAAAGTGACTGCTACACGACCAGTAGGAGGAAATGAGTCTCATCTGGCAATTTCCTCACTATGAAGTACCTTCTACAGCAAGATGGGAGTTATATTAGAAGAGAATGACTTCACACAGAGCTTCTTTCCCTCATTTGATGCATATTTTCTGTTCCATAGGAACAGTCCAGCTCCCCTCAGAAGCAAGGAGTGAAAGCGCGATCTAAATCTACAGAAGAGATCCAGCCTGCCAAGAAGGTAACTGTGCCAGGCTAGATCCACCAGGGTGAAGAACCCGGAGTGCAGGATGAGCGTCACCAGGCATCTCGTGGAGACCCGTCAGAGAGCAGGCATTTTAACGAGGAAATGCCCAGAAGGCAGAAGAGCTTAAGTTGGCCAGGGGAGGGGGAGGCTGAGAGCACATGGGCAGACAGTCCACGGATCCAGTCACCAGGGGTTCAGGCCATTTATCAATCAACCCCTTCAGTTCAAAGAGAATGTGGCATCTGCATCCCTTACACTTGTTGTCTTTTCCATGAGTGCTTATTCTTCCCACTGTCAGGAGCAGCTCACATTGTGAATTCATTCATTCAAGATGCCAATGATCAGCGTACCCTTACCCATGTAGGTGGGAGAGCCCTCAGTCCTCTTTCAGCAAGTCATTTATTTTAAACCAGAGTAAACCACATTGTGCTAAGCCTGAGGTGTGCAGCTTGGGCCTCTTGCTGGTATCCATGGAGTCTCAGGTCGCGCTTGTGGTCCACTCCACCCATTTCCACATTTGGTGGATCGCCCAGCTGCATCCCTACATGAACGCTGGGGCCCTTACCGCACAGGTCCATACACTAGTAATCTCTAGATTAGACTACACCAGTGCTCTCTACGTGGGGCTGCCCATGAAGCTAGTGCAGAAGCTTCAACTAGTCCAGAACACAGTGGCCAGCTTACTAACTGGAGTGAGACACTATCATCACATCTTCCCCCACAGTGGCCACTCTGCACTAGTTACTGGTTTGCTTCCATACTGACTTCAAGATAATGATGATTACATACAAAGCCCTGAACAGTTGAGGACCTCGGGTTCTGACAGAATGCCTTCTACCACACAGAACTGCCCAAATTACCTGTTCTTCCCATGCAGGGCAGTTGAGGCTCCTGATACCCAAGGAGGCTGGAAAACAAAAAACAAGGACTGGGTTGCCTCAGCGGTGGCCCGTCGCCTGTGGAATTCTTTACCCCCAGACATCTACCTGGGTTATTTTAAACACATACTAAAGACTTGACTGTTTAAGCAGACCTTCCCTGAGTCTGATTCATAACTCTAGCGTTTATGTCCCTTTCCTGATTTATTTATAGTGCCCCTGTCCCTTACCAATGAATAGTGTTTATGCTGTTTTTTATTTTGCTTCTAATTAGTGTACTTAGTTGTTATTATTTCTATTTTTTTGTTGTTTACTTCTTGTACACTGCCCAGAGTTGCCTTGTAGTGAGATAGGCAGTATAGAAATCAAATAAATAAATAAATAAATAAACAATTTAGAGTCCTCTGTGGCTACTGATCAAATGGGGAATCCAGCTTCATTCCCTGTCACCTGAAAATCAATCAATCAATCAATCTATCTATCTATCTATCTATCTATCTATTTTATTCTCTGTGGAAGAATAAAATAAACAATTTCATGCCAATAAAGGGATTATTTATTGGCCTTTGATAGGTTGTTGATTTCTTGGGAGATGAGAGGTCTTCATTCATTCTTGAGGGAAACTGTCTCAGAGTCTTTTACACCTTGGTCTCAGATGCAGATTGGCCCATTAAGAATCCTGGCGTGCAGTGTATATCAGTGAGTCACAGCACATGGCACAGTTGAAGGTTTGAGGATTGTAAGTGGGGCAACAGAAGTACTATTCCAGATTCTGTGCCACAGAGTTTAACTGTATACATCCAGCATAAATGCCTGCTCTGCCATGAATGTGGTGGGAAGATGTGGCCTGTGTTTCACGCGATGCCACTAAACTCAGTTCTGGATCTTGTTGTAGGCCTTCCACACTCCCCAGAAATCCTTGCCCAACCAGATGGATGGAGATGAGTCGAAGGTACGTTCATTGGCTTACTCAGGAATCAGCTTCTCAGCTTGGCACAGGCCCATGAAGGGAGGATAGCCTTTTGCCTTGTTCAGAAGTCCCAAGCATGGTATCCTCTGCTGCTACATTTTAGAAAATGGTCTGTCAAAGACGAGGGCATATCTTTCACATCAGGCCATGAGGGGTTTTCAAGCCCCAGAGAAGGATCCAATGAGCACTAAGGATGTTCCTTAAAAATGTGGGGCAAATGTCGATGTCATCTCTTCTGCAGGGACAGGCAAAGACCTATCTCTTCAGGCAGGCTTTCCCTTAATGACTGGAGGTGAGAGGGGCGGTGTCTGAGAGGGGTTTTAAATGGACTGTTGTTTTAAATGTGTTTTAATATTCATCTTAGTTATTCTTTTGATATCATACTTGTTTATTTAAAAAAAATATTTGTATACCTGTTTTATGAGGTAAGCTGCCTTGGGTCTTTTTCAGGAGAAAGGCGAGATAGAAGTATTTTAAATAAATATAATATAATATAATATAATATAATATAATATAATATAATATTACTGAGGAAGGTTCAGGGCGGGGGTAGATCTCCAGGGCAATTGTACCACATGACAGAATGAGGTGGCTGCCTCAGGCAGGAAATATTGGTTATGGCAAGCTAGCTTGCCTCTTCGTGGATGGTGGGGAATGCTGCCCATTATCCATGCTGAAGTAAGATTTCCCTCCTAGTTCTCTATAACAGGAATGGGTTGGCCACGATCTTTCTCCTCAGGTCAACCCTGGCAATGTTGGTGCAGCGGTGAAAATGGTGTTGCAGGTACCCAGTGTATCAAAGGTTCTGTGGAATGAATGCAGGATACATCTGGAAGTGGAGTTACAGCAACTGAACTTATTTTTCTTGAATGATCGAAACGTTTTGCTTCTCATCAAAACAGCTTCATCAGTCTGATGAACCTATTTGGATGAGTAGCAAAACGTTTCGATCTCTCAAGACAAGAAGTCCAATTGCCGTGACTCAAGTTCCAGATAAACTCACCTGGATGACTAAGAATCTTCACAGACATAATGCAGGATATAGGAGTTCTTATCTAATCAAGGAGTCTGTTGGTCCAGATGGGCATCCTCACAAGTGTGGTTGTAATGGAGATTCCTGGCTTTTCCTCTCTGCCTCTGAACACATTCCATTCCACTGTGCCCTGTAGGTTTCCTGTCCTCTGCCACCACCCAGTGCCACTCAGCAGGAGCAAGAGCAGACCTGAGGAGCGGGAGCAGCTTCATTATTGTTGGTTACAAGGAGCGGCTTCATGATCACTGCTTGTGCTGCTCCTTAGCTTGGCCTCGTTGTCGCTCAGTCTTCATGCCCTTGTGGATGTCGCTGTGGTCCTTTCTGTCCAGCTGTTGCTGTCTGACTGTCTGTCCTCTCTGTGGAATGACATCTGGGAAAATAAAGTTAGTTGGAACATCTACTCTTCTCTGTTACATATATGCAGGTGGGTGTCGCTTGTCCCATCAAAGCCTTAGACGGTTACTTCACGTCCCTCTCATCACGGTGAGTGATCCCGCTTGGGGTACGAGAAAATGTTATTCCACATCTATTGCGTGACGGCGGAGTCTCGTCCCGATCACCTCCCTGAACTGGGATTTAAGCGTGATAAGCCATACCTCTCCCTGACCTCGGGAATTCTCTTGTCTCGGTTCCTGTTTCGAAACAAGCGTCCGTGAAGTAAGGCTCGTCATGCAACGTACGCATTCTCCATCTAGTGGCAGGAGTGTGAAGTTGCATTCTCCAGTACAATCCAATGGCGTAAAAATGCATTGCAGAGAGATAAGAAGGCATAAAACCTCAAACTTTGCTGCTTAACACATGAAAGGCAAAGTTATGGAGAATCGAAATGTCGAAAAACGGAACGTCAAACCAAAAAAAAAAAGGGGAAATGAAAGCGGGGAAGTACAGATATTGTCATGAAACAAGGACGTGAAGTAACAGTCGTCACGATACCATCATTCATGCCGGTGGGTAAACGGACAGGGACAGAACCGGGACAAGACCACGTGACCACGAACGACGTTATTACGAAACGAACGTCATCTCGGAACGAGGAAGGACGTGAAGTAACCACCTTAAAGGGTGAGAGACGGTGAGGGGAAATGGAGACGGAACATGCTGGAAGCCCTTGGCTTCCCATGTGTCCTGTGCTGATGGATATCATTTTAGTACCTGTGCAAATAAACCTGTGGGGCAGTCTTGAAATGACTAAATAATCAGTTGGGTGGTGCTTGGACTGAAAACCCCTTAAGATGGCGGCCAGTTAATGTAGAGCCAGTGAGCCAGATGTCTGCCTTGAGAGTGAGTCTGCATGGTTCCAGTTCCTACAACCAAACAAAACCAAACAAAAGCACCAAACCAACCTATACTATACAAATCCTGTTTTACCGTTCTTCTTCTTCTTCTTCTTCTTCTTCTTCTTCTTCTTCTTCTTCTTCTTCTTCTTCTTCTTCTTCTTTGCTGATAACCCCATTTGAAGGGAAGGATTCAGGGTCTTTGATTTTCTCTCTCTGTTATTTGCTAGAAGGGTTGAGAAGGGAAATGTACCACCATGTCTTGGAAAAACGCTGCCTCAGAATGCATGCGACGCACAACCACCTCAAGGCCAGCTCTTTGGTGTTGGAAAGTCAGATTTCCAATCTTTTGAAAGACTGCAGCAGGGGACTGCGTCACTCAGAAGGGTCTCCTACTTGCATTCCCAGGGTGATAAGTGATCCTCCCCTGAAAGGGCTGTACCACGTACCCTTCTTGTGCAGATGAATTGCACTTAAGACATCCTTACCCATACCAAAGACAATACAAACAGGGAAGCTAATAAGTAGCTGCAATGTTTGAAGGCAGGGTGGGATGGGGGAAATGGTTAGGGGAGTGTCAGATGTCTCTGGTACAAAAGGCCCCTAATGGGAAAGAAAATACTACAATACTGTGTCCTAGTTGAAAGACGCAGGCCACAAATAAGAAATGAGTCACAACATGCCCCTGGGGTGGGGAGAGGGAAATCAGAGGGAGTGAACAAAGAGGTGTGTGTGTGTGTGTGTGTGTGTGTGTGTGTGTGTGTGTGTGAGAGAGAGAGAGAGAGAGAGAGAGAGAGAGAGAGAGAGAGACAGATAGACAGATAGACAGACAGACAGACAATGGCCATCTTCCTTCTCTGAACTCCATGCCTCGGGAGGGCAGGAGGGAGGGCAAGACCCAGGAGCATCGTTGGCACATCTCATTACCTCCTGGACCAGGACTTTGGCCTGGCAAAGTCAATGAATGATTTAGCCAGGGCAGAGTTGATTAATTATTGTGAGTGAATTTGGATGTTGCCTGATTTAGCATGTCTCAGCAGAATTAGGTGCCTAGGACGGAAACAACCCCCACACCTGCCTCTCTTTTGACCAGTTTTTTTCCCAGTATTCCACAGCGACAGTCATATCCCAGAGCATGCCAGTATTATGCAAACAAGTCATTGTTATGATTAATTACAGCTGAGATGACTGCAGCAACTGGAAGAATGCCTATACCTTTGGGAAATATATCATTGATGCCAGACACTGAATACATTACCGTACTTTGATTCGTAGTCATTCTGTGTATTGTGCTTTCTATGCTGACTTTTCAAAATCTACAACATGAGGTGGGTTGGGCCTCACAACCTCAATAATCCTACCCAGTGCCTAGAGATTCTCTTCTTTCTGTTGGTCACCCCTGCCGGTCACAGGTACGTATCTCCTCCTGATTTAAGGCTGAGGTGTCCCCTTATCTGGTCAACAAGCCACCATTCCTGCTCACGGTGTCCACCTGGAATAATGTCTATAAGAAAAGAAAACCCCGAAGGGGAAAGATGGCCTGAGGTGGGCTGTCGCCTAGGGCACTGAAGGGGCCACCAAGCTGCATTGATCATAGGAGTTCCCAGAAGATTATTTCCCACCCCTCCTAAAATGAGAGGGGTTGGAGAGATTGAATTAAGCCACTTAAAGGTGTTTTTTGGGGTGGTGGTGATGGTGATTAGAGAGGTTGTCTTGTGCTCTATTAACCAAAGGAAAAAAATGAATTGTAATATAGAAATGTTTTACTGAAAGCTCATAGAAAGTGGCACCAAAGTTTAAAAAGTGGGAGCGGAAATACTCAGGTATTTTAGCTGAAAGCCTTAATTTCAGTAACTAGGCATCTAGAGAAGCTTTGTGGCCTTTTAGAGCAGGACAGGATTGCATACAAACGTTAGGAACAGGAAACCATCAGCCCATTGTGGTATAATGCAAAAAAACTCAGTGGTGCCTGGGATCTTGTGGCAGCTGGATTTGGCTTCAGGAAATGAGGCGCTCCGTCCCTGCTACCTACTGTATAGTTCCGTATCCTGGTCCCTATAGTGGCCAAAGAGGTGGCTACAGGAGTCCCAAAAGCAGAAGCAGCAGCAAACAGGCCTGCTTTCCTGTCTGCCATCAGTACCTGCTCTTCAGAGACACACTGCTTCTAAAACTGGAGCTCCATGAAGGCACAAGTGGGGGGATCTGTTTCCTATCTCACGTGACACTTTTCTGGAGTTGTAAGTCTTTTTATCTGCCATCTCCAATCAGAAATAACCATAGAAAAATATTGCAAGCTGGATGGGGGATACCAGAGAGCCAAATCTGGCCCACAGAAGTTCTTTCCCTTTCTGTTGTGTTAGCAATGACTAATACAGTTGACCCTCATCTGGCAGAGGAGGTGTGGGCAACCTACAACTCATGGTCAAGTTTTAAAAGCTTTTCACAAATGATCTGTCTGACGAGAACAATCTGCTGTTCTACCGACAGCATGCTGGACAGAAATAAATGGAAAGAAAAAGAAAGAAGCACTGCCTCAGGGAGCTGATGCCCAAAAAAAAATGGTGGCATAACCTCTAGAGGAGACCAATGATTCCCAACCTTGGGTCCCTAGGATATTCTTGGACTGCAGCTCCCAGAAGCCTTCACCACTAGCTGTGCTGGCAAGGGCTTCTGGGTGGTTGCAGTCCAAGAACATATCAGAATCCAAGGTTGGGAACCACTGGTCTAGACTGTTCATCCCGAGCTCTCTGGGCACTTTCCTCTAATGTCCACCCTGCAAACCAGCCCACTATCTCTCATAAAGTGGAGGGATCTTCTTTTGCCCACTTGTCAAGTGTCAACCCAATCTGCGTCGACATACAGCAATGTCCTTCGCATCAGACAGGAAAACATCTTAGGACATCTCTGAGACTGGCCATTACCGGCTTCTGCCACAATTACTGCAAACACATGACCCTCAATGACCCTTGAGTGAAACAAAAAACAAAAAGCTGGTACCCAAGCCTGTCTGATGAGCAGGAACAGCTCGTGGACTGAACAGAGGCTATTGTCTCAAATTGGTTTTATGGGGCATCCCTCTCATGATCCATCTATATACATAGTATATCCTTACCTGACTTTGGGGGGGGGATGTCTCTGAAAAACACCAACACAAAAACTGAGGAAATAATCCATTGTTGTTTCTGTCTTTGGGTAGCCTCCATCTTTTCTCACCCTGGGCAGTGGAGCGGAATTAATGCTGCAACTCTTGAATTTGTGTTTTGTGATGAAAGTGGAGCAGGTGGTACCTCCTGTAAGCACAAACTCATTTTGTGTGTATGGCCCTGACGTTAAAAGCAAATTCCTTTCCTACTGTTGGTTAAGCTTTCAATGGCCTCAGGCAGGCAGGTGTTACCTGTCACCTTGATGCAATGTCTGCCTGGGTACATTTCCCACCAGAATTAGCTTGGAACATGTGGTTTCATTATTTCCTTCACTGTAGGCAAAGGCCTCATATAAATAAATATAATTCTTCCATCACTATAATAGTCCATCTATTCTAGGTCCCTGACATTCTCTTCTATAAACAGAAGGATTTGCTGTGTCTTGGGAATTTGTTAGCTGTTCCCATATTCATACATATTTTCATACATAATACTTCCAGTACCCCATAAAGCATATAAGACTCTTGATGAATGTTCCCTGTTTGCTTCCTCTGTTATCTCTTTCTGCCTCTGTCATTGTTTACATCAATGGAAACCAGTGTTACGATCCTGGACATGTACTATGCACCCAGCTTGGAACAACTATTCTTTCTTTTCATCTGGCCACTTCTTTAAATTATAAACAACATTTTCAGATCACCCAGGATGTTTGCATTACCTTCTGAGGACTGGCATGAAAGACACGTGCGTGCCTGTCTAGGTGCCATTGTATCACAATCACGTTTTCTGTCCCACCTTGCCTTGCTGTTATTTTCATGCCCCAGCAGACAGCCTAAAGCTGCCCTAGTTTGCAGGCAGCCTTGTAGGAACTCCTGAACTTCTGAGGAACCAAAAAAGATATGGTGTGTAGAGTGCTGTGTTGGGTTAATAAACAATGAGCTTTTTCTCTATCCCTGAGAAACAACATACAGTAGGACCCCTATATCCACTGATTCATTATCCACTGATTCAGTTATCCACGGGTGTCAGAGGAAAAAAATAAATAAAAAATTCAGCAGCAGCAAAGCAAACTACTGTCACAAACAGCACAGCAGCTGTAAAGCAAGCTACTGTCATAAAACAGCAGTGTAAAGCAAGCTACTGTCCCAAACAGCAGCGGTAAAACAAGCTACTGTCACAAAAAAGCAGCTCTAAAGCAAGTTACTGTCACAAAACAGCAGTTTGGGGGATTTGGGGGCATTCTCTCTTATCCACGGGAAGACTTGGAACCAATCCCCAGCGGATACCGGGGTCCTACTGTATTTGTCATCTTGTTCATTAGAAGGACTGAAGTGCCAGGATTTATTTTTTAAGGCAGAAATAGCGGCCTAAGGGGAAAAATTGGAGGTTAATTCAGGAGACCTCTGATGTACATGCAGCCTGGTGGGAAATCAGGGTAAGACACACAGAAGAGATGGGCAGAGAAGCAGGCCCCATAAGAAGCATTAACATGTAGGACAGGCTTCTCTCAAATCGGCACTCTACAATTGTGATGAACTACCAATCCGATAGGTTTCTCCACTACTCATTGGCCAAATTAGCTGGGGATGATGGTATATGCCACACAGGAGCTCTCTGTAGGACAATAGCCTGGGGAAAGCTTACAGCTATTCATGTTTGCTTTCCTAATTTTTTACTTTACCTTTTGCTCATATTTCCCTTATGTTATGCCCGTTCATTCTTACAGTCCACTTTTGGTAGTCCTCAAACAAGGACGTTATCCTATCCTAGTTCTGTAATGGACATCATGAATGATACCAGCACTACGGTAGTATACTTGCTCCTGTGGAGAGCCCTGATGCATCACCTTCCTCTACCCAATTGGTTCAGTTTGTCCCTGTTACATCAGGTATCCAGGGCTCTGCTTCACTGTAGACTGGCTGCCTCCCTGCTTGACCCTTGCCCAGCCTGGCTACTAAAAACTGCCACTGACGTCACTTCAGAATGAGTGGTAAATATTGTTAATACTTCCCAGAGGGAGGGTAATCTTCCCTCAAATGTTAATGAAACTATCATCTGGCCCACCTAAAAATGACTTAATTTGGTGTCAGATAATCTTAACAACTGTAGGACTCTTGTCCCTATTCCTTTCACGGACAAGATGACTGAGTAGTTGGTGACATAGTAGCTCCAGATGTACGTGGATAAGGACAATTATCTCGATCCATTCCAGTCTGGAATCAGGCCATGCCATGGCATTGAGAGAATATTGGTTGCACTACAGGATGACCTTCTGTGGGAGGCTGAAAGAGAACCACATTCTCTGTTGTTTCTCCTAAATCTCTCAGTGGCCGTCCATACCATCAGTTATGGCATCCTTCTCGGAGGTGAGGACTGGGACTCTGGCATTAAGCTGGCTTTGGTCCTTCCTCAGAGGCTGTGTCGTTTGGGGATGAAATGCAGGACCCTTGGACCCCCTCAATTGTGTGGCCTCTCAGAGGTTGACAGACTCCTCAATGCTCTTTAACATCTACGGGAAGCCACTGTGGGTTATCATCTGGAGATTTGGGGTACAATGTTAGAAGAATGCTGATGATGCTCAAGTCTCTCGCTCCTTTTCCACCTCTGCAGTGGATGCTTTCCAATTGTTGGAGTAGTGGCTGGAAATGGTGCCGAAGTGGACCCCGGGCCATTGGACTCAAGCTGAACCTGGACAAGATGAAGATCATCCTCCTGGAGGGTTCCTCTGACAGGTTACGGAACATTCTCTGTAAGATGGTTGGTGTAGACCTCCAGCTTAGGGACAGAGTCCAAAACATGGGAATTCTTCTGGATCCCACTCTTTCCTGGAACTCCCAGGTTGCAGTGTTGTCCAGGTCTGCCTTTAGTCAGCTGAGGTTCATTGCCCAGCTCCACCCCTATCTAGACAGAGGTGACATCTGTCCATGTGTTGGTAATCTCCAAGATCGACTTCTGCAACAGTCTCTATGTGGAATATCCGTTGGGGTTGACAAAGAGATTGCAGCAAGTCCAGAATGCAGCAGCCAGGCTAGTGGTAGATGTGAGCAGATTTGATCCTATTTCCTCAGTCATGGCTCCATTTGTGTCCTGAGTCAGGTTCAAGGCACTGAAGTTCACCTATAAAGCTCTTCACAGTTTGCAATCACATTATCTCTCAGTGTGTTTTCCCCTCAAGGTCATCTTCCCACACCATTAGATCCTCTCAGGTTATGCTCCTCCAGGTGGCAATGCTCAAGGACATCAGGAAAATAATTTATAAGAGACTGAGGTTTTTCAGAAGTGGCACACTCCCTGTGGAATTTCCTCCTGGTGGAGCTATGGCTGGCCTCCTCCCTCACTAGTTTTAAGATATTGCTGAAAACATTTGACTTTTAGTAGGCATTTGACAGCAGCCTCTTCTGAACCCTTCAGCTCTTTTTCTGCGACTCGAACTCATTGTGTCCTTTGAGCTCAAGCTGGCTCTTGGCATTATTGCTTATCTTATGCTATGCTTCTGTTTTAATTATCCTGTTTTATGCCAACTGCTTAGAATAGTGGTGTGCACTAATGGAGTGATGAATAGATCAATCGATTGATTGATTAATTGATTGATTGATTGATTGATTGATTGATTGATTGATTGATTGATTGATCAATAAATAGATAGATAGATAATCTTGTATAGGAAAACAATGATGTTTCCAAGAGTATGTCATATGAGAGACAACTGAAAATGACTCCAATTTAAAGGCAATAGGAGGGGCCTGGCTCACATGCTACCAGCCAATCATGGAACTGCTGGATATGTGGGAAGACAGGTCACATGACAAAGGATTGTCCATTCCCAAGAGACCTCAATCAATAGGAATTATACTACTTTTAAATTGAAAGAACAAAGAGTTTGCAGAAAATATGTAGAGCCTAGACAAAAGGAAAAGCTAGAAAGAGATTTAAACAGAAAGCGTGTGTAGGCCATAATTGTGAACAGAAATCAAATTACTGAATCACTGACTCAGGTTAATCAATTATTATGCTTACTGAGAGGATTTCTTTATCCATCTAGATGAAGGAGCTGGTGGAAATATTCAAGTTGCTAATGGTGACTACATGAAAACTGAAGGGAAAGAGACATATTTTGTAACATGAGCTGCTTGATAGAATAAGTCAGAATAGAATACTGGTATTCCTCCATGGATCAGGGAGTTGGATTTGAAGGCCTTGTAGGCCTCTTCCAACTTCACTATTCTATGATTCTAATCCTGTAGATTGTATTGTTTATTCCTGAACTACAGTGCAAAATGTTGAGTGCATCAGCTCTGGATGATAAAGGCTTTTCTATACATTTTGAAAAGTCAGTGAACAGTTGTGCAAGATAGTGAAATGTATTTTCAAGCAGTTAAATCTAATATCTATAAGCTGAGTCTTTTAGATGAACAGCAACAGATAAACATAGTGCAAGGTCTGTGAGAAGGAAATATGGCAACAATATGGAGCATGTGGCATTGTTGCTTTCACCACAGAGACCCAAAAGCAATGTTGGAGCTGTGGATATAAAACACTTGCTGCAGGTGTAAGGATAAATCCATGTGACACAAAAAATGTATAAGCCATGTCACAGAAAAAGGACAATCGTGCCAAGGACGAAAGGAAGAAGCACCTGAGTGCTGGGTTTCATAGTGATTTCCGTATGTTGGAGTTTAACAACCTTGTATGCTGCCTATGACTTGGAGTGATATTTCTGAGCAGGGGTGATTGTCAGTCTACCTAGCAATAGCCAGTCATTCCCTCCCCGCTCTGAATTCAAAGATAGTCCTGCCTTTCTCCTGAACACTTCCTTTTGCCTCTCTTCAGTCTGTTGAAATTCAGGTGTGTGTGTTTTTAGTTGACCTTTCAAGTAAATGTTTTTTCCCCCTCCTACAAATGTCTCTGATTGTGTTATTGAGCATCAGTTAATGAGAAAGGGGTGGATTATGTGGAACTCAAAGCTATTCTCTCCTTTGTGAGTGTCTGTACTACTGCGTAGCAAGAAGGAATTTTACCAGAAATTCCAAACTCTGTAAGAACAAAGTGCTGTAGAAGTTAGCAATTAACTAGAAGCATTTCTGGGGAGGAAGGGTTGTATGAAGTAGATGTAAGGGGCAGCATAAGCCTCGGTAGACTTTGCTCCTATCTTGTGTATAAAGGACATATTGTGTACTATTTCTTGATTGTTCGCCGGAAAAGAAAGTGTGGATGTGACCTTGAAATGGTGCTCTGAATGGCTCGTCTACAGCAGGTAAGAGAACAAGAGTGACAAGATGGTAGGGTGGTGCTAGGGGTCTAAGCCTAAGGCCTAGAACAAGCACAGCTATCAAAATGGGCTGCATGGTTCAGCAGACATACAGCTGAGTGCTGAAGGCAGGCTTTTCTCAGATAGGATCTTAGACTATCTCATAGGACACAAGGGCGAGAAACTATGGGGCTTCCAACTCTTGGTAGGTTATTGGCAACTCCCATCATCCTTGCCAATGGTAGGGCTAGCTAAGGCTGAGCAGTGGATCAACATTCTCTGTTCTCATTACAGTTTGCAGGATATGCCGTGCAGCATTCATGGCTGGCCCAAAAGATTTTTGTGGCCAGAAGCAAAAATGCAAAGCCTCCCACCTCCAGCAAAACATTGAATGTGGTAGATCCAAAAGCATCTAAGAGAGGAAATCCCACAAGGACTTCTCCCCATTCCAGACACTAAAATGCAGCCAATGATGATGATGATGTGACTGACAGTGTCCTGATTTCATGTCACCCCAATTCTGCTGCCTGGGCCAGCTGCACCTGCCTTATGGTTTCACCCAATATATCAATATCAGGACAAACCCGTTGGGCATTTTTACAGGGCAGTGTCAAGACAGACCTTGCTGGGTCTTTCTCTGCTACTTAAGTCTCAAGTGGAGAATCCACGGTGTTGTTGAGATATAGCCTCTCTGTAGTCTGCCTACAAAGGAAGTGCCGTGTAACTTGGGTTGAACATGTAGCTTTGCAACTCCCTCCCTGGTTCCTGTTTGGTTGGGAACCACTGCTTCTTGCAACCAAGAGTTTAGGGAAAGCTCCTTGATGCCGTGCCTGTGTTTGTCAGGCAACAAGGCTCTCTTATGGAAGAAAAGACCCAGTCCAATGTTTTCAACCGACAGGAGGGGGAAATATCTTGCAGGCGCCATGTTATTCCTGCTTCCGCCGCCCACAGGATGCTTATCTTGGGAAAGCTAAGTCTCCTTTCATCTTTTGCAGAATGAGGCCTTTGAGATTTCCTCCTAGTCCTGAACAGGAGACACGGGGACCTTTTCCTCTGCTCTTGCTAGTCATGGGTGGTTCTGCTTTATTTGCGCGCTATCTCTTGGCTCTGCTCCCATGCACCTGTGGGGCAGAAAGACCTGACAGAAATTGCAATGGGTGCAAGCGCAGGAGCAGTGGCAGAGGCAGCACTAGGGGGAAGCAGAAAATATGACACCCGGGAGCTTGGTTTGGGCATCAAATTTTTCTAGGATTGGCATTATGCATTTGCAATCTTTCACGGCAAAGATATTTACAGGCGTTTATCTGCAAACAAGCATGAACCCACTTATGGACTTATAGTCTGGTCCAGTTTTAAATAGGATTCCTCACATTGAAACAGGGTGTCACCCCCACAGTTTGTGCTGGGAAGCTTCCTAGCTATTGACAGTGGAGGGTCAAGGCAGTAGCTGCTCTCTTGAGGTCTCCTCGCTCATCTTATTGGGTTGTGTTTTTTTGGGGGGGGGGGTGTACTGAGCCCTAGGTGTGCCATAGCTTGTCCCAAGACCCGTCTGCCAGAACCAGCCAAGAATGCCAAGTGGCAGAGGGGTGGGACTCCTTGAGTCCTCTGAAGCCTTGCTCTGTGTCCTGTAAAAGATGGGCACAAGGGCTATTGTGTTTTTAAAAAGTGTAGATTGGTGGGTGTCATTTTTCAATGGCAGTAGGGCGTTCACCTTATGCCGTGACAGGAGTCGGAGTTGCTGCAATTTACACCCAGGATGTAGTTTTGGCCTAGGTCAGGAAGAAAGTGTTGCCTTTTGTTGGATGGTACAATGGGAATTTCTTTGATTTTCATGCCTCATTTGTTACTTAGAGCCAGGGGTAGTTTCACGGATTGCTACTTGTTTTTCTGCCAACTGCTTTGCTCGCAGTGGGGAGGCCTGAAGCTTAAGGGGAGAAGATAATTAGTGCATCTTTCTTCATAACTCTGCAGAGGATCCTTGACACTAAAGCTTACTTCCCCCCCCCCCACCCCCAATTGTCTGCACAATGAATCATCCAGAACATCACGGCCTCTGCCCAGATCCCCCTTCAGAGACAGTATGAAAACATAGAGAAGTATGAGCTGGACACTCATCCTTCCTTGCCTTGGCAGAACTCCCACCCAAGCTTGGATGAAGCAAAAAAATCAGGTAAAGGAATTACAAGAAATGAGCAGTACTGTTGGCCATGGGAAACGCTATCATCCCTGTCTTCGTTATCTCGTGCATTTCAAGTTTCTTTCAAATATCTGCTTCTAAAAACATTTTTCTCCAAATGGGTTTACAAGTGTGTGTGGGGGGGGGGGGCGGGGAATAATCCAAACCACAGTCAGGTGAAAATCTTAATAAAGTAAAAACAGTCCCTGGCTTAGAAACAACACAAGTCAAGATGGAGCATGGTGGTGCTTCCTGGGGAATGTTGTCCACAATGGGTGGCCACCACTGAGAAGGTCTGGTTCCAAGAGCTTTGTGGCGCAGTGGTTAAGCTGCTGTACTGCACCTATAACTGTGCTCATGACCTGGGGTTCAATCCCAAGTAGCAGGTTCAAGGTTCACTCAGCCTTCCCTCCTTCCAAGGTAAAATGAGTACCCAGCTCACTGGGGGGAGGGCGCGATGTGTAGCCTGCATAAATAAATTGAAAGCTGCCCAGAGAGTGCTTTGAGTGCTATGGAGGGGTATATAAGCAGAACACTTTTTGTTTTTAGTACCTGCTATAAATTTCACTTTGATAACCAAAACAGTAGAGCTTCTGATATCGATGATTTCAAAGAATGGAAATGTTCATCCGGGTGGAGGCACTCTATAAGAAAATGTGCCTTAATTTTCTCCTTCTGCATAGAGAGCCCAGACTAGCATCAAGTAAGATACCCCAACCTCTTCCTGCAAGAGATGTGAACTGGTTACTCTGTACTGCCCCTTTCTCCTCTGTGGTACCTATAGAACTGCGCATCAGATTTTGATGCATACTAAAATCGCGGGCGATCATGTGATGTTTGGTGCGCAGTTAACGCCCCGAGGGCAGGGGTGTATTATACTTCTTTCTGTGCGTCCTGTCTTGCCAAATGTGCATCTTTTCCCTGTTTATTGATCTGCTTTTCTCCATCATGCTCACATATATATATAGTGACCAATGGGAGATGAGAGAAAAACAAAGGAGTTACTTTAAAGGCGCTCTGGTACTAGGGATACACTGCCACGTTCAGAAACTTTCGCATGAACTCTTGCAGTAATACTAGAAAGCCGATAGTTTCTGAACGTGGCAGTGTATCCCTAGTACCAGAGCGCCTTTAAAGTAACTCCTTTGTTTTTCTCTCATCTCCCATTGGTCACTGTACCAGGTCATTTGCAGCTTGTAGAAGTGCTCAGTTACTGAAATGCCAGCAATTGATTATTAATGTAGGACAGCAGAAAGAGGCAGGAAAAAAAGGGGGGGACTGAAATGGTGCGAGTTTTCAACAGCCGCACTGCAATTGCTGCGGTAAAAACTGTGCATCATTAAGAGGAGTAATTTGATCGAACCCCTAGTGGTGGTATAGGATGACGCGGTTAAAGTGCGCTTCAGGGAGGCTTGGTCGACTGGGGTGCCAAAATGCTGCACCTTGGAATGGAGGCACAATCTTTTGCTGCGCAATCATTCACAGAAAACACAGCACCAAAACGGTTGTGTGACTAGGGCGATAAACTCACAATTTCCACCTTGTTTTTCAAGGGAAAGGCAACATGACAAAAAAAAACCTAGCCAATTCTACAAATGCAGATCCTGCTCAAATTCCAAAGGTGGTAATGATCGTATGGATGGAGAGGTTTGATTTATCTTCCTTGAAATACAGGGTCTTTCTGAACAATTTAAACATCTTTTATTCCATAACTGGAGGCTAATTGTGCTGAAACTCTTTTGTCAGATGGAATACTGACTCCCCCCCCCTTAAGAAGCATTTCTACCATGTGGTATTATATCAGGGTTATATTTTAGCTCTGATGTGGGGGGTGGGGTGGGGAGGAATTCAACTTGAAACAGCTAGAGGGCTTGTTGGTTTTTGGGACTGTTTTGCAGAAGACTCCTGCAAAAATATCACGAGCTCCAGTTGGATCCTGCTTATACCATCAATATGAGAAGCATCCGTTCCTGCTGGCCTGCTCCCAAGTCTTTATGCCTTTTAAGAATGCTTTGGAAAGCTGTGTACTTTTCTCCTACACAAATCTATGTGTCCTCATATATACATGCACAAGCGGGGCCTCCTTACGAAAGGGCCTTGACATTTTGTTAATAGTCGGTCTTGAACTGGGTCTTTGCAGTATGTATTGAAAGATGTTCTTTTCCTTGCATATGCACAACATGAATAAACTCAGCAAGGAGACATGCTCTTTGCTTTGCTTTGACAAGCTGTGTCCCCCTCCCCCTTTGCTCATGGCAAGCAACAGGTGACACTACGCCAGGCATGCCCAAAGTCCGGCCCGGGGGCCAAATGCAGCCCGATTTAAAATTTTGAGTGGCCCTCAGCCTTTTCTCCCTGCTGGCTCAGCCTGTCACTCATCCCCACCAACCAGTCCTTCCCTGTGCTGGCTAGAGACGTCAGCTTGCAGTTTTATGGTTTGTCTGTCATCCTTGCCTCCGTCCATCCCCTCAGCCACCCACCCTGCCTACCCACTCCTAGCTCCATTGCTGCACTCTGTTCCCCACCTCCTTGTGAAGGAGGGTACTAGCATATGCAAGCAGTGGTGAGTCTTGGGTGTACGTGGGGTTATTCCTGGGCTGTGCAACAGCCACTGGGCCCTTGTGCACCTTGAAACCGGAGCATTTGCAGCTGTTGCAGATGCACCACGCCCTTTCTTCCCCCCCCCCTTTTTCAGGCTGAATAGTCGGCCCCCACACATTTTCACCTCACCAAATCTGGCCCTCCTTGCAAAAAGTTTGGACACCCCTGTACTACGCCCTTCAGACTTTGGGGGATATTTTTTCCACCCCAGGAATTGGGAATGTTTTCCATTATTGCCATGGCAAGCTGCTTCCACTTTTCGGGGCAGAAGGGGTTGCAAGCTTTTACAAGCATTCACAGCAACACAGAGGTGCATTGGAGTGTGTGTGTGCACGCACACACGCACTCACAATCACACACACAAACAGAAAGAGAGAGAGAGGGAGAGGGAGAGAATTTATAACTACAATGTAATGCAAACAAATAAACATTTTACAAGGCAATTTCAAAAGTGGGGCAGCGCCCCCAATATTATTACTTTGAAACTGGGCTTCAGATCATCACCTTATTTTGTACAGGTATAGCAGAGATTCTATTCTCACACTGTACAACATTTGGGGAAGTGAGGACAAAGGGTTTTTGAGTTATGTTTTTTTTTAATGAAAAACTATTTTATCTCCTTGTATAGAAAAAGGCAACCCTAAACATCCCCAGGTTTAAATAACTCATAACTTGAAAAGACCAATCTTGTTTATCTTGAAAGAAAATTATTGGCTCCTCGTATTTTTTTTAAATTTTGAAAGAATTCAGGCTGCAGAGGTAGAAATATTGATCCTCAAAAAGGCCTTTCAAAGGGGAAAAATACTGGCTTTGTTACAAACCGAGTATGTGTGGAACAGTTCAGGTTTCGGAAAAGATATGCATTGCTGCAGCTTCATGGGCATGGAAAGGCAGTAGGTTAATGAAAGGTTAGAGGAAAAGGCAGGTTTTCTTTAAAGCAGTAGCTCCCGACCTTGGATCCCCAGGTGTTCTCAGACTAAAACTTTCACAAGCCTTCACCACCAGCTCTGCTGGGCAGGATGAACATGTAGTCCAAGAACATCTGGGGAACCGCTGCTTTAAAGTAAAAAAAAAACAGGCTTTCTTTTAAATGTGTGTGTGTGTGTGTGTGTGTGTGTGTGTGTGTGTGTGTGTGTGTGTGTGTTGTGTCGTTACAGTCGTGACTGACTCTACGTGACTTCATGTCCATGGAGTTTTCTTGGCAGGAGTACTGGAGTGGCTTGCCAGTTCCTACTCCAGGCGTTTCTTGAAATAAAGTAATGAAATGTATTTCCATGGAATTAGCATTCAATTTTAGAAGGCACATTCAGAGTATTTTTGCATTATGGAATGACAAAGCAGCTGTGTTTTCCCCATCCCTTAGTGCTTTCAGTAAATGTTTTCTCAGGATTTCTAAAACCAGGCTCCTGACACTTGTCTTCAAAGGGAAAAAATCAACTCCAGGGCTGGGCAATCTGAATTTTTATATCTGGATCCAAATAAATGTTTAACTCCTTCCTGGCCAAGCAGTGATTCATACTTACACAGATAGTTTATGTCTGGCTGTGACAAAATTTTAGAAGATATTAAAAATAATAGAGAACAAACATTAAGAAGCTCAATCTGTGAAATTACTGGGGGGGGGGGTTAAAAACAGCCATGACAAATGCTTTGTCTTTAGGTGAAAAAGTGATGAACTGATAAAAAAAGGAGTCATCTTGACTGCTCCCATTAATGTTGGCAACATTTAAGTTGTCCTTTGCTATGAAAAATTTGGCATCCTTTTTTCTGTTGGCAGTGCAGGCATGACTGCATGCCTCAATAGTGAGTCATTTGTTGGAGTTTTGGCTGGTGGATACAGAAGCACAATATCACAAATTCATAAACTGGAGGTTTGTTGGTTTGTTTTTAAAGAACCAAATCCTGTCTAAGTATTAGCTTCTTATGGGGAGTAACAGGGTGATTTGTATCTTTTCCTTAGCCAGAAAAAAAACACAACTTTTTTGGTACTAAAATTCCCAGAAACGCTCAGCCAGTATCATCAGAATAATAATGCCAGAGGCTAAAAGGAAAATCTTAGAAGAATCTTAGCAAAGTTCAGCCACGGGATCCTCTATATTCGTCATTTGTGGTCTTCATTCCCTGCAGGGTTCTGCCTTATGCCTGTTCAGAAAGTTTACCCATTTTAACCTGGTATTCATGCAGTAGTGGCCAAACTTCAGCTCTCCAGATGTTTTGGATCACAACTCCCAGAATTCCAAGCCTGTATTGCCAATGACAAAGGACTGTGGGTGTTGTGGTCCAAAATGTCTGGAGAGCCGAAGTTTGGCCACCACTCTACAGTGACTGACAGCAGCTCTTCCAAGACTCACAAGTCTCCTATTAGTTATTTCCCACTCCCAACAATGACAGACACACCTGTCTAACCACTACATCTGTATTGCTTCTATATAGGAAATTGTCAACTTACATTTCTTCCTCGCTGGTTCTCTCCCCAGAAATGGTCATCCTTCATTCACCCACTTTTCATGAGGTCATTCGGACAATGGCATTGTTAGGTGGTTGAATTTTAGAGTGTTCTGCTTTTTAAAGGCCTGGTTTTTGTTGTCATAAAACACAGGTACAAAAACCTTCCTACAGTGAGCAGGCTGAGGGCTATGAGGCATTTTATGTTGCTTTTAACTACATGCTTCCTGTTTACAGACTCAGCATGTGATACAATTGCCTAATGAGGCGGTTGGTAATAAATAAGTCTATTAATTGTCCTCACATAACTTCCCTCAAATGCCTCAATCTTGATTGCTGTTTCTGAGGTGCAGAACCAGGTGATTTATCATAAGCTTAGAACTGAAGTGCTTTAAGGGACCCTATGGGTTTTCAAGGGTGAGGCTTAAACTACTGATTTCTCTTTACTTTATTTTTCCTTTCAAAAATAGCAAAGCAATGCTATTCCTCTTTGAAAATTTAAAAAAAATCATAATGAGAAATCAATAATTCATTTCCTCCTATCCCAGAAATAGAAACTGATATGGAGACAATGACATAAATCTTTTTGTAGGGCATTTGACATGTTATCCATCAGTAATCCACACCCAAGTTCCTTAGGAAGACTGTATTGGCGAACTTTTAATTAACAGTGGCAGGAATCTTTGCTAAATGAGACTAACTGTTTGAGAAAGTTGATTTTTTAGACTATATCTCCTAAAGTCCCATAGCTACAATGGCCACTGGGACTGGAGTTGTAAAAAATAATAATAACTTTTCTAAGCTGGAGGCTTATTGCCAGGTAAATAGTATAAGATAGGCTGAATAATGTGGAGATCACCTCCATTTTAGTACTACTTCAAACAAATTATTGTGGAAGCAATTTTTCAACCAATAAAGAAAAATGAATTTCTTAAATTTTGTTCACAGAGCTTTCCATTAAATATGTTATGCCTTTGAAGGTGTTTATTACATTTTTGCTTTCTCACTTTAATCTGCTGTGCAAACCCTCACATTTTAACACTGTTCCTTAGTAAGAGTAGTCAGTAAAGAAACACATATACCCGTCATCTTACTACAGGGTTGCCATTTACCACCCTCTGCTCTTGTGCACTTAATTTGATCTGCAGTTAGGAGCAATATCTATTTCCATGTTTTGAAAAGCTTTAAATGCTGGCTTCTTCACATCAGGCTGTGATCAAAGCTGGAGGCACAAGCTACGTGAGCTCAGATGCTGGTGACACATTGTCACCTGCAGGACAGATTCTCCCACAAGCAATCTAGTGGCAGGGGGTGAACTGGACCATTGTCATAATATGTCATGCACACAGGGACAAGAGGTTCCATTGAATCATGTACACAGAAGGCATCAGAAAATGAGCAGAGCCATGCAGGACTCAAGTTACAAAAAGCCAGAACTCGGCAGAATGTCAGGAAAAAATCCTAATTATTAAAGAAGTGTGACAGTAGAACCAATTATCTCAGGAAGTGATGAGCTGGAGGCATTCAAGAGAAAGTTGCCAGATATGCCTTAACTTGGATTCCTGCATTTGGCAGTGGGTTGGGCTTGATGGCCTTAAAGCCCCCTTCCGGTTCCACAATTCTATGATCCTGTGGTGATAAAGACCAAAGGGCTACACAGTATAGCCTTTTGTTCAGACAGTGGCCAACAAGGTGTTGATGGGAAGCACAAAGGCAGGGTATGATTGAGCACAATCACATTCACCAGCTCACGCCACCCAGCAACATAACCTCGAGGTGAAGGGGAAAGAAAAGTCCACCAATTCCGTGCCATGGGGCCTTTGCCAATTCTCAAAACTGCACAGCAAAAGGCTTGCTATAATCCCTTGGAAGTCACAGAGAATGTAAGGGCGACTGTAGCACCCTCTTGCTTGTGATCTCAGGCAAAGTTGGGGAAAGTTACATTTCTCAGATTTCTCAAAAAAAAACTTGGAAGGCCATTCTTTAGGACGTAAACTATTCCTTTGCCACTGTAACAACAACAACAACAACAACAACAACAACAACACAGTGGTACCTTGTATAAAGGAATAAATTTGTTCCAAATGAAATTATGTTAAGCAAATTTTTCGTTATACAACTATCCCATAATAATGTATTGAAAACAGAGTAATCCCTAATCACGACTATTTTTATGTTGTACGGATTCGCCCCATAGGCAATTCTGTTAAGCAAATTTCCGCTATCTCCATAATTTTTTATGCTGTACATATTTTATGTTATACAAATTGTTTGTTATATGAAGGTCCACTTTAGTAGTAGTAGTAGTAGTAGTAGTAGTAGTAGTAGTAGTAGTAGTAGTAGTAGTAGTAGTAGTAGTAATAAAAAGTGTGGATCATTGATATTGCTATACCAGGTGATAGTAGAGTCACTGAGAAACAACTTGAAAAAATTACCCGATATCAGGATCTGATAATTGAACTTTAGAGACTCTGGCATAAACCAGTACAGGTGGTCCCAGTGGTAATCGGCACGCTGGGTGCAGTGCCCAAAGAGCTAAGCAAGTATTTAGAAGAAATTGGAGTTGACAAAGTCACCATCAGTCAGCTGCAGAAAGCCGCCTTACTGGGATCTGCTCGCATAATTCGCCGATACATCACATAGTTCTAAACACTTGAGAAGCGTTTGACTAGTGATTTGTATTACAAAATCCAGCGTAGTTAGTTGTGTGGTTAATAATAATAATAATAATAATAATAATAATAATAATAATAATAATAATAATAATAATAATAATAATAATAATAATAATAATAATAATAATGGTACAACCTACCATCAAGCAAGAACTGGTGGGAACATCAACCAGAAAAGGTGACCAAAAATGAAGTCATCAAGATGCTCTGGGATTTCAGAATCCAATGTGATAGATACCTTGCCCACTATACTCCGGACATTACGATAGTACACAAGCAAGAAAACAAAGCTTGAATCGTCAATGTGGCAATACCAGTAGATGTGAAAATCAGCAATAAAGAGTTAGAAAAGATAACCAAATAGTGGGACTTAGAAATAGAAATTAAGCTATGGAATAAGAAAGCAAGAAGAACACCAATAATAATAATAGGCACCTTGGGTGCAACCCCAAAAGACCAGGGTCAAGTTCTGAAAACCCTCAGCAATGACAAGATCAACATTGGTCAACAACAAATGGCGACATTATTAGGAACAGCATATATTCTACGAAGATATCTCCAGTCATCTCTTGGCAAGAGCTCGATCATTGGAGAAGGCCAACTCCAGCTTAACACCTGGCAGTTGTGTTTGTCATGATGATGATGATGATGATGATGATGACGACGACGACAATGATGTGCCATTAGGTCAATTATGTCAACCCATTCCAAGGTTTTCCAGGTACAGAATATTCAGAAGTAGTTTTTCATTCTCTTCTTCTGGGGGCACCCTGGGATTACATGGCTACATGGACTGGCACTTCTCTTGGGAGGCATGGTGAGGAGTTAGCTCCACAGACAGATACCTAACCCACTTAGCTATCCAGGCACCCTATTGCTACTATTTATTTATTTTCTATTTCCTTCCTCATCATACAAAGTTACCAATACAGTTACTTTTAATTACCTTGCTAAAAATTATGGTTCTGCAAGCCACTAACAGCAATTACATTTACAGTTACCACATAAGAGGAATTAAATTGTCTGGTTATGTTACAATCAGAATGTAACTGTTATATTAAAAAGAGACAAGACAGCAACCCCACTATAACTTCACAGCTCGACTTTGAAATGCATCTGGTGATGTATTCCAAAGAATGCAATTTGCTGACAGTTTAGAGCAAAGTCACAGAATTGCTTCTGTCCTTCCCTTTTGCACCTTGAGCTATTTTGCACTTTACTTTGATGTGCTGATATTAGCTAATAGGAGCATCTGGCATGCTTTTTCTTCTTCTTCTAAACTTATCTTTCTGGCAACTGCAAGTGAAACTATACTAAGCTCTAGGGTAGTGGTGGCGAACCTTTGGTACTCCAGATGTTTTGGACCACAACTCTCAGAATTCCAAGCCCACATTGTCAATGACAAAGGACTGTGGGAATTGTGGTCCAAAACATCTGGAGTGCCAAAGGTTTGCCCCCACTGCTCTAGGGGTTCTGACGTGGCCAGTTAAAATATAAGGGACATGAGTTTATGCAGTAGTCCAGTTCAGCCTTATTTTTTTCTGAGAATTCAGATTAATTTATCATAAAGTGTTAATTATCCAGCACTAACAGATTTCCAGGTTGCTCCCTTAGACAGTTACTTCATGTCCTTCCTCGTTCCGAGATGACATTAGTTTCGTGATAACATCGTTCACGGTTATGTGATCTTGTCCCGGATTTGTCCCTGCTTCTGTTTACCCACGGGCGTGATTGATGGTATTGTGACGACTGTTACTGCACGTCCTTGTTTGGTGACAACATCTGTACTTCCCTGCCTTCATTTACCCTTTTTGGGGGGGGGTCCGACCTTCCATTTTTCGATATTTTGATTCTCCGTAACTTTGGCTTTCATGCATTAAGCTGCAAAGTTTGAGGTTTTATGCCTTCTTCCCTCTCTGCGATGCATTGTTTACGCCATTGGGATTGTACCGGAGAATGCAACTTCGCACTCCTGCCACTAGATGGAGAATGCGCACGTTGCGTGTTGAGCCTTACTTCACGGGCTCTCATCTCAAAACAAGAACCGAGACAAGAGATTCCCGAGACCAGGGAGAGGTATGGCTCATCACGCTTAAATCCCAGTTCAGGGGGCGTGGTCGGAACTAACTCCTGTCATCACGCAATTGACGTGCGGTAACATTTCTTCGTACCAGTCCCAAGCAGGATGGCGAACCGCAATGAGAGGGACGTGAAGTAACTGCCTTAGCTACTGTTGCTGTTACATGTCATCAAATCAGAACCAACTTATAATGACCCTAACAATGCTTTCAAGGTGAGTGATTTAGCATCTAATAGTTATGCATTCAGTACTAAAGAAGCATTCCACACGTTTTGAGCTTAAGCGGAGGTAGGGAACCTATATTTGTCCTGACATTGGTAGAATACATTTTCTATAAACCCCAGCCAACGTGGTCAGGGATGAGAAGAGCTACTTTGAATCTTGAGCCTCCATAACTATAAGCTGGAGATCACACAGTGTTATGTCCCTTGGAAACATAACTGTTCACCATCAGCAACAGCATCCTGGTGTGGACCTTCTGAATGAACAGTTGTTTTTGCTATTACCCAGAAGTGTGATTGCAGAGGATAAATCTAATACACAACGTGCTATACCGTTTAATCCCCTCAAAACTTGCTACCCAACATTACATATGCTAGGGATATAACCATTGTGATGTCTCCTTGTTTTGATCGGAGCTCCACGGGTTGGTTTTATTGTAAACCATGGATAAACATCAATGAAAGATAGCATATAAAGTTTATTTATTTATTTATTTATTTATTTATTTATTTATTTATTTATTTATTTATTTATGAGTATTTTTACCCTGCCTTTCTCCTTGGAAAAGGTCCCAAGTTCTCAAACAAACAAACAAAAACCATATTTATATACGAGTATATGGGTCGATTTGTCCTCTGATTCTATCAAAATGAGAAAACGCTGAGCAGCATCTGTGTAAGAACAAAAACAACACAAAGACACCTCTCCTTATGCAAGCATGATGAAGGAAATGTTTCCATGTGGTTACTTTAGGTTTGGACAGAGGTTAGCTCATTGCTCCTCTGAGAACTAGCATGGCCATTATGCCACTTGTTGATACACTGGAACTTTAGTTTCCGTTTATAAAACATGTTGGTCATTTTGACCTGATGTGGCACTTAGTGTGCTCAGTGACTCAGCCTTTCAACCGTGACTGTTCTTCTCTCAGGGCAGCCATCTTTTCGACATTACCTTAGGAGTGGGTCCTTCTCAACTTAAGAGAGAAGCCTCTGATGGCCAAAGGATACATTACAAATGATATTCTAGCTGAGATCATCTTAATGTTTTGGGGGCAGGATTCTAGAAGATTTTCACGGAATCAAGGTCTTCCCTCCCCCATCTCAAAAGAGTGATCCCAACAAAAACCAAACTGATTTGCAAACTAGAAGAAATATGCAGAAGTTGTGCTCTGGCAATCAGAACCTTCCAGCACTTAAGAGAGTCATTCTAATTATGTGTAATTTGAACTCACCCGGAACTACACATTTGCAGAAATTGCAATTAAACTGCAGCTGGGCTTTTTAAAAAAACAACACTGCAGGTTATCTGCAAACTGCAGCAAAACTACGTGAAAGACTGTCTGCTTTAATGTGTCTTTCAGACAGCTGCATGGCAGTGGCAGCTGTGAAGTGTGTTGGCAACATTGGCAATGACAGAGTGTTTCCATGGAAATCAAAGTATTCTACTTATATACCGCCCCATACCACTTCAAGTAGTCTCTGGGCTAATCTCTGCATTTACAGTTTTGCAGGCTACAAGCTGGGTACTCAATTTACTGCATTTACAGTTTAATTATGCAGGCTGCAAGCTGGGTACTCATTTTACCGACCTCGAAAGGATGGAAGGCTGAGTCAACCATGAGCCGGCTACCGGGGATTGAACCTGAGGTCGTGAGCACAGTTTTAGCTGCAGTGCAGGCATTTAACCACTGCGCCACAGGGCTCAAAGCAACATGGCCCAAAGCACCACTCCTGCCACTGCATTCACGGCTACTGCCATGCAGCATTCTCCCCTGTCTGGAAGACAGAGGCTGGGGGGCATGCTGGGCAGCACTGGCGCCACTGCAACTCCACAATACTTGTCACAGCTATATAGCAGCATATTGAACAAGCCTGGATGACTGCTGAGGGAGCCTTACTGAGGTTTAAAATGGGGTGCATTAGGTGCCAGTTTAAACTGTGGTAAGGCTGGCGTCACGTGACGTGAGGCAAAGAAAGACCCTTCACACAAACACACACCCGGGGCTTTTGGGGTGTGAAGCTACAGCTGCAGTGTGAACAAATAGGGCTGAGGTAGGCCATGCAAGGTGGGTCCATCTAGTACGGGGGTCTGCAACCCGCGGCTCCGGAGCCGCATGCGGCTCTTTGGAACCTTTGCCGCGGCTCCGGGAGGTTCCCCTCGTGGAAGGGGTCCCGCGGCATTTAAACTAGGACCGCGGGGGAAACTCCAGCTCGCCGCCGCCGCCGCCCTCCTCGTCTTCATCTTCCTCCTCCTCCTCCTCCTCCTCCTCCTCCTCCTCCTGGTGCTGCTGCAGCCGCTGCTGCCGCCGCCGCCTCCTCGGCCGTGGCAAAGGCTCCTGGGCCGGCCAGGGCCAGGATGGCGGCGGCGGCGGCGGCGGCGGCGTTGGAGGGGTGGTGGGGGTGGCATCGGTGGCCGCCGGGGTCTCCTCCCGCCACAGGGGTCAGGAGCCGCTCAGCAGCAGCAGCGGCAGCAGCAGGAAGCCACGCATGTTGGTAATCCTCCTCCTCCTCCTCCTCCTCCCGCCACTGCCGGCAGTGGAGGAGGCGGAGGAGGCGGCAGTGAGGGGGAAGCGGGCACAATGGCCGCGCCAGGCCGGGAAAAGGGCGAGGGGAGGCGGTGGCGGCCAGGCCCAAGCAGCCGGTTGGTTCGTGGTGGTGGTGGCGGCGGCGGCGGCCTGGACGGACAAAAAGGGGGTCCGAAAGCAGAATGGAGGAGCGGACCGGGGAGATCCACGGTGGCCCAGTGCGCCACTCGCCCTCCCGCTTCTTTCAGCCTCACCCGTCCCTTCCTTCCGTCTCCTTCACAAGCCAAACTTTGCCCACACACGCACACACACCACGGCTGCAAGAAGGGTGTGTGTGTGTGTGTGTGTGTGTGTGTGTGTGTGTGTGTGTGTGTGTGTGTGTCGCATCACCCGCCCCTTCCCTCCGTCTCCTTCACAAGCCAAACTTTGCCCACACACGCACACACACCACGGCTGCAAGAAGGGTGTGTGTGTGTGTGTGTGTGTGTGTGTCGCATCACCCGCCCCTTCCCTCCGTCTCCTTCACAAGCCAAACTTTGCCCACACACGCACATACACCACGGCTGCAAGAAGTGTGTGTGTGTGGGGGGAGAGAGGTCGCCGCTCGTCTGCTTCCAAAAAAAGGGACCAGCCGCGAGGTCGCAGGCCCGTCCTTTCAGCCACTGAGGCAGGCGCCGCTCCCTCGCCTCCGGCTGCTGGTAGGCCTGGAGCGCGGGTCATCACCTCATGGAGCCTCGAACGGCGGCTGGCCCAGCGCCCGGTTGCTGAGGCGGAACAGCGAGAACGGCGGCGGCAGTTGTATATATTTGTTTTAAATGTCGCAATGGTTTTGCGGCTCCCAGTTTTTTTCTCCCCGTCGGAAACGGGTCCAAGTGGCTCTTTATGTCTTAAAGGTTGCAGACCCCTGATCTAGTAGATTACCGAAAACCCAACAAGCCTGCTGCGATGTTCACCGTCACCCAAATATTGCTTCAACATCTTAATGGCTGCCATCAAATAGGCAATAAGCAGTTGAAAACAGGAATCAGAATGCCCGAAGAGTATCCAGTACATTTTCCCCTAAAAACACCAAATGGAACTATGTCATGAATCATCAATGATCTCTTGCTTATTGAAATGCTAACATCAAGAATGTGTATCAGAAATAAATACACAGGCTCTCTTTCTAAGTAATAAATATTAAGATGGAACACATCCCACAGGGAAGCTTTCCTTTAAGACAAGCAGCTGAGTCAGAGATCAGCACAGAGGGATTCAAATCTACACAAACCTTCTCCCTTGTAATGCCCTCAAATGAAAATTAAGGTGCCTGTGTTGTGTCAAAATGCAATTGTGCTGCTTCCTTCTTACTTGCCCATGCTGGCTTGTGAGGCTGCGGAAGGACTCCTGCTCCAGGTTCTATCCATTTCCCTGCTCTGAGGTGCTCAGCATTTATAGAATCATGATTGGCGGGACCTTTACTGTTCCTAAGCAACCTGAGTTAGAGTGGAGATGGAGTGGGCCCTTTTTCCAAGTTGGTCTGCCAATCTGATGGAAGTCTCTTTTCCGCCACTATTATCCAAAGAAATGCCTACTGAGGCTCAAGCTGACTGGGAAGCCATTTTGTGTTCCTTGCTCTTAACTAGACCAGGTACCCCTCCCCTTAACGAGATTTTGTCTTTATTTTTGCAACAGGGAAAGCGCCTATTCAGCTTCCATGGGGGAACTAAACTTCTCTGTGGTCAAAGGAAAGTTCAGTGTGAGGGAAAACAGGATTCAAGAGGAGTGTTTGCAGAGTATAGTCGTACCTCACTTTAAGAGTAACTTGGTTTAAGAGCGTTTTGCAAGACAAGCAAACATATCTTCCAAATTTTGCCTTCATCAATAAGCAATGTCTTGATATACAAGCACTGGAGCAGGTCACATGATCACAAATGAGCCAATGGTGGCTCTCTCCCCTCCCTCCCCTTGCTGAATTTATTTATTTATTTATTTATTTATTTATTTATTTATTTTTGTACTTATTAACCACCTGACTTTCCCCCAGGAACTCTGGGCGGTGTAAAACAGATTGCAACACAATTTGCCCAAACACAACCCCCATATTAAACAAACAAGAGTAAAAATATAAAGACAATGAATAATAACAGTAACACAAACAGAAAATCCATCAAGAAAAGGGCTGGAATAAACAATACAACCAATACACAAACACACAGCTGTGTACTCAGTGATCACCAAAACGTTCCTTAAAGGCCAGGTCTTTAAGGCTCTCCCAAAGGCTGGCAGAGACTCCGCAAGCCTAATCTCCGTGGGCAGTTTGTTCCAAAATCCTTGGGTGGCCACTGAGAAGGCCTGATTGCGGGTAGAAACCCTTCGGGCCTCCCTCAGAGTGGCCACCCGGAGAGAGAAGGTGAGTGAAGGTCTAGTCAGTTGGGAAGAAGCTGACCTCTGGGAGATCCACTCCGCCAGACAGTCAGGTCCCAAGCCATGGAGAGTTTTATAAACCAAAAGCAATACCTTGAACCTTATTCGGGAGGCAACAGGTAACCAATGCAGGCAAGCCAGGATGGGGGTGATGGGGTCAAAACTGCCCACACCAACTGCCAGCCTGGCCGCCGCATTCTGCACCCGCTGCAGTCGTCGAACAAAGGTCAAGGGTAACCCCATGTAAAGAGCGTTACAATAATCTATCCTTGAGATCACCAGCGCCTGCAATACTGTCCTAAGGGAATCCACGTCCAGGTACAGGCAAATCTGGGCAATCAGCCTAAGTTGGAAGAAGGCCACCCTGAACACAGCTGCCACCTTGGCTTCCAAGGTCAGAACTGGGTCCAGGACAATGCCCAAAGTTCTCACTCAGTCCACCAGCTGGAGGGTCAGTCCCTCCAAACTGGGGAGAGGGCCACTGTACCCATCCGGGGATCCCCCGAGGAACAGAACCTCAGTCTTCCCGGGGTTGAGTTTGAGCCTGTTATTCCTGGTCCATTCCATGAATGCGGCCAGACAGCAGTCAAGGGTCTGCACAGCCTCCATTGCAGGGGTGGAAAAGGCGAGAGAGAGCTACACATCATCAGCATACTGATGACAGCAGACCCCATAACTCAGGCCTGCCCAAAGTCCAGCCCGGGGGCCAAATCCGGCCCGTCAGGCCATTCTGAGTGGCCCACGGCTGGCTGGCCTGCCCCTCCCTCCCCCTCTTTTGCCCCATTTTTTAAAAAAAAAATCTTCCGCCAACACTGACACCGCCAGGAACCTTGTGAAGCTCGACGTGCACGGACAGGGCGGCGCACAGGCGGGCCGCCACCACCAGCATAGCTGCGAAGCTTGGGCAGCACCGCAGGGAAATGTGTGAGGTTGGGCGTACGCGCGGGGCAGTGATTGGGTGGACCGCGCCACCAGCACCGCTGGGAAGCTTGGGCGGACGGGCGGTCTGCCGCCACCGGCACCGCAGGGGAATGTGTGGGGGTGGGCAGGCCAGCGGGTCTCTGCCACCGTCAAGGAGCTTTGGGGTGGACTGGCGGGCGAGCCGTCGCTACCGCTGGGGAACTTTGGGGGGGTGCAAGGTCACACAGATTGCCACTTCCAAGGGGCGACCTGTGGCCACGGCTCCCTGTGCTTCCTTTGGTCCCCACCTTCCTTCTTTCCTCCCTCCCCTGGTCCCCACCTCCCTCCCTCCCTCCCTCCCTCCCTCCCTCCCTCCCTTGGTCCCCGCCTTCCTTCCTGTGGGTGGGGTTGCAAGGGGTCAGTGGGTGGGACATATAGGTCAGTGGGTGGGTCTTGCAGTGGGGTGGCAGGGTCAGGGAGCAACCGGCCCCTGACACATTCTCAGCCACCAAATCTGGCCCTTCTTACAAAAAGTTTGGGCACCCCTGCCATAACTCCTAATGACATCACCCAGCGGCCTCATATAGATGTTGAAGAGTACAGGGGAGATCGCTGACCCCTGGAGCACCCCATAAGAGAGTGTCCATGGGGTCAATAAATCACCCCCATCTCTACTCTCTGGGAATGGCTGTCGACAAAGGACCGGAGCCAGCACAAAGCCTGACTCCCAATACCCAACGCAGACAACCTGCCCAGGAGGATACTGTGGTCAACAATTGAGAAGGATCAACAGGGTTGAGCAACCCCTGTCAGCCCCCCTCAGGAGGTCATCTTGCAATTATGAGCGATTGTCTTCTGAGGCAGTCACCAAAGCAGAGGGAGGAGAGAGGAAAGTGCAGGTTAGGGTTTTCTTTTTCTTTATATTTATATTTTATTTAATTTGTTTTAAACATTCTAATTTTTTCAAACAATTTCTAGTCATGGGATAGCTAGTGTATAGTAACAATTTGCACTTTATTATCGATTCGTTACATTAAAAACACAGAGTAAAATCCAGTTGTTTAGTCCCAAGCAGAGCAGATTCCGGTACCTAAGCCATGGTGTGGGTGTGGACCTCTAGCCAACTTCTTTTGTGAGTTTTGGCATTTTGTGCGTACAGTATGTGGTCTATTTGACTCAAGAACAAATCATCTGAGTTTCCATTATTTCTTATGAGGAAATTTGCTTTGATATAAGAATGTTTTGGTTTACAAGCATGTTTCCAGAATTGATTATGCTCGTAAACCAAGGTATTACTGTATTTCAATTGTCTGGGGTGGCAAGCTGAACTGGCTGAGATATCATAATGGTGCATGATTGTATTAAATTCATAACAAAAAAGAAAAGAAAAGAGTTGTGTTAACTTAAAGGTTTATTTAATGCGTTCTGCCACCAGCAGTAGAAATAGGAAATTCCCCTTTTAATTTGGGAATTATGGGAATCGTAGTTTAAGGTCACATGACTAGGGTATAGCTTCGATTCGCCAGGATACCATTGCATGCTGGTCCCGGCACGTAATTTGCTTTTTTTATGAGACTTTGTCCGCCGTAACGACGCACATGGAAACTCTCAGAGGAAAGAAATCACCTCGTTTTTACAGGCAGTAAGAGCAAGCATGTAGCATGACCGGCAAATCCGTGAGTGTATTACTATGAATAAATGACTACCTCAAACGAACTCTCTTATCTGTTTGTTAAGCTACAGTATAAGGCTCACTCCCGGCTTTTGCAGTAGGTGGTGGTTGATCCGGAAAAGTAAAAATGAGGTGATTTCTTTCCTCTGAGAGTTTCCATGCCAATCATGCGTTCCCATGCTCCTCCCATGTGTGAAGCATGGGGAGGGCTGCATATCCAGAAGAGATCAAAGTCCTCAGGGCTGGGAAACCCATCCCAAGATCCAGCACTCTCCAGAAGCTGAGGCCAGTTCTCGATGGGCACGGGCTAATCAGAGTAGGAGGATGCCTCAACAAGGCAGAGATAGCCACAGACGTCAAGCACCCCATCATCCTACCCGCAGGTCAACACGTCACGAAGCTCTTGATCCGGCACCATCATGAGCTCATCCACCATCAAGGTCGGCATTTCACGGAAGGTGCCATCAGATCAGCAGGATATTGGATCGTTGGAGCCAAGCGGTGCATTAGATCCATCTTACAGCAGTGCCTAACCTGTCGGAAGCTACGAGGCACCACTCTGCAACAACTGATGAGCGACCTACCAGCCAAACGACTTACTCCCGGACCACCTTTCGCTAATGTAGGATTGGACGTCTTTGGCCCCTGGATCGTGACTACTCGTCGAACAAGAGGTGGTCAAGGCAACAGCAAACGTTGGGACGTCCTCTTCACCTGCCTCAGTATCCAGGCCGTACACATAGAGGTCATAGAATCCATGGATTCTTCCAGCTTCATCAATGCCTTAAGAAGATTCCTAGCCTGTAGGGGACCAGTCCAATCCTTCAGGTCTGATCGAGGAACAAACTTCATAGGAGCCTGCAAGGAACTACAGATTGAAGAAAACACCCGGTTCAACCCTGTGATCGACAAGTACTTGAAGGAGGTCGATTGCACCTGGATATTCAACCCTTCCCATGTTTCACACATGGGAGGAGCATGGGAACGCATGATTGGCATTTCCCGCAAGATCCTGGACTCTATGTTGGCCAAAACGCCTAAGCTGACACATGAAGTCCTCGTCACTCTCATGGCGGAAGTGTCTGCCATCATCAATGCCAGGCCTCTGGTTCCCATTTCTTCGGACCCGGAGAATCCAGCCGTCCTCACCCTGGCTAACTTGCTGACCCAGAAGACGGGCGAGTGGCCACCTCCCATGGGAAACTTTGTTCCCAGAGACCTGTTTAAGCAACAGTGGAGACAAGTCCAAATGCTCGCCAACACATTCTGGAAGCGCTGGAAGCAAGAATACTGTCCAGCCTCCAAGATCGTCGTACGTGGACGTGCGAGCAACCCAACTTAGAGGAAGGAGATCTTGTCTTGCTGAGAGACAAGGACTCACACAGGAACTCATGGCCAATGGGGCTTGTACGACAGGCCCTACCCAGCTCCGATGGACTGGTGCGCCAAGTAGAAGTCCAGGTTGCGACACCCATAAAATCAAGCAGAGGATCTGAAAACTTAGCCAAGAAGATCTACACAAGACCCATCACCGACCTGGTGCTGTTATCTAAGAAGTCCAACCTTGAAGACTGAATCTGTTGCATGTCTTGTAACCCTTGCCTCCAATATTAGTGCCTAGTTGCATGCCTTGATTTACCTCATGGTAGTGATACCTTATATTTGTCTATAACCCTTAAATGGTTCATAGTAGGTTTAGTAATGGAATTAATAATCCTAGGCGGGGAGTGTTCTGCCTCCAGCAGTAGAAATAGGAAATTCCCGTTTTAATTTGGGAAATATGGGAATCGTAGTTTTAGGTCACATGACTAGGGTATAGCTTCGATTCGCCAGGATACCATTGCATGCTGGTCCCGGCACGTAATTTGCCTTTTTTATGAGACTTTGTCCACCGTGACGACGCACATGGAAACTCTCAGAGGAAAGAAATCACCTCGTTTTTACAGGCAGTAAGAGCAAGCATGTAGCATGACCGGCAAATCCGTGAGTGTATTACTATGAATAAATGACTACCTCGAACAAACTCTCTTATCTGTTTGTTAAGCTATAAGGCTCGCTCCCGGCTTTTGCAGTAGCTGGTGGTTGATCCGGAAAATAATGTGTGTTCTTCTTTTGTAGCTCTTGGTAGGTGTGCAAGGGCCAAATCTGTCCTCACCACTATCCTCAAGGTGCCCCTCATGCTTGGCTTCTTGTACCTGTTTGTGTGCTCCCTGGATGTGCTGAGCTCTGCCTTCCAGCTGGCAGGAGGTAAGGGTCATCATCCTGTCAGCTTGCCTGCCTTGCCTGTTTTCTCTTCTTCCTCCCTATCCTTTTGGGAACAAAGCCATTTGGTACTCATGTCTGGAACTCTCAGGCATCAAGCATTTTAACCCCACAGAGTTATGTTTTGTTCCAAAATCCACTCAGAATTAAACCTCCAGTGCAGGTACTGTATGGCATCGTCCCCTGAACAATTAGAAACAATGCCCCAAGGCTTCAGCTGCTGCCAGGACCAAACAACAAAAAAGGCATAGTTAATGTATATCATGACATTTGAAAATTTATTTTGGCATGTAACCAGTACATTTCAATCAGAACCAATCAAATACACAACTATGAGCAATTAAGTCAAACATAACACATCTGTCAGGACATCTATCTAATCTATCTATCTATCTATCTATCTATCTATCTATCTATCTATCTATCTATCTATCTATCCATCCATCCATCCATCCATCCATCCATCCATCCATCCATCCATCCATCCACCCATCCATCCAATTAGGAGAATAAAAGAAATAATTTAATGTCATTTTGGTTTTACATTTATTTTAATTTTGTCATTGATGGTGGGTAAAAGTATAATGAGAAGACACAAAGGTTTTCCAAAAATCTAGAAAGGCTGGGGTACTAGAAAATTTAGGAATCACTGATATAGCTCAGTGTCAAGTAAGCTGGTTCAAAATGGCTTCAAGCCTCCAAGATCTACTCTGTTATGTTTTCTTAGAACACTGCCACAGCCACAACCCAAATGAGCCTCTATTTATATGCTCATTTGCGAAGCTGCGTTTGATCAAGCTCTGCCAAGTAGTGTAAGGGCAAAATAGTGGCTCGGGGTATTCATATCCCTAGCAGAACTGGGTATCTTTTAGATTCCCAAGACCAAGAACATAAGAACATAAGAAGAGCCATATTGGATCAGGCCAAAGGCCCATCTAGTAGTCCAGCTTCCTGTATCTCACAGTGGCCCCACCAGATGCGTCTGGGAGTGCATGACACTAGATATCTGTCTCCTGATACCACTCCCCTGCATCTGGTCCTTGAAGTACCCCGGTTTTAAGCCTGGAGATTACACATCTCCATCATGGCTTGTAACCTGTGATGGACTTTTCCTCCAGGAATCTGTCCAATCCCCTTTTGAACGCATATAGGCCAGATGCCATCACCACCTCCTGTGGCAGGGAGGTCCACAGACTAATAACATGCTGGGTGAAAAAATATTTTCTTTTGTCTGTTCTCACTTTCCCAACCCTCAATTTGAGTGGATGTCCCCTAGTTCTGCTATTTTGTGAGAGGGAGAAGAGTGTCCTTCTATCCACTTTACTCATGCCCTGCATAATTTTGTACATCTCAATCATATCCCCCCCCTCAGGTGCCTTTTTTCCAGACTAAAGAGCCCCAAATGTTTTAGCCTTTCCTCATAAGGGAGGTCCCCTAGCCCAGTAATCATTTTAGTCGTTCTCTTCTGCACCTTTTCCAGTTCCACTATGTTTTGAACATCAGAACTGAGACTGCAGAGCCTTCGCTCACAACTCCACTTCTGGTTATGATTTCGTTCATTTTAGTCACCTAATATAGAAGTGAAGAAAACCCATTTGGGTTTTGCTATTGTTAAACATGCTCGGGGAGGGTCTATTGCAGTTCCTCCCAGAGAACTACCAGTAGGCCCACCACCACCTACCTTTTGCCTACTGGCAGCAGCTTTCCAAGGAAAGAAACTTTTCAAATCCTTAATGCCTGAACTGCTTAACTGGCAAGACAAAGGAAGGAAGGTATGCTATGTATTTATTTTTTAGTTAAAATATTTTAACTCACAATTCTCATTTATAAAGATCCAAGGCAGCTTGCAACAATTGAAAGAAAGTATTTAAGTTGGTAAATGGTAATAATGAGCATGTAATATTAAAAGGACCAATAAATACAATACCAAAAAAAACATAAGCAACATCAAAACGCATTCGAAGAAGCAAGGTAATACAATCCATTAAAAAAAAACCACCCACCGAGCAGCCATTCGCTCAGGGAAATCTTGCCTGAAGATAAAAATGATGAAGTTTGCAGGAGGTCAGTAAAGATGGGGCCTGTCTGGCCTCCTGTGGCAGGGAGTTCCAGAGTTTGGGTCCTGGGAGCAGCAGCAGCAGTAGAGAAGGCCCTCTCAAAATGCGCCATGAAGGTGGCAGCACCAAAAAAAAAAAAGGGGGGCCTCTCCTGATGATCTTAATAACCAGGTGGCCTCATCAAGGGAGCCATGGTCATTGAAATAGCTTGGGGGTAGAACCTTTAATTCTGTGTGGAGTGGAGCAGCCCTTGAACAGCTGTGGGACTGTTTTGGATGAATGGGTGGTGGTGGTGGAGGAGTGAGTGGTTCAACAAATGCTCCTTGCTCAAAGCTTTTGACAAACTCGGTTCCTCTTCAAGGTAAAGTAGCAGGGGACATTTTCAAGGACAACGCCATCCTCTCCAATCCAGTAGCAGGACTTGTGGTGGGGATCCTCGTCACCGTCCTAGTCCAGAGCTCCAGCACTTCTAGCTCCATCATTGTCAGCATGGTCTCCTCAGGGTGTAAGTAATGCTGTCCTTCATGGAATTGCTCAGTGATTAACCAAACATACAGGCCACTTGTCATAAAACAGGCCCTGTCTCGTGTTAGCTGCCTACTGAGTCAGCGCGTCTTCCTGTAACTTCCTAGTGCTGGAGGTCGCTTCAGCCATTCCCATCGTCATGGGTTCCAACATCGGGACCTCCGTCACCAACACCATCGTGGCACTCATGCATGCCAGTGACAGAAATGACTTTAAGAGGTGAGTGGTTCATGTGGGCCTGGAATAAGACCTGGAGAACCAGAATGGGAGCCCACGGGGCTTGAACATTGGAAAGTGGGTGGGAGCAGGCCTGCATCTGTGAACTGCATGAAAGAGAACAACAGGACGCCAGTAGGGACTGAAGAATGCCAGGTTACTGAAGGGTTGGAAGCACTCAGGAATGCCAGAATAACGTCAGCAAGTGGTGGAACTCTATGGGAATTAATTGGGATGGTGAAGAATGAGGCCATCTCAGCCGGGGAGTAACTGGCATCTTGGGGCAGGCAAAGCAGAGGGACAAATTTGAGGGTGGGAGAGCAAAGCATAAATTGTATAGCAACTGGTATGATAGCTAGTAAAGGGATGATTGCCCTGTTGAAGATCTATCCACCATTTGCTTATCCTGCTCTCTAGCTGCTAAGTCTCATGCTCAAAATGGTTCCTCTACTGTCTGGCAGGGCCTTTGCAGGGGCCACCATTCATGACTGCTTCAACTGGCTGTCAGTGCTGGTTTTGCTGCCTCTTGAGGTGTCGAGTGGCTATCTTTATCACCTCACCAAGGCTGCTGTGGCAACTCTCCACTTCCGTACTGGACAGGATGCTCCTGAGCTCCTAAAAGTAATCACAGAGCCCTTCACTAGTCTCATCATCCAGGTCTGTGTAACTATCTAATCAGCTGTGGCCCGTTTTGTCTTTGTTCGGGGTAGAAAATTAAGGCAGTTCCTCCCTGTGCTTGACTCTCTCGTCAAGGTCCAATCCTCTACAGTCCTCTCTAGTTGTTGAGTGTCACAGGGCACAGCACTTTGTGTTGGTACCAACAGGTTGCTTCTGACTAGTGATGACACACAGAGCCCAGGGCACTGTAAAAACAAATTCACTTCCCCTGATCCTCCTCAGATGATTGGGAAGCACTATATTGACAGCTGATTGGGGCTGCAAGGGGTTGTTTGCTGTTTGGAGAAGAGCACATCCATTCCCCCCCCCACTACCCACCCCAACCTCAACAGACCCTTGGTGGTTCAATCCACTCCAGACCCAAACCCACCAACCTCCCTCTGTCAGTGCCTTTCCATTTTCTCCCTTCCCAGCATTCCTTCCTTTGTTCCCCCCACCCCATCCCCTTTCAAACTCTCCTTCAGGGTCTGCAACTGCTGGAGGTTGCTATCTCCTGGCTAACAAGCATGCCAAAAAGAATGCATGTCCCACAGCTGGGCCAGAAAGGCTCTGTCCCCTCCTGGTCCAAATCATGCCCAAGATCATCCATAGATCGTATCTATATGCCAGTGTGGACAGACCCTAACTCTAAAAGCCAACCATCATTGGGAGTCTATGGAACTTGTCCTTCCAGCAAGCATGGGGCCCCGGGCAGTGTTTTGGCTTTTGGTAAAAAGGTAAAACTCACCATGCAGTAAATCAGGAGAAGAAATTGAGATGCCAAGGGCTGGACAGTGGCAGCCCTGCTTCCCAGCCCTCCAGATCACAAGCAGAAGATGACTGATTGGGCCAACAGTGTAAAAAATTGTACAGAGAACTTTCAGCAAATAGGAAGCCCAGGGCAGGAGCCAAACAAGACCCTGAACATTATAAGGACAAGGGAGGTTTTGGGGAATCTTTTAGAATGTTTGCCTCCAGATTCAAAATTGGGTTCCACCAAGAGGGAACATGCAGTCCTGTTAAGGTCTGCAGACTGACCCGTTCTCCTGGATCCCACTCCATGTGGCCACTTCTTCCCTTCACAGAGGATGCCATACTCACAGTGGCACTCCGTGAGTGCTCATTTTTGGTACGATGGATTATGATGATGGAGCTTGCCAGTGCTACAGTTGGACCCTTTACCCTCCAAGTCTGATCTCGCAAAAGGGCAGGTCTAGGACTTTGCTTAGGGGAAAGGGACTCCCTAGGCCAGGGTTTTGCTTCTTCTCCACCCCTTGTGCAGAAGGCCTTGGGGTGGGGGTGTCCCCCTCTCCCATCCCTGATTCAGTCTTCCTTGTTTCCTACAGCTGGATAAATCTGTGATCACAGGCATTGCCACAGGCAATGAGGACTTGCACAACCAGAGTCTGATCCGGGTGTGGTGTGAGGCACCACTTGAGCAGGTGAGTGTTCTCGGTGCTTTAGATCTCTGACTGTGGACCCAAAGGTTGGGAGTTCGTTCCCTGCTAGTAGATGTTGTTTATTCTACTCTATTAGTTCTTTATTCTTTCCATCTGTTCTTATTTTGAATTGTTAAGTCGTTTTGATTTATTCTATTTGTGCTTATTTGCTTATTTGTTCTTTTTATTATGATGATTGGATTATTTGGTCTGACTGATTAGTTTTTATTTACTATTTTAAGTTGTTTAATCTTCTTTTTGTATTTTGTATGTTTGTTTGTAAACCGCCCAGAGTAGGTTTTTTGCTAGATGGTTGCGGTATATAAATCAAATAAATAAATAAATAAATCAAATATGTCTTCTTGGTAGGGACTAGATTCAATTATCCATAGGGTCCCTTCTAGCAATGCAGTTCGATGATGATGATGATGATGATGATGATGATGATGATGATGATGATGATGATGACGATGACGACAATGATGACTATATTCATACATTTCCTACCCTTGAAATAGAAACAAATCAGGGCAGATTAACAACATTTGATTAATATAATGCCAAGAATGAAAAGAATAAAATTGTAATGTAAAAAAAAAAAGCACTCAGTATTATCAGAATTTTTTTAACAAGGAAAAATATTTCCAGAAAAAAATGTGAGGACAAGATTCTATCGTGCTGTTGTTCAGCAGGAACTGGCATTTGAGAGCCATGTGCAGCTCTAATCCAGATCACATGGCGATCATGAACGGTCTCTACTGGGTTTTATCATGAATGAACGTGCCCAGTCCCCCTTTAAAGTCATTGCAAACCACACTAGATGGAAACAAAATCCATCATTTGCCAGAGGATGTAACTCTTTTTCATCTATCTTGACTATCCTATTATTTGGTTTCATTGGAAGAAACTGGGTGTGTGTGAAAAACTACATCTTCATCCTGGGCATAATTTTATATCCCTCTGTGAAGTTGATTTAGAAACTAAAGAGATCATGTCTTGATTTTCAGTCTCGTCCCTTCTCTCTACAGATCTCTTCCATGGGGTCTGGAGGAGGGTTCGTGAATGGCATCTCCTCCTTGGCCCTAGGGACATCTGGGAACCTCAGCAGTCCCATGCAACAGAAATGTAAGATTCATTAGCCTCCAGGCAGCAGAAGATGTCTGCAACACGCAGCAGCTAGAACTGGGTTGCTCCTCCTGTGAGGGCAATGGGGGAGGTATAAGATAAAAGAGTTGATCTCGGGACCCCCTCTGCACTTTGCACTAACTTCTGTTCTTTCACCCAGGCAACCATCTGTTTGTGGACTCTTACTTGCCAGACCTGGCGGTGGGCCTCGTGTTGTTGGCCAGCTCCTTGACGGTGCTGTGTACCTGCCTTATCATGCTAGTCAAGCTACTCAGCTCTGTGCTCCAAGGCCAGGTGGCCAGATCAATCCAGAAGGTGATCAATACAGGTAGGTGAACTAAAACCAGAACCAGTGAGGACAGAGCCCCAACCCCCGTGTTGGTGGTGAATTGTGGATTGAAAAGCCCTGGATTCTAGTGGAACCTCTGAACTTCAGGTCCCCTCAGGGGCACCAACTTAAGTTCTTAAAGCAGAATCCATGTGGAGAAATCTGCCCGTCCTCCTTGTTCTTTCTGACATGTGCACTGGTTTGGGCAGATCTGCCATCCCCATTCGGCTGGCTCACCGGTTACTTCGCCATGCTTGTTGGTGCGGGAATGACCTTTGTGGTACAGAGCAGCTCCGTCTTCACATCTGCAATCACCCCGCTCATTGGTGAGTCCGCAATTACTCTTCTTCCTTAGGGAGGCAGATGCCCAGGGGGTAGGGGGTAGGCAACGTGGGGGGGTGGGGTCTGTAAGATTTACAATTTATATATGAGTACGAAAGGAGGCAGAAACACCCAGACTAAAGGTCTTTACCTACCACAGGAGGTAAGCTGTTGCCTTTCTCCAGCTGTAAGCCTAAGAAGGAGTCCTATAGGTTGTAGCCAATGTGATGTGAATAGGAAAGTGGACACTGGGATTCTTGGGTGTGGTAGCTATCCCAAGATACATGAAGTACAAGTGTTTGGAATAAAAGATCAAAGTGTACCCCTGATAAAATTTGAATGTTGATGGCACCATGAGGGGGAAACAAAGCTGTCTCTAGAAGTCCAGATACAGAAGATGGTACAAATCACTGCAGCTGATCTTTCAAGAAGCTTTGATTATTGCAGTACTTGGTGCAGTTGCTTTTGGACTACAACTCCCAGAATCCTCCAGCCACTGGTGTGCCAAGTGAGGATTTTGCAAGTCCAAAACCTTGCGAAGTTGAAGGCACTGACCCCCGAGGATTTCAGAAGCAACTCCCCACTCGGTGTGGGTATGTGGGTGTGAGGGTGTTGGTGTTCTAAGAAAGAAATATGCTTTTTTCTTGACTACTGTCTCTTCCTCTCTGTGGGCCAGGCCTTGGGGCAATTAGCCTAGAACGTGCTTATCCACTCACCCTCGGCTCAAACATTGGAACCACAACCACGGCTATCCTAGCAGCCTTGGCCAGTCCAGGAGACAAACTGGCCAGTGCTTTCCAGGTGAGCCAATGACACCACCATTTTCCTATTTATTATTATTATTATTATTATTATTATTATTATTATTATTATTATTATTATTATTATTATTATTATTATTATTATTATTATCATCATCATCATCATCATCATCATCATCATCATCATCATCATCATCATCATCACACAGCAGACAAGATAACTACTCTGGATTTTGAATTACAAATCACTAGTCAAATGCTTCCCAAGCATTTAGGACTTTGCTATGGGCAGATGATAGTTCTGACACAAATTCCAGTGGACCCTTTGAGCAACTACATTATGACACTGTTTGTAATCAGTCTGAGCAATTTTCTTGCAACAACTCAATATATGGTCAATAGTTTCATCTGCCTCTTTACAGAGTCTACATGTGGGGAAATCAGCTGATTTTTCTATTCTAGCCTTAATTGCATTTGTTCTGATAGCTTGTTCTCGAGCTGCAAAATTATTATTATTATTATTATTATTATTATTATTATTATTATTATTATTATTATTATTATTATTATGATGCTGAGCTGGAATTCATTTACAAAAGCAATCTTTTTTTTCAGCTAAAGGCATGACTTTTAAATTTGCCCCACAAAATGTAGCTTGTCATATGTATCAGTATTGGGCGGGCCATGGTACTGAAGTAAGAACTTCAGGTTGAAATAGAGGGAGGTGAGTAAAAGAACCCAAGGAAAGGGGCTGTGTTTGTGCTAACCCTACCCACCAGTCAGGAATTATGTATTTATTTAAATTATTTACCCCACCTTTCACCTTTAAAATGACTCAATTCAACTTCAATTATTAAAATACAATATTTAAAGCTAAAAGCCATATATTGATAAATGCTAGAAAGGATAAAACCAATACCACTTTAAGAAAGGGTAAACAAAAGCAATGCCAGATATACATTCAAAACAGTAAGGTGCAACAATCCATTTAATTAAAAAAAAAACAACCTCAGGCAAACAGTCACTCCTGGTAAGCTTCTCTGCCTGCAAAAGCACAGCAAAGATGGGACCAGTCTGTGGGAGGGAGCATTAACAGAAAACGCCATCTCCTGTATCCCCTCCAAATGCACCAGTCAGAGTAGAAGAACTGACAGAAAGGTCTCTCCTGATGATCTTAATACCAAAACAAGCTCATAAGGAGAAACACTGTCCTTGAGATAATTCGGACCCAAGCTCTTTAGGACTTTCTAGGTTAGAACCATCACTTATAATCATGCCCAGAAATAGACTGACAGCTAGTGGAGCTGCTGTAACCGAGGGGTGGCGGGGTGGGGGTGGGTCCCTTGACCAGCCCCAGATAGCAACCTGTCAGTTGCATTTTGGACCTACTGAAGTTTCTGGACACTTTCCAGAAGCAACCTCATCCGCATTACAGTAATTCAGCCAGATGTAACGAAGGCATGTGTTGCCATGACCAGGGCAGACCTCTCCAGGAACAGGAGTAGCTGATATACTAGTGTTAATTGTGCAAAGACTTTCTTAGCAACCACTAAAACCTGGACAGTGAGGCTCAGAGACAAACCAGGAGCACCCCTAAGTTGATGGTCTTTTTGAAGGAATATAACCTCTCTAGCACAGGCTGCATCCCTATCCCTTGATCTGTCTTTCAACTGAGTAGAAGCATGTCTGGTGTTGTGTGTGTGTGTGTGTGTGTGTGTGTGTGTGTGTGTGTGTGTGTGTGTGTGTGTGTGTGTTGCGTCGTTACAGTTGTGACCGACTCTTTGTGACCCCATGTCCATAGTGTTTTCTTAGCAGGAATACTGGAGTGGTTTGCCAGTTCCTACTCCAGGCGCCTACAGCCGCTAGTATTCCCTGGTGGTCTCCCATCCAATTACTAACCAGGGCCGACCCTGCATAGCTTCTGAAGTCAGGCAAGATCAGATGCGCTTAGGGCATCTAGGCAGCTCTGTCTTGTCTAGATTCACTTTATTCACCCTCATCCAGTCCACTACTGACATCAAACATTCATCTAGAGCTGAAACATCTCCCTTGGATTAGATGGCAAAGAGAGAGAAAGTTGGGTGTCATCTGTATAATGGTGACACTGAACCTCAAAACTCTGTACAACCTTTCCCAAATGTTTCATGTAGATGTTAAATAACATAGGAGACAAAAAAAGAATGCAGAGGAACATCACAGATCAGTGAGTGGGGTGTCAAATACCCCCCACACACACACACACCTTCTTTGGAGTTCTCTCCTCCAGAAAGGACCAAAGCCACCAAGTCTCATCTCAGAGAGATGGGCCAGGATGATATCATGGTGGATGGTATCAGAAGCCACTGGGAGGTCCAGCAGAACCAACAGAGACACACACACAGTCCAGTTCCTGGTGCAGGTCATCCACCAAGGTGACCAAAGCAGTCTCTTTCCCATAAGCAGACCTGAAGCCAGACTGAAATTGATCTAGAGAGAGTTCATCTCATTCAGGAACCCCTGGAGCCGAGAAGCCACGACCCACTCCAGCACCCTCTCCAAGAATGGAATATTAGAGAGAGAACAATCAGTAATTATTCCGTATTGGGACCTTCAAGATTTTGTTGGACTGCAAAGCTTATGGTTCATCACCATTAGCTATGCCAACCTGGGGATGATGTGAGTTGTAGCCCAGCAAATGGCTGGAGAGCTGCCAGTTGCCCTCCCCTGAGTGATACTATTCAGCCAGGGGACCCCCCCCCTTTCCAACCCTGCTTCCCAGATACTCACTGTGTGTCTGTGTTCCTTCCTCAGGTTGCTCTCTGCCATTTCTTCTTCAACATTTCCGGCATCTTGCTGTGGTATCCTCTGCCTTGCACCCGCCTCCCTATCCGGATGGCCAGAGCGCTGGGGGAGCAGACAGCTAAATATCGCTGGTTTGCCGCTTTCTACCTGCTCGTCTGCTTCCTGTTGTTGCCGTCGCTGGTCTTTGGCCTCTCCATGGCCGGGTGGCGGGTGCTGGTGGGCGTAGGAGCCCCCTTCCTGAGCCTTCTGGCTTGTGTGGCCTTGGTCAAGCTCATGCAGTTGCGAAGCCCCAGCTGGCTGCCCCCGTGGCTTCAGAGCTGGGACTTCTTGCCACACTGGCTGCATTCCTTGCGCCCTGTGGACAGGCTGATTGTCAGGACAATGCGATGTTGCGCTCCTCGTGGTCCAGGCAACCAAGAGGAAGAGCGAGAACGGTCTCCTCAGCTGAAAGCCAGAACAGGCCTACACAATCCTTCTCTCAGCTTCTTGGAGGAATCGTCCCCGCCACCAAGGACATCCCTGCCCTGCCTGAATTCACTGCCCATGCAGGGTGCTACTCGCCTGTAAAGTGCATGGGTACCCAATTTATCTTGTTGCCTGCAGATGGAGGTCTCTTAGCATTCGAGGAATGGTAGGGGGTTGACCCGCTGAAGGCAAGAAGCTGCATCTGCTACCATGCAGTCAGGGATCCGTGTTCTGCTGTGTAGGACCACAGCTTGAGCACTGCTGTGGGTGCCCCTCTGTCCCAGTCATTGTGGGGGTCACGTGCCTTTGTGCACGGTGGCTGCAGAAGACTGCAAACCAGCATATGTGTCCATAGTCCTTATGTGACTAACAATGACTATATCCTTGTGCATGGTTTGCATCAAAGCATGGGTGCTAAACACCTGTCAAAATGAGTGTCTTCCTACACAGTGATGGCGTATTACTGAGCAATCACTGACTTGCTCCCAGCTCAACACTTGAGCTCCCGGTGTTTTGCATTGAGGTGGCAGGGAAGTTATTTCTATAATTGTACTCGGGATTCTCCTGAATGCTTTCACAGGAATATCTTCCCCTGAGTGGTATTTTACAGAATACAGTCCATGACATATGTGGCAACACAAAGCATTATTAAGCGATGCTGCCTGGATAGATTTTTGTCTCTCCCTGATCCCGACAGTATGGTAGGGTAATGCCATTGCCTTCTAATGTCATGGGACTACAGCTCCCATCATCCCCGGCCATTCACCATGCTGCTTGGGGCTGATGGGAGACAGGGTCCAACAACCAGCCACCTCAGGAATATCAAATTCCAGGGTATGTTTGTTGTTCACGGTCCCTTACCTATCAAGAGGCAAGAGCGGCAGAGCAAGCTCTCACAACTGACCTCTGTTCATGACTGGGCCTTCAAGGCACCAATTCACAGAAAATGTTTAGCAAAAATAAAAATTAAGGAATCCCTTGCTATGTGTTCACTGATGCCACAGAAGGACTGGAGCGGGATATAGGAAGAAGTTAGGAGTGCTTCTTTTTCAGACAGACTCAAATTTTGTTGTTCATATGAGAGTCCTGACGGGGGCGGGTGGGGAGGAACCCTGTGATTTTTATTATTCATAAAAATTGGCATTGGATTCTTTCTGCTCCCATACCAGGTCAACCACAGCAGAGCAGAGTGTTCAAATGCCGCTCTATAGCTAGCAGCCGGTGGGGGCTAATTAAAAATGTCTGCCCATAAAACAGAAGTGTTTTATTCCTATGTACTGTATTTTTGGAACCCTGGAGCTCCTGTATTATTCAGAAGACTGGGAACACTTAATAAAACACTGTTTCAGAAGAGGTCGGGGAGAGATGAGCCTGACACATTGGCAGGTTCTCCCCTTGAGGCTTTCAATTCAGAGCAACATCATAATGCATATACTGTATTTTTTCCTGCTCTAAAGCCTGTCCTGTCTTTAAGTCCTAACACAGCTTATGTTCCTTGTTTTTATTCAAAACGGCTTCTAACTATTCTGCATCTCACTTAATAATAAATATATTTTGAGCCCCAAAGTAGATAATTAGCGCCAGTACAAAATGGACGTGAAGTAACCACCTTTGACAGGTAGCAGCAGGGCTACAACAGCTGAACCTATTCCAGGCCCCAAAGGCTTTTGTCCCTGGGTATCAATAAGTCCAGCTTTACTAAACACGAGCCCACCAGACCATTCTCTTATGAGAAAGTGAACCAGTGCGTGAACATTCTGCATGGATATTAAGGAACAAACTGCAAATGCAATAGTAGAAGAAAAGGGATCTCAAATCCTTATGAGTAGAAAGAAGTGCCAGAGATGCTCGTTGCTTCAGTGTCTTGATGTGATTTAATGCTAAAACCAAACACATACCACCTACAGAGGTAGTATATGGTAACTCTTGCCAAAAAGTCCACAACAATTAAAATGGATGAGAGGCTGAAATGAAGAAGCTAGGACAGAGCAGATCTACGTTGATAAGAGAGACATTCTAGATTAGAGCAGTGATGGCAAACCTTTTAGAGACCAAGTGCCCAAACTGCGATTCAAAACCCACTCATTTTTCACAAAGTGTCAGTACAGTAGCAATTTAACCTGAATACAGGTGGCTGTGAATGTCGGGTGCCCACAGAAAGGGCTCTGAGTGCCACCTTTGGCACCTGTGCCATGGGTTCACCAACACTGTTCTAGACCCAAATCAGTACATCGTCCAGACAGCACCGGCCTGGCAGAAGCATTATGCAGACGCACAACCAAAGACAAACAGATCAGTTAAACACACCCTTGAATAAAGCCTTCAAGAGGCTTCCCTTTGCTGTGGGCACGTGGCCCTCCCTGCCATCCAGTGGTGCAACACCCATGGGCCCCATACAACATAGCCAATACTGAAGGCGAGAGGGTGCGGGAGTCCAACATAATCTGGCGGTAGCACCCCCTCTTGCCCACGATTGCATCCGGTTAATGCAGCGCTTGGGTAGATTCTGTTCCCTGCATGCCCACCAGAAACCGTACTACTAATTGCTTGTCGAGCTGTTCTGGGCGGATCAATATTTAATGCAGTGCATGAATAATTCTGTGAGATCTGCCTTTGCTCACACCCGCTGGATGTGAATACGGAACGGTTGCTATAAATTGCATAGGCAGGCTTCTGGCAAAAAGCGCCTCAATCCTGCCCTTTCAAAGACTCAGCCGCCTACTCTCCCCAAACTCCTGCCAGTTATAAGGTGCTGAATGTTAATAAGTACTACCAACCCAATTCCTTCACTTGGCTACCAGGCCCAAAGCATAGTTCCGGCAGCTATTAATAAGTGGGGGGGAAATTAGGTGTTGCGGACGCGGCCAACCACTGGGCGGCACTGCTGCGCCGAAGGCCGCTCGGATTCCCACCCGGCTCCAGCAAGGATATCAAAGGGACCGTGGCGTGAATAATGAACCCCACCTCTCTTCGTTAGCCGAGTGGAATATGGTCGGGGAGGCAAGCGGGCGAAGGATTTCCCCCATTTTTCAGGCAGCTTCGTTTGATCCGGCGACTACCCTGCTCTCGCGTACCCACTCAGTAGGAGGATACGGGATGGGTTAATGAAAGGCGGTGTTCCTCTGAGCACGTGCAGAGTTCAATTTTGCCCCTCCCCCCCACGTGCTCTGAAAAGTTACTTTTGGGATTGTAGAATTCTTATCATTCCCAACTAGCGTGGTCAAACCATAGTGGCGGGCGGATTCCTGGGAATTGTAGTCTAAAAATAAAGGGCAGTTTGGCCACCCACCTACCCACCCGGGCATGCAGCAAGCATGAATGACGTTCCGAAGGCGTGGGAACAAGAGGAAGGCAACTTCTAAGCTCAAAGATACGGTATCTCTCAGGCGGACTGAACTCAAGGCGCTGGGGGGTGGGGGTGGGAGAGAACTCGTTGCTTTCTCCCTGCCCCGTGCTCCCCACGTGCTTCAGACTACAAACCCCATCCATCACCCTCAGATCTCGGCAGCACGGCTACTTGCTGGCTTGCCGCGTGGATAGATTTCTAATGAGCGGATCTAGAAGGATTGACAATAAACACGACGGAAAGGGCTGGTGGGGCCCTTTCTTCGACCATTAGGGCAGCAAAATGAGGTTTTAAGGGCCACGAAGGAGTACTCTACTCAATAATAAGCCTCCCACCCCCCGCGGAGAGTTCTGCGGGTCGAATCCAAGGGAGTAAATGAAGAGCTCCATCGCTCATAAGGGGCGGAGGTCGGGGTGGGGCGGGTTTGGAGATCCTTCGTCTATTATTTGGGGACGAAGTCCCACGCAGAAACATCGGATACGCACCTGCGTCCAAGGGCTACTAGCCAAGGGGATTATAGGGGCAGAGATATAATAGTCGGTGGCCGAAGGCACAGGCCTTTGCCCGCCCAGTGTGCCTGCTCCGTTTTTCTGGGCAAGGCCCAGGGGCCCAGGGCTATCTCTTATCTTCTTGGGTCCCTCGACGCGGACAGCAAGGGTCCTCTCCCGCGCCCCAGCCCCGACCAGCCGGAGCTGGGTAGGCGCCTGCTGGCTGGCCGGCCGGCCGGCAATATATATCAGCCCCTCCCTCCCTCCTTCCATCCTCCCTTCCCTTCCTCCCTCTGGGCCCCCGCCTCCCCTTGAGATCTGCCCGGAGAAGCCCAGGCTGGGAGTGACTCGGAGAGAAGGAGCCGCTCCACCGGCCGTCGCAAAGGGAAACGTCTCAGGCAGAAGAGGAAAGGCGGGGGGGGGGCGGACAGATGGACGACGTGTCTTCTTCTTCTGGCACCCCACCCGTGAATCATAGTCGCCCGTGTGCCGCCCCATCAAACAAGGACAGCGAGAGCTGCTGGGACCACATCGGGCGGCTCAGGGGTTGGTGAGTTCTACATCTTCTGGCTGGGACAAGGAGAGATCTTTCCGCTTTTCAGGATCCCTTGGGGACCCATCATGCTGCTCAGGATTGGTCCTGCACCATGGGAGACCGTGAGTCTTCTCTAACGTCTGACCAGCCCTGCTGGCATCTGGGGTGTCAGCCCAGGACGGTACCCTTTGGTTCTCCATTAAGAATGGCGTCTTGTGGGAGGAAGACTCTTGGCCACACCAGCCTTCTCTGGACTCGTCCTGGCGGTGCAACTGGGCCCAGCAGAGCAAGGGGGTCCAAAGGAAGGCCTGCCAGCCTGTGAGCCACTCATGGGCCTTTGGAGGCATCCTCATGGCCTGGCCTGGGAACCAAGGGGATGGAGCTGCCGCCAAATGGTTCCAGCAATCAGAGTGACCCCGGGCGCGCCAGCCTCCCTTACTCACCTCTCGCCACTGCCTTAATCCTGATGGCAGTGCTGACCATGGCCCTTGTGACCCTCATCGGGAACATCTTGGTGGTGCTGGCGGTCTACACCAGCCGGGCCCTGCGGGCACCTCAAAACCTCTTCCTTGTGTCCTTGGCTGCAGCGGACATCCTGGTGGCCACTCTCATCATCCCCTTCTCCTTGGCCAACGAGATCATGGACTACTGGTGCTTTGGTGACCTCTGGTGCAGGCTGTATTTGTCCCTGGATGTGCTCTTCTGCACGGCGTCCATCATGCACCTTTGTGCCATTAGCCTGGACAGGTACTGGGCAGTCACCCGAGCAGCCCGGTACAACCTCAAGAGGAGTCCCGGAAGGATCAAGGGCATGATTGGGGCTGTCTGGGTCATTGCCGCCTTTGTCTCCCTGCCCCCCCTTTTCAAGGCCACCCACCAGGAGCAGGTGTGTCTGCTGCACGATGACACCTGGTACGTGCTGGCTTCGTGCACAGCCTCTTTTTATGCCCCCTGCCTCATCATGGTGGCTGTCTACTGCCGGATCTATCACGTGGCCAAGCACAGGAACTCCGTGGTCCTCACGGCCCGGCGTGTGTCCTGCTCCAACCTTGTGCCCGCAGCCACCACCAGGTGCGAGGCTCGCCGAGTGAGTGCCCAGCAGCTTCAAGGGGATGGGCCAAATGCTGGCTTGGAGCCTGGACAGCTTCCCCATCCCCTGGTGGCCTTGCCCCGTCTCCCCCGGCAATGGAGGGTGGAAGAGGCGGGCAACAACAGCAGTGGCAACAGGCTGCAAAGGACCCCCCGGCTGTCCTGGTCTGTGTCTTCTAGCCGGCAGCAGCGGCGCAGGAGTCGAGACATGTCCGTCTCCACCAATCGGCTGATGCAGGCGCGGGAACGCAGGTTCACCTTTGTCCTGGCTTTCATCATTGGCGCCTTTGTCCTCTGCTGGTTCCCTTTCTTCTTCACATACAGCCTGGAGTCCGTGCTCGGGGAAGACTGCTGTATCTCCAAGCCACTTTTCAAGTTCTTCTTCTGGATTGGGTACTGCAACAGCAGCTTCAACCCCATCATCTACACCGCCTTCAACCGGGACTTCCGCCGAGCGTTCCAGCATCTGTTGTCCAAGGCCGGCCCCCTTGTGTGTAGAAAATGAAGGGGTGGGTGGGCGGGCAGGTGGCGCCTGAGAGTTAACATGGTGGGGCAGAAGGGGCTTGGAGGGCTGGGGGCAGAAGTTGTCCTTGAAGTCACCAAGTGGATGACGGTTAGAGATCGGTGGATGGACTGAATGTGGATTGCTCCGAGTTCTACTGAGGCCGTGCCCTTAGAAAGCATGAATGCCCATGGCATTGTTGCCATATGACACAAGCATCAGGGTTCAGGGGACACACCTGGATGGGTCCCAGAGGCCTTGTTGGCCTAGTAGTGGCTTGTACTCCCACCTGCCTCTGGCACCATGTTTTTGAGTGTATGCCGTAATCAATGGTCACGATGTGTCACTGCCTTTGATTTAGGGCAGTTTTGCCAATTTGGCCTGTTCCTGTCCTGAAGCAAGAGGATTCATGCTCTGGCCTCTGTGTCCTCCTTGATCTTACACTGATTCGTGCCATGGGTGCACAAATCAACCACCGCAAGCTGCATACACTCCTTTTCCTGAATCAGGTGACCTGCTGTTGCAGCTCATGGGATCTTTGCCACAGCCTCTTTATCTGAACCTGAAGGAGGAGGAGGAGGAGGCCTTTGTGAGAGAAGATTCAGTGAGTTGACCATGTTCTTTGTTGAGATAGAAGAAATTTCACTGATCTTCCCCTTAAAAATGCTTCTCTTGCCTCAAGTACGCCAATCTTTGTCCAAACAGGGGAAGTGGTATTTCTAACCATGAGTGAGGATTTTGTTTCATGTCTCTGTTGAAACCAGAACTTTTCAAAATGTATAAAGAAGATGGGAAGAACTTGAGACTTTAAAAGAAATTGATTGTGAGCGAAAGCAATTCTGAAATATACGTTCATACCTAGACATGTAATATCACTGTTGTTAAAAACATAGCTAGATCCTACTCCCACAAAGAGTAAAGCAAAGCAAAGCAAAATGTGTTGCTTATATACTGCCCTGTAATGCCTAAAGCACTCTCTGGGTGGTTTACAATTTAATTATGCAAGCTATACACCCCCACACCCCATCAGCTGGGTACTCAACTTATTCACCTGGCAAGGATGGAAGGCTGAGTCAATCCGAACCTGCCTACCTGAGACTATTGAGATTGAACTCAGGTTGTCAGCAGAGTCTTGACTGCAGTACTGTGGTTTAACCACTTTGCCAAAGGGCTCTTCCTTACAAAAAATGAGGGGTCTGTCAGGATTTGTCTAGTAGCCCCATGTAAGTGCCCATCCCAGATGGACCTGAGATGCTGACAAACACAGTGTGAATGAAGATGTAGCAAACACATCATCTTGTTTAGCTCCAGTGTCTCTGAACATTTGTGTTCTTCTCCTTGTTGGGTCATAGATTGCCGAATTGTCTCATTTGGATTGCAGAGAGAGCAGCAATCTAGAGAGGGTAGACCAAAGTCACTGATGTCCCAGGAGCAATGTGTACCAAGGCTGAAAATAAAGACCTGAAGAGAAGGACTGGCCAGCTTGGTCACATTCTTTTTTCCAGAGAAGATTGGTGGGGGATTATCCTATTGCACTGACTCAGATGGGCACAATGAGGGGGACAATACCTGCAGGATCAAGGGTAGTAGCAATGGTGGTGGCTTGCCTTGCCTGTTCCTAGTTTTATTACAACTCTTGGCTTTTTGAGCATCTGCCTTGTGTCTCTGCCTAGCTATCTGTTCTGCTGATCAGAGGAGAGCTGGGCAAAGTTAACGGGAGACCAGACACTGAATGAGTCAATCCGCCATCTGGCTCTGGGTCTGGGAAACGTTACCCTGGATCCTGCCGCTGGGTTGATGCCAGCAGCGGGCACTGAAAAATTACCTTTCCTTCCCTTTGAGTGCTTTATGTAAGGCAAGCCGCCAGGCTCTGGGATTGTTGGCTAGAGGAAGCACACAGAGGCCCTTGGGTGCCTGTAGCTGGTATTGCAGCAGCAACTGTGTTTGCTGTCTGGTTTATGGTTGCACTGGGGAGAGTGTTGGGGCCTTTCAGATGTTGGGGGCGATGGTTTGTGGCAGCCGGTCCTTGGAGATGCCTGACTTTGCCTTTTTCTAGTTTGTCATGGCAATGAGTTCCACATAGTGAAGTTCATGCCATGGTGTACTGGAATTATATAATAATTCTTAGAAATGCTGAGGACTGCCCTTCCAGTCTGGGCCATCTCCAGCAACATACAGTAAACTCCAAGGTCTAATTTTCCCACGCACTCATGCACAACATTAAACGCTGGGCTCCTGTACCTATCATTGTTTAGATGAACTGTGTCAGGGTGGTTTGCATAACAATAGGCACAGTTGAAAGTAATTAACAACTCTTTAAAGCAGTGGTTCCCAACCTTGGGTCCTCAGGCGTTGGACTAAAATTCCCAGAAGCCTTCACCACCAGCTGTGCTGGCTAGGATTCCTGGGAGTTGTAGTCCAAGACCACTTGGATGGATCTCAAGGTTGGGAACCGCTGTTTTAAAGCAGGCATGTCCAAACTTCGGCCCTCCTGATGTTTTGGACCACATCTCGCAGAATTCCAAGCCTGTATTTCCAATGGCAAAGCACTGGGGGAGTTTTGGTCCAAAACATCTGGAGGGCTGAAGTTTGGACATGCCTGCTTTAAAGGTATAGGAGCCTAGTCTTTTTTTCATGGGGCCACACAAGGGTGTGCTTGAGCAAGTTGCTGCTATATCCACATGCTGTGTATTTAGACTTACCACCATTCCCTGGCTTTTAATTGCTGTAGATCAGCATTTCAACAAATACAGCTTTGGGTGGTATAATGCACAGTGGCAGCAGTGATTTCTATACCTTGTGCTGCTCTTAAAGGTGTCGATTAGAACCTCTTCAAGCAAGAAACACAAACTGGCAAGCCTCATGCAGAGAGTTGATGCACAAGTTGTACTTTCCAGTCTTTAGCCTGAGTTTCCTTTAGCTAGATGTGAAAGTATTTCTTTGTAAACTCCTGCTCATCTGCCTCCTATACCTCTTGTAACATGAGTGATCCTGTTGCTAGATAATGTGGAAATTTGGATGGATACTGTCTGGTGATTGAGCTGACAAGGAGAAGAGAGAGTCCCATGTTTTAAATAGACCAGCCAGTTTTACTGCATGTAGGTTGTTGTGCACCTTCCGTTTACTTAGCAGTATTAATGGGACAAAATGAATATCTGGCTTACTTGGTGAACCTGATCAAGAGAAAAGGTTTGCTTGATTCTTGCTGTTGCTGCAGTGAGTGACTTGTCCATGGAGAGATTCTCATGTGTGTGTCAATAAAGTGTTGATAATATTGAAATCTGAGAACCCCAGGTCCTGGGCTTTGGGAAGAGAAGGGGACAAATTGTGTAAATCAAGACATTTCTATGAGGTTGCAGAGTCCAGATGCAAAGGAGGACATAGTTCTTGTGCCGTTAATGGTTGCATACAAAAGGTAATGTGAGCAGGTGAAAATGTCCCTTTCTTCTTCTTCTTCTTCTTCTTCTTCTTCTTCTTCTTCTTCTTCTTCTTCTTCTTCTTCTTCTTCCCATTTGCTACAGCTGCCTCAAAGATCCCGGCCCAGTTCTATATCCATGGTCACACAACAGGTTCAGTTGAAGAGTGTTGTTAAAGAGTGCAGCACACACTTTATGGGAGGCAAAAAGGCATTTGTGAAATTCCCTTAGTGTGGCTTTGGGAACATGGGAAAGGGACATCTCCCATAATCTGACCAGGCATCTTGATGGCTGAGACATTGTGAGAGCTGTTGGGTACCCAGAATGACTTGTCTAAGCTCTGATACAGGGCAGGCCACATTCCAGGTACTACTCCCTCCCTGTGGTTCCTCCCTCGCTGTGGCTACAACCAGGATAGGCAGCCCTTCTGCTGAATCTTGCAATGTGTTTTAGTGGTCCAATAAATGGTATAATCTTGTGTAATCTTGGGGACTACACAGGCTTTTCTTCTTGATGATTTTTGGTGGGCTGTTTTGCATTCTTCAATGCCCATTTGTTCGCCCACCCCTTCTCCTTACCAGACTCATTTTTTTATTTTTGCAAGCAGCTGGGTTGTGAAAGAGACTGCGTTTAGGAAGCAAAAACTGTGCTCCTCCGTTTTGGGTTGTTTTGTCCTCCTTGCCTGTCTGTAGCAGCTTTGGGTTGAAACTGGCTTTTTGCTTTGCATCTGGGGTCACCTTGTGTTGGAAAAAATTGGCTCTGCGTCCCAGGCTATAGGGAGGATCTGGCTGGTCTTGGCTGCTTTCAAATGTTTTGTGGGTCACTAACCCCCTCCCACCCAGCATCTCTGAGCTTTAGCCAGCTGGCATTGGGGACAATAGGACTGGGAACAGGGCTTTGATGTCTGAATGGAGGGATAGGCCCTGAGGGAGTTGTATAGTTAATGACTGTGCAAGGAGGTAGGAAGAGCAATATGTTCTCAGGATGTTTCTTGGCTACCCCTTGACCCCTTTGCTGTTCTGTGCCTCTCTCACACATGGCCTCCCGTCCCTCTGCTTTTTCCTTCCTGAGGTGTCAGTGTGGGGAAGAGAACGGCCCTTATCTGCCCTGCTGACCTAAGGCTGGAGGCTGGAAACCACACAAAGCTTGAGGCTCTCCTCAGTGTTCTTGCCGTATGGGGACACCACACAGAAGAAATGCCCTTTTTAGGGACTACAGAGCCTTCTAGCTATCATGGGCTCTAGCTAGGAGACTGGGGAACTGGTTGCCCCAAAGAGTATCCATATCCACCTTCTCTCTTGGTCTAATCTTGCCTAGGCCACGGTCATACCTGCGTTTTTTCCGTAGTTTCCCTTCGGCTAACTGTGCATAAAAAGATCGCATCCTAACCGCAAAGAGAAGTAAATTCCAGTCCCGACCAAACACACCCCTTGAACAGCAGTTTCAGTGAAGTTTCAATAACCACCGCCAGGGGCTGGATATAGAAACTTCACTCGAAAATGCTTACATATTTGCTTCTGTAACAATGACAGGACACAGAAAATACACAGTAAAATCAGTTGTTCCCCTTTTTCGACAGCTTCCCATCGAAAAATGTGAAGTAGACAGGTAGAGACGGAACCAGAATAAGAAAATACGATGCAGAAGCGAGGACACCAACTGCACATTAAAAACCACGTGACCACATGAAATACGCATGAAATTTATATATGCAGAGAACGCTGGTGTGACCGCGGCCCTAGATGTGTCTCTTTTAAGTGCATGCCATAATGATTGGGGAAAGTTAACCTATCTCTTGTCACAGGCTCCTCGGGACTCCCCCCTCACTCCCCGGCAGCCCCTTTCACAGGAATGGAGGCCGCAACCTATTTTCCTGAGCTTCTGCCCAATGGGAAATGGGGTAGATTCATGGTGGCAGGATTGGCTCTTACAGGCAGCCCGACCCAAAGCTTGTATCTCCCAGAACCTCTACCCAACATGGCCGCTGGCTCTGCTGTGGGAGAGAGTGGCCCAAAGGCTATGTTTTCCAAGGTGCAGGGTGTCACGAGGTAGATTTTGATAACTTCTTGCTAAGGCTGGTAGGGCTGAAGAAGAACCAGCAGCTGTGGCTTTGCCATAGACGTGGCACTCTATGCCCTTTTAACAGGGCTGGTGGGAGAGGCCTCTTGGCAAGGTAAAATAAATCACCAACGAGAGGCAAACAAGCACTCTTCATCCCAATTCTCCAGTCACCTTCCCTGGTCTTCTAGGTGAAACTGGCCAGGCTGTGAGCGGAGTCTGCTGCATGCAAGCTGATGTGTGTGTGTGTGTGTGTTTTTTGTAGGCATAGCTTTTGGGAAAGCTAAGGGGCCTGCAAGGATTTGGGACAGAACAGAGTGGTGATGGGGCTCCTCCTAAGTGAGGATGGGAATCTAAAGCCATGTGGTTTGGATTTGAAAAAGCCAGTCCTGGCCGGGCTTCTTGGCTCAGACATGTAGAGGCCAGAGGCTGACTAATTTCCCCAGCTTAGTGGCTCAAAATAGAAAAAACTTGAAGCATTGACCCTTCACCCATCTAAAAACAGCTGTTGGCGCCATGAGAGCTGGATTCCACAAGCCGGAGGGCCCTTCTCCAAGATCCTGGGCTCGCTTTAGCATCCAAGCCTAGCGATGCTGTGAGATAAGGAGCTGGGCCTCGAACCCTCAGGCTTCCTGAGGAGCGTTTAACAGGCGGAGAACATCCATCATTGCTTTGGTATGGCACTCACCCGCTGAGGCTGGAGCCGATGGTCTCTCCTCTGCCTCTCTTCTGGTTATGTAGGAGAGAAGAAGTTGTACCCAACAGCTCTCGGTAACCATTTTTCTTTTTTTCTTTTTGTACTCAGCTACTAATCAGGGCATGCACCCTCACAAACCCATATAACCTGGTCTAAGGCAGATTACAGTACTGTATACTATACTTCTGTTCTACCTACCTATAAATATTTGGAGAGAAAGAGCCTAGAAAATTTACTCTTTGGCTATAATTCCCAGAATCAGTTTGGTAGCACAGTCAGTAACCATAAAAAGTAGTGTCCAGGCCCTGCACACACACGCACATGCACACGCACACATACACACAGTCACAAGAGTTGGAGTTTATGCTTTTTTTGGTTTTATTGCTGCTTATGATTTTTCATTCCTGGTAAACAGATTCAGCAGATATTTGTATGGTTTCCAATGCTAATTTGATCAGCGGAGAGAGAGAGAGAGAGAGAGAGAGAGAGAAAGTCTTGCCGTTTTCAAACCAGTGCCTTTTTGTGGGGGAGGTACCATGGTTAAATGATGGAATATGTGCTTACCATGCTGAAGAATTCAGGTTCAACTCAGGTTCCAATGCAGAGGCTGTGAACCTGCTGCAGCTCTTTGAGTGTTGTTGGGCTCCAGAGGCTTCAGCCCCAGTTAGATAGGCCAGAGATTATGGAAACTGTAACCTATCAACATTTGGAGATCAAATGGCTGAATAGCAGCTCATTGGTTTAAGACTTTAAGTAATGAGGAGCCAGAGGTTGAGTGATCAATTCCCCACTGGGCCTCCTAGGAGAAGAGCCAGCCTGTGGGGCCTAGGGCAGGGGTCTGCAACCTTTAAGACATAAAGAGCCACTTGGACCCGTTTCGGACGGGGGGGGGGGAAACTGGGAGCCGCAAAACCATTGCGACATCACCGGGCGGGCAGTGTGGAGCAGAGCGGCGAACCTGTCACAGTCACCTCCCGGAGCCGCAGCAAAGGTTCCAAAGAGCCGCATGCGGCTCCGGAGCCGCGGGTTGCAGACCCCTGGCCTAGGGCAAAGTGCACAGTTCTGGGGCATTCCCAGAAAAACGGAAGGGTAAGCCACTTCTGAGTGCTCCCTACCTAGAAAACCCTGAAAAAGGTCGCCATAAGTCAGAAGTGACTTGATGACACATCATCATTATTATTAACATTAACCACTAGTATTCCACTGGATTAGGTGACAATTGATATGAGGAAACTTTCTGCCAGAGATCCTAAAGAACTGCTTCCCATTAGAGCAGAGCTGTAAGTTGGGTGGGGTGACAGGAGCACTGACTCAGTGCACCAAAAGTCAGCACAAATATAGACTATTAGAAGGACTCAAACCGGTTTGTTGGTATTTGCGTCTGGAAAGGTACAAGCCCACCTGTCGTCTCTCTGGAGAGAAGGAAAGACAGAATGGGTAGGCTCAGCATGGAATCAAAATGGCCACTTTGGGCTCAGGCCCAGGTGTTTCCCCTCTCTCTTGTCACACGTGCAAATCTCACATTAAGAACATAAGAACAACCTTTCTGGAACAGGCCACAGCCCATCTAGTCCAGCATCCTGTCTCACACAGTGGCTCACCATTTGCTTCAGGGTATTCTCAAGCAGATGTCTTCACCTGCTTATGATTCCCTGCAAATGGCATTGAGAGAGATCCTGCCTATCTCTCTAATCTGGAGGTTGTCCTTAGGCATCCTTAATGATAGCCATTGATACCCTTGTTCTCCATGAACATGTCTAATCCTTTCTTAAAGCTGTCAAGGCTGACAGCTGTCACCACTTCTTCTGGCAGGGAATTCCATAGACCAATGACCCTCTGGGTGAAATTTGTTTGTTTGTTTCTGCGATAGGGAAAACAGCTTTTCCTGTTGCAGAGAGGTTTGTTGCAGAGAGTTCAGACCCCATCAGTTTATAAATGTAATTGGGGTTGTTTGCTCCAATGTGCATCTCTCTGCACTTATCAATGTTGAAACTCATTTGCCACTGGTTTGCCCACTCCCTCAGTGCCAAGAGATCCCTATGGAGCTCCTCACAATCTCTCTCAGTTTTTACAACCCTGTATAATTTAGTGTTGTCTGCAAATCTGGCTACCTTGCTAGTTACTCCTACTTCTAGATCATCTATGTAAAGGTTGAAAAGGAGGGGGGTCCCAGTACTGAACCTGGGGGGACCCCACCAAGAAGGCAGCAAAGGTATGAACCTGAAATAGCTAGCAATGGATCTGCATCAGAGTAGGTCTCACTGGGTGAGGGGGGAGTAGAACAAGAGGTTGTACAACATGTGTCACTTCAGAGTTTTTTGTAGGGCTGCTCCCCATCAGTTCTTGCCAGAACAACGTCAGGAGGGCCGTGCCTTGCCTGTCCCTAAACTAAACAATTCCTTCTGGCGTGGGACTGGCTGGGGAGGGTAAAAAGACCTCCCAACAGATACATCTTTACCCTGTCAAAGGCCGACCCTGGTGCTACCAACAGCCAAACCCACTAAATTCTGCCGTAAGGAACTTGGAGCCACATTCCCAAACGTTAGAGTTACTGTGGTATACAGTGGATCAAGTACTGGAATTGGACTCAGTCTGGACTATCAGAATTGGACTCTAGCTGGCTTTGAATCCCTGCTCAGCCATAGAAATTCACTTGGAGAATGGCAGTGGTAGGGCCACTCCTTGGATGTCTCGGTTAGCTTTAAAACCCCATTAGTATTGATTTACTTTTGACTGCAAATAAGAAGAACCTCCATGTTAGAGGTACGTGGCTCAAAGAAGCAAAATGTAAGCATAGCACATTGCCTTTACATGTTATATTTCCCCTACTGTTCAAAGCCTTTCCCTTATTGCATTTTAGGGCGACAATCGTTATTCGGATCTCTAATTTTGAGCTTCTGTAATAAATTCTTGCAAGAGCCTTTCCTTTCCTTTGATGATTTAGAAAGCTTATCATATCAATTAATTAACAGAGAACTTTGGACATTGTTCACAATTGGTGGAAGAGCAGGATAGGTGTGTCCATTAAATTTTGAGCCAACTGTCCCAATAACAGCCTTTTGCAGATACAGTGGTACCTTGGATAACGAATATAATTCGTTCTTCAAGGCAATTTGTTATCCGGAAAAAAATCGTTATCCAAAACACGGTTTCCCATAGGAATGAATGGGAAACCAATTAATGTGTTCCAGAGCCTAGGAAAATGACACAGACACCTGGTTTTTTGCTCAAAACTCTTTATGAAGTGCACTTTAAAGTTACAGATGTGATGCAGCCCAGGATAACTCTTTTTTACCGATGCATGCTGGAAATTCGTTATCCGAGGCAGCCCATAGAGAAAATTCATTATTCGAGGCAGCCCTATGTCTGGAAATTGCGATTCGTTATCAGAAAAATTCGTTATCGGGACATTCGTTATCTGAGGTATTACTGTACTTTGCTATCTTTTATGCATGTTTACAATCACTTTGAAACAAAACACAAAGAACCCCCCACCAAGTACTTTAGAAGCTGACTGTTTCCGAAATCAAATTACAGTGGACCCTTGTATAACAAACAGCTTGTATAACATAAAATCTGTACAACATAAAAAATTCCGGAGATAGGGGAAATTTGCTTAACATAATCGCCTATGGGGAAAATCTGTACAACATAAAAATGGGATTACTCCATTTTCAATGCATTCCTATGGGAATTTGTATAAAGGAAAATTTGGTTAACATAATTTCATTTGGAACGAATTAATTCCTTTATACAAGGTACCACTGTATGTGCTAAGTAGTAGATTCCACTCAGAAAAGTCTCCATATATGATGATAGGAGACAAAAAATTCTGCCTCATACCCTTTTAATATTCATGCAAAATCACCTTTCCTGCAATTTCTTAACTTCGGATTCTAGCCCTGTCCTCCGAAACAAGTGAGTGAGACTGGTTCATTTTCTGTGTGATGCTACTTCAGCTACCCTGCCCAGTGTTCTTGACAGGACTTGGTTTCAGCCTAAAGCAGTGGGTGTTCAGTTATTTTTCTGTCTTTTGGTTGCTGCAAATTCCCCATCCCTGCTTTTGGGTCTTTTACCAGGGACATCATAGTCATAGGCTGCCCTCTGGTGTTCGAAGTCTGTGGAGTTTAAAATAATCATTTAATTTTTGTAAAATTGCATATATTTCTCCCTGCCTCTGGCACATTGTAACTCCTCTTAGAAGCACATGCCATAAATACCACTGTGATAAAATTAGGCCCATAATCTTGGCACTCCTATGTTTAAAATTATTTGTTTGAGAACCAGATTTGTACACTCATTGGTCTCACTGTTTAGGCCCACATGTGTTGCTAAAAAACAAAATAAAACCCAAATAAGAACATAAGAAGAGCCATGCTGGATCAGGCCAAAAGCCCATCTAGTCCAGCTTCCTGTATATCACAGTGGCCCCACCAAATGTGTCTGGGAGTGCATGTGACTAGATATCTGTCTCCTGATATCACTCCCCTGCATCTGGCCCTTGAAGGACCCTGCTTTTAAGCCTGGAGATTACACATCTCCATCATGGTTTGTAACCTGTGATGGACTTTTCCTCCAGGAATCTGTCCAATCCCCTTGTGAAGGCATCCAGGCCAGATGCCATCACCACATCCTATGGCAGGGAGTTCCACAGACTAACAACACGCTGGGTAAAACAATATTTTCTTTTGTCTGTTTTCACTCTCCCAACCCTCAACTTGAGTGGATATCCCCTAGTTCTGCTATTTTGTGTGAGGGAGAAGAGTGTCCTAGTTCTGGTTTTTTGTGAGAGGGAGAAGATTGTAGTTCTGGTATTTTGTGAGAGGGAGAAGAGTGTCCCTCTTAGGCGGTTACTTCACATCCTTCTTTGTTCCATGACTAGTTTTGTACCGTGACAGCGTTGGTCGTGATCATGTGGTTTTGTCCCTGTTTCAGTGTTCCCATGGTCGTGATAACTTGTCTCGTGACAAGTGTTACCTCACGGTCTTGTACCGTGACAAACACTGAATTTGTCTAGCTTCCTTTTTCCTTTTTTTGGGGGGGGGGGCTAAAAAATTCTTTTTCAATATTTTGCTTCTGCAAAGTAAAAACAAAAGGCACAATTTTCTGAGAGAAATGAATGGTTTGTTGCATGACAGTCGTTACTACACGGTGTCTTGTCTCGGAGCAGAAAGCGGGAACGAAGAGTGACAATGGAAAACCCTACCCCAGCACTAGTTACAGGATTGTCGCACAGCACCTGTTCGTGGGGCGTGGTTGAGACAAATTTCAGTAGTTGTGCGACAGATGTCAAGTAATATTTTTATACTGCTCCTAAGTGCAGCACTAATAGAGACAAAATGGATGTGAAGTAACTGCCTTACCCATGCCCTGCGTTACAGTATTTTGTATGTCTCAATCATATCCCCCCTCAGGCGCCTTTTTTCCAGACTAAAGAGCCCCAAATGCTGTAGCCTTTCCTCATAAGGGAGGTGCCCCAGCCCAGTAATCATTAGTCGCTTTCTTGCACCTTTTCCAGTTCCACTCTGCATTTTTTGAGATACGATGACCAGCATTGTACACAATACTCCAGGTGCGGCCTTACTGTCCTATTCACATTCCCATCTCTCCTCTATCTCTAAGAATGACACTGAGGATGTTGTGTGGAGTTTAAAAATATAGAAGGAAAGGAATGAAAAGAATGTTCCAGGGCTCTATATGAGGGGGAAATGAAGGTGTTTAGGGGAAATGGCAAGAGAACAATCAGTGGCCATTTTAAAAGAGGCGAGAGGTTTTATTAGGGCTAGGCTTTTTTTTCCTCAGAACAGAAAGTGATAGAGGACACCACCACCACCACCCTGTTAGAAGTCTGGTTAATGATATAATAAACCACACAACCTTTTTTCTTTAATCATGTAATTATCAGTGTTTGCATTGCTGGCTCAATTGCTCACACTCAAAATAAGCAACAACAACCAGAGGAAAAAAGCTCCCTGAACCAAAGAAGATAATTTGCACGCCTATGAGGGTTTGGAATTGAACCCTCCAGCTTGCTAATGCATGTTGTTCTGGATCCAGTCAAGGTAGTGTATGACGTTGGTATAGACCCCAGGCTTGTTTTCGTGTGCGCAGCCTGTGCCCCAGCTGATGATACCATGTAAAGTGGCCCCTTCCTGCTCCTCACATACCAGAGGCCCACCAGAGTCTCCCTATGACAGAAAGCAGAGAGAAACAAATCAACAAAAGGCCAAGTTCAAATCCTGCTCCCTCTCTCGGAATTGGTTACTCGAGTTGACAATTGTTACCAATCATCTGGCTGCCACAGTGGGATGCATTGCATCCTAGAGCTGAAAGGCAAAAGCTAACGTCCATTCCCTACTAGTGGTCAGGATGACTTCATATTTATGCCTGTAAAGTGTAGCAACTGAGTGCTGGGTTGGTAACTAGCAAAGAAGAAGAATTCCAAAAAAGGGAGGAAGATTCATGTTTATTGACTAAGGCCTGCCTGTGTCTATCTAAAACAGGAGAGGAAGAAGAAATAGGAAATTACCTCAGAGAGAGAATGAGTAAAAGTACCAGCATCCATCTACATTTAGGAAACGCAGGAGGGGAAAACACAAACACACACACACACATGCTGTGGGTGCTTGTTTCCGTTCCAACTGTCAGAATTTTGGCTCCAGTCCCTTTGCTGTTATAAACAGTTTTTATTAGTATCATGCTTGTTTCTGTTTTCTCTTAATGTACTGAAAATATTGCAACAGTGCCTGCTTGGAATTTAAAGTGTTTTTTCAAGGTTTATAAAAAGAGATTTTAAAACAGAAAAAGATCTCAGTCCCCAGAGGGGGGGGGGATTTCCAAATAGGGCTGGCCATGCCTGGTTGCGGCTGTGATGGGCGCAGCAGCTTGGTTCTTGTAGACCAGGGGTCCTCAAACTATGGCCCAGGGGCTGAATCAGGCCCGTCAAAGTCCTGAATCCGGCCCACCGGCCATTGCAGAACCCCCCCCCCACACACACACTTGCCCCCTACTTGAGCTGAAAACCTGCTGTGCAGCGGCAGCTGCTGTTGCTGCTGCCTCACCCACCAACACAGGTTTCATGGTGCACGGGAGGAAGGGAAGTACCATTTTGTAGCATCTTGACCCACGCTAACAACTTCTCTGGGCCTCTATCCTTCCACCCTCCTCATGTGCAGCACGTATCCTTCCACCACAGTTACCTCACCCCGCCTTCCATTGCTGAGCTTGTGTATTGGCTGCCAATAGTGAATAATCAGATTAGAGACGGGTTTGGTAATCAGAGCGCAGCTCCCAGGGGCTGGGGCAGCCAGTGGGAAGGAGATGCAGGACCCTCCAAGTGTCTAGTGGCGTTGGGGAGCTGATGGGGCTCCTTGGTCGCCAGTTCCCGGGGGGGGGGAGGAATGTGTGTGTGTGTGTGCGTATGCGCGCACGTGTGTGTGTGTGTGTGTGTTTGTGTGTGTGTGCCCCATTTCAGTTGTTCTTTCTGGTGAGGGCAAATCCCACCATTGCCCATAGGGTCTTGGGGGTGAGCAGGATGGGCCCTCCCCTAGCCCCGTTGGAGCTATGGGAGAAGCGGGGTAGCCGAGGGAGCTGGTAAGCGAGGAGAGTGGCGTGGGTGGGGGGAAGTGAGTGGGCCTTCCCTCTCCCCCTCTACAGGGAGCTACAGGGCGCTGGCCACCAGAGCCGCCACGTGGGCACATTGGGATGGGCAGGCTGCACTAGGCATAGTGTGGAGTGTATCAAGTAGACCCTCCCTTTCCCCCAACATGCAGGCAAGACCGGATAAAGGGAAGCTGCGGGATGGGCACGGGCCACCAGGTGAGTGGCATGGTCCAGGCTGGGCCTCCGGCTAGGCTGCGCGAGCTTAGTTAGGCCCGCTAGGCATCAGGGCCAGGTGTTTGGGGGGGGGGAATCTCCCCATGGCTGGCCGGCAGAGTGCTGCTCCAGTGGCGATTGGATGCCCCCTCCGCGAGCAACGTCCACCCTACCAGACGTGGCACAGGTAAAAGAAATGTGAGGGGGTGGGGTGGGGATTCCAGTCGACTTGCATGGGGGGAGGGGCTCAGAAAACAGCAGCAGGCACCTACTGGTTGTTGTTTTTTTGAATGGACCAGCCCCCAACAGTGTCTGAAGGACAGTGAACCGGCCCCCTGTTTAAAAAGTTTGAGGAGCCCTGTTGTAGACAATGGCAAAATTAAGACAATTCTTCATTTCCTGTTATTAGCATGTTTTCTTTTGACAATGGGATCAGAAGTGTGCCTTAGCAATCAGATATGCAAAACTGAATTTCCATTTGCCTTCTAAAGACTAATTACAAAGCAAAGCAGACCAGAAATGCAAGAAAATGAAGGGAGGGAAAACACAGGCTATGGCAAACAGATGTCCTTCACCAAGGAAGACATTTTCTAAATATGTAACATGTCAAATTGACCTTTGACCTTTGGTTATAGGATGGACAGCTAAAGTTTCTTCATGATGCTGTGTGGGATACAAAGTACAGTACAATCACAGTTTGATGCAGAGATTGAGTGGGACCTTTGTTCATTAAGCCTTTGTTTAAGGCTGTTTGTTTAACATTGTTTGTTAAGGTTGTAAAATTTTCTGCCCACCGGGATTCTCAAGACCAAGTTGTCTTGACATGGGGGTTTCCATGCAGGGATCTTCTTCCAATGCCCATGGCTGGCTCCATCAAAAGACTGGGCTCCTGCAGGGTATCTTTGTGCTGCCTTTCATTCAAAAGGGGCTCACCTGACATGCATCAGCTCTTCCATCCAGGTATCCAGCACAAAGCATGTCTTCTGTGATGCGATTGCCATGCACCTCTTGGGAGGTGCACTGCTCCTGAGGAATGACGGGCATATCTGCCTCCTGCAGGTACAGAGACAGCTTGTCTGCTCCTGTAGCAAAGGAAAAGGATGCCAGTGAAAAACAAATAATCAGAACCACCAGCTAGAGTTACTCTTCTCCTTTTTAAAACATGTCTCCCAGAATCCCCCAGATTACATGTTGTCTACTAAGAACAGTTCTATCCAAAGTTCTATGCTGGATTCTGGTGGCTGTAGTTCAAAAAGTAACCTTTTGAAGCTCTGAACAAAAATCTGTCCATACTGGGGTTTATTTTAGACAGCATTTGGCATCAGAGAGCCTTTTCACACGACCCCTAAGATCTGCTGGCCACTTAAATTCGGACCAGAGATCTTGGGGGTTTGTCGCTGTTCCTGTGTTCCCACCCCCTCCGCACTCCTGGCTGCTGTCTGCGTGAGGGGAGGGAGAAAAAAAGGAAGAAAAGAATGTCGGCTTACCTCTGTTCTGCCGACTCCCGGCAGCATTCCAGTCTCTTATTAGTATCTCTTAAAGGGGTGGGGGGGCAAAACAACAACAAACAGAAGCGAGGAGAGCCCGGCACTCACTATGTTACATCCGCATCAGGAATTTTTCACCCCCGGAGAGCAGGTACTTGAAAAGTGCACTGGGACGCGCTTAGGTGGGCGTGGTCGCACTTAATTATTTGTAAACTCCGGAGCTGGTGGGGAAACAATTTTAAGCTCCGGATCTGGGAGCCATTTGCCACGGATTTTAGGGGTCATGTGAAAAGGCCCAGAGTCCCACTGTTGGGAAGGAATGATTCTGTGTAAGATGGATGGCGAACCCTAACACTTGCATTGGTGTGATGGCCACGGAGAAAACTACAGGTATCAACAAACCACAGATTCTCTGCCATCCCATAACCTGGTTATGACACTCTTTAAGTAAAAATATATAACAATTTAACTCTTATTGAAGAGTTTAGCTCAGTTGTGAACTTTCTCTGCTAACACAACCATCCATGAAAACTTCAGCTGCTCTATGAAAAGAATGCTGGACTAAATGGACCGGGATGTTCTTCTTAGGGTCTTAGGTGGACATCCTGGAAATGATTGAGAAGGGGAAGATAGGGTAGGGTACAAGGCACCTTGATGCAAACTCCCCACCCCTCAAAATAAAAATGTGTAAGGTGCATGATAGGGGATGGTGGCCAGCTAGTAAGAACTAGATATTTCAGATAGCCCATAGTAAGACAGACTATGCTGCTTTGTTTGATACGCTGGGTATGAAACCTTATCTGAGACTTTGAAGCAGTTTTAACATCAGCCCTGCCTCCTGATACCACCATCTGGTATATTCCATCTCACCAAAGAGATTCTCAGCGCCTGATAGACTACATCCTCTATCAAGATTGCATTTTTGGTACAATGCTTTGATAAAGATAGCTTGCTATTGAAAGCTTAGCTTACATTTTTGTTTTAGTAGTGACCAATAAAGGTATCACCTAGCCTACTTCTGAATTTTTTAAAAGTGTGGGTTAACTGAAAATAGGCACAAAACTGTTTCATGCATCCTGCTTTATTGCACATCCTTGCAATTAAAGCAGGGCATGGGACAGTCTCTGGCCCACAGGCTGACCGGTGCTGGGAGGTTTCCTGCTACCACTTACAGCAGTGACGTTCAGAGCAGCCTCACCTGCCTGCTATGCATGGAAGAAGGAGCCATTAGAGCAAAAAGAACCTTGCCACCTGTTCAGTGTGTGGTGCTTGAGAAGCCTCTGTGACATTGGCCAGGCAGCAATGCCTTAAGAGCCACTACAGTGGTTCTGGTTTTGCTGCATGACAAGTCCCTAACCCAGTCCCATCAAGAGCTGGGAAGTCCTAGTGTGGTTTTGAAATGGTGCCCATGTGCACCTGTGAAATCCATTGTGTCATGTGAAATGATCCAAGTCGCAGAAAAGCAACCCTAGTCCTTCCTGCAAGTGTCTTAGGGATCTTTACAAAAGGACGGCAAAGGCATTTTCTTGTCTTCACGTCCGTTTAAACACATCCTTCTCACCTTCGTACATATGTCCCCACCCTGCAATCTGACACTGCTTGCTGGTGACTTCTGATGTAGTCTTCATGGAACGAGGCAGACACACAGGAGAAATGGAGCGTGAAAACTCAACACAGTGCTCTGGTGTCTTCTCCTTCAGTTGTACCAGTGCTGGGGAGAGAGAGACCCAAGGCAAATATCGAAGTGATCACATTCTATTTGTGAAGCTGACATTTTGCCCAGCTTGACCCACAAACTGAGACGAGGGAACGTCTGCAGTGGGAACAGAGTTTTGAATAGCAATTAAATTTCCACTACAAGGCGTTTGAGGAGAAATCTGTCCTATACAAATCCAGGAATCCTTCTCTCCCTTGGAGCTCTCTGCCACGGATTACTGCCTAGCAGTATTTCTAAGATGTGGACTTAGCTTGTCCAATAATGCAAGAAACTTAGGACTTTTCTCAGATTAATATGAGGCTCTTTCAGATGGGTTTGGATGAGACTTGGGGTGGATGAGAGTTCTGAGTCAGTTTGTTTTTACAGTATTAGACTTTACAGTAGGCATAACCAAACTTTGGCCCTCCTGATGTTTTGGACCACAGCTCCCAGAATTCCAAGCCTATATTCCCAATGGCAAAGGACTGTGGGAGTTGTGGTCCAAAACATCTGGAGGGCCGAAGTTTGGACATGCCTGCTTTACAGGATTTTCTTTTCATGTTTAGGGTGGAGAAAACTTGAAGTTTAAACAAATTAGATGTGGAAATACGTGCAATGAAACAAGGTGTGATCAGATGAGGCTTTAGCTCACATTTTGGATCAGTTGGGGACTAGACTGGTTTGTTCTTTTTTACAGTGATCACATGATATGTAGGCAGTTACAGTCCCGTCCCTGGCAGGGGTTGCTGTTATTTTTAGTTTTAGTTTTTTGGCATGGGTAGGATTACTCCATTTTAGTTCAGGTTCCTGCATGTGTGATCACGAATACTGAACCAAGGCACCACTTGTAAATGTGTACCAGAACAGTTCAATGCTACGTCTTGGACGAAAAGCCAATGAAGTGATAGTCAATAACTACTAATAATTTTTTTCTCCAACTTTCCTGATCCCTGCAGAGGGGGTGAAGGGATTGGTCATGGAGAGCAATCTTTCCCCCCTCTTTTTTCTTTACAATCTAGCATGGTTTTCCTTTGGTGGCAAACCAATTAAATCAGGGCTGTCCAAATTTGAGCAGGCTGAGGTCTACTTTTTCTGGCCCAAAATGCCTGAGGGCTACTACACTAATACCTCATCTTACAAATTTTATCCATTCCAAGCACATGCTCGTAAGTTAAAAAAAAATTAAGTAGAGCAACGGTTTCCCTTAGGCATGCATTGAAATCTGTTCCCTCTGGAACAGATTGATTTTCAATGCATTCCTATGGGGAGGCTGACCATGCACATGCTTCCCTTGCACCCACTTGGTCATCTGGCCAATGGGGATGAGAAGGGGACCACGCCATGGCCCTTGAACTGCCCTGCTCGGCTGGCAGACCCAGAACTTTGCTGGGGCAGTGGTGGTCCTTGGGGTGGGGGAGGGAGGGGTGGAGAACTTAGCCCCTCACTTTTTTATTGGTGGCTGGCGAGCTACTTTTGAACCCTTCGTGGGCTACTGGGCAGGCCTGAATTAAATGATATGTGGCTTTCCAATACATTTTTTTTAAAAAATCCAGTTTTTTTTCCACTCCCCATTTTTCTTTCTCTTTTCCACCCAGTACTGTTTTGCCCAGTTCTGCAAAGGGAAAGAGAGAAGGAGGAGGAGTTGCTCTTCCTTCCTTCCTTCCTTCCTTCCTTCCTCTTACAATCCAGTATTCCTTCACCTTGGTGGCATTAATGCAGTGATATATCATTTACCAATAAAGGGGGGGGGACTCCAGCTTCTCATAGCAGGGCGGAGAGAGAGGAGAGGATGCAAGGGCATAGAGGTGCAGGAATACATGCAGGTGCAGGCTAATTGGGGCCACTTTGACCTGCAGTCTGTTGTCCCATTTACAAACCATCTGAATTGTTCTGAATCTCAGACTGCACTTTCATATCATCCAATCCAACCCAGGATAACCTTACAGTGTGGTTGGGGTCTGTGCGTCCGTGTGTGTCCGTGTGTGTGCGTCCGTGTGTGTGCGTCCGTGTGCGTCCGTGTGTGTGTGTGTGTGTGTGTGTGCGCGCGCGCGTCTGTGTGCGTCCGTGTGCGTGTGTGCGTGTGTGCTCTTACCAATATCATGTTGCTTTGTGATTGGAGAATAATTCTCATGCATTCTATAGTTTTTCACTTGGAGAATGACAGTGCTTTCAGTGCTGGTGTTATAGATGGTCTGGCCCAGCACTACTGAGATCTTGGACAAAGTTGGCCTGTAGGACAGAAGCTGCAGTTAGGAGATTTTTCAACAGGTCAGAGCCTGATTCTCTAGAACAGAAGTAGACACCCTTTGGGTCACCAAGTGTTTTTCTTCCACCTTCGTTTTTCAAAAAGCCAATTCACTGAAATTCCAGCCAGGATGACCAATAATAAGGACTTAAGGGGATCCAAAAGAGTAAAGCACTTCTGAGAGTAGAAGGGAGCACACAAGCCCCAGCCCTTCCATTATTGCTTCCATAGGTCTCCTCAGCTAGAGTGCTTTGGAAAAAAAGGGAAAAAGAGAGAGCCACGATCAGTGGGCATTCTCTGGGCAACCCAGAATGTCTACTTTCCAGTCTCATGGGTTAGGCAAAAAATAAATAAATCTTCCATAGATTTAAGAGAAGCTTGTCTCTAAAAAGCCCCTCTTGTGGAAATGTATTAGACAGCAAAAATAATACTCCTCCCACCACCAGTACCCATATTTAGACTCCCATATGAAAGGCCATCTTTTATTTACAGCTGTTCCACTTTGGGTCCACAGCAGATAGGTCTTAATTACAATAAGATTTGTGAGAAACAATTTCCAAACGGAAGCTCTTCATGCTAGTAATTGGGAGGCACAGTGTCATTTGCGGTTACTTCACATCCATTTTGTCTCTGTTAGTGTTGCGCTTAGGAGTGGTACAAAAAAATGTTACTTCGCGTCCATAGCACAACTACTGAAATTTGTCTCAACCATGCCCCTGGAACGGGTGCTAACTGCGACAATACTCTACCTGGTGCTGGGGTAGGGTTTTCCCTTGTCACTCTTTGGTCCTGCTTTCTGTTCTGAGACAAGACACCATGTAGTAGCAACTGTCATGCAACAAAACATTCATTTCTCTCAGAAAACTGTGTTGGTTTTTTATTTTTGACTTTTCAGAAGTGAAATATCGAAAAAATATCGAAAAGACCGCGAGGTAACACTTGTCATGAGACAAGTTATCATGGCCATGGGAACACTGAAACAGGGACAAAAACCATGTGATCGTGACCAATGCTGTCATGGTATCAAACTAGTCGCGAAACAAAGGGCGTTTATACACGACCCCTAAGCTCCGCCGCAAATGGCTGCAAGCTCCGGACTTTAAAAATGTTTACTCACCAGCTCCGGAGTTTGCAGACAATTAAGTGCGACCCCGCCCACTTTAGCGCGACCAAACAGCAGTTTTCTTGTACCTGCTCTTTGATTGTGAAAATTTTTGATGCGGAGACTGCCTGAGCTCTCCTCGCTTCTTTCTGTTGTTTTTCTTTTGCCTCCGCCCCTTAAAGAGGAACCAGGAAGTAAACGGAGGTCGGAGCAACTTCCACCAGCACTGGAGGTAAGCCTTTTATTCTTTTGTCTCTGTCTAAGGCTTTTTTTTCCTCCCCCCCTCACGCAGACAGAACAAAGAAGTGCGGAGCGGGTGGGGACGGAGGAACAGCAACGAACCCTCAAGATCTCTGGTCCGAATTTAAGGGACCAGCGGATCTTAGGGGTCGTGTAAAAAGGCCCAAAGAAGGATGTGAAGTAACTGCATTTATGGCATCTTTTCCTCCTCTGTAGATTATCCAGGATAATGGACAAGGGAAGAGAGAAGGATTGGGAAAACATAGGAAGGTCCCAATTGGAAGATGTCATTGCCTGGAGCCCTTGTAAAATTATCTGCACAAGGCAAGGCAATGGAAGCCAGAACGGCCTCCCCGGGATCCCCCCAGAGCCTTACCTGAACTCAAAACAATGAGCTGCTGTGAGGATCCAGCAAGAAGAAATGAGGCTCCCTCCACAGAACTGGTCCCCAATGTACAGGGCAGCCATGTATGGATGAGAACCAGGAAGGGCCACCATGCCCCCCACTACACGTTTGCGTGAGGAGGTGGTCTTTGTATAGCGCTGCCCACAAACCGGAGTGGAGGCCATTGCCTCGGTCATGGTGCTGCTGCTGCTGTCGGCGAGGCCTGGGGATGCCTGTACTGACACAGCATGTTCCTCTTTCTCTGTTTTCACCATGTCGCCTGTGGAGAAATCAGCCGGGCTCATCATCCCTTCCTGAGGTGCCGTCACCCACCCAGGCCACCCTCCAGTTGTTCCTGGGAGAAAGTGTGCCTTACCTGCACCGGGATGCTCACAGCGTGTGACATTGCAGAATTCCCAGGTGAGCTGCATGTCGTGCAGCACAAAACACCAGGGCTGGCTGTCGTTATCTGGGTTCCTGAATAAAGAGAGTGCCCAGGCCATAGCTTGTAAGCGAAAGCTACTTTTGTGCACTACAGCTCCTGAAATTGCCTAGCTGGCAGGGGGATTCTGGGAGCAGTCATGAAAAAAAGACCAGTCTCTCAAGCAGTGCCAACTCTGCTCAGGAGCTTTATTTTCCCTTCCCCTGTTAGTTCAGTACAGTAGGACCCCGGTATCCACTGGGAATTGGTTCCAGGCCTTCCCGTGGATAATGAAAACCGTGGATAAGAGAGAATGCCTGCCCACCCACCCCAAACTGCTATTTCCTGACAGTAGCTTGCTTTATAGCTGCTGTTTGTGATAGTAGCTTGCTTTACAGATGCTATTTATGACAATAGCTTTTTTTACAGCTGCTGTTTGTGATAATAGCTTGCTTTGTGGCTGCTAAATTATTGAATTTTTTTCCTCTGCCAACCATGGATAACTGAATCAGTGGATAATGAATCAGTGGATACCACGGTCCTACTGTATATTTCTCTGTGCTGTACAACTTGGGTGCAGTTGTATGGTCATTCCCATCTCTGGATGCACCTCTTGGAGCCCCATCTCTTCTTAAATGTGCTGGCCCTCTACACAGAAACCACAGCTCACCTGCAGAAGGGATGTGCCCCCAGGCCCAAGCTGCCTGCATTGGAGAACTCACTGGAGTACTCATAATAGAGGAAGGGGGAATCCCAGGGCACACACGGAGCCCCTGAGGCAGTGCTCTGAATTGTGCCTCTGTACAAGTGTCCATTCCCACGGTAGCACATCTCATGGTGATCTGGGAAGGAAAGAAAGAGCAGATACCAGTGAACCAAGGTCGTGTCTACAGATGGGCACAAACCACAATTAGGCAGCTCAGGCCAGTTTGTTTGCTTCCTGATTGATCATCCCACCTCCTCCAGTGGGTGCCCGTTTAGAGGCAGCACCCAGAGGATGTGGGGCAGGGAAGCCAGGGTGCTGATTTTGAGTGGGAGCCCACTGGAGGGGGCGGGCAGGAAACCACACAATATCGGTGAGTCCACTAAATGAACAGGGTGGAACCACCATCCTGGTGGCTCGACTCATGTCCATTTCTATGTGTCCTAAAGAAGGTGGTCTTTCAAGCATCTTGTCTGGTGAGTTCTGGAAGGCGTACTCCCTAGGAAGCAGCTTCCCAAAGCTCTGCCTTTTGATTTTGCTAGCACACACATCCTCGCCTGATGTTTCCTCAGCCACTCTCCAACAGACCTTCAGAACGGTAGTAATATAAACTTGATGTTTGTTTGTTTGTTGCATTTGTATCCCACCCATGTGGACAGTCAGTTGTGCCATGGGTTGGGAATTGACCTGTAGTGACCCTTATAGGGCTTTCGTGGTACATGAAATATTTAAGGAATGTTTTCACCAGTTCCATGTGCCTCATGAGTTTCCACGGCTGAACACATATTTGAACTTGGCCCTTTGAGTCCACATGGGGTATCACCCTGTCCACATGGGGTATCAGAAATGTAAATTATTAAATTTTTTCTAAAAAAAAATTAAACCTACCTACATCACACAATTGTCCAGAAAATCCTTCAGGGCAGCCACAGACCTGGTTTTCTTTCAACACTATACAGTGGCCTCCATTCAAGCAAGGATTTGTTGCACATGCTGTGGGTCAAAGAAAAAGATGTCAATCAAAGCCCTTATGCAGAATCAGCCCATCTGGCCATCAAGCGTCTCAAGGGAATTTTCTCTCCTGGGGTATTTAGATGGGGATCTTGACCTTAGCTACTGACTCTTTTAACAGGTTATCCTAAGGATTCTGCATGCAAAGCACACACTTTGCACCTGAGACATGGTATCTTGGAGGTGAGCTCTTGAAGAATCATGCAAGTGTCTAATACACAGCATGTTCTCACCTTCTTCCTCCCCTGTGTTGGTCATCTGGGATGGTCTTGACCTGCTGATCTATCAGAAAAAAAGGGATGAGGGGAGGGTACCTTTCCTCCTCTGCAGTATGCCCATTCATCTTGCCCTGTCACCTCCCAAGGAAATAACAATCTGTTCTCTCCCTAGGCCAGCAGGTGAATTATTGTAGTGGTTCTCCAGATGCTGCTGGCTACCACCTCCATCAGTTCTAGCCAGCACGCCACTGATGGGAGATGATGGGAGCTAAAGTCCAAAAACATCTACAAGGCCACAGTCTCCTTTGCCAAGCAACACATTATGAAACAGTTCTCCTAGTACAGGCATGTCCAAACTTCAGCCCACTAGATGTTTTGGACCGCAACTCCCACAGTCCTTTGCCATTGGCAATCTAAGCTTAGAATTCTGGGAGTTGTGGTCCAAAACATCAGGAAGGGTGACGTTTGGACATCCCTGTCCTAGTAGGACCACAGGAGCCAGTGTTGTTCTTTCCCTTCAAAGCATGCTTTCTAGCTTGAGAAGCCCTCGTTCCAGGTGGAGGGGAATTGTCACTGCTCCTGGCTTCACCCAGGCTCACTGCATCACTTTTCTTTAGTGTTGCTTCTCACATTTAAGAAGTTGGGACTAAACTATGTAAAGCCAGCTCCATATTTTGGAAGGATGAGTAGATGTGAGCAAGTTGATCTCAGTAGTTCCCTTGAGTAGCGCGAAATCCCCCCTTCTTTCTCTCCCTATGTCCTACCACAACGTGAAGGCAGACGTCATCACCAAATAAAGTTTCTGCTTCCCATCTGTGTATTAGACTCCCCAGTACCACCATTTTAACTCTACACATAAGAAAAACAGGGCAAGAAGTCGTAAAACATCAGGCTAGCCAGTACTGTACATATCTAATTGGTGCTGCTGTTTTCACCCAACTGATCCATATCAAGTGAAGTCACTGCACTCGTCCCTGAGTGGTACTAGTCATGCCCTCCTTCCTGGCTCCCAACAATTACTGCTGGGCGATGGTGCTGAGCCTAGACCTGTGGTTGCTAACATTTTGAGTAGCCACTACTTTCATGCTCATGTTTTCTCCAGGCATTAGTATCAGGCACAGCTTCCTTGCCATTTGTGAAAGGCTTCAGTTGATGATATCTGCAGCTCAGGATGCTGATACTGAAGCAGAACATGAAACAAACCATTATTAACCCTAGTCAGCTGAGAACTCGAGACTGATATTGGAATTCAAAACAGGTTCTGAGGTTCAATCTCTGTGAGTCCTGTTTCAAACAAAGTTCTCATGTTATGGTTGATATATGCAAGATTGTGGTGGTCTATTACAAAATGTTGACGTTCTTCTAGGGTGAGGCAGACATTGCTAGTGATGTAGTGGGCCAGCATTGTGGGTAAGCCTCTCTCTGTCTCTCTGTCTCTGTCTCTGTCTCTGTCTCTGTCTCTGTCTCTGTCTCTGTCTCTCTCTCTCTCTCTCTCTCTCTCTCTCTCTCTCTCTCTCTCTGTCTCTGTCTCTGTCTCTCTCTCTCTCTCTCTCTCTCTCTGTGTGTGTGTGTGTGTGTGTGTGTGTGTGTGTGTGTGTGTGTGTAAAATAACAGAAACAGAAGCAATGGTTGAAGAAGACATCTGCATTGCTCATGATCCCTTTGGCATGGAGCCCAAGGTCATCCAAAAAGCTTCCAGGCTGATTGGAGATGTGGACTAAAACCTAACATGCCAACCAAGATACCACCTTTTGCCAGCTCCCTAGTGCTAATCAAAACTTGCATCAAGTTGTCTACTGTTGCTTTTTGAGCTATGTACCCCTGCAGACAAAGAGCAAAGCAAAATGTGCTGCTTCTGTCCTGCCCCATAGAGTTTAAATCACTCTGTGGATGATTTACAAGTAATTATGCAGGCTGCACCCCAACCCCACCACCCCCAGCAAGCTGGGTACTCATTTTACGGAATTTGGAAGGATAGAAGGCTGAGCGATCCTTGAGCCTTCTACTTGAAATTGAACCCCAGATTGTGAACACAATTATGACTGCAGCATGGAACTTTGAGCACTGAGCCACAAAGCTATGTGCCTGTCTGAGTTATTTTTGTTGGACAGGGCTGTAGCTTTTCTTTGATATGGTGATGGGGATTATAACGACAACTTCCTTCCTGCATTTCAAAATGTACACCACTATAAATAACACCACTGGATCTAAAATTGAAAATCTGCATTTCAGTCATCAGCAATGCATGTTTACATTTCACTTGGATGAATGTATGGTTCAAAATGTCATGGGAGTTTCGTTATTTAGATAGAACAGAGACTACAATCAAAAGTTCCCCTTTCAGCATTAATGATAATTTGCTGCAGGGCGGTGCTGTGCTACTGTGGCCCTCCAGATGTGTTTGGCCTACAGTTCCCATTCATCTCCATCAGCATATAACCAATGGTGCTGGATTATGGGAGTCCGTCCAAATAGACCTCTGGAGGTTCAGAGCTGCCCACCCTTGCTATGGAATGTATACAGTATGTAGTAGGGTTCTTGCCAAATAAACCTTCTTGATTGACAGTTTATATAAATGAAATTATAATGGGTTTGACTTAAACATCTTGACAAGAAGCATCCTTGCAGTCCTGAGGCCTTTCTAAATATCTCAGCAGTGTAAGTTACAGGCATCGTACACTGGAAAAACACTGGAACAGCCTCGTTTCTTTCAAAGGTGGAGAGCGGCTTTGGGCAGTTGGAGCAGAGATGCAGCGAGAGACCAAGGAGGAACATCCCACACTGCCAGTCTCCCCAAACACCTCATCACCTAAAATGAAACTCTGCTTTAGTTGGTTCTATGCTCTTGCCGGCAATGTTTATTCGAGGCCTGGGAATAAACAGACATCTAGATAAAGAGCGGACAGAACATTGCACCTCTGACTTTAAAATGGATGACACTCTCATTTTCTCTTTCTCAGGAGTGACTTCAAATGAAATAACGGCCACATGTTGTTCTTGCCTCAACTGATAGCAACCATGCCTGACTTTGCCCCACCTGCTTACTCCTGGCCACATTTCCCGCTCTTGTTGCAAACAATATCCTGCCTCTGCCCAAGTCTGACCTTTTCCTTGCACTGGCTTACAGCCAATCTTATTTCCAAGGCAGCGACACTCCTCTAGCCCCGTAGACTGATGGTACTTCAACCAAGTGTCCTTTTTACCAAAGTGAGGAGGTCTTCCAGCTCCAAAGCAGCTTTCTGTAAAGCAAAAGTATAGGGTGATTCTGGACTTCCCACCCCTTGGAGAAGAACCAGGCCCTTTCAAAACACAGCTGTTAGCAGGGTTTCATATACCTGTATATCCTAGTGGTCATAGCACAGCCCTCCAGATGTTGCTGGATTGCAAATCCAATCTGCCCTGGCCTCCAAGGTAGCCAATGGTAAGGAAGCATGGGAGTTGAAGTCCAGTGACATCAGAAGGAACACACTTTGTCCGCCCCTGCTCTATGGACAGTTCAGTGGCCTTCATGAAGACCAACAAGACAAAAAAAACCACCACCCAGTTCCCTATAACTACCAGTACACAACACTTATAATATCTCTACGACTGAAGCTATCTGGTACAATACAAAAGCTGAGGTGAATAGGATCCAAGGCTGGCCAAATTATTTGTGTGCTTGACATAGAAAATCAAACCATCTTTCTCCTTCACCAGCAGTAAAAATACACCAGATTGTTAAATCATTAATTATTTGCTACTTTTAATGAGAACTCTACATTTACTACCCAAGGAAGCCACTTCAGCTTGTCTAATGCTGGAGCTAGTCCTGCCTGTTCAAAGAGCCTTTTTAGTTTATTAGGGTGGCAAGGTGGACATATACCTAAAGCCAAGACTAGTTGATTACTACGCTAGACAGGCTCTGTAATTGCAGCCTTCAGTAAAACCTGTTACCTTTCTCACAGTGTCTTCCATGGAAACCAGGCCTACAGATGCAATGGAATCCATTACGCCTAGCTTCACAGGCACCGCCATTTTGACATGGGTTTGGATTACAGCTTCCTGCAAAAATATGCCAAGAAATCAAACATGCCCAGGTATAAGTCTCAGAATTTGATATTAGACCCCACAGCAAGACCTGGGGACCATGTACTATTGGCCATAATGTTTGACAGTTTTGATGCCATACCATTTTGAGACAACCCCCCCCCAAGATCAGCTCATTGTAGTCTAAGGCTAACATTTAGACCCTGGTGGGATGTCTCCCTCCACTCCAGCTGCAAGTGACCCACCTGTTAGGCTTTCATCTTGCCCACAATACTTCCACTTTTGGTCTCGGTCGTAGTTCTCTGTAGTGGCACACCTGACAGGAAAGAGCTTTATGTCATGAAAAGAATACATGGAATCTGGCTCTAAGCCACAAATGGTCAACGTGTGGCCCATGGGTCTCAATGCAGCTTTACAGGGCTCTGAAGGTGCTTCCCTGACCACCACCACCTCCTCCTCCTCATCATCATCATCATCAAATGTGGTTTCCCATTTAAGAGCCTCCACCCACTCCCAGCCCATTTAGATCCACACATGACAGGAACATTCTAATCATTCCTGGGTTTGAACAGTGGAGAGATGTATCCCACTAGAGTCCAGGCATGTTGGGGTGAGGGATAGACCAGGGCTTTGCAAAGTTGCCAAGCTTTGGTCTGAGCCCAAATATACATTCTTCTTCTGGAAAAGGATACCTTAAAAGCATTTTATATTTATGTTAATTTATTGTTTGCTTCTAACAAAGATGGTAACATACTAAAAAGGCCTGCACGGCTTAGCAAGAAATGTGTTTCTTTCCTGGTTGTGTTTGCTTCTTGTCTGTATCTCTCCTACCTCCCTGTCCCCCACTTTAATTTGGTAAGCCAGCATGGTAAGTTGCAAGTCATACTTTCCCCACTTCATCGGGGGGGCATGTCCATCAAAGTTCGGTGCATCCCTTATGCCCTGTCCTTCTATCTAGCACTTACTCTTTTAGCGTTTTCCTGGTGAAGAGATACTTACCAGGGCCGAGGACCGAGAAAGCTGCCTGGGAGGCAGGAATTGTACATTTTGCGCTGGTGGCGGAAAGGGAAATGGCAAGGCTCTTCATTGGGTGGTTTCTCTGCAAAGCAAACGTAAATGGATGGGTTTCTTCTGTTTTGAAACAAGCTCCGTATGCTGCTGGGAAGAGAAACTTCCTGAAAAAGCATCCCATGAATTGTGATGATGTACAGCATGTTAGGTGGCCCAGAGGATGACCAAGATTTTTCTAATTGTAAGGTCATGGGTGTCTGGTTGCTTGCTTCTTTAAAGTTCTGATTTTATGATATTCACATATTCTGTTTGACTTGCTGAAATGTTTGCATTTAATTTAGAACCTGCAGTTGGATTGCTTGTAAAACATTTTAATAATACTTAAAGCAACATCTGGCATATACATAGCCAACAGTGAAAGAAATGAGTATGTACTCCCATTTTGAATATACAGGATAGACCCATAATGTGTGATGTCAAGGCAGCAGTTATGACGACCATCAACAGTACCATAGGAGGCTCTGCCATTTTGTTGCCGGGTCCATATTATTATATTGTATCCTACACAGTATTTATGCCCCTAGAGCTGAGGCCAGGAGAAGGAAGGAAAGAAGGGTGGGCTGTGAGCTGGAATAAATATAACAGCACATCCAATATGAACTCCCAAATCAATCCACAGCCCCTTCCATGAGCACTGACTGCAAATCCAAAAGTAATACAGGCTGTGAATCACATTGCAGCAAAGCCGAATTGCTCTGATTCAGCTTTCCAATGGAGTTGCGCACAGAGAAAATGAAGGCAGGGGAATCTGGAAGAGGCGCTACTTAGGTTTTACAAACAGAGCAATGTTGCTGCTAGGGATGTGAGAAGATTTCTCTCTCACTTTTGCTCTCCATTGTGAAGGCTTCCCACTTTTAATTACACTTCTTAATTCTAAATGGATGAGGAGGCAGAGGAAGCAGTCATCAAACAGAAAATGTTATGCATATGTTTAGAGGCACTCGGAAAAAAAACTATGATTAAGAATCTCTCTTGATTTACTGATTAGTTGCAAGCACTTATTGCTGTGCTTCAGCATTGCACTGGAACAATGCTATTTATTGCAGTAAACATATTATTCTATATTAACATATTTCATTCCAACCAACCAGCCAATCCACTGTATTTGGAAAAGTGAAGGAACATATACTGTAAATTTTGTGGTGGAGGGGAAAAGTAGGAATTACACTGATCAGTGACAGGGCATAGCCGCTTTGTCATGTATGTGGGATTTCTTCTGCTTAGAAGACAGGTGAATTTGAAGTATTTTTTCAGGCTGCACAACACAAAGACTGATTTGAATCACTCCAGCTTTTTTTGCTCTCATTGTGGCTTTTTTCCTCCACCACTGGTTGGGGCTTCTGCTTTTTCAAACCATGATTCAGATAGGCTCTGAATAGACTCTCTATAATACGTTTTTTAAAAATTGAGGGTTTGTGTGTTTGTAGGTTGTGTTTTGGCAACATAGGCAGTTAAGGCATGATGTTCAGCACCACAGAGAGAAATGCCTCCTGATAATCTTCTAATATTAATTTTGTTTATTTCTTATTAGACATATGAGATTAGCACTGGATCACCCTGTCCTCTTATTGCTGGGTCACCATGATTCATCATTATTAAAGTATTTCCCATGTTTATGCCACATAAAAGGATCGGCAGAGGCAGGACCAAAGGAAGGAAGCAAAGAAGGGGGAGGCTGTGGGCTGGATTGTGAATTGCGCCCAGTATGAAGGGTAAACTCCCAAATCAGTCCACGACCCCTGTGTGAGCACTGACTGCTATTTCAAATGCAATACATTCAGGTTGTGAATCAAACTGCATCAATTTGGCTTTCCAGTGTAGTTCCACTCAAAATTTAGGGGCGCCTTCTCCAACCTGGTACTTTCCAGATTTGTCGGACTACAATACCTATACAGTGGACCCTTGTATAAGAAACAGCTTGTATAACATAAAATGTGTACAACATAAAAAATTCCGGAGATAGGGGAAATTTGCTTAACATAATTGCCTATGGGGAAAATCCATACAACATAAAATGGGATCACTGCATTTTCAATGCATTCCTATGAAAATTTGTATAAAGGAAATTTTGCTTAACATAATTTCATTTGGAACGAATTAATTCCTTTATACAAGGTGCCACTGTAGTATCTAGACAGCTCCCTGATTGTGGGATTTATTATAGAGAGCATCAGGGAAAGTGGGAGGCAACTTATTAAAACGGCAGAAAGTGCCAATCTGAAGAAGTAAACAGCAAAACACAGCCTCAGGAATTGGGTCAACCACAATTAGCATATGCTGTTTTCTCCTAGATTTTCCTTTAAAATTGACAAGATTCTAAGCACGGGTTTTCCCTCGCTCTGGCTTTTTGTTGCCATATGAACTTGTTGGCCAGATTTTACCTGGATTCTGCACCTGCTGCCTCAGTTTCTCTGTGTGCCTTTCTCCATAGTTGGCTGCCCCTGAAGAAGTTCCACCTGCTCCCAATCCTTGCCTGAAGCCCTCCGTGATGCTGCGAGAACCGTCACCACCCCATGGCATTGTGAGGGGCAGGTCTTGTGTGACACCACAAAAGTCCAACCCTGGTCCCCTATTTGGGCACTGAAATTTCAGGGCATGGGACGCTGTTGACCTGGCAAACCTACAAGAGGGCAGTGCTTCATTTGAAAGACTCTCGGAAGTTAGTCCTCTATTTGAAGAGTCATCCAATCCAAGTCCTGGTTAGAGATAAAGAAAAATAAGGGAGGAAAGAGAGCAACCCAGAAATTGAAATTGCCCCTTAGTTCGTAGCATACAGTCACCTGACTCACACTCCCAAGTGGCCACTATAATAATATATACTACATTTTGGTTGTAATTGTCATCTTTCTAAATTTCCATCTAGACACAATATACAAATCCAGACATGTACTATGCAAATCTTTGTGCCTTGTTGTTGTTGTTGTTTTATTTACTTCACTGATCCACTAGTGTTCCATCCTTGGGCATTTTAGGAGTTGTTAGGCACAAGCATAGAGTGGATACTCACCGCCATGTTCTCTCTTGGGTGGCTTGTGAGGTGGACCCTACCAGGAAAGAAACACACCATGCTATAAATGGGTGTGCTGGAGTAGCTTGTCCATATATATCAGCCCAGTTCACACAAATTAACCCCAGAGGCCTATCTTTCCACAGGATATGAAAACCAGCCTCCATCTTGAAGAGAGGCGTTTCCAGGAACATGAAACAACTTGAAGGCCAATGATGGGCTTGCATTTAATTAGCCCCAAAGGGCACCAACAGCTCCTCAAAAAGCCATTCTGGTGAGAACTGCATCTGCATCTATGTCTTTAAAAGCTTTCAGACCCTTTTTCTGCATCAAAAGATAAAAATAAGTCATATATCAAGTTTCTATCCCAGAGGCCTTTCTGGAAGATCTCTGACTTGTAAGAAAACATCGTTTTGTGATTAAAGTATTCTTTTAACAAATTCTGTTAGTAGTGTAGTTGTTCTGAATTAGAGATGGCACCTTAGGGACAAAAGGTTGTTTCATCTTATGACTTCTAACTAATTAATCAGTTAAGTTTGGATGGAAATGGAAACAAATCTTTCTGAACTGAAACATGCGCTTTACCGGCTTTTAGGTTATGCATATTATTTATTTCTAGTAATTTCCATTTCTGGCATATTTATTTTTACATTTATTTCACTTGGTGTTATAACTGTTTCATCATATGCTATGCCCTACAAATTTAAGGCAATTAAATAAATAATAGGCATTTCTAAAATCTCAGGGCTTCTTTGACATGGGAAAGGTTGAATTTAATAAGGTAGGGCTGGAGGATGAGTACAGAAGAGTCTTGTGCAGCCAATATAGTAGAAGCAAGCAAGGTGGTCTGACTGGTGGGTGGGAAGTCCACAAAAGCCAAAATCTTGGCTGAGTGATCCAAAGGAGAAATAAAAAGAGAGGAGGCCAGAGGGGGAGCCAGAGCAAAAGAGGCAACTATTTTCTTGCACGCCGTTTATTACAGCAGGACAGGAGTGAAGACAGAGTTGTCCAGAGACATTTTGCTCCCTGGTGTGAAGGACTAGATGTGGTCCTATCTCATGCCATGTGCAGAACTTATCTGGACTAGCAGCTGGCACTTCCTACAAGGACCCTCCACTGCACAGGAATGCAACAAGACAGCTTAGTGAATTGTATCCTCCAGCAGAGGGGAAGGGGCTTCCACCCCGGTCTCCTCTAGACTTCAGGGTTTGCCCCCCACCCCACCCACACTCACACCCACACCCTGTAGTAGCTTCCTCACTCTCCATTACTGTAACTCAACAGAAACCCAAAATATAGACATACCACCCTAGGCAGAGGAATCTTCGTACGTTTTAATAAATAATTTGTGAAGGGAAGGGCCCTGTTTCTGCAAGATGGATTGTTTGCTTGTTATTTCCCTTTGTACATAACCCACTTCACAGGCTTTCTGGGGGATGGGGGTGGGGAATTCTTTAGAATTGCTTTTTAAAACATTCCTAAAATAATGAAGCTATCTTGGTGGGAGGGAGGAGAGGAAGAAGTACCCTTGCATAGGCTCATCAAGTTTTATTTGGGAAGTGTCTGCATGCCTGTGTGTGCTGGTTTGGGGCAGAGGAGAGGGTTGGAGGTTAATATTTTTCCAAATCTGTCTGAGATCTCCCACTGGCATTGCACAGAATGGACAGCTTAGCTTCTATAATCAGAATGAAATGTGGCCATGAATCTAAAAATATATTTCGCATTTTTAAAAATCGTGTAGGCATGCAGAGGGGATAGGAAAGTACTGTCAGTCATTCCCCACTCAACTCAAGGGCATTGACCTATGGAGCTCCAATACAGTTCCATACGGGATTTCAAACAGCAACAGAAGTGCTGGGGTGTGACTTCACCAAAACAGAGAAGAAGTTTAAGTGCTGAGAAAACAGACTTCTCCACTGCGGATACTTGAATTATCTGGAATACTTGAGTAAGGACTAGAGCAGGAGTCCTCAAACTAAGGCCTGGTGGCCGGATATGCCCCCCCCCCAGCGTCCTGAATCCAGCCCGTGGGAACATCTGCAGACCACCCTGCACACACACACCTCGTTTTGAAAGTGAACAAATGAGCCAGCCTCTGCTGCTGCTTCTATAGTTGAAGCAGTTCAAAGCCACCCAGATAACTGGTGCACCAGCTGGGTGCAGTTTAAAATGGGAGGACCTCCTCCACTTCACACACACACACACCCGCCACCCAGATGACTGGTGTGCCAGCTACACACTGCTTCATTCAGCTGAGGGGTACCCGCTTACCCCCTACCCACCATCCAGATGACTCAGCTGAGCAGGGTAGTTTAAATCGGGAGAGCCTGGTGCGGTCTCCTGCTCCCCCCCCACCCCACCCAGATAGATGATCAGCCCTTTAGCCAAGCAGGGCAGTTCATAGAGACCCGGGTGGAGGTGGAGGCGGCGGAAAAAATAGCGAAGGAGACCTGGGCAACAGGTGAGAGAGCGCCAGCAGGAAGGAAGGAAAGGTGGGAAGGGAGAGAAGAGAGGGGGGTGGGAAGGGGAAAGAAGAAGCCAGTGATGCCGCATGGCCCGTGTCAGAAGCAGGCGTAGCAGGCTAAGACTGCTCCCTCCACCCCTGAGTTATCAACCCAATAGTGGTGGGAGGGGTGGCAGGGGCAATCCAAAAGGCTGCCCAGCGTCTGGGCCTGCCACAGTGCCCGGTGGATCCCAGGAGAGCAGGCCACTGTCACTGCCGGAAAGAAAACTCCATGCTGGTAGGAGGGAGCAGGGCTGGGCGTCCATGGGTCAGACTGGATACAGCCCAAGCTTGCCGCAGCGGCATTGCCTGGTGTGTGTGGGTGTGGGATGAGACCTGAGGGGTGAACCCAATCAGGTGGGAGGGGTGGTGGGGGCAATCCTGATGGCCGTACAAGGCTGAGGGCAGCTGCCTGAAGCTTCAGCGGGTGGGGGAAGGTTCGGCACAGGTAGGAGGAGACCAGGGCTGGGAATTTGTTTGTTGGGCAAGAAACAGCCCGTGATCACGTGGCACTGCTAGCCGTGGGAGGGGGGAATACAGTGGGCAGCCAGCCAAAAATTTCCCCTTCTCACAAGTGACCACAAGGAGAAACCCCCCACCCTCCCCATGCAGCAAACCTTCCGGTAGTGGTAGAAGAAGGAGAAGTATGATGGCTACCTCCTCTTTGATCTCTTTTCCAGAGAGTGAAGCAACCAAGAAGGAGGAGGTGGTGGTGATGGGCAGAGAACACTGTTCTCTGCTCCACACAACAGCTGACTTTGACAGGTCCTGTCAAAGTCATCTGTCATGCGGAACTGAGAGCAGCATTCCTAAGTGGAATAATTAGGTTGTTGAAGCAACCACAAGTCAAGGTATCACTGTATAGTCCGGCCCTCAACAGTTTCTGAGGGACAGTAAACCGGCCCCCTGTTTTAAAAGTCCGAGGACCCCTGGACTAGTGAGTAAGAAGACAACTGAGAATCAAAGTGACTGGCTTCCTAGTCCTATATCTGAGTCACTAGGCCAGTGCACAAATCAGAAGCTCTAGGATGAGTACTGTACTTAAAAGAGATTTGAGGGGGCCTAGCTCAAAACATATCATCCTTTCCCATGACTCTGGAACTGTCCTTGTCTCCATTCCACCATGGCCGCCTTATCCAACACATGATTCCCCCCCCCCCTTTTCCCTCTCCTCGCTGGCACCCACCCTAGGTCTTATTCATCTAATGAACAGCCCCTGTATCTTAAAAGTTAGGTGGTGGGACTAGGGTATATAAAGACAACGGGTTGAGAGAGATCCAAACAGTAAAACGGAAGGAGACAAAAAAGAAATGTTAAAAGTATGTTCTGAGATCTCACCGGAAACGGCTCCCCTGGACTCAGAATCGCAAAGGCCAGCAGGAGCAGCAGGAGCAGCTTGGATGTCATGGCAGTGCCCAGGGCCAGGATGAAAGGCTGAGGTGTGCGCTCTGCTTCAGGCAAAGCAAACAGCCCCAGATCGATACAGCTCAAAGCAAAGGTCTTTGGGGAGGACTTAATCACCAGTGTGGGGATTGCAGCACCCACGCAAACAGCGAACAAAAGCAGAGTCATAATTGGCAGCCAAGAATAGAAGGATTTTAGGACAATCCTTGTGGAATCTCCTTGGCTGTTCTTGTTTCTCTCTGCAACCATGACCTGGAAGGAATCTTGTCATTGAAAGGCTCTTAAAGTTGACATCTATTTTCTTGGTTGGTGTGATCTTAGCATTATTAACAATTTTGGAATTGATATGCACTCAACAATTAATCATTTGTTAACGCTCTGTTTTTACCCTTTTGTTGTAAACAAAACCCAACATTGTTATATGCAGGTCATGCTATGTGAGGAGCTGGAGTAGTGAGCAAAGCACAGCTGTGGACTGGCCTGGGAGAAAAGGATAGCACCTTTTCACCCTTCACCTGTGGTCAAGTCCTCCTGGGGGTCCAACGTCCCGGCCTCGACTTCCTTCCGGATCTTTGCCAGCCATTCTTCCAGCTCAATTTCCTTGTGAATCTCCTTGTGTTTTCGGTTGTACTCTCTGTACTCCCTCTCTCCCCAATAAGAGCACTTTTGTTTGTGTGTCCTGCACCAGTAGCTCTCAGCCTCTTTGTGGGGCATCATCATCCATCCACACCCACTCCCATCCTTCTGGAAGCTCTCGTTTTGCTCCCTTTTTACAAGTCCCGAACCCCACCTCCACTGGAGCGGATTGGTCAGCTTTTCCTGCCAAGTCCTTCTTTTTACTTCCGGTCGGCCCCGGGTCCTCTTCCTTCTCCCTTCCCTTATGCTGCTCAGTTATTTTGAGGGCATCATACTATCCCTTCAGTATCATAAACCTTTCCACGGGTGTCACTGTCAGTTGTTTCTCAGGTTCCCCTTTCTCCCCTGGCTTCTCCATCCACTCAGCCGGACGTGCAGGGGTCCCTCTCTTCCCATCTGAGAAGTTTCCCTCACAGTTCCCTTCCTGGGCAATGTTGTGGAGTGAGTTGCTGCTCAATGGCTCCATCGGATCATGTCCGGGGCGGGGGTGTTGTCGGCCCCTTGGTCGCTCTCTTGTGGGGTACCCGAGGGTTTGGCAATCTCCCCCTGCTGTTTAATATCTGTATGAGGCCACTGGCTGAGGTCATTTGGAGAGGTGGAGCATGCTGCCATCAGTACATTGATGACACGCAGCTCTACCTCTCCTTTACTACCTCTGCAACGGAGGCTGTTCATACCCTTGACTGTTGCCTGGCTGCAGTCATGGAATGGACCAGGACTGACAGGCTCAAACTCAACCCAGAGAAGACTGAGGTTCTGTTCTTGAGGGGGGGGGACCAAAGGGGTACAGTGGCCCTCTTCCCAATTTGGGTGGGTCCACCCTCCAGCTGACAGATAAGAGTGAGGAATCTGGGTGTCATCCTTGATCCGGCATTGTCCCTGGAAGTCCAGGTGGCAGCCGTTTCTAGAGCGGCCTTTTGCCAGCTTAGGCTTATTGCCCAGATTCGCCCGTACCTTGACGGTGACTCTCTGAGGACAGTTGTGCAAGCGTTGGTTATCTCAAGGATAGACTACTGTAACACTCTCTACATGGGGCTTCCCTTGACCCTTGTTTGGTGACTGCAGCCAGTGCAGAATGCGGCAGCCAGATTGGTGGTGGGTGCGAGCAGGTATAATCACATCACCCCAATTCTGACTCATCTGCATTGGCCTACCTGTTGCTTCCCGAATAAGGTTCAAGGTACTGGTTTTGATTTATAAAACCCTCCATGGTTTGGGACCAGAGTATCTGGCAGAGCGTATTACCCAAAGATCCAGCTTTGATCCGGCCCACCAGAGCATCACAAGCCTTCTCGCTTCAGTTTGCCACTCTGAGGGAGGCCTGTAGATCTTCTACCTGGAATTGGGCATTGTCGGTGGCTGGCTCAAGCCTCTGGAATCAGCTTCCCAGCGAGATAAGGCTTGCTGAGTCCCTTCTGAAATTTAAAAAAACACCTTAAAACTTGGCTATTTAAAGCCGCTTTTGGCAACTGCTGAGGTTATTGTTTTGTTTATTTGTAGTCTATTTGTTTGCCGCCACCATTCTCCTGTGCCTGTCTTAACATTATTATTTGTTATTCTTTTTCTTTTTATTTCTGTGTTATTAGCTTTGGTTGTTCAACAATGAGATTTTTCTCACATTCTCACCCTCAGCAAACAGCTAGCAGCAAATATACTATGCAACTATCTGTTCGCTGCACATATCTCCTTAAAGTCCAGGTAGAAAAAATAAATTATGGTAGAAATGGTGTTCAAAGAGGAAATACTTTCACTTTCTTCTCATGTAACTTTCTCAGCTAGTTACATTTTCAAGTTCACGATACCTGAAGTCAGTTTAAAATTATTGTGTTATTAATTAAATTTCTTCTATATGTTTATTTCAAACAAACAACTACAGTACTTCAATCCTAGTGGGTTTGTAGATAATTTTTTGTTTCTTAATGCTAAGAAATGTTACCATGAAATATAAAATAGAATAGGGAAACAAATCTACCCCTCAGCCCTTGCCCTGCTTGAAAGTGTGGCCTTTAAAGCATTTGGCAAACTGAGAAGTGGCCATCAAGTCTGTGGAACTTCCTACTCCTGCTTTAGGCATGTGAAGCATGCTTGAGAAGTAAGATCATTTCATCTTCCCACTCTGTCTGGGTCAGGATGTCATTTGAGAGGTTGGTCATGTTCAAAGGGTGATGGGTGGTACAAGTTCATGGTGGTGATGATAGTGGTGAGCATGCCAACAGAAGCCAGGTGATGCTACGGAGAGGGTTCCAAGCAAGAAGTCTCTAGGTCATACTTTTGAGGCCCCACATGGTTGGGCTACCAGGTTCATCGGAATCCATTGCGTTCTGACCGATTGTGCTGCAGCACGGCACTTTTCAGTGGGCAGCCTCTATGTTGAAGTAATACACCAGAGGATCCAGTGCACTGTTGGTGCTAGCAAGAGCCACGGTTGCCCTTTGAGCTGCGCATGTGAAAGACAGCAGCCCTGGAGCTGAGAGGACCCCAATCCGGCCCAGGGCATGCAGGACATGGACGATGTGGAAGGGTAAGAAGCAGAGGGTAAGTAAACCAGTCACCATCAAGAGGGTGTGGAGAGAACGCCTGCGTGATGAAGTTGCCTGGACTGAACCATGGGTGAGGTTCATAATGCGCTGGGCAATCACAGCGGAACAGACAATGATGGTGATGAAAGGCACAAAGAAGCCCAGGGTAGAAAAGGCAAGGACCGTGGCTGCCAGGCTCCCACTCCAGACGTAAGCTGGGAAATTCTCCATGCAGGCGATATTCCCATTTGGGAAGCGATGGGTGACGGTGCTCTTGGAGAAGAATATCAGGAGTCCAATGGCCACCGAGAACCAGATGGCCATAGAGAGCATGATACGGTAGAGGGGCCACCTCAAGCGCAGATAGCGGACAGGGTGGATGACAGCAAGGTAGCGCTCGAGACAAATGCAGGCCAGAAACAGGGTGCAGCTGAACATGTTGGCTAGGAAGAGTGCATTGGTGGCTTTACACAGGCCCTCACCAAAGGGCCAGTCATTGTGTCTGGCATGATACACAGCCTGCAATGGAAGTGACAAGGCAAACAGCAGGTCAATGACTATGAGATTATAGATGAAGACCATGACAGGTGGGGCTTGGTTCCGGGTAGCCCAGCACCTCCACAAGGCAACACCATTGAAGGCCAAACTCAGGATAAAAACCAGGCTATAGGTGATGGGCAAAAGAAGGTGCTGGAATTCTGCTTCAGTGACACAATGCAAAGGCATGGATCTGTTTGAGTGGGCACTTGGGGTCACTCTTGAAGGAGCAGCCTCCCCTGATGTCTGAGTGCCATTTCCCCACATCTGCAAAGCAAGAACAAGATCTGTGTCTGTCAGCCAATATTATCCTTCAGGATCTCTAAACCAGGGGGTGAGAAACCCTTTTGGCCCTCCAAAGTTTTTTCAGTTTGACTCCAAGAGGCTCCAGCCAGCATGGTCAGTAGCAAAGGCCAGATGGGAATTAGAGTTCCAAACATCTGGAGAACAAAGCTCCCCTGCCCTAATATTCCCTTCTACCCAAAGTATAAGAGCCCTGGGGGGGGGGAACATACAACCTATCAGAGAAGGACACGTTTTCTCTGTGTGTGGAGCACTGCAGTGGACTCAGGTGGCTCTCAAGAAGCAGCATATCACAGGGATTAAAAATGATCCAGGTCATAGGCTTCATTGGGTCAGGAGGAGAGAAGAGCAAACTTTGGAATGGCACAGAGTTCTTTTTCTAGCGAAGGCCCCTTCTGTTATAAACCGAAGCATCTGCTCAATTTTGGTTGCTGCCTACCACTCACTCAGGGCAGTCTTCTGTTTCTTTGTCACAATAAGCGTTCGTTTTCTCTAGTAAAAACTAAATGTGTTGTGTTGTGCCATCAAATCAGATACAATAGTGACTCTAATAGGACTTTCAAGGTAAGTGAATTATTTAAGGAGTGGTTTTAACCCACTGAGCTCCCATGACTTTCTTAGTGGGGATTTGAACCCAGGCCTCCAGAGTCCTGGTCCATTACTCTGTCCACTATGCCACACTTGGTACCTCAAAAATCTAAATTACCTCCCCACAAGTTTTCCTAGCAGCTCATTTCCCCTCCTGCTTGCCTGCTGAAGCTTCCCATCCTCCTAGCTTTGGTCACACCCAAAGGAATTCTCACTTAAGTTTTAAGTCCACTGTAAGGAAATTACTTTGCCGAGATAGGATACCCATTTTTTTTAGCAAAGGATGAGTATCTCTTTGCTTGCCATTCTGCTGTTTCCTCTGATAGGGATTATTTGAGCTTGTGTGGCTGGTTCTATTGAAATCCCCTTTTTCTGAACAGGACCTAAGGCTTTGTGGAGTTCAGAGTCCATCTCCAAAAGAGCACGGGGACTGTTTTTGCCCGACGCTGTTGCTCCCATGACCTACACTAGGCCCTCCAGCTCTTTGTATGCCTAAGCACCAGAAACCCTCAAAGAAGCCCAGAAATCAGTCGCATCCATACCTTGCATGTCGCAATTATCCCGAGGGGCCCTGCTCCTTCACGGGTTGTATGGGATTTGAAAAAGTCGCAAGAGTAGGATCTATTTATGGAGGGCAGTGCAGACGTCTCTATCAGCCCATCCCGGTTTCCTGGTTTTGTCCAGCTATGCACATTTTTAGGGGGAAAACATTTAAACCCTCATGCTGATAAGGGTAGATCACTGGAACTTTCATAAGGCCTGTGGTTACTTCATGTCCTTCTTTGTTCTGTGACTAGTTTTGTACTGTGACAGCGTTGGTCACGATTACATGGTTTTGTCCCTGTTTCAGTGTTACCATGGTTGTGATAACTTGTCGCGTGACAAGTGTTACCTCACGGTCTTGTACCATGACAAACACTGAATTTGTCTACTTTCCTTCCCCCCCTTTTTTGGGGGGGCTTAAACATTCTTTTTTGATATTTTGCTTCTGAAAAGTCAAAAATTAAAAAACGGACACAGTTTTCAGAGAGAAACGAATGTTTTGTTGCGTGACAGTCTTTACTACATGGTGCCTTGTCTCGTAACAGAAAGCAGGAACAAAGAGCCTTTGTACATGACCCCTAAACTCCGCAGCAAATGGCTGCCAGCTCCGGAGCTTACAATTGTTTCCCCACCAGCTCCGGAGTTTGCAGGAAATTAAGTGTGACCACGCCCACCTAAGCGCGTCCCAGCGCACTTTTCTTGTACCTGATCTAGGAGGGTGAAAATCCCCAGGTCCGGATTTAATCTGGTGAGTGCGGGGCTCTGCTCGCTTCTGTTTGGGTTTTTTTTTTTGCCTCCCGCCCCTTTAAGAGAAGGGGCAGGAGGCAAAAAACAAACAAACAGAAGAGAAGGAATCAGGACAAGGACGGGCTCTGGGCAGCTTCGGAGGTGAGCCTGCATTTTTCCTCTCTTTTTTCCTCCCTCCCCTCACGCAGACAGGAGCAAGGAAGTGCGGAGGGGTGGGGACGCAGAAAGAGCAACGAACCCCCAAGATCCCTGGTCTGAATTTAAGTGGCCAGCGGATCTTAGGGGTCGTGTGAAAAGGCCCAAAGAGTGACAAGGGAAAACCCTACCCTAGCACCAGGTACAGTACTGTCACACTTAGCACCCGTTCCAGGGGCGTGGGACAAATTTCAGTAGTTGCACGACAGACGTGAAGTAACATATTTTTGTACCTCTCCTAAGTGCAACACTAACGAAGACAAAACGGACGTGAAGTAACTGCCTAGAATCATGAAGTTGGAAGGAGCCTACAAGGCCATCAATTCCAACCCTGGCTCAAGGCAGGACTACAAATCAAAGGATATCTGCCAGGTGGTTGTTTACATTCATCCTGTTATCACCCTGCTTGAACACAGGGCTCCTAGGGCTCCCAAGACCTTTTGCCGTGTTGAGGAAAATAAAGAAATTGGTATATTTCCCTGCTCTATACATATCTGGCACCCTTCCCTGTTTCCCTCCTTGTTTCACAAACTGCCGAATGGTCACATTTTAACTTGACTTTGTCAATCATGCTATGACAGCCTCATCCATTACATGTGTGCAGCAGGCTGCTTGTAATGGTGGACGCAGGCAAGGATAGCTCATGTTGCATTCAAACCATTATCATCCAGCAAAGAGGTGTGGCTGGGGACTTTCTACAAACAACCGCCCATCCTCTTTCCAGGTAAGTCAGAGGTGTCCAAAGTTTTTGCAAGGAGGGCCAGATTTGGTTTAATGAAAATGTGTGTGGGGGGGGGGGCAACCATTCAGCCACCTTTGGCCTCCGGGCCAGATTTTGGACAAGTCTCTGTAACATGTAAGGAGGCAATGAGGATGCTGCAGCAACGGAACCGGGGGCGGGTAGGCTGGGCATGTGGCTGGGGTGGTGGTGGACAGAGGCAGGGAGGGCAGGCAAACCGTAAAACTGCAAGCTTACACCTCCATCTGTTATGGGGAGGGGCCAGCTGGCAGGGATGAATGACAGGCTGAACCAGAGGGGAGAAGAGGCTGCAGGCTGCTCAAAATTTGAAAACGGGCCGCATTTGCCCCCCCCCCCCCGGGCCTAACTTTGGACATGCCTGAGGTAAGTGGATGTATTTGGCTCCATTCAGTATGGCGTGTGAGCAGAGTTCCACAGGGATGACTGGTGAGTATTCCTCTTTGCAAACATCACCTCACAATTGATCCAGAAGGGCCTTGAGTCCCCAGACGTAGGTCACCAGATGGTTTGGAATCTTAATTCCTAAAAGCCACAGGCTGGACAGCTAGTAGTCAAGGATTCTGGGAGCTATAACCCAACAGCAATTGGACAGAACTCACAACAGTAATTCTTTTAGACTCAAATTTCCTGAAACTCCTACTCAGTGTGGTCATTGCTGATCTTGGCTAGGAGAGATTTTGTTAGCAACAATCCCAAAAACTAATTTTTGAGCATTGCCTTTAGGAACTCAAAGCTGGGAATCCCTGACTTTGTAAAATTAGAATGAAACTTGGGAAGCCATATTACTACAGAACCCCAGCATGGTAACGATGGAGGAGACTTCCGGGATCATCATGCCTTGTCAAAGCAGGAAAACCACAGCTAAATGGAAAATTGAGTGCCAACTTCATATCTTTTATATTCTTAGACCCCATGCAATGCTAGTATCATGTCTGGAGGTCTTCTGAATGTGTCATGTTCAGTAACTGTATGAAGAACGGGAGCAAGACTGCAACTATTTCAGGGATTAGGCTTTAATTTTTTGCCCCCTCCACCAACTCCTTAGTGATTCTTTGCTCAGGAGACCACATGACCTCTGATAACAATGAAGCAAAATAATTAATCATGCTAAAAGCTGGCCTTGAAACTACCTCAGCTTCTCCAGGAAGGCACCACGACTTCTCATATTGCCCTGCCGGTACCCAGGTCCAGGGAGTCTGTATCTGATGAAAGAGGCAACCAATTTGGGATCAAGGCAGCTGGGGCAAAAAAAAATGTAATAAATAGAATCAACATTTATGCTTACGCTGACAACAACTGAATGTCTTTCTCCTGCCGTTGCTATAATAGTCATTATTATAATGTCTTGTCACGTCCTGCCTTCAATTCCTACTGAGTGATGCATTTTTAAAATTACATTTCAACTTCTTCCGAACCAATACTATAGAAAAGTGTTATCTCCAGAGAAGAGTCTTTATCTAAAAACAAAACAAAAAGAGCACTCCCTGTTCCTGCCACATCACCACTTAATTGCAACCCCGCCACAGGATGTGGTGATGGCATCCGGCCTGGATGCCTTCAAAGGGGGATTAGACAAATTCCTGGAGAAAAAGTCCATCACAGGTTACAAATCAAGATAGAGATGTATCATCTCCAGGCTTAAAACTGGGGTACTTCAAGGACCAGATGCAGGGGAGTGGTGTCAGGAGACAGATATCTAGTCTTGTGCGTTCCCAGATGCATTTGGTGGGGCCACTGTGAAATACAGGAAGCTGAACTAGATAGGCCTTTGGCCTGATCCAGCATGGCTCATCTTATGTTCTTATGTAAACATTAACACTGAGCTCAATGTAGGACCAAATTGCTAATAGCTGCCTTATCACCTGGGGATCGTGAACCAACTAGGCAGGCAAGGAAGAAGCCTCTGGCAAGGAAAGGATGTTCCTGCCCCTTGAAGCAGCGTTTTCTTGCTTTCCTGCAGTGCCACCTGCTGCTTTTGTTCTGCCACAGTGTGGGAAAAAACCACAGTGGTTCATTGGTAGGCTTGCTCTGAGGTTCTTGCGAGCAAATGGCCGTCACTTCACGAAGAACTTCTCTTCGCAGCGTGATTGCCTTCGCTATGAATTCGAAGGCGGTCACGTGGTAGTCACGTGGTCTCCATTCGCCCCCACCCCTCTTTCCGTGTCCTCACCGGGCGAGGTTTTAGGGTCGAATCCAGTAGTACTTCACGTGCTCCCTTCGCATTCGGAAGCTTACTTGCAACGTCCGGTTTCTGCTTTCTTTTATTTTTTTAAGAAAATTACCACGGCGTATCGATGCATCAATACCTGGCTGTCATTTGCGGTCAGAGGACTTGTGGGCGGCCATCGTGTTTCCCTGAAGCAGAGCTGCTGGGTTGGTTTTTTTGGGGGGGGGGGGCGGGCGGGGAGAGGCTTCTCTCAGCTTCATCGCCCTGTGTGCCCCGCCGCCGCTCTCTGGGTGGGGCGCGCGCGGGGGTGTCTTGCGGCGGCGGCACCGACACCCCATCCCCCCTCCCTCTGCGCAGCCCTTCGCCATCCCTTGCCAGCGGAGGGGCTCTGCTCACGTCACCCGGGGACGCTTGCCCCCCCTCTGTTGCCCCTGCCCCGTTTACAGAAGGCAAGATCAAAAGAACGGGTTAACCGAAATATCTATGCATCGGCATTTCGGAGAAAAAGTAAGTTAAAAAATAAATAAATATACTTTTTAACTGGCCACACGTGAATTTGGATACGAAGCGGGATGCGAAGCGAGGGAGATTCCCGGCCTCCGGCAGGGGAATCTCTCGCCCCGCTTGGAGCACGGTTTAGGGGCGTGGTCGGGGCGTGGTCGGGGTGGCGCCGCATCCAAAATGGAGGATCGTGCGGACAAAACCGACCGATTCGCGCAGAAATCACGGCTCGCCGCGCAGCGAGAGGTTCGTGAAGTAACGGCCAATGTCGCTCAGGAATTCCTGACCCTTGCTGTCCCAACTGGAACTGATGGGCAATAGAAATATGTGGGTGCATCCTGGCATTCTAAAATATTTTGCAAATGATGCATGGGGGAGGGAGAAGTGACACTAAAGAAACAACAGATTGGGGGCAGGAACCAGGGATGTTACCTTTTCCTGCTGCAAATTTTCCCCAAAGAAAATTCTGCCCTGCCCTACAACAACATCTGTTTCCTTGGTTAGGAAAAAGAATTCACATGTCCCACCCCTACCCACCCACCCCCACACAATATGACATGACATATTTCCTGGTATACTCCTCCTACACCATAGGTATAACTCATATTACTCTCAGCAGCTGTTGCATGCAGAATAAATATATAAATAAGTGTGTAAATGTGCAATTTTTTAAATACTGAGATTGTTTTACATTTATCCATCCTCGCATTTCAATTGGTCCTGAGACATGGGAGCAAATTAAGCCTATATATGAGGGACAAGGGACATGGGACTCTCCAGATGTTATTGAACTTCAACTCCAGCATACTCACACATCATGACCAATGGTCATGATGGGAATTTTTAGAGACTTTTGGGATGTCACAGTTCCCTACATCATTATATATGATTGTGAGGGATGGTATAGATATGTATGCCAGTTGATTCAGATTAAAACATGCATAGATATCAACACCCACACCCACGTGTGACCTGCCATTGGAAGGCATACTCTTTATTTACACATGCTTTAATATCACATCCTGCAGTCAGGTATGAGAAGTGAAGGTCAATATTTGTAAAATGTGTTGCTGATACCAGAACACTCTCTTGGAAGAACAGGGAATATATAGCCCCCCCCCCCCAAGGTCAAGAGCATAAAGCCCCCAGAGCATTCTATAACTTTATAATTTCTTGGACCCATTAAGATACTCTGCCCACACAGGCTAATGGATCCCCTTGGGTTCCATAATGTCATGTGTGGGATTCCCAATGAACTGGTTGGCGCACCTGTTGATACCTTGGCGGATGGCTCATATGCTTCTGCCTCCAGGGCAATTGACATGCTCACATCTAAATGCCCTCTTCGCAGCCGGACACACAGGGCCCCTTGGTTCAACCGGGCCCTGCCAGCTCTAAAGTGGGAAAGGAGGAGGCTAGAGAGCATTTGGAGGCAGAGCCCTGACAGATTTTAATCTATCTGCTGTCAGGATCGCATTGACTTTATTTAACCAAGATTTAAGGCTTCAAGATTTTACTTCACTAACTGGATAATTGAAGCGCAAAACTGTCAGGCTGAATTGTTTCATATAGTCCACGATCTATTCAGGGTTGGTCGCAGTGACAGGCCTCCCCCTAGTATTTCCTGCGACCAATTTGTGGCATTTTTAAAATCAAAACTGGAGGCCATCTGCCAAGACCTAGACCTCCAGTTACAAACAGTTGGTCTAGCAGAGACCTCCAGTGCATTGCCTTGCCCTGTTACTCTGACCACCTTTCAGCCTGTGATGTCATCGTCTGAATGAACGGGGTTCTTGATCGCTGTTGCCCCACCACCTCCTCCCTTGATCCTTGCCTGGCCTTGCTAATGAAAGCAGCTAGGCCGGTGTCCACCGACTGGGCCGCGGCAATAATTAATGAGTCTCACTGAGAGGGCTGCCATTCTATCCCTGGAGTGCTGCCTGGAGGCTATGCTGGGGTGGATGAGGCTGAATAGACTGAGGTTGAACCGGGAGGGGATGCCAGCTGTTGGCGGCTTGGGAAACCCCCTCATTTGGGGGGGGGGGTGATTCTCACCACACAGGATGAGGTGCACAGTCTGTGAGTAATATTGGACCTGGTGCTCACCATGGAGGCCCAGGTGGTGTCAGTGATCCGCTCCGCCCATTACCACCTTTGGCAGCTCACTCAACTGTGTGCCTTCCTGGACCCTGGGGCCCTCGCCATGTTGGTCCATGCACTGGTAGTCTTGATATTAGACTACTATAACACTCTTTATGTGGGGCTGCCTTGGAGGTTAATGTGGAGGCTCCAGGTAGTGCAGAACTATGCGGCCAGATTAATAATGGGGTTGAGAAGACACCAATATGTCTCCCTTACAATGGCCGCACTGCACTGGCTGCCAATCCGTTACTGCATTGACTTCAAGGTTCTAACATTGACATACAAAGCCTAATGGTTTGGGACTTTGTCATCTGTCAAACCAGCTCCTTCCACAGAATTCTGCCCGTAATCATCTCAGGCATGTTATTTGATGGTCTCAACACTGAAAGAGGCCCATAAATTAACAGCAAGGAACCATGCCTTTTCAGTAGCGGGCCTATGTTTGTGGAACAAATTTCCACCTGAGATTCAACTGGCTCCCTCACTGTTGGTCTTTAAAAAAACATCTGAAGACATGGTTTTTTAGATCTGCTTTCCCTGGTCACTAATTACCTTCCTCATGATCTGCTTTCCAATCTTATTCTGTCTTTGCCAATCTTGCTTCTTGAATATGTGTTTATGATTTTATTGTGGATTCAGTTATGTGTATATTTTGATTTGTTATGCTATTTTATATTGTATTTTGTTCTGTTTTGTTATGATGTAACTTTGTAAACCGCCCAGAGTGGCCTAGTTGCTAGGTAGCACAGTATAGAAATCCAACAATAACAACACTCCTTGGCAGTCTGAGTCAGTGATGGTCCACCAGAGTTAACAATTATCCCTAGAAGGGTTAAATACCCGTATGAAGCAAATAATCATAACAATCACATCAGAGTTCATTTGGATATCAAAAGATAAGTCTTAAAAGAGGTGCAGTAGTTATGTTAGTCTGTGAGAGCCTATCAGACAAAAATAAAAAATAAAAAAATAAGATTAAAAATTATGGCAGCTTATTATACACTAGTTCAGAAAGAAGTCAGGGGACATCCAATAAATTAACTGTGCCACCAGAACTTTTTCTTGAAGCCATCCACCTCCCACATAGCAGGTGACACAACAACCTACGTTATATTTTAGTATGAACTTTCATGGATAACTCCACTTCCTCACACATAAGTATAAGTAAGTATTTTACTTGATCTTTCCTGGTACATCTTCCAAGAATGCCCCCATCTCTCTTCCTATTGTCAACAGCCTTACTCTTTTGTTTTAAAATTGCAAATGTTCACAGTTACTTTGCACAGGGATGTTGTGCTGTTGCTTGAGAAAGGCATTAGGTGGGGGGAGGGGAGCAGAGGAAAGAAATGTGTTTTCTCAGCTGAAGATGTGGAAGATGGATGAGGCCCTTCACATGTTGTTAGAACTGAATTGAACAGTCTTGGGTCCCATTGCCAGGAGAACAGTGGCAGTAAAATGCAGTAAGTAGATAAAAATTATTAAAAAGAAATCTTCTCCTCTGCTAACTGCGCTGGTTAAGACTGCTGGGAATGGCCTTCCCGAGACTGCAAGGCCCTGCGCCTGGTCACTTCTGCTTATGCTCTATGCCACTCAGTGTCTGCCACCATGATTGGCTGTTGACAATTGTTTCACATTTATAACAGGAAGACCCAGGATGTGGTGAAAGAACATAAGGCAGGGGCTCCTGTATTGGAAGCAGCTGGGTCATAGGTAATGGTGTGTCACCTGCTACGTGGGAGGAGGACAAAAGCCTATTGCTTATATATACCATCCCACAGCACTTCAAGCACTCTCTGGGATGGTTTACATTAAATTTAATTATGCAGGATATACATTGCCCCCCTCCCCCAGGGAACTGGGTACTCATTGAATTGATATCAGACGGATGGAAGGCTAAGTCAACCTTGAGCCAGCTACCGGAGCCACCCATGATTAGTTTTGGCTGCAGTATAGCAGTTTAACCTCTGTGCCACAGGATACCTTCAAGAAAAGGTTCTAGTGACACATGCTGTTTCCACACATGAGAAATAATGCCCCCCCATCACACACACACACACCAGTTTCTTGCATTTGCCATTCCACGGTAGGTTGTGTGAATGTGTCATGTGACCAATATAGCATGGCAAGAGTTCCAACCTCTATGGTCAGTCTTGCACTGTAGAATGGAAAATGATCTTCTGTGCTCCAGTCACACATTTATCACACAATATCCTGCTTTCACAAATGTATTTCCCATTATCCTTGCCCCCCCGCGCTTAAAAAAATTAATATAGGGACATCAGTTTGACGATGAAATGTCAGTGCTGCCCAAACACAGATTTTAGGTGCCAGTGGCTTCTCTTCTGATGCATTACCATCAGTGGTGAGGAGCCAGCCGGTCTCTGTATTGCCCATCATGACACAAGACCAATGATTTGGGATGTGGGAACACAGACATCGTTAATTTACTGGATGCCCTGTTACTTCTTTCTGAGTAGAAGCAGAACTAGATCCTGGCCTCAAGGTAGGTTCTTATTGGATACTTCATAATTGTGAAGACTGTGAGAACTCATGAGGAATGATTGGAGTGAACTGTGGGAAACACTGGAGGGTTGTTGTAACTTTCTGGTCAGCTAAAAGGGGAAGATATTTATAATAATATTCGGCTGCACTGCAGGATTGCTTCTGTTGTAACTGGTTTTCCACCCTACCCATACCTGTAGACATGCAGGCATGTCCAAACTTCGGCCCTCCAGATGTTTTGGACCACAACTCCCACAGTCCTTTGCCATTGCCGATCTAAGCTTAGTACTGTGGGAGTTGTGGTCTAAAACATCAGGAGGGCTGAAGTTTGGACATGTAATGTCTTCATGAATGTGGGATGGGTGTCAGCAGTGGCAAGGATTGAGATTTTAATATCTACCAGAGAGCTACATTCATGTTGTGATTTCTTTCATGACTGGTTTTTGTAACTGAGTTTAACTATAAATTGGAATGCCACTAAATCAAATTTTAAAAAAATTACATTGTGTTCCAAATGCAATTGGTTTATTAAATTACTGTTAAATAGACAAGTACAACCCACCCACGGTCAGACTTGGGGTTTTTGTCTGTTTTGGGGTTGTTTTGTTTGTTTGCTTTTGTTTATTTGTGAGGGATTGTTCATTTTTCTTTTTTTTCCTCCTAAATAATTGGATTTGAATTTTGCTTTTGCAGATTTGCTTGATGTATGCCCTGCCCTTGGGACAGACTAATTGCACAAACCAAGAGTACAGAGCTAGGCTATTGTTCTACAACTTGCATACGCAATTCACATTGTGCCAGTCACTAGCACAGCAACCACCTTATTGAGTAACCCCGTCCAAGGAATACAAATTGTTCAGAACATAAGTTCATAATCAACTGCTCCAAGCATGAACAGAAGACTGCTTTCAGAGGCAAGAGAATTTACTAGAACGTAACAGCAGTGTAATCTGGATGAGTTCACACACTATGAACCTCACCTTTTAAAACTGTGATGCTCTCTCTCCTCAGAAATTAGTTCTGCAGAAATCAAGTGAACTGTCTCCTAAATAAAAATGAGCAGACTTCAGTAGTCTGAATAGATTCAGCCTGAACAAAACAGAAATGTTTGTAAGGCAGAATCCAACTGACTTTGGAACAGATTTCCCTCTTTCTGTCTTTTCTTCTTTAAACTTGGTTAGTATTTCTTTCAAGACCTAAATTCCTCCTGCACACTCAAGGAGGACTCAGTTCTTGCTCAAGCACTCCTATAGCGCAAGTGGTGATGGTGAACATGCAGTCATTTAAGCATTCACATTTGTTTCCCGCATAATCTGCAGGTATATATTGAAATGACTATGGATGAACCTGAAATGCTCATGGGTGCAGAACAGAAGACCTAATAATGGTCTCTCAGAATTCCTGACACTATTGCCCACATTCCTGGGATATCTATGAATACCATTCTTTTCCTCTTTTGCCCTGACCCTTTTCTTCCTTAGGTCAAGCTGGCTGAGCTCTACAACCTTCAAACGGTGAGAACTCATCCAGCTCTGGAATTAGCATGCTTAGTGATTCTGAGCTCTCACACTACTGCTGCATATCATGACATTTACGAAGACAGGGAATGTTCATGTTTAGTTTTTAACACATCCAAGCATATTATGTATCAAGAGGTAAAGGGCTTGGTATAACCTCTGTGTAGGATAGATCTCCAGCTCCCATAAGCCCCAGATGGCATGGCCAATGGGACATTTCCAAAGGACAGTTGCATTTTAAAGCATCAGGTTGGTTACCCCAAGAGAACATTTAAAGTCCATTTAAACACCTCTGCACTTCGCATTTTCCTCATTTTCACACCCTTTCATCTTTGTCCTTGTGAGAATGTGAGAGATACATCGATAGTGGGCCCGTCAGCTCATGAGGATAAAGAACAGAGCAAGGATGAGAATACAGATGATTCAAAGCTGGAAGAAATGCCTGGGATGTTATTTTTTGATGACAAGATCAACAAGGGCGAGGTTGTTAAGGAAAACCCTGAAGGGAAATACAAGCCCACTAAAATAACTGAGGGATTTTTGACAGTCATGAGGAAAGCTATAACTTGGGAGATGTTGAAGGAAGAACTTGAAAGCATAACCAAAGATATAAAAAATAGTTATACCGAGACTGAACCAGAAAGAGAGTTGAACAAGATATTTAAAGATGCAGGAGTACAGGTAGATGAATCGAGATGTCGAGGGAGAGATAAAGGGATGCAGGTAGATATCCAGGATTTTAAAAAAGCTAGAACTGTAGGCTTACAGGTTGATGAGAGGGTTAGCAATTACTATGTAGGAAGGCTGTGGCATGTCGGGGTTCAAGTGAATAGGGACAAAGAGAAGATGTATAGACAGATTGGAGTACAGACGGATGGGCGGGGGAGTAGAGTGATGTTCAGAGAGACGGGAGTACAAACGGATAGGCACGAGACGGGTGGAGTTTAAAAGAGACAGGGTTGAGGCACAGGGGGTTTTGACAGTTAGAGACATTAGGCAAGGGATGCCAAGGAAGGTGGAGGTGATATGGAGGGGAGATACGGGGCTCCCGCTTCCCACACCAGCTAAACCTCCCCATTTCCCTGCAGAAAGTACCTTTCAAAACCAAGGGGTACAAAAGGGAAACCCTCCATCTAATCCACCAGGATGGATCCCGGGCTGGGGTTGGAGTCACCCACCGACTGTGCAACATCACTGCTGCGGGAGCAGTTGCGCAGGACCCACTGTGGCGCAGTCTCAAGTTTGCCGCAAGTAAATGAGAAACCTTTCCTAAGTACCAATATTATTTTGGATGGTTCTATTAACCCAAGTTTGGAAATCCCTGTGTTAACCCCCATTTTTGGTGTTCAAGATAGAAAAGACGAAGTCAAGCATTATCGTGAGTTGTTTAATAAAAGTTTATTGCATTCTCAAGAAAACAAATTGCCTGGACCTGATTTATCCACTGAATTATTAATTAATCCCTTCGAACCCTCACAATTTGGCGCCCAACGTGATGAAACAACTCCGAACAAAATGACAGAGGAAATTACATGGCTCAAACAAGCAATACAACGTCAGGATAGAGTCATGGAAATGCTGTCAGAACAAAATAAACTCCTGATGAGGCAGATGGAAAGACGAGACAGAGAAGAGCAGCAGCATAGAAAAGCTGGCACGGAAACGCATGTAGATACAGCTAAACAACTCACACAGACTTTTCCAATGAAGATGCAAAAAATGGGGGAAGGGGATGACATAGAAGCTTATTTAAATACTTTTGAACGGTTGGCAACTACGGCAAAATGGCCTAAAGAACAATGGGCAATTATCTTGACACCTTGTTTAACGGGAGAATTGCAAAGCATTGTAGACTCCTTAGGTCCAGATGAAGCATGCAGTTATGCTAAGGTAAAGAGGACAATTTTATTAACTTGTAATATTTCTGAGGAAGCTTATAGGGAGAAATTCAGGGACCTAAAATTACAAACAGGAGTCCATCCCTGCCCTTTGGCACAACGATTGAAAGCCAATGTTATTAAATGGCTTCAACCGGGCACTCGAACTTTTGAAGAGGCTATTGAGGGACTGGTAATAGAACAACTTCTTACCACAGCCAGCCCTTCTGTGAATAACTGTGTTCGCAGGAATTGCCCAAAAGGCCTTGAAGATGTCATTCAATTATTAGAAAATTACAACAGCAACAACAACTGCCCGTACTCTTCTCGCGAGACTGGCTTGACCAAGAAACAACGTGAGAGGACAATGACGTCTAATTTCAGGGACAGAGCACGAGGTGGCACTACAGGAGACAGCGGAACCAGCAAGATGGAGAACCCAGGAGGTGGAAAACCAACCAGGCCGCTGACGTGGGGACCACCAAACAAGCCCTCGTCAACATTTAACCCTGCAAACAAGGACAAAAAAGCCGTATGTTTTATATGTGGCTCCGAAAAACATTACCGTCGTGAATGCCTGCAATTGGATTGTGCGTGGGTGGCAGTGGGAAATGGACTACCTAGGGACATAGACGGGCAGGGGATAGAAGGCTGGGAAGTGAAAGCTGTTGTTAACGGGGAAGTTAAGAAAGCTCTCATTGATACGGGTTGCGGTCAAACATTAATCAGGTCCGTGAAGGGCCAACCAACTCAAGAGTACATTATTATACAATGCATACATGGTGATTCTAAGAAATACGATACTGTATGGGCAGATGTACAAGTCAGGGGACAAACCCATCGGTTGAAAGTAGGGGTTGTGCCTTCGTTGGCTAAAGAAATGCTGTTAGGCAGAGATTGGCAAAACATTAATTCTATGATATCAATACAGGAGGGAATGTGTTGCATGACGGATCCTGCTAACGACAAACCATGGAGAGAGATGGTAGAAGCACGACGTGATCGGGTGAGATTATGGCAACAGAAGGATGATACTTTAAATGATATTATTGCCAATGTTACATCAGAAGGGGGAATTCCGTTGGGACAAACAGGTTTTGAAATGATTAAGGGTCTCATTTACTTTATAGATAAACAGGGTTCAGATAAATTAGTGGTACCTTGTGGATGGAGAGAGAATATTTTAGCTCTATCACATGACATACCTTTAGCAGGACACTTGTCTATGGAGAAGATGTTGCCATGTATTGAATTATGGTTCTGGTGGCCAGGGCTCAGGAAAGATGTGGAACATTACTGTAAAACTTGTAAAGTATGAGCCTTTTCACACGACCCCTAAGATCCGCTGGTCCCTTAAATTCGGACCAGAGATCTTAGGGGTTTGTCGCTCTTCCTGCGTCCCCACCCCTCCGCACTTCCTGGCTGCTGGCTGCGTGAGGGGAGGGAGAAAAAAAGGGACAAAAGAATGCAGGCTTACCTCCGGTGCCGGTGGACGCCGCCCCGTCGTTGTGATTCCTTCTCTTAAAGGGGCGGGAGGCAAAAAACAACAACAAAAAGAAGCGAGGAGAGCCTGGCACATCTGCATCAAGATTTTTCACCCTTGGAGAGCAGGTACATGAAAAGTGCGCTGGGACATGCTTAGGTGGGCATGGCCGCACTTAATTTTCAGTAAACTCCGGAGCTGGTGGGTAAACAATTTTAAGCTCCGGAGCTGGGAGCCATTTGCAGCGGAGTTTAGTGGTCGTGTAAATAGGCCCTATGTCAACTGACACAACCTAAACCTAAAAAAGGAGGAGAATTAATTCTCATGCCTTTAATTGACAAACCTTTTCAACATATTGGTCTTGATATAATTGGTCCATTATGCAAATCTTCAGGTGGTCACACTTATGTCCTAGTATTAATTGATTATGCCACCAGGTAACTGTAGCTCCACACTTGCAGACCATAATAGGAGTGGAACAAATGTGTAACTACAACAGTGGAATGACAACAAAGCATGGAGATGAAATAAAGTTCTACATGTCTTATCTTTTTGTGCATATTTTTACTATTATCAGTATGATAATAGTATTTGACAGCGCTGTGTGCACACTTAGTACTTTCCCACAGAAGACACTCTGTTGGGTGCACACATTGAAGTGGAACATTTATGTGTGTATGTGTGTGTGTGTGTTGGGTCGTTACAGTTGTGACCGACCAAATGTACAAGATTTGGAAACATGTTATGTTAATCAAATGAGAAAATAAAAGTGAGGTGTGTGCAGGGTGTGTGTGTGTCTTTGTATTCTGCCAGTTCTTTCAAATGTACCAGAGAAGGCATTTGGCAGGCAAAGGAACGTGTCTCATCAGGGAATGAAGATGCATTGGGTTTCACCTGAGATAGCCTATAAACACACCAAGGATCTGGAAGTTATTTACTCTATGTATTTGATTTTTATTCTGCCTTTCTCCCCTAGCTTCAGTTCCTTAACATGGGGCTGGTCAGAAAAGGGATTTCCACATTAATGTGCATTTTGGGGGAAATGATTGATTGAAGAGAATGACTATGCCCAAAGAGAGAGAAAATGATTTAAAGCAAGGAGTTATGGCTGGAGCTACACTCGCCAAAAGCGAGGAAATTCAGACTGCATAGCTTTGTGCCTTCAACATCCACCCCAGCTCCCCTAGGCAAACACTATGGCATAATTCCAGTAGCCACTCCACTATATACCATATCACTTGTGATGCTGGAGCTGAAATGAAACATGAACTTTGATAGTGTCAACATCTACAAACAGTTGGCCTGCAATAGTCTGGTCGACAGCCACACCGTCTTTTATAATTCAGTTCAGTCAATGTGTATTTGTAGCATTTGAAGGTCTTAGTTGTAGTCCAACAGAGTTTTTCTTCTGCTCTTATAAAACATAAAAACTAATGACATGTTGTTGTTCTTGTTCAGTCGTTCAGTCATGTCCGACTCTTCGTGACCCCATGGACCAGAGCTCGCCAGGCCTTCCTATCTTCCACTGCCTCCCAGAGTTTTGTCAAATTCATATTGGTTGCATCGATGACACCGTCCAACCATCTCATTCTCTGCCGTCCTCTTTTCCTTTTGCCTTCAATGTTTCCCAACATCAGGGACTTTTCCAAGGAGTCCTCTCTCCTCATGAGGTGGCCAAAGTACTGGAGCCTCAGCTTCAAAATCTGTCCTTCCAGTGAACATTCGGGGTTGATTTCTTTCCGGATGGATAGGTTTGATCTCCTTGCAGTCCAGGGGACTCTTAAGACTCTCCTCCAGCACCACAGCTCAAAAGCATCAATTCTGCGGCGATCAGCCTTCTTTATAGTCCAGCTCTCACTTCCATACATCACTACTGGAAAAACCATAGCTTTGACTATCCTGACCTTAGTTGGCAAAGTGATGTCTCTGAACTAATGACATAGATATCAATATTAGGAAAAGAAAGCCTATTTATACTGAGCAACAACTTAAGGTGAAAGATGTTTTAAAAACCATTGTGTAACTAAAGCAAACAGTTAATCACAATATAACACCTTAGAATTGCTGTTCAAAGACCATCTTTTTTCCAGACAGTTCTATGTGGATCTCTATGGAGGTCACACTTACTCACAGAGGAGAGAGAGTTGCCTTTTAAAACCTAGGTCCTGCATACTACAATATATTATTTACATATTATTACCAATGAAAGATGGTGGCAGAAAACTTCTATTTTTATCCTGTAATTACCTTTCTCTGGTGTCCATTAGGGAAAAAGTGCACGTTAGAACAATTTTTCATCAGGTAGCAGGACTAAAAAGTAAAACTGCAGCCTCAGTGATTGTTGTTGTTGTTGTTGTTCAGTCATTCAGTCATGTCCGACTCTTCGTGACCCCATGGACCAGAGCTCGCCAGGCCTTCCTATCCTCCACTGCCTCCTGGAGTTTTGTCAAATTCATTTTGGTTGCATCGATGACACCGTCCAACCATCTCATTCTCTGTCGTCCTCTTTTCCTTTTGCCTTCGATTTTTCCCAGCATCAGGGACTTTTCCAGGGAGTCCTCTCTTCTCATGAGGTGGCCAAAGTACTGGAGCCTCAGCTTCAAAATCTGTCCTTCCAGTGAACATTTGGGGTTGATTTCTTTCAGAATGGATAGGTTTGATCTCCTTGCAGTCCAGGGGACTCTCAAGACTCTCCTCCAGCACCACAGCTCAAAAGCATCAATTCTGCGGCGATCAGCCTTCTTTATAGTCCAGCTCTCACTTCCATACATCACTACTGGAAAAACCATAGCTTTAACCATCCTGACCTTAGTTGGCAAAGTGATGTCTCTGCTCTTTAGGATGCTATCTAGGTTTGCCATTTCTTTCCTCCCAAGAAGCAGGCGTCTTTTTATTTCGTTGCTGCAGTCGCCATCTGCAGTGATCAAGGAGCCCAAGAAAATAAACTCTGTCATTGCCTCCATTTCTTCCCCTTCTATTTGCCAGGAGGTGATGGGACCAGTGGCCATGATCTTAGTTTTTTTTTATGTTGAGCTTCAGCCCATTTTTTTCACTCTCCTCTTTCACCCTCATTAAGAGGTTCTTTAATTCTTCCTCACTCTCTGCTATTAGAGTAGTATCATCTGCGTATCTGAGGTTGTTGATATTTCTTCCGGCAATCTTAATTCCGGCTTGTGATTCATCCAGACCGGCCTTTCTCATGATGTACTCTGCATATAAGTTAAATAGGCAAGGTGACAGTATACAGCCTTGTTGTACTCCTTTCTCAATTCTAAACCAGTCAGTTGTTCCATATCCAGTTCTGACGGTTGCTGCTTGTCCCACATATAGATTTCTTAGGCGACAGATAAGGTGGTCAGGCACTCCCATTCCTTTAAGGACTTGCCATAGTTTGTTGTGGTCTACACAGTCGAAGGCTTTGGCATAGTCAATGAAGCAGAAGTAGATGTTTTTCTGGAACTCTCTGGCTTTCTCCATAATCCAGCGCATGTTGGCGATTTGATCTCTAGTTCCTCTGCCCCTTTGAAATCCAGCTTGTAGTTCTGGAAGTTCTCTTTCCACATACTGCTGAAGCCTGCCTTGTAGAATTTTGAGCATAACCTTGCTAGCATGTGAAATGAGTGCAATTGTGCGATAGTTGGAGCATTCTTTGGCATTTCCTTTCTTTGGGATTGGGATGTAGACCGATCTTTTCCAGTCCTCTGGCCACTGCTGGGTTTTCCAAATTTGCTGGCATATCTTATGCAGCACCTTTACAGCATCCTCTTTTAAGATTTTAAAGAGTTCAATTGGAATGCCGTCACCCCCACTGGCCTTGTTGTTTGCAATGCTTTCTAAGGCCCACTTGACTTCACTTTCCAGGATGTCTGGCTCCAGGTCAGCAATTACGCTATCTTGGTTATCAGGGACATCCAGATCTTTCTGATATAATTCTTCTGTATATTCTTGCCATCTCTTCTTGATCTCTTCTGCTTCAGTTAGGTCCCTACCATTTTTGTCCTTTATCATATCCATCTTTGCACGAAATACCCCTTTAATATCTCCAATTTTCTTGAACAGATCTCTGGTTGTTCCTTTTCTATTGTTTTCCTCTATTTCTTTGCACTGTTCATTCAAGAAGGCCGCCCTGTCTCTCCTTGCTATTCTTTGGAAGTCTGCATTCAATTTTCTGTATCTTTCCCTTTCTCCCTTGCATTTTGCGTCCCTTCTCTCCTCCGCTATTTGTAGGGCCTCTTTGGACAACCACTTTGCTTTCTTGCATTTTCTTTTCTTTGGAATATTTTTCATTGCAGCCTCCTGTACAATTTTACAAGTCTCCATCCATAGTTCTTCAGGTGTTCTGTCCACCAAATCTAGTTCCTTGAACCTATTCTTCACTTCCACTGTGTATTCATATGGGATTTGACTTAGGTTATACCTGACTGGCCCAGTGATCTTCCCTACTTTCTTCAGTTTGAGTTTGAATTTTGAAATAAGAAGCTGATGATCTGAGCCACAGTCAGCACCAGGTCTTGTTTTTGCTGACTGTATAGAGCTCCTCCATGTTTGGCTGCAGAGAACATAGTCAATCTGATTCCGGTATTGTCCATCTGGTGATGTCCATGTGTAGAGTCGCCTTTTGTGTTGTTGGAAAAGAGTGTTTGCAATGACCAGCTTGTTCTCTTGACAAAACTCAATTAGCCTTTGCCCTGCTTCATTTGGAACTCCAAGGCCAAACTTGCCAGTTATTCCTTTTATCACAAGTAAAACTGCAGCCTCAGTGATTACTAGTTGTTAAAAATATATATTGCCAAAAAGTATTGGATCCACAATTCATTTCTGTTCAGAAAATAAAACAGAAATCTAAATGGTGGCTCGAACCACTGTTTAAATTTATCTTGAAAAGGAATAGTCTCTGAATCATAATGATACATGACAAGGGGTAATTCTAAGATTAAGCCAGGATGAAGGAGCATAAAGACTTTAGCTGCTTATTAAACTGTAGGATTCAGCTCTTTCAAACAGCATTTCCAAACAGTCAAGAAGGTGTGCTAGCAATCTTAAAGCATTGTGCAGACATTTTACTTGTTTCTTGATTTTTACTGTGCCATCATCTTATCTGAGAGCCCATTCACGCATCCTCTTTGCTCCTGTTTAAGAGGTGGTTCAGTCACCCATTACTTTGCAATAATTTAGCAGATCTACTTGATGTTCATTGAGACTCAAATCAATCCTGTCCTCTTCTGGAGTCTTTTCCCTTGGTTGGGAACTATGCAGGTTTTGATGTGGCAGTTGTTGTTATTGTTTGTTGTTGTTGTTGTTGTTGTTCAGATCTTGGGTCCTTCTAGATCAGTTATCTCCATCCATTCCATGGCGTCGCACAAGTCCAATTTCAAGGGAAGGGTGTACAGTTAGAACTGCACAGACAACAGCCACAATGTCATTTGTGGGAGTGTTCTCTTGAACATACAGCAGGCCTGCCTTTTGCTGTCCCTCTCAATGTTGGTTCTCCTCAGCACGGCTGCCTCTCGCCTTCTGTTTCATATCTGGCAGGATCAATGTAATACATCATTTTACCTTGCAAGAAGAAAGAGCTAATATGCTAAATTATCCTTCAGTGTTTCCTGCATGCTTCCTTCCCTTTGAGTTCTGGAAGGAACTTCTTTTCCCATTGTCCATAAAAGTGAACAGCTCTATCCCTCTCAAAAGGTGGAGACAGGGTAGAGGTTAGAGGGGGCATAGGCACTTTTACCCAACCTCTAAAATCCGCTGGCAACTTAAATTCGGACCAGAGATCATGGGGGTTTGTTCTGCTTCCTGTGTTCCCACCCTTCCGCACTCCATTGCTCCTGTTTGCGGTGAGGGGAGGGAGAAAAAAAGGGAGAAAAGAATGCAGGCTCACCTCCGCTCACCTCCAGGCTGTTAAAGGGGCGTGAGGACAACAAAAAACAAACAGAAGGCGAGGAGAGCCCGGCATTCACAGCTTTATAATCCGCATCGGAAATTTTTTTACCTCCGGAGACAAGGTACTTGTAAAATGAGCTGGGGCGCTTAGGTGGCCGTGGTTGTACTTAATTTTTTTTAAAGTCCGCAGCTGGTGGGAAAACAATTTTAAGCTCCGCATCTGGGAGCCCTTTGCCTCAGATTTTAGGGGTCGTTTAAAACCAGCCCGTGAGAGGAGAAAGAGGCTAGAGTTGAATGAGGAAGGGAGGAGACTGTGATAGTGTTGGGATTCAACTTGGATTACATTTGTGGAAAAATTAAAATAGGTACAGAAGCCTGGGGCAAGTAACTCTGGATCTATGGGGAAAAGAAATCACAATTTGAAGCCACATATCTCATGTGAATGAGCTCTCCTTCATGGAAGCTTATAAGAAAGCCAAACAATATTATTTGCAATTTGCAACCCTTTCTCATTTCCTTTCGTCTTTTTACTACCAAAGAAAACCCAAAAGGAAAAAGGATAGAAAAGCAACATAGTGCTTTTTAATTCCAAGCAGTAGGAGTCCCCTCTCTAAAAGCACCCTTAGAAGATTTCCCAAAGTGAAAAAAAGAAGTGGAGGAAGTGGTGGTAGATGAAAAGAAGCCTGACAAATAGAGAATGAAATGGTCTGAAGCCACTGTAAAAATTAAGTGACTGAAGCTGGGTAATAAAAAAGCCTAGTGCTAAAGCATTTGCGGTTTCAAGAAAATAAGGAACTGTAGATGTAGCAATCGGCTTCAACAGCTTGAGAAACTACCATTAAGCTAAGATGTAGCAGCTTCTCTCAAGTACTGACGTGTGTAGAATTCTTGTAAAGTATTCTGCCTTGTGTGAAGACACAAATGTTTAATGGTAATTTCCAACAGAGTAGCTGTGGTAGTCTGTTACATCAAGAATAAGGAGTCCGTAGACTTCTTATAAGCAAATGTTGCCAAAGTAAAAGTAAAAAAGAGTGTGAGGAAGAGGATAGTGTCCTTGTCTGTGTGCCATCCTCTTTCCCTTCTGCAGCTAAGGCATATGTAACTGTGTGTACAGAGATCAACACCTTAAATGTGAAGACCCCCCTCCTCAAATGGAGATGGTGGCATATAGCAAAGACTGGGGGGAGGGGGAAGCTCTGCACATAGCATAGTGACATCGTTAAAAAAGAACCTGGGAACTGGAATGTCGGTGGGAACCAGGAAAGGATGCACCAATTGAAAAGGTGTACTATATCTGATGGCAAGAGATGAGGAAGAAGAATCGGAGGAGGAGGAGGAGGAGATGAAATGGGAAGAACAGAGGGAGCAGGAGGAGAGTGGAGCTGCAAGTGGCAAAGGGACAGGAGAACTACGGAAGGGCTGGAATGGACCATGTTAGAAGATCATTGGACTAAAGAAATGGTTAGTCTAGAATCCTAAAGAAGAACGTCAGAAAACCCTTTTACTGTGGAGAGAGGGAAAATGGAAGCAAAAGAGATTAAGGGGGAGGGGATGCCTTACTCCAAGATACCCAATACCTATTAGATGCTGGGTATCACCCTACTCGACCACATCACAAATGATACCACCAGAAAGCAACTAGGTATGATATTGTTAAGGGTTTTTCTTAAAGAATTGGTTATCAGTATCAATAACAGATATGTTGAGAAAAAGCCAACTCTGCTGATATGGTAATTATGTCCTCAAAGCAGCACCTTCCCCCTTCACCCAAATGGAGTACCACCTGGGAATCTATGATCAGTGGCCACATGGATGATCGAAACAGAAATGGCAGGACACCATCAATAAAGATGTACAAATCTTCGGCCTGCACCCTGAATATGTGGTTGATGAGGCAAAATCGCATTTCATGATCCAAAAAGCAGACCCTGCACCTGTGGGAAAATGCTAGGAAGAACTCAAGGGTTTGAAGGGTAGAACAGATAGTCATAGTGATGCACAGGAAGTGATCCTTAGAAGATGAAGGAAATTCAAGAAATGATGTCCTCCCAGGAGAAAGCCCATGAAGGGGAATGGACTTGACACCCTTGTTGCGGATCTCTTGACACCTTTGTAGCGGATCTCTTAACAGTAATATGCAACTTGTCTCTTAAAATGGCCACAGTGCCGGAGAACTGGAGGATAGCGGATGTCACACCAATTTTAAAAAAAGAAAGGAGGGGGGACCCGGGAAATTACAGGCCTGTTAGCTTTACGTCTGTCCCAGGGAAAATGGTGGAAAGCCTCATCCAAGAGAAAATCTTAAAACTCATAGAAGAACAAACCTTGCTGAGAGAAAATCAGCATGGCTTCTGTAAGGGTAAGTCTTGCCTGGCAAACCTTTTAGAATTATTTGAAAAGGTCAACAGGCATGTGGATTTGGGTGAACCGGTGGATATTGTCTATCTGAATTTTCAGAAGGCTTTTGACACAGTCCACCACCAAAGGCTGCTGAGAAAATTGCACATCCAGGGGATAAGAGGGCAGGTCCTCTTATGGAGTGAGAACTGGTTGAGATCCAGGAAACAAAGAGTAGGTGTCAATGGGAAATTTTCACAATGGAGAGAGGTGAAAAGTGGTGTGCTCCAGGGATCTGTCCTGGGACCGGTGCTTTTCAATCTGTTCATAAATGACCTGGAGACAGGGATAAGCAGTGAGGTGGCCAAGTCTGCAGATGACATGCAACTTTTCCGTGTGGTAAAAACAAGAGAAGATTGTGAAGAACTCCAGAAGGATCTCTCCAAACTGGTGGAATGGGCTGCCAAATGGCAAATGCATTTCAATTTAGCCAAATGTAAAGTAATGCATATTGGAGCAAAAAATATCCAAACGTTATCTATCAACTCGTGAGCTCTGAGCTATCCGTGGCGGATCAGGAAAGAGATCTTGGTGTGTTTGTGGACAGTTCTATGAAGGTGTCTACCCAACGTGTGGTAGCGGTGAAGAAGGCCAATTCCATGCTAGAGATTATCAAAAAGGGGATTGAAAATAAAACAGCCAACATTATAATGCCATTATACAAAAAGATAGTAAGGCCGCACCTGGAGTATTGTGTACAATTCTGATCTCCGCATCTCAAAAAAGACATAGTGGAACTGGAAAAGGTGCAGAAGAGAACGACTAAAATGATTACTGGGCTGGGGCACCTCCCTTATGAGGAATGACTTGGAACCTCTGACAGTGTGTGGTGGAACCCCCCTCCCTCCAGAGCAGAAGGGGGACTGAATCTCTCGGACTTCACCCTAGCTAGAGACTCTAAAAATAACCTGTTTGCAGTTGATGTTGATTGTGTTGGGACAGTTGTTAAAGGGAGCGTCTCCAGGGACCTGGAATAAGTGGATAAATCTTCGGTTCGTTCTAAAAAGGAAGTGTCTTTATTGGGCTCTGCAGGGCGGGTAAACTGGCAAAACCCATAACCTATCACAGAAAAATTTCCAGAACACAGCCAAACAGCCCAAAATACTCACAACAGCTATTAAACCAGAATTATTTTTAGTTACTATTACTCTAGATGTTACAGTTAAGGTAAATAGCTACTTAGTTATTCTGATCTTAACAGCTGCCAGAATTCTGACAAATATTGGAAAAAGTTTGAAATCCCAACAAAGGCAGAGTTGATGGAAAAATAATGAACAGAGCAGAAACAAACTCTCAGATGCATTAGGACAAAACACAAAATAGAAATGGAAATTATTTTATGTGTGGATCCAAATACATAAATTCTCAGAGTCTTCTATGCAGATATTAGTGGAATATCTCAAAAGAAAGAGTGAACTAAATCACAATGGCGCCCAACGTGGGGTGGTGCTGAGTCATGTTTTAAGTAGCCAGATTACAGTATGTTGGTTCTTCCCTGAGAGGGCTTAGACCTGAGCATCTTCACAGAGAGCACAGCATGCAGTCACTTCAGAACTGTCTGAAGAAAAGAGCTTTGCTCTACAAAACTGTTACATCAAGTTAAGGCCCTGTGCCAGTCTTAAAGGGACTACAAAATTATTGGCTTGTTTTAGTTCTAATGCAGATTTGTTTATAGTCCAACGGGCAAAGGTCTTTTTGGTCCCCCCGTTTTAATTTTAATTAATTAATTAATTAATTAATTAAAACTGCAATCGTATGCATGTTAATTCTGGCTAAAACGGTTCCTAGCGAACTCCGTGGCTCTTGAGGCTTCAAAAAAGAAACATCTCCGGAGCTCAGCTGCGGCACCGGCTCCTCGTCACACAGCACAGCGTCTCCCAGGTCCTCCGCATTCACAGCACAGGGGCGTCTCTCAGGCCCATCCAAAAGCACCTCTGACGTCTCTGCCCTCCTCACTGACGAGCAACGGTTCCTCCAATCACATCGCCGCAAGGGGCGAGGTTTCCAACCAGAGGGTGGGGTCGGGTTAAGGCAGAACCTCCACCCGAGCCCGTCCAGTCCCCTTCCCGGAACCACCAGATTGACAGCTTTCTTTTCCATAGTCTGCCCACCCACCCCTCCCGCTCCTCCAGCCCCCGCGACGGCAGTTTTAAACCAATGACGCGCGGAGAGGCGCTCCCCTTAGCGCTCGCAGCCTTCGCCTGCCAGACCACCTCCCTCCCCCCTCCCCCCTCCCATTTCGGGAGCCAATGAGAGAGAAGGGCAGAGAGAAGGCGGGGGTGAGGAGGGGTGGGGTGGGGTGGGGGACACACACCGGTGCGAGCCAATGAGAGCGCCACGCGGGCGGTGCCCTCGCCGGGATTGACGGAGGCGTTCGAGCTGGGGAGGGGGCGGGGTCAGCATGGAGGCAGACGAGGTGCCGGCGGGCTCGGCGGGCGGAGGAGCGGCTTGACGAAGCGCGCGCGGCCGGGGCGGCAGCAGGGGAAGCGGCGGCGGCAGCAGCAGCAGCAGCAGCAGCAGCAGCAGCAGCAGCAGCAGCAGCAGCAGCGGCCGTGGCGGGGTCGCTTCGGGCGCGCGGGCCCCGATGGAGCTGGAGAACATCGTGGCCAACACCGTGCTGCTCAAGGCGCGCGAGGGTGAGCAGGACCTGCCCCGGTGCCTCTCTCTCTCTTTCCTCCGCAATTCAGAAGGGCCGGGAGGGTAGTGGTGGATCGGATCGGGTCCTGCCCTTGCCCTTGCCCCTGCCCCCCCCCCGGCCGCCCGGGCATGCTGGCTTCCTCCGGCGCGCCCCTTGGCTCAAGAGTGGCACGCCTGCCTGCCTGCCCGTGGTTTGGAAGGGGGTCAGCCGGGCTGTCCGCCGCCTCTTGCGGTGGTGCCCCGGCGGGGAGGAAGAAGAGGGTGAGGTCGGGTTGCAGAGAGGGAGAAGGAAAGGCGAGGCGGCACCGTCCCCAGCAGCAGAAGCTGCACCCCCCCGCCGCCGCCGCCCTCCTCTGCCCCGAGAGGTGTGCAAACCCGGCATGCGGTGGTCCAGCGAGGCTTTGGGTGTCTGTCCAAGCCATGTGGTCATCGCGGGAAGGAGGAGACCGACGGGGTGGTGGTGCTGGTGGTGACCTGGCTGGCGAGCGGGTCTGCCTCTTTTCGTCCTCCCGGCAGCAAATTAGATCTGTTCGCAATATCTTAAGTGAGGATAGAACGGCAGAGTTTCTGGACCACAAAGCTGCAAGCACGTTTTATTTTATTAATTTATTTATTTTTATGCTTATTGACCGCCCGATTTTCCCATGGGAACTCTGGGCGGTGTACATCACATTGCACAAAAACAGCAACTGCCCAGACCAAACACAATGCAAATAATGAAAAAAAGAAATAGTACAATACGACTAAATACAATAATACTAATATGAGGCTATTAAAAAGTACAAAATACATTGGGAGTTGGGTCTTTTCGAGGGCCTGTCGAAGGAGCTTGGCCAGGAAAAAGAGCCCGAAATGAGAAATGCAGCAAAGTGCCTTTTATTGGCTGTGTCTCAGTATCGCTGGTTGGAGGCATATAGTGGCTTTCGACAGGCTGGGATGAGGCCGCTTCTTGATTAAGGCCCTTGCCCTGCTCTAGAGACCTGATTGGAAGAGCAGAGGAAGTCAGATCTCTTAAGTTTCACATTTCCCCTCCAGATGAAGAGATGGTAATAACAACCAAAGCCTTTTCTCTGGGATTCTAGGTGCTAATAGTGGACAGAATTGTTATGCATTCTGCCATGTAACTCCAGGTGGAGCATCAGGAGCTTGGTACTGTAGTGCAGCTGATGTGGGTTTTCCCATAGGGACAATGTTCTCTGGCCACAGGGAGGCAGAAATATTGGGGAACTGGCTTGACTGCGCACCATTCCATAATCATTAAAAAAAAACACCAATCATGTGCCATGCGATCAATTCTGACTTATGGCAACCCTTTTAGGTGTTTTGTTGGTGGGGATTACTCAGAAATGGTCTCCTCTTCTCCTGAGGCCATTCCTGGTCCGTGTAGCTTGCCCAAGGCCACACAGCCTAGTCAGGCATGTCCAAACTTTGGTCCTCCTGATGTTTTGGACCACAACTCCCAGAATTCCAAGCCTGTCTTTCCAATGGCAAAGGACTGTGGGAGCTGTGGTCCAAAACATCTGGAGGGCCGAAGTTTGGACATGCCTGGCCTAGCTCTTCTGGAGTGCACGGTGGGATATTGAAGTCCCAACCTCTAACCCTGCAGCCAGATACCTAACCCACTGAGCTGTCTAGCCAGCCTACCAATACTCATAGAATAATGAAGTTGGGATGTGCTGCTGCATTGAGCAGGATAGGCCTAGGTCAGTGGTGGCAAACCTTTGGCACTCCAGATGTTTTGGACAACAACTCCCACAGTCCTTTGCCACTGACAATCTAGGCTCGAAATTCTGGGAGTTGTGGTCCAAAACCCTCTTAGAGTGCTGAAGGTTCACCACCTCTGGCCTAGGTGATAAAAGGTTGAGGAATCTTGTTGTTGTATCCACAGAGTTTTTCTTGGCAGGAATACAGGAGTGGCTTGCCATGACCTACTCCAGGCACCTACAGCACCTGGTATTCCCTGGTGGTCGGCCATCCAAGGACTAGCCAGGCCCGACCCTGCTTAGCTTCCGTAACTTGTAAAAATCTGGATTGGGGCCTCTGTCACCAGGCTTCATCTTGTGATGGTTTTTATACCCTCTTCACATTGTTCAAAATCTGCAAAACATTGGCCTTGCCAATTAAAGAATGTAAGGTGGGTACATCTTTAAAATCTGCAGAAGAATAGGAAAATGAATGAAACGGAAGATTAAGCTATCCTTTCCCTTTTTCATGTACTGTTTTTCGCTGCTTTGGACACCAGTGAAGTACAGCTTCCTATTAATTTTGCTTCTTGACACTCCAGATTTTATTTTTTAAAAAGTCTTTTAGTAGACCTGCAGATCTCCACAAGTAAAACACAGCCAACAGGCAGCACCAGTAGAAGTCCATATACTGTACTTGCCATTGCAAATTTGCCACTGTACCTGCATGCATTTTGTGGCCTCTGAAACATGTTAAGGGAATTACTGCATTTTGTAAGGGAGGGTTGTCAAGGCCATACATGGTTTCACAAACATCTGTGTATGGATTCAGATATATATGTATAGTACATGTATTTTGTGTTCGACCTCTGCTGGTTATGAAGAAAAGGCAAGTTTCTATACAGACTATTGGAGTCACTCACAACACCGGATGTCTGGAAGCCCTATTCCTTTCTGATTCAGTTCTTGAGTTTTCTCTAGGCATTGGATACAAGTAGCTGAAAGGTAGAAGAAGCCTTTACGATTTCGAGTTCTGAACCTGGTACTGTACCAAAATCCATATAAGTGTGATGTCCTAAGAATAGAAAGTCCTCATCACAGACATTTGGATAAACTTCCAAGTCGATGAGTTTGCATGAACTGCTGTGTGTATGTTTTTACCTCTCTGGTGCTACTGGCTTGATAAAAGATTTTGATTGTGTGCTGGCATGTGGTATAATGTGAAGTAGGTTGAAGACTCTGAATTGGGTAACTAGGGAGAGTGCCCTGGAGTCTCTTGTGTAAGGAGTTTGTAAATAAAGCCATCAGCCTACTGTCTATTAGTCATGTATGTACAATCTTGTGTCTTAGTTTGTGTGTGTGTGTGTGGTAGGGTTTTGTTTTGTTTCTTTGCTGCTTGTCTAAAGATAAATAATCTGTGTGCAATGAGAGTAAACTGTCCTAATTTCAGTAGGAGCCCCAACCTGTGTAGATCCTTACTGAGAAGTGTCATTATGTTTAGTGGGGCTTACTTTTGGATAAAGCAAAGCAAAGCAAAGTGTTCTGCTTACATACCGCCCCACCCCACTTTAAGTAGTCTCTGGGCGCTTTACAATTTTTTTTAATTACAGTGTGCAGGCTACACATTGCCTCCCCCAGCAAGCTGGGTACTCATTTTACCGACCTCGGAAGGATGGAAGGCTGAGTGAACCTTGAGCCTGCTACCTGGGATTGAACCCCAGGTCGTGAGCACAGTTTCACCTGCAGTACAGGCATTTAACCACTGTGCCACGAGCCCGTATCTTAAACATAAGAGTTTTTTAAATGTAGCAAGTGTTGTACAAATAGAAAATCTGTAATGTAGGGTCAACCAAAGGAGACACATTTCTAGATCATTAAGTAGTTTTTTAAAAATTAATATAGGTTGAATAAAGAGCAGTATTTCAAACAGTTGTCCTCTTTAAAGGCCTTGGTTTTTTCTTCAAAAAGCAACAACCTAAAATTTAGAATTAACACAGAGGATTATTCAAAAGCTTTAGTATCTGTGTTGCTGTGCATTAAAACAGATACTAAAGTGAATGAATGATGGGGAGCAAAAAGTAAGAATACAATGTGAGAGTGCAAGATTGTTGATTTATGCCAGATCCTTTGTGGTTGGTAAATGGTCGACAGGGAAGTGAAAAATGTCAATAGTTCCAAGGTGCTAAAACAGTTGATTTGGAGTGAAGGAATTTCTTAACCATTAGAGAAGAGAGTTTGAAATGTGGACATATAAATGCAGCAATCTTAAATCTAAGGCTGTTGCAAAGAAGGGAGGGTGTCTTAAGCCACGTCAAAGCTGATCCCTTTTAAAAACAGGTACTGTATAAAGGGCATTAGATCTGAAAGGTTTTTCTGGCAGGAACATAGGGTTCCCCTCTGCTTATGTTACTCAGTCATTATCCAAATGGATAATGGTACAATTTAAACTCTGCCCATTAAATGTTTGCCATTAGGCTGGTCAGCCTAAGAGGCCTGTGCTGCAGACATTTACGTGGTACAAAGGCAGGCTCTTGCCAAGATCCTAAGGAACTTGGCTTCTGCTTTTAACAATGAATGAATGCCAGGTCAGGAATGTCTCCCGCAAGTTCATTTGTCCCTAATTGCAGCTGAGAGTGTGTCGGATTCCGTCCCTGCAGTAGCCTTATGCCCACCATTAGAATATGGTGGCAGGGAGTCCCAGAAACTCATATAATAAGAGAAAAGGGTCAGATGTTGTGATTTTAAACCTTTTTTTTCACCATTGTGAATACGTTAGAGTCAGCAGACAATAGTTCATTTTCACCCCAAATGCTTGGTGTGGTTAGCTCTTAGGAAAAATTATCCTTACCCCTATAGCCTCTCTGGAATTATATCTCCCCAGCAATATGAGAGCAAGGGTGGAGGCAGCTTTCTGCCCCCTTGTACTGTCAGCACCAAGGGGCTGGACCGGATTAATTAGGGTGGGCTTTTGTTTTTGTTATGTTTGTTTGTTGTATTTTGGGGGTGATCTCTCCAAATATCTTGGACTGATCTCTCCAATATCTTGGAGATCGAAAGATGGTCCCCAAGATTCATTTGAACTGCCTACTCTGTATACTAGTGCCAGCCGATCGTTGGTTATTTTGCTGGAAAAGACCAGCAGGGCTGACCTCTTGGTTGAAGCAGCAGTGCAACCTTATTTTGCCACATATAGATGAATGGGCGGTTCATTTATGTAGCTATTTATATTGATCAGAACAGTACAGTAATATTCTGGAAGAAGTGCCCAGTGCCCACTTAGATCTGTTTCTATCCATCTTTATGTGCGTTAGTGTAATGGACCTGAAGCAACTGTGTAAACAGAAGAGTAAGCTTTGAGCGCATCATAAAATTCTGACATGGCCTTGAAAAACCACTTTAAAATGTGACAGTTTCCTGTACAGAATTCACCTACTTGCAAGGAGAAATGTCTGTAATGTATATAAGACTGTTTGCAGTCAAAGCAATATATCAGCGAATGTATATGCACTGAAATAAAAGGCAAAAACCAGATTCTAGCAATCAGTCATTGCTTTGCAGTTTGTCTGTGTGGAGTCAATAAGGAATATGGCTAATTGTTGTACGCAGTTTGTGTGGTTCTTGCTTAGCTTAGAATTCTTCCTTCGTTTGAATGTCCCTCTGGGCTGAACAAGGGATCATATTCTCTCTAGTGAGACTGATAAGAGAAGTAACATGTCTCTCCATGGTTTTCTGGCCCTGGCACATTCTATACCTCATATGTTCCTTGTCGCTCACTATATAGTGTGCATGCAGATCTTTTGCCTAAGGTAACAAAAAGAACAAAAAAATCATTGCTGGGAATCATTATGAGTTCTACTGTTTTTCTTGGTCCTGTGCATTTCCTGATTTTCTTGAATTTTGTTTCTACTTGTCAATGAGGTGAAGTTTGTGGAGAGTACCAAGGTGCCCCTCTTTTTAATTTTTGGAAACTTTTCAAAGACATCCACATACTTGAAGACACCTAGTTTTATTTATTTATTTATTTATTTATTTATTTATTTATTTATTTATTTATTTATTTATTTGATTTCTGTACTCTGCCATCTAGCCCTAGGCCTAGTACAATTTGAGAAGCTAGTCTTGCCCAAAAGGTTAGTGAAAGTTAGTATTGTCGTTTTTTTTAAAAGTGGAGATCCATAGGAAATTGGGTTGTATATCTAGTGAATCCCACTTTCAACTGTTTGTGTAAGAGATCTTTGGTGATTTTTGTGTGTGTGTGGGGGGGATGGGTATGAGTACAGTAGAACCACCTCGGCAGCCCTGTGCATGTGAAACACTTCTGCTTAGGTGACTGTGAAGCTGAGATAAGATTGCAGGGGGGCTGTCAAACCGCTGTTCTCTTTCTGATGTATTTCTCTTGTGAAGGGAATAGATCAGCTCTGGCTTTGATGGTGGGAGGTGAGAGACTTCCATCATTGGCACGTTAGAGCCCGGGACCTTTGCAAGGCCTCCATCTTCTTCCTTCGTCACTTGGCTCCTCCCTTCAGTACAGCGGCACGTAAAAAGTATTGTGCAGTTGGCTGACCACTATCTTGATTCACTTCCTTCCTACATGTGTACAGTTAATCATATGGCACAACTCTTGGCTTGCTTTAAGCAATACCCGCTTTTGGTGGTGAGGGAGGTCTGAGGGAGGATTTGCTGGGTGCTGTCCTTATGTAGTCTTTCTGTCTTCTCCCATCTTTCTGCACCCCATGGCTAAGTGGCTGCTGTAGCTGAAGTATATAGATCAGTGAGCTGTTTCAGCTATAGATCAGTGTCTGGTATCAGTAACAGACTGGGTGAGAGCGAATAAACTGAAACTGAATCCAGTGAAGACAGAGGTTCTCCTAGGCCCTTTGTACACGACCCCTAAACTCCGCCGCAAATGGCTCCCTGCTCCGGAGCTTAAAATTATTTCCCCACCAGATCCGGAGTTTACAGATAATTTCGTGCGACCACGCCCACCTAAGCGCGTCCCAGCGCAGTTTTCAGGTACCTGCTCTCTGGAGGTGAAAATTCCTGATGCGGATATAACCCGTAGTGACTGCCTGGCTCTCCTTGCTTCTGTTTGTTCTTTTTTTGCCCCCCGCCCCTTTAAGAGATCTGAATGCAGTGCCGGGACGGCAGAACGGAGGTGAGCGGCATTCTTTTCTTCCTTTTTTTCTCCCTCCCCTCACATAGCCAGCAGCCAGGAGTGCGGAGTGGGTGGGAACGCAGGAACAGCGACAAACCCCTAAGATCTCTCATCCGAATTTAAGTGGCCAGCGGATCTTAGGGGTCGTGTGAAAAGGCCCTTAGTCACTCGAAAAAGCAGACCAAGGAATTGGGATGCAGCCTGTGCTGGATGGGGTTATACTCCCTCTGGAAGCACTGATGTTTAGCTTGGGGTGGGGGAATGCTCCTGGATTTGCTTCTGAGCCAGCGACCAGGAGTGTATTTGCACAGTGTGCCAGCTGTGCCTGTTCCTAGAGAGATCTGATGTGGCCATGGTGCCTTAATTACATCTCAGCTGAATTACTGTGCAGTGCTTTATGTGGGGCTGCCTATGGAAAGTGCTAGGAAATTTCAGCAGGCCAGACTTCTGACTGGGGCTGGTTACAGAGATCACATAAAACCACCACCCTCTTACAGCAGCTCCACTGGCTGATTATCCATTGCCAGGCATAATCCAAAGTGCTGGTTCTACCTTAGGCAAAAGTAAAGGTCCCCCCCACCCCACTTGCATGTTAGTCATGTCTGACTCTAGGGCCGGTGCTCATCTCTGTTTTTAAGCCCAAGAGCCAGTGTTGTGCAAATCCGTGGCCATGTGGCCGGCGTAGCGAAATGCATTTCTGCGCACGGAGCACTGTTTACCTTCCCGCTTTTTATGGCGGTACCTATTTATCTACTTGCATTTACATGCATTTGAACTGCTAGGTTGGCAGGAACTGGGGTTAACAGCGGGAGCTTGCTCCGCTGTGTGGCACCTGGGATTCAAACTTTGTAGCCGACGGTTTCAGCGCTCTAACCCGCTGAGCCACCACGCCCCCCCCTGGTTCTAACTTATAAAGCCCTAAAAGGCATGGGTTCAAAGACTTTGTCTCCCATTGTAAGTTTGCTTGGGTGCTAAGATCATCAGGGGAAGTCTTTGTCTCACCACTTTCCCAAGTGCACTTGGTGGGGCCAGGGAGAGGGCCTTCTCTGTTGCTGTTCCCAGACTTTGGACCTTCCTCCCAAAAGGAGGTGAGGCGGGCCCCATCTTTGCAATCCTTCTGCAAGCAGGCAGAGACTTTTCTCTTCAGGAAAGATTTCCCTCAGTGACTAAGTGGGATTTTAAAATGGATTTTATGCCTTACTGCCTTGAATGTGTAGCACTAAGAGAGTAGCACTAAATGGACACTTCTCCAAGTGGAGAGAGGTAAAGAGTGGGGTCCCCCAGGGTTCAGTACTGGGACCCCTGCTTTTCAACCTCTTCATAAATGATCTAGAAGTAGGAGTAAATAGCAAGGTAGCCAAATTTGCCAACGACACTAAATTATACAGGGGAGGATAGTAAAAACTGAGACAGATTGTGAGGAGGTCCAGAAGGATCTCTTGACACTGAGGGAGTGGGCAAACCAGTGGCAAATGAGCTTCAACATTACTAAGTGCAGAGTGATGCACGTTGGGGCAAAACCCCCAATTACATTTATAAACTGATGGGTTCTGAACTCTGCAACAAACCAGGAAAGGAACCTTGGTGTCATGGTGGACAGCTCAATGAAGGTGTCAACCCAGTGTGCCGCAGAGGTGAAAAAGCAAACTCAATGCTAGGGATCATTAGGAAGGGTATAGAAAACAAGTCAGCAAGTGTCATTTTGCCTCTTTATAAATCTATGGTGAAGCCCCATCTGGAGTATTTTGTGCAGTTTTGGTCGCCATACCTCCAGAAGGATATTATGAAAATGGAAAGAGTGCAGAGGAATGCAACCAGAATGATTAGGGGACTGGAACATCTTCCTTACCATCTGAGGCTGCAATGGCTGGGCCTCCTAACTCTTGAACAACGGCACCTAAGAGGTGACCTGATTGAAGTTTATAAAATCATACACGGTATGGACAAAGTAGATAGTGTTTTCCGTATCACACGATGCTAGAACTAGGGGGCACTCCATGAAACATTTGGGTGCTAGATCTCAAACAAATAAGAGAAAGTACTTTTTTCACCCAGAGGATCCCTGGTCTCTGGAACTCCCTGCAAGAAGAAGTGGTGACAGCTGTCAGCCTTGACAGTTTTAAGAAAGGATTGGACAAGTTCATGGAGAACAGGGGTATCAATGGCTATCATAATGGATGGCTAAGGACAACCTCCTAGTTGGAGAGATAGGCTGGGTATCTCTCAATCCCAGTTGTAGGGAATTGTAAGCAGATGATGACATCTGCTTGGGAATACCCTAAAGCAAATGGTGAGCCACTGTGTGAGACAGGATGCTGGAGTGGATGGGCTGTGGCCTGTTCCAGCAAGGCTGTTCTTATGTTCCTAATGTGCTTTTAGTATTGCTTATCATTTCTCAGGGGAGTTATTTGTTTGATCCTTGATGCTTTAAGTTACCTTTATACACTCATTGTTTTTTAGCTTTAAATATTGCCTTTAAATTGTGTAAGCCGCCTCGGGTCCTTTTTAAGGAAAGCAGCAGGGTAAAAATATTTTAAATTTTAAAAAAATGAAATAAATGCAACACATGGCAACAAGTCAGGGGTGGGGATTTAAACTCCCCACAATGCATCCTAAGAGAATAGGCAACCAGAGCACCCTTGAGAGAAGGAAAGGAGCAAACCACTTGTGAGTACTACATGTATATGCCTAGAAGACCTTGGAAAGAGTCACCCTAAGTCAAAATTGACTTTGACAGAAAGTAATTAAGTTGCCACAGAGCTACAGTGTTCAGGCCTTCAGTGCTTTGTAAGACAGACAGCACTCAAGCTCTTACTTCCAGTGTAACAATGTTATACTCAATGTTGCTTCTTTGAAATTTGGAGCCTTGTTGTGTAGAATGCTACCTAGCTCCTATTGAATTGATTCATACTGATAGCAATGGGTTAAAACAGTGTTGGCGAACCTTTGGCACCTGTATTCAGGTTAAATTGCTGTATTGGCACTTTGTGAATAATTAGTGGTTTCTGAATCACAGTTTGGGCACTCAGACTATAAAAGGTTTGCCATCACAGCGCTAGAAGGATACCCAATGTCTAAATCCAGTTTCTGGTTTCAAGTAGAGTAGGTCAGCTTAATCAACAGGATTTATACAAGCGTGGAGTTATCTTTCAGCAGTTGATTCATTGGGTGTAAAGTGAGGCAAGTCCTTGGATTCAAACCTAGACATGTGGAAGGTAGGTAGATTTTCTGTACAGACCTTAAAGAGAGCGGGGAAGGTTCCACTGGTCCATAAACAGACAGACAACTGTACAGCTGGCCGTTCTCTTCCCTTAACCTGCTTTATTTGAATAGCGTGTTGTAAATGGTTTCACAGGAAAGCTGCATGGCAGTGAACAGTTTAACCACACCGGAGCTTTGCTGAGTGGTTTCAGATGTCTTGTGATGACCCATGCTGCTTAGGAACAAACTGACAAACACAACTCCTCTTTCTGTTTCTGTACTGGAAACGTAGCAAGAAGACTGTGGAGTGGAAATCCATGTTCAGATGTGTTGGTCTTGAGGTGATCCTGCATATCACTCTTCGCCAACCCCTTAATTTTTTTTGCTGGGAAAGTATTAAGATCATAATTGCTCTGTTCCCTTTTAAATGTCATGGGAACGAAAGCTACATTTAAAAAACAAAAAAGGATCTGTCTAGGATCTAGATGGATCCTTTTACCTTCCCAGACTCTAGGAAAATGCAGTATTTGAATCTCGTGGCACAGTGGTTAAACTGCTGTACTGCAGTTATAACTGTGCTTACAACCTGGGGTTCAATCCTAAGCAGCCAGCTGAAGGTTCACTCGGCCTTCTATCCTTCCAAGGTTGAGGAAGGAATGAGTACCTGGCTTGCTGAGGGAGGCAGCAGCAATGTGTAGGCTGCATACATAAATTGTAAACTGACCAGAGAGTGCTTGAAGCACTATGGGGTGCTATAGAAGCAGCACACTTTGGTTTTGCTTTGCTTTGCTTTTACTCAGGACCGTAAAAAGACTCGATTATACAACTTGGTTATACAAGGTTGCTGCTCTGTTAGTTTGTTTCTTCTTCAACATAGAATGAGGAGTAGGTGAACTAGGACTCGGGGAAATGGTTTCAAACGACAGGAAAAGAGATTCCATTTGAACATTAGGAAGAACTTCATGACAGTTAGAGCTGTTTGGCAGTGGAATATGCTGCCACGGAGGGTGGTGGAGTCTCCTTCTTTGGAGGTTTTTAAGCAGAGGCTGGATGGCCATCTGTCGGAAATATTGTGATGGGCTTCCTGCATGGCAGGGGGTTGGACTAGATGGCCCTTGAGGTCTCTTCTAACTCTATGATTCTATGATTCTATCTCTTCATAATCTGCAGCATCTTCCATTCACGTTGTTCATAACAAAGCCAGGAAAGTGGCTGGAATGACAGGGAAATTAACCCTAGATAACTCTTATTAGCCCTGCAAAATCTTATCCTTCTGTTTTCAAAATGCTCATTAGCCACTATTCCATTCCTCATATGGGAGAGCCCCTGTTTAATGTCTCAAATGCAAGTGATTAACTTGTGGCTGCCTTGTGAGTCAGTCTGAGCGCTAAGAAGGAATTTAGGCATTAATGGCTGTGCCTTTGCACTTATTCTTCTAATCTAAAGCTGGTTCATTTTCTTAGCATGTGAAAAGACTCTGCTTTGAATGACTAGTCTCTTATGAGTATCTGGTCATTGTAATATGGAGGATAATCCTGGAGATGATATTCCAGAGCATCATTTGTATTCACGGAGCAAAGTTGAGTTACAGAAAGATAGTTTATGATGTGGTCCAACAGTTTTCTGCCCTTCAAAGGAATTCTGTGCAGATGACGATAATGGGACATTCTAGGTTGTGCAATTTGTTCAGCTTATTGGTTTTCTTGTGGCTTTTCTGTATATATCTATTGTTTTTCATGTTATGTCTCATGCAGGTGGAGGTGGAAACCGAAAGGGCAAGAGTAAGAAATGGCGCCAAATGCTGCAGTTCCCACACATCAGTCAGTGTGAAGATCTTCGGCGTACACTAGGTGAGGAGTCACACTTTTGAGGTTGAGTGTTGCTTTCTTCACCTTGTCCTCTTGGATGTGATTCAGAGAAGCATCGGCACAGGAGTTGACTCATTTAGGTTGTTGTCAGATATACTTGTTCGTCTGCATGACAGGTCATAATGGTTGTTATGATAATAGAATCATGAAATAATGGAAATGGAAGGGGACTATAATCAAGTCCAACTTCTTGATTATGTTGCATAACTTTAACCTTCTCTCCAGTAAAATGGTGCTGTAAGTGGTTCTCAGTAACCGTGAATTTATCAAAAGACACAAATTTGTTCCAATTTGTCACAAAGCATATGGGTTGAAAATGTTAAATACAGGATATCTGGCTGGCTGGCTTAGTGGTTTAGTTATCTGGCTGCAGAACCAAAGGCTGTCAGTTTGATTCCCTGCTGTGCCTCCTGCAAGTAGACTCAGCCTGTGTAAACCTTGGGCAAGGTGTCCCCGGAAGAAGGGAAAATGAACCACTTCAGAGCACTTTCTGCCTGGAAAACATAGGTCAAAATTGACTTGGAGTCATATGATGGTGATGATATACAGGTGAAACTCCAAAAATTAGAATATCATGCAAAAGTTCATTTATTTCAGTAATGCAACTTTAAAGGTGAAACTAATATATGAGATAGACTCATTACATACAAAGCTAGATAGTTCAAGCCTTAATTTGTTATAATTGTGATGATTATGGCTTACGAAAACCCCAAATTCACAATCACAGACAATTAGAATATTTGAAAAGGTTCAATATTCTAGGCTCAAAGTGTCCCACTTTATTCAGCTAATTAATTAATAACACCTGCAAAGGGTTCCTGAGCCTTTACATGGTCTCTCAGTCAGGTTCAGTAGGAATCGCAAACATGGGAAAGACTGCTGACCTGACAATTGTGCAGAAAACGGTCATAGACACCCTCCATGAGGAGGGAAAGCCTCAAAAGGGAATTGCAAAAGAAATGGGATGTTCCCAAAGTGCTGTATCAGAGCACATCAATAGAAAGTTATGTGGACGGAGAAAGTGTGGAAGAAAAGGGTGCACAAGCAGCAGGGATGACCACAGCCTGGAGAGGATTGTCAGGAAAAGGCCATTCAAAAGTGTTGTGGACTTTCACAAGGAGTGGACGGAGGCTGGTGCTAGTGCATCAAGAGCCACCACATACAGACAGATCCTGGACATGGGCTTCAAATGCCATATTCCTCTTGTCAAGCTGCTCCTGAACAACAAACAATGTCAGAAGTGTCTTACCTGGGATAAAAAAACAAAAATAACTGGTCTGTTGCTCAGTGGTCCAAAGTCCTCTTTTCTGATGAGAGCAACTTTTGCATCTCATTTGGAAACCAAGGACCCAGAGTCTGGAGGAAGAATGGAGAGGCACACAATGCACAATGCTTGAAGTCCAGTGTCAAGTTTCTACAGTCTGTGTTCATTTGGGAAGCCATGTCATCTGCTGGTCTTGGTCCACTGTGCTTCATTAAGTCCAGGGTCAATGCAGCCATCTACCAGGAGATTTTGGAGCACTTCATGCTTCTTTCCACAGACCAGCTTTATGGGGATGCTGACTTCATTTTCCAGCAGGACTTGGCACATGCTCACACTGCCAAAAGTACCAAAACCTGGTTCAATAACCGTAGGATTACTGTGCTTGATTGGCCAGTAAACACGCCTGACCTGAATCCCACAGACAATCTATGGGGCATTGCCAAGAGAAAGATGAGAGACATTAAATTTGAACAATGCAGAAGAGCTGAAGGCCGCTATTGAAGCATCCTGGTCCTCCATAACACCTCAGCAGTGCCAAAGGTTGATAGCATCCATGCCACGCTGCACTGAGGCAGTGATTGATGCAAAGGGGGTCCAAACCAAGTACTGAGTACATATGCATGCTTATACTTTTCAGAGGTCCAATATTGTTCTACTTGCAGTCCTTGTTTTATTGCTTTCATGTAACATTCTAATTGTCTGTGGGCCTTTTTACACGACCCCTAAGATCCGCTGGCCACTTAAATTTGGACCAGAGATCTTAGGGGTTCGTCGCTCTTGCTGTGTCCCCACCCCCCTCCGCACTTCCTGGCTGCTGGCTGCGTGAGGGGAGGGAGAAAAAGAGAAAGAAAAGCATGCAGCTCACCTCGTTCTGCCTCTCGTCTCTGTAAAAGTAGCTCTTAAAGGGGCGGGAGCAAAAAACAACAACAAACAGAAGCAAGGAGAGCCCCGCACTCACTATCCTTACACCGGATCAAATAATTTTCACCTCCAAAGAGCAGGTACCTGAAAGCTGCGCTGGGACGCGCTAAAGTGGGTGGGGTCGCACTTAATTTCCTGTTAACTACGGAGCTGGTGGGTAAACATTTTTAAGCTCCGGAGCTGGGAGCCATTTGCCCCGGAGTTTAGGGGTCGTGTATAAACGCCCTGTGATAGTGAATTTGGGGTTTTCATAAGCTGTAAGCCATAATCATCACAATTATAACAACTTAAGAACTATCTCGCTTTGCATGTAATGAGTCTACCTCATATATTAGTTTCACCTTTAAGGTTGCATTATTGAAACAAATGAAGTTTTGCATTATATTTTAATTTTTTGAGTTTCACCTGTATATACTATAGAAGCTATGTATTACACATAAAAATACTACACCTAATCACACACCAAAACAAAATAGTTCGCCCATCCTACAAATGTAGTCTAACTGCACTCCCAAAGAGCCAGTGGGTGGATAGTTCTCCCAAAGTCTTGCCATCTTTCCTTGGTAACAGTAGAAGGGAAGAGCTTGGAACAGCAGTGATGGGAAGCCCTCTCCCCCAGATAACCCCCTTATTAGGGCTGCTAATATTACTCTACTGGGGAAAGATTTCTTAGGGTGCAGTTGTATCCCGCCATACTCCATTGGGATTTTTGTTCGGGGCCACAGCTCCACAATTCAGTAATGCTTTGCATGGGTTTGGCTCAAGATTCAGTCTTCGGTATCAGACTGGCATTAAAACCTCTGCTAGAGATCTTGAAAGAAACTTCTTCTCCAGGTAGACAGTGCTAGGTTTGTTGGATCAATCATCTGACCATCTATGAGTCTGAGTTATCCAAAGTTTCTTAGCCAGAAACCATCGTTTTTCAAAGTTTACCTTGTGCGCCCAGCATGGAAAAGGTGCAAATTAAACTCTCCATCCTGATCTTGTGCCCTCCACAGAAGGAAAGAAAGCTTTGAATGGACCTTAATCTTTTTACTAGGTGAGCTTTGAGAGCAAGAGTGAAGGGAAAGCAGGTGGTAGGGGGGATGTCCTTGTTGTCTGGGTCTTTCTCCAACATCACAGATGTGAGTAGTCAAAATAGTCACTCTATGACTGTCCCCTTGTACTTCTCCAGATCTTAGCAGCCTCCCCTCTTTTCACTCTGCAAAGCACCTTTGGCCTCATTTGAAGACACTGGTTTTCTATTCTTCCTTTGGAGTTGCTTTTCCATTGCTCTCTGTGGTCCATCATGGCTTTGATTCCAGCACCGATTAACCTCTTCTAGGAGCCTGAAGCTTCCTGTGAAACATCAGCCATTTTCTTCCCAATGCTGGAGAATTTGGAGGTGTATGAGAACTATAAAAATAAAAAATTCTTTGTCTCTTCACCGATGGTAGTCTTTCATATGCAATATTCACCTGGTAATCTGCTTCCTACTGATAGGCGAAGTCTTGCTCAGCAAACTGGATGTCGCACAGTCTTCTGAGTCGAGCTTCATGCCTAAATTGCACTTATAGCCGTTTCTTTTGTGGTTTCTGTCTTGCAGTCGGTGCCCTAGCTCAAGGACCTGGCTGTGATGAAAGACATCGACTTTTTCTTTTGGACTTCCTGTAAATCAGGGATGTGGTTATACCAGGGCTGTTGGACTGCCATCGCCATCATCAGCTCATTAGCTGCCTTGGCCAAGCTGTTGGGGATTTCTCACAGGGTCTAGAGCAGTGGTTCTCAACCTGTGGGTCCCCAGATGTTCCTGGACTGCAACTCCCAGAAGTCTTTGTCACTAGCTGAGCTGGCCAGGATTTCTGGGAGTTGCAGTCCAGGAACATCTGGGGACCCACAGGTTGAGAACCACTGGTCTAGAGAGCCACACATTCCATATAGCTGTGCTTCAAGTCATTAGCAATACAGGGATTGTTGGAAGGATCATCTTATGCTTCAGGTGCAGAAAAGGGTGACATACAGGTTAGGGTGGCACTAGGTTAATGAATACAGTATATAGCTTGGGTTTCTTGTCACAGGCAAGACTTGCTGAGCCAGGCTTCCTACGGAACACTCTCTGCTTATAAAGTGCAAGGTAGAAATATGAGCTTCCTCACCAATTGCAAAGGTGATTCCTTTCCTTTAGAGATCATGTGTCTTGCATTAAAAATTTAAAATAACACTTTTTAAAAAAGTTATGACTCAGCTTCCAGTCGTTCTGCAGTGAACCCAAATTTTAGCTGTTTGGTTTTAGATGTGGACATATTCTGGTGCTTTGCATTTTTCTGAAACAATAGTTTCTTAATTATTCTCTTGGTATGGTATGAGATATCCTGCTTGCCAAGGTTTTGGGGAATATTTTGCCCTGTTTGAAGGAATTCTGGATATCTGACCTCTCCTGAAGACTCATAACTAGGCCCCAAGCTATTCAGGGATTTAAACGTAAGAGAAACATCTTGAATTTGGCTCAAGAGGTAACTGGGAGCCATGGGGGGAGGGGGTGATAAGAGGGGGGAAATGTAAACTTTAAAGAGGATGAATATGTATAATTGAAGAATGTTATCAATAAAAAGACATTAAAAAAAGAGGTAACTGGGAGCCAGTACAGGTCTTTCTATATTGGGCCAATATGATCATAATCCAGGCATGTCCAAACTTCGGCCCTCCAGATGTTTTGGGCCACAACTCCCATGTCCTTTGTCATTGGCAAGCTAAGCTTAGAATTCTGGGAGTTGTGGTCCAAAACATCAGGAGGGCCGAAGTTTGGACATGCCTGTCATAATCTCATACATCACTTGGAAACCAATTGAAGATCCCAGACCCTCTTCAAGGATAGGTCCATGTGCAGCACATTGTAGTAGTGAGGACATGATGTAACTAAGGCATGAATGAATGTGTAGCTTGCATAATTAAACTGTAAACTGCCCAGAGACTACTTGAAGTGGTATGGGGTGGTATATAAGCAGAACACTTTGCTTTGCTTTGCTTTGTTGCTAAGTCATGCCAGCCCAGGAAAGATTGTATCTGACACACTAAATGGAGTTGTGCAAAGCCAATGCTCATGGCCAATGCCATGTGGGAGTCCAGTGACTGCACAGAGTCATAGAGAAATCCCAGAGTAGGAACCTGACTTACCGGGGGAGTGTAACCCCTTCTAGTGCAGGTCCCATTTCCCAGATCAGACATTCTGCTTCTTTGGCAGCACCTCCATCTTGTCTGGATTTAGTTTCTGCTTACTCACCCTCATCCAGCAATTGGAAATACACAGATAAAGATCACGGTGCTTGCAAAATGCATGTTCTAGTTTTAAGCTATGTCTCTACCCATCAGTGGGCAAAATGTGACAGAGAGAGAGAGAGAGATCTGTTCTGTTTGTTTTCTGTAATTTCTTTGACTGTTGTTTGCAAGTATGGACGGTAGGGAAGGGCTTCCTAGCATTGCCTGCAATGATATCCTGGCTTTTTCCTTGAGTAGCTTCACTTAAGTATGCCTTCCAAGGTGCTATATCTTGTGTTTGATGGAAGATGAAAATTCACAGCCCGTACTCTGCCAGTATCTCAGTGCTGACTCTTGAAATAAAGATATTTTCTGCATAGCATAGCCGTTTGACCTCTCAGAAGTGAGCGAACTGGACTGACCTATCCAGGGTGACTTTTCTTCTCTCGCCCCCACCCCTTTGCTGTTTGAACGTTCCCTCCGATTTCCTTGTGAAGTGGCTGTTTCTGTCTCAATCTGTTGATAATACCCGGTGTACAGCCTTGCCAAAATGTGCTCTTTTCAATGACATTTCTTTAGTGCTCTTCAATAACAGATACCCAAACTACAGTGTACAAGGGAGCCTACTGTTTTGTTAAGTGGTCCACACTGTTTGGTAAAGCCTTTGTATGCTTTCAGAGTGGCCTCCTGTATATTTGTGGAGTAGAAATGCTTTATTATCTGAAAGTAGCCTTTGATGGGGGGCATTTCTTGAGATCTAGAAGAATGACAAGAGCGGTCCTCTCTTTAGTTAAGCCATGCATTTAGCTTTTGATACATTCATCTTGTTATGGAGCTTTTGGCCCAAAGACTGTTTTCCTAGTGCTTCAGGTTGGCTTCACAGAACATGCTTTTCACTGGGAAGGGTGTGAAGAAATACTGCTTTTGAATCTCCCACCTTCCAACTCCAGTGGATGATGCTGGGTTCTAGTATTACAAAAGGGAGCAAATGTTTCCTTATCTACTGGTCTCACACCATGATGCACCGTGGCATCTATCTGCATGCGGTATCTCCTTTTATTTGCCCTCGGTAGAGATCATGAACTGCCCTAGATATTGTGAAGTTTCTTCACAGATGAGTTCTACTTCCTCAATCATTTTGGGGTCGTCGTCCCCCGCTTCCTTTTGGGGGGGGGGCGAGTGTGCGACAACCCCCCCTCCAGTTTACACAATTCACTTTTTCAGAAATAGATTTCTGCATTAAAATGTTTCCCTGGAAGTGCTCAAATGCCAGTACAGAAAAACAAATTGGGCCCGAGCAGGTGCTCAAAGGTTTCCCACCCATTTTCCTAGGGGTGCTGTCTCGCACCCGGGTCTGCTTGGTGGATTTTGGGCTTCTCTTGGGGGGGGTGGTGCTGAAGGCCCCACAGACATAAAGTCCGCCAAGTCCTGCAGTAGAGAGGGCCCTGAAGGCTTCTCCAGTCTTGCCATGCTCTGAACCCTTCACCTTCCTTGCTTCAATAAACTCACTTCCTGTCAGAGAAGGAAATGGCTCCGCTTGCATATAGCCCCTTTCCCTCCCCCCCCCTGCTTTGGACCCTTTCCCTCCCCTGCTTTCTGGGCGGTGTTGTTTTCTTTTGAGTGCATTGACAAATCAGGAAACCACAGCTTCCTTCAGAGAAACTGCTGCACGGAGTACAAAAGTAATCACAGTATGCTCTGACGAAGAGTTGGGGCGGCCGGGGTGGGGGTGGGGGGTGGGGATATACGGAAAAGAAGCTCCCCTGGAAATGATGACTATACTGATTACAGTAAGATGGACAGAGTTATGAGGTAGTATCATACGCACGTGGGAAGTATTGGATACTGTGGCCAATATTTTTCAAGAGCCACTAATAGCTGTAGATTTTTATGTTGCAAAAACATGTTTTTAAAGCGGCACAGATCCATCCGCTTGTTAGAGGAGATCGTTTTTGCTAGAAAGGGGACTGTTCTTCTTTACCAGGTACCAGTTTAGACCCATGCCCAGAAGTAATGCATGCTCTAGAGTTGCATTGGCTCAGGTATAACCCAAGCACAAGCAGTCCCACGAGCTTGGCTGAGGGTGTGGACGGGATATGAAGTCCTCTTCTTCCATGTCTCTGCATCTTGTGTGGTTAGGATCATACCAAATGCGGCAGGATCTCCTACACTGAGGAGGCTGCCCTGTGGCTTCTCTGTAGAAATCAGATTTCTAAGCTTGTTCTTTCTCATTCAGGAGACCTGCCCACCAGGCCGGTGAGTCATGCAGAAACAAAAGTCCTGGTAACACAGTTTAATCAGGGGAGGTGAATGTCACTTACCATTTCCTCCCTCTGGTCAGGCCAGGGTTTGGAAGAAGGTTGTCTTTCCAATGTAAGAGGGAAAGGAATAAAAGCTCAGGTTCAAGTCAGCTCAGAAGTGGTTAAAAAATGAACCCAAGTATAGGAATGTGATGGGTCCGATCTGTGGGAGAATCCAAATGAACACCAAGCTAGTACCTAATAAGACCCCTATTTGGGAAGCGTGATAGAGCCCATATTATACTGTACGTTTAAAAAGAACTTCCTGGAGAAGTTTATTTGATTTGTTCCCTCCTTGTGATCTCAGTGGTAGGAAGAAGTTTATTTGATTTGTTCTCTCCTTGTAATCTTAGTGGTAGGAAGAAGTGATAGACATCTCTGTCTTGCTGCCAAAAGATTCTTTGGATTCTTTAGGAGCTACTGGATTCCTTTTCTGGAGACTCTTGAGTGATCTGTGAACCTTTATGTGGTCATAAGAGTCCATGAACCACCTGCTAAGCATTGAGAATACAGTGGTGCCCCGACTTAAGAGCAGTTCGACTTAAGAGCATAAAATTGTTGGCGTTTTAACTGCCGTGTTACAAATTTTAGATATGGTCTGCTTGACTTACAAATATGATTTATATATATATTTGATTTTTCAAACTTATTTTTTCAATTTTTTTAGATAGGTATCCCGACTTAAGAGTAGTTCGACTTAAGAGCATGCATTTGGAACGGATTAAATTCGTAAGTCGAGGCACCGCTGTATTGACCGAAGTACTTAGGACCTGAGTGGAATGGGTTAGTTTCATGCGATTGATTCATGTTTCTTTTCTTTCCAGAACGAGACTACCACAGTTTGTGTGAAAAACAGCCCATTGGCCGCTGTCTGTTCCGGCAGTTCTGCGGAACCCGGCCTGAACTTATGCGCTGCGTTACGTTTCTGGATGCTGTGGTGAGCTCATTCATGGCGGTTTGAGATCAAGGGATCTTGGCCTGTATAGTCCTGCTTTGACTTAAGCCTCCCTATTCCACTGAGGGCAGAATCCCATCTGTTGTAATTTAAAATGTCTGCAAAGGATTGGGATGTTGAGTTTTCTGCAAAGGCTACTGTGACTGGTGACGAAAGATGTTCTTTGGCCTCTCTTCACTGTCAGAAAATGGGGTTTCTTTGGGATTCTTTCTGTATTTCCCCCCTCCCCCCCCCCACTGGAGTCTGTACAGTAATGGTGACTCTTTCATCTTCTCACCATGTATAGGCAGAGTATGAAGTGACCCCTGATGAGAAACGGAAAGAGTGTGGGCAGCGCCTGATCGAAACATACTTAACTCCCACGGTGAGAATCTTCTCAGTTGGCATTAGCCAAGCACAGCGGGCTGCCTTTGACGGAGGTACCCTTTCAATGAGGAGCACTTGCCTTAGTTAGAGCTGCACTTAACCTAATGGAACCTGAGTGAAACAGATGCCTAAAAACTTCCCCTATGAAGAAAGGATCTATGCCAAGGCCTGGCTTAAGTACGTGACATCCCTGCCAATTCCAGGGCCCACAAAGATTCGACAGTACCTGAGACCTGTGTCTTACATTTTTCCTTCCCCCCCCCTTTTTGTTTTCAAGTAGTTCTTAATTCTTTTTAAAATATTGTAATAATTTATAATTTTAGCTTTTAGTAGTGTTTCTTTTAGTACTGTAGATAGACAGATGGACAAATGGATGGGTGGATGGATGGATGGACAAATGGACAGACGGACGGATGAATGGCTGGATCGTACCCCTAATGCAGCACTGCTGTCTTGGAGAACAAGAAGATGGATGGATGGATGGATGGATGGATGGATGGATGGACTCTACCCCTGATGTACCACTGCTATCTTGGGGTACAAAAATGGTGCCTGATGCAGTGCTGATTTCTCCTATGGTGTTGCCGTCTTTTCAAAGTGCCATCTTCATAAACTTGATAATGACTTTGTTTTCTGGACTTTCAGCTGGGAGGAGGGGTACTAGATGGCTGCAGTAGCCTCGTCCTGCTGCTTATTGTACATTTGCCGGTGGGTTCCGAGAGCCTGTAGGGTACTTTCTTTGCTCCTTCCTCACACCTGGTATCGGCCTGTTGGTACCTGCTAGTTGTACCTGCATAACCTTGATTCTCTCGTTTGACCATTTATCCTCAGAGTGTGGACCATGTGCCTGAAGTGCCTGTGGAGCTAGTAGATCTATGTGCTGAACAACTGGAGCAGGAACGTGGTAAAGAGCTCTTTAAGGAATCTACCAAGTGAGTCGAGGGATTGGGAGGAATTTGTGTTATGGTACCCACATCTCTTAGAACAGTATTCACCGACTCTTCGGTGAGATCTATTTTTGTTTGTTTGTCTAATGGATTGGGTCATTTATCACCAATGCATCTTGAAATTGGTTGCATGAATACTATTTTCTGAATGCTGGAGAACCAATAAATGCCTTACATTCAAAAGGTTGTGTGTGTTAATAATGTTTTATGCTGTAAGATGGTGTGCTCAGCTTGACTAAGGAAGTGCTTTTGGATTGCTCATGAGTCCTTGGCAGCTGACATCTGTCCAGACTTTCTCTAGAAAGAGCTTTTGGGATGACTGCAGAAAGTCTCATGATGGTCCTTAAAATGGATGTCAGTGATGTTATAAAACCCCTGCTTCTGCTCGTCATCTTGCTGCACTGGCCAATCTAATTCTACTTTCAGTTTTGCTATGGCAGGTCTGCAGATAAAAAGTTCTGGCTGAGTCCTAAGTGGCAGTGGTGTATGAGTAATGAACATATCTTGTTAGAGGGATCATCCTTGGGCAGGTTGACTATTAATTTTTCTGTATTTTCATATGGTGTTTGCTAGCCTTGATACTGTCATTCTGGCCTCACGAGCTGAGAGTTCTTCAGGATGCTTCAGTAGCTTCAAGTTTGTTCTGAACAGTCCACTCTTGGTCTAGAAGAGCCTCAAATGTTGCACATTTTATTCTCTTGCCTTGGAAGATCATGGTGTCTTTAACAAAGTCTGTTTCGTTTTCCTAGGCTCATCCACGACTACCTTAGCATGGCGCCTTTTGCTGATTACCTTGATAGTGTTTACTTCAACCGTTTTCTGCAATGGAAATACTTAGAAAGGTACCCACCCAACCCTTAGATGTGGACTGGCTTTAAAAAAAACACCTTGATGCATCATGAGAAGAATATATGTCATACCCTTGTGAGCCCCATAGCATAGTGCTTAAATGGCAGTACTCTAGTCAAAGACTCTGCTCATGACCAGTATTTGATCCCAATGAGCTCAGGTAGCTGACTGAAGGTTGACTCAGCCTTCCATCCTTCCAAAGTCAGTAAACTGAGTTCCTAGCTTGCTGGTGGGGTGCCAGAGGTGACGTGTAGCCTGCGTAATTAAATTGTAAATTCCCTAAGGAATACTCCAGCACTATGGGGAAGTATATAAGAAGCACATTTTGCATTTATTTATTTTTTTGCTTTTAATCTTTTCTCTTTGTTAAAGGTAGGAAAGATGCTGGCTGGTGAGTCTCAGGTGCCAGTGCCAAAAATTCTCTTCCAAATGTGCGCTGGTTTTGCCTGTTGTTAATTCCCTATCCATGTCGTCCTGATCTCAGCTGTATCCCAGCTGCATACATTATGTGGCTTATATAAATGGCAGAAAAGAAATTTCTTAGTTCAAGGATGTGCGAGGAAGTGCTTCACCCTGCTTATGGATGACGTTCGGTTCACTTGAGCGTTTTCTGATCTGTTCTCAGGCAGCATGTGACCAAGAACACTTTCCGTCAGTATCGTGTGCTAGGAAAGGGAGGCTTTGGAGAGGTATGTGCCGTATTTTCCTGTCTATAAGACACTGCCATATATTAGACACCCCCACTTTTAAGACCCCAAAATAATATAAAATTAATAAATTCTCCTTGAGTTCTCCTCCACCCCACACTGTTTCCTTTCCTTTCTGTGTTCTGGAGACATATCTCTCTGCTTTGTTCTTGCAGGAATAGACCCTTCTTTTCAGTGGGGAAAGGCTTGGGGGTGGAGCAACCCATTAAGAAGTGCTTCTCCATGCTGAAAAGAAGGGTCCGATCCTGCAAGAACAAAGCAGAGAGGAGGACAATCAAGTGCTCCCAGAGAGGAAGTGAAACCGCGAAGTCAGTTTGGATTCTCCTCCACCCCACCCCTACCCCTCAAGAAAGGCTTAGTTCTGTGTATCTGATGCCCCTTAATTTTTAGTGCCATGATTTTAGAAAAATAGTGTTGTATACATGGATAAATACGGTAATCTGGACAGCCTTAAGGAGGTTGCCCCTCTGACTGCATTCCAGAGGCTACAACATAGAACAGGGGCTTCAGGTTACCTGAGTTACAGATGTTCAGAAGTACCTAGTCTGAATGTTGCATTCCGTATTTCACACACAGTGCTTTATGCACAGAGGAGGTACAAGGGCTGTAACATTATGAAGGGACTCAGCAGGTATCAGATCTTAAAGCATTTGGTTCGGCTCAATCTGAACTCTTATGTTGGATCACGATCTTCTCAGAGCAACAGTGCTGTGAACCAGTTTTTTCCAGGGAGTATGCAGGCTTCCCTTGGCCAGATTCCTGTTGCTTGGGGTAATAAATCACACTAGAGTCGGCCCATTAACTCAACGGGTATTTGATGCCTCAGTTCCTCTTTATTTTCTTTATTTTCCCTATGCCGAAGTTAGTTGCAGTTAGAACAGGCCCACTTGAATTGATAGAACATACAGAGGGGTTGACTCACCAAAACCCTATTGATTCAGTGGGCCGATTCTAGTGTCGATACACAATTGGCTACAGAATTGTACTCGGGGAGTGTTGATTAATGGCTCGTTCTCTAAGTGAGTGGAGGTAACAAGTGGGTAACCCCAAGGCTCAGTCTTGGGTCTGGTGCTGTCCAAGATTTTTATTAATGACTTGGAAAAGGGAGTGCAGGGAATGCTCGCCAGACTCGCAGATGAGACAGAATTGGGTGGAATAGCTAATATTTATTTATTTTTATTTATTTATTGGATTTTTATGCCGCCCATCTGGCAGTGAGGTCACTCTGGGCGGTTACCCTGGAGAAGGATGTTAATAGGCTGGTACACTGGGCTGAAATCAACAGAATGAAATTTGACAGGGAGAAGTGCAAAGTACTGCACTTAGGAAGAAGAAATCTAATGCACAGTTACAAGATGGGGTTTACCTGGCTCAGCAATGCTACATGTGAGAAGGATCTTGGAATTCTGGTAGATCATAAGCTGAATATGAGCGAAAAAGAGTGTGCTGTGGCCACAAAAAAAATGAAAATGCAATTTTAAGATGCACTCAGAGAAGCATAATTTCCAAATCCCATGAGGTGCTCGTCCCCCTCTTTTCAGCACTGGTTAAGGCCTTACCTTGCATATTGTGTCCAGTTCTGGACACCACACTTCAAGAAAGATGCTGACAAATTGGAAGCAAGTTCAGAGGAGGGCGACAAGGATGATCAGGGGTCTATGAGGAAAGACTGAAAGAACTGGGCATGTTTAGCCAAGAGAAAAGAAAATGAGGGTTGATTTGATAGCCCTTTTCAGATATTTCAAGGGCTGTCATACAGAGGAGGGGCAGGATCTGTTCTTCATCCTCCCAGAGTCCGGGATGTGCAACAATGGGCTCAAGTTAAAAGAAGGCAGCTTTTTGGCTGATTATCAGGAAAAACTTAGAGCAGTCCAGCAATGGAACCAATTACCTCAAGAGGTGGTGAGTGCTCCAACACTGGCAGCATTCAAGAGAAATAACCTAGCAGGTAGCCTTTGATTTGTATTCCAGCGCAGGCCCCTTCCGACTTCACTATTCTATGGTTCCATTGTGCCAAGCAACAGAATTTTGGCTGTGGTATATCTCAACAAAACGTTTTTGATCTCTTGAGTTGCTGCTTCAGTTTGGCCTTCAGAATATCAAAGGCCGAGGGATAATCTGAGGATCCAGTAAGCCTACAAAAACCCCTGTGACTTGCCTACCTTATGTTTTGTCATTCCCCCCCCCACTTTCTTCTTTTCTCAAAGGTGTGTGCTTGCCAGGTGCGGGCCACGGGGAAGATGTATGCCTGCAAGAAGCTTGAGAAGAAGCGGATCAAGAAGCGAAAGGGAGAAGCCATGGCCTTGAACGAGAAGCAGATCCTGGAGAAAGTGAACAGTAGGTTTGTAGTAAGTACATAGGAACTGCTTTCCTTCTGCACTGGGGTTGAGGCAGGGCTTGGCGGTGCCCTTGGCTCTGGTCTACACACCCACCCACCCAGTGAAATGCTCACTGACCCATCCTTGAGCTACTAGAATGCACAGGAGGTTTTTCTAAGCCATCTGAATGAGGAAAAGACAAGCCTCTGCCCTTCTGGACCAAGTGCTGAACTTCCAAAGCTCATATCAGATCATTCGGAGCAGCTCTGCCTTTAAGGTTAGAGGTGGCCCTCTGCCACAGCTATAGCTTTACTAATCTTGGTGCAGCATCCCCCCCCAAGATGCTTTACTTTACGGTCTGGAAAAAAGTAAAGTGGCCGGCTTATATACCGCCCTATACCACTTAAAGTAGTCTCTGGGCGGTTTACAGTTTTTAATCATAGTATGCAGGCTACACATTGCCCCCCCAGCAAGTTGGGTACTCATTTTCCTGACCTCGGAAGGACGGAAGGCTGAGTCAACCTTGAGCCTGCTACCTGGGATTGAACCCCGGGTCGTGAGCACAGTTCTACCTGCAGGACAGGCATTTAACCACTGCGCCACGAGGCTCTTGTAAACCCTTCTTTGAAAGGAAATACAGTCTATACAGAACAAGATGTGGGTCCTTCCCTGTGGCAAAGGGAAGTGGCTCTCTTTGTGCTTTCAAGACACGGAATCTCTCTGTATTTAGTGTATTTGGAGACATCTTTGGATGAATTTTACACATGGGAAAAGAGGCAGAATGGTGATGTTTGCCAGTAAAAAAAAACCCTGAATGGTGCTGTGCGCTCTTGTGTTTTCTGTTTTTAAAACTGTAATCTGGTAGGTGGGACGCTTGCCATTTTCTCCTTCTAGATTTGGCTTTGTTTAAGAATAGTGGGTAAAGCATAGTAATTCCTCTGTAGCAGGGAAAGATCCGATAGATTTGATCTCCTAATGACTCTTGGTTGTCACTCACTTTCCGTCCTTCTTGTATCAGGGGATGTGTAGATGGATTTGGCACTCCCTTGACAATACTGAACACATACCAGGTGCTCTTTGTGGTGCTGCTTTGAAGGCTGCAATGTAGCTTTCCTCCATTCCTTTTGTGCTGTGAAGCAAGATTTTTTCCTACACAGGATATGCCATGTTTTAGCTACTGCTTGAGCGGTAATTTGTTTTTGGTGTCCCTTTCTCTTCTGCTGCGTATGCCTTATACAGAAATACCTCCGGAAATGTAATTAATTCGTTCTGCAGCCATTTTGCTGAGCAAAAATTACAGTACGTTAACCGCAGTGCAGTTTGCCATTGGAATGAATGGGGAACTAATTAATCCGTTCCGGAAGTCCGGAAAAAAAGCAAAAAAGCCATTTCCCCCCAGACCTCTTTATAAAGTGCACTTTAAAGGCATGCGGAGCCAGACTCCCCCCCAGACCACCCACCCGCCCATAGTGCAATGCAAACTTGGACCAAAGTAAGCAGCAATACAAACCCCAGCCTGTTCCCGCCAAAAGTGCAATTGAAAGCAGTGCAAAGATGGACCAAAGAAAGCAGCAAGACAAACCCCAGGTCGTTCCCGCCAAAAGTGCAATGAAAAGCAGTGCAAAGATGGTCAGAAGAAAGCAAGGAACCCTTAGCTCCCTACCTTTCCAAGTTCAGAAGGTTCAAAACCCGCTGCAAAAAATGTTCACAATGGCTCCAAAACACAACGAAAAAGACTGTTCCAACTCCTCCCACCCCTCCACAAACTACATGGGGTGTGATGCATCCTGGGTACACTTTTTTGCAAAGCGTAGTGGGAAATATGTTATCCGAGGCAACCCAAAGGAAAAAGTATGTTAACCGAAACACCCCTATTCCTGGAAATTTCCTTACATTATCCATATTTTTCATTAACAGAGGCATTTGTTATCCAAGGCATTACTGTAGTTTGTAAAAGTCGGTGCCATTTTGCACTGTGGCCTGTGAGTGCTGCTGGGCTAATTGCGCTGTGAGGTTGACTGGCCTTCCTGTATTGTAGGTGAGCTTGGCTTATGCCTATGAGACTAAAGATGCCCTCTGCTTGGTCTTGACCCTCATGAATGGCGGGGACCTGAAGTTCCATATCTACCACATGGGAGAGGCAGGTTTTGAAGAGCCGCGGGCTGTTTTCTATGCGGCCGAAATCTGCTGCGGTTTGGATGATCTCCACCACGAAAGGATTGTGTACAGGTGAGCATGGAGGGTTCTGAAAGGCCATCGTTGCAGCTCAGAGTGGTAGTCCTGGTCAGGAAAGTGATTTGAATCGTACTTTGAGAGCTGAAACAGGGATCGTTCAGAAAGTGAAGAAAATCTGGCATTTTTCAATTCTCTGGCCTGGGGGAAACACGGAAAAGGTTTGATAGCAAGGGCTGGGGGCAGGGGAACTGTTCCTACCTGACAGATTGCCCATTTATGCAAGCTCAGGTTATCATTCGGAGTTTTGAAGTGGGACGGGTTCTCTTTGACACCTTGAGAGTCTTGCTGCAACCTGTAGGCATGCTGGCCGTGAAGAAGCAACCCAGTGATCTCACAACCTCTCTCCTCCTTTTCAGGGACTTGAAGCCTGAGAACATCTTGCTAGATGACCATGGTGAGTAAAAGGCCTACGGTAGAACCTCTGGCGTATTGGTTCCTCTCCCGTTTGTACAGCTGGCTTTGTTCTGGGTGGAGAGGATTCCACAGACTGGACACTCGCATGACTCACTTTCCTTTAATAAGGTCACATCCGCATTTCTGACCTGGGGCTCGCCGTTTATGTTCCGGAGGGACAGACGATAAAAGGTCGGGTGGGAACAGTCGGCTACATGGGTGAGTATCCACGACGTGCCCTGGTGAGTTGACTGAGGTCAATATGGAGGCTGTCAAACACATCCAGCCCAAGGATTCGGCATAAATACCACCTCATCCCAGAGTTTGCAGTTCACAGCCGGAGGCGCCTACGACCCCTTTAACAGGACCCCAGTGAAAAAGCAAAGCTTCAGTCTAGCATTTTTGTAAGACTTGAATTCTCAGCTAACATTTAGCATGTTTGTACCACTTGACAATTGTAGGCTAAGTCTTCCAATTAGTTTACAGTGGCATTTCCCTTTGCCCACCGTGCCCTTTGCTTCTGTTTTTGAAAACAAACGTGCTTAACTTAAACCTCGCTTCCCCTTGGAACTAGAGTCCCAAGTAACTGACTTCCACAGTTTTAGAAGTGAACTAAAATCTCGTGGGCGCCTCTAAAACCAACTCATCCCTTATATTTCTGAGAAGCTGTAGCTTAATCTGCTCCCTGCCGGACAAGCTGAGGAGGCTGGGTGGAAGGCTGGAAAAACCATTCTTCTGATATCCAAAGAAGAATGCTGTTTCGGGTGGCAGAAGGGTATTGTTTTTATTTAATTACCAGATTGTGCAGGAGTGTGACACCTCTTGCCAACGCTAAAATGAGATCATAATGAAGATGTTTGAGTGAGTTAGAACTGAGAAAAGTTAGTGGAGTTCATTTTACCCCCGATTTGTAAGGGGACATTCTGAGCCACCACCAACCAGATTCTGCCACCTGGAAACCTGATTGCCACTGGATGACATAAATTGTTCTCCCCTTACTAAATGTATTTTCTGATTTTAAAATATCCGTAAATATGGACTGTCTTGCGTTGTTTGGTTGGGAAGGGGAGGAAGCATGGGATATAGGAGACAGGGAGGGGCAATGTGTTTAAAAGACAGCTTGTGATAGCTTCTCTTTGCGTTCATCTTTGAACCACGGTTGTGGGTAGGTGACAGCCATTCCTGTCTACTGCTGCTTCCCAAGGTGACTGAAAATAATTGCATCTTCCGCTGCAGCTACAATAAGGCTGGGAACAAATATCCTTCTGGGGTCATAGGAGGGTTCCTTGCATGGAGTCAGACCATTGGTCCATCTAGCTTAGTAATTTGTCCTGAGGAGTGCCTGCTCTTTGGGGGCTTTAGGCAGAAATCTTTCTCTGAACTGAAGTAGTTGGCTGTGTGCAAAGCTGTCAGCCTGTCACCGAGCTGCCCACGTTCCCCTGATAGGCGATTCCATATTTTGGAACGATCTGCCCTGCCCAGCCTTATTCGAACATCTTTTCCTCTCTGCAGCTCCCGAGGTGGTGAAGAATGAGCGGTACACCTTCAGTCCTGATTGGTGGGCCTTGGGGTGCTTGCTCTACGAGATGATTGAGGGCCAATCCCCCTTCCAGCAGCGCAGGAAGAAGATCAAGCGCGAAGAAGTGGAACGGCTGGTGAAAGAAGTGCAGGAAGAATATTCAGAGAAATTCTCACCGGCTTCGCGCTCTCTCTGCTCCATGGTACACATGCCCATTTCCTGGGCGTTAAAGCCTTCCCTCCCTTTTTTTGGCCACTGCTGCAAAGCAACGAGTGCCTTCTTCAAAGTAGTTTGTGGGGACCTTGAACGGTGTCCCTAGAAATCCTAATTCGCTGGCAGAACAGTGTACTCGGTGACCAGCTCCTGCTGTGTTACTCGAGAGGATTCTGTGCGCACGACCCTGTCCAGAACTAGACCCGACCAACAAATCCAAGCAGGGCACTTGGTTGTTCTTGAATACTGTCGTGTCTCTTCTGACATGTGGGGACTAGAGTGGCCTCCAAAAGATCCTATCCTTAACAGGCATACAGTGGTACCTTGTATAAAGGAATTAATTTGTTCCAAATGAAATTCTGTTAAGCAGATTTTCCTTGGTACAAATTTCCCATAGGAATGCGTTGAAAACGGATAAAATCCCTAATCGCAACTGTTTTTCTGTTGTACGGGTTCGCCCCGTAGGCGATTCTGTTAAGTGATTTTCCCCAATCTCTGGAAATGTTTTTCCTTTAAGTGGATTTTCTGTTAAACAAAACACTTGTTATACAAGGGTCGACAGTACTCAGGTCTTAAGGTGTTTTATTGCACATTCCAAGGGTAATCCTGGACAAAGGTCTGTTTCTGGTGGTAGCAGAGGCAGCTGCAGAGCAGCGAAGAGGCCCTTCCTTTGACTTAACGGTGCTGCCTTTCAGCTCCTGTGCAAAGACCCACTAGAACGCCTGGGATGTCGAGGCGCCGGTGCCCAGGAAGTGAAAGAACACCCTATCTTTAAACACTTGAACTTCAAGCGGTTGGAAGCCGGGATGTTAGACCCTCCATTCAAACCTGATGTAAGTTCAGCGGGCATGTGTGGACCACATCATTGGCCCATCTAGCCCAGGACAGTCTAAGACAGGGAATGTCCAAACTTTTCGCAAGGAGGGACAGATTTGGCGAGGTGAAAATGTGTGGAGGCCAACCATTCGGCTGTATTTGGCCGCCGGGCCGGGCTTTGGATAAATCTCTATAACATGCAAGGAGTCGGGGAGGACGCTGCAGCAATGGAACTGGGGGGGGGTAGGTAGGGCAGGTGGCTGGGGTGGTGGTGGACAGAGGCAGGGAGGGCAGGCAAACTGTAAAATTGCAAGCTGATGCCTCATCTGGTATGGGGAAGGGCCAGCTGGCGGGGATGCATGACAGGCTGAACTGGTGGGGAGAAGAAGCTGCAGGCCACTTGAAATTTGTAAATGGGCCACATTTGGCCCCCGGGCCTGACTTTGGACATGCCTGGTCTAAGAAGACTCTCCTGGGTTTCAGGCAGGGGTCTAGCCTGAACCAAGGGCCCCAGGTCTGACGTGGTGGCCCATCATCCCACGGCTGACTAGACCCACCCCTGATGAGAGGGGAGAGTTTGGGCTCTGGTGGCGCGTGATCACTATTGACACGTGGAAGAAATCGTGACCCTCTCTTTTCTGCTTTCCTTTAAGCCCCAAGCTATTTATTGCAAGGATGTCTTGGACATTGAGCAGTTCTCCACAGTCAAGGGGGTCGAGCTGGAGCCCACAGATCACGACTTCTACCATAAATTTGCAACAGGAAGCGTCCCTATTCCCTGGCAAAATGAGGTAGGTGTTTTGCAGCCAAGTAGAGGCTGATACCTCTGAGAGCATACTGGCTCTTTCCTGAGGGTGGGGAGGGGGAAAACTTCCACCACTGTCCAGCTAGGTTTTGCTTATATAGAAGTAATTTGAGCCTTGTATCGCAGAAGTGTTCTGCGAGAGAAGAAAGTCACAAGTGAACTCTGCATTTCCCCCTCTTTCCCCCTCCCCCACCCACCCACCCAGATGATTGAAACAGAGTGCTTCAAGGAGCTGAATGTCTTTGGCCCAGATGGAACCCTACCCCCCGATCTCGACTGGAAGGGGCAGCAGCCTGCCTTGCCCAAAAAGGGTCTACTCCAGCGTCTCTTCAGCCGACAGGTAAACAGTCTGAGAGGAAGGGGGACTCCACTCCCCCTTGCATTGGGACCCTTCCCTTTATGTGTGTGTCGTTCGCTTTGTAAGCACACAATTGAGTATTGTGTCCTTGGAGCTTTATGGCTTCATCTAATGAAGATACTTGGGAACTGGTCTAGAGCCAAGTACTTAATAACAAAGCAGAATCATTCCTCCATAGATACTGAACTGAACCCTGGGTACCCAGTTGCATCGACCATACTTAGAACGATGCAGTTCTTCTAGACTTCTTGAGCTATTGTTGACAGACCGGCAAGCTCCGGGTTGTGACTAGCCTTGCGGCTCTGGGGCAAGTAGCCCTCCACATGTGCCTGAAAGTACCTTCTGATCACAATCCCATATTGGCTGTTCTCCACTCGGACATTTCTAAGACAGCACTGGTAGAGGAGCAAGGAACAGGCAGGGGGAGGTGTTTCCCATTTGTTCTTCTCAAATGCTTGACCCTTTCCCTTTGATTAATAATAATAATTGTGTGCTACCAAGTCCATTCCGACTTAAGGCGACCTTTTCCAAGGTTTTCTAGGGTGAGAAAGCAGAAGCGGTTCACCCATCCCCTTCTTCTGAGGGTATTCTAAGACAGAGCAGCCGGCCCAAGGCCGCACAGGCTGGCTGCGGCTGCACAGTGGGGGGAATTGAACTCCCCACCTCTTGCTCTGCATCCAGATACATAACTCACGGAACTCTCCAGCCAATTATTTCCCTTTGGTGGCTCTATGGTTGAAACCAGAGATTGGGGAACGGTGCCTTGTTTTGGGAGAAGGCACCATTCCTCTAATGCCAGGGGCTAGGCCAGGGGTGTCCAAATCTTTTGCAAGGAGGGCCAGATTTGGCAAGGTGAAAATATGAGGGGGACAACCATTCAGCCACATTGGGCCTCCAGGGCCGGACTTTGGACAAGTCTCTATAACATGCAAGGAGGCGGGGAGGATGCTGCAGCGACGGTAGGCTAGGCAGATGGCTGGGGGGATGGACAGAGGCAGAGAGGGCAAGCAAACCATAAAACTCAAGCTGACGCCTCCATCCAGTATGGGGAGGGGCCAGCTGGCGGGGATGCGTGCCAGGCTGAGCCTGCGGGCAGAAGAGGCCGTGGGCCGCTCAGAATTTGAAAACGGTCTGCATTTCGCCCCCGGGCCTGACTTTGGACATGCCAGGGACTTGGCCTACAACCATCATGCTGGGTTCACGAAAGAAACACTTAACAGGCAGCACAGGATATGGGGACCTTACCCATCCGGACCACCCCCCCCCTTGCTGCTGCCCTGTAGAGTAGCTTACTCTGCGGGCCCAAAGAGCCCTCGGAAAGCACAGAGCCACCTGGCTAGAGCTCTCACGGCATGTGTTTTTGTTCCAGAGGTGAACCACCTCTTCTCTCCCGGCTGCTCTGCTCAGGAAAATGACTCCCTGGCGGCCCAAACTCCTCCCTGTGGACGTGACCAGACCAAGGGGACCCTGCCTCTTCAGTGCCTCCCCCCCCCGCCTGCTCCCTCCCTCTCCCCTCCAAAACAGGCTGCCGGCATGCATTACTGTCCCTTGGACCACTAATCCGGCTCCCTGCAAAGCACCATGAACATCTTGCTTCGTCCTTCAGACATGGAGATGTGGAATTTTTTTTTTTTTAGGAAAAAAAAACAAACCTTTTCTTTCCAGCTGCCATGCCTCCTTTTTGTAGCCTGAACCACAGGGGAAATGGAGAGTTCCCCTCTTCGTCCCTGTATCCAAAGTCTCTCTGCACTTTTTGAGAACAGAGCTGACCTTTTGGGCTGTTTCTGTTTTCTGCAACTAAGCCACACTCCTGTGTTGCTGTTGTGTGAGTGAAAGAAAAAGAAAGAAAGAAAGAGAGAAAGAAAGAAAGAAAGAAAGAAAGAAAGAAAGAAAGAAAGAAAGAAAGAAAGAAAGAAAGAAAGAAAGAAAGAAAGAAAGAAAGAAAGAAAGAAAGCAAAAAGCAAAGTGTCTGCTTATATGTCGCCCCATACCACTTCAAGTAGTCTCTGGGCAGTTTACAGTTTAATTACAGTAATACAGGCTACACATTACCCCTCCCAGCAAGCTGGGTACTCGTTTTACCAACCTCGGAAGGATGGAAGGCTGAGTGAACCTTGAGCTTGCTACCTGGGATTGAACCCCAGGTTGTGAGCACAGTTTTACCTGCAGTACAGGCATTTAACCACTGCGCCACAAGAATGACTGACTGACTGACTGAATGAATGAATGAATGAATGAGTGAGTGAATGAATGAATGACAGACCGACATCTCCATCTTGGGCATTGTTTTTCTGGCTGCCGTTTTGCTTGGCTTATGCAAGATCTTACCTTTGACTTGGATTTCCTGATCCCTCAGCTAGATTCTCCACAGTCCACAAGGAGTAGGCACTGAATGGGAGAGGGGAACGTGCAGTCAGGCTGTGCATACACCTGATGGAAATTCTAGTGATATCCTCTCTCTCTCTCTCTCTCTCTCTCTCCAGCCCTGCAGCAAATCGGCTGCCAGAGGGCACGGCTGCCTTGAGAGTGGTTCCTGGAACAGAGTTACTTTGGGTGCTGGCCCTGAAAGTTCATTTCTGAGAAATGGTGTCTTTTTGGGGGGGGGGAGGGGGGGTTAGGAAAGAGATTCCTGTGCCTGCCTGCCTGCCTGGTGGAAATAACAACTGTACTCACTCTGTGCTTGCTGTGTGTGCCTCTCCCCTTTCCCTTTGCTGTCCTCCGCCTGCCTGTCTCTCTCCCCCCCCCCCCCGCTGCTGCCTCTCTTCGTTCTCCAGGACTGTTGTGGAAACTGCAGCGAAAGCGAAGAGGAACCCACTCGCCTATAGTTCCCGGCCCGGCCCATCCTTTTCCACTAGCTTGGCCGCGAGCCGCCTGCTCGACACAGGCCAAGAGGAGGTACAGACCTAGCAGCGGCTTGGCTTGGAGTCTCTAGCACACGCGCCAGCTGGGCATGGATCGGGCTCATCATTGCAGGGTGACAGGCAATGCTTGCCCCCTACGGAAGACACGCTCCCAGTCTGGGGGGGGGCAGGCATCTCTCTGCCAAGATCTCCAGTGGGCAGGAAAGGGATCATCCAACCGCACCGCCTCTGTAGCAGAGCCATGAGAGCAGGAACTGATGAAACATTCCAGGGCTGGCCCTGGCCCCGGCCTCTGGCCTCCCGTCTGCTCTCCTCCTGGAGTTGGTTTTATATATTTATATTGATATATCTATGAATGTATGTATATAACATATGTAAATTTTTTATGGGTGGGAAGGGAGTGGGGCCCTTCTGCCCCCCCACCCCACCCCTCTTCTCTTTCTCCCCTTCCTGCCCGCTCGCCCTTCCCTTTGTCCCTGCTTCCCTCCTGGGGAACACTGTGCATCCATAACGACTAGGAAACAAGTAAGCAGATCTGATCCCTCTTTCATGTTTTTTCCCAAGACTTTTCTGAGGACTGCCGATTCTGGTTGTGGAGACCCGTGATGGGGAAGCTCTGGTATGGCCGCTGACATACAAGAGCCTCCACCACTAGCATTTGCCTGTCCACAGGGAGCCTTTGGGATGTCATGTACCTGTGTGCCTCTGTTCTCCCTCACCTACTTCCTTCAGCCCAGCGGAATTGCTAGGTGACGTCACAGAGCACCGCAAGCACGGCGGCAGCATCTCAAAGGACCACCCTGCAGGGTTGTTGACATGTCTAGGCATTGCCTACAGTTAATGTTCTTTATTGGCTTAAGGTGGGGAGGAAAGAAGTCCTATTGGGAGATTATCATGTACCTTTCCAGTATGGCTAATGGTAGCATACTGGCTTCTCGCTTTAATTTATCGGTGAAACTCCAGTAAGGTCTGGTCTGAACTGGCAAGGAGAACTGGGGTTGGAGAAGGTTGGTCTTCTTGTTGGGAGGTGCTGTAGGAATCGAGACCATCTCCTTGGACCACATTTCCTTCTTCGTCGTCACTAAGCCCCTTTCCCCCTTCAAGAAGGGAAGTGATGCTGTCGTCTCTCCGTCCTGGCGATGCATTCCAAAGGGGATGACTCTAAAGGGATCGCTGGTCACCTGCGCAGACGTGAGTGCCTGCGTCTATTCACGCCTGGGAACTTGAGCTCTCTCTGTCTTGTATCCAAAGGGCTCAACTGCATGGGAAGCAGGAGGCCAGAGAGCGAATCGTACTTGGTGCAGAACAGGTGCTAGGGCCCCGAATTTGGTGAAGTAGCACTACCTTGTTTGTATCTACCCATTGTGCCATCTAAATATCACTCTGGAGCAGAGATATAAAAATGTATGGAAATGTTAAACCCATGGTGGGGGGACTTTGGAAAAACTGGAGATATCGGGTGTGTATGGGGGGGGGTTGCAGGGTATTTCTCCATCCCCCCCCATAGTTTTCAGAAATTTTCCATCTCCACTCTATATGCAGTATATATAAAGCACTTTTATTTGTGTGCAGTGGGAGAGATAAGCAACTTTGGGGCCCAGTTAATTTGCTCCTTCAGCGGATAACTCAGTACGAATGACAAACATAGGGATCGCCATGCCACTTGGTCCAAAGAACTGGCCCTCTTTCCCACCGGAATCTCTACTATGGTCTTCCACGGCTGGGAACCCAAGTCCTCTATGGGGGCTGCACTGGCAAGCTCTATAGCTGAGCAGGCCTACTCTGGTAGTGCTTTCTAGCTGGACAGAAGGTATCCAGTCCTTTCCTCCCCTTTGTTCCGTGTCTTGTGTGCATGTTGTCGGTTTCCCAGCAGCTGTTTCCAAACTCATATGGAGTGGATGCAGGGGTGGGTGGGTGGGTTTAGGGGCTGCCTGGTTGCAGGGCAGCTGGCCTCATTTTCCAGATCATCCGTGGGTACCTCATGCTAGTGTTGCACTGTTGTTTGTATTACTGAAACTATTTGGATTCATTTGTTAACTGTTAAGTGCTGGCTAGCTCCCCCCCGCCCCCCATGGTAGAAAAATAGAATTACTGTATTATTCACTGGGTGCTGAGCAGTACCATGCCGGTGCTGGATTTGGGAGCATCATCCCAGCTGCTCCTAAATCTGAGCAGCTCCATTGCTTTTGATGTGCCTGAAACAGCCTTGAAATTACTGCCTTCCACCCTTGACTACTATTTGCACCTTCTCATGCCTTTGACAGCCTGCCCATCAACTTCTAGATGACACATCACTGTATCTTCTCTTACACCTTCCCTTGGAAATCCTAGTTAAACATGCTGTGCTTTTTTCAGACTTGCTTTAATCAATGTATGTGTCTTCTTCCTTGCGCTTTTTCATTTGTATCTCCTCTCACCCCACTTCTCCCTTGAAGACCTCTTTTATTTCTGGCTGTCCAAGGTGGAAAATTGGGACGGAAGATCATGCATGAATTAAAGGGATCTGACCCCAAACAGTATCTTAGAGCTGATTCACATTTATTTGTAGACCAGGCTTGAAAAAACCAGTGGTTAAAAATGGAGCGTACAGTGCAGCTGTGAACGGAGCGTGGGCAGGTTTGAGTCTAATTTGGTTGTGGGGCCCAACTCTGCATTACGGGGAGTGACAGCTATTGAAACACCTGTGTGCCATTTTGCAGTTGACATTAGGCATAATTTTTTCAATTAAAATTAAATCCTTTTTTGTACTGTTTTTAAAGATGGACTGATCTCTAAAATTTGTTAGATAATGCACGCGACAAAAATGCCAATGAAAGGGATGCCAATTCTCAAGTATGGGATTGTGTGTAGAGATTGGCAAAAACTGTCAATTCGGTGGTTCATACCAGTTGGTCTTTTGGACAAACAGATGTTCAGTGATTCTTAGCCCTGCCTCATCTGGCGGGTGCCCACTCAGAAGCAGCCCCCCCCCAGCTTCTCTGCCCTGCCTCTTCCGGACACACTGGGCACTGTTGAACACCTATTCCTCGAAAGGACAATCCAGCACAAACCACTAAGCCGGCAATTCTTGCCCCTCTCTTAATTATTTGTTAATGGTTGAATTAATACAAATCAGTATTAGGACCACTACTAGTTTTTTGAGTTTAATATTTAACTAAATCTAGCAATTGTTGTTAGAAAGAAATGCCATCTTCAAATTATGTTTCATCAAATTTGAGAATGTGGAATATTTCCTCTTAATAGTAAAAGGTCACGGTTTAATTTCCCCAAACCTGTTACCTCAAGTATTTGAAAAAGGTTCTGCGGTATAGCTCTATATGACAGAAGGGAACGAAGAGTGGACCTCTTGTCAGTGACAGATTTTCTGTTTTGGTTTTGAGAACGAACAAGTTGGAGAGGCATAAATTTCCTTTCCTCTTCATCTCGTCTGACACTTGCAGTTTGTAGACTACAACTCCCAGTATCCCCCAGCAGCATGGTTAATTGTGTCCTGTATCCTCAGCAGTCCTAGTGATCCTTTTCTTTGCCCAGTATTTTCTGTTGTGTCTGGCGCAGACTTTTCAGTATCTTGGGCAGAAGACTCCTTTCTGTCCATTGCCTGCTGCCACAAGCCCTGTGGCGCAGTGGTTAAATGCCTGTGCTGCAGGTAAAACTGTGCTCACGACCTGGGGTTCAATCCCAGGTAGCAGGCTCAGGGTTGACTCAGCCTTCCATCCTTCCGAGGTCGGTAAAATGAGTACCCGGAATTTGTAGCCTGCATACTGTAATTAAACTGCAAAACCGCCCAGAGACTACTTGAAGTGGTATGGGGCGGTATATCAGCAGAACACTTTATTGAACCAAAGATTCCAGGGATTGAAACGGGGGGCTTTCTACCTGTCTTCTACCAGACAAGCCGTCACTCTTTTGATGGCAGCCTCTCCAGTTAAATAGGAAGGACGTTTTGTTGAACATTAAAAAGTTGGTTTATCTCACCAAAACTAAAGTTCTGGTGTAAAGGTTTGAGGGCGAAGTGGTTGTTCCATTTTCTACTGCTGTCTGCAGATTCTTTTCTTGCCAAAACTGGTTGGAACAACATCCTGCTAGAGATAGGAACAGTTGAGTTTAGCTGTGCATTCACTTCCAGATTTTTCCTTTGATTGCCAAAAATTCAGCTGCCTTATTTTCTCTCCTTCTAAAAGACTCAAGTCTTCGTCCCGTCCCCCCCCGTCCCCGCTGCTGATTTAGTCTATGCTTGTTCTTTCTGCTCCTGTTTAAAGTTCTACCCACCCTTTCGATCAGCTGTTGAAAAAGCCAGGTCTATGAGCACTTCTGGAGAGCCCTCTTTTTCTAGCTTCTCGAGTTGATGTTCTGTGCAGTTATGTGTAGCAGCAGTGAACAGTATTTCAGGTGATAATACGAGATACTATGCTGCAAACTTATCTACTGGAAGGACTGGCTATTGGCACATGCTACTATCCACTTACACTGTTCAGAAAAAAAATCATTTCTACAACTGTATTTCCACTCTCCTCTCTTCCTCTCAAGTGGAATTCCAGAAATAAAAGGAACTCCAATAAAATTGTTAACGTGTGCCCCATTCATAAGTACAGCGGCGGTTACAAACGTGCTCTGGGAGCCTTCTTCAAATATTTATTTTATTTATTTATTATTGTATTTGTACCCCCGCTTATCTTCCATGCGGAACTCTAAGCGGCTCACACAGGGCGAACAAGCGCCAAATAAACACAAAACAATAATTATATAATATACAACAAAGAAAAAGAAAGATTAAAACAGTTAAAACCCGGTGCGTCCAAAGACCAGCAGTAAAATAGTTATCATGCCAAGCGACTAACTAACAACATAGCCCTACGATACACACAAACATGGTCGCTTGGAAGTTAGAGATGGTGGGACCAAAAGAAAAAAAAATCCTTTCTTTGTCTTTAATCACATGGAATTAGAAGCTGTTCCAAATCTGGCACTGCTGGAGAGGAACACCAACTCGAGTCTCTCACTGCTTCGGGTGTTCACTGAAATGAACCTGCATCGCAATTCAGATAACATACTTTCATCTGACTTGAAAAGGAGATTGGTCAACGGGACCTCTGTAGAAGAATACAAGTTAGTTCAACAGCCCCATCTTGCTGGGAGTGCATGTTTTATAAAACTTTGGTCCTCGGTAGCTGTAAACATACTGAGCTTTGCTTGAGGCTGTAAAACTGCTTCACTTGGATGTCATTAGTATCGATGCTAGGCTGGATCAAGGACAGCACCTTCCAGATGTTATGGGACTACAATGCACAGCAGCCCTTGGCAGCATAGCCGGTAGTAGGGAAAGCCTGGCCACTAGCACAAGTATAACTTATTTTTTAAGTTTTATGTAACATTTCACACAAAAGCAATTTATAAGACAAACTAATGGCAGTACCAAAATCACTGTTTTGTTGTGCAATAATCTGTCTTAATAGGGTTTAATTTAAAACAGTAGACTAAGGAAATAGCTTTATTTGAAAATTCCACCATCTGGCACAAGGTATGTAAGTATGGGCATGCAAGCACACACATAGAGGTAAGGAACAGTCTTGCCAGGACGTTGTAACAAAACACACAAGGAGTTTAAACTGCTGACGGCCAACTTGGCTAATGGGAGAACTGCTGTTTAACCATGATGGGGTCAACCAGCCGCTAAGCAATATATGTCACTTACTGTGCATTGACACCCTTTGTATGAATGAATCACTGAATTTTAATATTGTGAATTAAAAATTAGACCTTCATACATGTAGCCTAGCGTTCTCATAGATGGCAAAAGGTGCTTAGTCCTTACAAGGCTCTTGTCTTTCGCGTAGTCAAAATAGAAAGTTCCTTCATACTGCAGGTGATGTGATGGCACTATATTGAAAACAATACTGTACAGTAATTTTGGAATTGAAGGCATGCATAGAAACAGTCCCATTTTAAAAGCTTTCAGTCCAGGAGTTTATTTGCCCATCACAACTGCAAGAACGAAACTGCTTACTGGAGGCTACACTAATCTCAGGACGCTAGGGCCGGAAGAGACCTTATGGATCATGCAGCCCAGCCTCTGTCATGGAGAAAACAGTGGGGAATTGAACTTCCCGTGTCTGGTTCTGCAGAAAGTTAGCTAAACTGCTGAGCTATCCAGCAGGCTGATGTTTAGTTGCTTGAGGAATAAAGAACAACCTGATTAATGTTGGGGAGCAATTCGTTTCCTTATTAAGGGAGCCTATTATAATTTGAGAATTATTTCCATCACCAGTTTTTAAAAAGATAGAAACATCAAGCACCATCTTACAAGAAACCATAGCAAATAACGAGAAATGGCTCTTCTCTGATACTACTACCACACATCACCTCCATTTTTTAAATTAAGGATTTCCCCTCCAAACAGACATAGATTTCTGTAATCACTGGTATCCCTTCCAACTTCTCTACTGGAGCTTGGTTAGGCTGTGTTCTTGCACACTTGTACAGATGCTGCATAATTTGCCTTCCTTATGTCTGCAAACTCAAGGAGTTTGCATTCCTTTATAATTTGATCTTCTTTAGTCATGATGCACTCCAGTGAATCCAGTGTGTAAGAACGGGCTATAAACGGTTGTGTAACTTGACTCTGTGCCAGAGATGCATCCTCTTTACCCTCCCACCCCCTCCCTCGATGGACAGCAGCTACTACATACCTGCTCTTTAAAATGTGGTTCCCTTGTTGTTGGAGCTTCTGAAAAAATGAGATGGGTGTGTTGACCCTCTGTCCTATGTAACAGTTAAATGATAAGCTTCACTTACGCTGAGCAATCCCTTCTGATCTTGTGTGTATAATTGGAGCGGCTGTGGTTTAAAATAAGAGAAGAAAAATCGACGTACTGTGCAAAAAAACCCCACAAACCCTTGCATTTTGCGCTTGAAGCAAATGGCGTCAATCCTGAAACCGATTGTTATAGTGCCGTTATGGTACTATTTTATTTATTTATTTTTATTTTAGAGTATTCTTAACCCGCCTTTCTCCTTCGAAAAGGACCCAAGGCGGCTTACGGTAATGAGGGATTAATTCAGCGAAGGCGTGGTTGGGACTGAATACATGCAGAGGGCAAGGAAGAAGGCTTCTCCTTCTGTCTCTTTATCTTCTGCCGATAAGGCTAAGGCCAAGGCCCGGGGAGGGGGGTCCCCTTTCTGAAGGTGGCGGCAGCTCTCCTGCGCCCCGCGGTCTGTTTTCACTGGGCGGGCGCAACTGCGGGGACAGGCGCTTCTCAGCCCAAAGGAGCGGTAGAAGTTGCCCCGACGGCACTTCGCGAGTCACAATATAATCTGGGGGAAGGGAATTTCCTTAGCGGGGGTTTTTTTATCCTGCTGAGGAGGAGATCTGATCTCGGAGCTGCCGTTGCTGACGCTTCTCCCGACGCTTCTTCCAAGGCGATCGGAGCGGAGGAGCAAGGATGGGCGGAGTGGAGCAGAAGAACCGCGCCCTTTCGGTCGAGGGCGCCTGACCCACTCGCCGGGAAGCCCGGAACGGGAACTGCCCTTGGCGGCCCCTTTGTGGGGGGGGGGAGGAGAGGGGAAACAGTGGCCCGGGCTCCTTCTCCCTGGCCCAAGACAGAGCACGTGTGCACCGCCGCGAAGCTCCCCGGCAGCGGCGTCCTCTTTTTCGCAACACAGCCCTGTAGAGAGAACACCGCGCATTGCCTGCAGGCGGTGCTAGGAGGAAATGAAACCGACGTGGATCCCGTTGCAACAAAATGCCTCCCCCTTCATAACTCCCTTTAAACAGAGGTGGCCAACTTCGGCCCTCCAGATGCTTTGGACTTTTGCCATTGGCAGTGTAGGCTTGGAATCCTGGGCGTTGTGGTTCATAACATCTGGAGGGCCGAAGTTTGGCCCCCCACTGCGCTAGAAGCTCCGCACCAACAGGCCGGCCTGGTTGGGAGACGGCTTCGTTCAGGACAACTGCCCCCCCCCCCGACCTCGCCCGCCCCGGCTCGGCTCAGCCTTGGCTGCTGCAAGCGAGAAAAGGCTGGCCTGCAGGAGGGAAAGAGCGGGAAATCCGCCCGCCGTTGGAACAGGAAGGAGCCAAGGGCGGCGGGGCGGCCCACGCGTCTTTTCTTTTCTTTCTCCCTGAGAGCTGCCAGATCAACGTGTGAGGCTATAGAAGCGGACCATGCCTTCTGTCTTTCCCCCCCGGGGCCCCCAACGTCCCTCCCTCTCTCCCTCCCTCCGGGGCGGCCTCGGGGTCTCCAAGGCAAGACGTGTTCGCCACCCCGCAGAGGCAGCTGCTATTGTTAAAAATGCCCGTCTCCGTTTCGAAGTGCTTTGCAACCTCTGATGCTAAATGCAAGCTTTTTGTGATTTGTTTTGGGACCGGGCAAGCCCCTGGTGCAGCTCAATCAACACGGAACAGCCTTGTGGCATCCTAAGACTCAGCCGTGTCTTGGAAATGGGCCAACTGAAGTCCAGAGGGAAATAACTCCCTGTTGGGTCATTATCGTGCACCTTCAAGCTGCTTCCAGCGTGTGGCAACCTTTGGTAGGAATAATGAAGGAGTGGGTCTCTCGCGTTGGCACGCCTCCAAGTCGTTTCCGTGCCCCAGCGGATGATGTGAGTCCACCTCTCCCCTGAGCCTGAGTCCCCCACGCCATCCTAGTCTAGTCTAGAAGATTAGATCAAAGGGATTCCTATTAGTCTTTAAAATACCACACGACCGGTGGCGACTGATGTTGTTTCGATTTATATACCGCCCTATTAAACTGTAAACCGCCCAGAGACTACTTAAAGTGGTATGGGGCGGTATATATAAAGCATTCTCTGGGTGGTTTTCCGCATAATTATGCAAACACTTGACACCCCAGCAAACTGCTACTTATTTTACCGATCTCACTTTGTGGAGCTTAAAATCCTTATTCCTTTTTTCTTGGATGTCCAATTAGTATACGAGTTGTATTTTATTTTATTTTGCTTCTTCAGATAATCTCATGCTCTCCTCCATTCAGTCCCTCCTGCTCCCCCCCACCCACCCACCCACCACCACCCAACCAGCTTGGCAAGTGGGGGAATCACAGGCTGTCTATGTATGAAGGAGACTGGAAAACCGGCTGAGGTTAGAAAAAAGGAAAGATGCTGGGTGGGTCATTTCAACACATCTCTAAAAAAATCGGTGCTTAGCAACTTCGGCTTTCTCCCCAGTGACAGCTCCGCCTCTTAGAGCTAGAACAGTATGGTGGGAGAGGGGGTTGGAAGGCTGTCTGCTTAATTCTGGAATGGTTTGCACTGACTTCAGATCTGCCACCTGCAGCTGAAAAAAAAAGATGAAAGGGGGCGGGGGACCCAAAGACGGTTTTTGCCATTTCTGCTCTGTAGCAGAACAATGACTAAATGATTGCTGTCTTTCCCACTTGAGGAGGGGCGCTTCCTCCTTTCAGGGAAAAGGGGAGGAGGGGAAGGGGAAGGGGGAGAACTAAACATATGTGTTTTCTCTCATAAATGTTGCTTCCGAGAACCAAAACTCTCTTTTAGATATGTCTCCTTTCAGTGAACCCTTTTCAAGTGGCTACTGAGAGCTTTAATAGGTGCTTGGATAAATTCATGGTGGCTAAGGCTATCAGGGGCTGCTACATAGATGGGTATTCATCATCTCTCCAGAAACAGATCATGGAGACCTCGGTCTATCTTTTACTGAGGAGCACTGGGATGATCTGCTGCGGCCCTCTTGTCATGGTTGTGAAGGTCCAGTGGACTTCTGGATGGGCATCAGGTGACTAGAGTGTTGGACCACAAAGCGATTTGATCTGATTGGCCACTGCTCTTAAGTTCTTATGAGGGCATGGCATCAATCTTATTCCACTGCAGCCACATGAAAGGGAGTCTCAAAGCTCTCTTCCTTGTAAAGGATTCTTAGGATAAAGCATTTGATTATTGAAATGGAGGTGGTGAGAGTGTTCTCTTCCTTGCCAGCTGCCTTCCCCCCCCCCCCCGCCCTCCAAAATGCCTCCTCTCTCCTACATGCTTACCCTTTTGTCAAAGTGCTGGCCTGGCACCTGGTATGTAGAAACCACGTCTTTAAAAGTCTGTAAGTCATAACACAGTACATTAAAAGACATACACTAATGCCTTGGTTTGTGAGCATGATCCGTTCCAGAAAGATGCTTGTAATTAAAACACGTGGATATATCAAAGCAAATTTCCCCATAAGAAATAATGGAAACTTGGATGATTCATTCCGGGGTCCCATAGAACACATAATGTACACACAAAATGCCAAAATTCACAAAAGAAGTTGGCTAGAAGTCCAAGTCCACAACATGGTTTAGGTACCTGGCTGCAGAATCTGCTCTGCTTGGGACTAACAACTGGATTTTACTCTGTGTTTTTAATGTGACAATAATAAAGGGCAGTTTGTAGCCCTATACATACTTGACTAGCTGCCCCATGACTAGAAATGGTTTGAAAAAATAAGAAAGAATGTTGAAAATAAATTAATTAAAATATAAATATAAAGAAAAATAAAACCTTAACCCGCATGTTTCTGGCTGGTGCAAGGGAGACCTCTATTCTTCTTTCCTCTGCTTTGGAGGCTGCCTGAGATGGAACGTTCCGGATAATCACCCCAAATCTAGCAAAGGGAGGGAGGGAGAGCCACAATTGGCTCACTTGAGATCATGTGACCTGCTCCAGTGCTTGTATATCAAGACATTGCTTGTTGATCAAGGCAAAATTTGGAAGAAATATTTGCTTGTCTTGCAAAACGTAAAATTAGTATATGTACACACTTGGGCTTGCACAGCTGGAATTTTTTAAAGACTGCATGAAAGAGGAATAGCTTGTGGTCTAAACAAATGCATGCGATTTTGGGTATGGGGTACCCTCCTGTTCTGGTCATGAGCTGCATCTAGGATAACATGATCATGTACACAGAGATCTTTGCCAATGCTTGTTGTGAGGGAGCATGATCTGTCAGCCTTCTGAAGCAAAATCCTTGATACGTACCCTTGCTTAGGTTGTAGATGCTTTGGGTGATACTAGAGGGGACATAAATCCAGAGACACATGTCCCATTGGAAAGCAGTCAGTGGGATCCGAACACTTCAGCCTCATGGCCTGGATTTAGATATACTGAATTGTCAGAGCTGATCTAAGACATTCACTTCCCTAGGCAAACAACAAACTGCCACCTCCTACGTTTTGTGTCCAAATTTGACTGATCCCCATTAAAAAGCTTTCCTAACACACTGCAATGAGAGACTGCAGCTGAAGGCAAACACTTGCTTGGATCCAGGTCAAGCTGAGGACACACAGCATCTGACACCAACACCGTTGCTTCTTGAAACGAGATGCTCCGTTTACTTAACAGTAGGGCTGGCCCTGCAGACTTTTTCTAGATTGTTCCTCCTGGTTCCTTCCTGCCATTCATGTCACTGATCTCACAAGCTGACCTTCCAAGATGGGAGCCTTTACACAGGAAAATAAAGTCATATGGCTGCTGGAGGCTGTGGCACTCTTTCTCCCCTGCCCTCCACCAACAAGGGTCTGAGGTAAGCAGCCATGGCCCTTTCTTGGTCTGTTCCTTAAAAGTAGGGTGAGGCCAAGCCTAGAGACAGTGCCCCAGCTACATGTTCTCCACTCCTTTGTATGAGGCTGTTGAGTGCAGTTTGTTATCTTGGGAACAGTTGCCATAGAAACAAGCAGAGGTGGGAGGAATTTATTTTTTATTTATTTTTTATTTTTGCCACCAGCAAGGAAAAGGGGCATTTTAGGCTAAATTCACTTGGATAATCTCAATTGTGAAGCCATGGCAAAACCAAAACACTCAGTCCCAGACAAAAGCCCTGACTCGTGAAGTATCCTCAAGAACAAAGGGACCGGTGGGGGTGGGGGGAGGATTGTCTGCAGTCATCGGTTGGGACAATATTGTGTTGTTGTGCTTCATTGCACATCACATGGCGCTGTTCAGGACAGGCACACTGGCACTGGCTTCTGTGCATAATACTTGACAGAATATTTTTATTTGCTTTGTATCAGTTTTGAACATTAGTACAACTTGGGTCTGTATGTCACAGTGCTGCCTGCTCAGGTCTGGGTATGACATCAGACAGAATGAAGCAGTTACTTTAAGCAGCTGAAAGTATGTGTGCCATGTTCATTGATCTTACTGCAGGCTCAGGGATAAGTATTTGTTGGACTGTTTGAACACCTTGTCTGGTTTTAGCTACTACTACGTACCTTGAGAAATATCTCAGACTGAGCTATTGAGACTGTGTCAGTTGATGAGGAAAAGGGGCAGACTGCTCTGGGGAACTTGAAGCTATTTTGTTCTGTGAATCCCTGCACTTCTTCTGCACAGCCAGCGGAATGTAACGAAAAAATTCAAAACTTTGCAACAAAACAAGCCTAGCAATCCCAATTATCTTTGCTGTCTCAGTACTGTTATTATTCTCCCATTTATGTGTGTGTGTGTGTTGTGTTGTTACAGTCATGACCGACTCTTCGTGACTCCATCTCCATGGAGTTTTCTTGGCAGGAATACTGGAGTGGTTTGCCAGTTCCTACTCCAGGCGCCTACAGCCGCTGGTATTCCCTGGTGGTCTCCCATCCAAGTACTCACCAGGGCTGACCCTGCTTAGCTTCCGAAATCAGGTGAGATCGGATGTGCTTAGGGCATATACACAATGTCAGCTATGCATGGAGTTGGTTATTCACTCTATTAATGTACTGTTGTAAACTGCCCAGATTGATAGGTGGTGTAGAAATCTAATAAATTATAATAAACAATAAATGTTACCTCACTATTCAACCGAAAGGGCTTTATAGTAACTGCCCATACTAAGTTGAAAAACACTACAATTAGAGAAAATGGCACCCAAAGCTGTGCCTCCTCTAAAGTTCTCAAAAGAATAGTAGGAAACCTATCTGTCAGGCTGTGAATCTACATTACAGGTAGCAAGTCCAGCATAAAAGAGACAGGACACAGCAATGAATTCAGCAGGGGCGGGGGGGAGCCAAATTGTATCGCCATCATAACATATAAACTTAACCTAGGAGAAGAGGTTGGTAGAGCAGATATTAATTTGTCCCAGTCAAGTCTCCTTCATGGGATGGGATGAATATTTGATTCATCAGAGATCTCCCACTTTTTTATTCCTAATTTATTGGCAATATTTCATGAACTCATAGAATGATAGATCCAATAGGAAGGGAACCCGTGTCCCACCCCCTGCCAGAAAAGCAGGAAATCCACAGCTAAGTAGAGTGGTACCTTGTATAAAGGAATTAATATGTTCCAAATGAAATTATGTTAAGCAAATTTTCCTTTATACAAATTTCCCATAGGAATGCATTGAAAGAGTAATCCCTAATCGCGACCATTTTTATGTTGTACGGATTTGCCCCATAGGCGATTCTGTTAAGCAAATTTCCCCTATCTCCAGAATTTTTTATTTTGTACAGATTTTATGTTATACAAACTGTTTGTTATACAAGGGTCCACTGTATTCATGACTGGTGACTCTCATCTTTTTAAAACTCTTCAATGAAAGACAGTCCATTACCTGTAAAGAAGTCCAGTCCACTGTTAAACAACTCTTACTATCAACAAGTTCATCCTAATGTTTAGGCACAGTCTCCTTTCCTGTAATTTGAATCCAGTATTTTGAGTACTATCCTCTAGAGCTTCAAGGAAGGGGTTGTTGTTACATCTTCTACATGACCACATTTCAAATATTTGAGGATGGCGATGTTATCGTACCTCAGGCTTCTTTTCGCCACACGCAGTTCCTTTATATATTCCTCCTAGGAGCTTTCCATCTTGCCAAGGACCTTGCATCTAAGAAATTACTCCTGGCAAATCCATCTTTTGCCATGCTATAACCTATTGGTACTGCTCTGATGAAGGGGGTTTCACCCTCAAAATATTAGCAATGTTTCTGTTAATTTTCTAGTAGCCTAAAGGTATCACCTGTTCCACTTTTGTATTTGGTTTTTGTGATGGCTACACAGCTCCTCAACTTGTTATACAAATTCTAGTTTACTGATTTCCTTTTTAAATTGTGGTGCCCAGAACTGGATGTAGGGTTCCAGGTGAGGTTGGATCAAAGCAGGATAGAGTGGTATATTCCCTTGATTGAGACACTGAACTTTTTCTGCTGACACAACCAAGTAGTGCATTTGCTCCCCCCACCCCACACACCCCACATTCCACATCACAGTGTTGGTTCTTGTTAAGCTTGCTTCCCCTAAGATTCCTAGATCCTTTTTGGTTCTATTACTGCAGTGATTCCTCACCTTGGGTTCTCAAATCTTTTGCCACTAGCTGTGCTGGCCAGGATTTTTAGGAGCTATAGCCCAGGAACATTTGGGGACCCAAGGCTGAGAACCACTGTAACTATTTTCCAAGCAGCTGCCATATATCTTAGATTTGTGCATCTTATTTTTCCTGCCTAAATGTAGAAGTTTACACTTCTCCCTGTTGAAACTCATTAACAGTATTTATAGTTTTTAATCTGCTAAGCACATTCACAATATTTGATGGTTTATATGCCATTGTGTCCTACATGAGCACACACGAACATATTAATATTTGCCGTTTATGTATTCATTGATTTGATAGATGATATTCAAAGTTAGTAGAGAGTAACCAGCATATGTTCATATTTAAAACTTGTACTGATGGATGGATCAGATCATAAGTGCTTTTTTCAATATTTATTTTCATTGCTTTTCATCAGGGAATATTTAGTAAGACATACAGTATTCTTTATAAGATTAATGGGCCTGTAGACGGAAATGAATAAAACCAGCAAAATAGGGGGAGAGGAAGGGAAATCAGCATAATGCCAGTGTGGCTGAAAACTCCAAACTGCTCTCACTGACCTTTAAAAGCTGCCATTCACTTTGGCCACTCCATATGTACAGTGCCCTGCTTTTTCATCCAAAATATACAGTCGGATGAAGAAGTGAAGCATGTTTGATGACCAAAGTTAAAACACTGGAAGAGATATTATACTGTAGTAGCAAGACACCAATGAAAAGTAAAACATGGAAAAGTAAAAAGAGCTCTTTACATAGAACAGAGGTTAAAGTTACCTGAATATGGAAAGTATAATAGTACTGCTAAGCCAACATATTGGGCCAGAACTTGGGAATGGTAATTTTTGGGTTACAGCTCACAGAATCCCACAGGTAGTGACAGTCCAAAAAAATAAACAATCCCAAACTATGTAGGACTCATCACACAGCCAGTTATCCAAGTTGTGGGGTAATGGGAGTGGTAGTCCAAACACCCCTGGGAGGCACCATTTCGGAAAAAGTCGATCTAAGCCTAGGAAGTAAAGTGAGGTGTAACCAATATAACACTGACCAGCACCATTTGAAATGGTGCACTACTTTACTGAGAAATGTTTTGCTTTTATTGTTAGAGTCCCATGCAGTTTCCCATAAATATGGGGGGAAAGCATGGAAAGATCTGGCACCACTATTCCAGCCTAAGAGTTGACAGTGATTAATGCAAGCTAAGCTATTCCAAAAACTTCCAGGACACGGCCAAACAGCCAGCTATCAGATCCCGGCCGTGAAAGCCTTCGAGAATACATATTCCAACAGCCTTTACTCTACTCTTTTGGTTCCATTTAGAGTTCTATAACAACCTATTATTGTACACACAATATTGTGATTTTGACTACCAAGACATTGAAGTAATTGGCTAATTGGTATGCCTTGGTTCAGCCATTAATCCAAATGCAGCCAAGAAATCAGAAGACGACTGAGACTGCAGCTATGGAGATACTGGAAACGTCCATAAAGTATAAGAGCCTTTGTACACGACCCCTAAACTCCGCCGCAAATGGCTGCCAGCTCCGGAGCTTACAATTGTTTCCCTACCAGCTCCGGAGTTTGCAGAAAATTAAGTGCGACCACGCCCACCTAAGCACGTCCCAGCGCACTTTTCATGTACCTGCTCTCGGAGGGTGAGAATCCCTGATGCGGATTTAAGGGAGTGAGTGCCGGGCTCTCCTCGCTTCTGTTTGTTGTTGTTTTTTGCCTCCCGCCCCTTTAAGAGAAGGAATCAGGACGACGACAACGGGGCTCCGGGCGGCTTCGGAGGTGAGCCTGCATTTTTTCCTCTCTTTTTTCCTCCCTCCTCTCATGCAGACAGGAGCAAGGAAGTGCGGAGGGGTGGGGACATAGGAAGAGCAACGAACCCCCAAGATCTCTGGTCCGAATTTAAGTGGCCAGCGGATCTTAGGGGTCGTGTGAAAAGGCCCTAAGAATGTGTCCCTGGAGATCCACGGCTAAGATCACCCACACTAATTTATTTCCGATCTCCGTATATAGGTGTGAAAGCTGGACAGTAAAGAACATTGGACAGGGGGGGAAACCGGTTCGTTTAAAACATGGTGCTGGAGGACAGCTTTGCAGGAAAACGTTGACTGCCAGAAAGATGAACAAGTTGGTCCTGGATCAAATGAACTCTGACCTGTCTCTGAAGGCAAAAATGTTGACACTGAGGCTGGTCCTATTTGGGATACAACATGAGAAGGCAGGATTCTCTGGAAAAGAATAATGCCGGGAAAGGTGGAAGTCAGCAGAAAAATAGGAAGAGCCAATGTGAGATGGCTTGACTCCCTAAAGCAGGCATGTCCAAACTTCGTCCCTCCAGATGTTTTGGACCACAACTCCCACAGACCTTTGCCATTGGAAATACAGGCTTGGAATTCTGGGAGTTGTGGTCCAAAACATCAGGAGGGCCGAAGTTTGGACATGCCTGCTCTAAAGGAAACCACCACCTTGAGGTTCCAAGAGCTGAGTAGGGCAGCTGAGGACAAGACATTTTAGAGATTGTTCATTAGTGAGGTCGGCGTAAGTCAGGAGCGACTCGACAGAATATAGCAACAACATCCTCTTAAACAATAATAATATAAACAGAGAGTTGAACAAATTAAAAAAGGTTCATATTTTGAATTTTGTAGGTCAAATACTGGAATCAGAATCCAGATTCTCATAGCTCAATGGTTTAAGTCTCTAGCCGTGTAGCCAGAGTCTGGGAGTTCAATTCCCCACTGTGCCTCCTTGACAGGGGCTGAACTTGAAGATCCATAAAGCTCTGCAGTTGTAAGAGTATTGTTATTTAATGGGATCTATAGACATTTAAAATGGCTGAAGGGCTGAGTCCCATTAGTAGGGGAACTTTCTTTGGATTTTGGGAGGCCCATCTCTTTAACTCCTTCTAAAGGTTCTTCTGACCCTCTGAATTGCATTTTTAGAAGGCTTGGGTTGAAGCAGTTGTGCCGGGGAGGAACTGGGGAGAATACCTCTTCCACCAGCCTGGTTTCATGCTCTGTAATCTTAATCCGCCATACAGTGTTCCAGTATTCATTTTGCTTCATATGACCAACTTGAAATGCCTGTTTAATGCTGAGAATATGTCTCAGCTAAACCTAGCAAAAAACAACAACACTCTCTTCTCTCCTGGTTCCATGTGGACGTTGCCTCTACCCTTCAGCTTCCCCTTGTCCTGCTTTCCTGGGATGGGCAGTGGGAGGCTCCTTTGCAGGGGTGAGCGATGCTCTCAGTTGTTGCTAGGGAACAGCTCCTCACCCTGCACCACACAGGGGGAGTGGCGGCGGCAATTTCCTTGAATACTCTTTCCTTTCTCTCAGTTCTAGGCTTGGCCTATGCAGCTCAGGCCGCAGGAAACAAACCTGGTTTTTTGAACTGGAGAAATCTGCAGTGACAGGCTGCAGGTTCTGATTCCATACGCCAAAGGATGATGAGGCTGTGTGCCATTCAGATGTATACTGAGGTATGTTACAAACTGAGTTGGGTCCAAACTGAGCCATGTTGAGAACAGTCCTGTTGAAATCAATGGGACTTAAATTAGTCCCATTGATTTCCATCGGCCTGCTGTACACATGACTAGGTCTGGATCTGACTCACCGCCTCCAGTGCCTTGGTAGTACAGTTTCCCCTCAGCTCTTCTGACCTGCAGATTTGGGACAACTGCTGTTCAGGAAAGCTGATGCCTGCTTATAGTAATGCCAGGTCCTTGTGAGGCCTCTTGGCTTTGCCCACGTCGGCTGTCACCATTGCTGCCCATGCCACAGGTTGTTGACCCAAGGTGTAACAAATGCTAATGATGATGACAGTGTGCTGCCAAGTCTATTGTGGTATACAGTGATGACCCTTGGCAGGGTTTCTCAGGTGTGAGGTCCTCAGAAGTGGTTTACCAGCACCTCCTTCCCAGAGTGCAGCTGATACTGACTGTTCTTCCAGGAGGCAATCCTCAGAAATCAATCTCCTTACACTGTGAGATGAACAGTGCAAAATCACACACACGTAAAAATACAAATGGCCCTGATTACAAGGGAAGCCACTCTTTGTTTAATGGAGGCAGGAGGGCATGTAGGAGGAAGGATAAAGCAGGGGAAGATGGTCTAGTAAAGGGATCCTCCATTTCCCCCATGACAGACTTTGCATTCCAAAGAACTTTTTAATAGGATTTGCCATCTCTTTGCCTGTGAAGCATTAACATATGGTATAAAATTCAAGGAGCATAACCTGAATTATGTTAGTAAAACCATGGACATGGAATAGAGAGAATTAGTGTTAAGTATTTATTTTCCTATTTATTTTAAAGAATGGGGGTGTGTACAAGCGGCCTGTTCCAGTTAGGAATGCAATGTTCCATGTGTGATGCTAAGTAAGCCTTGGTTCCTGCCCACACACAGGAAAAGTATCATTCTGGGTCACATTCCTCAGGGGGCAATGGCCACAGCACAAAGGAGCTGACTCATGGCCAGCAGCCACTTGCTTTGCCCCATGGTGAATCTTGAAATTCCCAGACTAGCCATTCTTTCATGACAAACAGCAAGAGACTCCTTTTCCACACGTTTCCTCTTAGCAACCTATATGGCGTCAAATTTGTGCAGAACACGACTTGACCCACCCTATCCTCACATAGTGGCTGACACACTTTTGCTTTGTTGACAATGCTGTGCTGCAGCCCTAGGGTGTTTGGTTCTGGGAGATCTTCTCCAGAGCTCTCTAGCTCTACAATGCCACAAAGAACTAGCACAATCTATGACCGCTTTGTTTTGTTTTATTGAATTTTGAGTTGCCACAGGGTGGAGGGAGTAACATTTCCAAGCTCTCTGAGGGACATTGCACATGGAAGCAGATTGAAAATAAGAGCGGAGCATGAAGACTAAAAGCTGTGGGATAGGAACATCTTATGTCAGTATAGTTGCTAACTTCAGTTTTTCGCAGAAAATAGCAATACAGCGAGGCTCGAACTGACCAATTTTTGTGTGCCAGCACAGTCCAAAACCCAAGTTGGACTACATTGGGCACTGAGGCCTGACGTCTGTTCCTTCCCTCTGAGGCCGAGCGAGGGCCTACTGTCCTGAGCCCCAATTCACAAGAGGTGACATCTAGGTGACTGATTATAGACATTAAGAGACTAACATGGACTACCTATTACGTGTCTTTCATATGAATCTATTGGATCACTTTTCATAGACTTTGTGTTTATAACTACTTATAACCTTGTGTGATAGCATTGACACAATATGTTTTCGATGTTAGTTTCCATCACCCATAACTTTTAAATGGAATTTTACTCTCTTTTTAACTGCTCACATTCTCCTGTAGCTTTAATGTAATGTCTCAATTCCTTGTTCTCAACATTTTCACACGACCACTAAGATCCGCTGGCCACTTAAATTCGGACCAGAGATCTTAGGGGTTTGTCGCCGTTCCTGCGTTCCCCACCCCCTCCGCACTCCTGGCTGCTGGCTGCGTGAGGGGAGGGCGGAAAAAAAAGGAAGAAAAGAATGCCGCTCATCTCCATTCTGCCATCTCGCTTTGCTCCCGACACTGCATTCAGATCTCTTAAAGGGGCGGGGGGCAAAAAAAAGAACAAACAGAAGCAAGGAGAGCCCGGCAGTCACTACTGTTATATCCGCATCAGGAATTTTCACCCTCCGAGAGCAGGTACCTGAAAAGTGCGCTGGGACGCGCTTAGGTGGGCGTGGTTCGCACTTAATTAATTATCTGTAAAACTCCGGAGCTGGTGGGGAAATAATTTTAAGCTCCAGAGCTGGGAGCCATTTGCTGCGGAGTTTAGGGGTCGTGTGAAAAGGCCCTTAATTGTACTGGACTGTCTATTGTCCCATATTAAAGGGATTAATGAGGCCCTCATTACTGTAAGCCGCCTTGGGTCCTTTTCCAAGGAGAAAGGCGGGATAAAAATACTCTAAAATAAATAAAATATTCTGTGGAGATTGTTTTTTAAGTGGTAGGCTACCACAGCTGCTTATCAATGCTGCCTTGTTAAAAGGCCAGAAAATTCTGCTACATGGGAAGCAAAATGTGGTAAAATTGCCTTCCCTTCTAGCAAGAAAATACAGAAAAGCTGTAGGTGAACAAGGCACCTTAGAGAGAATGAACTCTTTTATCCTGTGGCCACTTGGTCCTTTGTGTGGTAGAAAATGGGATAAAAGAGTGGCTGCTTCTAATACACCCTCAGCTGGTCCAGCAGATGATTCAGCTGCCATTTCAAACTGTCCTATCTGTGTTCATTGCCTCGTCCACTTTCTTTGGGGTGCTGCTTCGCGGACCTGAGTCCTATTACTCTTGCTCTGCCCCTGCCTATGGTGAAGTGACAAGGTCCTCTGTCTGGTTTGGACATGGGCATGCGCCCCCCCCACACACACACACGGACAACCCCCACGGGGTTCCTCACAGCTCTGCTTCCCAGGGCTCTCTGTCTGTCTGTCAGGCAGGCACAACACTTTTCATTAACCACTACCGAGTGGTGGCTTCTCGTGTATTTCCACCAACTCTTGTCACCATGACAGCAGCACAGGGAGGCCTGCAGGCTGCATTATTGCTGCCATTGCCATTCCATTCCATCCCTCCCTCCCCCACTTGCTTCTCTGCAGTCAGGAATGGCAACTGTCAGCTCTGCAGAGAGAGCACATGGCTGTGGGGAGGCAACATGCTGAGCTGCTCCAGCTTCTCAGTAGACACTCCAGATCCTCCCCTCCCCTCCCCTTGAAAAAGGCATGGAGCCAGGCGTCTCTGTCATGGGCTTCCTGTCTGGTTCTCTAGGGAGGCAAGGGGTCTCAAAGCAGGCAGGCAGGCAGGCCGTCTATGACCCAAACATGAAGTCAGCTTCACCCCCACCCTCACCCCCACCCTCCTGATCCAAGTTAGCCTTATAACTGAAACAGGTAATAAATATTGGTCTTCCCAAGCAGCTCAACGCAAGGCTAGACATGTCTTTCCAATCCCTCATTACTTGGTGGCATATTGTATTCTGTAGAGGCAAGAGACCTTGGCTACCTCCCTCCCCCCCAAATCTGTGGTTGTTTTTGTTTGATAGGACTACGGCCACCTTCACTTTTGGACTGTATTTTCAGCCAGTGCGGTTGCTACAACTATCATCCTGTCCAAATTCTCTATGTCTGGATTCACCATGGCAGGAGAGGGGGGAGAATGGTAGTGGGGGTGGTAAGAAGGACTTACAGTAATGGGGGGGGGGCAGGAATTGGGCGCTGAAGCATTGGGTTGCTGACCACTCTTCTTGAACCAATCTGAGGGAGGGAGGCAGAGAGAGAGAGAGAGAGAGAGAGAGAGAGAGAGAGAGAGAGAGAGAGAGAGCAGCCAGGCTGAGGTGGGGGGGCTGACATACACCCAGGCTGTCAAAAGACAAAAAAACAATGAGTATTCAAGTGGTGGTACCCACAGTGGCATGTTGTGTTGTGAGTATTCCTGACAGCCAGCAGCTCCCTTCTAGTCGCCATCCACATTTCCTCTCCTACAGTGGTGGAATCCATGCCCTCTCAGCATGCTCAGAGGATCACCGGTCGTCCCTTTCAGGTGGGGGTGCAAAAGGTCCCACCCCTGTTTTCTTGTTGTCGTGCTAACCAGGGGGTTCCCTTGTATCTGCCAAGGTCTCTCCCCTACAGGAATTTATAGTATCTTTTGGCTGCCAGAGAGACTGCTCACACTGAGAGGCATGACAGAGCTGGGGATCAGGGCAAAGTTCTATATTATCTATTTGTCCTATGTATCTATTAATCCAGAATCCAGATCTTGAGGCCAGGTGTAACCGACCAGCAGCGGACAACTCCCCGTGGTGTAATAAGCTCCTGCACACAGATATCCTATTCCTAAAGACCATGTGCACTTTCAGGGAGATTTGGATGTCCCTAGCATCTCCAAAGCTTTCCCCCTTCCCCCCGAATTCATGAGATTTCACTCCTCCCCCCCCGCCTTTCTTCTCTAATTTATTCAACCAGAGACAGAATCTAGGAACACTAGCTCTCATCTTGTCGTCTGCCTGGGCAGGGTGGCGAGGTGGAGGGACGGACGGATGGAAGCTATGAATCAAGGCCTAAGGTCTATTATTGGCTCGGAAAGCAGGGGGGGGGAGGGAGGGAGAGAGAGAGAGAATCTCCGGATTTCTTGTGGTGGTTGGGGGGGGGGGGCGGCGATCCTGGGAGAACTCATGGACCCCTCTCGGGGCTCCCTAGGACTCCCCCTTTCCGAGTTCTCCCGCCTGCCGCTTCCCGCTTTGTCCCCTGACGTGCCATCCTCCGGTGCAGTAGGCTGCAAAATGTGACGGGGGGAAAGAGAGAGAGAGACCCGCCCGGTCGGAAAGACAGCGAGGGAGCCAACCAATCCCGGCAAAATTCCAATCGGAGCAAAAAAGACCCCGGATCCTCCGCCCGCGCCAGCCCAGCGGCCGAGCTTTTTTTTAATTTTTTTTTTTATTTCTGGTGGTGCCCTCCGCCGCCCTCTGTCTACAGGATCGCAGCCTTGCACACAAGGAGGAAGGCCGCACGGACGAACCCAGCGCCACCTCCCGCCCCCAAGTAGCGGGGAAAAGATGCCTGGCAATTGCCGCCGGATGAGGAGCCAGAGGGTGGGGCTGCAAGAGAGAAGAAAGAGAGAGAAGAGAGAGCAAAGAGCTCGAGACGCGTGAGCGCTCGCCGCGGATAGCCCCCACAAAGGGAAAAGAGAGGCCTCGGCACCGCCCGCGTGGATGCTGCGGCGCCGGTCGATGGGCAAGGCGGGCGAGGGGTAGCCCATCCCCCTAAGCCAGGCGCCGCACTCCCCGTTCCTTACAGCCGGGCAGCAGTGGATCGGGGCCCCCGCCGTCCCCCGCCCCCATAGGCTGCGCGGGATGGCTCTGCCGCCTTCCAGAGGCAAGGCTCCTGCGG